>BSBK01003768.1:0-1352638 GCA_027943335.1 Chamaecyparis obtusa | reverse complement strand
TCCATCTTGGAAAGCCAACTTTTGGAAGGGCTCAAGACACATACCTAGGTGTTTGTATGGCTAAAATTGACCCTTACCCATAGGTATATCATGTGGGGCTTCAAAAGGGACCCAAAATCAACCCTAGGTGTCCATTTCCCCTCAAAACCCCATCTTGAGTTCACCTACGAGTCCCAAGGGATGTGACCTTACTCCAAGATCTCTAACCAAGAGGTCATCATGAAAGAATGAAACTAGGTACTATCCTAGGTTTGGTTGCAACCAATCATCTCCCAAATGGACATGTCATTTCCATATATACACATCACATGTTTCAAGTGAAACCACAAAAATACACATCACATAACACACTTGGCATGTCCATTTGCACAATTACAATTTACAATTAGAAATTGTAAATTAAAAACTATAATTGACATACACTCAAGCATTTGTAATTACGAATTAAAACACATTACAATGAGGTTTTGTCTCTTCATTAGATGCAACCTTGGCTTAACTTTTGCACATGGGATTGGTTCTAGTTCTTTGAATTAATTCTATGGTCACTTCCTGCACATCTCAATTCGAACATCAATAGCTCAAGAAATCATATGCATATAAAATATATGAGCATAAATATCATTCATGCAATTACCAATTACTCATCATTTCACATATCCAATTCACAATTAAACATACCATAAATAATTTAACAACTTGTCATGCTTTTCCCACATGAGATTTTATGCATATATTAACAACATTTAAACACCTAACATTCATTTTTCAATGAAATTACATCTCATCATAATTCAAATTCAAATTTTTATTTTTCCTAATTAATTAATATAATCATATATACTCAATTACATCATTTCAATATTCATTTAAATCAATAAGCATAATGCAATCATAATGTATCATAAAGTCATCATCATGAGTATGGAAAACATCATAAAATATGGTGTATCATAATCCAATGTGCTCAAATCCCTTTCAAACAGAGTATAAATCCATAATGCATCAAAATAGAGTATCACACACTAGGCCTATCATGAAGATAAATGAAATGCTATGACGGGCTCGGGGTAGGACCTCACAGCTAATAGGAATTTTACTAACAACGTGTGAGTTCTGATAGAATTGTATCTGACTATGCATGAAATAGTTCCAATTGATAGCACACAGATCACCAACAACAAAGATCCAATACATATCCTCTACCAGCATACACTGATCTTCTACAACTCGGTATATAAGGCCTCTCTCTACAATACTCAACTTTAGCCACTTTGCAACCTAATATGACTAAAAATGTTCAAATTCTCTAATTTTTTGCAATTCACAAGTATAAGTGACTAAATAAATGACTAATTTAGTCATTGGGTAAAATCACAACTAAATAATTGGTTAGGCAAATAAAAATGACAAAATAAATGACTATTACTCCTCTATTCTTTTCTCTTTCAAATTTGATCATAATCTACAGAGCTTAAGCCCCCCTCATAGTCCAATTGTAATAAATTACATCCTTGAATTAGACATACCTATAAGAAATCCCTATTTGGGTCCACAATTCTTAGTAGATTATGTATCGAATAATGTTGGTTAAAAAAGATAAGTCATTTTGACAGGTCAAACAATCACCTTATGAAGATGTTGTCAAATTTTATTTGTGAGCTTTGGTGCATTATGATCTTTTAAACAATTGTCTTTTGGTACAATTTCTTATTGATGATTTTTAATTTATAGTTATTTTGTGATATTTTTCTCCTTGTGCTCTCTTATGCTATCTTTCATCTCGATGATGGATCATGGAGTGTGACCTTAAATGTTGATGTAAAAATATGTAAATATGATCACAAGTTAATGATGAACATAATCATGTTACAACTATTGCAGAGAATTTTCCACAAGGTTAATAATATTATCAATGTCTTCCATTCTATGAAGTATTTATTTGATGTTGACTCTAGTATGCTTGCAAGAGTAAGCAAAGGCAAGTTTGATGACATTGGCAGTCAATCAACGGATGCATTTCAACTTGTATTACCTTAGTTCATACATTGTTTGTATTATTTGGCTCAAAAATCCTACCATACACTTTCTCATTGTCTTTGTTGGGGCTCCATGCTTTAGCACCGCTCAACAACTTTGTAAGAATAGAGAATGGAAATAATAACATTGAGTAGTGATGTTTAAGAAGACAATTTTTGAGTCACAGTACAATTACCTATTTTTAACTCCTAGGTTTAAAATAGCCTTTCTCTAAGTCTTAGGTCTTATAAAGGGGATTTTTTGTAATTTAATTGCTAATTTCAAAGGGAAAAAATCACCGATGAAAGGGAAAAATGCAAATAAGATAGACTTTTAATTATATATTTTTTTAATCCTTAAAAACACATTGTAATTATCCAATAAGACTATTTATGGGTTGATTGAAGTCTCGTTGGGTTTCGTCAAATCTCACCCGCAAAAATTTTCTTGTTAGCTACTCTACTCTGCCATGAGAAAATGTTTTTGACACCCAGAAATGATCATAATAGTTGAATCTGATCTTATCAGATCACACAAAAAAAATTCAGAAATGGTGGGCCAAAAATGGTAAATGTTAGGGATCCTCATAGATGGTTTGTTGTCTATGTCAGTGAAGAAAGGCAAAGATTTGTGATTTCACCTAGAGTTTTATCGCATCCTTTATTAGCCCTTTCCTTTTAGGCAGGAGACTTATATTTTCAGTTACTTTTGTCTATTAAATTTTTTTTCAAAAAGGTGTGAATTTTGGATACGTTATGGTCTTTGGTAATATTTTTATTAAAGTTAAATTTTACAATATTAGTTCCTAGTTTTTCATTGGTCCTTTAAATTTTTGCTAGTGGTTTTTATCATTTCTGTAAGAAAAAAATAGATAATTTATGCATCTTTTTCGAAACATTTTTGGCATGCAAAGCAAATTTTCCAAGATGAGTCCATCACAGGTACTAGAAGGGAAAAACTCTAACCATAGAAAGGAAGAGGATAAAAGAAAGCTACAAAATTGGCAACTACAAACATAAATAGTAAAATATATAGAAATTGCGGCCAGAGACAATATACGATTGATTCTTGTACGTCAAGTGTTTTTGTTTCATTTTTATTCATGTTGTTCTATCTACATTTTAGCTTTAGTTTTTTTGTTTTCCTCATTATGTTTGAGATTGGTGGTGAAAAATTTATATTTCAATCTGTAGTTGTGAACTCCTTTTATTGGTATATTTTACTAGCCCACCATAGAATTAAGGATTTGGTTGGTCATTTTTGTCAAAGAGAAGAATCTAGAAACACTAGAATAAGAGGGGGGGGAATCTTTTGCCCACAAACTTTTAATACTTAACACAATTTTTTTCTATTGAAAATATAGAATCAACTGAGTACAACTGAGATAATCATCAAAATGTTGACTGGCTGCCTATACTATAGGAAAGGATAAGTCTATCTCAAAGACCAATAATCTAGAATATTTACAATCAGAATATGGTCTAATGGTCATTCTATCAACCTTACATATCAAGATCCCACCTAAATATACATGACTAGACTTTACAAAACATAGCAAAATAGACTAATTAGTCCCAACATGTCTCATGCCAGCCTTCTTCATTGTTGCTTTGTTTGTACTCAGTAATTCTCCATTGGTCCTCATTGTTCTCAGTGTCTCTTTCTCTTGGATTGTTATCATCTCTATTAACCAAGTCATTCCTCCTAATGCTTTCATTATATAACTATGTTTGCGGTGCTCCTTGTGTGTTGGGGTTCGTAGAACCACTATTGTTATGGTCTTCAATTTTAGGATTAATGAATTGATTATCTTTGTTGTTGTTTATCAGTGTAGGAACATCCCTGATTAAGTTGTCACTTTGAATGTCATTGGAAAATAGTACCATAGCTCCTTCCTTTATCAAACTTTGGAATCTCTCTTTTGGAACTTGGATGGTGGCAGTTACTTATGACATGATATAAAAATATGTGAGTTTAGAGTTAAACTTGGTAAGATCCCTCTTCTTTGCTTGGAAGATGTCCTCATTTCTTTGTTTCCAAATAAGCCATAGAACTTCAATGGTAAAAGTTAGCCAAAAAACATTGAGTTTGCTGTCAAAAGCCTTCACATAACCAGCCATAATTTCATGCCAAGATAAACCCAAAGAATTATTCCACGTGACATTTTTGCCAAAAAAAAATAGACCAAATATTAACAGCCCATTAACACCCAAAAAATAAATATTCATAAGAATCAACACAATTGCAAATAGAACAAAAAATGGTTTTTTTGGAACCTTGAGACACAAAAGACCCAATAGCATGCTTTTTCAATAAAAAAAAACCACTTGAAACAATTTTTTTTGGGCTCAACATGAGAATGCCATAACAACTCAAAGACTAAATGCCACTTATTGCAAGACCAATTCAAGCCCCATGCTTGATTGATTTCACTAAAATTCTATCATTATTATTAAGCATCTTATAAATTTGTTTGCAAGAAAAGTTACCAAATAGATTACCATCTCTCCATTTAATGCAATCAAGGTTCTGAGTAGCATTTATACAATGACTAGGAAACCAATTGCCCACTACCTTTGTAATGCGAGTATTTTCCTGAGAGGGAGGAATATCAAGCCTGCTGCTTAATTCTTCCCAGGAGAAGATTATGTTATCAACCAATATATCACTAATGAGGGAGATACCTTTATTATGCCATCTCTTAGCAGAGCAACATTGAGTAAGAGAAAGTAGCTTATCATTAAGGTATACCCCCACCAAATTGATCTGTCCAGGATGAAAAAATAAGGATTCTTCCCTATAGCTTATCTAGAACATAGGAGTGGTTTAACGTGTCCCCATGCCTTCCACAGAGTAGTGAAGATCTTAGACCTAAAGATCCTCACATTAAATTCCCCTAATAAGATATCAAGAAAAGGAACATTTTTCCAAGATTTCCCTTTTCTAATGGTGGAGCTGACAATATTATTTCTAATCAAAATTTTCCATGGTTCATTTCTTGCAACTGCCTTGATGATCCATTTTGAAGCTAGTGTGATAACCTCTTTTTTAAGATCTTTTATGCCTAGATCTCCCTACATTCTTAGGGTGCAACACCACTCCCACTTAACATTATGTCTTTTTCTATCACCTATATCATCCGACCATAATACATCTCTAAGAATCTTTTCTAGTTTATTTGTTTGGTGATTAGAAAACATCCAAGTTGAAGCATAATAAATGGCATGAGATGATAAAACCTTTTCAACAACCTGCAATCTATCTGCTAAGGATAGCATATGTGTTTTCTATTTCATGTGCTTCTTTTCAATTTTTTAAAAAATCCAATTCCACATTTCATTAAGAGATGGATAAAGGAAAAAAAGTATACCTGAATACCTTACAATAGTGTTGGGCCCATACCAATGCCACCCTTTGTTACAGAGCCAAGAGGGAGGGGTGTTGTCCCAACCAAGAATAATAAATTTGTGGGGGGATATTTTTTCTCTAGAGGCTTCATAGAACAACTAGATCCTACAAACAACTCTATCAAAATTCTATTCCGAGAGTTCAACAAAAAGTGAAGTGCCATCAGCAAACTGTTCAATGAACGGGTCTTCTTTATAAGGTAGAGAGATACCTTTGATAAGGGGGCCAAAATCAGATGCTTTAAGAATGTATGTCATAGCATCGACAATAATCACATAGAGTGCAAGAGCAAGAGGGTAGCCCTACCTGATAGATCTGCTAGGGGGGATAGACTTAGAAAGTTCTCCATTAACCTCAATAACTGTATTGGAGTCCTTGAACAAGACATTTACCCAATTATAGAAATAATCTGGGAAGCCTAATTATTTTAGCATATCCAACACAAAATTCCATTTGATCATGTCATAAGCCTTTTCAAGTCTAGAAGAATCATAGAAACTCTCTGATTGTCTACCTTAGCCCAATGCATTTCCTCCAAACTAGTGATTAGATTTTCTAGGATAAATCTACCTTTGATAAAGCCAGTTTGAGTTAATAAGATAATGTCATTTAAAAACCTCATAAATCCTTTTAGCCAATAGCTTGGCTATTACTTTATATGACATGTTTAGCAGAGTGATTGGCCTCCAGTTTTTTATTTGAGTTTTATCTCCTTCTTTAAGGAGAAGCTTAATTAGTCTGTTATTGACATTTTCTCCCAAGGTCCCATTATCAAAAGCATGTTTGTAAAGTTCAAAGATTTCAACACAAATCCATTCCTTATTGGTTTTGTAGAATTTAGTAGGTAAGCCATCAATGCCTGGGGATTTCCCATTGCCTAGAGATCTAATGGCATCTTCCACTTCTTGGATGGAATTTTCCTTTCCCAACATGTCTTTTTGTTTCTTGTTGATCTTTCTTGGGATGATACTAATGCATTGTTCCATACATAATTGATTTCCCTCATTATGCTCAGTTGTGAAAAGATTTTTATAGAACTCAACAAAAGTTGCCATAATCTTTTGGTTATTGGTGTTGAACCCCTCCTTGATTTGAATACCATTTATTTCTTCTCTGCACTATTTGGCTCTAATAATGTTAAAGAAATATTTAGAACCCCTGTCACCATCTTTGATCCAATTGGCCCTAGCTCTAATCTTCTGTCCTTGGATTTTATATTGTTGGATAGTTTTAAGCTTCCCCTTGGTGTCAATCAATTCTTTTTCTAGATCCACGTCACCACCCTTGTTTTGGAGCTCCATTTCAGTTTTTATAAGGTTGGAGTTGAGGATCCTTTCTTTTAAGTTTTTTTCCTTAGCCTCTTTGGTTCCAATGGTTTGACATAGATTCCTCCATGTATCTACTAACTGGTCCCATTTATCAATAGGTGAAGAATCTGCAGACCAGAATTTAGAGAGGATAGTAATCATCCTGAGAGCATTCAGATTGTCTTCATTATTAAGTATGGAGGTATTTAGTTTGAAAAGATGTCTTTTAGAATTGATCCTATATTGATCCTCTTGGCCTTTGATAGAAATGCATGTACTAATGGGGGAGTGGTCAGAAATGCTTGCAGGATAGACACTAATGGGGTAATGATCTTGGTTATGGACCATACCGAGCTCAAGCTTGTTTATGTATACTTTGTCAATTCTGTAATAGATTTTGGTCTTATTAGCCTGGTTATTACACCAAGTGAACCACATTCCTTCATGACTACCTTTGACTCACTCTAATGGATCATAGATAGAAAAATATCTCTTGAACCTAGTCTAGAAGAAGTATTCATTACCTTTCCACTCAAACCTCCCACCTCCAGATTTATCACTAGGGCACTCCATCATGTTGAAATCACCAACAAAATTCCATGTAGCAATGGAAAGATTGACACTAAGCCATTCCCACAATTTAGCTCTTTCCCTATAATAATTTGAGGCATAGATGTTACAAACCCCTATAGTTTTGTCTTTGCTATTAAAAGTAATCCATAGTGCTCTATTACATGGTGACAATCCATGGGCAATGATTTTGTCACTCCATGAGAGGTTGACTATTATTTTTATTCCCCCTTGCCCCTATCATGGTCTGAAAAAAGACATTTAAAATTGTCCAAAATACGTTTCAAAACATTAAAACCCTGATAACCAGTAACTTTGATTTCTTACAAATGTATTATGTCTTTACCTTTAAGATTATTGCACCATCTTCTAGCAATATACTTCCTATCTATCATTTCCAATCCTCTAACATTCTAGCTATGAATTTGTACCTTCATCATTGACCAATAGAGGGTGTTGTGTTCTTACATAATCTATAGAAACATTTCGGGATCTCATTCCCCTTGGTCTTATTAACTCTATCTTTAGCCTTCAAGCTATTGCTTCTTTCATATGTCTTTCATTTCTTTTTCATTGAAAGTACTTTAGTAAATCCATCATCTATTATTGTTGAATCAACAATGGGATCATTTTCTAGTTGTCTCTCACCACTTTGTGGTAAAGGTATGGACAATGTAGAGTCATTCCTATGTTCTAGAGGAGGTTTAGGAATTGAAGTCGAATTAGTCTCCTTAGTAGCAATTTTAATCTTAGCCAAAGCAATCTGTTGGGCATTTTTGTAACTGGCATTATCATCATTAACTTTCTCTCTAGGAACCGGGATATAATGAGGAATAGAAGAGATCTTCTCACTGGGTTCAAAATTTGTATTTGAGGCAGGTCTAACCTCATATTCTTCCTCAAATAGGGGATTATTTAAGGGAAAAAAAGTATCAGCATGGGTATCAACAATACCATTATCTTGATCAGGGTTTTGATGGTTACCCTTAGAATTAACATAATAAAATTCTTTATGGATATTTTTTAACAAAGGCTAGTCTTTTTTAGTATGTCTGTTCAACTTGCAGTGAAAACAAGATCCAATATCTCCAAGTCTAACAACCTCCCACTTGAAGATGTTATCTTCAAAATTCAAAGAAATATCATCTGGGAAAGAGACACCTAGGGTCAGGGCTAAAAGAATATGGGAATTAAGATGAGGAAGAATAATCTTGGTGTCTTCAATTTGTAGAACTGACCCAAGGGGTTTTAGCATGTGCGGTAAGAAGGGCCAAAATTTTGGGTGAACTCCTTTAAGTTCTATCCAAAAGGGAGAGGCTTGTGAAACTACATTATCAAGATTCCCTCTTGGGGACCATGGTAGGGCTCTAAACATTGTCTGTTCAACATTCCAAAAGCTCTTACTCAAGACCTTTTCCTGCATTGAGTGATTTTTGAAGAAAACCATGAAAAGTCATTTTTGAACCATCTGACCAAAACTCACAATAATGCCAAGTTTTTTACCCCACACATTATTGATCCAATCATCAAGAAAGTGCAAGGAGAAACTTTACATCCATGCACACAAAGAAAACTACAACATTTTAAAGTCTATTTTTCTCTTCTTTAATAGCATTCAACATGTCTATATTCGGAGACAAAGAAAGGGTACTACCAGTAGGAGTTGGGAAATTACCTTCTCCACCATTAGACTCACAAGGGACACCTGATAAATTACCGACTCCTCATCTATTTCCATGGGAGTTGGGAGATCCTCCTCGGCCTTCCACATTTTTATTGACAATAGCACACTCGAAAAAAGTAGTTTCTGGGAATTTGGCTTCAGACCCATCAACCACAATTGATTTGTAGGAATTCTTAAAGCCTCTAGATTCATGAGCACCATAGCCACCATCATGACTTGAACCAGGATTAACCTGTCTCTCCTTGCAATGATTAGGGTTGTCCTCCTCTCTCTCCTCTTACCCAGATTGAAGGAATCATCTGTCATGAACCAACACACACCCACAACTCGAAAGGATGAGCCCTAAGAAACACAAGTGAAAGAGAAGAAAGGCATACATGAGATTCCAAAAAAAAACCAAACAAGGAGAGAAGAAAAAAATAGAGAAAAAAGGAAACCACAAGGCAAACACGAAGATACTACAACCAAGAAAAAGCAAACCCAAGACGAGGAAAGCCTACAAGATGGGACACGAGGCACATGGGGGAAGGTGCCCACTTGTAGAGCATTCCTCACAAAATAGCCTTCAACTTCTTTCCCTTAACACAACTTTAACTACTTCCACTAACCATATATTAATTCTTAATAACATAAAGACAAGAACATGAAATCACAACAATCACCAAACACATGAAATACAAAATTTACATAGAAAATCTTGTTAAGGGAGAAACCATGGAGAATATTATTCTCAAATGTATGAACATCTATTAGGGTGACTTTGGTTAAGGTGATTTATACAAAGAAAGACTCACTTCTAAGGCCTCGTTGCCAAAGAAAATATTGTATTAAGAGAGATGGCTCACTTTTAGAGAAGAAAGATAAAAGAGAATGAATCCACCACTAGTAAATAGCATCAACTCAACCAATTGATCTTCACTAAAATAATAGATAAAACATGAATATCCACACTCTCCATAAATACTATTCACACTAACTCAAACATTTAGAGAGGCACATCTTCTTTCCAATAAGTATGCACTTGTATAGAAGCTCACACAAGTATACAAATGTCACTCTCCATACCTTCATTCATAATTATTTACCATTTATAAATACTAATCCATAACTTACAAAGTCTCCCAATGTTAGCCAGGAAACTAGCCGAAACCAATTTGAAATAGGTTGGTACTAATCATTCCCATGGTAGGGAGGAATAATAAGCAGACCACACCACACCATAGTAGGGACCAAAAATATCACCATACACATTAAATTCTATCTTGCATTAACCGCGACCAATAATAAAGTGTAAACACTTGAGGTTGGCCAAACCTAGAGCAAGAACACTATTGAACTTTGAAACCAAGTATTTGAAACAAAATATCACATGCCATTTGAAATGAATGAAATTGAGGACATTAATATCTCATTTATAGAACTAAACCATCATAAACTATCATGCAAAGAAATGTAAAGCATGCATTTCACACATAAACCACATTTAATCACAATTAAACATAGGCAATCACCAAATCCACCATGCTTCATTTTCAACCACACAAAAAGGAAATGGATATCTCCAAAGAGTCTTCAACAACATGCCAAAATATCATCAACATATTCTCACAATATAGAGTATGTAGAGCAATATACTCAACACAAATTATGAAAATAGTCATAGACAACAATAACAACAAGTTGGAATTAATGACAACCATACCAACATAATCATATTGATTCCTCAATCACTCATTCTACTCAATTCTGCAATAATTATAACCAAATTATTTTCAAGAAATTAAAGCAAGAGAACAAAATGCATAGAAGAGATTTATCCACTTATATCGGTTTTCATTATCTATGAGACAGTGACAAAACCTAAAAGTTTAAATTTGACCAAGTTTCTGTTGAACTACAACTGATTTAGAATTTGATTGAAAAATCCATGATTATAAGATCACTAAGGAGTTGTTGATTAGATATGTAATATGATTAAATCAGTATTATGTTGTCATTAATGTCAACTAGTTTGACAACACTTATCTTGTAAGTTACTATACTGAGACATCTGAAGAAAGGTGAAAAAGATGAAGAACAGAGAAATCTACATGAGGAAAGATGTACATGATAGATGAGGATAAGGAACACATTGAGTAACTTTTTGATGAGTCTATGACTTGATGATATTGACTTTATTATGTTGCATTCATCTATGATGAAGAATAGAGCTGAAAGACACAAAGCAGTGTTGTCGGTAAATGAAGCATTTCTAGTATACATCGACGGAGTGTAGTGTATACCGATCATAGTATTAACTGAGCAGTATTCACTGACGCATTTCTTTGTTAACCGAGTGGAACAGAATGAATTAAATGATTAGGTTAGCCGATAAGATTGATGAGCTGGCAAGAGTATAACATCGAGGTAACAGATAATGTTTGTTACACAAATTGAAGGATGACAAAATTCAAGGAAGATCTAATGGAGCAGATTGAAACGTGTTATTGACACAAGTACCGAGAAATTTTGAAGCGGCAAAATCTAATGGTGGAGAAGAAAATGATTTACTTGTCTATATAAGAGAACATAATTTCTTTATGAAATTATGCCGAAAGAAGAAGCTGTAGGAATATCGCGTGAACAAGTTTTTCATGCATTTTGATCATACTGGTTAGTAAGAACCGAGCTGCAGAACAATTACCGAGCTACAAAGAGCAATTATCGATGGACAGTAAGTTGATACAGTATTGAATCTGAAGTGAAATATTGATCAGAAGGATTTGTATGGACTAAATATTGATTTGTAATCTGCAATTAAAGTTGTATTAAGGGAGGTCATTTACTGTTACATATTTAACCATTGTACACAGTCAAAATCTCTTAACCGAGTGGACTCTGAAAGTCTTATGATGTATCATTCATAGAATGAACATTGTTATCCTGCCAACCCCATAGTGAATGTTGGTTGGATGATAACTTCTAGTCTAAAATCCTCTAACAAGGTCACACCTGACAGTGTGTTTTTATACCTTTAATAGGGTTGGGTCTTAACCAACCTCACTTCAGAAGAGTGAACAATTTTGGGTTGCCAGTCCCAGGTGGTTTTTCCCTTTACAGGGTTTCCACGTTAAATCTCTTATGTTATGTGTTGATTGTGATATTTGTTTGTTATCATACTTTACATGTTACATGTTAGATTTGATCGGTAACTATTATAGTATTAGACTGGTAATCGGTAAAAGCACAGACAGTGAAAGTTATTATTGTTTACCGACGAGCAGAAATTGAAGAAATAGTTTTGAATTATACATTTTGAATTGGGACACTGGATAACTGATTCACCCCCCCCCCCCCCCCTCTCAGTTATTCTAACAGTTTCAAATGTAATCCAACAACTAGCTCTAATTAGGGACTACTTTTCCTAGGAAAAGTACAAAACTCCAAATCTTTGTATAGGCCAATGCTAAAATCTATTTGGAAAAGTATAGCAGGAGGGCATGGTGCTACTTTATAGAAGGGTGGAGGAAAGACTAGGAATAAACCAAAAATGAACCATAATAGGAAAATAGTCTCAAACCAAAAATTCCTATCTACACATGTTCAAGGCAAGGAGAGCTTACTTGAAGAAGTTCTTGAAATTGCTTATATGAATCCTTGATGGGATAAGAAAAGTAAAAACCCTAGTGAGCTAATGGATCATGATTGTGTGATGTGACTAAAACCAACTACCACCTTGTGATTGTTGTTATATCAAATCTCAAATTGATGGAGTGCAAAATATTTTAAAAACACACTTTTGATTGAAAAATCATTCTTCATTATACCTCACTTTCTCAATGAATTCATGTATGATATTAGTAAAATATTATAGCTCAACATTGATCATGACCTTAATAATTTCATTTCGATATAAAAAGAAAATATCAAGAGTCAAATGTTTTTTTACAAATTGTAGGTTGGAGCAAGCTCTAGACATGTGGGTGTTTGACTTTATTTTGGAATACCACACTCTTAAAGAATAGGATCAAATATGATAGCAATAATCTCTTGTTCTTTTGCACATAGAAAATCATCACTAAGAACATGATCAAATTGAGAATGTAATTTATTTATACCTCCAATAGGCTCAATTGTCAAACTATCAAATACTTTAGTGTCATCTTCACATGTATATATCTCATTTATTGAACCAATATCACATATAATAGGAAATTGAAATTAATCCATGTGAGTTGACATGATATCTCTTCTAGAAAGAGAATTTAGAATTGTGGAATGATGAACTACCTCTTCATATGGCTTCTTCTCCTCATAGTCTTTGTAAAAAAAATTAAATCATGAATATTTAGGTTGCATATACATCATGGTGCAAAGATTTGATTGTTGTATTTCTTTCATATCAACTAAATTCTCAATCTTCCTTTCAACTTTATCACGTATTGAAATTAATATAATAAAAAACAAAAACTTCTATGTTTGAAGCATGATTTGAAAATCCTTTTTCATTTTTTTTGGGAATATTTTATTCTTTTTCATTTTCAAAATATTCTTCATCAATATCAAAAGTAAAAACTTCGGGTTCATGAAAAGATAAAGATATTGATGCAGTACCATTTGTATCTTATTTCTTATTACCTAGTTTAGATGCTCCCACTTTGAATTTAGTAATGTAATCGTCTTCATCCATGATTCCACATAAAAGGTCATCATCTAAACCTTCTAGGAACCAATTGAGAATTTAAAAAAATATTAGTATCTACTAATAATACCTCTTTTTCAAGGGAATTGAATGATTTTTTAGTTTCATTCATGTGCATGCATGTTAAAAAATATTATGGTTCTTTATCTTCAACCTAATTCAAAATTCCTATTTGTTGTTGATTTTTGTTACATGGTACTGATAAATCATTAGGATGAGTTAATGTTTTCACATAATGCTACTCACCAAGAACAAAAAATTTATAAGAGGCCCAGTCTTCACTTTCTGGTTCTTTTTTAAGCAATCTTAATATTGCTACTACTACTTGCAATTGGTGAATTTCTTGTTCGAGGTCTTTGAGTGAGTAATATATACAATGCAAACTTCTTAACAACAATCAAAATTTGTAGTCATCAAATGGATGCAACATTTTCTTTTTATCTTCAAAGATACTTTCTTTGAGAGCATTCCAAAATTAATGAAGCATCTTGTCAACTTTGGTTAATATTTCTTTAATTGTTGTACAGGTCATCTTTTGGACTTATTTTTTGATTTGCTTTTTACTAAACCATTTTATGAGATCTTGAATTGAATAGAGTTGCGAATTTTATTTCTTGGGAGGCACTATAGATATCCATGGGAAAGAAATCTTTGATCTTTTTATTTTCCCTAGAAGTGTTGCCAAAAATATGTTAGTTAATAGATTTGTCATTCCAAAAAAACAAACAAACTGACTCTTTTTTCCCAAATGAAGACAAACCACTAAAAAATAGTTGGAGAGATTTTTATTGCACCAATAATATTCCTTGAATTTTAGAGGTATAACTCCCTCTTATAATTTAATTTTGGTTTTTGGGGACATGCTTTTAACTAGAAAGCAAAAAAGGAAAAACTAACACCTAATCATAGTCGTTTTGTAGCTGTGATTATGAATATAATAAAGGGAAAATAGAGATAAATGACATAAAGTTCACTCACTCAACACCCATAAAGAAGATTAGGAAAATACGTTGTAGTTTATTTTATATGATAAATATTTCAAGACTCAAATTTCTTATAATAAAAATACTCGTGATTCAATATAATAGATGAAAATATTCAGAAGTGATTGCAAATCACTAAGAAAATGAAAATAAAAAAGAGATGCAAATGAACATAGAAACCTTAAAATTCAAAAGGCCTAGTCCTTATAGGCATGAGTAGTTGTCATGTAAATTAAAGTAAAGGAGATCTCTAACATTGTTATCTAATTGCTAGGGGATGAGATGCTCATTTTATCACAACAACACTTAAAGTACTATATCGTTACTAGCTTTGTTAATGTATCTATGAAATCCTTGATAACCTTTTCTAAAATCACCCTTCTATTCTCCATAATATATTGAATAAGACAATACTTCACATTAATAATCTATGTCCATGTATGAAAGGTGAGGCTCTTTGCTATAATGATTATAATTTGAATAGCACAATAATCTCTATTCATTCTCTAACTAAGCCTCATGTTTGAACATAACCACCTTAAAATCCAAATGGACTCCTTATAGGCATGTGTAGTTACCATATGTCAAAAGATTAACCTTTCATGCCCCCGAAATGAGGGAGATCCTCAAACCTTCCAACTACTTGTCATGTCATAATCCAACTTGGAGAAGATATATTTGTTTGGGTTTTCTATTTTGGTTGTATTAAATTAACTTTATCCACAACTACTCTTTCTATTTTGGTACAAAGTAGGTCATATCATTTCCTAATCTCACCTTAGGTGAATTAATGTGCAATAAAAATATTTTAAAGGAATTTTGGGTAATGATGTTGGCAATCAAGTAGTTAGGAGAAGTTTGGATATAAATAGAGGAAATAATAGGCTTATTATATGGTTTATTGGAGGTTATACCAGCCACTATGGGTGGTGTATCTGGGGAATTGAGTAGTTTATAGGCACAAACACCCTTGCAAGGCTACTTTCCAAAAAGAGACAAATGGCTTCTTTGCGAGAGGTCTATGATGAGCAGCTGGGGAGGATTTTCAAGTCTAATCATTGCTTGATTGTCCATGTGATCAAGATGGTGTTGGGATTGGATTACCTTTGGGATGACCATCACCATAAGGTTATTATATTATCTCTACCATGTTCTTGGTAGTGCTACTTGATGCTGGGGAAACCAAAGAGATGGCTAGAATAATTTGTAAGCAACTAGTGAGGGGAATTGATCTAGGAGAAATGGACAATGTGATAGAGAATGTGAACTCTAGTTTGGGATTCCCTCTTCTTAAGGACTTTTTGGTCTTGTATTAAAGTAGGTGGGAGGTGGTTAAGTATCTCATTATTGATTATACTAAGGAGGCAAAGATTCTTGATAGAAGGAGAGGGTTGGCAAGAAGTGCTTATTTTCTGCAGTTGATGGTGGATCTGGTGCCTAAGGAAAATGAAGGTTCGCTACAAAATTATCTCTGTGTGGAGGGGTTGATATGCTTTTCAAATGTGATGCTAGACTCAGGTGATGAAATCTCAAATGACCTATATAATAAGATTGTTGTTTTGAACTAGGGGCCTTAGATAGATGTTGGTCCCTCTATCTTGGTGGAGCATGCAATGTGTGGATCAAATTATACCCACAAGGTGCAATCACAATTTGGAAACTAGGGATATGAGGAACAAATCTTTGGTTTGTTATGATGATATAGAAGATTATATTTTTTTCTATTTTTTGGAAATGAGAATTTTAGATCAATATTGGCGGCAAAGCTCAAGGTGTATAATTTATTGTGTAGGTGGGTTTGATGGTTTTTTTTATCAATGTACTAGAGTTTGTGCTACATGCTTATTACTTATCGAGGGTGGTTGATTGTTAGAAGATGGGGATGGTGGTGGACTATTCATTTTGGGACTTTCATAAGTAACAAATGCAAATATGTTTATAATTAATATAACAGGGTGCAACCCTATATAATTTATATTTTCTTTTAAAACAAAATTATGCAATTATGCAACTCATAAATTTGTTTTACAAAAGAAAGATGAAACTTGATAAATTAACTATTCATTGACATATTACAACAATTATAGATTTTAGAATGTGTCTTAATTTAGATGCAATTCAATACTGTTCAAACATAACATAAGTCACACTTGTATCTGTTGGAATTATGGAAAGGTGTGTACTAAGAGGGGAGAGGTGAATCAGTACCCTTAAAAACTTTCAAATTGAATCCTTGTAAACATGTACTTCAATAACTGAATAGATCAATTGCATTCAACATACATCCAATAACATAATTGAAATGTAAATGCATGTAATCAAATCAATAAAGCATACATGAAACTTCATACACATGACACATGTATTTTGGTATCACATAAACCCTTGTTAGAAGGTAAAAACTGTAGTGGGGATGGAACCCGCAAAGCTTCACTACTGCAGAAATAAAGTTGTCGGTTAAGGATTACAAAGATTGATCACTTCTAGTGATCTTACCCTGTTAGGATTAATAATAAGATTAACTAGATCTACTCGGTTAGAGGATTTTAGCAACACTCTTCAAGTGTGCACTTGGTTAAGAGATTTTACAAAATACTATTAAGTCCACTATGTTAGGATATTTTAAGTCTGCTACAGTTATTAGAGAGTAACACTAATGTGTGATCTGTATGAGAAAATAACTTACATTGCTGATATCATATCCATTAAGTAAAATAATGATATCACCTTACTGTGATGAATATGTCCTTTTGTACTACTCGGTAGCCTTATATCTATTTCTGATAAACTAAATTCTCTGTCAAAATCCTTCCAATCTTAACCCTGTCTGATCTTCAGATGTCCTTGAGTGTGGATACTTCTTGATGATACAATGTCAAAATGACATCTATACAATATTTATATCAAACTGACTTGACCTAATTAGGGTTTAGGCACTATCTTAGAAAACCTAAGATCAACGACTTAAATGCATAACCTAGATCATCATTACATATAAATCATCATTCATTAAATGATTACATCCACAATAAATATTCACCTCGATCTTGGTAAACCATTTTCTTTCTCAGAAAAAAGTTGTTCACCTTGAACTATGTGTCATTATAAAAATTTATTTGAACTCTGGATTACTCGGTAAATGATGTCTCTCGGTCTCAGTATATACTGGCACTTGGTTTGTTGTGTACTTGGTGACTATTGTACTCGGTAACCTCTGTGCTTGGTGACTACTGCATAGTTATAACTAATTGAACTGTCTTGCTTGTTTACCAACTATACAAATCAATACTAATGAAAACTCTTGATCCATTTACGAGTAACATTCTCACCCTTGGGCATTAGTATCAAAAACTTATGTGTATGTCGACTATAAAAGTTTGAACTTTAAAATTTACAAAACCAAAAATATGTAAACTCGGCGAACTCCCCCTTTGAACATGCTCTTAGTATATATACATATGTTTCCCCCTTTTTGAAATAATGCCAAAAATTGTACTTACAATTTATCAAAAATATTTGGATGGGTTTTCTTGAGATTATCCATAAGTTTTTCCCATTCCTCCTTAAGATTTTCTAGAGCCAACTTCTCTAAGATCAATTGTGCATGCATATCAAAAATATTTTATGTGACTGAGATATCAAGGGTGGCAATCAATTTATTTTCCTTTGTCACATGTTTCTACGTCACTTCCAAATGAGGTAGTAACTTAGCCTGTAGCTCGGTTACCTATTCTCGTATTCGATCCTCTTCCTCTCTCAATTCTAGTCTTAACCATTGAATGTGCTTAACCTTTGAATAATCATGCACTTGAAATTCATGTTGCTCGGTTGTTAGACTAGTTGCACTATCTTTTAGATCTTCATCTAATTTCCTTATCTTTTCACTAAACTCGATAGTGAAGTAATCTATAGTGCATAACTGTTTCAAAATTGTAATAACCTTATCTATAATGCTTTCCAATTCAATTACTACTTATAAAAGCTTTACCTTATTCACTGCCACTGCTTCTGATCTTTTCAGTTAGCTTGTACTAAATCTTTTGTTCTACTCTTTCTTTAATCATCTATTAGACATTAGTAGTTGGACCATTGATGGTCTCAACGAGCAATGCAGGTTGGTCAATGATGGGGGCTTATTCATCTACATTGAAAGCTAGAGCAACTTGCATTAGGATTTATTTGACATCCTCTAGAACCTTTATGTTCTTATGTTATTGCCTTAGTTTCTCTTGAGCTACTTTTTGGGTGCATAGCTCTCCATATTTCCTGAGAGCTTCAAGGCCAAGTGTCCTTGGGTCACATGATGGTATTTTATATTATCTCATCAAGTGTGACTGGACCCTTACTTCCTCACTTCCTCTTCTTCTTCTTATCTTTCACACTGGATGTGGGGGATTGTGCAATAGAAACTTGAGCCTTATACTCAAGATTTGTCTTTGGTGGCTCAATGGAGTGTTCTTCTTCCTTATGCTGCCCGGTTGTTGATTCTATAATCTATGGTGCAGGGGCTTGTGACCTAGTGTCTATGGTAGAAGTGTCTACCATTGTCTTTGTTTGTATTTCTTGAGCATTTTCTATAGCATCAGTGGTCTCAGTGGGTGCTTCACCTTGTGTGTCTTCTCCACTATGTCCAGTCTCCTTACCAGTCTCCTCACCCTTGTCTTCATTTGTATCTTTCTCTTGCTCAAGTGGAGCTTCCTCATTTTTTTTTTAAGATGCTATGTCAATAGCTTGTACCAGTATAGGCATATTACCTGCTACCATTGCTCAAGCTACCTCGATTGTTCTTCTTTGCCAAGGTTCTCAGTAGCACCGGTTATTACTTCATCTTATTTAGCCTCTCCATCGGGGTCACCTCTGTTAGGAATAAGGTGTCTCAACCTTGGATAATTCCTATTATTATTATTTGTTTTGTAAAATGTATTTCTTGCAAATAATGTTGATGTGTCGGCATCTTGAATTATGTGTAAGGAGATCATGGCTAAAACGGTTATGACGGATTCCTATGACACGTAAGAGCTATGTCAGGAAGATTCAATGATAGGTGAAGACATGTGGCAATTAATAAATTTGAGTACTGTACACTCTTCCCCAATCGTGGGGTTTGGGGTTCCTATTTTCTCAGAGAATGGTAAAACCCTAATATGGTTATCTTTGGGAGTAGCCCTAAAAAGTGAAGCACATGATATAAGCTTTTTTAAGGTTGTGAATAGATGTGATGCGAGTGTATTGTTGGAACATTTTATGCTGCCGTGATTTGTCTTCAAGGGTTTTTTGAAATCTTCTGAAAGAACTTGCATTGCAAGTGTATTGTAAGTTGTAATAGTTTTGATCAATACATTGTGCAGGTTTTGGAGTGCTGGGGTTTTAACCGAAAGGTTACCCCAGGGTATATCATTGTGTCATTCTCTATTTTTCTGTATGCATGGTATGTGGTTGCAATATCTTTGTTAAAGTAGTTAATGAATCTGAAATTGTAAGGATTTATAAGAATTTGCACAATACTCTCCTATAGAGATTAGCGTAGGAAGCTGTTTCCGCACCTGAGTTTCCTTAAAACCTCTTGTTATATCTTCAATTATTATTTCTTCATCCCCTAATGTGGTTAACATCTATGGGATTCCTTCCATAACATTGATAATAACTGTTATAAAATCTTCTACATTAGTTTCATCCTTGGACTACTTAGTATCCAAGATGTGAATTATTTCATCCTCAACATTTATTGGTTCTCCTACTTAAATGCTTAGTTGAGGTTTCTCGGTATCAACTACCAATGCATTTGCCTTAGTTTTCTTTGTTGTACTTAGGATTTTAGTCCATATATTTTTTCTTTCATCATCTACCTCTTGTAGTTTTCCTTGAAGAATTTTGAATGCCCTGGCTTTCATCAAAAATTTATTTGCATATTGTTTCAAGGCTTCATCAATTTTGGGAACAGAGTAGTCATATCTTACCAAAATTAGTGACCTTTCTCTCATCCTTTTCTTGGTTGTGAGTGTATATGTCCATCTAGTAGAAACTTTATCATATAGTTCTTTTGGTATGCTGCTTGCAAACTCATCTGGAACTCTTTTGAAATTAATCATCATGATTATTATAGCTTCCTCCATCTTATCCTAATCCTCAGTACTCAGACATGGATACCTTTTAAGCTTAGGAGTACCAAGTCTTCCAGTGTTCTTATGCCTTCTATAGCTTCATCAATTGTTTGAGGTCCTTTATTCACTACAACATGAAATTGTTTAGTGTTCTCCTCTTTTGAATCATTATCATCTTTTTTTCTAATTAGTTTTCTTCTCCTCTTTGGTTTTGGGAGCTTGGTGGTGGCCTTTGTTTTTCTCTTCTGATATGTGTGTGTTGGTATAGGCCTTGTAATCTTTGCAACACCTTTCTTCAAAGGTGGTGAACTTCCAGCTTCCAACCTTGTCCTTGTTTGGGTTGAAGTATCAACTTGTTTACCTTTACCTTTTGTAGCCTTAGGTGGTTGTTCCTGTTCATGTTCCTCATACTCGGTGGCCTCTTCATCTATATCTTCACTAACTAGTGCCTGTTCCTCGGTTTCCTCTTCAACCAATTTCTCAATATCTTCATCAGTTACACCAAATTGTTTCTTTAGAGTTTTCACCATTTTCTCCTTTTTCCTACCCATGTTTTCAACAACAAGTCCCATCTTTATTATGGACTTGGCCTCATCATAGGTTCCAAATCCTGTAGCATTTTTGTCCTTAGGCTCAACAATTAAACCCTTGATTGCTTTTGTAGCTTGGTCAATGTTTATCTCATATTCCATGGGAGGTAGCCAAGCTATCCTTGGCTCTACTACTTTGATCAGGGTGGTGTCGGTGTCCACTAGAAAACAAATGTCATCCTTGAATTTCTCAACCAACTATGCTAGTATCCTTGTTCTTTTCTCCATTCTTTCCTTAAATTTGCCAAAATAATCTTCCATGACTTGCTCAACATTTTTATCTAGGTTCTTAATGTATTCACTTATTTGAACAATGACTGGTCGGTTGATATCCCATTCTACATTAACGATTGATGGGAAAAAGCTTTACAAATACAAGAATGTACATACCAATAATGAGCCAAATTTGTAAGTTTTTGATCTAGCAACTCTAATGGTTCTCATATTTTCTTCTAATTGTCTCAACATCAACTCAGCTAGGTCAAGTTATAAACCCTTCTTCATAATTTTATATGCAATGTCAACCGCTCTACATGCAATACTATTCGATCTACTTGATTGGAATATCTTGTATGCAATGACATACACACCAAATCTCATTCTAGGGTCATTGATAGTGTTTATTCTCATGCCTTTTCCATCCCAATTTAGCTCATGTTAATTTCTCAATCTCAATTTTCGCCATGTGCCTTAGGGATTTTGCTTTATCATTTGTGGGATACCCAGTAACCGCATGTATAATATCCTTTATTATTTTCATCAGTTCATCTAGCCATAGATTCTCTTCATGTACTCAACTTAGCACGATATGTATCCAATCAATTTTAAACTCTTTCAAGAAATAAAGGGCATTGGTTAACCCTTTTACCTCTAAGTGCTTATGATCATCCTTTAGCTTGCCATTTGTGCAAAGCTCTTGATATGTGGACTGGAGCTCAAAGTCATCGATCTCATTGATTTTATAGTGGATGTAAGACCTAACATCTTTTACAAGTAGAACCCTAGGCGGTATCAAAGAGAACGTGCCCTTGTCATTAGGTTGAGTTGCAACTTTCAGATGAAGTTTGTAGTGGGGCTCTGTGCAGGTTGTGTTCTTTATTAGAGTAACCTTCTTACTCTTTTCTTCCTTGGTTTGAATGGTTTGAGAAGATGATGCCATCATGAATGCTAATTTTAGGGCTTTCGACAAATTGTGTGTAGAGAGCTTGGTTAGTTGCAAACTTACTTCATTAGGTCTCTAACTATTCGTAATGTTCTTAGATCTCTGTGAAATGCTTGGATTCTCTTTTCTCAAATCTTGCTCAAATCACTTTTCTTCACTCTTGATCGCTATGTAAACAAATGAGTTCATCTCTTGTGTATTTATAATCAAAAACCTTGTTCAGTGCATTAAATGCTTTTCCAGCTACCACTCAGTTGAAAATTAAATAACTCAGTTAACAAAATAGATACCTCATCTTGGTGAATACTATCAATGCTTGGTTGACTATACAAATCGGTTGTCTCTAACACTTTCACCGACTGGAAATTTCTTACTCGGTCCAGCTTAACCAACTAAACTCATTTCAAGTTAATAACATATAATACCCTAGTGCATCTTAATTCATGTCGATTTGGTATTTACATAATAGGTATAAGAAACTATTGTAAGATATAACTAATTAAAATTCAATTCCATACTTACTTGATTCTTCTTAGGTGGAGGTGGTGAGATCACCTAATCCAATGGATGAGGTGTCACCAACTATTGTGCTTGATCCAACATTGTCATTTGTTTCTATTCTCCACATTTGGTTCCTTATCCTCATGATTTCTTCAATTGTGTTTCAATTTGTATTAACATTCAATTCTGGTACTCGGTCTCTGTATTCTTTACTTGAATGACCGACCTTATGACAATGCAAATATGTCATTCCAGAATTTGTCCAATTTTGAGATCTTCTTGTCTAGTGCATTCTCATGAAATTAGCTTCTATATGTCCATATCTACCGCATGATGTGCAATTAACCCAAGTATTGTAATCCCAAGTGTATGCATTACCTTTTCTTCTTGATTGTTTTATCCTTTCAGTTTCCATACTTGCTTCATCTTTGTTTTGCATTCTTGTGATATATGTCCATGCATGTTGCAAGTACGATAATGTTTTTCCATATAGTGCTTCCTAGGTGACTTATTCATCTTTGATCTACACTCATGTGCTTGATTTCCATACTTTTTGTAATTAAAACAATAACCATCAAACTTAGGAGTGGATTTAGGCATACCTTTTTCTTTTCTTCTATAAACATTTGATGTGTGGTCTAGTTTTCCACAATGATAGCATGAGAGCTTCATTAGCCTTGGATTTGCATAGGCACTCTTTTGTTCAACTTGTTTTGATGACTCTCCCTACTTGGTATAACCTAAACCAATAGTGTTGTCAAGTCTTCTTTGATTGTTTAGAAATTCATCCATTCTTTTAGTACTTTCTTCAGCTTTCTTTATCATCTCATTATGTTGTTGTTGAATCTTTACCTCATTCTTCAATATTTCATTCTCTTCTCTCAATTCACCAATGTCTTCCAATTTCTTAGTAAGCTCATTGTTCACTCGATTGACTTCTTGACTCGTGACAACCATCTTATTGGAGATTTCAAAATAATGCTCAGTAAGTCTCAATATTTCAAATTCCTTTCTTGAAGCTTATTAGTCATTTGTCTTATATCTTCAATAGCCAAATTCATTTCTTGTTTAGCCTATCTTTCATTGTTCATGACATCAATCATTCTTACCATTTGTGTCTCTTGTCCAACCTGCAATGTTTTCACTTGTTCAGTAAGATGTTGATTCTTTTTAGATAGATCTGATATGGTTCCTTCAGATGCATCAGATATACTTCCAGATCTAGAGCCAGATCCTTCAAATGGGTCTTCTATCTCTTCTTCCTGATAATCAATCTCATTGTATCGAAATGCCATATCCTTCCTTTTGATCAGTATCTCTCTTAGTTTTTCTTTGGCTTCCTTGAATTGTACAATGTAGACCTGCATCTGCAATTTCTGATTCTCAATAGTCTTGTCAAGCTTATACCTCTCCATCCTTAGATCTTTTCTCTTCAGTGTTTAAACTTCCTCAACAAGAGAACTAGCTCTGATACCAATTGTTGAAATTATGGAAAGGTGTGTACTAAGAGGGGAGGGGTGAATCAATGCCCTTAAAAACTTTCAAACTAAATCCTTGTAAACATGTACTTCAATAATTGATTGTATCAATTGCATTCAACATACATCCAAAAACATAACTGAAATGTAAATGCATTTAATCAAATCAATAAAGCATACATGAAACTTCATACACATGACGCATGTATTTTGGTATTGCAGAAACCCTTGTCAGAAGGTAAAAACTACGGTGGGGATGGAACCCACAAAACTTCACTACTATAGATATAAAGTTGTCTGTTAAGGCTTACAAAGATTGATCACTTACGGTGATCTTACCCTATTAGGAGTAACAATAAGATCATCTAGATATACTTGATTAGAAGATTTTAGCAACACTCTTCAAGTGTGCACTTGGTTAAGATATTTTACAAAAGATTGTTAAGTCCACTCTAATAGGAGATTTTGAGTATGTTATAGTTGTTAGAGAGTAACAATGATGTGTGATTTGTATGAGAAAAAACTTACATTATTGATATAAGATCCATTAAGTACAATAATGATATCACCTTGCTATGATGAATATGTCCTTTTGTACTTCTCGGTAGCCTTATATCTATTTCTGATAAACTAAATGCTTTGTCAAAATCCTTCCACTCTTAACCCTCTCTAATCTTCAGATTTCCTTGAGTGCAACTACTTCTTGATGATACAATGTCAAAATGACATCTATACAATATTTATATCAAACTAACTTGACCTAATTAGGGTTTAAACACTATCTTAGAAAACCTAATATCAATGGCTTAAATGCATAACCTAGATCATCATTACATATAAATCATCATTCATTAAATGATTACATCTGCAATAAATATTCACCTCAATCTTGGTAAACCATTTTCTTTCTCAGCAAAAAGTTGTTCACCTTGAACTATGTGCCATTACAAACTTTTATGTGAACTCTGGATTACTCGCTAAATGATGTCTCTTGGTCTTAGTATATACTAGCGCTCTGTAATCCTATGTACTCAGTGACTATTGTACTCAGTAACCTCTATGCTTAGTGACTACTATGTAGTTATAACTGACTGAATTGTCTTGCTTGTTTACCGACTGTACATATGAATATTAATGATAACTCTTGATCTATTTAGGAGTAACAGTATCAAGTATGACTAGGTTTGCCAAAAAGGAATGGCGCAATGTGATATCTCTTGTACAACCACTAATAGGGATAACTTAACCCTACAAATCATGTGAATGAATTCTCTTTACCTACATTCTCAATAATCACATCAAATGTAATACAACATGTATATGATAGCCAAAGTGTAATATAATTTCTTGAGAATGTTGTACACTATAAAGCATAAAATAAAACACATATGAATACATATATTTAGATAAACAATTGAAATAGAAAAGGTATACTCTAATTGAGTCTATCAAAATGTAAATGTGAGAGCATTACATACACAACAAGGCATAACAACATTGTGAGCATAAATCAAACATTCACATGTCATATAGTCATAAAGCATTTATCCACAACAAGAATAATTGTCCACAACTAGGAATTGTTGATCCCTAAATTTTTGTTGTCTATTAGTGTCTTACACTTAGTCATTTTCTAGGCAATGTTGGTCGGTCATCACTATGACCGAGTCATCATGTATATGTCGAGTCGTGTGTATTGTACATTTACTAAGCAGTAGTTACTGCCGAGTAAGACAATGGTCACCGAGTACTTCAGTATTAGCCGAGTCAGCTTTTTTCGAGTTATATAAAGATGTCAGTGCTGAGCACCAGGGTATAAAGAATGGTGAATGTTGAGTGTCAAAGATATCAAATGCCGAGCGAGCCAGAATTGACATCTGTGTTTGTTATGACATAAACACTTAGGTAAACCATTTTGGTCAAAATCCATATTGCATTTATTATTTGTTGAGGAAATCACAGAGGTGATCATGCTTTAGTATTGTAATCATTAATCCCTATGTAATTCATGGAACCAATTAGAATTAGGGAAAGGTTAAGCGACAAAAGTAGACAATCCAGATCGTAGATCTTAAATCTTGGAGATGATCAATTATCTATATAAGATATGATCTGAACCCTAAAACGTATCATGAGAATAGAGTATGAAGGAGATCTCATACTTGCAGAGAAGAAAAGTGCTTTGATTATCAGAAATAGAATTCAGTGACCTAACAGAACATAACAGAGCAGTGAAGGACATAATAGAGACATATTTGATAGAGGAGATCAAATCTATAGTGTAAGGAGAAGATCTGTAATTAGCATCATAGTGCAAACCAAAGGATTAGGTACTGAGACATTTTAATAGGTGAATCAGAGTAAATCTCTTAACAGAGTGGTTTTAACAGACCTTAGTAAATCTCTTAACCGAGTGCTTAGTTGTAAGTTTTAATCCTTTTGCAAGGTAGATTGTATAAGTCTCAAAGCTCTTAAAAGGGCAGACCCCTCACATGGTAGATCATATTTTGTGATCAAACTTGTATCCCTAACAGGGAAACTTTAATATTGTAGTAGTGAAGATTTGTGAGTGTCATCCCCACCCCAGTTTTACCTTTCAAGGGTTTCTAGGTAACCAAAATCATTGTGTTATGTTTTATTTTCATGGATGATGATTAGGATATTAGATCTGTTACAGTGTTAAGATTAATGCTTATACTATGCAAGTTTGTTTATGTCAAAATGTATAAATTGGTTGATATCTAATTCATCCCCCCTCTCAGTATCACACTTTCCCAATAGATTTACAACATGAACAACATTACAATACACCAAATATATACTCATTACAAAGGCATCATACTAAATACCATAACTCAAAATACCTCATGTCCTATCAAGGAACTTGGTACATTACCCTGCATGCATCTCAATGTAGGCAAGGCACCAATAACTGTCATGTTGAGGAACCATATCTTGAAACTTGTGGGTGGTCAAAACACACATTTATTAGAGAAATAACATAATCCATAGTGAAAATGTTGAAGCTAAACCATCAATAAATACATAAAGAAAAAAGCACAAGCACAACCTACGCATTCCCTACCACATAGTCAAAAAATAATGTTGAGGCCTAGTCATCCCCACATTATAAATGGAAAGGGTAGTACAATTTGAGTGTTTGCAAAATAATGAATTTTAATATTTTCCTTCATTTATTTTCCTTTTATGGGGAATATTAAGTAAACAAGAGCCTGTGAAGAAGGACAAGCTAACCAAATTTAGTTCAAATGGATAGATAAAATCTACAATCCAAAATCTAGTTTTAATTGATTTCAACAAACTTTCAAAATATTTCTTATCCCAAACAAAGCAAGGAAACCATTTCTCTCAGAACTTGGGCAAAATCCTTGCACTAGGTTCATAACAATTTAAAGAAAATAAAATGCTCCACATATATCAGTCCTGCTAAATAAATGAAAGCATTCAAGCAAATGATTAACCTAAATATTTAAATGCGAGGCTAATTACCATATTAAAATAAAAGTGATAATTAGATAGAAGGGTATGAGTTTAGCTCTATAATCAACACAAACTAATTGATGTTGATGCTATTTAGGAATGATTTGTTTTAGAAAATTGAATGCATCTAATAAATATCTTATAGTTTGAATCAACATATAAACTTTATAGATCAATTTTGTGCCCTATGCGATCTATCTCATTATCACAAACCTTGTTTGTGACATGTGGTAATTATTTGATAAGCAATGCTCTCTTGGAATCTGTAATCACCTGAAAATGGACAGAGACAATTTAAAGGATAAATCAAGTCAAATCAAAGCAAATTCAGGACAAAATTGAAGTAATTGAATCACAATGCATAATTAGCCAATCAAAATCAAAATCAAGTCCTAATTCAAGATCAATCAAAATTGAGAGTGTTTTTAATCAAATACAATCAAATCAAAGTACAATTAAATCAATTAATTGTATAGTCTTGGATTAAATCAAATTTAACCCATTCAAGGGGTACATGGCTAAAATAAATCAATTAAATCAATTAATAAATACTAATTTCGCTCAACAACCACAAAGGGTGTTAGAAAGTAAAGTCCACCAAGATAACTGAGAGTGGGGGGGGGGGGGGGGGGGGGGTGGGGGGGGTGAATCAGTTATTTGATAATTATAACTTTTATCAACTTCAACAACATTAAACCATGTAAGCAATATAATTACCAACCATAGAAAGATATTCATGCACAATAACACAATGACACGAGATATGTTGACTAGGGAACCTCTTGATCAAAGAGTAAACCCCGGTGGGAATGATGCCCACAAAAGATGCACTAATATGAATATTCCTTGTGAAAGGATGGAATCTGTTAGGAGTTTTATGAAATATATTCAGTACATATGAATCCCTGTTAGGAGATTTTGAATCCCTGTTAAAAGATTCTAACCCTGTTAAGAGTTATGGAAGACAGATGGACCCACTGCCCAAACAGCTTCAATGGCAAGATCACTAAACACACTATCCAACTGATCTCTAGATTATTCAATAGAATAATAGAAAATATGTTACCTCCTTTCTCATTGTGCCAAACCGCACTCTCCGCTTCACCAAATCTCAATTTCAGATCTTTGTACTTCGCATGTCTTCCTTCACAAATTCACTTTCACAACTGCATTAGCTCTTTTCTTCACTTCATGCATACATCATCACATCCAACCATATTAAAATAAGGAAAAACATTTCTTCCTTTATACCACACTCAAGTAATTACAAATGAGTCGGCATACAATTACAAAATAAAAGTTTCCACACATTACATCAAAATTACATAAAACTGTCAACTTCCAATTACAATAATTCTTCACTTGTACAACCTCAAAGTTTGTGCTATCATCCACATCACTAACAATGTGTCTTCAACTTCCCTTTAACTGCACAAAACCAGATTCCATCCCGATTAGAAGATATCATTCGATTTCCACAAACCGCTACTCAGGAACACTACCTGAATACTGCTTCCACCAAAATGCTCATAACTCCCATGAATAAATGAATTACTATCTACGCTCTTAACCATAAACATATAACATATCAAAGAGTATATCCTCAACATCGCATGGCTCCAACTGCAATATCCCACGTGCGCTAATCCAAACATTGTCTGCTTCTTTGCAAGTCTCTAGTAGATCACTGTGTTGACATCAATGACAATCATAGTCATGAGTGCAACAACTACTACAGAATGACTGCCAAACATTCAACATTCATTCCTAACAATCTCCCCCATTGGCATTGATGGCAACATAGATGAAAAAATATCCAATGTTCCAAAAATCAAATACTGCAATACTGCTGCTCTAGAAAAATATTTCAAATCCTCTTCATCAATCAAATCTTGCTTTGTTTTCCTGTTCAGATAGTACAAATGGTTTTTTCATGTACACTTCTCCCCCATTGACATCAATGATAGAAATCTCATCATAATGTCAACAACAACTCTAATGTCAAAAGACACTATTCAGAAAATACATTCACTAGAGTCCTCATGACTCAGCTCAGATACACATACTCCCCCATAGAGGAAGTACCAACATCTAGTGTAGAATAAAGATAAGGATCATATACCACTGGACGGATGCAACCAACTGCATCACTTCTCAATAGTAGGCTGGGGCATAACCCCAAGCATACCTCTTAGATACTCGAATGTATCCTTAGGCAAAGGCTTTGTAAATATGTCTACTATCTGCTCATTTGTACTTATGTACTCAAGTTTGACTTCTTTCTCAACAACTTTCTCTCTTACTACATGATACTTAATCTCTATATGTTTTATCTTAGAATGTAATACAGGGTTCTTAGACATACTAACTGTGTTGGTGTTGTCACAATGTATGACAACAGGTTCAACAAACTTTATTCCAATATCCTTTAGCATTTGCTTCATCCAAATTATCTAGTTACAATTTTTTGCTGCTACTACATATTCTGCTTCTATTGTGCTCTGTGAGATACAATTATGTTTCTTTCTTAGCTAAGAAACCAATCTTCCTCCAAGGAAAAATGCTTCACCACTGGTGCTCTTCTTATCATCAGCACTACCTCCCCAATCAACATCTGTATATGCACATAGGGTAAAATCATCATATTTTTCATACCACAATCCATAGTCCATTGTGCCTCTTAAATATTTCAGTATCCTCTTTACTGCTGCATAATGTGATTCTCTAGGTTCAGCTTGAAATCTTGCTACAATTCCAACTAAATGTGCTATGTCAGGTCTTGTATGACTCAAGTACTGCAATCCTCCAATCATAGATCTGTATTTCTTCTATTCAACTGTCGGTGTTTCATCTGTGCTAGATAATTTATGTCCAGTTACCATAGGTGTTCCAATTAGTTTACAGTTCTCCATTCCAAATCTTTTCAACAAGTCATTCAGGTACTTTTTCTGACTTACAAAGATACCATCATTGATCTATGTTATTTGTAATCCCAAAAAGTATTTCATTTCACCAATCATACTCATTTCAAATTCAGTCTTCATTTCATCAGCAAATTTATCACTAGCTTCATCTTCTCCTCCAAAAATAATGTCATCAACAAAAATAACTATAACCAACAAACCATTTTCAATTTCTTTTATGTATAGATTGCTATCAGTTGTTCCTTTTGTAAATCCCAACTTTAACAAATACTTGTCCAGTCTTGCATACCAAGTTCTAGGTGATTGCTTTAGTCCATACAAGGCTTTCTTCAGTTTACATACCATGTCTCCTTCTTGAGTCAAAGGAAAACCTTTAGGTTGCTCAATGTAGACTTCTTCTTCCAATTCTCCATTCATAAATGTTGACTTTACATCCATCTGATATACTTTGAATTTCTTACAAGCTGCATAAGCCAAAAACATTCTTACTGCTTCAATTCTTGCTATAGGTGCAAAGGTTTCTTCATAGTCAATTCCTTCTTGCTATGAGTATCCCTTACATACCAATCTTGCTTTGTTTCTTACTACTTCTCCTTGTTCATTCATCTTGTTTCTGAATACCCATTTAGTTCTAATAACATTCTTGTCTTTAGGTCTAGGGACCAATTCCCATGTCTTGTTCTTTTCAATCTGATATAGTTCTTCTTTCATAGCATTAATCCAACTTTCATCTTCACAAGCTTCACTAGTAGTTTTAGGTTCAATTTGAGAAATCAAATGTAACTATTCTTGTACCTTATTTTGAGTTAGAACTCCTCTTTTAATGCTTCCAATAATTCTAAAATACTTAACTGAGGGTTCATGTCCAAACCATAATTCATAGGGTGTCTTGTCTGTGTCTGCTCTGATTTGTACTCTATTCATTGTATACACTAATGTGTTCACTGCTTTTCTCTAGAATATCTTCGCCAAATCATTCTCAAATAACATAGCTCTTGCTGCTTTAGTCACTGATCTGTTTCTTTTTTCTGCAATACCATTTTGTTCAGGTGTCCTAGGGGCTGAAAACTGTCTCTTAATGCCATTTTCTTCACAAAAGGTGTTAAACTCTCTATAAGTAAATTCTCCACCTCTATCAGATCTCAAACATTTAATCTTCATTCCAGATTCATTCTCAACTTTATTCTTAACAATCTTAATCTTATCAAATACTTCAGACTTTTCCTTAAGAAATGCAATCCAGATCATTCTTGTAAAATCATCAACAAGAATCATAAAATACCTTTCTCCATAGAATCCTCTAGTCCTGGTAGGACCGCTCAAATCAGTATGAACAATCTCCAAATTTTTTGCAGATGTAAACTTCTTACTGGGAAAAGAACTTCTCTTCTGTTTAGCCATCACACATTCTTTGCAAATCATGTTAGTAGGCTTCATAATTTTAGGCAAATCCCTTACTGCAAGTGTAGTACTCACTTTCACAATGTTGTCAAAGTTTATATGACAAAACCTTCTATGCCATAACCAACTATCATCAATCTTAGTAATCAAACATGTCATCTTAGTAGGATTCAACTGAAATACATTACCTCTAGTTCTAGATCTAGTTCTAATTAGATTTCCATCTTTATCCTTTATCACACAAGTTTTCTCAATAAACCAAACTTGATATCCCTTATCAACTAACTGTCCAACACTTAATAGATTATGTTTCAATCCATCCACAAAATAAACATCATCAATATTAGTCTTTCCATTGAGAGTAATAGATCCTATACCTTTAATCAAGCAAGGTGCATTGTTTCCAACTCTAACAACTCCTCCATCATAATCGTTAAACTTTATGAACTTTTTCATGTCTCTAGTCATATGATGTGAACAACCACTGTCTATAATCCTATCAACTTTCTTTTCAACTTGAGAAACTAAGGCTTTTTCTTCCTTAACATCAGTTTTAGGATTCTCTTCTTTAATTGCTACAAATCCTATGTCATCATTATTCTCAATATCACTTTCACTTAGAGTTCTCTCTACACTAGTTTCAAGATCTTCATCATTAGCATAATAACATTCCTTAGATCTAGGTTTGAAATTGTTTCTGTACTTTTTAACTCTCTTAGGACACTTAGATGCAAAATGACCATATTCTTGACAAGTCCAACATTTAAATTTTTTTCTTATCGTCAGGTTCTCTCTTCACAAGCAAGGCAATACCTTCTTCAATCTTCTTGTCTTCTTCATTTCTAGATCTACTGCTACTAGCATAATGACCGCTCACACTGATGCTTCTTGACAAAGTAGGGTGAACACTAAGAGCACTGAATGTTTTCTCCATTCTAGGCAAGTCTCCTGATAACCTCAGGTTCATCTCTGCTGCTTCCAATCTTCCAAGAAGAGTCTCTCTTGTAAAGTTTGTAGTACAAGGTATAACTTGTTCAATCATCTATGTTGTATGTTTAAATATAGGAGTCAATGTCCTTAGAATTTTCCATATCACTTCATTCTCTATCTTTCTTCCTCCACAAGATTTTATGCATGTAACAATTTCTAACATTCTACCAATATAGCTTCTAACGAATTCATCTTCCATCATTCTTATATCTTGAAATGCACATATTCAATTATGTAATCTAACTTTCTTTGCATGTTCATCACCTTCAAAAGTAGAGTGTAAAGCTTTCCAAATTTCATAAGATTTTTTCATACATTTTACTTGACTATACTCATTCTTCGGAAGGGCTGTCAAAAGTGCTTCTCTTGCAAGTATGTTACACATGAATAGATCTCTCTCATCAGTAGTACATGTTTCAAGATTGTCCTCTTCAATGATAGTCTTATCATTCTTTGTAATCAACCAATAACCTAGTCCTAAACATAGTAAGTGTGTCTTCATCTTTTCTTTCCAGCTGTCAAACTTTACTCCATCAAACTTAGGACTTTCTTTTCTGAAATTTGTCATGGATCTCCTTAAGCTGTTAAACTTCTTTTTCAAGGACCTGTCGCTCTGATACCAATTGTTAGAAAGTAAACTCCACCAAGATAACTAAGAGTGGTGGGGGGGGCTGAATCAGTTATCTGATAATTATAACTTTTATCAACTTCAACAAAATTAAACCATGTAAGAAATATAATTACCAACCATAGAAACATATTCATACACAATAACACAATGACACAAGATATGTTGACTGGGGAACCTCTTGATCAAAGAGTAAACCCCGGTGGGAATGATGCCCACAAAAGATGCACTAATATGAATATTCCTTGTGAAAGAATGGACTCTATTAGGAGTCTTATGAAATATATTTAGTACATATGAATCTCTGCTAGGAGATTTTGAATCCATGTTAAAAGATTCTAACCCTGTTAAGAGTTATGGAAGATAAATGGACCCACTGCCCAAACAACTTTAATGGAAAGATCACTGAACACACTGTCCAACTGATCTCTAGATTATTCAACAAAATAATAGAAAATATGTTACCTCCTTTCTCACTGTGCCAAACCGCACTCTCTACTTCACCAAATCTCAATTTCAAATCTTTGTACTTCGCATGTCTTCCTTCACAAATTTGCTTTCACAACTACATTAGCTCTTTTCTTCACTTCATGCATACATCATCACATCCAACCATATTACAAAAAGAAAAAAAAATTCCTTCCTTTATACCACACTCAAGTAATTACAAATGTGTCGGCATACAATTACAAAATAAAAGTTTCCACACGTTACATCAAAATTACACAAAATTGTCAGCTTCCAATTACAATAATTCTTCACTCGTGCAACCTCGAAGTTTGCACTATCATCCACATCACTAAAAATGTGTCTTCAACTTCCCTTTAACTGCACAAAACTAGATTCCATACTGATTAGGAGATATCATCCGATTTCCACAAACCGCTACTCAAGAACACTGCCTGAATACTGCTTCCACCAAAATGCTCATAACTCCCATGAATAAATGAATTACTATCTGCACTCTTAACCATAAATATATAACATATCAAATATTATATCCTCAACATCACATAGCTCCAATTGCAATATCCCACGTGCGTTAATCCAAACATTGTCTGCTTCTCTGCAAGTCTCTGGTAGGTCACTGTGTTGACATCAATGACAATCATAGTCATGAATGCAACAACAACTAATATAGAATGGTAGCCAAACATTTAGCATTCATTCATAACAAAGGGAATAAATTCAATCAACCAATAGGATTTGAGAAAATGCATTTACATGGATCAAGCCAAATTCAATCTCAATCACTCAAAGTGAAAGCGAATCTTGACCATTGATCTTGTCTACTTGTCCCAAGCTTTGAGGACACAAACTTTGCATTGTCTTCAAAGGGTGGAACCAAAGACTCAACCAAGGCTTAATCATGATCAACTACACTACACCCCTACCATTGGGAAAATCTATAAAAGGAAGGCCTAAATTCATCATAATTATCAACCATACATCTGAGAATTGCATTGAACCTCTTGCAATTTGAGCTTACAAAGGCAATGTAGATTTAATTTAGCTTTCAAATTGGAATTGAACAATTAGCTTTAGCTTTAAGCATTTATCTTTCTCATTCTAGAACTATCATTAATGGAAGCTTGCTGAGAGCTTTTCATTAACATTCTTAGTTAGAGAACCATAGGATGCTTAATTGTCAATTTCTAGCTTAGATAGATTGCTTAATTGTGATTTATTTAGTTACTATTTCATTTATTGTCAATACTAATCCTATGAAGATACTATTTCTAGTATACAAAATGGCACCCACCATGGGGCAGAATGCTTCACTTTATTAAATGCTCAAATTCATATCATTTTTGTCAAATTTGCATGTCTTTAACTCTTGACTTTTTCAGGAAATAGTGCTTCTGACAGGTTAAACAATGCTTTTGCATGATAAAACGGTGCTTTCAAGCACTGTTATGGTGCTTCTGTGATAAATTTGGGCACCTTTGCCCCGATCAGTGGTGATTTTGATCTTTCTATTATCTTTTTACCAATTCTGCAGTGCTTTTACATAGATGGATAGTGCATTTTTCCTGACTACTAAGCGCTTTTGATATTTTACTGAGTGCTTTTACTATACTTTTTACCGCCTTTAATCATTTTAGTAGCTCTTCTGCTAGTTATTTGTGCGCTTTTGAATTTTCTAATAGAGTTAAAACAATGCTTTCAATCAGATTAGCAGCGCTTTTAAGCAATAAAAAAGCACTTTTAAGAATTTCAGGGGCGCTTTTGCATAAATTGTTAATCTGCATAATTTGACTATGGTAGAATGATTTATTTGACTCTTCAGGATGTCTAACCACAAAAAAGCAAAAAATCCAGAGAGTGGATTCAACAGAGAAGGAAAAGCTTTGACAAGTAAGTCTTAAAATTCAGTTTGTCTTTATTTCTTCAAATTTATCTTTGGTTTCCTCACTTTGGTTGGCTTTGTTGACTAACTAGTTGGAGAAAAAAAGCACATTGGAAAGGAACTATAGCCAAGGTAAGCATAAATCATGGAGATAAGTCAAAAATGCCCCTAGCCTTTGCTAGCTACATGGAAAGGTAAGCCTTAAAACTTGGTGATTTGCGTGCTTAAATTGTGGCTTTGTCCTTTCAAAATCTAGCAATTTGGATAGATTAAAGGAATAAACCAAACACTTAATTGAAAAACCCCTTGTTTGTAGAAAAGAGTAGCAATACTCAATTCTCATTAGTTAGTGGGTTGGAAATTGAACCTTTTTAAGCATGTTTGTTAAAAAAAAACAAAAAATAACTTCCTACAGAGAATACCATGCTAGAACTTTAGTTGGGCTCGCCTGCCAAGAAATTGCCTTAACGAGGCCGGTGAGAGGGATAGCCCAAAGTGGGATACGATTGCTTTTGTTGTGAGAATCCAACCCACTATAAAACAAAATGCATACATCCTTAATGGGGTGTGTGACAAAAAGATTTTAAATTTTTGAACTTCCGCAAGTAGTCCTCATAGATTGCGCAAAACTCTGACATACCGGTGGTGGGAAGCCTCTTAATATACTTGGAGGATGAAAGTTTAGTGTCCATTTTGAACAGAATCCATACTAAATCCTTGATAAATTATTAAGCCTACCTCATTAGAGTCATTTAAAAGCCAAATTTGACCTTAGGTAGATTGCTTGGAAGAATTTCTTGTGATAATTGATAAAATCATTATGTTGTGCTTGAAGATCTTTGATTACAAAAAGAAAACATTCATTAAGATCCAAAAATCAATTAACAATAAAAATTCAAGAAATGGAAACATCATCCAACCAACTCTCATTAAGAACATTGTTTCCTTACCTCTATGATCAATAAAAACCTCATGAATGCCATATCTTTGATAATTCATAATTTGATCAAAAAGAATATCATGAAAACCCTATGTTTGATCAAGAATATCCTAATGATAAACCAATATTTGATGAACCTATTTCAAAATATCAAGAGAATCTCATCTTTGATCAAGGAAATCAAGAGGAATTAGTCCCATCTCAACAATATTCATCATATGACAACTCTTTGAGAAACACAAATACATCCAAATATCCTTGGGATAGAATGTTCACTCCTTTGGGAATTTCATATGAATTAGCTTTGGAAAAACTCCTTGAAAATGATCTCATCACGTTGCCTCAAATCACTTCATGTGGTTTTATTTTTTTGAGTAAATATTGTGCATATCATAGACATAATGAGCATGAAACTTCAAATTGCATGGAGTTGAAACATAAAATCCAAAATCTTATTCATGATGACATAATTGAAATTGAAAATCCTAATGAATCATCTAATGAAGATACTTTTCTCAAGCAAGATCAAACTTATGAACACATGTCTAGTAGTGGTCCTCTTATAGATTTCACGTATTCCACCATTCCTCCATTTCATATAGAAGCAAAGCTATCCAATATTCCTCCATCAAACAAAGATCCAAACAGATTTCATAATGACTATGTATACCCTCAAGGGCTACCTCTAAAAGAGATCCAAGCTAACCTACATCTTGCTACAAACTTATTCCATGATTCAAAGGTTATAGACCTCAAGCCTTCATGTTTTACAATGCCTTTCATCCCTATTTCAAATGAACATCCATCATCCCTTCAAGAATCCCATGTGAAGATCCAAACTCCTACCTTGTCCTTAGAAGTGGGTCCATGTCAAGAGACTAATCAAAAGTGCAAAGAAACAAGTCTTATTAAGGATCAAGATCAAGATAATATCCCTCATTATCCTATAGTTGACCAAAGTCCCATATCCCAAGAGTCCCATGATGAACCCTTCATACCCTTCCATTTCTTTCAAGAAGATACCCTTCCATCTCAAACACCCCATATTCCTCCACCTCTTATATCCTACCCATCTCCTAAGCAAGATCAAGATATTCCTTCCATCTCTAATGAACTTATTGATTATCAAAAGAAAAGTATTCTTCCTAGGCTATCAAAAGATCCTTGTCAAGATCAAAGTACCCCAACATCCACTTTTCATAAGCCTCCATATCTATCTCAAGATTCAACTGCTCCTATCAAAGTCACTCCTATCAAAGCTATATATAAGCCTATTGGTACAAAGATAAATCTAAAAGATGAAAGCCTTGGCCATGCAGTTCAAAATAAAGATGTTGATATCCCTCCCACATCCCATTTACCTCCATTTGTGCATAATCATAGTCCTTATACATCCTCCAAATCCATCCTTGGTCCCTATATCCCAAACTTGAAACCTTATACATTCTCCAAATCCATATTGGGCCCTTATATTCCTCCATCAACCTTTCCTACCATCCCTATCCCACAATCCACTTACCCTATATCCTATCAAGATCAACAAAGACATACATACTTGAGAAACCAAATAGCCATCCATGTGAACCCTCCATATCAGGCCATCCATATGAACCATCCATATTTACCTTATTCATCCACCAATCCCAAGTCCTTTGGAAGAAATTTGAATGCGCAACATAAAAATAAAAAAATCAAGAATGTTAATATGATTTAGAAAAACAAAGAGGGGGGGTGAATCAGTTGTTCTCAGGTCCTGATGTATAAGACAAACTTAAAAACTTTACTTTGAATCAGATCAAGCAACCAAAACAAACTCGGTCATCACTGATTCATTAATAGAAACATATAACAATGCAGTCCACTACCTAGTTGTATCTAACTTGTAAACCATAGAAATGTTCACACCAAAACATTCACACACAAGTATGACACCAGGATTTATAGTGGAAACCCAATATGGGAAAAACCACTTTGTAACATGCTACTATTATTTTCACTCTTCTAAAGTGAGCTCGGTTAAAAGCCAACCCTGTCAAAGGTTACAATGCACACTATCAAGTGTGACCTGGTTAAAGGATTTAATCACCCTGTTAAAAGTGAGCCTGGTCAAAGGACTTACATACACTCCATTAGAATGCAACCTTGTTCAAAGGATTTAACTTATGACTGTTAGATCAAGCTCTGTTAAAAGGATTTTGACTGTTACAATGGTTAGAAAGTAGCAGCAATGTTGATCTGAAAAACATACAACTTACTTTGCAAATATCAGATCCAATTCCGTACACAAATACTGGTTTACTGACTTTGAAACTTTGCCATCTCCATCTCTGATATGCTCAGAACTTTTCTTCAAGCGATCACCACACTTCACCTTCAGCCTTTTTGCTTATATAGTCAATAAAACTTATCTTCCAGTATTTCGATTTCACCCCAATACATCAACCTTTTTCTCCACTCTCATACATCTAATCCAATGTTCAGGTTCCCTTAATACTTTCCTCAATTAGGTTAACTCATCTTTTGCCGCTTAATCTCATTCGTAGATCTTAGGGTTAGGTCAGATTCATTGAATCTACCCACATTTTGTTCTTCACCTTCTTTTCTAGAAACATCTCAAATCTCATAAAGATTTACAAGAAAATATTTTATAGTGCATTAAATGCTTCCATACAATCAATAAATAAAGTCAACACATTTTACATAATCCAAGAATTCAAACAATGTCGTCCCCAAAAAGAATTCTCTTCAAATATAAAATTGTTGATGCTCGGTCAATACTGTGATCATCCACTCGGTCTTCACGTAGAATGCTCGGTTGTTACTAAAACTATTTCCTCAGCATGCACTATCTTCCTCGGCAATTTACTGATACTCAGTCGACATAAGATTTTGCTCGGCATCCACTAACTCGGTCGACACTAACATAACTCGGCTTAAACATGATTTTATCCATTTTGCTTGGTTAAGCCTGCTAGTTTAGTCTTCAATCTCACTAAGATAAACAATACATTATCTCATCATTGTGCAACATAGTCAAGTACACTTTGTAGTGTCAAGATAACTCAACCTTTCCCTAGGTGCTATTGTTACCAACCTTGCTTCACTCATTCACAACACTTCAATAGATATAGTACTTTCCTAAGTAGCAACAATTTTACCAGTTAAGGTTTTGACATCAATGACAATACAATAATTGTTTCAATTACAGTTTCCAACAATCTCCCTCTTTAGCATTGATGGCAACACCATATGATATCACCTAAATAACACATGGACTACCAACCAATCCAAAACTTATCTGTCCATCAGAGAAATTTATAATATCCTTACCTTCATTCTGATTCAGTATCTATAAATCATACTTTTGTGACCATCAGCAGTAATCAGATCTCCCTCTATCCTGATCTTTCATTTCAGTTCATCTTCCTCTTATCTTTCAGTATCTTCTCCCTCAGTTTCTTCTCTATTCTCAGTATCATGTGTTATCATTATCAGTATCTTCTCCCTCTTTGACAAAAATGCCAAAGCAGCAACATAACATACATCTAACAGATGTAGATAGTATCTCTGTAGTTCAGTGTTTCTCCCTCTGTCATCTTGCTTATGACTGATTCAGTGTTTGTGCTATTTCTTCACAACTCTAGGGAAATCCTAAAGTGTGACTTTCTTCTGCATCAATGTGTCAAATATTCTGTTGTAGCATATTTGATGCAGTGCTCCTAGCTTGACTAGGCAGCCTCAGTTAGGGGAAGGACCCCTAATTTGCTTCTCAGGTACTCATGAGCTTCTTTAGGTAAAGCTTTAGTGAATATATCTGCTATTTGTTCTTTTGTATTCACATACTCCAGTCGGACTTCTTTGTCTTGTACCAATTCTCTCAAGTAGTGATATTTGATTGCTATGTGTTTGGTCTTTGTATGCATCACTGGATTCTTAGAAATATTAATAGCACTTGTGTTGTCACAGAAAATAACAACAGGTTCAGTGATTTCTTCGTTCATTCCTACCAACAATTATTTTATCCAGACCAGATTTGAATAGTTTACTGCAGTAGCAACATATTCGGCCTCGGTAATAGATTGGGAAATGCAATTTTGTTTCTTGCTTGTCCAGGAAACTAATCTTTGTCCAAGAAAGAAAGCTCCACCACTTGTACTCTTCCTTTCATCTACATTTCCTACCCAATCAGCATCAGTATAAACTTTCAATTCAAATCTGTCATTCTTCTTATAATATAGCCCATAGTCAGAAGTTCCTTTCAAATATCTCATAATTCTCTTCATAGCCATCATGTGTGTTTCCTTAGGATTGGCAGAAAATCTTGCCACAATCCCAACAACTAATGCAATATCTAGTCTACTATGTACAACATACTGCAACTTTCCTATCATGGATCTATACAAAGTTTGATTCACTTCAGTAGCATCATCATTTTTAGATAACTTCTATCTAGTAACCATAGGAGTTCCTACTGGTCTAGCATCTTCCATCCCAAAAGTTTTCAGTATTTCATTCACATACTTAGACTGTGTAATGAAAATTCCTTTCTTCATCTGATATATTACGGGCTTTGATACCAATTGTTAATATGATTTAGAACAACAAAGAGGGGGGGTGAATGAGTTGTTCTTAGGTCCTGATGTATAAGACAAACTTAAAAACTTTACTTTAATTCAAATCAAGCAACCAAAACAAACTCGGTCATCGCTGATTCATCAATAGAAACATATAATAATGCAGTTCACTACCCAGCTGACTTAACAATAGAAAGATCAGAGCCCGTAACACTGATCTGGACAGAGATAAGTGTGTGAATCAGAGAGAACATAAGAGATATTGAGACTAGATGAATGTTGTAATTAGAAGAGAATAATCAAGCATTTAGACAGAGATTAGTGACCGAGTAAAGCAGTGAAAAGAGCAGAATCAAGAAAGATCAGATAGAAGAGATCACATACATACAGTAAAGAGAAGATCTGTAATCAGCATATAAGTGCAAACTGAAAGATCATGTACTAAGACATTTTGACCGGTGTATCAGTGTAAATCTCTTAACCGAGTAGTCCTAGCAGGCTTTTTGTAAATCTCTTTACCGAGTACTTATTTCATTATAAGTTTATAAATCCATTAACAGGGTAGATTGAACAAGTCTTTTAGCTTTTAACAGAGCAGACCTTTCACAGGGTAGATCATGTTTGATCACATTTTGTAAGCCCTAATAGGCAAAACTTATTACTACAGTAGTGAAGATTTGTGGGTGTCATCCCCACCCCAGTTTTACCTTTCAAGGGTTTCTGGGTTACCAAAATTATTGTGTTATGTGTGATTTCATGGATGTTGCTTGACATGTTATGTTACTTAGAATGATCAAGATTTGTTTACATGATGCATAAAGTTTTAACAGTTTAAAAGACATAGAGATGAGTGAAATCTGATTCACCCCCCCCCCTCTCAGTATTACTTTCCCATTCATACTTCCAACAAATAATCCACTTATGTATGAAGATCACAATGTCCAATCTAATCGACATGTGAATGAAATAAAAAAAAGAAATATTCAAGAGACGACAAAGGTCCATCAAGCAAAAAGAAAAATCAAAGAAAATGTGGATTCCTAAATCCCTCATTGAAAAAATGCATTCTAAAGCATCCAAAAGAAAAGAAAAATCAAAGAAAGTGTGGATTCCCAAGTCACTTTTGAAGGACTTACACATGAAAGAGAAATCAAAGTTGACATTTAAGCTTCCAAAGGCTTCCACTCCACATTCTCTCAAACACATTCCATCTTATCCATCCATCTTGAACCCTTGTGTCCCAAGATCCATATCCTCTCTTACGTCAAAGTCTCAAGCTATTTCACCCATTTTTCCTCCATTATTCCACTACCCTTCAAGGTGTGTATCAATGTTGGTCTTGATAATACTTATTATCCTCCTATTCATTATCCTTCTATTCCCTTTTTCACACCCACATATGGAAAGACTTATTATCCTCTCATTCATTATCCTTCCATTTCCATTATCCAATCCATTGCATAAATCTTTAGCCACCCTTTACCTTATCCACCATATCACCTTTCCATCACCATATCAACATCTTTGAGCATACCTTTCAGTGGCATTGGCCCATCATATCATATCTTTCAAAGAGTATCCAAAGAGCATGAGGCTTGAGTCCATCCAAAGAAAAAAGAAGAAAAAGAAGAAAAAGAAAAGAAATCCATCCTATGGTGAAAACTACTTCTTGTGGCATCTTGGACAAGTACCATGATGAAAACCTGACAAATAGGTGTCATGCGTAATTCCTCTCTCTTGCACTCTACACTTGGGGACAAGTTCCATCCATCATATCCTCCATCTAACTTGCATATGTACTCCATATTTTGCCTTTGATCTTGACAAGGTTGAACATATCCATGAGCATTAAGTATCTTGACATGAGTTATCCTATTCATCAGCCTATTCACTTGTTACGTTTACGCTACCTTATCATGATCTTGTTGATCCTAAAGCCACCTTCATTATTCCTAAGAAGGCTTCCCATAATCCCAAACCATTCACTCATAGCCTCTATCACCCCTTTATCATGATTGTGTGATCCTATCCACATTGATCCCTCAATCTTGATCCAATTGAAAAATAAAAGAAATAAAAAAAATATTAGAAAAAGTCTCTTGATATGTCCATTCCTTTGGACCATTGTCATGACACCAGGTCATTATTCCATATGCTATCCAACACCACATCATTGGCCTATATTGAGATATTATTTTTCCCTAGCTTGGATAATCTTGAGGAGATGGTCCTATGGGTAAAACACTTGCTTCATCCATCATTGCCTATTCATTGGTGAATCATCAGTTTGCAAATCCATCTTTCATGTCCTATACCTTATTAGAAATTGGGGACAAATTCAATGTGATCTTGTTTGAGAACTAGTAATCTCTAAAAAAAAAAAAAAAAAAAAAAAAATAAAATCTAAAAAAATAAAAATAAAAAAAAATCTAAAAATCCAAAAAAAAAAAATCTCTAAAAATCCAAAAACATCAAATTTAAAAATTCAAAAAAATAAAAAATCTAAAATCTAAAAAATTGCAAATCTTAAATAAACACTCAAAAGTTGCATTGTCCAACAAAGCATGATCTTTGCTAAATCAAACCAGGGGCACCAATCCAAATTCAATGAGCTTTTGTAAAATAAACATCAATTGGCTCAAATCATTGCATCAAAATTGAAAAATTGCTACACTTGAACTTATTGATCAATATCACATTTCAAACATCCAAATACTTGATCTAATAACAACATTTGACAAATTAGATCAAAATCTAAAAGGCTTAAACATCATTAAGGATCAAAGTGGATGAAGTTTTTGAAATATGGATCTACAAACAAAAGCAAAATGTTCAAAGTGTTACTGAATTTTTGGAACCATGTCTTTTTAGCAAATTGATGATGTTTGACTAGATGAGCAATGATGAAAATATGATATTTTCTTGATTTTTGCTTGAGTGCTTGTCATATTGATTCATAGCAATATGCAAATCTATCTAATGACATGATCATCAAAGAATCATCGAGGACATTTGTATGTGAAAGGGATCAATTCTTTGATTGTTTACTTGCAATTTTTAAAATCTAAGGAAAGAGGTATTCATATCATCATGGTTGAATCAGTGAGGGTTGTACCAATGTCATGTTCCAAACGCTCAATGATGATTATAAGCTCCAAATTTTGAATAATGATAGTTAGTTGCATACATCTTAGATTAAGCGCATTGTATATTGTTTTGCCTGTCTTAGCTTAATTTGCAAGAGAAATAGAAAGGGGGTAGAGTTATCATCATCAAAAGACCAAATCAAGATACATCAAATGATCAATGATATCATCAATGGTACATCATCAATGTCTATAACAGAATAAATCAAGGAAATATACATCATCAAAGGTCCATCAATATAATCAAAGTCTTGATCAACATCATCAATGTTTAAAATATCCATCAATAAAATCATGTTCAATTTGATTATCAAAGGTACATCAATGTCATCAAGATATATCATCACAATGATTCATGCTTCATCAAGGACATCATCAATAATCAATCATGTTGATAAACTAGGGGCAACCTAATCATGTTCATCACCTTCTCTTCTATCAATCCCTATTTTGCATCATGAGAAAATCCAATCAACTCCATATCATCAAAACATCTAATCATATCATGTATCAAATATAAAGCAGTCAAATCATCTAATTGATCATCTAATGTCAATCAAGTTATCTTATCATCCATTTTCTCATCTTGAGTACATCAAATCTCCTAACTCTAGATCTTGAGGAAGGAAAATCATTGTTTTGTCTCTCTAGATCTTGAAAGCGAAATATCAACCCATCAACTTATCCTATCAAATTGACATCAACATCAACCAAGTGATTTTGATTGACATCAAACGATACCAAACCATCATCAACTTATCTGGAGCATCAACATCTTATCAATCAAATCTTTTCTCATCAAATTCTCTCATGATCGGGGCATTTTCTAATTTCTATATTGGGAAACAAATAAAAATTTTCCAATCTCAACCAAATCAGCCACAATCATTTCGATTCATTTCCCGATGGGGCATACCATCAGATAATCAACATCAGAGGCATCATCATCAAATCAAAAGAATGATCATCAAATCAAAGCGAAAGCTTTTAAGCTTTTATTAGAAATTTTTTCATTAATCAATCAAATGGGGCATCGCATCGAAGTCAATCTTTAGATCAGGTATCACATCAAAATTTTTCATCAGAATCAAACATCGTACCAAGGATTCATCATCAGAACGATCATCAGAACGACCATCAGAATCAAACATCATATTAGAACGATCATCAGAACTGTATCAAGGGTATTAAATCAATCAAAATCTGCATCAATCTCGTATCAAAAATCAAGGATTGACCATCAAAAGACATCAAATGAACATCAAAGATTGACCATCAATGAATCAGGACCTATCATCAACAAAATCAGAGTATTCTTTGAATCGACATGCTTCACACGTCAACTCAAAGAGGGTTATTTGTAATCACCTGAAAATGGACAAATACAATTTAAAGGATAAATCATGTCAAATCAAAGCAAATTCAGGACAAAATTGAAGTAATTGAATCAAAATGCATAATTAGCCAATCAAAATCAAAATCAAGTCCTCATTCAAGATCAATCAAAATTGAGAGTGTTTTTAATCAAATACAATCAAATCAAAGTACAATTAAATCAATTAATTGTATAGTCTTGGATTAAATCAAATTCAACCCATTCAAGGGGTACATGGCTAAAATAAATCAATTAAATCAATTAATAAATCTTAATTTCCCTCAACAACCACAAAGGGAAGAAATTCAATCAACCAATAGGATTTGAGAAAAGGCATTTACATGGATCAAGCCAAATTCAATCTCAATCACTCAAAGTGAAAGAGAATCTTGACCATTGATCTTGTTTACTTGTCCCAAGCTTCGAGGACACAAATTTTGCATTGTCTTCAAAGGGTGGAACCAAAGACTCAACCAAGGCTTAATCATGATCAACTACACTACACCCCCTACCATTGGGAAAATCTATAAAAGGAAAGCCTAAATTCCTCATAATTATCAACCATACATCTGAGAATCGCATTGAACCTCTTGCAATTTGAGCTTAGAAAGGCAATCTAGATTTAATTTAGTTTTCAAATTGGAATTGAACAATTAGCTTTAGCTTTAATCATTTATTTTTCTCATTCTAGGACAGTCATTAATGGAAGCTTGCTGAGAGCTTTGCATTAACATTCTTAGTTAGAGAACCATAGGATGCTTAATTGTCAATTTCTAGCTTAGATAAATTGCTTAATTGTGGTTTATTTAGTTACTATTTCATTTATTGTCAATACTAATCCTATGAAGATACTATTTCTAGTATACAGAATCCATTCACCTTTGCTTGATAGACATCTAGTAAGTCAAGATGGTATAAAAAGACACTATAAAGGGCTTTGTTGATTCAATTAGTGAATGGTTCTTCTAGGTCAAACATCTTGTTGGACTCGGTTGATAACAATAAAGAAGATTAAAGACAACACTTTTAGACATGTAGATAACCTATATGATGATGCACATTCAATTCCACTATTGCCTTTTTTATTTGAAGTATTCTCTAATGTATGTTTAAATGCAAAATGTAAGTTCTTAAATACCATAACATATCAACATGTCCAATAAATTTTATATTAATTGGCCCCTAATATCTTGTAAAGAGGGTGAGAAAGTTTAAAATAGAATTTAGCGTCTTCAAATTTAGGGGCTACTTTTGCTTTCCTGAATATTGATTGATTTTGAAAGTTTAAAGCACCTATTTTGCAACAAGGAAGGATATATTATAATTAGAATGAATGGAGCAAATAGAGATGAATAAAGACGAGACTCTGAGACCAATCTAATACCAAAGCATATTAACAATTTTTTCTCTATATTAAACAAAATAAAAAATTACAAGAAAAAAGTAACTAATTAATTATTGCTCATATAATCAAGTCAAACTAGGTTACATCATGACAATCACCAAATTAAAGAAAAATGACAATCCAACTATTATAAAAAAATATAAAAAACCGTCTATAATATTTATCAAATAAGAATACCTATCCAAAACTGCAATAACCTTTCTCTTCCAAGATCCAAACGTGAATATTCTAATTTCACCATTACAAATCTATATCACACACGGTGTAGCATGCGTATATTCACTCGGCGTATTCTTTAGCTGTAGTAGCCTTAACATATACACCTACGGGATATGAATCTTAACACCGATAGAATATAAATAATGTATATATTAAGTTTCACCCTTCCATGAGCGCCCACAAAATATATACCATCTACAGAGCTCAATGTGGTATTAATTTGCTGCATATTTGGCTTTGACTGTTGGAGAAGAATCGTTGGTGCGAATTGCAGGTGAGCATTAAATCAAACATTTGAAAATTTACTGAAGAGAAATTCGTCGGAAAGACCCTTTTCTGGGCTCCACACTGCTTATAAAAATGGCTTTCACAATCCTCACATGAATTCTATGAAACCCATGGTTTGTCCGAGTCTAAAATTCACTTGTTAGCCTAATGGAATTAAAAGTTTTGATTTGTTTCCTAGCGGTTTCATCTATTTGCAAGTAAGAAATTTGATATCTATTTAAATTTGGGGGAATTGTAGGGTTTGATTTTCTCGATTTTATGTTAAAAATTGGAAAAATGATAGCGACAATTAGGACTTGGGTGAAATAATGCTTCCTACTTTAGAAGCTATTGTATTTGGAATTTGATCGTATAAAGTAATGTGTGAGTTTCAATAGTACTAGTTTTTTTTTTGTTTTTTTCGTGCCTTGAAATTCAGTTAGCGGAAGCTTAAGTTTTTTTTCCGATCGTGAAATTGTGTCTCTTCAATTTCTGGAATACAGTAAGTGGGAGTTTATGTTTTATTTGATAATTAAATTTTAATAAATTTAAAAAAAAAGAAATTTGGATAAGTGAATGTTAAATATTTTTTTGGAGATGTGACCTGCAACATTATCTGCCATAGATAAGATCTAAAGGTTAAGCTTAGATACAACGTTCTAGAGGGTCTCCTTCAGCTAAAATTTATCTAGGTCTCGCTCTCAGCATCGTTGGTTGCATTACCCAGGAGAATGTGATTTCTGGGTGATAATGTTAGTGGTATTAGTCATTATATTTTGAATTTAACTGGAAAAAGGGAAAATGTGCTTCTTTTTTTGTAAATAAATAAATTGAAGAATAAATTTTTATTTATTTTTTATGTTTAGAGTTAAATTATGATTTTTTTTGGGCAAGCATAAGTGGAAGGTCGAGTTAGAGATTTTTTTTGTGCAAGCATAAGCGGAATGTCAAGTTTTTTGATAGTCAAATTATGTGGTTAAACCCCTTGCAATCAAATAAATAAAAACATGTTTTTAAATAAGTGAATTGCAATGCTCACGTACTGTCAGATAAATTCAGGTACTGCATCGGAAGCTTAGCAGCTTAAAGTAACTTTTGGCCTAGAAGCCATGTCCAAGGGGTTTCACTTCACTGTAACATTTGCCCAGGACTTGCACCTAGCCTCCTTGCACACATTGTCATGGCGAGCATTAGGACTCAAACCCAGGTTACCATATTGTCAATTGCACCATGTTACCAGTAGGTGGGGATTGTTGAACGTATGAATGCTTATGTTGTGTGGGAGTTATGAAGAAATTATAATGAATATGCATATGTTGTTTGGAGATTTGTAGTGATTGTTCTTGTAAGGTGAAGTATGAGAACATTATCTTTACTTATGGACCTACTTAGCAACACTTTATGAATTGGGAATTCGTAAGGATGTAAATAAGGTGCTGTAGTCTGTAAAGAATATGTAATGACATTAGGGGTACCTCAAATAATTTTCATGCAAGTGAATCTTAATTCTTAAATCAAAACAATCAAACATAGCATGGAGAATATATTTGAAAGCTGGTGGCCTTGAGGAACAACAACTCAGACTAGTTGATAGACTTTGGAACATTTTGCATATCAATTTGGTCAAAAGGATTTTACAAAGAGTGCATGTCAGTGAGGTGGAATATTTATGCAGCCTTGCAAAAATAGACTTTGTCTGTGTCTGACTGTGATGTTAAGCGAAGCTTCATTTTTTCCATGAGTCAGAGTGGCTTCTATCTAACCAAAATTTTGGTAGTACAGGCAGACTTATTTGGCTTAAAGGACAGTAAAAAGCCTGAAAGTCTATGTAGTGGTAGATTTTGCAGGCTAGTAAGGCCGATTTTGTGGCTGTGGTTGACTGTTATGCCGGGATGAACTTTTATGGTGTTTTAAAGATTGAGGGGCTTCTGTTTCACCAATGTTTTCATGGTACTTAAATCCAGCCTTCTTGGAGCGTGGTCTCTGTTAGCACATTTGTCTCAAAACAAGTCGCACGCATGTGGTGATTGAACTCTGATTGCATCCTGTTAATTGCTCTGCTTTTGCCACTTGAGCATGGCCCACTGGAATGATTAGGATTTGAGGCAGCTTCAAGTGTGATTCCCTGCTGATTATTCCAGATAAGATGTTTAGAAACTGAATGCACTTGCTTCTGAAGCATTACCAGCCAATTCTGATAGGTGCTTTGGGTTATTTTCACAAATTTTTCTAGCCAACTCCACCACGAATCTTACTTTGGCTAGAATAGGGTATGTTGGTAGCCACCTCATTTGTGATATGGAAATAAGTTTTAAAGGCATATGCAAGTGCATTCTCAGTTTGGAGTGTTTATTAGAATTAGATAATGGATGTACCATGATTATATGCTTTAATTATGGGTATTTCTGATCACTACTTTCCCCTTAAAACAGGTGAGAAGCCGGGAAATTAGATATTGACGTCACTGTTGAAATCCAATTGATAGTTGAAAATAGGGGTATTCGCATACTGCTCTACACAAGAATGGAAGTACTGAAATGTAAATACAACATGACACCATGGTATGAGCTTAGAAAACCCCTCCGAGAGGTGAAAAACCCAGTTGGTAGGAACAATTGTACTCTACGAAAGCATATTACTCTCATATAGATTAGTACAATGACATTTCTTTACCTTGTCTAAACTATGGCTAGTTCAACCTCTCAATCTGGGAGATACAACATTCAATTGCCTCCTGTTTGCTGAATCCCTGAATGGTATAATATTTGCCTGTCCTTGTCCCTTCCTGTTCTGGATCTCTAGTTGTCTTTATAAAGTATTAGGAGACTGCCCTTATGTTTGCCACACTGTCAAATTGGGAATGTAAGAGTCAGGAGTGAAGAATCATTTCAATTTCTACACTTTTTCTTGCTTGGGTGAAATAACTCCTTTCAACTGGTGTTGATTGCAAAACGGCTTTAAGGCCCTTTCTAAATTGCCAGTGCTGTCAATTTTATGTCTTGGTTGTTTTGGAGGCCATATCTTTTACTTGTTATCTTGGAATGAGATGCCGTTTTTAAATAACTGCTTAGAACGTTCAGAGAAATGCAACTATGTAATGATATATTCAACTTTGGTGCGAACTGGATGGAGGTTTGGCCCTATAACATCCTGAAGCATCTTTACCCTTATGTATGAGCTGACTCCTCGATAATCTACCTCTTATTCCCCCTAGTAAAGAGATTTTGGTCCCACAAATGCTCATACTTGGGAAAAAGGATAATATACTTCTGTGTGAGTAATAACTTAGCAACAGCTGTTGTGCTGCAACTCCAATAGCTACATACTTGATGGTTCTCAAGCCATTCTACAATGACTGCTATGGGTTAGAAATGAAAACCCCCTGCATATAATGTAGTGGTACCAATTACATGTTACAATTCTTGTTCATGTTGATCCTTCAACCCCCTTTTATGTTTTTTACATGGGACAGTGATTGCCTTTTTTGTTTCTTCTACAAGCTCTTATTCTACAGTGACTGTCAAGTGACAATATATCGCGCTGTTTTCAATGATGCTACAACATAGACCACTGCTGTGAATGGTCATTCTTTTTTTTTTCTCGGTAATAGTTTTTGTATCCTTATTGATAAATCAAAAGATCATCCCTTTATATAGTGAAAATAAAGTGTCCAACTTATCAGTCAGAAGCGTCTACCATAACTACCTATACTAGCTCCTAACTCCTGTCATCATTACAGTTCATTTACAATTGCAAATTGTTAAAACTAAACCCTATCACCCAACATCATCTGCATTTACATGTTCATTAAAGTGGCTCAACATCCATCAAAAAGCTGTACAATCCCAATACATCTTCAAATTTAACCCATTCCTAATTTATCCAAAAAAGAAACCTACTGAAGCATAACCAAAAAACAAGACAGGTAGCATATAAAAAAGAGCAGTGGCACTTGGGCTCTAGGAAGCTTGTGTGTGTCCTTGTTGGTTGCTGCTCTGTCCATCATCTTCTCTGCAGCTAATTTTCTCTGGCTCTCACAATTTTGCATCTAATCCTCACCAAATGCCTCCTCCTTGGAATCGGAACCTTTACCATCCTTGCCCTTCTCTTCATCTCTTCGAGCTCGGCCTCTATTTCTAACAGTAATTTCAAAGCCTTCCAACCCCTTCTTGCTTACTTAACTCGGTCCCTTCTAATTTGTTCATGTAACCTCCAGATGAAAGGAGTAAACTTATCATCTCCCAATTCTTCCTCATTCTCATATTATTCACTAAAATCCATGCCTTTACCAAGCACGATCTGCTCCAAAATCGAATCCATGCCTAACAAGAACTCTGTAGGAACTATGGTTTCCATTATTTGCTTTACATTTGCCGTCGGTTCTCCAAACTGGAGTCCCCAAGCCATTATCATGGAATAAACATCAGTGTTTGTTCTATGTCTATTGTTTAGCTGGTCGAAAACCTCCCCCAAAATAAGAGTAACACATCTGGTTAATTGTCCATCCTTGAAAAGAAACATTCCATCTAGTCTTGTCTTTAAGAGTAACACATCTGGTTAATTGTCCATCCTTGAAAAGAAACATTCCATCCAGTCTTGTCTTCGTCATTGGTCCAAAAAAGGGATTTTGTTGTTTGGAAGCCTTAAATGTGAAAGATGTCTCCATTCTTTCAACCACCGAGAGTTCTGCAACTTCCACCAAACCACTACTCCTTAATTCTTTACTTGAAATGACAATAATGACATTCTTTTGGCAAGATTTATCAAATTTCTCGATCCACTCCTGCATTGAATGCAATGTCCTCCCTACAAACTCTTTGTCTTTTCGGTCAACTCATTGTCATTAATCTTCATCACCCATACACCGCCGCCTATCCCATCGCCACCTTATGCCATTTAAAATAAATAATGGCTAAGCGTTTAACTTTTCAAAAGATAAAGTTTTAAAATCTTCAATTCTAATTTCACCTTTTCTAGCAAAGGACAAAGCCCAATTCGACAAAAGGTCTGCTTCTTTGTTACCTTCTCTTTTCACATGTGCGATTTTATAACCATTAATCGATGCCAACTCATCTCCAATAAGGTCCACATACTTCTGCAGATGCCATGCTTTTGTTATGCCTTTGATAATTGCTTGAATGATGATTAGGGAATCCTTGAATCCCTTTCAAAATGCATCTTAGTGACCCCCAAGCTTTTTGCCACCTTAACAGCCACTACTGCCACCTCGGCTTCCGCCACATTGTTCGTTCCATCCTCCAATTTCTTTCCACCTATTGCAATGGTGTTTCCTAACCAATCCCGGATTATGAAACCTGCACCTGATGGGCCGGGGTTACCTTTTGAAGCCCCATCAAAGTTTACTTTCCACCACCCTTCACTTGACTTTGACCACACAACTGATTCAGAAGCAAGAGAAACTGGCTTAACCCAGCCCGGCCCATTAACAGGCTATGAATGGTCATTCTTATTAACAAAGTTCATTTTACAATTCTTATACAAGCTATTATGGAGTGGTCCTTCTTATTGCATCTATGTACAATTAAGGCCATACATTTTTTAGAACAAGAAAGAACTTCCCATGCTACAAGTATGCACTTGTTACAGCTGTGATGGAATTCCGTGCAAAATCTAATAATGATCATTGTGATGCCCTTGGCTATCTTCATGCTACTCTTTGATGCACAAGATGCCTCCCTTGTCTATGCAAGTAGAATTTGTTTCCTTTTCTTGTCATATCAAGCAAAAAGTGAGTCATGCCACATGAGATAATGTTTACATTGCCGTGGCATGAAAATATGCATTCTTATGATGCCCAAAAATGCTTCATGGTGCTGTCCATACTAAACTCAAGGAAACTCGAGTATCTTACAACAATCACAAAACTGTCATAGTGCGGCCCATGCCTTGCAATAAATGGAAATCTACAAGACTACAACACCCAATTGCTTTATGGTGTGTTCCATTCTCTATTTCAAAATGTATACATGTTTTTATGACACCCAAGAACTTGCCATAGAGCTGTCCTGTATTAGCAATAATTGCTAGAATCTTATATCCTCATGTAACAATGAAGAATACATGCATCCAACACCCAAAAATGCTTCATAGCATTGTACATGTTCTCAAACAATAAGTATACATGTGATACAACACCCAAGAACATGCTATAATGTTGTCCTGTGTTACCTCTACATGCTAGAAGCTCAAACTCTTCATGCAACAATAGAAATACATGCCTACAACACTGAAGTAAACTTTCTGTAGTGCTACTCACGCTCTCAACAACAAGTACACATGTGATGCAACACATGAGAACATGCAATAATGCTATCTATGTTACCCATATGTGCTTCATCTCTTGCTAATGCAAATGGAATAGAAACTGCACTTTTCTTCTTATCCAATCACATACACGGTTTTCAACATGTGAAAAATAAATTGCTACATGCTGCCCATGTTGCTCTTAATAATTTTTATTGCTGAATGATGCCTTCATGCAACAATAAACTATGCTACCTAGGTTTGCTAAAAAACTCAATGGATGTGCAACTTTGACAATATTTCAAGAAATGTGAAGGCTGGAAACACGTTTACCTTGTACATTTTATTCTCTTGTCCTTGCTTACTCTACTCTCAAGTGGACTAGCTTGCTTACACTCAATCCTTCGTGAGTGAACTCGACTCCTTTCTTGCACAAACGAGTGGAGTTAGCCTTGAACAAAAGCCCAATCCACAAGAAAAAACTTAGGATGCTACCATATCTCATACACATAACAACAATACTCTTTTACCCCTTGTGCAAATTCAGCAAGTGCTCTATCCAAGCTTATAAGACAAACTCTTACCATAGATTGGTGGTGTAGATTCATGAGAAGGCTGCTTCTCCTTGCACTTTGTTCTTTCTGTTTCTTCTCTTGCTCAAGTGGCCGCTCTTTTTTGCTTTGGCCATGTTTTGGGTGAAGCTTTCAACATTTGTGTTCCCAATGCCCCCTAATCTTGCAGCGGGATACTAGTTATTGTTAGCTTAAACATATTCAAATTAGGTTTCTTATTACCTTCCTTGAATATATGTTTGCCCTTCTTTTTCCTTGATTTAGGTAGGGGGCTCCACCACCTGTCATTGGAATTATTAGTTTCAAATCATTGAAGAAAACGTGTTCATGAATGCTCTTGCATACTGTCATTGGAATTATTAGTTTCAAATCATCGAAGAAAACATGTTCATGAATGCTCTTGCATACCTTTCCAATAATTTTTCCCTTTTGAGAAGGGGATGGTCCATTCTCCTTTGTATATTCTTCTTTTCCTCCCAAGAGCTTTGATATGAGCACATATTTCTCTATCAGATCTTATTGCAATTGCTTACACCTATCTTGCAACTCTTCAATCTTTTCTCTTTAATGCTGAACTCTCCCCAAAGAGCTTTGTTTTCTCCCAAATGAAACTCACAGCTTTCTTGGACGTCTTCAAGCTTCTTCTTTTGAGATTTTGTCATGACCGCTTTATTTACAACCTGTACACCTTGAGAAGGATTTGAAAAAAAAGGTTATACACACAAAAAGCTCTCTGTGTCATCTAAACATCCCTACAAGCACCAAAGACCTTGTGGCTCTGATACCAAATTGATCTTTAATTTCCCCTTAAACCAGGTTAGAAACTAGTGAACCAAATATTAATGCTACTATTCTACTTAAAGTCCAAGTGAAAGTGGAAAATAGAAGTATGACCATGCTGCTCTTCCCAAGAATGAAAGTACTGAAATGTGAATACAACATAACACCGTGATATGAGCTGGGGAAACCCGTATGAGGGGTGAAAAGCCTACTTGGTAGGAACAGTTGCTCTCTACCAGAGTACATTACCCTCAATTGATAAGTACAAAGTCATTTCTTTCCAATGTCTGACCTATGACTGCTTCAGCTTCTCATTTTTGGAGATACAACATTCAATTGCCTCCTCTTCGTTGAATTCTAGAATGGTACAATACTTAATTGTCCTCCCATCTTGTCTTGGACCTCCATTGGTCTTTATAAAGTCTTGGAAAAATTGCCCTTCCATTTTCCATCCCATCAAATCAGGAGCTGAAGAGTCAGGAGGGAAGAATTCTTTCAGATTCTACACTTTTTCCTAGCTTGGGTGAAATTGTCCCAAGTGCCAATTTTGAAACTGCCCCAAGCCCATTGTGAAACTTTCATTCATTTGACCCTTTTTTTTGCTTTTGAAACGACATCAAAGCCCTTTCAAAACACTAGTATTATCAATCTTATGCCCTTTAAAAAATTATTCCATTTTTAGAAACAATTAGAATGCTGTGAATTTTTGTAATTATCAATTGTCCTGAGCCTTTGACTTCTGCAGTTATTCGGAAGCAATACATATTTTGGTCTGTAGGAAGATAATGGATACCAAATTGTACATCAGTAACTGATATATGTTGATTTGCTTTGTGTCATATCAATAAAATTAACATCCTTTAACAAAAAATGGTAACAAACTAAAAGCAAGTACATGTAGGCCTTTTGGTTGGGATTGGCAACTATTGAGGATTGTTGGCATGCTCATGTTTATCGATGTTCTGCTTGTACTTGAGTTAGTTGATTTTGTATGCAGGAGACCATGATGATTTTACAATTGTGTTAGTTCGTTTTTCCTTGTTCAGATAGTATAGCTATGTTTTTCATTTTGCGACATTGGAACAACTCATTAATATGTAAAGAACAAGATCAAATAACTCATTAATATGTAAGTAACAAGATCAATTAGCTTGTTAATATGTAAGGCACAAAATCATTCTTTACTCATGTAGGAAACTTTCTATGCAATATTTTGGAGAAACTTATATTATTAGTATATTGTGTTTTATTGGAACAGCCATGGGGGATAGTGCTAACAACATTTCTGCATTGATGCATCGTATCGAGCAACTTGAGCAAGGTACTTTTTTCTTTTCTTATATTGTATGCCTGTAGAGAACTTTAGTTTCTGATGAAATTGACATTCATTTATTAATGAGAAAAATCTGTATTTCCAACTAATAACTTGATTAGGATTGTTTTTAATTCAAAAGAGAAATACACATCAAAGTACTTCGAACAATTACAATTTGAGTTAGCTTGGTTATGACTGTTCCACTATGCTCCATGGGGATGTGTCCCTTGTGCTGATACCCTTGTTGCAATTGTAATGCCCCCATTTTTGCATCTTCCTTAGTGTCAATGTTTCTAGTAGGATTGGCCTATTATATGGGTTCCCATAGGCCAGCAGATTGTATAGGGGACCCATACAGGGGCTTATGGAGTCACGCAGGGGCTTTGTGAGCCAGTTTGGGACAGTCTCCTAGATTTTAGGAGGAATCCCTATTTTAAGGGATTGACTAGGAGTTGATCGGGACTCAATAAGAGACCTCTGAGATCAGCTTGGAGACTTTTGGTACAGTTCCTATTTTTTAGGAGGAGTTCTTAAATTTTAGGAGGAGACTGTCAGTTATCTCATAGTGGTCAAACAACATCAGTGGACAGGTGTCATCGGACATAACTCAGATTGGGGTCAAGATGAGCGAGTTATGAATAATTTGGAAATAATTAAATTATTTCCTAAGTTAGTCTTAATAAAATAATAATAAAGTGATTCATTATAGTCACTTTATATTATAATAATAATAAATTATAATTAAGGGGGTCATGGCACAAGTTCCTAGGAGGTGATAATGTAAGTTGTAACTTAAAATGGGGCCATTTTATAATGGTAAATAAGGCCCTCATGTGGATCGAATTACTAGATGGGGAAATATTTAAAATAAAGCTTAGTAAAGTTTATAATATAAAATATGGAGACACCCTAAATGGTTCGAACCATTTTGGGAGGGAAAGCAAATTGAAATAAAAGAGGATTTTGGAGGCATTTGGAGATCATCCAAGTTTATTGTTTTCACAGCAGCATTGGTATTTGAGCGTCCATGAGGGTTTGAATCAGAATTTGGCCTTCAGGAATAAAATCTCCTGGAAGGAATTGGAGTTGGATGTAGCCCCAATTCTCCAGTTTGTCAGGAAATAGAATAGAGCAGCATTGTTTATCATTGGCATCAGGAATTGGCTTCTGTTTTCAAAGATCTGATTGTTTGGGAAGGAATTTGAATATCAAAATAGCAGATCAATGGGGTTAGTGGTGATTTTTTACTTATTTTATTCAACCCCAGCCAGGCGTACAGCCCTAGGGCTTGTAGAAACACACCCAACTTGGATGCAGTCCATTGTATTTGCAGATCAGAGCCATAATTAAGCCTGCAAGGGGCAGAAAATCAGGGATTCTAGGCCTGTACGGCCTCACAGTGGTTAGCAGGCAGGTTTGACACCACACCCCAGCTGTACCATCAGCATATTTCATCATTTTGGCATCAGATCTGCTGGCGTCAGTATTCTACAACAGAAATCATAGTGATGTCAGAAGTTTTTTGTACTGTCAATCAACACTTGGGCTTTGGGAGAGAGCAAGGGTAGCTGAAACAACATTATTTCCTTGTATGGAATCAAATCATATGCCTGGTATGGTCAAATCAGCAATTTGAAATTAAGTCAGATTTGTTCACAATTATTTGCATTAAGTTGTTTGTGTTGATCATTTTCAGAATTTCGTGATTGGTCATTTCATTGCAATCATTTCAAAAAACAAAAAAAAAAGAAAAGGGAAAAAATTACAAAGAAATCACAAAAAATTCGAAACTCAGCAAAAACAGAAAACATCAGCATTCCACAAAACAGATTTTGCAAAAAACTCCACCTGGGGGTGTATATTACACCAGTAATGGGGACGGTATAGGGATGGCATTTTGAAGTACCCTGCCGATTCCCAAATTGTGCGAAATTCCAGAAACGTTTCTGAGACGGCGTTGAGAAGGGCCAGGGACGTGGGGGACAGCCTGAAGTCACCGGTATGGCCAAGGGACTCCGAGGAGTCCCCTAGCCTTCCCTAGTACTTCTGGTTGTCCCCTAGAACCTAGGCCACTTTTGGGTGTCTATTTTAAAGAAAACACATTTTTTTAATCAAATTTTTTGAAAGAAAGCCTAGCCAAGCCCACAAGGACACCCAAACCACATTAAACAATACCAAAACCTAATCTAAGCATAAAATAACCAAAAAGAAGAAAAATAAATTCATTTTCACATTGCAATGAAGGAGAAGAGCAGTAAGAGAAGGAGCAGCTGGTCAAGGAGTGAACAGCAGTTGAAAGAGGAGGTTAGGGCATCAAATGTACTTGATTTAGACTCTAAGATCTACCATCTGCTGATTATCGACAGCGATATATTATTGTATTTTCTTAGTTCCATGTTTTTTACAATTTATGTCATTTCATGGTTGAAACTTGGAGCCTATGAGCATTTTTATTATAATTTAAGTTTCTACAATGATGAATCACTTTTCGAAATCCTTCTAAATGTATTAAGCTTTTACAATATCTATGGTGAATGCTTTATCAATGTTATTGTATGCATATTTGAAATTTCTTTATATTTTTAAAAAATTTCCCTATTTTTTAACAGCTGTCCCCTAAAAAATGGCCCAAATGTACCTCCGTACCAGAAACACGTCCTGCCGTCCCCCGCCATCCTTGTCCCCAAAACCTAGTGGAATATAGCTATTCCATCAACAGGGGCCCAAATCACATGGATTTAAGCAATAAGACTTAAAGAGAAACTTCAAATTAATCTTTATAAATATTAAATAGCACCACCAGTGGAGATCAAGAAACTGCATGTTTTTCCCATTTTTAACATGAAAACTAGCACAAATTCTCAGTTTTCTCATTGCCCTTGTGCCTCAACCATATCATCTCTCCTTGCTAGAGTAATGTTAAATTGTAGGTTTCATTTCTTCCTCATTATTTAAACCATCTTGATTCTTTTGATCTTATCTTTCTTTTACAGCATATAATTGTTGGGAAGAGGCACACTGCAGGCACTTTGGATTTGTTTTTACGTTGATCTTTGTATGGTTTTATAGACCACTTTTGATTAGTTCAAAAATTAATAACAATTTATTCCTTTATATGGTTCAATGGACTAATATCTGAAATTTCTGTTGATCAACTTTGTAGATTTAACCTTAGCGATGCAGTTCTATCAGTGTACACTATTTTGTACTTTTCTATCAGTGTACACTATTACGTACTTCACAATAATCTTATTGCACCAGAATAACAAATAAAAAATGATTGAATATTCGTCATAACATGCTAAAAAAGAATGCTATTCAGTGAACAAAATAATAGCTTGCCAACCTTTATGTTTATTGACATTGATTCAAAGTTTTTAACAATTGCAGTAGATGCTTTGCCTGATTTGTGATTTGGATAAGTTTTATTAAATTATTTATTTAATGTTTGTAGTGCTTATGTTGGCTTTGAAAACATTGTATAATAATAAGACTTCATGAATGGAAAAACCTCTAATGCAAACATGCTTTGAATCTATGGTGTTTTTTGGTTAAACAACTTAATGCTAGTATTTCTTTGAGTTTCTAGGATGGGGTTTCAAGGATTGCAATTTTTTTCCAGATTATGGAGATGGAAATTAAAATAATATATAAATTAATATTTGAATTGTAAAATAGCAATGAATAGAAAAATAGCTAAAGCTACCCTCACAAAATTGGATTACCAATTGAATCGGGGATACCCGTCACAATTATAACATTAATAATCACTTGATAAACTAAAAACAACTCAAACTAAGTACTTCAAATTTTAAAAATATGAGCATTTAAACATATCCACTAAAAATATAAACACAAGCTCATACTATGTATACAACTCTTAAAATTTTATCAACATTTGAGGGAGCTATCATGTGGGTCTTTAAGCCAATGTTAGTTTGAAATGGATTCAATTATAATGTTTGTGTTAGGACTGGGTGCGCCATTCACCTTGCAAGTCATAAGCCTTGTAATTGTATTTTAAGTATGTTGAGGATTAAAAATGTCTAGTCTCCAAACATCATGGAATGGACCAGATTGGACACCCATGCGAGGAAAAGGGTTTATTTATTATTTACAATGTTACAAGACTTGGACTTTGCTCAGACTTGGATTTGATGCACTAAGTTGGAAAATTGAAAAAAACATGAATATAGAGATTTTTAAGGGTTTTATAATTTTATTTATTTTTGTCACGTGCTTCTCAATAAATAAAATTTGAAGAAGCAATAAAATAATCAAAATAGAAGCTTCTTTGATCAAATACACCAGTATATATCAGTCACATGAGTATAAAAGCAGATTTTGGTAAGGAGACAACATTTTTAAATATATGAATACTATCAAGTGTATTAGAAAATTCGGTGCACAAAACAAATGGAATATGATATCCATGGCATCAAAAACAAGAATCACAATACGAAGTCATGAACAATGGTATAAAGGAGCTTGTCTTCCTCAACCAAACATTTCTGGCTCTATGTGAAGTCATGTGCACGTATCTTAGAGAAGCCCGCAAATGTTTCTACAATCATAAGAGCATTACTTGTTAGGATAATGATAGGCTCAACAAAACAAAATGTTAAATGTTATTCACTTGGGGTTTAATTGGGAAAAAGTCAAGAACAAATTAATGTTGCTTTTCAATCCAGCATGATCTAAAATGTTTTTTATTTTTTGCTTTTTGAAACTAGAGCAAGTGTTGGGGGTAATGCCCCAAGTGGGGTCAAGGAGTAGCATTCTTGGTGCTCTCTTTGTCAGTTTGTCATAGTATAAGATTGGGCCGAGAGGTGGAGCCCCCACTATAAAGTCCAAATTAAAGTCCTTCAAACTAAAGAAGCAATAATTTGCAAATTGTTGGCTAAAAGTTTTGTAAGTCACTAAAACTACAACTTATGCTATAACTTTAGGCAACGTCTCATGATATTTCTCTCTCCTCTCAGCAATAGGGGAGGCTCCCTTCTTACTATAGGTGGCTTCAACAGGAACTTAACTCAAATTACAAAAAGGGTGGTTCTCTTAATCAATTCCTCTTTTTTCAGGAATGATTTACAAACAACTTTCAAACTTAACAAAAAGGTCCTATTGCTATGATAATATCGGTGGCTTAGGGGTTGATGTAAGAACAACTCCAAAGACAACGTTCTACTTTATACTAGGTGGAATAGATACATGATCCCAAAGTCTCCTGCTCTTCTTCCGAATGGAGATTCAGTTATTTGAACAAACGATAAGGCACAAAGTCTCTTACCAAATGTTTACTAAATTCTGTGAAACTACTTGACACTGAAGCACAAAGTCTTTCAACTCTAAGCATTTGAAGCCACTATCAACTATAACACTTTGTCCACCTGAAGCACAAAGTCTTCAAAAATTCAAATTGAACTATAACTCTAAATGCAATAGGCAGCTCAAAGTTTGCATGATTGAATTCAAATCCCTCTTGAACAAAACACCGAAACTCACAATCAACTCAAGAAAATGTCGTCACATAACACTTTGGATTGGCACAAAGTCTCAAAACAACCTACCTCTTTTATTCAAAGCAATTCAAATTTACATCTAAGCTCAAAGTTGTAGAGTGCATATACAAACTGACAGAGTTTTCTTGCCTTGCCAAAAGATAAAGATTAGCACCCTCCTCTATTTATAAGTGAGGGGCTGAGAAAAAAGTGGAGAAAGAAGGGAAACCCTTAACTACCTTTGACTTATTCAAGACTACAAAGCCTAATGCATTTGTAGTTTGATTACATGCTACAACTTTGCATGTGATACTATCACATGCAATTACAACTTATTAGTATATTACCCAATTACATGTAATTTGTCAACAAAAATACACCTACTTATAAAGTATGTGAAAATGACTAAGTGTTTGACAAGACACGACTTCTACTACATCATCCTTTGTTAGTCTTCATGTTGCTACATAATGCTTCATGATTAATGTGCTCAGGTTTGGTGTAAACATCTTGAATTGGAATGGAACCTATACCCTTGATTGTTTTGCATCACAATTACATCTTCCCATATCTGTCTTGAAAGCATTCTATGCTGTCATCACTTTTTCACCTCCTCGTAGGCTCCATCATTTGGTTATTCTTGCCTTGTGTCACTCTTTAGTGTTGGAATCTGTTTGCAAAATAAGACCAACGACATGATCTATTGCTTGGGTAGATCATACGGGCAAACAAAAGCCATGAATCTTTCTCCTTTGCAAATTTGGAGCTATGCATGTTGGATATGACTGGAAAGCCTTTTGAGCAGCAAAAGACAATGGATTTTGGGGAAAATCAGCTCTTTAAATGAGGGAAAAACTCAAAAAACGGGTTTTTTTTGGAGGTACTGCATATGAGCAGACAACAAACTTTGAGCAAGTAAATGGAGTGTGTATGTGCATATATACAAATAGGAAGTTCATTTACTCATAGGTGGAGTTTTTATGTCCCACTACAAGTTATCCAGAAGGCACTTGATGCATACAAATGGGATTTTTAAGTCCATTTGCAGCCTTGGTAAAAGCATGCAAAGTGTATGTAAAATGCTTGGAGGTGGGCTTTTAGCTTGCATTTACATGATGGGGAAGTGACTTGCTTTTTTTTGGTAAAACAATGTCAAAAATGGGGTTTTTAATGTTGACTGCATATGAAGGAAAAACATATACTTGGGCTTTTTCTTTGTGGGAAGAACTTGCATCTCTTCTTGCATCATTTTGGGAAGAACTTGTATTGTTGTTTGGGGAAGATCATCGCATTGCTTTGACAAACAATGTTCTCAAACCAAAGACCACACAAATCTGAAAATGATTTTTAAAACAAAAATGTATATACAAAACAAGAACAAAAACAAAACAAAGAAGCCCTAGCTTGCACCTAAAAGAAAGCATATCTCACTTGCCAATGAAGGAGTCTTTGAATCTTTGAAGAAATCTTCTCAAATCCTAGTGATTCAAATTTGAAAGAAAATCCTAAGATTGAATCTATATAGGCAACAAAATTGACCAAATCCTCTTGTCAAATTAATGCATTTTTGAGTCGAGAACAATTTGTTGACAAATGTTTATCATTGAGAGTAAAAATGCACACGAATAGCAACAAGAAAGACTTTGTCAAACTTGCAAATGAAGTGTTTTTGCACTATGACGAGATTTTACTTGCATTTACAAGTTTGGATACTTGCATTCACTCTTCAAAGTGCCGTTTTTGGCCAATGATGCTTTAGACGGGCTTTAGAATCCAAAATGCAGCTATTGATGAAGGCGTTTTTGCTTGGAAAAGCCCAAAACGGGCTTTAATATGGAGATTTCAGGCTGCAAATGCTCTATACGGGCTTTTCATTTTCAGCAGCTTGTAATGATATCGTTTTGCCAAGAAATGCCTTAAAAACGGGCTTTAAAACCTCAAATGCATCCCTTCATGGTTACGTCTTTGCTTTCAATCACCCAATACGGGTTTTAAGCACACGATTACATGTTTTGAATAAGTAATTTAAGCATATAAATGCCCAAAACGGGCTTTATAAATTCGGTTGCATATATGACTTTAGTCTTTTATGCACATGAATGCTCAAAAACAGGCATTTATTAATTCAAATACATGCATTAATAAACTCTAAACAGCCATTATGGGCTTTTCAACTTCATTTGCATGTGAGAAATGACCATGTTTTAATAAGAAGGGGTTTAGAGTTGCAATCGCATGCTCAAAATGGCTCTACACTTGCTTTTTAGAGACAACTACACTTGCAAATATGTGCAATGTGTTTATGAAACAACACTTACAGCTGGGACAAACTTTTTAGCTCACATTACATGTCAAAATAATGCCCGACCTATTTAATAAGAGCCCCGAAAGTTATAACGGGCTTTCATTATGAGATTGCATGTAAAACATGATGTCTTTGCCATATGCAATAGCCTCTAAAAAGGCCACCTTTAATGCACATACGGTTTCTCATGTATTAATTTTACAAGTAATTATAATTTTAGTGAGAAAATATGTAATTAGACTTTAAAAGCCCACGATTACATCATAAATTCATTAAAACTTCATATATCCTCACACGAATATATGAAAATGGCCTATGATGTTATGCAGTGATCGACGAAAAGCCCACCTAGGCAAGATTTTAACCAAAGAATGAAGATATGTAGTCAAGCCTAATAAGCCCACCTACATAACACTTAATTCCTTAAATAACTTTTGATAGACAACTCTGATTGAAGCCTATGATAGCCCAAAACAAGCGGAATTGAAAATGCCACAATCATAGGGTGAAAACAAAACCAAAATCAAACAAAACAACTAAGAAAATGCCTTAGATTTATCCTACGAAATTTTCCGTAGGGTTGCCCCAATTTTGCAAATACAAAATTGAGGACAACACAAACAATTGCGATTATACCCAATTAATTGCAAATTGTGGAGCCAATTGATCTTTTCCCTCAAGAAAATCCCAATTTGTCAAAAAAAGTTGACCAATTGTTGACCCAAATTTCAATGACTTTTTACGATTAAATCGCCTTCAAATCATGATAAAATCCCTAAAAAATGGCAAAAACATGTAAGAATTGTTGCAAAAACCCGTGAAACCCTAGAAAAACACAAAATTACCGACTCACTTAGAAATAGGGCAAATTTTGAGACAGAATCAAGGTTAATGTAGAATTGATGTGGAAATAGTTTGTTATTTTGTCCCTTAGTTTTCTATCTGACCTCTAGAGAACCTTAAACAAAGGAGTGACAAGAGCAATGGCGGTCATCAACTGAATTTGAAAGGGCCTCAATCATCATAAATCTCAAGGGAATGTGGGATAGTGTCAAAGCAATTGATGAATCTGCTCTAAATTGCGGCTTCAATATGACCTAAGCTCTTTGCACACCCCACCCCATGGATTTTGATGTGAACAAGTATATAATTAATATTATACACTAGTTTTAAAGTTATAACTATTATGCACTACAATAGATGGCACTTTGACGGGAAAGGAGCAAACCCTTGTAGTTTATAATCTAAGTAGCTGATCTTGGTTTTGGTTCAGATTTAGGTTTGGATTTGAATTCCGAGATTCAGCAAAATATTTTTTTTAGTGGGTTCCGATACCACTGGTATATATATAGACATTTTCAATATATGTATGTATGTATGTATGTTCATAGATTCATACATGTAACATGTCGATGTTCATTCATCATTGGTTCAAAATTTCAAACATGTAATAATAAGAAGTTAGAAGCGTGATACTCATAAAATGATAAATGATAAATCCATAATTACCAATCAAGTACTCCTTAGATAATCACTGATAATCACTAGAGGTAAATCAAGTACTCCTTAGATAATCACCAATAGAAAGCAGATTACAGGACTAAGTTTTTGACCTCAACCAAAAATTTAAGGCTTGAGCAAATAGAAAGATTTGTCTTCAACAATTACTAGTGAGTATAGTGGAAATGCTTGTAGAGGTAAATCAAGTACTCCTTAGATAATCACTAATAAAATCCAGATTACAGGACTAAGTTTCTAACTTTAATCAACAATCTAAAGCTTGAGCAAATAGAAAGATTTGCCTTCAGCAATTACCGGTGAGTATAGTGGAAATGTTTGCTGTCATTAAATCTGATACAAATGAAGTCACAACTGTTAGGAATTTGAGTTGTCATTAGTGTTCATCTACACACACGTTGTATCGGAAAGGAGTCACCGGTCATTCACAACACCGGTTGTCAAGCAATGTACCAAATATGCACCGGTAGATGAAGAGAAGATAAGAGTATGCACCGGTAGATGAAAAGAAGTGCACTCACCAGTAGACTAATCTAAACAACACTCACCGGTTTCTGAGTGCATGTATAAGGTGAACTAGATACAAGATTGCACCGGTTTCGGTCTAAGACAAGCTAAAGATCCGCATCGGATTAAGAGGATCAGTTTCAGTTAGAAGCCAAACTATATGGGAGTTAACTTTTTAACAAGAGTTAGCTTTATCCTTGGCGGATGTCTTACATGGTGAACTCCAGATCATTACTCACGTTTTGTTGCTGATTGCATGATTCATTGCGGAGTTTGCAGCCTGGCGGTTCTGTGAGTTAAGGGCTTCATTGCGATGAACTCTCTTAATATATATATACAGGTCATAAGACGAAAAAGGTTGTTGTCAAAAAGGAGTGCAAAAGGAAAGATATTCTTCAAAAGAGTGCAAAAGGCACAGAGGTGAAGAAACTTGGAGAGATCAATAGCCAGGCAAACTGAAGAAGAGATCAACAGATATGATCTAATCAGACAGTGAGTGTCATACTAGATCATTGCTTTTACAAGGTATGAAAGCTTATTAAAATCCCTCTATTAGGGTGAACCTAATCGGTTCTTTTAAAAATCCCCTAACAGGGTAACATCTTTGTTGATGTTCAAAGTCTTGTAACCAGACAACTTTTAATAGGGTTCAGATCTTAACCGATCTCTGTAAAAATCCCTTAACCAGGTAGCACTATAATCAGTGCTTTGTTAGCTCCTAACAAGGCACTTTTATTCTACAGTAGTGAAGTTGTGAGCTCTATCTCACCGTGGTTTTTTTCCTTTTAACCGAGGGTTTCCACGTATAAACACTTGTGTTGATCTGAGTGATTCTGCTTATGCTAGTAAACGATTGTTAACTTTATGTTTTTATTCCAAAATCTGTTTGAAAGTTTTAGAAAGGAGAGATTAGTTTTACTGATTCTCCCCCCCCCCCCTTAGTAACCGGTAAAATATTATCAATTGGTATTAGAGCCAAGTTCTCTCTACTTCAAGCCTAACAGTTGGAGAGAAAGATCATGGAGGTTTACCGGTATCAAAAGCAACTAGAGGAGGCCAATGCCATCATCACCTCTCTGGAAAACAGATTGAGGAGATCACTTGTGAAAAGAAAGGAGGTAGCGCTACAGCTGAATGAGAGAAATGAAACTATCGATGAACTCTCTAGGCAGAGTGGATTTGACGAAGCTGAGGAGGCAGTATTTGAACTCATGGAAAAGAATCAGATCCTGACCGATGAGATCTCTAATCTTAAAAGAGACCAAGAAGACAATGCCCTGAGGATGACAACTAATTGAGAAAAAGAGAAAAGTTGAAGACGAAAGAAATTCAGCAGTCAAGTCTCTGTCAGCCTCTGAGAAAGCAAGGGATCGGGCAGTGGAGGCCGTAGGGGCAAATGAACTTATCATTCTACAACTTCAAGAAGACATGCAGAGTGCCACCCAAGAAAATGCCCACATGCAGAAAGGCTAGCATGACAGGAATGAAGCAAGCAATAGATTGTCTCAATAATTGCATCAACTAAGGGAGCAGATGAACGAACTTGAAGAAACAAATGAAATACTGAGAAGATACAATGAAAGTTCAATTAAGCTTGATGAGCAACTCAAAGCTCAAAGAAGACACAAAGATCAGACCGCTCTTGGATTCCTTGGTGAAAATGCCAAAAAGAATGGTGAGCCTTCTAGGGCAAAAGCAATCAAGAAGGATAAGATGAAATCGCTGATGCAAAAAAGTAAGAATTTCCCTAACACATCTTGCAAACATTGTGGGAAATCGGGTCCTAAGACTAATAACTGCAGGAATGGACCAGTAAGGACCAACAATAGCTATTGTAAGAACTACTGTAAAAAGGGCCACAAGACTAGTGAGTGCTGGTCCAGTCCCACATCTGTGTCCAGCAGCAGCAAGGGAAGCTTTAGAGGGTACTGCTATGCATGCAATAAATTTGGACACAAAGCACAAAAATGCAGATCCAAGACAATGGCATTTAGATCCCCTAAACCGGTACTCACCAAGAGAAACAAGGACCTGAGTACAGTGAACTGTGTGAACTATGGATTACACAATTACAATGGCTCTCGCAACAAGTCAACTGACACGAAAAGAATGAACTCATGGAAAGCAACTAGAGTAATCTGCTATCATTGCAACAAAGTGGGACACAAAGCCAAAGAGTGTAGAAACCGGTCATCCGGCAAGGAGAAGGAACCGGTTAAATCTGAAGAGAAGATCAACAAGGAAGAAAAGACTAAGAAAATAGTCAAACAGATTTGGTTCGTAAAAGAATCAAAGATCTCCGTTGAAGAGAAGACAGAGGAAAGATCACCATCTGCTGATGGCGATATTTCTTCAGCAAACTAAACCATGAGGGTTTAGAGGGAATCGGTAGATCCACTACCGTTCCCGATATGACTGGTGAGAGTCGAACTCACTCGGTCTACAAGATTAACCGGTAAGGCCAGTTTACAATCAACCGGTTGGCAAAACGGAAAGAAAAAGTAGGTAAAACATTTATTACTATAGCCGTTTAACAAATAGTTACCGTTTGGTAATTACCGTTATAACCTAAACCTATAAAAGAAAGGAAAATTACTCATAAGTTTTCACTTTGCTTACTTTGCGATTTACGAATTCTTGTGCTAAGTATTATTTTCATGCTTTGATCACTGAGAAATCACTATCTGCAAATTACCGGTTAGCAAGAATGGCTTCATCTTTCGCTACCATGAAGTTGATCAAAAGAGATCAAGTGAACAGACCAGCAATGGCTTCATCTTCCGCTACCGTGAAGTTGATTAAAGGAGATCAAGTGAATAGACCAGCATACAACATCTTGCCTGTTCAGAACAGAGAAAACGACATGGCTGGTGCTCTCTCTTCCATACCAAAAGCAGTTCTCTTGACCAAGGATGTTACAACATTTATTCACGCCAGACAGGAAGAACTCGGAGAAACCTTTATTCAAGGAGAGTATGTGTCGTTATGTGAAGGGAAACTTCTCGACAAATATGCCAATCTGGTATCTTCTGGTCTAATAAATGGTGTCTGCTACCTTGCAATCTTCTAGGAGGACCAAGTTAGACTAGTCCTGAGCCGTCTTCACCACGAACCAAGGTTCTGGCTCAACAGAGGCGCATGTCACGAGATCACCAAAGAGGATCTCCATAGAGTGACCAGGTACAGTGACAAAGGGGAAGCGATAACCTTGCGCACCATCTCCAACACTATCGTCAACAAGCTGACCAAGTCAAAGTCCGACAGTCCGACAGTTGACTCATGACTATAAACGACATTGAAGATGAAGGAGTATGCTTCGCGTCCGCTGTTATCGGATATAAAGTTTGTTAGTCAAGCAACCTAAACAGCATACCAGGTGGTGCAATTCATGCTGCGCATCGCATCATGTACGAAAATGTCCAATACGACATTTGTGCAATGCTTCGGAATCAAATTTTTGAAAATATGAAGAAGCTTGGACTTGTGAAGAAGAAATCTATGAAGTATGGAACCCTTTTAATGTGCCTATACTTTTTCTACTTGGATTTCTTCCCAGGTTTTGGAAAAGTGAATTGGAGAACTGATAAACAGATCATGCATCAAATCACTAAAATGGCAAATAGACAGGGAGACTGGTTAAGCAATGCTATGACTAAACATTTCGAAGCCTTTCAACTAGAGATGCACGAGAGGGAAAGAGTTCTGTTAGCATTTGTTGAACATTACAAGGATGAGGTATGTTTTCTGGTCACCACCGACAACTGCATTATTCAAGTAGTTGAACCAAGAGATGCATATGCTCCTGAGCTGGGTTACGAGATCTCAGCCAAAGTTGCTAAGGCATATGCTGATGCATTAAATGATGCAAATTTGGATCTTGGTGCCAATCGGTTCGGCACGTACACTGAAATTCTTCAGAATCTGTCAAAAAGGGCACCGATCAAAATTGTCTACAAAAGGACGCCCCCACCAAGGAAGAAACCAACGACAGAACAGCCCAAAGGCCGAAGGAAGAAAGAAGAACCGACACCTAGCATCCAAGAGGAAGAACAAGAAGAAATAGACCCCGAAGACACAGTTCCTCTGATTATGAAGAAGAAGACCGGAAAAATATCAAAGGAGGACCCACCTAGACGAGCCAAGCCCACAATTGACGAAATTGTGGAAGGACTGAAGAAGGTTGGAAATTTAGGCTTTGTAAGAAGAAGATATGAACTGAGCAATGATGAAGACAAAGACAAAATGATGAAGGGTGCTCCTCTTAATACCACAAACACATAACAAAAATAGAGAAACAACAACAATAATATGCAAGAATAGAAAATTGGCTTCTTATTATCTCCACAAATGTGGAATTACAAACTTTCAGAATTACAATATGTAAGCCACATGGGCATTCCCTTACAATATTCTGTAGGACAAAGCCTCGAATCAATACCCAGATCTACTACTCGGAACTATTCTGAACTGCCTAAGACAATAATACAGCCTTCCTTATATAGGCAATTTCCACCGCCTGGGAAGGTTCCAAAATTTTAGTTAATAAGGCCGACCAAACTTAGAATTATTTTTATTTTACATTTTATTGCATCATAGTCGGCTCAAGATAACCTTTGAAACCCGAACAAAATTTTTGAAGAAAATAATTTTTCGCCATTTCGGGTGGCCCAACTTCCGAAGACCATAAGTCATCACCAGTTGACCCGATCGGCTATTATAACCCCATTTCGGAAACGCCACGAAGCGCTCTATAGACTTGACTGGCGCAAGCGCCCGTCACCCAAATTTTCGACCTCATCCGGGGCCTCTAAAGCTTTCAAAACTGAGTTCAAAGTTTCTGTACCCTGCTGCCGATACTGAAAATCTTCAATATCTTCCAATATACACTTGATCTGGCAATGAAACTTTACTGGCAGACTTAGATAACCAAAATGAATCTCCAAGAAAGAAATCAGATCATTCTGAGCACATACGAAAATTACCAAAAATAGTAACTTTCCATAAATAGCAGCTTTGCACAAAATAGCCCTTATTGAATATAAAAACAGAAATATATTTTTTTTTTTTTTTGGGTGATGCAAGATTGCTCTTACACCCAGGATGCTCCTGCATCAGACACCCAGGGTAATTTGAGAAGTGACCTTGTCACGACTCAGGTGTGTAGAGGAAAACCAAGATGGCTAACCTCCTCCTTTGTTAGCCATGATGAATCTTCAACAGGTCGTCCTTTCCACTTGACCAGATATTCTTCATATGTCCTGTTCCTTGTGCTTCGGCCAACACGACTGTCCAATATATCTTCGATCTCCTTAGTGTCTGAACTAGTTGCTGGAATACTCCACTGTGCTGCTGTGATCTCATCTTCAACACCTCCTTCATGATACTCTGTCAGATCTGAAATGTTAAACACTGGTGAAATATTTAGCTCAGTAGGCAATTCTACCTCGTATGCGTTTCCTGCATCATGTTTCTTTAGTATACTACATGGTCCAAACTTCTTCATTTTCAGCTTGTTATATGTACCAACCAGAAATCGCTCTTTCCGCAAATGAACCAAGACTTCATCTCCAACCTGAAATTCCTTATGCCTCCTTTTCTCATCTGCCTTAGCCTTATACTGCGCATTCATCTTGGTAATATGCTTCCTCACCTCCTCATGGATGTTCTTCAAGTGTTTTGCAAAATCCTCAGCTTCAGCACTACTTATTTCTCCTTTATCTATCTTTCTCAATTCAGATGCATTTCTTGGACTACTTCCATATACAATCTGGAATGGTGATTTACCAGTGCTTCTATTGACAAAATTATTGTATGCAAATTCCGCCTGTGGTAAAATCAAATCCCATCCCGTTGGCTTATCTCCAACCAAACATCTCAGCAGATTTCCCAAACTTCTATTCACCACCTCTGTCTGTCCATCAGTCTGTGGATGATGTGATGAACTGAACTTCAACTCTGTCTTCAACTTCTTCCACAATGTCCGCCAGAAATATCCAACAAACTTAGTATCTCGATCTGAAATTATGGTCTTTGGCAAACCATGTAGTCTCACCACTTCTCTGAAAAACAATTCTGCTACATGAACAACATCATTAGTCTTCTTGCAGGGAATGAAATGTGCCATCTTTGAAAATCTGTCAACCACCACAAAAATTGAATTGTCCCCGCTGAGTTCTCGGTAAACCAAGAACAAAGTCCATACTGATATCCTCCCAAGGCTTCTATGGTATAGGTAATGGCTGATACAACCATGTATTCTGCTTCACTCCTTTCGCCATCTGACATACTCTGCAACTCTGTACAAACTTCTTCACATCTTGCTGCAACTGTGGCCAATAATAATTCTCATTAACCAAACCAAGGGTTTTGTCACGACCAAAATGTCCAGCCAGTTCTCCGCTATGCTTCTCCTTGATGAGATTCTCCCTCATAGAACTTCGTGGAATGCACAACTGACTCCCTCTGAATAGCATATCACCCTGGATGATGAAATCCAACCATTTCGTCCTGTCTAGAGTAACAGGTTCTGTACAAGTTTTTCAAGCTTCACCAAAATCAGGATCCTCTGGATACAAATTCTTGAGTTTTTTGAACCCAACCACTTCAATCTGCATTTCTGTCAGCAATAGTTGCCTTCTGCTAAGAGCATTTGCAACCCTATTAGACTTTCCACTCCTGTGTTTCAAAACAAATGTATAACTCTGCAAAAACTCAACCCATTTCAAATGCCTTTGATTCAACTTTCCTTGACTATTCAAATATTGCAAAGCTTGATGATCAGTATACAAAACAAACTCCTTAGGAAGCAGATAATGTCTCCACTTCTTTAATGCCTGAATTATAGCATAAAATTCCTGATCATAGACAGAATATTTCTTCTTGGCATCATTTAACTTCTCACTAAAATAAGCAACAGGTTTACCTTCTTGGCTCATAACAGCTCCTATTGCAGTACCACTAGCATCACAATCTACTTGAAACACCTTATTGAAATCTGGAAGTGCTAAAACAGGTTGTTCTGTAACTTTTTGTTTCAACAATTGAAAACTCTTTTCTGCCCCATTAGTCCACTTAAACTCTTTTCTATCCCCTCTCATTGTTTCAATCAAGGGTCCACAAATACTGCTAAAATTTCTGATAAATTTTTTGTAAAAGCTAGCTAGACCATGAAAAGATCTTACCTCAGTAGCACTCCTTGGAGTAGGCCATTCAAGGATAGCCTGTACCTTCTCTGGGTCCATTTTTAGACCTTCTCCTGAAACCAGAAATTCTTTCAGAACCTCGTTCATGAGTCGCATGAAAGTGCTCGGTGCATTGGTTAGCCCAAAAGGCATGACTAACCACTCATATAGTCCTTCCTTTGTCTTGAAGGCAGTCTTCCATTCATCTCCTTCTCTGATCCGAATTTGATGATATCCACTCTTCAGATCTATCTTTGAGAAATATACAGCTCCACTCAAACAGTCCATAATATCATCCATTCGTGGCAATGAAAACCTATACTTGATTGTGATCTTGTTTATTGCTCTGGAATCTGTACACATCCTCCATTCTCCATTCTTCTTTGGTGCTAATACCGCTGGTACAGCACAGGGACTCAGACTCTCACGGATCAATCCTTTCTGTAACAGTTCATGTACTTGTCTGTTCAACTCCTCACTTTCTGCAGGTGTCATTCTGTGTGCTGCCTTATTCGGCAAACTCGCTCCTGGGATCAAGTCCATCTGATGACTGATCTTCTTGACTGGTGGTAATCCATCAGGCACGTTATCGGATACAATATCCTGAAACTCATTCAACAAATCTGCAACTTCTACAGGAACATCTTCTACTTCCTCTTTACCAGCTTTTGGAATTAAAGCAAAACATACATGCTCATGCCTCATACCATCTAGAAAATTTCTTCCATCAACAAAAGTTATCCTTGCATTACCACATACCTTTTCTTCAGTCTCCTTCAATGGTTTTAGCTTATGTCGCACTCCATTCTTTGTCAGGGAATAGGTATTCGCACGACCATCATGTACAACACATCTGTCAAACTGCCATGGTCTACCCAACAACATATGACATGCATCCATAGATATGATATCACACAATACCTTATCTTGGTATCCGCCAATCTTGAACTTCACCAGGCATTGTTCATTGACCATGACCTTGTGGTCATCCTGTACCCAGGCAATCCGATATGGATGTGGGTGTTTCTGTCTCTTGAGCTTCAACTTTGTCACCATCTCTTCTGACACCAAATTGTCAGTGCTTCCACTATCAATAATCACATCACAACATTTATCTTCACACTTGCACCTGGTGCGAAACAGGCTCCTCCTTTGCTCAGGTTCATTCTCACCACTCAACAGGACTTTTCTGTTAATCAACGTTTCTCCTCTTTCAGCATCTTCAGAATTTGATGATCTGACATCTTCATCTACATGTGCAACTCTGGCCTGGCCTTCATTTCTCCTGTCTGTTCTGCATTGGCGCTGAGGACATTCAAATGTCCTATGACCTTCTCCACAGTGAAAACATGTTCCACGGAAGCCACCTCTTCCAGATCCTTGTCCTCTTCCTCTTCCTCTCTGATCTCTATTATTCTGATCCTGGAAGCGATTGGAATTATTTCCTCATTGATTCTGACTGCTACTGGCCTCATCCTTCTTTTTCGGATCTTCATTTCGGCCACCCTATGACCGTCCACCAGATTGTCCACCGCGACCTCTTCCGTTTTGTCTGCTCTCAAACTTCTTGTTCAGCTTTTCCTCTACTTTTAGGGCAAACTGGTATACCTCTTCAATACTGTTCATTCGAATCAGATTCAGCTCCTCCTGAATGCTTGGCCTTAACCCATTAAGGTATCGGGCAACTTTCTCCTTATCAGCTTCTGCATGGCCTGTTCTGATGAAAAGTCGATAGAACTCCTTTGTATACTCTTGAACAGATCTTCCTGCTTGCTTCAAACTCTGCATTTTTTTCAGTAGGTCAAGCTCATAATCAACAGGAATGAACTGTCGCTTCAATTTATCCACCATCCGATCCCATCTCGTGATTTTCTCCTTTCCCCTTCTATTTCGCTCCAACTGAATCTCTTGCCACCATATCTTCGCATGACCTTTCAGTCTGGCTTTCGCAAATTTGACCCTATTAGGATCCTCAACATTTTCATTCTCAAAATATTCCTCACATTCACTGATCCAGTCGATCAATTCTTCTGGGTTAAGATTTCCAGAAAATGTAGGAACTTCAATCTTAGGTCTTTTTCCAATCTTAGAAATGGCCCGAAAAAGTCTTTCTTCCTCCCGGTTCACAATTTCAGCTTCTCCTTCTTGATATTCTTCTTTGGCTTCATCCTCGCTTTCGTCTCTGACATTAAGATTCATTCCTCTGCAAATCTCTTCTTGCAATGCTCGCACTTGTCTCTGCAGCTCTCTAACCTCAGGTGTCACAGCACCAGCTCTTCCGCCACGTTCTCTTCGTGGAGGCATTTTCGCGATGCGCGCTGAAACCCTAGCCACGGTTCTGGTGCAAACTGCCTCACAGTCGGCGATCTGTTTACACACTCAAGAACTCCTGCTCTGATACCACTTGATGAAGGGTGCTCCCCTTAATACCACAAACACATAACAGAAATAGAGAAACAACAACAATAATATGCAAGAACAAAAAATTGGCTTCTTATTATCTCCACAAATGTGGAATTACAAATTTTCAGAATTACAATATGTAAGCCACATGGGTATTCCCTTACAATATTCTGTAGGACAAAGCCTCGAATCAATACCCAGATTTACTACCTGGAACTATTCTGAACTGCCTAAGACAATAATATAGCCTTCCTTATATAGGGAATTTCCACCGCCTGGGAAGGTTCCAGAATTTTAGCCAATAAGGCTGACCAAACTTAGAATTATTTTTATTTTACATTTTATTGCATCATAGTCGGCTCAAGATAACCTTTGAAACCCGAACAAAAATTTTGAAAAAAATTATTTTCCGCCATTTCGGGTGGCCCAACTTTCGAAGATCATAAGTCATCACCAGTTGACCCGATTGGCTATTATAACCCCATTTCGGAAACGCCACGAAGCGCTCTATAGGCTTGAAGCGCCTGTCAGCCAAATTTTCGACCTCATCCGGGGCCTCTAAAGCCTTCAAAACTGAGTTCAAAGTTTCTGTACCCTGCTGCCAATACCGAAAATCTTCAATATCTTCCAATATACACTTGATCTGGCAATGAAACTTTACTGGTAGACTTAGATAACCAAAATGAACCTCCAAGAAAGAAATCAGATTATTCTGAGCACATACGAAAATTACCAAAAATAGTAACTTTCCATAAATAGCAGCTCTGCACAAAATAGCCCTTATTGAATATAAAGACAAAAATATATATATATATATATTTTTTGGATGATGCAAGATTGCTCTTACACCCAGGATGCTCCTGCATCACAAAATTGAGGAAGCAGTAGCATTCTGCCTCCACAAATTCAATCTTCATCCCGATGGACTACACACTACTCTACCGGAACAACTTCTATAGAATATTGAGGCCCCGTGTAAAGCCTCAGAAGAAAGAGAAAAGGAGGAGAGGATACAGGCTCTTCTGGAGATTTAGAATCACCTTACTTTGGACGAGGTAGCAGAACAAGCTGAACTTCATCAGAAAACTTTTGCAACGATAAGAAGGATAGGCCTCATGCTTATTGGAGAAATTGAGAAGGTACACAATGAAGAAGTTGCACTATGGACCAAACTTCTTCAGACCCAGCAATAAGCAGAACAAGAAGCAACACAAAGAACAACAGCTAAACCGGCACATGACAACAGTAAAGGGAAAGGAGTACTTGGAGAAGAAGCACCGGTACTAGTGGATTTAACCAAGGGACAGGCAACGAACCCAACGGTTCTCATCTCACCAAGCAAAGGTAACTTTCAACCTATGCATGTTGATGATTTAATAACTAAGGTTATGGACTTTGGAGAAGTGGACAATGGAGCCAAATGGTATAGTGTACTAAATGAAGAGGACAAACAAAAGCTAATTGTCGGGATTGTAGAGACCTTCATGGATTATCATAGGACTCCAAGGGACTACAGGTCCAAGTTCCCACTGGAACTAAACAACAGGCTACAATCAAAATGGAAAACCGGTCTAGGCATGAACACCAGAATCACTAGGGACACACTACTTAAGGTCCGACCTGGATTTAGTGAAGAAAGAATAAAGCTTCTACTAGAAGAAGCATCGATGAACCTAAAAACATTAGATAGAGTCGCAGAGATATTGAATGGATATGAGAATAAAGTCTACAAAGACACTCTAGACTACTGGAACAATTATGACTTCACGGCATTGGAGAAATATGGTCCTTAGGATCAAAACAGACCAGTGCAAATAGCAAAGGAGGGACACATAAATGGTGAAGGATCTTCTGCCAAAAAGGAAAAAGTTCAAACAAAAGAGTTCTTAACTAATGAACAAACAAATGTTGAAGAAGAAGCAGAAATTGATATACCCATAGGGGAACTCCATACAACTAAGGTGCAATAGCAAAAAGAAGACCCACTGGGAGAACAACCACAAAATGTTGAAGTTAGTAAGCCACCGGAAGAAGAAGTCCAACCGGAAAGTAGAGCTCATCAAGTAATGGAAGACAACAAGGGGCAGGAAGAAGAGATCCCTGTCCACACAGAGCAACTAAGACCGGAGCAAGAGCAAGACCAGCAAGAACACGGAGACATTCCAAGCTGCTCTTCAAAAAGGAAATTATCATTTGCCGTGGGAAAGGAAGCAAAAAGAATCAGGATTACAGATACAGTGGTAGACATCAGTAAGATGTGTTGTCTGACTTTTAGTCACCCACTTTTTTTGGCAATATTGGAGTCATATGGTCATGTCAAGTCAGTCTAGTCATGATGGTGTCTAGGTCTAAGTCTTCCCTAGGATAGGAAGTCTTTGCCAGGTTCCCCTGCCATTGCCTTCTTGTTTCAAGCCGGGTGGGTTGTTATCAAGGTCTCATTATTTGGGTAGGTTGTAGATCCCAACCCGGCAAAGATCATGGTGCTCCAATTGATGATCTTTTCAGCAAGTGGAATGATGTTTGGGAGTAATAAGTTTCAGGCATTCAAAAGAACCATGAGAAGATTCTTCATGTGAGGGATGCAATGACAGAGCCAGCATTGAATCATTCAGATTTTACTCTATATAGCAGTGTGTACACTTCAAGTGAAGAAGCTCCTCTTATTTTAATAAGTGCATCAGCAGGGATTGCAGTTGAAGACTTTGATCTATATTCAAATTCGCAGGCTAAGGAGATATCAAGAAGTGTTCCTAGAAGTTTGCAGAATGAAAAGGAGATTGCATTGTTATATTTCACCTGGTATCAAGATCCACAGGTTCAGAATATCAAATTACTTCAAAATATTGCATCTTAATTGCAATCGAAGAAAATGGCAATGAGTCTATGTTGAATTATAATGGAATCGAGGGACAGTGTGTAGTTGTTCCCCAAAATTTCCCTATCATTCCCTTTTTGGCCGCATCCTGTTTGTTCCAAGAAATGCTCAAGTGTCAAAGTCCAGTGTGTTTTTTGCCTTTTGGCTTGAAAACCCAGTGTGTTTTCGACCTTCTCTTTGAAGATTCAGGATGTTTTTGACTTTCGGTCCGAAAATTCTATGTGTTTTTGACCTCCGGTTTGAAAACCCTCTGTGTTTTTGACCTTCAAGTGCGCAACTCCGACCAGGTGGGTCCTAGTTTCTAACGTCGCCGCGGGGCCAGTCAGCAGTCAAACAAACAACAAGCTGCCAGCGGTCAGTGGTTAATATCTTACGGTTGGTCGCATGATCGCATGGACTCTTCCGAGCCCATGCGACCATGCGACAAACCGTCAGTGGTCACTGTTAAGAAAGTTCTAAACGGTTTGCGGTGGCAGTTAACACTTTGCGGTTGGTCGCATGATCGCATAGGCCTTCTTGGCCACATGCGATCATATGACAAACGGTCAAGCAGAGGTTTTCAGCTCCGGTGGAGGTCCTTGGGTGGTGACTTGTCCGGTTTTCATTGGCCGGCGGGGTAATACAAGACAGTGAAAGCCCTGTGGTAGGTGTGTGGTCGCAAGATCGCATGACTGAGAGAACTATCTTGCGATCATGTGAGATGAAGACGCGTGGCGGTGGGTCCCAAAGACTTATCGGCGGATGTTTATCAACGGTCCCCGCTTGTCCGCTATGCTATGGAAAAGTCATTGAGGGAATGCGGGATCTCGACGCGTGTCAAGCGCACAATTAAAAAGGAATTAAAAGAATATTATCTCAGAGGCATTCTGCATGTGTTTACATGTAAGTGCTTGAGGTTGACGGGAAGAAAATGATGAAATAGATGGTCGATTGTCATATTAGAATTAAAAAATGTCGATTGCAGAGCACGTTGAAGAAATTGTACATTATTGAGGTCTCGAAACTGATTCCTTATGATATGAAAACAAGGAGAAGTCTAATACAGAGGGATGGTCAGATGTTTAGGGATGCATGCAAATGTTATGTAGCATTCCCAAGTTCATGTCGATGGATGGAGTCTGTTCACTTCACATTCTCAAAGGCAGATTATATGAAAAGACAAAGTCTTTTGGAGTTCCTTTTTGTTTGTAATTTCAAAAGTATCTTTCTTCAGTCTGCTCAAATTCTAGAAGCTGAAATGTTTTGCATTCCCATGAAAGAATGCATGTTGTAATTCTTATATAAACTGTTGCAAAAGCAAATGCAAGGGGGTCGGCAAATTTTTGGCATGAAGAGAGGTTGCAGAGACAATCATACTTGGTGTCAATTCTTTACTGTCCATGTGCTTCCTTTTTTTGCATACAGTCAGAGAGCTGGAGTGGAGGAGAGAGCATGTTTAATTTCTGTATTTTCATTCATGCATTGAGATTAATGTTCAGTTTTTGTAATAGGTTTGGCTATAGTTTGCAAGCAAATATGATGAGAGTATTGTGTTTGTGTGTTTAAAACAAGGAAAGTTTTGTTATGAATCAGAGTATTTGGGCAACACTTTTCTGATTATTTTCAATCGGAGTATTGTTATGATCAATTTTGAGCACTGTCTTGTATTCTTAGTCAAATGGTGATTGGATGGTAGATCAGAGTACTGTCATTTGATCTTGTTGCAAAGATTTGAATGTTTAATCTTCTCATAACATTGCATTTACAAAACTAACAGCATTCTTGCATTACCAACATTGGGAAGTCATAGGATGTGTGAGTTCCTGAAGTTGGCTAGAATTAGAATCTAAATCTGCCTGAGTTAGTCCTGGATAGGATTAGCTTGGTTTTGCCTCTGTTGTTCTCTGGTTAAGAACATACCCTGCAGTAGGAATTAGAGATAAAACATAATTCATTGAATATCATTTACATAGGGAGCTGTACCTCAATTCAGAGGGAAACTAAATCTTCTTAGAAACGGTTTCCCAATTGTTGTGTAAAGTTGTTCTTCGTTATAAAATTGGGCAAATAAAAGGAGGACAAGAAGAAGGACAATCTGTTTACCAACAAGATGTCAACAAGGCAACTAAAAGAATTGACCAAAAGAAAACAGGATATGGTCCTGACCAATGTAAAGAACATCCTGTACAACTTTGTCCTTGATGTTGACATAGATGAAGATGAACCTGTCATAGATCAGCTAGAAGTTTTGGCGCAAGCAATCGGTGAGGATCTAACAGATCCAGAAATAATGGCAGCCGACCACTACGAAAAGAAAAGAGTAGAAATACTCCACAAACAGGTTGATGATATCAAAGTAAATGTGACAACCAACTTGAGAATCCTCCAACAACAGCTTTAAGAGGCAGGAAGCTTGATGAGTAGAACATCAAACTTCGGAGTATTTTTGCAAGATGTGTCAGAGAAGTCTGCTGAGATAATAGAAGAGATCAAAGCATTATCCTCTCAATTTGATATAAAGAACAAAACCGCAACAACCTACAACAGAGAAATGTCTAGTCTAACTCTCGCACAGAGGAAAATTGCTGAAGAGAAAAATAAGAGGATTCAAGATATTATTGGTTTTCAAATGTTCTTGGCACCAACATTTGACATCATGAATTCAACTGCATCCTCTACAAAAGCTATCATCAGTGAACCAGTGTACAAAATTGTGGAAGACATGGAGAATATCATTATTTCTCTAACTGCAGCCCAAAAGAATTCAGAATATATCACCGGTCAATGGACCCCATTCCTTCATTCAGCCAAAACAATACATAAGGATATCTTCATAAAGCTTCAAATGTGAAGAAAAATGTTACCCTTTGTCTTATAGAGGCAAAAAGGGGAAGAAGAGTAAAAGAAGTGTCAATGCAGAATTTGCAGGATCAACACAGTAAACCGGAGCATTCAGTCAAGGGAAGTTCCGAACAGGGGAAGTGTTGTTCCACCGATACAAGGTATTGTGAAGTTTGTGTACAAGTTTTGCCACCAATGACAAAGGGGAAGATTGTTAGGAATTTGAGTTGTCATTAGTGTTCATCTACACACACGTTGTATCGGTAAGTAGTCACTGGTCATTCACAACATCGGTTGTCGAGCAACATACCAAATATGCACCGGTAGATGAAGAGAAGATAAGAGTATGTACCGGTAGGTGAAAAGAAGTGCACTCACCGGTAGACTAATCTAAACAACACTCACTGGTTTCTGAGTGCATGTATAAGGTGAACCGGATACAAGATTGCACCGATTTCGGTCTAAGACAAGCTAAAGATCCGCACCAGATTAAGAGGATCAGTTTCAGTTAGAAGCCGGACTATATGGGAGTTAACTTTTTAACAAGAGTTAGCTTTATCCTTGGCGGATGTCTTACATGGTGAACTCCAGATCATTACTCGCGTTTTGTTGCTGATTGCATGATTCATTGCGGAGTATGCGGCCTGGCGGTTCTGTGAGTTAAGGGCTTCATTGCGATGAACTCTCTTCATATATATATATATATATAGGTCAAAAGATGAAAAAGGTTGTTGTCAAAAAGGAGTGCAAAAGGAAAGATATTCTTCAAAAGAGTGCAAAAGGCACAGAGGTGAAGAAACTTGGAGAGATCAACAGCCAGGCAAACTGAAGAAGAGATCAACAGATATGATCTAATCAGACAGTGAGTGTCATACTAGATCATTGCTTTTACAAGGTATGAAAGCTTATTAAAATCCCTCTATTAGGGTGAACCTAATCGGTTCTTTGTAAAAATCCCCTAACAGGGTAACATCGTAGTTGATGTTCAAAGTCCTGTAACCAGGCAACTTTTAATAGGCTTCAGATCTTAATTGATCTCTGTAAAAATCCCTTAACCAGGTAGCACTATAATCAGTGCTTTGTAAGCTCCTAATAGGGCGCCTTCATTCTACAGTAGTGAAGTTGTGAGCTCTGTCTCACGTGGTTTTTTTCCTTCTAACCGAGGGTTTCCACGTATAAACACTTGTGTTGATCTGAGTGGTTCTGCTTATGCTAGTAAATGATTGTTAACTTTATGTTTTTATTCCAAAATCTGTTTGAAAGTTTTAGAAAGGAGAGATTAGTTTTACTGATTCGCCCCCCCCACCCCCCCCCCCCTCCCTTCTCAGTAACCGGTAAAATATTATCAACAACCTAATAGCTGGAAGTAGAGTTTTACAACAGCACTCTAATTAGTAAATAGACAATCCAATAGTAAAAATGTGGGGCCTGTTTTTGGGCACCCATAACTGTGGATCCCTCCAGATTCCGACAGGATTTCAGACGGGAATCCTGCTGGAATTCGGGCAGAATCCAAGCAGAATCAGAACTAGGATCCGAGGCAAAACAGGGGGATCCAGTAACTTAGTTTATAATTAATATTATAGTGTAGTTTTAAAATCTAAATTATTATTGACTATAAATATATTAAAAGCTATATAATACATTATAAAGTGAAATTAATATAAAATTTATAATGCATATATTTTAATTTTTAATATATAATTAATATATTCAATCTTTTTTCTTATCAATAATGTTCAGCCAAGGCTGCAGAAATAATTTATATTAAATTGAACAGAAAATGGAACTGCCCAAAATAGTGGTGCAAAAAGACAGTCTCCAACTAGGAACCATTACAGAAAAGGCCATATTGCCCAAATCAAAATGGTTACTGTAGCCACTTACAGTAACAAAGCCTATGCTAATAAAAAAAGCACAAGTGCATACACAACTTTGCAGGCACTCAGAACACCTTGTCTTCAGGCTGAAAATAACTAAGTTGCTTCCTTACCTCCCCTTTCTTCGATGACCTTAAGAACATTTGATGCTGAGGAAGTTGTTTTCTCCTCTTTACTTCAGTCCATCCATAATCATTTGGATGACAACTCTCAGTTTTTGCACCAACTTGGATGCCTGTCACCATAGAAGTTACCAATGGTTCTGGAGAGCAAGCTGAGTTGGAATTTGTCAGTGAGAATGTCATTTGTGAAATCTGAGATTCCACAATGGGCTCCTTATTGTGGCGGATAACAAAAGAAGGGAGATGATCCCCAAAAGGTGTAGGAGAAAGAGCCTTTGAATCCTCATCAGGACCTTGAGCTTGATTCGAGTCTTTAGAGTTAGGAGGAATGGCATAATGCTAAGGCTCAGCCCCATCCAACCAAGAAGATTTACTAGGAGATGTTGGATTCCCCACAACAAGTATTTTTTGACAATGGGGTGTGAGGTGATCTGTTGAGAAGCACCTTCTGCGTTTGAAGGCAATTTTCTCATAGTAAATCGGTTGCATCCAACCTCTTCTACCCATCTTCATGCCACAATTTAATTGGAGAAGTGGGATGATGACATGTGCCAATTCAGAGACATACTAAAAATAAACATGTTCTAAAAAATATGGAGACCATCACAGTAGTCCAAAAATGCTTCGAAAAGCATCATTGCATCCATTACGTCCATTGAGGTCAATGCCATTAACGGAAACCGAGAAAGGTTGAACCTATTATCTCCAAGAACTTTCTAGTTCTCCCTATCACACCTAGAATCTTATGGGAAACTCATAAATTAGCCAAAGGGTCACAAAACAATACAGATAAAAATGGGGACACTACATTATTAACATTTCTTTGACGTATTTGTTTGCCTTTGTTGTTGGAGTTTATAGTGTACCTTGTAGCTCCCTGAAGTGACCTACGACCAAAATGCCTACCACATTGGAAGAGAAAAAGCTATGATTGTGGGCTATGCTTCCATGAGAGAGAGATCCAGAAAAGAATGATTGATATGCTTGTATTGATTGATTGAATAAACTTGGATAGATTACGATGAATGCTTATAAAAGCATTAAGATAAAGCCCTAGGGGAGGATTAAGTTAGATCATGACAAGTGTCCTCATCTTATGGTATGAGACAACATGACCTATAATTAGCTCAATCTAAATATAGAAAGGCACTCCTAAGTTTAGCTTAATTGTAATAAACTATATGGAACTGAAATAATTAATGATTGATTAATTATTCACTAAGCAATTACATAATTACTCCAACATTTATGAGCCATGTCTTCTACTTCAGCTCTTTGTAATCACAAGATCCTCACATCTGCAACAAAAGTCTCAAGGCTTTCCAAATCTGACTCCTATTTCAGTAGTCTAGTGAGCATAACTGGCTCTGATATCACTTGATGCAGTCAAAGATTGGGAGCCCATTGCAAGTTAACCGACAGAAGCAGTCCCACAGAAAACCCAATTCACAAATATAACAAGATCAAACACAGTATAGAATAACACAATTTTTAGAATTTTAGATTATAATTAAAAGGAAAAGTTGGTATACACTATATTGTAAGTACAGCTCCAAAATCAGTTCTCTTTTCAATTGCAACTATATCTGTCAATAAAACTCATAGGTCAGCAAGATTTACCTAGACAAACAAAAGAATAATGAAATATACAAGTGAATTTGCAGTCCGTTGTTCACATGTTTATAGCTTAAACCTTGTCGGTACATGCAAAACAAAATAAAAGATTTTCTAGAGCCATACACGAATGATGCTGAAAACAAGAGTATAAACATAAAGACTTTTAAAATTTAATACAAACAATATTTGGTACAAACTTAGGGGATTACACAGAGAGTCTTTTAACTTTATTTCATTTTTCTGCGTCTCTGGTACCATTCGAAGGATCAAAGAGAACAGGGAATTAAAAGCAACACCTTAAATTAAACAGTGTATATTCATCAAACATGGCTGGATGAAAATGCATTGCAAAATAAAGAGGCTTATATAAGCCTTTTTCTTTTTTCCCATGCACCAACCACTTGAGTACATACCACCAACTGACCAGTTAACTTCTAAAAATTAATAAGTAACTTTATGTACTAACCTTACATGCTAACCTACACACATACACAACATTAGGTTATAACCTAAGCTCAATGCTACAAACATAAATATGCTCTTTTGGATCACACCGATTGCAAAAGTTAACATGCTATTCTTCAATCAATGAATTTTCATTGAATTTTTATTGTTTATTGCTTTCTTTCTTCAATCGCCTATCTTATATGACATGAGCCAAACAGAAAATTACAAATGGGGTGTTGCTTTTGGTTGAGAACAAATAGTTGTGTTGTCAAATATGTCACGTGTAAATAGGAATCCAGGATGAAGCTGAGGTTTGTTTTTCCTGGAAATGTTGTTTCACAGAACGTGAGGAGTTGCGCAAAGATATTGAACAGTTATGTATGCAACAAGCAGGAACTGGCTACATAGGTATTATAACAAGGATTCAGGCCCAGAGGTTTGTACTTTTACTGTTGTGCAAGCTTTAATTGCAGCAGCTTCAGTTTGCAGATTTATTTTGCAACAATTAGAACCTTGTGTTGAGTTTGAGTAGTTGGCTTTTAATTCTAGAAATAGGGTTTGAAAATCATTTTGTACACCAAATCAAATTAAAAAGCTCTACCAGGACTGCAGGTTTGGAGCAGGAGATTGAAACATTGAAGCAGAAGCTAGTTGCCTGCACACGAGATAATCAAACTCTTCAAGAGGAGCTTTCAGAAGTTTATCGTATCAAAGTAAGATATATTCTTTTTCTTTTTTCCCCAAATAAAGCAAATCTACTGCTTTTTTTCTTATCTAAATATTGTCTATAGATTGAAGTCGAATTATGGACCTTCTTTTGTTGATGCTTTCTAATTACCCATCTCATATTTTTGCAATTGGATTTTACAGAGCCATTTTGCAGATTTATATAAAGCAGAGCTTGAGAAGGTAATTTCGTTGGCAGGGAATTGACATTTCCATGTATTGGGTTGTATTTTCGAAATAACACTATCTGTTTCTCATTCTATCATGCATGGATGTCTTCAACTGATAATATTCCCAGGAGAACAATGCACATTAATAATCTAGAAATGGAAGTAGCAATTCAATTTCTTTACTTTAATTACATAATTCACTTTTCCTGTAGACTAACCTAGGTTTTGCAGTCATTAGACAATTGAGAACATTGACCATAGTTCAGTAGATTAAATAGCATGTTGACATTATGTGGCTTTGGTAGTTTGAGATCATGGTAACCCAATTCATACAAACACCAACCATGTTCTCAGAAAACTACCTAACACCTAAAGACACCTAAAAAATTGAAGAAATATAAAATTTGATGCATATTTTTGAATTTTTATCGTCCCAACTACAAGAATTGATGTATTTCAGTGACTGCATCATTATGCTTCACAAACGAAGAGTAGTTTTTGAACTGTTTTGAAAGCAAATGTCTTCATCTTTGAATATATTGAGAAGTCAGCATTTTTACACAGGTAATTTGGTAAAATATTGGATGATCTATTAACAAAGAACGAAACATTCTTATAGAGTTTACAAGAGAGATGTTTCTAAAAGGAAACATACAAATACTAGAAAGAATCTATTATACAAGATATTTACAATATCTAGAAGTGATCATTAAAAATAGATAAAATCTAACTTAGCAGATATTATTTTAATACCCTCCCTTAATGGTCAACATATCAATGACACCAAGCTGTCCCCTGAATTTGATAAACTTCTCTGGAAGTAGGGAGTTGGTGAGAATATCAAGAGTCTGGTTTGCTTTAGGCACAAACTACAAATCCATGGATCCATCTTCAACCAGATGACAGATAAAATGACAATGAATACCAATATGCTTAGTGCACTCATGGAAGATTGGATTTTTGGCAAGTTTGAGGACCCCTTGATTGTCCCAAAAGAGGGGTGAAGGGCTTGCCTAAGACATATGGATGTCGGAAAGCATCCTATGAAGCCAAACTGCCTCACAACCTTCTTTGATTGTTCACTGATATTCAGCTTCCGTTGAGGAAAGAGATATGGTTTGCTGCTTCTTACTGGTCCAAGTGATAGCACATGTGCCGAAACTGAAAACATACTCGGAAGTGGACTTTTTGTCATCAACAAAGCCCCCCCAATCTGAGTTTGTGTAACCGATGAGTCGGGGATCTTCGGTTTGTCCATAGAGGATATCAAAATCAGGAGTACCCTTGACATAGCATAGGATGCACTTTGCTGCAGCCCAATGATCTAAAGTAGGAGCTGTCATGAAGTGAGATATGTAACTCACAGCAAAATTGAGATCAGGTCTAGTGGCAGTGAGATAGATCGAACTACCCACTAGTTGTTTGAATGCGGATTCATTCTCAATAGGAGAGTTAGATTTGGCGGACAACTTTAGACCAAACTCCATAGCTGTAGATGTAGGTTTGCAATCCCGCATTTTGAATTTGTCCAACAAAGCTCGTTGGTGCAGGATCACCTTGTCTTTGGCATGGTTAGGAATGTTGTTCCCTTTGTTTTTGTGCATGTCAGTGTGCTCAAGTTGTAATAAGGCCTTTCATGGCCATTTTGTGTTTGTAATAAGGCTCTAAGTGCTAATTTGGTCCCTAGGTCCTGAATTGACCATGCTTGGTCAAAGGATGTCAAACTTCACCAATGGATGTTAAATTGATGTAATAGTGGTTTTTGGACTCTAAGGGTCCTTTTGGGCATGTTTCAAGACATTTGGATCACTTGGATGTGATAAATGTTCACAAGATTGAAAAGTTGTAAAAACTTGCAAAGTTGCAAGTGTTGCTTCCCCAATGGCTAACTGATTCAAATATCAGTTATGTCGATTGGTTTTGGTGGAAAAGTGTTATTCCACGCTTATATGGGCATTTACAATGTATTGGAGAAGGTTAATGAAGATTTGGATGAGTTTTGTGTGTCAATATACTATTTTTTCCGTGTAAATTTGCTGTTGTAGACATCTATATGGACGAGTACAGATTGGAGAAGAGCCAGAACCTATACTAATGTTTGAGGCATTGAATTAGCTTTCATTTGGTCTAGGTTTGAGGTCTCGTAGTGCTGTGAAGAGGGAAATCCAACCAGTTTGTAGTTGCAGGTCCCAAAACCCCCAAAACTACGATTTCTGAGATAAATGGGCAATTTCTCCGAATTCCTCTGTTAGGAAATTCTTTCCTTTGGTGTAATGGAGGGTTGCCTTATGTATTTTAAGATTTTGTTGGTATTGGACATGACACACAGAGTCTTCAAGGTGGTTGGGAGCAATTAGGGGCTAGACATCTCCATGTGACTATCCAGTGCAGGAAGAAATTGGAGTTGTGGTGAAGTTGAGAGAAGGCCTATGGCCAGATTGGTATTGGATTATGGCCAGATTGGTATTGGGTTATGTGTTTTAGGATCAAGATAGTCCCTTTGGAAGTGTTGGTTTAGTTGGATTGTTTGTAAGCAACACCGTTCCTTGTAAAGGCATGAAACTAGATCTTTTAGGCTTGGAGACGAGGGCTCCTATGGTGGAGTCAGGAGCTAGGAGTTTGGAATCTCACAGTACTCTGAAAAGGGTATCTGAGTATGGGTTCTATCAAATCGGATGAATCTCAAGGAAAATTAGGTGGTGTGGTTGCATGTTTGGGCGAGCTTGTAGGAGAAGGAATTGGTGGAGAGGCAGGAATAGGAACAACTGGAGCCTTCTCAGCTGAAGCCCTCCCATCAGGTGGACCTAATGTTAGACGAATACCCAAGTTTTGAGTCTTGAGAGACTGATTCTCTGGAACCATAACTGGAGGAGAGAGTTGAAACGACCCTCATTCTTTGTCAAAGACCACATCACGACTGAAGATGAGACGATTAGTCTCGATGTCAACCAGGCGGTAGGCTTTATGATTATCACTATAGCCAGTTAGCATGAGTTTTTGTCTCTTGGCATCTAACTTTGTGCGTTTATCATTAGGGATCCAGACAAAGGTAGCGTAGTCAAAAACTTTGAGATGACTAATTCTGGGCTTACGGCCTGACTAGGCCTCTTCCGGAGTCTGCTTCTTGACAACCACTTTAGGAGAGTTGATGAGAAGATAGATGACATTGTGGACAACTTCAGCCCAAAATTTCTTTGGAAACACTCTTGTGTTGGAGCATAGATCGGGCCATTTTGGTGATCATGCAGTTTCTACGCTAAACAACACTGTTTTGTTGAGGGGTGTAGGGTGTTGTTAATTGGTGCTTTATGCCATGTTCACAGAAATGGGAGAAGGCAAAGGAACAAAATTCTCCCCCATTATTAGTTCTAAGAGTAACAATATGTTCAACAGACTCTTTTTCTACAAATGATTTAAACTTTTGCAACAAAACAAACACTTTTGATTTTTGACGAAGGAAATACACCCACATTTTTCCATTGAAATCATCAACAAAAAGTAAAAAATACCTGGACCCAATAACAGAGGGAGTAGCCATAGGTCCACAAACATCAACATGGACCAGTTGTAATACCTTAGAAGCTCTCCAAGAGTCGCCATTTGAAAAAGGAGTGCGATGTTGCTTCCTAGCCTTACATGCTCCGCAAAATCCAAGGTTTTGGGTCTGAATCTCTGACAATCGAATGACAAGATCTTCCTGAATAAGCTGTGAATGATAGTGCACATTCAAGTGCCCATACTACTGATGCCAGAGTGTACTAATAGAGGAGTGTTGGGCTGCCATGGTAAGCTCCTAAGAATCACCATAGTCAACAAGTCTAAAAAGGCCATGATCCTCAACACCTACGACAATTGTAGATTGAGTTTCCCGATCAATGATACTTCATTGATGTGAATTGAAGGTCATGTCTAGCGAGGGAGAATGTCCCAGAATGTGACTGACTAAGAGAAGGATGAGTTCCTTTCTTGGAACATAGTACACATCAAGGAAAATCAATTTTCCTCTTGCCATATTGTATTTGTATATTGCCTTTTTCGACAATGGTGTACTCTTCTCCAAAAATGATTGAATCTGAGAATGGCTAAAAATCTATGAACCAATCTTGGCAATGAGTGAAGTGGCGGGTGGCACTTGAATCAATGTATTGGGCAAAGGATTTGACATGATCTACAGGTCTTTTAGCCATGAAGGCGTAAAAGGTAGACTCACCTTGCTCAGTATGCTCCGCAACATACGCTTTAGGCTATAAACCTGATTGCTTGGCTTGAGCAGCTAAGCATTTATGACACTCCAACTTCATATGACCAACTATGGTAGTAGTTGCATTGAATATTTTTCTTTTTCAGGCCTTCTAATGATTGAGTAGAAGGATTCTACTAACAAGACTGAGAGAATTGATAGTTGCCTGTGTCCTTATGAACGGAGTTAGTTGAGAAGGCTTGGGCGTTTGAAGATGAGTTGGTACCATTACCGAATTGCTGTTTCCAGCGATCTTGCTGTAGAAGCATTATATAGAGATCGGAAAATGAAACATCAGAATGAGTGGAAGCAATGTTGAGAGTTTCAACAAAGTGCTCATAGGAAGATGGGAGACTCTTCAGGGTCACCACCATGTCTTCTTCCATTTTGCGTCCAATGGCTTCCAACTAATCTCTAATGTATTTGATTTTATTGAGATGATCTAGTAGGTACACTTGTTCATCCATCGTGATTGAGAATAGCATGTTCTTTATGAAGAATGCACGACTCTTATCCGAGGTTTCATGCAAACCTTTTAGATGGCTCCAAATTTCTGCAGTTGTTTTACTAGAAGGAACCTGTGGGAGCTGATCATCAGTGACTGAAAGTTTGATGAGCATAGAAACTTCTCGATTTTGCTTATCAAATTTATCTTGCTCTTTGTCTTCTTCCTCGGGACTATTAGTCTTTCCCAAAACAATTTTGTCAAGACATTGGTATTCAAAAATTGTCATCATACATTGCTTCTAGGTGTTGTAGTTTCTACCATTGAATTTCTGACTTACCTCAAGTAGCATATTCATTAGAGATGCCATTGTAGAATACTAAGGTCAAAGGTGGTTGGTCAGATGGTGAAATACGATCAACACATGCAAATCACATTGTGAATAAGGCCGATGTAGAAAAAATAGGCATTGATTTCGAGACAAAATTGCAGATTTTTGGGCATGGATCCCAAGACAGTTGAAAGACCCTGAAAATTTTGAAAGATACCTAGAAAAGCTCTCAAAAAACCCACCACAAATCTGTAATCAAGTTTAGAATCCAACAAAAAATTTGAGGATTTTAAAAAAACCCTAGTCGGCTAGTTGAAGGTTGTCCAAATGCTGAAAAAAATGGTGGAAAATTGAAGTCCTGGCCACAAAAGTGATGCAGAGGGTTCATAGAAACCCTAGGCAAGAGAAGCCTTCTATTTTGTTCAAAGATGACCACAATATTGGTTGAAAATGGCAGACAAATGCAAGTAGAAGGTTACAGGATCCCGTAGGGAGTAGAGACTGGTTCGGTGAACAAAAAAAGAGTGGCTGAAATTGTTGCGAAGACCACAAAGGAGGACGTCGAAGTAAAATAGAGGCTGTGAATGGAGATAGCTACCGACAAAAGATCCTGTCGCTACAAAATATGAGCCATTGCATGGGTTGCAGATGGTCGCAGGAGGAGGAAAGACTGGCGATGGGAAAGAGACCACAAAAGATTTCGCCTAGTGAAAGACTCACGTCATCTTGCAAACCAGACAAAATAAATCGACTAGAAAATGCACAAAAATGGCGTTTTAAGCAAAACCATCAACGGTTTTGGTTGTTTTTAGCTATCACAATAAAACACTAGGTTCAACAGCTCTAGAATAAGGAAAAAATGGCAATGATCAGAGGAAATGAACCATGAAAGATCTACAAAGGAACCCTAATCATGATGGGAAGCTTCACGATTTGTAGATTGAACAAAAACTTTTGAATGCAAAAGAATTTTGAAAAATTTAGGACTAATAATTTCATAAAGAAATTATAAATTTTTTGATATTTTTAAAACTTAGCTCTGATACCATATTACACAAGTAATTTGGTAGAATATTGGATTGTCTATTAACAAAGAACAAAATGTTCTTATAGAGTTTAGAAGAGAGATGTTTCTGAAAAGAAACATACAAATAATAGAAAGAATCTATTATAGAAGATATGTACAATATCTAGAAGTGACCATTAAAAATAGAAATAATCTAACTTAGGAGATATTATTTTAATAAGCATCATTTCCATTGTCTTAGAAATTATTCACTCCACTAAACTAGGTTTAGAGATATCCTCCACAACAATTTAGGAAGTGTTATTTTTAAATTAAACAGAGAAAAAGGCATACAGAACAATGTTTTGCAAAATGCTGCTTATGTATCAATTATCATTTAGCTAATGGCCAGTGTCATGAGGGGCATTTCTTTCCTTTCAAATTGCTTCTGGCTTTATTGAAACCCACAATCATGCAGTCTAGTTGCCTCTTAGAAACATTAGATGCCTGTTTATATTTCTTTTGTTAAACTGATGTGTGAAGTTTATTAAATTAGGGGTAGTTGAAGTGAACTCTAGCTATGTGGTGTGGGCATATGCCACCTTAATCTACCCATACACCATAACATTAAAAGTTAACAGTTTAAACACATCAAATGTTGAGGCCTTTTGTCACTAACGTGCTTGAACACATGAAACGAATTTGGTTAAATGCCTGGCCGTCCTTTTCAATTGGCCAAAGTATATTTGTTTATGACATCATTCGCACAATTCCATCCATCCCAATCTTAAGCAATTGATTATCAGGAAACCATGCTGTCCAATAGAGATGGCTTCCTGGAAGCCATATTTATAACGAATTTTTTTTTAATGAGAATTAGACAGAGATCTGCAAAACACATCAGGCCCCTCAGTAGTATTAATATCATTGTTATTGATGGTATTTCCTTGCATTAAATACTTTTTAATAAGTTTTTTGGAGCACATTTTAGTTCCATAAATTCTGGTATCACAAGAAATGGACATTTAATTCCTACCTTTTAGTTTGGTGCATGTCCAGAATTTGTTTTTTTATATAGGTTTGTCAATTGATTTAAGGTCTGGGAAGCTTATCTTTTAGTTTCTTGGCAGAATTCCGAGGCAGAGAAGGAAATTAAATTCTTTCAAAGTCGAGTAGCAGCTGCATTTTCTGACAGGGATCGTGCTCTAATGGAGGTTGCACTCTGTAAAGTCTCTATTGACTTGTATATATTACAATCTTATCTCTTTCCTAGTTTTTGAATTTATGACTGTTGTGTTCTTTTTGAACAGGCTGAGAGGTCTCATGAGAAAGAAAAGGCCATGTCTGATAAACTGAATGAGCTCCAAAACAGGTAATGTAGTATGTACCTTCAAGGGTCTCTTATTGTTTTCTATTTTATAGTTTCTACCCTTTTTATTAAATCAATAGGCACAACTATAGAATGTTCATACTAGAAACAGTTACATTCTCTAGGAAGATTGTTAAGGTTTTAAGGATCTTTGCAAATGTGATAGCACTTCCTTAATAGTATGTGTTTTCCAAATGCAACAATCTTTTGCATTTATATTGAGAATGAGCCAAGAAGAGACATGTACCTTCATGGGACATGTCTATTCATTATTATGTAATTAATATAATGACAATTATGATTATATATATATATATATATATCTTGAGGATTATATTAATTTCTCTAATATTTACATAATATATATATATATATATATATATACACACACACACACATCTCATACATACTAAATATATATATACATATTTTCACTAGTATTAACTCATAGTGTTTATCCGACTGAAGCTACAAAACATCAACACTCCCTGTCAGCCAGGGAAGATTAAACACATGATTAGGATCATAAGATATCATTTACTGTGATATTAGAGATATGGTTTGATTAGGAATATCAAGCCACATGATATTCACCATAACTCATAGACTCATAAGAATATCATCTCATGATATTGAGAGCATTGGCCACATAATATCAAGTCGCATGATATTCACCAAGTACTCAAAAATTTATAAAGATATCATCTCATGATATTTGGAGCATTGGCCACAAAATATCAAGTCGAATGATACTCACCAAGTACTCAAAAATGTCCATAGGTAATGCACACATGTATCCTCAATAATACTTACCATAGGGACATTCATCATCTATCATGATCTGTTTCAACCATCATAAGATGTCTATCACAATAGAAGGCCATGGTTTGTTTAAGGAACTTAATTCACCATGCAAGATATCATCTATCATGATCTGTTTCAGCCATCATAAGATGTCTATCACAATAGAAGGCCATGGTCTATTTAAGAAACTTAATCCACCATGCAAGTTATCATCTATCATGATCTGCTTAGACATCATAAGATGTCCATCACAATAGAAGTCCATGGTATGTTTAAGGGACTTAATCCACCATGCAAGTTGTCATCAATCATGATCTCCTTAGACATCATAGGTTGTCCATCATAATAGAAGATTAAGTTATTGTAAGATCGTCACCTTTCAATAACTTCTGCAAATACAAGTGATAATCATTTGGAAGTTGTCACTTCCTCATGATGTACACAAGAGGGAGGCCCATTAAAAAAAACATGGAGTCACACACATGACATCCATCATGCCTCAGCGCAAAGGGTGGAAACAAGGGATTTCACCTCGAACTTCTTTCATAGAGAAGAACTCATTGAGCAAATATCAATCTATTGATCTTTTCTTCCAAGATTGCTTAAAATGAACTATCAGACTCCCTCTGAGTCTGATATCAATCTTCTGAGCTCCTCGTCCAAAGTTACCTCAGAAAGAGTCAGACTCACTTTGAATCTGATATCTATCTTCTTTTTCCTGCAAGAGCATCCCCGGAAAAGATCAAAGCAAATAGCTCTTATAGTATGTACAAAAATACAAATAAGAGAGAGATTACAATGAGTAGATAAAGTAATACTCAAGGATAATTAATACTTATGTGTGCATCAACATCCTTGATACAAGTTGCTTCAATGAAGGTCCATATACATCAAATCAGAAAACACCTTCTCATATTATTTGAAGGACATCTCCCCTTTGAATCATCTCCCCACTAAGGATGGTTCAAGTGGGAATGTAACATTGGTTATTATTCCCCCCACAACGTAAAATTCCCACTCTTATATCATTGAACAATGCTTATGTCTTCTTGTGAAATGACTTGATTGCTCCAAGAGAGGTGACACTCTATAATTAATGCTTGCTTTCTAGAAAGAGACACCCTTCTTTGAGTACGTGCTTGACCACGATCATAACAAATTAATATCTCTTTTATGAAAGCCGCTACAAGGTCTAACTAATCATTATGGAAATTGCTGTGTATACTTTGCAAATTCATTGTCCTCAACCTCTTACTGAACAACGCTTTTTTCTTTTTTTTAATCAAGTCACTTTATTCAAAATATCAGTACGTAAATTTTGTCTTTAAAGAATCACCGCATTCAGGAATGACATAGTTGTTAATATATAATCGCTGATGTTTGCTTCTTAACAAATCTGCTATAATTCACTTGACCTTATTTTTTGCACTTGGTGTGGACAAAAATCTGCAACACAACTTCACTCACCAGATTTCTCATAGACCTGTACACAGTCAGTCATAATTTTTGAACCCAACACTTTCTTGCCAATCGCTCCGGTGAGATTCTTCGAAATTTGTTTATCACCAACATATCCAAAATGCAGCAAAATCCAATGGTGTATTTGTGAGATATGGTCCCCATACTAAGATTGTATTTTTTAAGATAGTCACACATTCACCATCAACAAACTACTCTCTTACATTTGCAGCCTGGCTCTGATACCAAGTTAAGGTTTTTAGGATCGTTGCAAATGTAATAGCACTTCCTGTATAGTATGCATTTTCCAAATGCAACAATCTCTTGCATTTATATTGAGAATGAGCCAAGAAGAGACATGTCCCTTCATTCAACATTTCTATTCATTATTATGTAATTAATATAATGACAATTATGATTATATATATATATATATATATATGTATGTATGTATGTATAAAATATCTCTTGAGTATTATATTAATTTCTCTAATATTTACATAATAATAATATTTGTATATATATATATATATACATCTCATATATACTAAATATATATATACACATCTTCACTATTATTGACTCATAGTGTTTATCCGACTGAAGCTACAAAACATCAACAAAGATGCTGTCCAAATTTTAGAAATGTCAGGACTAGGTGTTGTGCATTTTGGAAGTCCTAGTTCTGATGTTGTCACAATCGCTTAAAATTTATAATTTTGTAAAATAATGCGTCCACATAGAAAAAGGTGCCCCGCATGGAAGGATTCTTGAGATTCCTTATTTTCTATTCTCCGTTATGTGCCATTGTTTCGATGATGGTTGTAAGAGTAATTCTAAGCTGCTGGTTTGGGTTATTACGCAAGTAATTGGTAAAATTATTCTTGTATTAACAAATGATCAAGAGATCATTATAAAGAATTTTACAAATGTACAATATAGAAAGTTTCTAATAAGAAACTGAATAAACAATCTTATCTACAATATATTACATGGATGACCATTAAAGTAATTAAATAATACTATTCTAATACCCTCCCTTAATGGTCAATCTATCAACAACACCAAGCTGTCCCCTGAACTTAACAAACTTATCTGGACTAAGAGGCTTGGTGAGAATGTCTGCAATCTGATCCGCTGTTGGAACATACTGCTACTGAACTGTCCCGTCTCTAACCAATTGCCGAATGTAATGACAATGAATGTCCACATGTTTGGTTCTTTCATGGAAGTGGCACTGCTACCAAACTGTTGTTTCCAACAATCTTGCGACAGAAGTTTGGTGCACAAGTCTAAAAACTTTAAGTCAACATTCATGGCAATAGTGTTGAAAGTTTCGATGAAGTGCTCATAGGATTTAGGTAGACTCTTTAGGGTTATGACTACCATATCCTCTTCCTCCATTTTTCGACCAATGGCCTCTAGTTGATCTTGAATGTCCTTAATCTTTGTCAAATGCTCCCATAAGGACATACGCTCATCCATCATGATAGAAAATAGTTGCCTCTTCATGAAGAATACATGGCTCTTATCTGATGTATCATGGAGATCCTTCAATAGTCTAGACCACATACATCAGCGTGAACCAAGTTTTTGCCTAGTTTTTGCTGAGTTTTCTTTTTGGGGCCTTGATGAGTTCTTTGAAAAACGCACAATACTGAGAGGGGGAGGGGGTGAATCAGTATTTAATAGACTTTAAAAATAAGAAGCAGAAATTAAAGAACACACAGCAAGAAGACAAGACACGCCGAAATATCTCGTGGAAACTCAAGACGGGAAAAACCACGGCATCACTAATCCAATGGGCAACAACCCCTCCTTACAAAGAGCTGCAACTCTTAATTGGCTTCAACCAGTAACCTCAAGGCAACAACCCTTTTACACCGAGAGCTACAACTCTCCTTATCACTTCGCTAATCAGGCTACAACCCGACCTTGAAGGCTACAACCTTCACTTAGAGAGTATTACAAATTAGACCAAAGATTATACAATGTCTTCACAACAGCATGAAGACCATTTGACTGAAAGTGATCTCAATAAAATTTAGATATCCAGGCTTGCTAAAACTGTGTCCCTTTTGCACTCACAGCTATTGGTTGATATACAGTCCCGTACTGTCATAACAAGGACCAAAGTTCTTCACTTTAGTTCACACCCACAAAACTTGTCTACTCTGTATTTTTAACTCATCGCCTCCATGTATGCAACGAAAACTTAACAGCAGGTTTTCTGTACATCTACAGTTGCACTTTTCTAAACACAAAACGGCAGCACCCCACCTTACTGCAGACGTCTTCTATTCTAATGCAGCAGTTCTGAGTATCCTACTCATTCGAAAATGATGCTTGATTTTGGTACCGTTTCTCTTCATTCTAACATAGCTCATCTCTATATCACGCAAGACTCCAGCTCTTCATATTCTATTAATCCCGCTCTGTAGTTTTTACTCACAACATAATCACAATGCTTGAAAAACTCTCATTCTGCCTGCGTTTTGTTATGTATCCTGACTGCAGACCCGGCTTAAGAACATAATGAATACACGGCCATTCTGTGTGTCTCCAGCTCCAAACTTCAAAGGCACATTTGCATTGTTACATCAAAGAACACCGTTCTGCACACCTCCTCATACCTGTTCACATATGCTTTCTCCTGCACTGTTAGTTTTTCATTCAATCACAAATTCTGTATTTTTCACCTGCTGTAAGTGCCATATATGTTCAACAAAAACTTCTCAATCAAAACTACCAGCACTCTGCAACCGCACTTCTCAGAAAAATCTGATTCAAAAAACTTAGCAACAGCAGTCCTCAATTATTAGCTCCCGTTTTTGTTTTCTCAGTCGAGTGACTTATATTTTTCCGGCACGTTATTTTTCAGTCATCCCGACCATCCAATGCCTGACGTGAATTTTTCCACCGGTTTTGAAACAAAGAAACGTTCCTTTTGTCATAAGCAGCTCGCTCAGAAAATACCCGAGTATCACACGTTTTTCTTTAACAGTCACGCCAAGCTCATAGACAGCAACAAAGAACATTGCCCGACTTGTGTCCACTGTATAACGTCTTTTGTCATGCGTTTTGTATTTCTCTGCAATCTGGAAGTCAGGCATACTCCTACACTCAAATTTCCTCACATCAAATCTCCTCTTCAAAAACGGCTCTACTATGTGTCGTATTTGGTTCTGAGAAGATACCCGACCTTTTTTTTGAAGCCGTTACAGCTCTCCTCATTTCGCCCTGTACACTCAGTATCTTCTAAGCATTCTGTTCTAACGTTTTTAATGGACTACTGCAGATTTCACACACAGCTCGACACCCATTTTTTTAACATCTGCAGGGCCGTTGTTAAATTCTGCTCCCAATCACGTTTTTCAGTTACGTATACTGCCTGCAATATGTATACATCTATCTGAATGCTGAAGCGTTACACATCCTTGGCCTCATACACACACAGGTATATCATATGTTAATTGCTGACACCTTTTATAATGAAACTTTTCGATTTGCAAGCAGCTTCAGAATTACGGTGCATTCACAGTTTGACAGCTCATCCTTTTAATTTGTCTTTCTCATGCTAGCGCATAAGTGTTAATCACAGAGCTTTAGTTTAACACTCCACGCTTTAGTTTATCACTTGGAAGGTCAAAACTTCCAACAGACAGATATACTTCTGCTGGTCTGTTACAGGTGTCAACACATGGCATCAACTTAACTGTTCTTCCTTAAACGAGGTGGCATCCAATCACAAACATCATAAGACAAAAATACAACATTCTTCACTTTTGACGGGTTTTTCAACTATGGGTTGAGATGTCCATAATATTGATGCCAAAGAGTACTGATAGCAAACACTTTACACCTCCCAACAATAAAATGAGAAAATACTAGATCCCTCTTTTTTCAAGTATAGAATATTACAATTCTGGTACCAGATCTGATTTTTGTTTAAAAAATATAGGCACTTCTGAAAAAACCTGAGCTAGAAAATGTTACCATATGAGTGAGAAAAGTGCCCAAAATGTTCCACAAACAAGAACTAGATAGGGAGTATGAGAGCAAACTAGAAATATCTGAAGCTGAAAGCACAATGATGTAAAACTGATTTCACCACTGTGTTGGTGTCATAAAAATAGGTGGGATAATAAAACTTTCACCTCTTTTCAACTCCAATCGAAAGTGAAAGGGGCCATTAAAGTTGGCCTCAGAAATTGTCATGTTATCGATGAGGCCTAAGTTCTTCAAGCAATTGGTGACATCATCATGACATTGGAAGACTTCTTTTTAAAACTAAAATATTCTCTATGAATGTTTCTTGAGTTTATTTTTTCTTTTCTATACAAACTCTTTTTGTAATTAAATTCTCAAAAAAAAAAGAGTTCTTATTGCTTGTGTTCTCTTTCTCTTCTAAATTTTAATAAACTCGTTGAGCTTCTCAATGAAATCCCAGAGAAAATGGGAAAATATTAAGTTGAGCAAATTTCTTTATAGGAAATATTGCATGGGATGATGCTCATATAAATGAATCCACAACTTTCACTGTTGGAAATGCAGTGCAGGAACAGTGTGAAGACCAAATAGCAAATACTGAGAGGGGGGGGGGAGTGAATCAGTATTTGAATACTTCTAAAAATTTAAAACCACAATACCAAAAATTAGAAGAAAATAAAATCCTGGAGACAGACACCAAGATTTATCACGTGGAAAACCCTTTTGGGTAAAAAACCCACGGTATAAGTAAATCTTTTAAATCATATTGGGCACCAACCCAAGTTACAAAAGTGAGCACCAACTCACTGAACTTTCAGAGAGCACCAACTCAAATTCTCAGAGGCACCAACCTCATCAAGAGCTCCAATTCTCATGCAATGAAAAGCGAACTTCCAAGGTAAAAATTAAACTGTAATTGTAACAGCAACACACATTACATTGATTCTGCTATATAACTAATTACTAGTTGCCCAGATTTGAAAACTCAATATGTAACAAGGCACCAACCCTCAAGACTTGAAGTACTGCATCTTTTCAAAACATACACACAGAAACAGCTAACACAGAGATTTGGTACTTGACATTAAAACCACAAAAGAAAAATTCGCTAGCACTGCTTTTGCAAGGCATATAAAATGTCATATCACCAGAAGATAGGATTAGTATCTTGCTTAGCACAAATCCTCAAGGTGAACATAAAGGCGATCATATTTTTCACACAAAAACACTGCTCTAGACAATTGGAATCACCGCCCAGTCATAATGATGACATTCTCTGCATATTCTATGAAACATAACGCTCCCTAGCCTCCAGTCTTTTTCGCAATTATTTATTTCAATCTAGCTGTCCATGTTATATATTCCTTGTCAACAATTAGCAATAAAAACTATCCCAGAAAACTCCAGTGCAGCATATTTTAGCCTACTCAATGCACAAAATACATTCACACCCAAAAACAGCTTCACACATATCTGTTCTTATTTCTTTTTAATTTTACATGGCTCAATCAGGCATTTTCAGCATGATTCCTCCTGAAAATAACGCTCAGCTGCAAAAATAAAAAAAATGCATGACTCCTATATAAATAACGTTTGAAGTAAAGGCTGTTTTTAAAAAACATAGCAATAATCTTTTTGGAAAACTTTATTCATATTCTCCTTAACTCCACCACCCAGGCATATGCTACGCAGCCATAGTTATAGAGGAGCTGCCACTCAAAAAATAGACATCACACAGCTTAAATTAAAACGCCCAGCCATAATAATACTTTAAGCAGACGATAATTATTTTAAGATCCGACCCTCAATAAATACGCACAGCATCACATTCCTACTTGGCTCCCAAAACCAATAAGTGAATCTCACTTGGTCAAGACGTGAGTCAAAAAGATAATCCGAGGCAGTCACATAAAGGAAATAAACATATATCGAAGCCCCCAAAAAAGATTGACCCATTTAAATTCAAAAGATGATGTGGCATAAACACTGATGTAGCAGATGACATATGCCAAGTAGGCACACAAGCTGGACAAGCAGGCACACAGACTGCTCAAGCAAACATACAAGCAAGTCAAGCTCTTCATGCAGGTCAAGCTCTAATAATGACATCAATGGCAAAATGTCCAACATAGTGCCTAGTAGTTTCATAGAAGCACCAATGAAGGGTACTATTGACCCTTGATAAAGTTTCGTTAGTTTTTGCAAAACAATTCTTTTTACTGAATTTTGTTTACAAAACTCAGTCACCGAATTTAAAGAAAACATAAAACCTCTTCAAATTGGCTTCTGCAGGTCTTATTTTAATGAAACAAAAGATTGCTTTGACTCTTCTTGGTAGCTCCAGATGTGATGGTGCTATCCATTTTTTTCCACGACAGTTACATAAAACTTGCTGATGAGAGCTTAAAAATCCAAATCAAATGGATTGTAAAATAAACCCAAATCCAGTAGATTGGAAAAAGGCTTTGATACCAATTTATATGGAATCAAGTAGAGCAGCAATCAGAGATCAAATTCAACACAAAAGAGTATTACGATAATAGATAGTTTCTAATTTTATCTCTCTTTCGTCTATTTCTAATGGTCACTTTTTTTGTAATGTTTCCATAAACTCCTTCTGTTCGTTATGGAAACTTTCTCTTTCACTCTACAAGAATGTTTCTATTTCCTCTCCTATTCGTTATAGAAACATTCTCTTGTATCTTGTATATATAGATCATTCATGATCATTGTTTAATAACACATTCATTATTTAACCACAATATGGTATTAGAGCAAATTCTTGGCCTCTTCGAAAATTTTTAATTTCTTTTTTGAAATTATTAGTTCAAGATTTTAGAAGCTTTTTTGCCCCGAGTGTGTTCAAAATTTGCATGTTTTTTCCTCACCACCCATCTAGGTTTTTTGCATTTTCGACTACGTTTTTGACCTTTTAGATCAAGTCGGAATTTTTTTTTCAATTGCAGATTTCTTGGTGGGTTTTTCGAGAGCTCAATTGGGTTGTCCGTTTTTTGGGTGCCTCGATTTTCTAGCCAGCGGATCCAGAATCTGACAACATATTCGTGGTGGGTTTTTGCAAATCTCAACTGGGTCAGTCTCGCTTTTTCCTGGGTGCATCATTTTCCGTGCCTCAATTTTCGAGCTAGTGGATTCAGAATGTGACAACATATTCTATCTGGTTTCTTTGAGTTCTTCATTGGGTGTCTGTTCAAATTTTTTGGGTCTTTCGCTAATCTGCCTTGAAGTTTGTGCCCTTTTTTTGATTTTTCTCATTTTTTCTTTGAAAAACGTGCTATGACATCTCTCACTAGGCTTATGCTAGTAGGCAGTTAGCGTTTCAAAGGAAAGAACTACAACACCTAGAAGCAGCGCATGTTGACGATTTTTGAGTATCGTCGCCTTGAGGCGCTTGTTCAGGGTACTGAGACTCGTCCTACCACAACCGATGCGACTCAAGACAAGTTTGATGAAAGTAATCGTGAATCGGTTATGCTCATTAAGCTTTCAGTTACTGATGATCAACTGCCTCAAATCCCGCCTGGCAAGATAGTTGCAGAGATTTGGATAGTATTGAAGGATCGCCATGAGACATCAGATAAAAGCAGAGCCTTCTTTCTGAAGACCTCTCTGATCAGCCCAAGGCTGCCTTTTACGCTTTCTGAGGACATGCAAATTTCTGTTTTTTTGAAGATAGATTGACCATTAAGGGAGGGTATTACGATAATAGATAGTTTTTAATTTTATCTCTCTTTTGTCTATTTCGAATGGTCACTCTTTTTGTAATGTTTCCATAAACTCCTTCTGTTGTTATGGATGTTAGCCGTCAAGTTGTGTCACCGTCGGATGTTAGTTGCCGACGGAGGTAAAATTGTGTTACCGTCAGGTGTTAGCCGCCGACAGAGGTAAGTTGAGTTACCGTCGGATGTTAGTCACCGACGGAGGTTAGTTAGTTGCCGACGGTTGAGAAGGGTGACGACGTTTGGTTGCACTGCTTTGGATTGTATATGTATATTGTACTTGCTCATTGGAAGCATCGGTTATTGTCACCTTTTGTGAATGATTAATGAGAAATCTGATATTATGTGGTCTAATTCTATCTTGCTAGTTCCTTTCTGTATCATGTCTGTGTATCTGTAAACGGGTAAATAGTAGGCAAAACATCTGGCGCCGTTGCCTAAATACACCCGGATGGCGAGAAGGCATAATGGGCTTACCCGCTAGTGCCATAAACCCAGAAGCCGAGGAAGCTTGTACCGAGTTGTACAACGGAGAGGACAATCAGGCACGTGAATTCCGAATTTTGTTTCAAGTAGCTCTTGAAACTCACGTCCGAAGGGAGGCAACGAACGGAGACGTCCCTGCAAGCGTAGTGTGGGACACGATTGGGGCAAACCCTGCAGCAAATTGGTTGTTGAACCAACTTCCGCGCTTGCTGGCGCAAGCAACACTCGCACGACGTGTTCGACAGGAGGAAATTGATCGAGAGGAACGCCGCCAGGAGATCCTCCGTGAATTTCATGCCTGAGAGCATCTGCGTCGCCGTCAAGAAGAAAGTGATGGCAATTAGAGGAATCCTTGAAGCATGACGAAGAGGGTGGAAGAACACAAATAATTGTAATATGGCTGTAATGCAATTACAAATATTGTAAAAGCAACGTGAATGAATAAAGAATAAGTGTTCTTATGTTTGGAGGCAATGTTATTTGTTCAGTTTGGATGCCAAATAATTTAAATAAAGATAGAAATGGGAAAGTAAGAAATGATGACGAAGAGGTTGCACATGCAGCCCTAATCTCCGCACAGCAGCGTGAACGTCGTTATAGGCTAAGGCAACTTGCCAAAGACCAGCTTGCCGAAAGGTTGCCCGAAGGGGACCTCGAAAGTGGTATGGAGGGTGTAGAAGCCGAAGAGGAGTTCACTTCTCCGGAACGGAGAGTGTGGAGTTGGGAAGAGTTACATGAGGAGACACGGGCGAGACGAGCCTTTCTCCAAGAGGAGAGAGTACGGTTTGAGGTGGGTCTCCGTACACCAGGCGCGGAGAACCAAACCGGCGGAGAGGGTGATATTGCAGAGGGTGACACGAGTGCACCAGCAAACCCTCCGTTGGAACCGAGAACCCCGCACGGTGCGGTGCCAGGACAAGGGCAAGCACCACCAGCCTAGCAACTACCGCAAGGACAAGTACCACAAGTCCAGACTACTCACAACACTCAAGGAGGTGCGGGTACAAGTAGTATCGGCACGTGGCCAACCATGGTGGTGAACAAGCAGAAGTTACCAAAGTTTACGGGACAATCGAAGGAAGATCCAGTTCGGCACTGCCGAACGTGCGAAACTATATGGACTGCGCACGGGGTAACTGACGAGAATGAATGGATCCGCCAGTTCCCTGCAACACTCAGGGAAGGAGCCATTGACGGGTACTCTGATGTAGACAAGACAGGCCTGACGACATGGAATGATGTGAAAAAGGCCTTCCAGACGGAATTTCAGTTGTTAAGGGATGACAATGAGATTTTGGCAGAGATTTACAATACTAAGCAAACGAAGAGCGAGTCTGTTCGTGCCTACGGACGGTGATTGAAGGAACTTATCGAGAAGATGGAGTCCGCCCCAGCAGACGAACTCAAGAAGAGGTGGTTCGTAGAGGGCCTAAAAGCTTCCCTTCGGAAGAAAATGAAAATTGTCCTGCCTACGTCATACACTAATGCGTACAACCGTGCAATGGACTTGGAAAGCGAGTGTAAGACCTCCAGAAAGACTAAGTCTTCGGATGATGAATCGGAGACGGAAAGTAGCGAGGGTGAATCTAGCAAGAAAGTGTTGGCCCTACAAAAAGATCTGGAACGAATGATGAAAGAATTGAAGGCCACCAAGGGGAGCTCAAGTAAGACAGAGGAAGACACCGTGTGGTGCACGGACTGCAAAGAAGCAAGCCACACAAAAGGTTCTTGCCCCAAGAAAGCCTTTTGCGATATCTGCCAAATTGCGGGACATTCCACTAAAGAATGTCCCTACAACCTAAGGGCAAGAAATCAACAAGTGCTCTACACTCAAGAGCAACCCTCCATGTCCAGAACCGGCGGACAACAAAACAACGCATCATCCGGCGGGTACAAAAACAACCGCTGGGGAGGTCGAGGCAACAATGAGAACAAGCCACAGGTCCAGTATGATGCGAAGGGGAGACCCATGATACAGTGCAGAAGTTGTAATCAATGCGGACATTATGCCCGTGATTGTCAGAACGAGGCCACAACTCCACAGAAGCTATGTCGGTGGTGCGGACCTGGAGACCATGAAGACACTAACTGCTCGAAGCCCGGCTGCAATATCCTAGATATGGAACGGGGGGGCACCGAGAAGGTCCTAGTAGTTACTCGAGCACAGACCAAAAAGGCCACATAGCCACATCCCCCGACGGAAAAACAGAGGGTACTTGAAGCAAAAGCCGAGATTGAGAAAGGTATGCAGGACCGAAGGGAGCCTACGGACACCGACACTTCTCACAAAGCATTGGCCGAACAAAATATCTTACGACAGATAATGCAACCGGAGGTACCAGTAAAGGTCAAGGACCTATTGGAAACAATGCCGCATTTCAAAACGGCCCTATTTCTAGGCCATAACATTCCAGCAAGCATGGTTGAGTGAACGGAGATCCCTAGTGGCTCTGCAGCCGACCCCATGACACTATCAATCAATAATGGGCGGAACCCTGCAGTAGTGGAGATGGGTATCTTGGGTACCATTCTCACAAACACAATTGTTGATGGTGGGTCTGGGGTGAATGTCCTACTGGAAGAAACCTAGAAGAGCTTGGGGAAACCAACGCTGTGGCCGCCGACCTTCAATCTACTAGGGGCAGACCAGCACGGCATCAAGCCCCTTGGCACGCTGATGGCACAGCAGGTGATTATCGGGACCCAACCATTCATCCTCGACTTTGTTGTAATTCCCCTCAAACAGAAGGGATATGACGCCATTCTGGGAAGAGGGTGGCTAATGACGGCCAGAGCCAATCATAATTGGAAGAAAAACACCCTCGCATTTGAAAAGGGGGGAAGGAAGTTTGTGGTGGACCTCACCACGCAGATGGTTGGGGAGGAAATGGTGTCCGATTCAGAATCAGACGACGGGATGGACGGAGAGGAAGGAAACATGGAACCTAATGATGAAGGGGTACTCGAGATAGAGGATGATACAAATTCGATGGATGGTTTATTCCACTGGCAAATGCGTGATTATGAATTATTTCCACCATCTTGCAACATACTCGAGATCGAAGAAAACCGGAATGAGTTCCCTCCGGAATACACAGAATACAAAGAAGGGGAAGCCTCGATGAGAGTGAGCCCCGCTCATGAGTTCTCGAAAGAAGAACCAATCCAGTATAAGGAAGCAAAGTTGGAGGCAATAAACCTCGGGGATGAACAGAATCCCAAAACCATCCTCATGGGAGATGATTGGAGCCTCGTATTGAAAATGGCAGCTTTTAAAATTTTCACAGAATATAAGGACGTGTTTGCCTGGATCTACAAAGACCTGAAGGGCGTACCTCCGGAACTATGCGTGCACCGCATCCCTTTGGTTCCTTGAGCCCAACCTGTGCGAAAGAGGCCGTACAGGATGAACAAAAATTATGTTGCACGGGTAGAGACCGAGATTGAGCGGATGTTGGAAGCGGGGATCATCTTCCAGGTGGACACAAGTGAGTGGGTATCACCCATTGTGATCTCTCAGAAGAAAGAAGCCAACCAGATCCGCATCTGCGTAGGCTTCAGGTGCCTCAATGCAGTAACGATTAAGGATCCCTTCCCGATCCCTTTCATAGACAGCATACTGGAAGAAGTGGCGGGCCACGAAATTTATTCCTTTATGGACGGGTTTTTAGGATACAACCAGATATCCATTGCAGAGGAGGATAAGTTAAAAACAACCTTTGTAGTGGAGGATGGTGTGTACGCGTATAATCGGATGCCCTTCAGTCTGTGCAATGCACCGGCGACTTTCCAGAGAATTATCCTTCATATTTTTGATAAAATGTCCAAAGGGAATTTCAAGGCATTTTTGGACGACTGGTCCATCTTCAGTGGCCAGGACAAACACATTGCAGCACTGGGAGAGTGCATGGAGCGGTGCTGGAAAGCTCGTCTGGCACTCAATCCGAAGAAGTGCCGTTTCATGGTACCACAAGGAAAGTTACTCGGACATATCGTCTGTAAAGAAGGGCTGAAGACGGACCCCGACAAGGTCCGGGTGATAATTGAAATGGAGGCCCCCAGTGACGTAACTGGTGTCAAGTCATTCTTGGGCCATATCGGATACTACCGACGGTTTATAAATAATTTTTCCCGGGTCTCATACCCGATGGATAAACTCATGAGGAAAGGAGAGCCGTTCGTATGGGCGAAGGAGCAAGGGGAGGCCTTCGATGACTTAAAAACACGATTGTTGGTGGCTCCCATTCTGGCATTTCCAGATTGGGACAGAGAGTTCCACATCCACGTGGATGCATCGAACTACGTCATCGGAGCCACCCTAGCGCAGGAAGGCGCACATGGACTTGATCACCCGATCTATTTTGCCAGCCGCTTACTGTCAAGTGTGGAGAAGAACTATAGTACCACGGAACGAGAGGCTCTGGGAATGGTGTACTTGGTCCAGAAGTTTCGGCATTATCTACTGGCGATGCCATTCACTTTCTTTGTGGACCACCAGGCCCTGATGTACCTCGTCAACAAATCCATCATCCAGGGGAGGGTGACCAGGTGGCTACTCCTACTCCAAGAATTCACCTTCAAGATTATAGTACGGCTCGGATGTAGCCATGTGATCGTGGATCAGCTGTCCCGATTTAAGTCGGGCGAGCCACCTGTGGGGGTAAATGACGATTTTCCAGACGCACATTTGTTCCATATCGCCGTACTTCCAGAGTGGTACACTAGCATTGGCGAGTATTTGTCTACAGCCCGATTTTCGGAAGGCATGCCTCCCGGAGAACAAAGGAAGTTGGCTCTAAGGAGCAGGACTGTCCAACTCATCAATGGACTGCTATACAAAATGGGTCCAGACCAAGTGCTGAGGCGATGTGTGATGGAAGAAGAAGTGTCCAGAGTTTTGTGGGAAGCTCACGAAGGACCCGCCGAAGGCCACATGGGTCCAGACACAACAGCCAGGAAGGTGTTGTTGGCAGGCTTATGGTGGCCCATGCTGTACAATGACGCAAGAGAGTGGGTAGTCGGCTGTGACACTTGCCAGCGCGCTGGTAGACCCCTCAAACGGGATTTCATGCCACTCAACCCCTCCCACACACAGGAATTATTTGAAAGGTGGGGATTGGATTTTGTTGGGCCTCTCAAGGCTAGTCGTGCCCGATGCTGCCGATACATTGTCGTAGCGACATAATACTTAACCAAATGGGTGGAGGCACGAGCACTGACTGATAACTCCGCTTTAAGCACGACGAAGTTCATTTATGAACAAATAATAACTAGATATGGCATCCCACTACAGTTGACGAGTGATAGGGGTGGCCATTTCGTCAATCACGTGATCAAGCTCCTAACCACAGAGTTCAAGATCTTTCACACGCTCTCGAGTCCTTACTATCCTCGAGCGAATGGCCAGGTGGAGGCAACTAACAAAATTCTGGTCGGAGTTATTTATAAGTCCTGCGGTGTTGAGGGTGAAGACTGGGAAGAAAGGTTACCCTCCGTGTTATGGGCCTACCGGACTTCCTACAAAGTGACCACTGGCCAGACACCATTTCAGCTGATGTACGGGCAGGAGGCCGTAGTACCAGTGGAGTTTATGGTTCCCAGCCTTCGGATTGCGATTGAAAACAAACTTGGAGATATGGAGAGTCTGAGGGAACGACTGTACCTCTTGAATAAGTTGGACGAAAAAAGGGCATTGGCATAGTGGGCTACAGAAGCAACGCAACAACGAAGGAAGCTGTGGCACGACAAACACCTCCGACGGATGCAGTTTACACCAGGTCAGTTAGTCTTAAAGTATAACGGGCGAAATGAAATCAAGCTTGGAAAGTTCAAAGTGAAATGGATAGGTCCGTACAAGGTTCGAGAGGTGGCCGCGAACGGGTCCGTGAAGATGTGGACCCTCGACGAACGGGAAATACCTAATGCGGTGAACGGCTCGAAATTAAAGATGTATCATGAGAGGCCGACGATGTTGCGCGGATCATTTACTTTAAAAAAATAAAAAAAGAAAAAAAGAATAAGCACCGGACGGTGGACCACCCGACGGTGGGACCACCGAATGGTGGCCAACCGTCGGTGGACCACTCGACGGTGGGACCACCGAACGGTGGCCACCCGACGGTGGAAGCACCTGACGGTGGGACCACCGAACGGTGGCCACCCGTCGGTGGATCACTCGACGGTGAGTCCACCGTTGTTTAGAACCTCCGCAGCCACCGTCGCTTATAAACCCCGCAGCCACGGCAAAAGTTAAAAGATATAAACGGGAAGAAGAAACAATAGGCAGCGCGGGAGAAAGAACGGTTCCGCGGGTGAGAAAGAACAGTCCGACATGGTAAAACAAGTGCAGCGCCGGAGAAAGAACGGTTCCGCGGGTGAGAAAGACCAGTCCCGCATGGTAAAACAAGTGCAGCGCCGGAGAGAAGGAGAACAGGAGAATAGTCGGGTGAAGAACACTGAAAAACTTCCGCACGGTGAGAACGGAGGAGAAGAGTGTCGCGGGAAGGAAGGGAGATTGGATCGTGGACGGTAAAATACATCACCGTACGGTTGTGGATACACCGTAATTTTAAACAGCCACAGGAAGAGGGAGACACGCCGCTAAGGAAGAGGGAGACACGCCGCTAAATTGATAACGGTTTTTTGAATTTTAAGAAACGGTTTCTTGAATTCAAAACGGGTTAAAAATGCATTCAGCAGGAAAGAGAAACGATTGGAAAAAGCAATTGCAGTCAGGGAGTTTAGGCAAAACAACAATGAATAGACAGGCTACCATTCTACCATCAGGAGTGAAGATTGCAGGGCAACATCAGGCGAGTGGGAGCAGCGGAAAGAAACCAAAGCTTATACAGGAGGAAAAGGAGAAAGAGGGTGTCACCTATCAGACAGTAGCAGTCGAAAGACTTAATGAATTGGAATGTCGAACATGGTGGAAGGAGACTCCAGATGACGATGAGGTAAAGAAATTTCTACTGCAAGCAGGTGTGCACTGGGCTATCCAAATGCCCTTATTCCCCGTTCGTAATCTGGAAAATCCTTTAAGGATGATGATTCAGTGTTTCGACAGGGAGAAGAGGAAAAGTACATTTATGTATTGAAACCACAGACTTACAGTTTCCTATGGCCCGGAGGACTTCACATGGGTCTTCGGCATTCCAGGACGTAATGGACAAAAGGTGGATACCACAAAGCAAAAAATGTCAGTAGAGAGGAAAGAGTTTTGGATAAAGTGTGTCTGCCGTCGGCTCACTCCAGCAGAATTGGAAAAAGTGGTAAATGCGACGAAAGCACGAGGGCTGAGGAAGGAGTTCGTAGCAGAGGGTGCTTGGCATTGCATTCTCGATGTCCTCAAGAGTAGGTTGACTGGTTCGAGCCGTGCATCCGACATTGCTCTCCCAGAGATCGTCTACATGCAGGGGTTGATGAATGGTGTGGTCTATGACTGGGCTTTGGTGTTGGCAGAAAGGATGTGGGAATTCATGACGCTGCAACACCGCACTTTTTACATGCCCCATTATGCTATTGGACTATTTCTTGAGGTTGCATTGAGACAGATGCCCGCAGATGGGTTGGAGCTTAAGCCGCAAGGCAAGCTCACAGGAGGAGCTCCGCCGGTGTTCTACTGGCAGTATTTGGATACAGGAAGTACAGTCAGCAGACAGAAACGAAGGCGGCAAATGGTGGTAGAGTCCGACCAGGAGGACATTGATAGTGGCCGGGAAGCCAGTGAAGAATCTTCCGATGCGGACTCAAGCGAAGAGGACATAGTACGGTTTGCACCACCAGTATTATCTCCCTCGGCCCACTTAACTTCGACACCATTAGTGAGTTCTACAGTTCCTCTAGTTGAGCTACCACCTGAGGAAGCCGCCATAGAGGAAGGAGACCCTGAACCTCCGACAGAGGTAGCAGTAGCAGCAGAAGAGGAAGCACGCGGAGGTACTCATGAGATTGGAGAGGGTCAGGTCTAGATGGAAGTGATTGGGTCGGATGCTGTAGTGACTGTGGATGCGGCACTCTTGCAGGATCCCTCACCACCTCAGGACCCTGTGTAGGTGGGAGCCATGCGCTCTTGGATTAGCCGGTGGTTTCAGTTAGTCCCGGCTCCACCACCAACAGTAGTCCTCTCTCCTCGACGAGAGGACCCACAAGAGGTTGTTGGTATGGAGTTTGCAGATGTCCGAGTGGCAACAGATGATCTTCCTCTTGTCTCTGAGGAGGATGGGGTTGTGACAGGGGCGAAGTGGCCAGGGAGGCACCGCGTGGAATTGAATTGGCGCGCCCAACAACCCTTACTAGTCCTGAGGCATTGGAAGGGGAAGATGTAGAGACCTATTTGGCAGACATGGTCACTTGAGGACGTCGGTTGGTGGCTCTAGCAGAGTCCCGAGCTGTGGCGGCTATCGTTGAGGATTTGAGACGTCTCCTAACCTTTGCCCGAGTAGGCTGTGGTACAACATTTGCCGCTTGTTTTGAGCAGAGGTTATGGTCTGATGGAGAGACTGCTGAGATGTTGGCTGCTTGGGCGGTTCCTACGCCAGTAATTGAGAGTGAGGTAGCATCTCTGGTTCGAGAGTTGGAGCAGACATTCAGGGAGGGGTACTACGCATTGAGGCGATCTGAGTATGTCTCGTCTGATTGTGAGACTGCATTGGTGACTGCGCAGAGAGCTCAGGAGGAGCTAGGCACCAAGTTGGAGGCAGTAGAGAGAGACTTACTGTAGTGTACCCAAGAGTTTATGGCTGAACAGGTAGCACGGGCGGCTCTGGAGCAACGGTTGGTAGCAGCATAGGCAGAGAATGAGGCCAAAGAGAAGGAACTGTTGGAGGTTGCCATGATGATTAAGTCTGTCTTGGAGTTACAGATGGTAGCAGAAGCACAGTTACAGACTCAGACCACACAGGTCTATGAGCTTCGGGCTCAATTGTGATCGTCCACCACACCACTAGTTCCTCTAGCGGAGCAGCATGCTTCCTCATCAGGGACGCTTCCTCTGCCCCACTTTACTTCTCAGTCTTAGCATTAGTAGCTCATCATTCCTATTTTGTTGTTCTGTCCTGGACATTTTGTTGTCGTCCGGAGACGACTTTTCTTAAGGGGGGGATGATGTTAGCCGTCAAGTTGTGTCACCGTCGGATGTTAGCTACCGACGGAGGTAAAATTGTGTTACCGTCGGGTGTTAGCCGCCGACGGAGGTAAGTTGAGTTACCGTCGGATGTTAGTCATTGACGGAGGTTAGTTAGTTGTTGACGGTTGAGAAGGGTGAGGACGTTTGGTTGCACCGCTTCGGATTGTATATGTATATTGTACTTGCTCATTGGAAGCATTGGTTATTGTCACCTTTTGTGAATGATTAATGAGAAATCTGATATTATGTGGTCTAATTCTATCTTGCTAGTTCCTTTCTATATCATGTCTGTGTATCTGTAAACGGGTAAATAGTAGGCAAAACAATGGAAACTTTTTCTTTCACTCTACAAGAATGTTTCCATTTCCTCTCTCCTGTTTGTTATAGACACATTCTCTTGTATCTTGTATATATAGATCATTCATGATCATTGTTTAATAACACATTCATTATTTTACCACAATAAAGAAAGTAAACTTTGCAAAACTAACTGCAAACTTGATTCCAAACCTGATCAATTTGATGAGAAACAAGAAACAATACACAAATATATAGTCATGAATATGCCAAAATTATAGGATTTCAGGATATTCTTGAAATCTCAATGGCAAGAGTAAAATAAAAACAATCTAAAATTGAACTAAGTAAGTCTAACCTCCTAGCAACTAGGAAACTAATTTTTGACTTTTGACTTTTACTTGTTACATATGATAAAAGAAAATATAATTAACTAATATAGTAAGAAAATGTAATGTCCCCTTCTAAATGAAGCTTTTGATTATAAACCCTGCAGTCACATAGGGGACACAAATGCATACATATATCTATACAGGCTAATAAATTATAATATTAGTTAGCTTAATATATATGAACTTAAATGAAATCTCTCTATGCTATTGAACAAATCTTGAACCTAGGGATTGAGTCATGATAGGTTTAGCCAAGCCAACCCCATACTAAGCCCAAGAGTGGAACTTTGGCCTCCTTGGCCTTGGTGGCAGGATTTTGACATCCACACGAGGTGGCCTAATTAGTGGGATGCTTGCTTTGCTTTCTATGTATACTTCATCCCTTATAGTTGATTAGCTCAACATAGTACGAACGATAGGGAGATTGTAGTGGGGTCCTTAACTTGTCCAATCTAAGCCCAAGAGTGGGACTTTGACCCTCTTTGGGTTGGTGGCAGGACTTTGACATCCACCAAGGTGTCCTACTTAGATGACAGCCTTATACCTTCTTACCTACATCTAATATTGTTAATTAGCTCAACATAGTAGGAACGATAGGAAGATCATAGTGGGTTCTCAACTCTTCCAATCTAAGCCCAAGAATGGGACTTTGACCCTCTTGGCCTTGGTGGCAGGACTTTGACATCCACCAAGGTGGCCTACTTAGATGGCAGCCTTATACCCTCTTACCTACACTTCATCCTCCTATCCACGACGAGGCTCAGCATTGCTGTACATCTGAAATATACTAAAGACAGTCATACTAATTAACAATGCTGTGTATATTATTGATTATCTAGATATATGCTTCAGATTTTATATATATATAATTCTGATTCCATTCTATTTAGCAGATATATAATTCTTGGAGTCCTTATGATGAATGCCAGGTATAAATTATATTCTGATTCCTCCCATGATCTGTACCAAAATATATTTTATATCTTCTCCTGTTTGATGATTCCTGAAGTGAATTTGAATATCTTTATATGTCTTGCAATTGAAATGATTGGTTGTGTTCCAAAAGGCATGTCTCATGTCTATTAATAATCATCTCCATTCATAACAATCACTTATTCGTACCAATTCCTTATTTACATTCTAATCACATCCTTTCATTAAGTCTTTCAATTACACCTTTTCATTGTGGTTAATCCACTGACCATGGGATTATCATCAATCATTGTTTGCTGTTAATAACTTTAATAATACCCCTTTCAATTGATCAAAGTGATTGGAATTGCATACTAAGGGGTATTATATATATATGGCCAATGTTTCCTCTACTGCGGTAAGTCGGGTGGGCATCTCCTCCCGAGCCGTTACTGCTACCACCATCATAGTCTCATGTTCTGAAAAGATGTGCTCAGTGCGCTAAAGGACCCAATCCTCCAACATAGCCAGAGTTTCTGTGGCTGGCCATCCCCTGGACTCAAAACAGTCATTAAAGGCGATAGGACAACCCACTCGAACAAAAGTCAGGAGGCGCTCCGACTCCTGGGCAACCTCCTCCTGAGCTTGTGACTCCGCTGAGGCTATCACCCATTGTGCTTTTGTAGCTACATCTGCCAAGTATTGCTCTAAAACACCACTCTGAGACCCTCTCGCCAACTCCTCACTAGGCTCCTTGTTTGGCCCTGGCATCTCCACATCACTAAACTCTTGCTGTGGCCCATGTGTCAAAGCCTGCCTCTCAGGTGCATCCTCTGTCTCCAACTCCTGTCTCACAGGTGAGGCCATGGAATCAAGATCCACTATCTCCGGAGGGACAACCAACTCTCATCGTGGGGAAAGAACGCTGGTCATTGCTGGTGCCAACGGTGCCATCTAGAACTGACTGAGCCAAGTCATCATTGCTGAAAAAGCCTCTGCTGATGGACCACTACTCTCCACTGCTTGTGCTTCACTCAACAACTCCTTCAACACCCCTTGGCCCACCCTCACAATGGCCTCTGTCCCAACTACCTCGAGAGTGACTTGAGGCTCACTCTCCGTTTGTGCTAGCAACACCAACTCCTCCCTTTGAGGCACTGCTCCAGCCTCAACAATTCCATCCGTGGATTGGTCCACCACCAACCTGATTGCCGCTAGCACCGCTACTGCCTGGTCCATCCTCGACGATGTCATGGATACTGGGACCCTCAACTGGCCAAACTTTGGTACTGGAACCGCGTCCATAACGGTATTGGATGGTGCTGATGGTATCAAGGAAGCTGTGATTGAGGTGACCGACGGGGTAAACATAACTTGTTCTGAAGCAACTGCAAACGGAGTGGGTATCTCCATACCTGCCATGCCCGAATCTGCAGTGGCTCCTTCTACTGTTGCACTCTCACTAGCCCCCGAGTCCTCATTGGTATCCTCTCGATCATTGTTTGCATTGTCTCCCTTCTTCGACCTTGTCTGTACCCCACTTGTATCCAAATGGCAACAATGAAAGATAGGGGGTTCGCAAGTTGCCAAGCTGCTGAGCTTTGTCCTCAATTTGTCATCTGGAATCTGCTCTCGGGTAGCATTGAGGAACAAACCAATTGCATAATGAGGCATGTAGAAGGTCCTGTGCTGAAGAGTCATAAATTCATACATCCTCTCGGCCATGATGGACGCCCAACCATAAATAGTGGCGTTCCTGAGCCCATTCATAAAAAGAATATGTGCAAGGGAAATGCTAGAAGCCCTACTTGGACCTGTGAGCCTACTTTTAATAACATTCACGAGACAACGCCATTCACCTGGAGCTACAAAAGACTTCTTGATTCCATGAATTTTTGAAGATGCACCTACTATGGACTCAAACTCGCTCAGTTAGGTTCTTGGAAACCAACTTTATGAATTTTTCTTTCTCCTCTCGAGACATCTTCCTTGGCTTCAAGTCTATTTTCTTCCTATTGTGGCTAGGTATACCAAAAACTCGTGTAAATTCCGCGGCTGTAAATGTGAGATGGAATTCCGTGCCTAAATACTTGAGAGTTCTGGTACGGCTGCACCGGTCGAATGTGTATCATTTCGTGCAGGGTTCCCTCAAAATCTTTGATGGAAAAGATAGGCATTTGAATTTCCTAGTGTAGTTGTGCCTTTCACAGCTGTGCTTTCAAAAAATTTGTATTTGGTGTCTCCTCCCACCTAGTTCGACACTCATACTCGTTCAACCCTTCGAATGTGGCATTCTTCCATGTAATCACTTCCTTCTGTTGCTGTGTCTGTGTTTGCGCCTTGGGATGAACTTTCTTCTTACTGCTGTCCATACTTCCAGCAATCCTGACTCCAGATGGTAAAACCCTCGTGCCCTTGTCTCTGGCAATACTGCTACTTCCTGGTGTTGATGCCTTAATTGCTTCTGCCAGTTTTTCTTTTGTTGCTGAGACCCCATGCCAAGAAAAAACTATTTCCGTCAATAACTACTTGTGATATGGTTTTTAAATTTCTTCCCGCGTCCGTCAATAACCCTTTATCCACTGTCCGTATGCTCTTCCTTTTTCTTTCGTGCTGTTCTCGTAGTGACCGTATGGTGTACAAACAGACTATGCATCAATTTATTTTACTTCTTCTCCCTTTCGTACGATCGTACGGTCCTGCTGTTGTTCTCTCCTGCCGTCCATATGGTCCTATGATTCTCTCTTGCTTCTTCTCATCGACAATTTGTTTTATGCCGTACGACTGTACAACTTTGTTGCAAATTGTTTTCCTTTTTGTTGTTTTTGCTTCCGTCTGTGGCCTTTATGCTATACGATCATGCACCGTACTGCCTTTAAATGCCGTACGATCATGTGTTGTACGATCTATTGTGTTTTTTTTGGTTTCGTACGACAATGTGCCGTACGGTATTGGGCCTTACAGAGTTCTCTGTGTTTTTTTTTTTATAAATTTAATTATTGCCCAAGTCTAAATGATCTTCTCTACTAGAGTTGTCTCTCCAGTCTAAAACAATCGAATAGATTGTTTTTATGTATTGAATGAAATTGAATTTACAAAGAGCTTACAAGCTCATATATACACAACGAATATAAAGAAAATAGAAACTATCTAAATGCAAAAGAGCATTAACAAATATTAGAAGCATTCTAATACCCTCCCAGGATGCTCAATCTGTCAATAACACCAATAGCCTCCCTTAATTTTACATATTTGTCAGAACTGAGAGATTTGGTGAAGATATCAGCGGGCTGCTCTAAGGTAGGGACATACAGCAACTGAATAGACTTATCTTCAACCAGCTGACGAATGTAATGACAATGTTTTTCGACATGTTTGGTTCGTTCATGGAAGAGCGGATTCTTTGCTAGTTTGAGCACTCCTTGATTATCACAGAATAGAGGAGTCGGTCCTGACTGAGGAACATGCATATTTGCAAGCATTTGTCGAAGCCAAATGGCCTCACAAGCTGCTTTGACTGCTCCACGATATTCTGCTTCGGTGGATGACAGAGCCACTGCCTGTTGTTTCTTACTTGTCCATGTGACAGCACCGAACCCCAAATTGAACACATATCCAGCGGTAGACTTACGATCATCAACAGAACTGGCCCAAAATCTGTGTAGCCACATAGTGTAGGATCAAAACTCTGAGTGTAAAGAAGACCATAGTCAAGAGCACCACTCACATAGCGCAGGACACGCTTGGCAGCTGTCCAATGATCAGTTTTGGGTGCTGTCATAAAGCGGGATATGTAGCTTACTGCAAAACTAATGTCAGGTCTGGTGGCAGTAAGAAAAATAAGGCTGCCCACTAGTTGTCTAAACAAAGATTCATCCATAATAGGTGAATCGGATTGAGTTGATAATTTTAGCCTGAGTTCCATAGGAGTGAGGGCAGGTTTGCAATCTTGCATTCTGAACCTGTCCACAAGACTTCTAGCATACTTGGACTGAGAAAGAAAGATACTGTGCTCAGTCTGCCAAACCTCAACTCCGAGACAATAGTGCAAGAGTCCCAAATTTGTCATATCAAAAGTGCTACACAAATCTTGTTTGATCTCAGTGATCAACTGTGCTGAACTTCCAGTGATGATCAATTCATCCACATAAACAACGATAAACAAAACATCATCACCTACATGTTTGATATATAGGTTTGAATCCGATGGACTCCTCTAAAAACCATGATCGGTTAGATATTTATCAATTTTCATGTACCAAGCCTGCGGAGCTTGTTTCAGACCATAGAGAGCTTTGACAAGTTTACAGACTTTGTGTTCCTGACCAGCAACCTTAAATCCAGAAGGTTGCATCATGTAGACCTCTTCCTGTAAGTCACCATTCAAAAAAACACTCTTCACATCCATCTGATGAACTTTCCAACCAAACTGAGCTGCTAATGCAAGAACAAGCCGTATGGTACTCATTTTTGCTGTGGGAGCAAAAGTCTCCTCATAGTCAATACCTTCCCTTAGTGAGAACCCTCGAGCAACAAGGCGAGCCTTATACTTGTCTAAGGTACCATCAACTTTGTATTTTACCTTGTATACCCATTTGCAGCTAACGGGCTTCTTCCCTGCAGGAAGATCAGAAAGAACCCAAGTTTGATTTTTTCTGAATACTCTGAAATTCAGCGTCCATAGCCTGTTCCCATTCAAGAATACCTTTAGCCTCAGAATAAGTCTGGGGCTCATAAATACTATGAATGTTAGCCATAAGGGCAAAATTGACTGTTTGTTTGCTCTTATTTCGAGAAACTCTACCTTCGATGAGCTCATCATCCCTGAGATCACTAATAGTTTTAACCCACCATTTGGGTCGGAGAGTAGAAGAGCCAATCTCTGGAGGAGCTGGAGGAGAGTCAAGAGCAGTAATGGGAAGATGGTCATTCGCAGGAGCCTCAACAGGATTAGTATCTGGTGCTCCAGGGTAAGGATTAGCTGTATCATCCCTCCCATCAAATGATGCTAAAGGAAGAGGAATACTATGAGGCTGTTCTTCAGAACACTGCTCAGAAGAAGGCAGAAAAGGTCCTTGAGTTTCATCAAAAACAACATCACGGCTAAAGATGAGATGATCAGTGGCGATATCTATCAATCTGTAGGCCTTATGGTTGTCATTGTACCCTGTCATCATGAGTTTCTGAGTCTTGGATTCTAATTTGGAATGTTTAGCATCAGGAATCCAGACATAGGCAAGAGAGCCAAAAATCTTCAGGTGGCTGATCTTGGGCTTACGACCAGACCACAATTCTTCGGGAGTTTTGTTCTTGACAGCCTCAGTAGGAGAACGATTCAGAAGGTAAACAGCAGTAAACACTGCTTCTGCCCAATACTTACGAGGAACACTCTTGTGTTGTAACATAGAACGAGCCATCTCAACAATCATATGATTGTGACGCTCAACAACACTGTTTTGCTAAGGAGTGTAAGGTGTGGTGAATTGGCGTTTGATGCCATGTTCAGCACAAAAACCGGAGAATGCATGAGAACAAAATTCCCCCCCATTATCTGTTCTAAGAGAAATGATACTGCAGCCAGACTCGTTTTCAACCAATGACTTAAAATTCTGAAATGTACTAAGTGCATCTGATTTGTGTTTAAGAAAGTACACCCACATCTTTCTACTAAAATCATCAACAATAAGCAAAAAATATTTGCAACTAGTGATTGACGATGTATTCATAGGACCACAAATATCAGCATGAAGTAATTGAAGTACCTGAGATGCACGCCTCGAATCGCCATCTTTGAAGGGAGTCCGATGTTGTTTGCTAGCTTGACAAGTGTCACATACTCCAAGATGCTGCGTCTGAATCGGAGGTAGACCAGAGACAAGTTCCTCCCAAGACAGCTGAGATAGATACTGGATGTTGAGATGTCCATATCACTGATGCCACAAAGTACTGAGAGATAAATCACGGGCTGCCATAGCAATTTCAGGAGAATCACCAGTGTCAGTAAGCGGATACAGGCCATGATCCTCTAGTCCAGAAGCAACAGTAAGATGAGTCGTGCGATCAATAATGAAACATTTGTGGGCACTGAACACCACATCCAACTGAGGGGAATTGCTCATGATCTGACTTACAGAGAGCAGATTGAGTGCCATGATAGGGACATAGCATACATTGAGAAAGATGAGCTGACACCCACCAGACTGTATCTGAACATTTCCTTTGCCAATAATTTTGAACTCCTCTCCTCCACCAAACACAATTGAATCACTGTAGGGAGAGAAATCTGTAAACCAGTCACATTGATGAGAAAAATGACGTGACGCACCAGAGTCGATATACCAAGCAGACGACTGGGCTAAATCAGAAGGGCTTTTAGCCATAAACGCATAGAAAGCATATTCCTTTTGCTCAGAATGTTTAGAATGTTCCGCAACATTTGCTTGTGGATTTGACCTGTCCAGCTTCTTTTGTTTGGAAGCGAGGCGCTGACTGCAGTTTTTCTTCATGTGACCATACTTGTGACAGTAATGACACTGAACACTCTTCGACTGATAACTGCCTGAGAATTGATGCGAACTGCCCTGTTGTGATGACTGAGAAGACTGAAACTTTGTTGCAAAGGCTTGTTTTGACGAGATTGAGGAAGTACAGTTACCAAATTGTTGCTTCCAATGATCCTGCTGTAGGAGTTTGGTGCACAGCTCTGGGAATTTCAGATCAACATTAGTTGAGGTAATGTTGAGAGTCTCTATGAAATGCTCATAAGATGTAGGTAGACTTTTCAGTGTAATAACTACCACATCTTCTTCCTCCATCTTCCGACCGATGGCTCCAAGTTGATCACGAATGTCCATAATCTTCGTGAGATGTTTTTGTAAGGACATTCGTTCATCCATCATAAGGGAAAACAACTGATTCTTTAGAAAGAACGCGTGACTCTTGTCGGATGTCTCATGCAACTCCTTAAAATATTTTCGGATGTTTGCAGCAGACTTGCCAGAGGGAATCTGAGGCAATTGATCATTTGTGACAGAGAGTTTGAGAAGCATAACAGCTTCTCAATTTCGATCATCGAATTTATCCTGATCTGCTTGAACGGAGGTCGGACGGGTCTCTGTTCCTAGAACCAGCTCATCCAGACGACGGTACTCGAAGATGGTCAACATTCGCTGCTTCCAAGTGTTGTAATTGCTGCCATTGAACTGTTGATTGTTTTCTAGCATCAGGTTGGTTAAAGACGCCATCAGATGTGACTTTAAGTAGGCACAGATTCGAAGGCAAATTTTTGGCTGACCCAGAAAAAAATGACAAGTACATAGAAGAGTAGACAAAAAACCGAGAAAGAATCTGCAAGCAGAATGCAAATCTATTGGCTTGAAAATTGAGGCACGGAAAACGAGGTACCCAAAAAATTCTGACGAAGACCCAGATAAGGTCTTGAAAAACCCACCACAAATATGAAATCCAAAACAAATTCTGAGTTCAAAAATTAGGGTTTTCAAAGAAAACCCTAATCGGCGGCTATGGAAGAACACAATTTTGTTGCAGTTGAGTTCGATCGCAGTGGGAGATTGGATGCAATAAAAAATGAAGGTTAAGACCAGTCAAAACCAGTCACGAAGAAGACCAGAAGAAGAGGCGCGATTTCTAGAGGAAGATGCGATTTCCAGCCCGTGAATATCCAGCCCGTGAATATCAGACGCCCATGTATATCTGACGCCCGTGAATACTAGACGCCAACCTGTGAACACAACGTGAATATCAGACACCCGTGAATCTTATATCAGCAGATGCCAGCCCGTGAACGCTAGGAAGAGGCGCAATTTCTCGTCAATATCAGACACGAGCAGAAGAAAAATGGGGCGTGATTTTGTTTTGCATGAACACCAGACTGCCAGACGCCAATCCACAATCCCAGAGGCGCGATTTTTCCAGACAGGCAACTCTTATTACGAGTTGCAGAAATATATTTCGAAAAGAATTGGGGACTGATAATTTTGTGAGAAATTATAAAACTTTTCGAAAGAATTTGATTCCTTGCTTTGATACCATAAAACAATCGAATAGATTGTTTTTATGTATTGAATGAAATTGAATTTACAAAGAGCTTACAAGCTCATATATACACAACGAATATAAAGAAAATAGAAACTATCTAAATGCAAAAGAGCATTAACAAATATTAGAAACATTCTAATACGGTCCTTGTGCCTTTCATGGTAGATCTTCAATTTGGAGCCATTGACTGGGTCTACCACCTCCTTCCTGTCCAAAGTTCACAACTTGATTGCTTCGTTATCTCCAACCTCTCGTACCTTAAAGGGCCCAAGCCATTTCACTTTGAACTTTCCTGGCTTAATTTCATTCCTCTCGTATTTTAAAACTAGTTGCCCTAGAGTAAACCTCGTCCGTTTGAGGTGCGTGTTGTGCCATACCTTCCTTCGTTGTTGAGCTATCTCGGTTGCCCATTGTGCGGTCAAACGCTGTTCATCCAACTTGTTGAGATTGTATAGCCTCTCTCGTAAACTCTCCATATCTCCCAACCTATTCTCAATGGCTATTCTGAGACTTAACACCATGAACTCAACAGGTACGACAACCTCCTGTTCGTACATCAATTGGAAAGGGGTCTGTATGATAGTGACTTTGTACGAGGTGCGATAGGCCCACAACACTGATGGCAACCTTTTTTCCTAGTCGTCTCCTTCAACTCCGCACAACTTATAGATCACTGATAATAATATCTTATTGGTAGCTTCCGCTTGGCTGTTGGCTCTCGGTTTGTACGGGCTCTAGAATGAGTGAAAAATCTTAAACTTTGTGGTGAGCAACTTTATAACGTGATTGACAAAATGTCCCCCTCTGTCACTAGTGAGTTGGATGGGTATGCCATACCTTGTAATTATTTGTTCATATATAAACTTGGTTGTACTCAAGGTTGAATTATCAGGAAGGGCTCGTGCCTCGACCCACTTAGTGAGATATTTTGTCGCTACGACAATATACCTACAGCGACATGCTCTACTTGCCTTAAGTGGCCCCACAAAATCGAGTCCCCATCTTTCAAACAACTCCTACACGTTAGAGGGGTTCAGAGGCATGAAGTCTCTTTTGAAGGGCTTCCCTTCTTTCTAACATGTGTTGCAACTCACCACCCATTCTCTTGCATCATTGTATATCGTCGACCACCATTACCCGACGAGTAACACCTTCCATGTTGTTTTGTCAAGTGCCATATGCCCTCCTGCGGAACCTTCGTGGGCTTCCCTTAACACACTTGGAACTTCTTCCATGACACACCGACAGAGTACTTGATCGGGTCCCATCTTATATAGCAACCCATTGATTAATTGAAATGTTCTACTCCGTAGGACCAGTTTCCTTCTCATGCTTGGTTGCATATCCTGAGGGAGTTGTCTTGTGGACAGTTACTCTCTGATACTTGTATACCAGGAGGGTAGGACTGCTATTTTGAAGAGATGGGCATCCGGAAGTCATCATTGACACCTTTTGACAGCTTGCCTGATTTGATTCGGGATAGGTGGTCTGCACTTACATGGCTTTTCCCGGGCCATACTATAATATTGAATGTGAACTCCTGTAGTAGAAGCAGCCATCTGCTTACCCTTCCTTGGATGATTGGCTTATTTACCAAGTGCATTAAGGCCTGGTGGTCCACATAGAAAATAAATGGAGTTGCCAACAAATAATGCCGAAACTTTTGTAAGACAGTTCATCCCCAAGGCTTCCCTCTCTGTCATGCTATAGTTGTTTTTTGCCCTCGATAGAAGTCTGTTGGCGAAGTATATGGGGTGGTCCAACTTGTGATTGCCTGTTTGTGCTAGCGTAGCCCCGATGGCAAAATTTGATGCATCAACATGAACATGAAATTCTTTATTCTAGTTGGGGTATTCCAAGATGGGTGTTGTTGCTAGCCGTGTCTTAAGTTCTTCGAATGCCTTTCCTTGCTTTGTTCCCCACGTGTATGGCTCCCCATTCCGGGTCAACTTATCCAGTGGGCAAGACATGTGGGCAAAATTCTTAATGAATCTTCGGTAGTACGCTATGTGCCCTAGATGATTTCACTCTAGTCACATCTCTAGGAGGTTCCAATTTAAGAATCACCTGTACTTTATCAGGATCCGTCTTCAGTCCCGCTTTGCATACAATATGACCATCCCCAAGGCTTCCCTCTCTGTCATGCTATAGTTGTTTTTTGCCCTCAATAGAAGTCTGCTGGCGAAGTATATGGGGTGGTCCAACCCGTGATTGCCTGTTTATGCTAGCGTAGCCACAATGGCAAAATTTGATGCATCAACATGAACATGAAATTCTTTATTCCAGTTGGGGTATGCCAGGATGGGTGCTATGGCTAGCCATGTCTTAAGTTCTTCGAATGCCTTTCCTTGCTTTGTTCCCCACGTGTATGGCTCCCCCTTCCGGGTCAACTTATCTAGTGGGCAAGACATGTGGGCAAAATTCTTAATGAATCTTCGGTAGTACCCTATGTGCCCCTGATGATTTCACTCCAGTCACATCTCTAGGAGGTTCCAATTCAAGAATCACCTATACTTTATCAGGATCTATCTTCAGTCTCGCTTCGCATACAATATGTCCCAGTAGTTTTCCCTGGGGTACCATGAACCTGCATTTTTAGGATTAAGTGCAAGTCTCACCTGTCTGCACCTCTCCATGCATTCCCCAAGAGCTACTAGGTGTGTGTCTTGAGCATTGTAGATAGACCAATCGTCCAAGAAGGCCTTGAAAGTTCCCATTGACATTTTATCAAAGACATGCAGGATGATCCTCTGAAATGTTCTCGGAGCGTTACAGAGTCTGAACGACATTCGATTGTAAGCATACACTCCATCTTCTACTACGAAGGTCGTCTTGAGTTTATCCTCTTCGGCGATGGATATCTAGTTGTTTCCAGAGAATCCATCCATAAATGAATAAATTTTTGGGTAGAGGATGGTTAGTAACGACGAAGGGCAATCATAATTGGAAGAAAAACACTCTCCATGGAAAGTGGTGGACAAAAGTTTGTCATCAATCTTCGTACCCAGCTGGTGAGCAAGGAGATTGCATCTTCTTCGGAATCGAAGTTTGACAGAGAACATGACCGACTGGATGAAGGAAGGAATCAGATGGAGCCTAATGATGAAGGTGTTCTAGAATTGGAAGAATGTTCGGAGGATGATACAAGCTCAATGAATGGACTCTTCCATTGGCAAATGGAGGACTATGAACTCTTTCACAGTTACATGCTGGGGGTAGAGGAAATAGACCAAGTGTCGGAGAAAGATGTACTTCTGTTGGAGTATAGGGAATACAAGGAAGGGGAGGCCCAGGTAAACGACAGTCCAACCCACAAATTTGATTCAGAAAAACTGATCAAGTATGAAGAACCGTCCTTACAGATTACCAACCTCGGGGATGAAGAAAATCCATGCAATATACTAGTAGGGGATGATTGGGATCCTGTGCTAAAGGCTGAAACATTTAAAATCTTTATGGAATACAAGGATGTATTCGCGTGGAACTACAAAGACCTCAAGGGTGTGCCACCGGAGTTGTGCGTACACTGCATCCCTTTGGTACCTGGAGTCGTACCTGTACAGAAAAGACCGTACAGGATGAACACAAACTACACAACGAAGGTGAATGAGGAAATCCAATGGATGCTTGAGGCAGGAATTATCTTTAAGGTGCAAACGAGTGAGTGGGTATCCCCAATTGTTATTTCATTGAGAAAGGAAGCGAAACAAATCAGGATATGCGTGGACTTCAAGTGCCCAAATGCGGTCACCATTAAGGATCCATTTCCAATCCCATTCACAGATAGCATTTTGGAGGAAGTCCCCAGAATGACATCGCACCCTTTCTTCTTAAGAGGAATCACAATGAAGTCCCACTCGAATGGTTGTGTTCCTATGGTAACCTGTTGGGCCATTAGTGTTCTGAGGGGTTTAATTCCTTTATGGTTGGCACCCAATAAATTGAAGGTCGGGGGCCACAAGGTAGGCTTCCCGAGTTTCTTCCATCTCTCCTCGGGGAGGACATTCACCCCGGACCCGTTGCCCACGATGGTGTCCGTCAGGATCGTTCCAAGGATACCCATTTCCACGATCGTAGGGTGTTGACTATTATTCATTGCCAGTAACATAGGATCCATTGCTGACCTGCCAAGGACATGCATTGGCTGTACGGTGTCGGCTTGTGCGGTGTTGCAGGTCGTGTGGAGAAGGTACTCAATAGTGCTGTCCTCAATTGAGACGTAGTTTGAAGAAGGTCTTGGATTTGACTGGTACCTCCATTTGTAACATCTACCGTAATATATTATTTTCTGCTTTTGTTCGCTCGGAAGTGCTAGCATTGTCGTGTGTATCCTTCCGTACCTTCATTGCTTTCTCAATCTCCTCTCTAGCTTCCTATACTCTCTGCTTCTCTGTACGGGGATCGTGGTACGTGGCCTGTTTAGCTTGGTTCCGAGTGATAGCAAGTACTTTTTCTTCTTCGATGTTGAGAAGGTTCACACCGGGTTTCAGATAGTTAGTGTCCCTATGATCTCCAGGGCCGCACCATCAACACAACTTCTGTGGTGTGTCGCCCTTCTGGCAGTCATGGGTGAAATGACCCCACTGGTTGCATGCCCGACACTGGATCATCGACTGTCCCGTAGAATCATATTGTATCGGATTCCTATTGCTGTTGTCATTATTTCCTCTCCCTCCGCACTAGTTATTTCGGAATCCGTCGGACGATGCGTTATTGTTTGTTTGTTCTGAGGTGTTTGCTGCGCCAGAGGTCGGCAGTTGTTCCTGTGTAAAGAGCAATTGTTGGCTCTTCGCCTTCATGTTGTATGGGCATTCCTTAATGGAATGACCCATAACTTGGCAGATGTCGCAGAATGATTTGCTTGGGCACGATCCCTTCATATGCACGATCTCCTAACACTCTGTGCACCACAGTTCTCCCTTATCACTTTGTCCTGTGTTCCCCCTCATTACCTTAAGTTCCTTCATCATCCGTTCCATATCCATTTGAAGAGCCTGCACCTTCTTGTTCGACTCATCATCGCTGTTGCTCTCCCCGGATGATTCATCACTTTCTGATGAGGACTTGCTCCTCTTCTTCTTGAAAGTTTTGTCTTCACTTTCCAGGTTCATGGCCTTGTCGTAGGCATCTGCGTACGACGTGGGTGGTACTATCTTCATCTTTTTCCTAAGGGAATGCTTTAATCCCTCCACAAACCATCTCTTTTTTAGTTCATCAGTTGGCTGAGCCTCCATCTTCTCGAGTAGCTCTATAAGCCTCCGATTGTATGCTCGTACTGTTTCCTTCATTCCTTGTTTGGCACTGTAGATTTTGGCAACTATTTCGTTGTCGTCCCGAAGTAATTGAAACTCAACTTGAAATTCCTTCCTTAGGCTATCCCAAGTGTTGATTTTATTTTTATCCATGTCGGAGTACCAATCAATGGCAATGCCTTGTAGGGTCGCTGGAAATTGTTGGACCCATTCATCTTTGTCTGTGACTCCATTCGCTGTCCAAATCGTTTCGCAGGTCCGACAGTGCCTTACAGGATCTTCCTGTCGCCATTAAACTTTGGTAGTTTTTTCTTTTGGGACAACATGTTTCTGTTTCCGTTGGCTCTAGTGGTTTGCACTCCCGAGTTGGTTGGGGTGGATCTTGACAGGTTGTGTTGACCACTGTGCAGTGTCTCTTTGACACTCCTTGCTACCCCGGTGCCCTCGATTTCCCTAGTCTGTTCTTCCTCGCTCCTTTGGGCCTCCCTAGCCGCTATACGAGGGGTAAGAGACAGATCCCTCAACCTATGTCAGGTCTCCTCAAGAAGATCCAACCGTTGCTGAGTCGCCTCAATCAGATCCTCACTACTCCTTCCCCTACGGTTTGCGCCCTTCTCGTAGTGGTCATCTTCAACCTGGTTACCTTTCCTTCCATTGGGTCGCTCGTCTGCCAATTGCCTAAGCCTCCGTCTCCTTTCAGCCTATTGCTCGAGAATCAAAGCTCTCTGAGCAGCTTCACACTCCTCTATATATTCTTTCTTATTTTTATCCTTATTTAATAGATTGGGCATCAATTCATGAACTGTAACCGAACATAAATTATTCAAAAGAACACTTTGTATTAATTCATTGTGTACAATGCGTGTCAAGCATGTGGCAAAATCACAATAATATAGAAGTGCCCTCTTTTATTCTTATTTCCCTCCTGAAGGTTTAATTATTGCTTTGCCTTCGCTGAGCTCCACTGCGCTCCTCTTCATCACGACAGTTATGCTCCTGGTAGTTACAGAGGATTTGTTGGCATCTTTGTTCTTGCTGAATCTCCTCTCGTTGGTTCCTCTGGGCGAGGGATGTTTGTGCCTATAGGTGAGAGAGATGGCTCAGCTGCCTTTACCACGGAACCTACTTTGAGAGCGTTCCACACTACACCTTCGAAGGCTTCTTCCTTTGCAGCCTCCCTCACATAAGTTTTGATCGCCGCTTGTAACAGAATGACAAGTCTGACGTTAGGGCATGCTCTCCCTCATACAGTTCTTTGCGTCCATTATCATCCCTCCTGATACCACTATCAACGGATTGGCCCATTTACCCTCCGTATGCCATTCACTCTCCATCACTTCCTAGCTTCATACGACAATGACACCAAATGTTTACCACCTACGGTAAACTAGGTTTAATGCACACTACTAAAGGAAACAGATAATAAGTGCAACAAGATATCAGAGAACTACCGGATATTTCATTAATGATAGCCAAATACATCTAATGCAAACATAACATAATATGATATCAGTTCTGTCCTTTCTCTTTTATCCGAGAGGATACATATACCACCCGAAGGGGTGCGACTAAACCATCGCAACTTAACCGTTTACCCTCCGGTCACTAATGACCGAGACTAACAACTTAATTAAGATAACACTCTCGTACATACAAGTTTATGGACAACACACATTTGTCGCGTTTGTGTTTTTTTCATTGTTAGTCTTTGTTCAACGAACATTGAAATTTCTCAATTGAAAATAATAGAACCGTGCTGTCACAAAATGAATTTTGAAGTAGGATCACATTGTTAGCCTCATGTAGGTCAAATTGGTACAAAGTAATAATTCTTGAGTGACCATTGAAGTATATTGATGTGTTATGAAATGAATATGTATGCCATAATGACTTTGTAATCCTGAATATGCACCACTCAGCCTTCGTTCTTCATATATCCCCAAAGTTGATTTTAAAACACTAAATCTTAATCAATTTTTTACAACAATTTTTTGAATCCTCATATCTGAATGAAAGTGATTACAAGAAACTTGAATGTTTGAAGACATAATTTACAAATGTTTGTTAAAGTGTATGAGAGGTAATCTGCTAGGCATCGGTTTATAGAGCTGTTTGTAATGTCACTTATCGGGATGTTCCTGATTTCTGCCCTAAAACAATAACTCTCACTTCAAAATGACAATGGCTTTACCAACCATTAGAAATTCAAGATATTAATCAGATCAACAAATCAAAGCACAATCGTTAAAATGAGTCAAATTGTGAATTCTTTGGGAATCAACTTGCCTAGAGCATGGAAGGTTCCCCATACCTTCTAACTTTGAGTCCTAGAGCATCAAAGGGTCCTCATACCTTCTAACCTCTAGCCCGAGAACATGAAAGGATTTTTGTCCTTTCAACTCCTAGCCTCGGAGCATGAAAGGATTATGTCTGTCCAACTCCTAGTGCTAGAACATGAAAGGATTACGTCCTTTTAACTCTTACAAGACACTTCTTCCAATTCAAACTGATTGTTTGATGAAGTTGCTTGATTAATTTCTTGATGGATTGACAAGTTAACATTGAAGTAATATTTGAAAACTTATTAATATATTTCTATTTAGATTAAATATATTTACAGCTGTATGTATTTTTGATTTTCCGCCCTCAGTACATACCTCTTTGGTGATTGGAATTCCAATAATACCCCTTTCCATAGGTACACGTGGGTACGGCCTTAGTACGTACCTAGGCATTTGGGTATGCCTAGGTTTGTACTCATGGCGTAAGTAGGCGTACCCAAAGGTGCTGAGCATCAAAAAGTAAGAAAAAAAATACAATTTTGATTTTGTTGTGCATCCAAAAACCCTAGTACACCAAAAATGCCCCTAAAAGCATCATTTTGTCCAATACAAAGATTATTTTACTCTCTTCACTCTCTCTTTTCTCATTTTCTATAAGCAAAAAATGTTGGGTTTTTCTCACATCCAACGCCTTGGGCAGCTTAGCATTGCTGCCTTTCAAACTCATTAGGGCCTCCACTCCAAAACCCCGGCTAGTTAGTGGGATCTCTTTTTCTATGAGAAATTTGATTACAATGAGGGGGTCTGTGAGTGGAGACCAGAATTCAAAACTTAGACAACTCAAATTATTACTATTAAATGCCAATTGATAAAGATAAATATTAAATATTTAACTATCAATTGGCATTTAATATTTATCTTTATCACTACCATTTTGGCATTTGGCATTTGGCATTGATCATTGATGGAGTATCATACTGTCAAATGTAATTGGTTTTACAATTCTGTATATTTCTAAATTTTTTTTTGTGTGTGTGTGCTTACACACACACACACACCCAAACCCATTTACCCAGGGGAAAAATAAAAATGCCTGTACCCACACACCTAGTTCTGGTACCTGTAGCCATGCCTGAACTTGCACTGGCAACTTAGCATATTTTTCAAGTGTCAAATCTAGGGACAGATTTCCCCTCATCCTCAAAATGGCAAAGAGCTTACAAAACTCTGCCAAAGTGAGAAAGAAAGTCCGAGTGAAGAATTGGTCACAATTTGTATGGCAATGCCATAGGGAAAAGGTGCCAAGGGTTGTAAACTTGATCCAAAACCACATAGCAGAGGAAATCGTGACAAATACGAGTCTATTAAAATTACAATCATAGTGCCATTTTTATACCTCCTTGTTCTGTTAGTGTTGGCTCAGTTTCAAGGATTTTGTGGCATCCAGTGGTGGTTTGGAGTTCAATTGGTGCTCTAGTCAGTGACAATGCTCTTTGTAACGTTCTGGGTTTTTTGTGGGTTTGCTTTCCTTAGTCCTTGGAGAATACTGCTGTTTATAGTAAGTGCTCGTTTTGGCACCCGTTATTTTTGGGTTTGCTCTCCTTAGTCTTTGGAAAATACTGCTATTTATAGTCAGTTCTCTTTCCACACCAGCCATCATTCCTCAACATCAAATATGTTCCGACATGACTGGCTTCCTTTTTTCGGTGTCTTGGCGAGCTATCCACAAGGTGAATGGTATTATTTAATATCTGTAATAAACTAAAGTGACATTTAATTATTTGCTTTAATGTTTGAATATTAAAGTGTTATGTTTGCCCCAAAGTTGAATGCCTAAGTGTTTGGAGGGACGTAAGTTGTTTTTAAAGAGCCAAGGGGGGTTTTTTCAACGGAAAGTAAAATACTCAAATTTTAAAATGCTCTAATTCCCTCCAAACTCCATAAATTGGAGTTTTGGCTCTCATTTCTCTCATTCAAAGTTTGAACACATGAGGAGATGCTATCTGAATGAACATAGGAGTTCTTCCAGGAGTTGTTGAGGCAAAACCCTCTTTAATCTTACTAGTTTCATTGGTGAAAGATCCATTCTAGCTGGTCTGGTATTTCCACTCCTGTAATAGACTGGTATCTTGATGATTAGGGGTTGAAGAATATGCTGATTTATATAGCTTTCGGAATTAAGACTTTGAAGTTCATGTTGTTATTGCAAGAGTTTGGTGAGATTTCAGACCTGGCCATAACCCTCCTTCAACCTTGCTGACCCCTTTGAATTGGATGCGTGAGCCAGGGTCAATCAGATTTTTGTGGGTGTTTTTCCAAGTTGATTCTCTGTGTAGGGCGACTGGGATTCATGTCATATTGGGTGTTTGGCAGAGTGTTCATTTTTCCGCACAATATCTACCATTTCTACAGGCCGCCTTTGTCTGGGTAATGATGGGCATTCAAATCTGGAGTTTATAGTGTGTGTTGGGAGGAGTTTAAACCTCTTCTTGAGGCCGATTTGATTCTCCAGACAGTTGCAGACATTTCTGAGGTTGTGAGGAGCTGTTTGGACTGAATTTAACAAAGATTTAGGTTTTCTCACCCCTGTTACAGGCCTAGAAGTCAGTCTATGCATTGTTGGGTGTTCTCAGATCTGATTTTGGAGTACATATCCTTCATTTTCAGAGGTTTAAATAGCTGTCTGGAAGTGCATTTCTGTTTGGAGACCATTGGATGAGTTTCAGGACAAAGCTCTGAAGCAGATTTCATGATTTTAAGGGTGTAGCAGCCTGTAGCAGACTTCTAACAGCACTCAGCTTGCTGTAGTAGGTGTTTCTGAGCAGGTTTCAGACTTGTGGATGGTAATTTCATGCAGTAGGAGTGATAAATGACTAATCTGGGCACTTTAGAGTGCTGGTCTTGGTGTGTGGAGACTTAATATCCATATTGCTACCTTGGAGACCTTGCAAATTGACAATGGAAGGCTAATATGTAGGCTGATGACTTTCCACTTTCCCGATCTGTTGCAACATGTCTGAATGGTTGTATTGACTTGCATTTCAAGGTATTTATTGTTAGTATTATTGATTTGATGTAAAATCTTTTCATGTTGTAAGGTATGATTGAGAATATTACTTTTTCAAGAACCTTGTATACAGCAAATTGAATGAGCATTGAAAAAATTCAAATCATCTTCATATCAGCTTGAAACATCCTGTTTGCACTTGCAAATCTGTCCTTTTCTGCTCGGAAGCTTTCAAAAAAAACTCAAGGGTGCGTAGTACATGAAACCTGCTCAATCAAAGAGCTAAGAACATGAAGGAAATTGCACTTTTGACAATGTACTTCTAGCTTAAAATTGTGAATAAGGACAGCAAGTCGTCTAAGTTATAATCCAATGCCTATCTTGAAGATTTTAAAGCAAAAAGCAAGAAATCATAGTCATTCCTTATCATAGGTATTTGAGATGTTTTGCAATAGTTAGGATTAAGGTTTCATTAAAGCAAGGTTTGTAAGATTATTAGTATTTGGTCATTAATAGCTACCTTTGATGAGCTTATAAATAAGTTCCTTGAGCACACAATGTGTAATGAGAGTCTATGCAAGACTTATGCCACTGAAGCTTCATTAAGACTTTGGAGTTAGACTATTGTGTTAGGTTGTGAGATTTGATATGTCAGTAATAAGAAGATTTATGTTAAACTTTGCCTGGCACTTGTTTTCTCTTCTTATAAGCAGTGTTGTATCCGTTAAACCAATTGCTGCCTTCAATACTATGTTACAGTTTCATATTTTTATTAGCAAACTTGTTCAATGCCTAGATTTTAGGAGTAGTTCAAACCAGGGAGCTTCTCCTATGAATTTGAAGAGAAAATTTTCCTCACACTTGCTTTAATTTGGGTTGTCCGGATAAGGACACATTAAAATGCTAACATTTGTTTTCTAGTGTAAGTGGAGAACAAAATGTTACGACATGTTGTAAAAAGGTACACTTGCTTAGAATGATCTTTTAACTGTTAAATATTTCTGATGTAAAACCTCACATACATCTTTCAAGTTTTTACTGGATTATGCTGCTGATTTAACAAGTAGACTGCTGAAATTCAATGCATATTTGTCAAATATGATGTTTAATACAGCTATATGCTGCTGTTTAAATCCCTATTTCTGATTCCAACGCATTCATTGCTGAAATTTATTTATACACTACTGAAGATCAGATGCTTATATAACCTAAAGCTGTTGCACCATTAACATATAAAAAGTACATAGAATTACATGATAATTTATCCTCCTGTAATATTAGAATGACAAATCAGCCATAACATCAACGTAGATCAATGGGAAATGTAAATGGACAACTCAACAAAGATATCCAGTTAAGAGAACATAAAAGTTTGATCTTGGAGGTACCCAATTGGGTAAGATCTCCAGAAAAAAGCTATACTCTATTCACCGATGGAAATATAAAGTAGGCTATTTGGAGTGTTGAAGATATGCATGACTCCGTGAAATCTGGAAATTGATGCTAGTTAATTTGTCATCTGATCACCACTCAATTGCAAGCACAGTTGCGGACACTATGTAATAAGGGTTGTGGGTTTAATGTAAAAGATTTTGCATAGATGTATATAATAGTTCTTGTAATCATTCAAGGTAAAGCTGGATTTGTACATCTAGTAATATGTATACGCAAAATAAATGTATATCAGCTGTACATCTATTTAGAAGAAATATAGATAAATTGAATCTATGCTTAGCAACCCTCATTCAACATGAAGCTCCAAGGGAACCGCCAAATGAAGTCTTCATTGGATGATGGTTGACCTATGATGGAACAATTTAGGGGACCATTGCATAAATTGCAATGGATGCATTCTTTTAATTGCAATGGATGCATTCTATTAATTGCTCCAAGGTTGGAATCTTTCCTCCTATTTAGGACAGAAGTTAGCGCTGTAGCTTCCAGCTATGTTACATGGGGATGCATCCCCTATTTTTGGCCCTCTAGGAAACGTCCTGGAAACGCATCCCTTTCCATCCTCCCATCACCATCCCTGATACACTGTGGAACATTTTTAAAATCAACATAAATCAATGTTTTTCTTACGACAGCAAAGTTACAAATCCAAGTGGGCTTTGACATTAAGTAATGGTTCTAAGCTGGTACTAAGTTGAATCTATGCTTCATGCTGGCACTAATGGTTCTAAGCTGGAACATCACTTGTAAAACATACAACAGTCAAAATGTGGTTGACTATGTTATTTTCTCTCAAGATCACACCTGAAGGGTAGTGGAGATAGAGATAGGAGAATGTCCTATAGGGCTAAATTCAGACCACAATACATTTTTTTCGAAATTGGCCATTCATTTAACTGGGCAGCAAAAAGAGAAAAGTCAGTTTAAACAAAAGAAAACATCCTCACATGGTAGGATCCTAATGAATCAGGAAAATTAGAAAATCTTCAGAGGGGCCCTTGAACAGCTCACTAAAATTTCCGAGTACAATTTAGATCACACGAAGCAGCACCTTGCAGATAAAGATACTCTAGTTCCTTTAATTCACAAGGCATTAGAAGAGTGTAAGAGAACAGGACCCAAAAGAGAGGCAAAAAATACTTTCCCAGCAAACCCTTGGTTTTATGATGAATGCAAGTAAGCAAAAAGAAATCTGATAGGGGGAATGAGCAAAGAAAAAAAGAAAGAGTATGAAAAGCTGCTAAGGGGTAAAAGAGAAAAATATGTGAACATAAGAAGGTTGGAGCTGATTACTCTTGGAAAACAAAATCCCAAATTTTTTTGGAAAGAGCTGCTACAAAAGAGGAAGCAAATAGAGAATAACATCAAAAGGTTCCAATGGCTTGAATATGCAAAGATGTTATACGAGAGTGGGCAGGATAAGCATAAACCTTTGATAATCAAGGGCACGACCGAACTTTTTACCATAGAAGATATTATGTAGGGCATAAAGAGGTTGGCAGGGGGAAAAGCCCAAGACATTGATGGGCTACAAGTTGAGCATTTGAAAATGGGCATTGACGTCCTTGCACCTCATTTCAACCGTATCTTCAATGATGTTAATGAAGAGGGTTTTCCTGAAAATTGGACAAATATTTGGGGATTGATTTTCACAACAAACTCAGCTGGGAAACATGCAGAGCAAAAAGAATTCAGGTAGGCTGGAAAGTGCTATATTCCTTACAAAACAGATATAGGACTGCAAAGTTATGGGGCTGGAAAACCAATAAAATGCTTTTTGGTTTGTTGGTCACCCTAGTGATCCTTTACGGATGTGAGATTTGGGACAGCAACATGTCAGATCAGAAATGGAGGCAAGTAGAAAGAATTAAAAAACATCTAATCATTAGTAGCCTCAAAATTAAAACTTATGTCCCTTATGATATCTTATTAGTAGAAATAGGTATTTTCCTGTTAGAGGCTTCAACAACGGTCTAGTTGTTAAGCTACTTAAAGAAAATACAAAGTATGGAAAAATATCACTGGCCAAATTCATTATGGAGGAAAAACTAGATAGAAGAAAGAACTCGAGAATGAAGCAAAACGGCAAATGGATGAAAAAATGGGATGTTAACATACAAGAATGTCCGGATACTAGTGATGAAATAAAAAAAGTTTGTGGAGGAAAATTCAGGAGTATCATATGGTCAAAGTAAAATGGTCGTAAAAAAGCCTTCTATATCAAAGAATTTAACCCCACTGGAGACCATAAACAAAAAGCATCATAGCTCAACTTAAGACTAGTTCTCACCATTTGAGGTGTGAAATGGGTAGATGGATGATACTTAAGGAATAGTAGGGAAAGAGATATGCCTATTCTGCAACAAGGGTGTGGTAGAGACAGAGTGACATTTTATCATAGAGTGCTCAACATACAATGACATCCGTTCCAGCTATGTGGATATTTTAGAAGCAGACAATTTAAGTAGTCTATTTGAAGAAACACAGCTAGATAGAACAACAAACCTTGTGATCAGAATACATTGTCGAAGAAGAGATCTAAAGAAGAGGTTACAAAGTGCTTAAGATCTTGTCACCCTATTCTAGGGTGTGTGCTACCTAGGGGGTCCCATAGGCTGCTTTGGCCTCATGGACGTTAGTAAAATCCTTCATTCATTCATTCATGCATGCATCAAAGTGTTGGAGTTGCAGGCTTATTTTGTGTCTCGGACAATACATTTTCTGATTTCACCATAAATGTTGTTATTAAAAGTTATATAAAACATATAAAATTCATACACACATATTTGTATAATGCCATACCCTATTTTTGGCCCTCTAGGAAACGTGCTGGAAACATGTCCCCTGCCATCCCCCTGTCCCTGTCCCCGAAATACCGTGGAACATAGGCTTCCAGAAATACCACTGAGCTCCTGCCTAGAGCTTACGGTAGAGCACTTTCTGTAACTTAGCTCTTGTCTTATTGTAAAGATTATAAAAAATTATGACTTTATGCTAACACTAATGCTATATTTCTGTCATTGTTTGAATTCATTTGTCCATGAATATTAAAGCATGTTTTGGATCTGGTTGTAAATGATTTGGATACAGAAGGTATTTCATTTTCATACTATTTATCTCCTTTGGGATCCATTCGTATTAAAACATTTTTTTTGTCTGCCAATGCTTAATTTTGTGGTACCCAAAACAGGAGTAGACAATATGAGTTTAACTGTTTCTGTGTACACATTGTGGTTAAATATGCAACCCTCTATAACTTGGAGTACACATGGTAGAAAACATCTATTGCAACGGGCACTTATGTCATATGAATTCAGTAATGAGAATTTTCCTCAGATATTTACCTACCATCTACTTGTTTGATGATTTTGAAAACAACTTAAGTTTTGTCATGAACAGTTGCTATCTGTGTTTATTATGATCCAGGATAGAAGAAATCACTGCAGATCATCTAGAGGAAGCGAAACTTTGCTGTGAACTGCAACGTAATTTAGGGGAGTCAAAAGCAGAAATTGCAAAATTGGAACAGGTCATTGCTGCTGTCTCTTTGTATTTTTCATCTTATATATTTTTTTGGACAATGTGAAATTCTATTTTAAAGAATCTTGACTAGACAAAATCCTCAAACATATCATCTAGCGTAGACTCTAAACCCCAGATCCACAATGGAATATGTTTGAATTAAGTGGAGCTTGAGTACTTTGAGCATAGCTAGATTGTCAATGAAGTTTGAAACTATGATGCCTCATGCATCAGATGAAGTCATTCGTTGAAAGAATTCTGGTAATGTTGTGTTTTTTTTAGTTTATATGGTTGTTGTATTTGTATTTCTGACTGAAGTAGTTTCTAGTTTATTGTGGATTAATTTGCATATTATTGTGGGTTGTCCTTTTCTTTTTCTTTTTGGCGAGGGAAGTGAGGACAGAGGGGCTCGGGAGGCAGAGAATACAGTTTATATTACTTAATGGAATAGACAAAATGACATCAAACAACAATGTTACAAGGAAAGATTCTCTCCAAACAAGTCATGAAAATATATTATCCGAGCCTGCAAAAAATACAAAGACTGTTTCGCCACAAGATTTAATTTTTCACTTAAAATAGAAACCTGAGCACTTGCTTAAACAATTAAATTTTTTAGCTCCCAAAGCTTGATTCCTAAAGTTTCTTATTGGAGATGGAGTAATGGGAAGGCCTTGTATCAAGGATCTCTGTGATGTTGGAACTAGAAATATGGAGTGAGAGACACTTATGTAATGACAAATATAAGTCAGTCTGGCATGATTTTGTAAAGTTAATGTTACAGATGTGGTAGAAAGGAAACTAGTTATCCTGTTTATCAGAAATGTTTTCTAAGACCCTTTGGGTTTGGTTTGAAGCAGAACATAATTATTATTATTGCCTCTTTGTCATGATTTCCAGCTTTTGTCCTTGCCACTACAAGCTTTTCTGTCCTACCATCATATGACTAATTTTACAAAAAATCTATGATTCAGTGTCTGACTGTTTTAGGTGTATCCCCTTGTTTTGTTTATGGTTCTTAAGTACTTTTTACTTGGTTACTTTTCATAATCTAGGGTGCCTTTACCCTAGCACTTATTATAACTGAATGTACTCTTTCAGTACCATTGGCTTACTTTTGGTCATTTATTTGCATTAATAATTTTTTTTTTTCTTTCTTTCTTTCTGACCTGGGGATGGCCTCTCTTTACGGACACATAGATGATCAAGGAAAGCTGCAAATATTTATGGCATATAGTTTGGCTGATAGCTGTTGGATTCTTTGGAATTCAAAATGTAGGCTACATTTCATTATTGGCAATTTTGAATGTGCATCTGCACTGGTATGAACTTCAATTTTGAACTTTTGAATTTTCTGCTATTTGTTATACTCAATTAGAAAATTCTCAGCTTGCAGTGGAAAATTATGTTTGAATGCATGTCTTTACATAAACTGCATTGATCTTCCCATTATTTTTAGCAATTTTGAATGTGTATCTGCTCTTATTTGAACTAAGTAAGTTCTGCAGTTTTTTGCCATGCCTTAGAATAAATTAGAATGTCTCAAGTACCATTTGGAAGTTGTGTCCAGCATGCATTGACATCCATCATCATCTTAGTGATGATGAAGTGATGGTCCCAACCCACAAAACTGTTGACTTGTAGAATTTTGAGATCTCTAATTAGTAAAATAGCATACTTAGGAAAAATGAGAACTGTTTTAAATGTGTACTTGACGAAACAAGATCTAATACAATGTGCAAGCAATTGAAGTGCATTATATACAACACAACACAGAGGAATAGCAGAGAGAGTTCATTTTCTAGGATTATTAGAATATTTATATGATCATGTTTTTAAGAACTATTGTGTGTTAGGGTTTTTGTCAAAGTCATGATTGAGTTTTGGATCAATTACTGCAGTTTTGATTCAATTGGCAGGGAAAAGACAATATTATTGCAGATCTTATAAACTAAACTCTGCTCTAGGAGGCAGAGATTTCAAAACATAGGCAGCTTAAAACTTGTCCAAGCAAATGGGATGTAGTAGCTTCAAGATGATATATCAGGCATACAAAGAACAGAGAGGGGAAAATTGTTTGTAAGGTGGTCAAAGGGTAAAGTGGGCCAATGTTTTTTGTGTTGAGAAGCCCGCCCAACTGCAGTTCTTACTCTTTCTGAACTATAACCCAACCCAAGTTGGTAAATTTTTGTTTTCTAGGGTGGGATGATCGGGGTCCCAGAATTTAAGCTGGGCTGCTTAAGTCAGGTCCTCAATCTCCCATTCAACCAAATTTGAGTCATCTATTCTTAGTCACCCCATCATATGGTGTGGCAATGCATTTGAAGTAAATCCCTGTGTTGCCCTCTTGAGTGATCCAACACTGGTTCAGAAATGTCTATACTTATAGTGCTTCACTGCTAGGAATTGAGAATTAGGGAGATAGCTTGATTCCTTCCCATGCCATTCACTGTTACACCATTATCACCCAGTCAACAAGAGCCACCACCACTAATCCCAACTTGCTTCTGCTCAGGCCATCTTCCTGGGAGAAAAATGGCCCGAGTCTAGGAGGAGGTATTCATGCATCAAATCAAATTTTGATAGGGAATGAAAAGTGATCCTGACCAGCCGCTGACTGCATATTCAGTTGATTTCCCTTGCATCTCAGGAGTCAAAATTAAGAGAATGCCCTGGGAATCATCTCTATACATATATGTGGCCTGGTCATTGGAAAAATGGAGAATTTTGAGATCTTGACTTAAAGGAGAGCACATTTGATAAGAATTCAGATGAATTCTGATGCCACACTAGTTATTCAGTTCTGGTTTGTCAAGGACTAATTTTGTAGCTGTTGAAAGGAAAAAATTGAAATTCTGTTCCAAGCAAAATTAACATGGATGAAAAATCCACATGGTTGCAGGTAGAGTAGCTCGAAACAAATCACATTTAGGTTTTGGCTATAAAAGAGGATAACCAATGGGCAGTAATATACAACTAGAAAGTAGTATTCACGACCACGCCTGGGTGGTGACATTTTTGGCCGATTTAATTATGTTATTCATGGGCCAAGTAGGTTGTGGTAGTTTTTCTATTGCCAGTTGGACTTTTACTAGTGCACCTCAAAAGATGGTCTCTACCTAGCTTCTTGTCTTTCTCAAAGAGACTTAGGAAGGCCTGTATGAGCTCTTCAACCACCTACTAGTTATCATCAGCTGTTACGCTTCAGGTGTAAACCTTGCACTTGTAGTTGGTCTTTATGGATCTGGTTGTAAGGCTTGTTCGATTCTCCATTTCTGGTACCTTGGCATGATAAAAATTATTATAATAATTAGACTTAAGCAGTGTTACCCTGAGTTTCCGGGATGGGGATGGCAGGGGACGGGGGGATGAGTTTCCGGGACGGAAATTTTTTTTGCCAAGGTTTGGGACGGTGAGGGGACAGCATAGGGGATGGCTATCTAAAATACAGGGAATTTTTAAAATATATTGGGAAATTTGCAAATATACATGACATTCATATGAAAATATGGATAAAGCATGCCATTTAAACATCATAGAACCTTAACATACAAGTTTACAACATTTCATTGTTTCAAAACACAATATGCATTCAAAATTCGGAAATCAGAATTCAATGTTCATTGTCAATATCATATATGATGTGATAACAAAAAATACGTAAATAAGTTTAACATACAAAACCAAAATGCCCAAAGGATAAGTGCTGCCATATAGTTTCATGTTCAATATAAAAATAAAAATACATAAAAAAAAAGAATGCTGCTGCTCCTATTCCGATTCAGCCAACTCTGCATCAGAATCAGAGTCATCTGAAGGCAGAGAGGGACAGAAGAATAGTTCTGTTTGAAGCAGCAAGTATTGAATGGGTAGGTTTGAAAAGAATCTATTCTGGCTCATGAGTGCCTGTGATGACCAACATCTTGGTCTGCTAATGTTTATGTGATTGCAAAGTCAGGTCTATTATTGTATAAAGAGATTAATGCTGTGTCTGTCATTTGTTTTTGCTTGTTTAAATTGATTATCATTTGTAATTCTTGTCTCATTTCCAAATCTATTATCACTGAATTCGTTTCTGCATTTGTATTTTAACCTTGTATTTATTTTAACCTTGCTGCTGCTGTCAATGAGAGAGTAGAAGTAAAAAACTTGAAAATTTTATGCATGTTAAAAGAATGGAGAAGATGTAAGTAGAAGCCACGATCTTGGCTTTTTAGGGCATGTAAGAAGGTAGGGCCCACAAACCGACCCCCCCATAAGGCAAAACAAATTGGCATTTTTTATTTTTTTTGACTTTTTTGTGTGTAAAACATTGGGGACGAACGACCATCTCTGGTACGGTCAGGGGACGGCTATGGCGTCCCCATCTGTCCTCGGGACTTCCAGCCGTCCCCATTTATTTTGGGTGAGGTCCCCACCAAATTTTTAAAAATCGGGGATGTGGGGGGGACGTCCCTTGGCTGTCCCTGAAGAGCACACGATTATACTGAGAGGGGGGGGGGGTGAATCAGTATAATAATGATTTTTCAATTTAAAGACTTTTATTCAAAAATAACTTCAAATACTCAAATAAACAATTATGCACATGAACACAATATTTACGTGGAAACCCAATATGGGAGAAAACCACAAAATAATTTGTTTTTATATAAACTTGCTCTTTTACAATGTTTTGTAGGCACCAACCTACTAGAGGCTCCAACCCCAATGTTTATGATCACCGACTCACTAGAAGCTCCAACTCCCACACTTCGCAAGCACCGACCTACTGGAAGCACCAACTCCCTCTGTTTGACTTCTGAGCACCAACTCACTGTACACAAATTTTTCTTCCACCTTGGCAATGTTGCTATCTTCAACTGATGATGGACACTTTAGTATCTTTTAGTTTCAGCACATATACTTTTAATCCAAAGTCAGCCTTTACTAAATATAATATTTTAGTAAAGATATTTAAATGTAATTTTCTTTATTGTCACCACATTATATATTTATGTATATCAGATTTTATTCTGATTATATATATATATTTTCAATCACTTTTTCATTCTTTCCTTTATATCCAACCTGCCTTTCAAATATATGTTCTCTTCTTTTTACCGCTGACTTATATTTTTTAGAATGATAGACTTATTATAAATATATATTCTTATATTGAAAGAAACGATATATCTCTTTAAGACATGCCTCTTCATCGTGACTTTTAGTTTAGATTTTAATTATCATCACTTCAGTAAACTGTCTTGTACATCGCTGTTAACCATATCGATCATCTTTAATTTAATACCCGTAAAAGCCTTTTATATTTTTCATCGAGCATATTAACCGCACTTCATTTATTTATTGCTGACTTTATATATTTATTCACCATTTGCCAAAACATTTGTCTTATTAGCATATGTTATATGTTCATAATGTATATGTTGTATACGTATATGCTGTTCACCATTGATCGATACATATATGCTGTTGTATACGTATATGTTGTTCACCATTGATCGATACGTATATGATGTATACGTATATGTTCAATTACCATTCTCTTGTCTTATATTTTTCATCGGGCTTGTCTTTATCGTATATGCTGTGGATGTAAATGATGTTGTTCATATTTCATATATGTCGTTCATATATGTTGTATATATATATGATAATTGATGTTCATCTTTGCCTTATATCTTTGCCGTATAATATATGTTGTGTATATTGCTGCCATCACAAACATAATCACTGTTTATCATATATTATTTATTCTGAATGTTATTCTAAAAATAATTTGCCGTTATATATATATATATATCTGTTACATATGGTATTTATAATATACGTATGTCTTCACTGTATTAATATATGTATGACTTCACTGTTATATATATGTTCTTAATATATGTATGCCGTTCTCTGTTTATCTTTGCTGAGTATGTATGCCGTTATGTATCTCTGTGTATTCTCTATAAGATTGCCACTGTATATCTTCATGCTGTATGCTGTTCATATAGCTCAGATTTTCATCACTGTATATCTCCGCTACATATGCCTGTGAATGTCCACTGTATATCTCTATATATATGCTATATATGCTGTATATGCTTCACAATATTCATTGCATTAACTTCTTCATTAATGTCACCGGTCTCTGATTTTGACATCAATGACAATATGTCCATCAGTCCCCAAGTCTCCGAAACATCCCCGGTATTCGGACGGGGGAAATTAGGCCAGGGACGCGACCCCGGGTAACATAGGACTTGAGTGTTTCAAAAATGACTTAGTGTGTCAGAAACGTTTAAAAAATGACTTCATGAATTAAATGTTTCAAAAATGACTTAATGTGTCACATGCAGAGGTCTCCACCAAAGGCTCATGTTGCAAAGCATTTTGAGTAGAAGGGATTAGCCTTCTACTTGGTTATGGCCAAATGACCAACATATCATAGTTTGCAAACTCGGACTCGGAGATTACTCAACAAGCCCAAAATTTTCAACTTGGCAAAAATTTGACATCTTAGAAAGTACTAAAAATTAAAATCTCTTAAAGAAACATTTTTTTTTTGTAAAATTCAATTATTAAATTAAAATTGACATCTTGAAAGAGAAAATGCATTGTTTAATAGCAAAAAAAATGTGAAAAATGCATTTTAATTAGCGTTTTTCTTGCGTCTATTAGGGGAAGTAATTGGAAAAAAACTTGATATTAACAGAGATTGAAAGATCAATATATACAAAAGAATGAGCGATGTTTCCTTAGGAAATATACATAAAGAATAGAAACATTCTATTCTAACTAATTGAAAACTAAATATTAGAAAGATTCTAATATTTACAATAGATTTAGAATAGTTAAATAGATAACCATTAATAGAAACTAACTATTATTGTAATACCCTCTCTTAATGGTTAATCTATCCACTACACCAAGTTGTCCTCTGAATTTGGCAAACTTGTTTGGACCAAGAGGCTTGGTGAGAATGTCTGCAGTCTGATCGGTTGTAGTAACATACTGCAAATGTATTGACCCGTCTTCAACCAATTATCGAATGTAGTGACAGTGAACATCTACATGCTTGTTTCTTTCATGGAAGACTGGATTCCGTGCTAACTTGATAACGCCTTTGTTATCAACAAACAAAGTGGTCGGGCTTGCTGGTGACATCTGCATATCCCCAAGCATCCGACAAAGCCAAATAGCTTCACAACCTGCCTTAACTGTCCCTCTGTATTCGGCCTTTGTAGAGGAGAGGGAAACAACCTATTGCTTCTTATTGGTCCATGTGACGACACCAGATCCCAAACTAAACACATATCCAGAGCTTGACTTTTTATCGTCAACAGAGCTTGCCCAATTTGAATTTGTGAATCCACTAAGTCTAGGATTAGGACTCCTAGAGTAGAGAATTCCATAATCAGTAGTGCCTTTCACATAATGAAGCACATGCTTAGCAGCCATCCAATGATCAAACTTGGGAGCTGTCATAAAGCGTGAAATGTAGCTAATGGCGAAGCTGATATCAGGTCTAGTAGCAGAGAGATAGACGAGACTGCCTACTAGTTGCTTGTATGTAGTATCATCAATTGGATGAGAATTAGACTTGGCTGATAACTTTAGACCTTTCTCCATAGGTGTAGATGCAGCCTTGCAATCTTGCATACGAAACTTGTCTAATAGAGCCCTGACATATTTGGACTGAGAAATGAATATACCAGAAGACTGCTGCCAAACCTCAACACCGATGCAATAATGCATGAGGCCAAGGTTAGTTGTATCAAAAGACTGGCATAAACTCTGTTTGATTCCCTAAATCAAAGATGTCAAATTGCCAGTGATGATTAGATCATCCACATAAATGACCAGAAGGATGATGCCACTGTTAGTAGTCTTGATGTACAAATTTGAGTCTGAAGAACTCCTTTGGAAGCCTTGATCATTGAGGTACTTATCAATTTTCATGTACCATGCCCTAGGGGCCTGCTTGAAGCCATAGAGAGCTTTCACCAGTCTGAGTACTTGGTGTTCTTTACAAGCAACCTTGAAACTAGGAGGTTGCGTCATGTAGACCTCTTCCTGTAGGTCACCATTCAGGAAAACACCCTTGACGTCCATTTGATGGACCTGCTAGCCAAACTGAGTTGCCATGGCTAGGACTAATTTGATAGTGCTCATCTTTGCTGTAGGAGCAAAGGTCTCGTAATCAATGCCCTGACGCTGAGAGAAGCCCTTCGCAATTAACGAGCTTTGTACTTATCCAAATTACCATGAAACTTATACTTTATTTTGTAGACCCATTTGCAGCCAATGGGTTTCTTCCCTGGTGGAAGATCGGAAAGTACGCAGATGTGATTCTTCAGTAGGCTCTGGTGTTCAAAATTCATGGCTTGTTCCGACTTTGGAATTCCTTTAGCCTCTGAGTATGTCCGAGGTTCAAACACATAGTGAATGTTGGCCATGAGAGCAATATTAACAATCTTTGTAGGTTTTCTCTTTTTCCTTGCAGTTCTACCCTCGACGAGCTCATCACCCTGAAGAACAACAAGTGTCTTAACCCACCATTTAGGTCGGAGAGGAGGACCAACATTAGCATTAGGATATGCGCTATGATCAGGTTCTTCATCAGAAGAATCTGGATCAAAATCAGGTGAAGCATCAATATGGGTGATCCTGCAGGAGAGACCAGAGGTGTCTGTATAGGAATGACTGGTACTATTGGAGCTACTGGAGCTGCTAGAGCCCTCCCATAAGGTGGACCTAATGGAAGCTGAACTCCCAAATCATGAGCCTTCATAGGCTGGTTTGTTGAATCAGGAGCAAAAGAGACCGATATGAATGGTCCTCGTTGCTCATCAAAGACTACATCACGACTGTGCAGGAGATGAGATGTCTCAGTGTCGATCAAGTGGTAGGATTTGTGAAGACTACTATATCCAGCAAACATGATTTTCTGACTCTTGGCATCCAACTTGGTGCATGACGCATCAGGGATCCAAACATAGGCAAGAGAGCCAAAAACCTTCAGGTGACTGATTCTGGGCTTGCGACTTGACCAGGCCTCTTCCAGAGTCTTGCCTTTGACCGCCACAATGGGTGACCGGTTCAAAAGGTAGACTGCCGTGTTAACTGCTTCTGCCCAAAACTACTTCGGAACATGTCTGTGTTCGAGCATGGATCTAGCCATCTTGGTGATTGTTCTGTACCGACGTTCAACTGCACTATTTTGTTGTGGTGTGTGGGCTGTGGTTAATTGGCTCTTCATGCCATGAATATAACGGAAGCTAGAGAATTCAGTAGAACAAAATTCCCCCCCATTATCTATCCTAAGAGAAATAATAGATTTCCCAATCTCTTTTTCAACTAGAAGTTTAAACTTCTGAAATATAGTAAACACATTTGATTTCTTTTAAAGAAAATAGACCCACATTTTTCTACTGAAATCATCAACAAACAGCAGAAAATACTTGGACCCAAGAATAGGAGTAGCCATTGGGCCGCAAATATTTGCATGAACAAGTTGAAGTACCTGAGAAGCCTGCCATGAATTGCCAACAGGAAAAGGTGTGCAATGTTGGTTCCCAGCTTGGCATGCATCATAAACTCCAAGTTGCTGAGTCTGAATCTCTTGCAATTCGAGGACAAGCACGTCTCGAGCAAGCTGAGCAAGATAGCGCACATTTAAGTGCCCATATCGCTGATCTGCCAAAGTGTACTGACAGAAGACTGTCGAGCAGCCATAGCTTGGTCCTGAGAAACACTAGAATCGACAAGTCTGAAAAGACCATGATCCTCAAGGCCAACTGCAACAATAGACTGAGTCTCCCGATTAGTGATGGTGCACTGATGTGAATTGAAGGTGATGCCTAACCGTGGAGAGTGTCGCGACATCTGACTGACTGAGAGTAGATTTAGTTCCATCCCTGGAATGTGGTACACATCGAGGAAAATGAGATTCCTCCCAACAGACTGGATTTGAATGTTGCCTTTGTCGACAACGGTGTACTCTTCTCCTCCACCAAAAATAACTGAATTTGAATAAGGCTGGTAGTCAGTGAACCGGTCTTTACGGTGGGTGAAATGACGAGAGGCACCTGAATCAATGTACCAGACATACAACTTGACATGATCGTTTGGTCTCTTAGCCATGAAGGCGTAAAAGGTAGATTTTGTCTGCTCAGTGTGCTCTGCACTGTTCGCATTGGGCAGCGAACCAGATTGCTTAGTTTGGGCAGCTAAGCACTTCCGACATTCAACCTTCATGTGACCATACTTGTGGCAGTATTTGCATTGAATGTTCTTTTTCTTGGAGCCTTCAGATGCTGGAGTAGAGGGCTTCTTTGTGGAGGTGGTGCTAGAACTGTTACCAAATTGTTGTTTCCACCGATCTTGCTAAAGCAGAAGTGTGCAGAGATCAGTGAACTTCAGGTCAACACCCGTAGAAGTGATGTTGAGAGTCTTGATAAAATGCTCGTAGGACTTGGTCAACTTTTGAGGGTGATTACCACAATGTCCTCTTCCTCCATCTTGTGTCCAATGGCAAGCAATTGATCACGGATTTCCTAAATCCGAGTCAGGTGATCCTGGAGCGATTTTCGCTCATCCATGACAATATAAAACAAAGTGTTCTTGAGAAAGAAAGCCCTGATTTTATTTGAAGTCTCATGCAGAGTTTTGAGGTGCTCTTAGATAACTCGAGAAGCATCACCGCCTCCTGATTATGTTAGTCATATGTAACCTGATCAGGACTAGCAGCATCCAGACGTTTAGTAGTACCTAGAACCACTGCATTGCTGTTGCGATATTCGAAGATGGTTATAATCCGCTGCTTCCATGTGCTATAATTCCAACCATTGAACTTTTGAATTCCCTTGAGCAGAATATTGGTCAGCACAATTTTCAGTGAAAAACGTGTAGAACTGAGAAGGCACGTACATTGAGGCGAAATGTCAGAAGATTCGAAAAAAAGTAAGTGGTACCTAGAAGAGCTCGAAAAACCCAAAAGGAATATGTTGTCAGTTTTTGGATTCACTGGCTTGAAAATTGAGGCACCCCCAAAAAATGGACGACAACCTAGTTGAGTTCTCGAAAAACCCACCAAGAATCTGCAATTTTTTTGATCCGGTATAGAAAATTAGGGTTTTTGATGAAAACCCTAACTGGTTCGAAATAGCTCCAAAAATTGCAGAATGAGTTTTCTTTCAGAAAATGACAAATGTTGAGAGAATAACACTACAGAGAGGGTTGTTTTTCACTTAACAGACCTCTTGTTGGCAGAGAAACGCAGAGAAAGACTATGTCCAAGAGAAAACATGGGCTGACCAAAACAGTTGCAGAAACAACATCAATATTGACGCAAAACCCTACACGGGTTGTCCGGAAAAAGATTCTGCAAAAACTAATCCAGAATAATTTCGAAAATTTAGATAAGATAATTCCAATTAAGAAATTATAAATTTTCCAAAAATCTAAGTTGGCTCTGATACCATATTACGAGAAGTAATTGGTAAAAAACTTGATGATATTAACAGAGATCGAAACATCAATATATACAAAAGAATGAACAATGTTTCCTTAGGAAACATACATAAAAGAATAGAAACATTCTATTCTAACTAACTGAAAGTTAATTATTAGAAAGATTCTAATATTTACAATAGATTTACAACAATTAAATAGATAACCATTAATAGAAACTAATTATTATTGTAATAGTGTCAACATTTTTACCCATGTTTTTTTTTTGTCTATAAAAATGCGAGTTAAACTTGTGAAAAGCTGCCTTGAAAAAAATAGAGTACTCAGCAACTCAGAGAGTACTTGTAGAGTTTGCAAAGTATGCAACATATCACTCCATGTGTTTTGCAAGGTAATCAATTTCAGAGCATCTAGAATTTTCACACACAAGAAAGAAGGGTTCACTTAGCATACATCTTGTTCTTGTTTTGTGATCTTTGGTGGTGGTGTGGAGTATATAATTGTGTGTAATATTATTGACAAGGAGACCAAGAAAACCAACACACTTGGCATAGAAAATAAGAAGATGTCCTCTTGTTGGTGTGTGTTTAATTGTTAATATTTGTGGTCTCATTCGGAAAAATGATGTATGTGCTAAGGTGAATAAATAGATTTATTCACCTTAACACAGACATTATATTAAATACTGTTTTTCTGAGATATATATATCCACAGCTTGGGATGACATCTTATGTGCATTATGAATTATATTATTTGATGTTAACAACTTGGGACGACATCTCATGTAAATTATATCATTTGTGGCAAGGACGACTTGTTATTTAGTGTCCTAAACTTAGTTATAATTGCCGAAACTTGGGTCGGCTCCTTCAAGGTTAATATGACATGTCTTCTATCATATATATATAGAATCAAGTTGCGACTTGTTAGACACATCGAAGACATAACATGTGAATAACAATTCACACCTACAGCAGCATTAAATAGCAGTCCTCAATCTGATTTTAAGCAGCAGAATTAAATCGGTGTTTGTGCAAGCATATAGCAGTCCATATTTGCATGGAAGGAGCAGTCTTAAAGGAGGAGTTTGCAGCAGAACTAGGGCATACTTAAGGAGCATATTTGAAGGACTAATTGGAGCAGAACTATTCCAGTATGAAGGCATCAACAAGGACTACGAAACCAGGTTCTATCTTATTAATCTTTACCTTGTTATGTTTGGTTTTAGAAGAACATCAATAGATTGTTAATCCCTGGGTAGAAATCTGGAAAATATCAACATTAATGACATAGACAACACAGAATAAAATACCAAGGGTACTCTATCCTCTCTTGAACAAAATCTTCTATGTGCTAAACAGACGAACTGTGTGATCACAAAGACTACTCCAAGGTTCCAAATGCGCGTGATTTTGCTGTTGAGTGTAGACTCTCATGTTAGGATGATTTGTTGATACCTCCAAAGGGGACTTATGTTGTTACTCAAGACTTTGCCAACTTTTGGAAGATGAATTTTCTCTTCTTTTTTTCTATTTTTTTGGGATTTTTGGGTTTAACAGTTACCAAGATTTCTAAAATAAAGTGCAAAAGAGTAGGGTTTAGGAAGATAATTTTACCCTAAACTAATTCTATGAACTAATCCTATGTACTCTAGAGACAAGATGGCAAAAGTGGAATCTGAAACCTATCCCTGCTTCGCCAAATTCAACAACTCCGCAAGAAGAGTGCAATCTTCTAAGGTATTTTAAGGATTTTCACTATAGAAGTTAAGTATATTTCAAGCGTTCAGACTAACTTTGCACAATAGTTGAAAATCATCCAACTATCAAAATTATGAACATATTTATTCCACAATAAATCCTTCATTCAATTTAACAACTTAAAAACAAAATCTATTCTAAGTGAGAAACAAGAAACCATGCAACTTGCAAAAGATATTAAATTCACCAACAATCGAATAATGAATTTACATAAAAAGTGTTTTATTGAACAATCTCTCCGAATCTCTCTGATAAATAAGAGAAGTGGGGTTTATATAGAAGATCAAAAACAAATGAAGGGCCAAGGTCAATTTAAGATTGACAACCAAGATTTAAATAACTATACCCTAGTTAGGGTTCACAATGATTATCCAGAATAAACTAATGAAAAATGAACACGTGTCACATGGCACTTTCTTCTAGAATAATGCATCCCTTATCTCTTTGCTTATCATTAAACTTGATGAACTTGGACACCACAAGATTGAGCTCATCCATCGTGACATTTGGCGTTATATCTATCTTGTACTCAATCACATCCAACTTATCAGCATATGTGGCAAAAAAGTCTGTCCAATATGATACTTGTTTTTGAAAATTGTCCTCAATGGATAGGAAGGTGGAAACTTTGCTCAAATACTGCCCAAGGATTGAACCTGTGAAAGTGAATAAATTAATGATAAGTAGGAGATATTTTCCACATCAAGTAAATTTGTGATATTGCTATTAGGATTCAACTTTGTAGTTTTTTGATATTGGTTTAGAATTGTGATATTGATATCTCCTACTTATCATCTGATGAGCCTAAGGGGCTTTCTAATGAATGGTTCATAAGGCATAACACTTGCTAAAGGTTTTGCAAATGGGGTTGTAAGTAGAGTGGGTTTAACCATGGAGGAAACTTCGTAGTTAAGCGCGCTTGAGCTGGAGTAGTACTGGGATGGGTGACCCGGAAAGTCCTAGTGCTTCACCTCTTTGAGCATCACCTAGATGCAATGAGTGCTAAGTGTTACATTCATTCTCATGAGAGATGGGTTCATGTGAACCACTGCTCATGAAACATAGGCCAATGAGTTTGACTCAAAAAACTACACAGTTGAACCTTGATAGCAATATCACAATTTGACTTGCTGTGGTTGATATCTCCTACTTATGATCTGATGAGCTTAAGGGGCTTTCTAATGAATGGTTCATAAAGAACAACACTTGCTGAAGGTTTTGCAAATGGGGTTGCAAGCAGAGTGGGTTTAACCATGGAGGAAACTCTATAATTAAGCGCGCTTGAGCTGGAGTAGTACTGGGATGGGTGACCTCCCTGGAAGTCTTGGTGCTTCACCTTTGTGAGCATCACCTAGATGCAATGAGTGCTAAGTGTTCCATTCATTCTCATGAGAGATGGGTTCATGTGAACCGCTACTCATGAAACACGGGTCAATGAGTTTGACTCAAAAACTACACAGTTGAACCCTAATAGCAATATTACAATTTTCCTTGTTGTGGAAAATATCTCCTACTTATCATCTGATGAGCTTAAGGGGCTTTCTAATGAATAGTTCATAAGGAACAACACTTGCTGAAGGTTTTGCAAATGAGGTTGCAAGTAGAGTGGGTTTAACCATGGACGAAACTCCGTAGTTAAGTGCGCTCAAGCTGGAGTAGTACTGGGATGGGTGACCTCTCCGGAAGTCCGGGTGCCTCACCTCTTAGAGCATAGCCTAGATGCAATGAGTGCTAAGTGTTCCATTCATTCTCATGAGAGATGGGTTCATGTGAACCACTACTCATGAAACATGGGTCAATGAGTTTGACTCAAAAAACTACATAGTTGAATCCTGATAGCAATATCACAGTTTGACTTCCTATGGAAAATATCTCCAATTTATCATCTGATGAGCTTAAGGGGCTTTCTAATGAATGGTACATAAGTCACAACACTTGCTGAAGGTTTTGCAAGTGGGGTTCCAAGTAGAGTGGGTTTAACCATGGAGGAAACTCCGTAGTTAAGCGCACTCGAGCTAGAGTAGTACTGGGATGGGTGACCTCCTTGGAAGTCCTGATGCTTTACTTCTGTGAGCATCACCTAGATACAATGAGTGCTAAGTGTTCCATTCATTCTCATGAGTGATGGGTTCATGTGAACCACTACTCATGAAACATGGGTCAATGAGTTTGACTCAAAAACCTGTACAGTTGAATCGTGATAGCAATATCACAGTGAAGAAATTGTTTCAAATTCTTGCCTTCAAATTTCCTATTCTCATATCACTTTCCCTAATTTCATCCCGCTCAAGCACATCTATGTATACGATGAGTACTTTATCTTTAATTTCTTTAATTACCTCTTCTATCTCATCACAATCACTTTTTACCTTTTCTATGACCTCAACCTTAGCCATTAATCTTCTATACCATCTGTTGAAATCATAAGCACCTCCAACCTCTATTACCTTTCCATTCACCAATTCTTGTCTATAAATTTGCTTTAATACTTTCAACCATGTGATTGTTTTATTTTGGAGAATTTGGAAATCCTCCCATAACTCCGCTATGTCCTAAATCTTGTTCAAGAATAAGGAAATTTGATTATATATTGACGACAATTCTTCCACAAATTTGATAGCCTTGTCAGTGTTGTCCACAATCCACTTCCTTGTTTCCTAAGTTATCACTTTCACTTCTTCAAGATTCTCAACTGGTTCCTGTAGAAGAGCTAGAGGTGGAGTGAATGCCGCATCCCCTCTACTGATGGGATTGACCAAGTGGTGAATATATTTTCTCAGCTGCTCATTTTCAATTTTGAGTTTATCTTTCTTTCCCTCTTCTTTCCTCAATCTTTGCTTCATTGTCCTGACTGAATCATCTAGTTCCTGAACTTCCTGCACCCTGGTGATTGGACCTAAGTTGAAAATTGCTATGTCATATTCTGTGATGTACCCGTTATTAAATAAAATAAGATAATAATATTTGTATTTGGGGTCTTGATCGATTTATGTCTATCTCGGGCCCATCTTTTCTTTTTACCATAGGCGTAGGTGTTGCCGTGTCGGCTCTATTTGTGCACCATTTAAAACATTATACGGTTATGAGCCCCCATCATTCATGGATATGGCGTTGAGTGACAGTCATGCGCCAAGGGCCAAGGTTTGCTACAGGATGTTTGTCCGTTGGGGTAAACTTAGTATTGCACAGACATAGTACAAGAAATATAATAAACATAGAATATATCAGAGAATAATAAATACTTTCATTAATCATTCTAGACTGACAAGTACATTCACATTATAATGATCATACCGTAATATCCCCCATGTCGATCCTCCGAAAGGGAATATAAACTACCCGAAGGGCCACGACCGAAACGTTGTGACAAACTGTCTAACCTCTCGGTCACTAACAACCGAGGCTAACATAATACTTTATTAATATAATAACTGGCACATTCAAATATCCCGACAACATCATCCCCCCCAAAGAAAACAAGTTGTCTCCGACGACTTACAACAATAGAGAGATGAAATACACTACATAGAATAAGAAAATCACTGAAGAGAAGGGGCGGAGGGGCGTCCCTGAAAAAGCTAAAGTGCCGCCCTCCCCATCAATGCTGCTTCTAGCGAGTCTTTTCCGTCACCTCACATTCCTCCCATGCTTGCACCAAACGTATCTCCAAAACATACTTTTTAATTGTAGCCTCCACTAACTCTTGTTCAACCAATACTGTCTTCCAACTCCTGGGTACGCTGAGCCAAGTGTCGCTCTACTGCTTCCAACCGGGTGGTTAGCTCCTCCCAAGCTCTCTATGCATCCACCAAGACAGCCTCACGTCCAACCAACACCTACTCCAAGTGCCTCAAAGCGTAGTACCCCTCTCAAAAGGCTTGCTCCAGTGCTCTCTCCACCTTTGGCATGCAGACACGCCATGCCTGTAGCAGCTCCGGGTCTCATCAACTGGTCACACTCCCCAAAGGCTGATAACTGAATTGACTGGGGGTCTAGGGGGCAACGCCCCCAGCGGGGTCGAGGGGCAGCGCCCCTGCGGGGTCCTGGGGCAGAGCCCCAGGCGCGAAGACCAATTTAACACCCTTCAAACCCACACAGAAGTCTATGAAACACACCATTTTTTATGATTTTCTTCCGATCCCATGCTCATTTCTGCCAGACGCTTATGTTTTCCTCACTACCTGCTTATGTCCTTCCCTTCAGTACCATTCCTTCTTCACTGTGAACTATTTTGTTTTGTCATCGTTTTTTTTACTTGAATAAATGAAATCGTACTTGCTTCTTCTTGGTTCTCAGCCGTACGGTGCTCTGCTCTTAGTGTGCAATCACTTAATAGTTATTGCCTTTGCCGTACTTTTATTGCTCTCCTGGCACTGTACGGATTTTATCCTCTTATTTGCTGTTGCGTTATTCCTCCTTGCCGCAGGTCATTAGATCTGAGGCCTCTCGCACTTAGTACGAAGACCGTACGGTGGTGTTTTCCTTGTCTCTTCCTTGCACATGACTGTACGGAAGTTGCTGTCCTCCCTTAACCGTGCACAAAATGAACTCCTATTGCCCTTCGTCGAACAGCCACACGTGAGCTAAACTAGTAGTAGAAATGCCGTACGGCCAGCTTACCGTATGGTGGCCTGCTTTGTCCTCCTGCCGTACGGTACAATGAGCCTTTGTGCATGTAAAATGGCCTCCGTACGGTGATCAAAGGTCTACCCCTTGTGCCTCTCTATTTTGCCGTACGACATCAGGCAGTACGGTCTTGAGTGCCGTACGGTTGTTTTGTCGTGCGACCGTATGGTCCTACAGTGCTTTTTCCTTTTTCCTCTTTTTTTAAATTTTTTTTTTATAAATTCTTTTTTTTTTGTGTTTTTTTTTTTTCAAATGTACGGTCATGCATAGCCGTACGGGTATTTTTTCAATTCACCGTCTGGATGCTTCTCGGGTTGCCCTTACGGATGGCTCTTAGCTCGCCTGCTTGAGTGCTCGAGTCCCTTTCCATCCTCCCCTCTCAGGTGCTCTGTCCCTTCTGTCCCTTCTATCGGGTCCATCCTCTCCAGGTAAGGTTTCAATTTGGACCCTTTGATGGCCTCATGTATCTCTAGTCTGTCGAGAGTCCACAACTTGACAGCCCCATCGTAGCTGACTTCCCCAAATTTTCTTGGCTTCTTTAGAGTGTGCATCCGTTTGGTCAAGCTTTCCCTATTGCCGAGTCTGTTTTCAATGGCGATCCAAAGGCTTGGAACCATAAATTCTACAGGGACCACGGTCTCTTGCCTGTACATAAGAAGGAGAATAAAGATTTTGAAGGCTGCGGTCTTCCACACAGGATTCCAATCGTCACGGACAGGAATGATCTTAGGTTCCTCTTCCTTCTTATGCCTCAGGGGGTTTCGCTCATCAAATTTATGCATTGGGACTTCGCATACTTTTGCATCCCCTTCGTTGTATTCACTGTACTCGGACAAAGATATTTCCGGCACCTCGTCAATACTTAGTACATTACATGCTGGTCGGAAGAGTTCGTAATCCTGTATTTGCCAGTGGAAGAGACCGTTCAATGATTCTGCATCCTCCTCTGAGTATTCTCCCAATCTTAGCACGCCTTCACTATTTAGTTTCATTTCGTCCCTTCCTTCATCCCTTCTATCGTTTTCTCCTTCGGAGTTAGAGTCGGAGGAGGAAGCTATCTCCTCACTCACCAATTGGGTACAAAGATCAATTGTGAACTTTTTTCCTCCACTCCATCGAAAGGGTATTCCTTTTCCAATTATGGTTTGCTTTGGCTGTTACTAACCATTCTCTACCTAGTATGGCGTCATAGCCTTTCTGCTTCAGTGGAATGACGACAAAGTCGAGTACAAACGGTTGTGTACCAATAGTGACTGGTTGTGCCATCAATGTCCCGAGTGGTTTGATGCCGTGTTGATCTGCACCCAGTAAGTTGAAGGTTGGTGGTCACAGTGTTGGTTTCCCCAAGCTCTTCCAGGTTTCCTCTGGTAGGACGTTCACCCTAGATCCACTATCAATGATCGTGTTCGTGAGGATGGTACCCAAGATACCCATCTCGACCACTGCAGGATTCCGCCCATTATTTATTGATAACATCATGGGGTCGGCTGTGGAGCCGCTGGGAACCTCCGTCCATTCAACCGTGCTTGCTGGAATGTTTTGGCCTAGGAATAGGGCCATTTTCAAGTGTGGCATAGTTTCTAGTAGGTCCTTGACCTTTATGGGTACCTCCATTTGCATCATCTGCCTTAAAATATTTTGTTCGGCCATTGCTCGGGTAGAAGTGCCGGTGTTTGTGGAGTCCCTTCGGTCCTCCATACCCTTCGCGATCTCGGCCTTTGCCTCGAGCATCCTTTGTTTCTCCGTCGGATGGTGAGGATATGTGGCCTTCTTCATTTGCTCGCGTGTGATTGCGAGGACCTTCTCCATGCCCCCTCGTTCCATGTCTAGGATGTTGCAGCCGGGCTTCAAACAGTTAGCATTCTCGTGGTCCTTCGGTCTGCACCACCGACATAGTTTTAGTGGAGCGGTAGCCTCATTCTGACAGTCACGGGCATAATGTCCCCATTGGTTACAACTTCTGCATTGTATCATGGGCCTCCCCTTCGCGTTATACTGGACCCGCGGCTTGTTCTCATCATTGCCTCGGCCTCCCTGTCGGTTGTTTCTGTACCCGCCGGATGATGCAGCATTTTGTTGACCGCCGGTCCTGGATGTGGAGGGTTGCTCCTGGGTGAAGAGCACTTGTTGATTTCTCGCCCTCAGGTTGTAGGGACATTCATTGGTGGAATGTCCCGCAATCTGGCAGATGTCGCAAAAGGCTTTCTTGGGACAAGAACCTTTTGTGTGGCCTGCTTCTTTGCAGTCTGTGCACCACATGGTGTCTTCCTCTGCTTTGCTCGAGCCTCCCTTGGTGGCCTTCAGTTCTTTCATCATCCTCTCCAGATCTTTTTGTAAGGCCAACATTTTCTTACTTGATTTGCCCTCGTTGCTTTTTGCCTCTGATTCATCATCCGAAGACTTAGTCTTCCTGGAGGTCTTATATTTGCTCTCCAGATCCATTGCTCGATTGTACGCGTTGTTGTACGACATGGGCGGGACAATTTTCATTTTCCTCCGAAGAGAAGTTTTTAGTCCCTCCACGAACCACCTTTTCTTGAGTTCGTCCGCCGGGGTTGACTCCATTTTCCTGATGAGTTCCTTTAGTCGCCGCCCGTAGGCATGGACAAACTCACTCTTCGTCTGCTTTGTATTGTAAATCTCCGCTAGATTCTCATTGTTGCCCCTTAACAACTGAAATTCCGTCTGGAAGGCCTTTTTCACATCATTCCATGTCGTCAGGCCTGATTTGTCTACATCCGAGTTCCAGTCGATGGCTCCTTCCCTCAATGTCGCAGGGAATTGTTGGATCCATTCATCGTGGTCCGTGACTCCATTGGCAACCCATATAGTCTCATAGGTCCGGCAATGCCGAACAGGATCCTTTTTCGCTTGGCCTGTGAACTTGGGTAGTTTCTGCTTACTCGTAGCCATGGTAGGTTGTTGCCTCCGCGGGGGATTCGGTACTCCGACACTACCTCCTCCTTGAGTATTGTGTGTAGTGTTCACCGGTGGCACTTGCCCTTGCGGTAGTTGTGTGACTGGTGGGACCGTACTGTGTGGAGTCCTTGGTTCCAACAGAGGGTTCACCTGTGCGTTCACAGCGCCTTCGGCCGTACTGTCACTAGCACCTCCTGTAGTACCGTCATCTTCGACCGTATGGTTCCCTTCGTGGTCTCGGTCCTCTGCACCTGGTTTACGGGTTAAATCTTCAAACCGGTCTCGCTCTTCCTGAAGTAAGACTTTTCTCAATCGTGTTTCCTCGAGTAGTTCTTCCCTACTCCGCACTCTCCGATGCTCTGGCGAAGTGAACTATTCTCCGTCGGCCTCTGCACCTTCCGTACCACTTCCAAGATTCCTTTCGGGCAACCCTCCGGCAAGCTGGTCCTTGGCAAGTTGCCTCAGCCTATATCGATGTTCATGTTGTTGCGTGGAGATCAAAGCCTTCTATGCAGCCTCGCGTTCGTCATCTCTTGCCTTTTTATTTCTATCTTTATTTAAAACATTGGGCATAAATCCTTTCCTAACTTCTCTTCGCAAGTACATCTAGGCAACGGCGCCAGATGTTTTCCCACTGGGGTAAACTTAGTATTGCACAGACATAGTACAGGAAATATAGTAAACACAGAATATATTAGAGAATAATAAATACTTTCATTAATCATTCTAGACTGGCAAGTACATTCACATTATAATGATCATACCATAATATCCCCCGTGTCCATCCTCCAAAAGGGAATATAAACTACTCGAAGGGCCACGACTGAAACGTTGTGACGAACTGTCTAACCTCTCGGTCACTAACGACCGAGGCTAACATAATACTTTATTAATATAATAACCGGTACATTCAAATATCCTGACAACACAGGAGGGTTTGAATATTTTGAGATCTCTCAAGGAAAATCTTCAAAGGGCCCAAAACCAGCAAAAGATGTATGCTGACAGGCATCAAATTGAGAGAAGTTTTGAAGTTGGTGACTTGGTATACCTCTGGTTTCATCCCTATAGAAATCTTCTCTAAAGGCATGTGGCAAAGAGAAGTTGAGGCCGCGTTTTTACGAGTCGTAACGTGTGGTTCAGAGGATAGGTGAAGTTGCCTGAAGGGAGTCCAATCCACAACGTGTTCCATGTGTCTTGCCTGAAGAAAGCCGTGGGACAACTAGTCATAGTATTGAAGGATCTGCCACCCATCGACGAAGAAGGAAAATTAGCTCTGGAACCAGTCGAGATCATGGACACCGGGGAGAAGAAGCTTAGGACACACATCGTCAAGGAGTTTCTTGTGCGTTGGAAGGATCTACCTGGGAAGGCAAACAGATTTTGGAACACCCTAGTTTGTAATTGCTTGAGGACAAGCAATTTTCGGGCCAAAAGAACTGTGATGTCCTCTTTATTAAATAAAATAACTTATAAGATAATAATATTTGTATTTGGGGTCCCGACTGATTTATGTATATCTTGGGCCCATCTTTTTTTTTATCGTAGGTGTAGATGTTGCCGTGTCAGCTCTATTTGTGCACCCTCGAGAGTTTATCCAATGGGTATTGATGATTGCCGTGTAGGATGTTTTAGATATGCGATTTGGAATATTTTTTTTGTATTGCGAATTCCAATTGGAAATCTGTTGTTTGCCATTTCAGAGGTGAAAGATCCTCCCTATTTGGTTTGTTGTAGTTTCGGTGGTTCACAACCACCCTAGTCTGCTGTTGGAAATATCATTTCGATATTTCACTATGTGCTCCAAATTTGTGAAGTCTTCTGTAGAAGACAAATTTGTATTCGACAGCGACATCCAAATTAATCATTCTCTTGCATCATTGCGTAATATTGTAATCGTTCCTCTGTGGCGTCTCATTTGCAATTTCCTGTGAACATAAAATCCTTGGCTCATCATTGTATCCGAGTCAATTCTTGTTTCGTCTTGCAATATGGAGTTCTATCATTGTTTCCGTACACCTACAGCATGCATATTACTTCACACTCTTCCCAGCAATAACTGACTTCATCTCTTAGGTGAAAAAGAAGAGTAGTTTGGGCGATATCTATACTATCGTGGGGCTTGCCGTATGACCTACAACCATACACAATACGATCTGTTTCACGACATCGTACGGTCTACTTCTCAGACTTGTACGGTCCCTACCCTCTAGTTTTGTGCTCCTCTCATAAACTGGCGTACGCTCGCAGTCATACCGTCCAAGGCATCTCACCATGCATCAACCCAGCCTCCATACGGACCTCAGTTACAGCTGTATGGATATCACTAACACCATATGGACTTCTACACTACCATACGAACTTGATCTGCCGTACATTGAGCAGATAACCTTCTGATTCTACCGTATGGTCTTTATTCTGGCTCTCCGAGGCACCAAACATAGCAACATAGGGGTCTCAGACACAGCTAGTCGATTACATATTCTTTTGGAGTAATGTCTTCCTTTGCTTTGTTGACCCTTGGCACTGCCACCTTAACTGAACGGGACCCTATTTCATTCCTTTCAATCACAAAATATTTCTTAGCCATCTTCTTTTCCGTTTCTTGAGTTAATCTAGCTAATAATTCCTCTGTGTCATCCTTTTGTTCAACTTCTACAATTACTTTTGTCTTCATCCTATCCTTTAACCAATTTGGAATTGTGGATTGTTCAGTGCTATTATCTTCCACATTTACTCGTTTAATTCCTTTATCTTCCACATTTACTCGTTTAATTCCTTTGAGTGCTGATATCATTCCCTCTTGGAATCCTCCTACAATATCAATTTCAATATTTTCGAATTCCATTGCTGAGGCGGATGGTTGCTCGTCTTTCCTGCTGAATGGGTTCTACATTCTGTCCCTCATAAATTGGAGAAGGAATTTCCAATTGCGGTTAATTTTCAGCAATTGATACTCTATTTTGATCAATCTCCCTTATAGATGAAGTGCTGGCAAAAGAATGAAGCCTGAGCTGTCCCGTTCTTTTGGTGTACCAATTCCTTATTTGCAGCCTTCTTTCTCCTGGTTCTTAGCAAACTTTTAGTTGTATCTTTTCATTTCCTAGAATTTCTGCATGGTTCGAGGGAAACCACAAGTGCGTCATCTGAAGGTTTTCTATTTTACTATGTACGTTTGGATTCTAGATGCCAAAAGAATCAAACTTGACTCCAAGTGTCAAAAGTTAATGCTGACAAGGTACAATGGCAATCATAAAGCCTACAAGTTGATTGATGTGGACACTGACCATTTTACGTTCAACATGGATGTGGTGATAGATGAAGAAGTTTGGCCTTTTCAGGTCTCGTTTTACATCAAGACTTTTGTAGATCATGCTTTGAAATCTTAAGACTCAAGTGTTTAGCTTTCATTAGCTATCCCTAAAGAGCCCGGGGGGGGGGGGGGGGGCGCGGAGTGAGGGAGAGTCTAATGATTTTGAATATTTATAATCTTTGAAATAGGTACTTGTACCTGTCCTAGAAGAGTTTATTTAAGAGATGTTGGATTAGCATCCAGATGACATAATATTCGACAACCCAACTCAAGGCATGCAAGATGATATAGATGGAGTTGTTTATACAAAGAGACCTAAATGATGGGAAAAACACATTCCTGTGATGAACTCATTTTGGATGCTGAGAGGGGGGGTGAATTAGCATAAAACAAATTGTCAACAACTAACTTCAATAACTTCCTCAAATAATAGTGTGCAAGTAAATAACAGAACCAACAACATAAAAACACCAAGATTTATACGTGAAAAACCCAAACTGGGAAAAACCATGGTGAGCACTTGCCCACAAAGATAATTACTTGAAGTATATAATCTGATTACATAAGAATATGAGCTCACTGCTCCGGGATACCAAATAGAGGCTCACTGCCAATACAACAATGAATGTGAATAATGAAGAAGGTTCATTGCCTTACAGCACAAACATGAGCTTATTGCTCTGGACTTGCATACAGAGGTTCACTGACAAAGTAGCAAGATACAGTAACAAACTCAAGTGCTCAAGACTCGCTGTAATTGGACCCCCATACGTTATGGAGAGATCTATATGCTACATCAGAAGCCATGTCAACACGCCACAACTGAATCCATGTCAACATGCCACGTCAGAAGTTGCCACAACATATTTCCGGGTTAGAACAACAATTGGAAAGAACAACATAGGATGACACAGTCTTTGAAACACCAGGGACACACTCCTGATCACTAGAGAATGCCACAACCAAGACCAAATTTTTTTGAATTCATCTGAATGAGTAGCATCACAACTTCAACCTTGGTTTCTAGAAGAGAAATGCTCTAGAAAGACAAATAATTGGAATTGTAAAACTGCTAACAACAATGTGACATAGTGCTACTGTAACAAAACAATAGATATCTGGACCAAGCAGAGTTCCCGATATAACACAAGAGCACTATAAAACACCATCTACCCATGATCCTATGATACATACCTATCTTCCACTGTTCTGAGACCATACAGGAAACATTCCTGTCTTCCACTGTTTTGTAGTACAGTACAGAGAACGTACCTGTCTTCTAATATACTGAAGGTTCAACATACATATCCACATCACCAAAAATAGCAAACGTTTGGACCACGAAGCTTGAGGGTACACAAACTCAAACTCCTCCGGAACTTATATTTCTAACAATCGCCCTCTTTGTCATTGATGACAAACAACCACCAAAAATGTCAACTTCCCCTTATTGTAATGACCATTTACTTGATTGTTCTCCCTCTTTTCCATCAAGGACAAAGGCTAGTATAAGATCTACCGCTGCACAACTCTGATATTCTAACACCTGCAGCAGTCAAACATTTGTTGCATAAAGTCTGTTCTGAAATTTTTGAGTTATGTAATCAAACACAATAAAAATTACAAGTATTATGTATAGAAATTGTATCAAACACTTGTATGACAATGGAGATCAAGCATTCTACTTGTGAAGGCAAAACACAAAGACATAACCTCCAAGAGGGCTCCTCCAATTATCAAAGTTTTTTAACATCATTATAACAAACAGTTGGCAAACATTCAAGAGTGCTAGAAACAAATAGAAATGAAGAATATAATCTGCTGTTCCAGAAAGCAGAATTACAAATTTCTAAATGTTTATTTCACCAACCATTAAATGATACCAGTCACAATTGCAATAATGAGTGTAAAGAATACTAGACCAAGTCTCAAGGACTGAAGCTGCAATTATTAGTAGATAAGGCTGAGATGAAGTTTCCAGCCATAGTGAATTGGTCTGATGAAATTCTTTTCTCAGAAATCTGTTCCAGCCTGAATGTCTATGTAGTTCTTTACTGCAATTACATACTGTGCCTGCAAAAGGTTCATATTCAGACTGATAAGTTCTTGAATTACTGCCGTATGTTCTTCAGAAGAAATACTTAAGCTCTTCATTCTTAGGCAAATTCAAGATATAGCTAATCACACTTGAAATGTTCTGAAAGTGATCCCACCATAAACAGCCTGAGTGCTTTCTTCTTCCACATATACTACACTTTGTCCAAACTCCTACTAATAAGTCCAATATTGATTTCTGAAATGAACTCACCTCTCAATGGCAGATTGGGGTTTTGTCCAACCTCATATTCCAAGGGGTTTTGTCCTTAGAAACCAACTAGTCCTTAACATCTCCAGCTGTTTGGATTTGAAACATAATTCCCTCCCATGAAGGGTTTCAATCAAAGCTATCAAATTTCCACAATCCATTACAATTACAGTAATTAGCTTTTGGATTCAATTGTGTTTGCATTTTTAGTATCAATGTTTCGGATCACACTCAGTGATCCATCATTAGGATGAAAGAGAGCAAGAGAAGCAAAATAATGGATCACGGAGTGTGATCCGAAACATTGATGCCAAAAATACCAACTAGTCACTGACTTTCAGCAACAAGAAGAAATGGCTTCCATATAAAACTCTCATAACATGCTCCAAATGAGAGTACACCTTATTTATAAAGCCTCTTTAGGTGGTTGAAACACATCCGGAAGCAATGTGGGATAAAAGTTACTTTTATTTTTTTTCTCCCCAAAAGCAACTTTATGTTATAATTTAAAGTTGACATTAGAATAAAGTTTATTAATTTAAACTCTCCCATTGCTCCAAAAGTGACCTGGTCATTAAAGTAATGATAATTTGACGCACAAGGTCCCTGGTTTATGTGCCCAAGATTTAAAACTTCTCATCCCAGTTCCAACAAGCTATAACACTAAGATTCTCATTAGACAATTTTCAATAAAATAGCAACCTTAGTAAATTTAATTAAATTATAGCCAATAGTACACCCAACTTGCAAAAATGATTGAAAAGCATCGAAATTGAAATTTGATAGCACAAGAGTGATCCTTATGATGAAAGATGATAAATGAGCTTGACTGGGTGACTTTCCAAAAATAGACGCTCCCTCCAAGAATCTTGGAGCCCAAACCAGAAGTCAAATATAACATCTGAAAGCATCATTTAAGTCCTCTACACCATCCGAGCTCATTGAAAATATCAAAACACCCCTAGAATCATGCTGACACAAACTTAGAAAGCCAACAACAATGACATTGCTAGAGGACCCAAAAACGAGGACATTACAGTTCTCCCTTCCCAACATTGCTTGTTCGCAAGCAATGATTCACTATAACCCACCAGGATCCCAAATTAATATCAGAAATACTGTTCTACCAATCCACTGCACCACTCTGATATAACTAATCTCAACCATACTGTCATGCTCCAGCACCTTGGTACATACAGTATCTGTCATGAGAATTCCTGGATCCCAAGTCTGAGTATCAGAATATATCTCAAGAGTGGCCGAATGGTCATGCTTGCATAAGTCTACCAAAATGAGCATCCTCAAACTATAACCAACTCCTTGAAACACCTCTACCCACGAGAATGTTCCACCTCAATCCCACAAGTAAAAAACCCATCCACCTTTCCCACTTTCTGTAATATCCTATCGCTCCAGACCAATTATAGATGGAATGTTCAACTGCCACAACACTACTTCTCGAACCTGTATCCCAAATTGGTGACCATACCAGAGAAGCAAACTGCAACCTTGCAGGGCATGACTTCCTCCCCCATAAAGGGAAGCATACCAAACCAATCATCCATCCCACACTTATGCATTGTCCAAATTAGAAAGTCCTCTGTAGGTGGGCTGAATGGAAAACAAAATGCATCCCACACAATCTAACCATAATGTGATGCACTAACAAACTCCTCTGGAATCCTGAATCTGCACTAGGATTCCATAACTGTCTCTTTGTACCAAGAGACACAAAGTAAATCGTTGTGTGAAAAATTCACACCAACAAGGACAATCAACATACCAAGCTCACCAGCCCCATACTGAATATACTCTACCCAAGTGTCATCATCATGCTCAATTTCTGTGATGGTAGACCTACTAAAGGCACTAGAGAACTCGTCACGACAATGTGGTTGAGTCCCAGTTGTGTGAAGAGGAGAATGAGTCAAGGAAAACCCATCAGCATTGTCTTCTCTCCTTATGTACTCCTTGGCCATACTGATAGCCAAGTCTCTATCCAAGGCTGATTTGTAATCAACATCATGTCCATCTGCCAAATGTGACTAGGCAACCACCTCCTGGTTGCAAGAAGCACTAATTTGAGGAGTACTCTCCTCCAAGATCAAGAGTTGGGACTCTTGATAGACTCATGGATCAACACCAACAAAAAGTACCATCAAAGTCTGTGAATTGCTCAGATCTCCATACAACAACTAATCCCTGACTTGAGCCTGTGAAGGGCCCTCAAAGAGAGATGACTCGTGATCCACATGAAGACGACTATGTGAATCACCAAAAAACTCGAAGTCAAATCTCTCATAATAATGAAACTCTGAATGTAACTCCTGTTTAACAAACAAAAGAGGCTCTGCACTCTCAACTGGAGTGTCCAAGATTGAAGAACTGAAGCTATCATCATCCCCCTGAACCGAGGCTGCCAAAAAAGTTTGTACCGCTACCTTGGATGATGAAGCTCGTGCCAAGTTCACTCTAGACAAAGTTCTTCAATCTGATTTTCTGATGCTTGAAGGGCCAATTGAGTGCTCTCCAATGTATCCTGCAAAAGCTCAAGCTCATGAATTAGCTTATCCACTTTCTCTTCCTTCCCACTCAATGCACCTGAATAAATTTCAGCAAGATCGAGGAGATGATCTCGGTTGGAAAGTAGATGCATATAATCTGACTTCATTGTAACCAAAGCTTCTTTGATTACCTGGATGTGTGTATGGGAAGATTCTTCTTCTTTACCTATTTGTCTTTTCACAAGCTGTTCATTCCATGGCTGATTTTCAATCAGCTTGTGAATCTTATCAAAATGAGTCAATGAAGCTACAATCTGGTCTTCATTGACTTTCAATTGATTTTCCAAACTGTGAGAGGTATTGGCCTTTTGTAACAAGGTTGATTCACACTCCAAATCCTCACACCAAGCCTGGAAAACATGACTAACACAATTGTCCTCATCCATGATGTCATCTGAATTAATTGATTCAACACTCTCAATGTCATCTTCATGGTACACTTGCTGATCTGGAACTTGGGCAATAGTAGTTCCAATCAAAGGATCATCAATGTTTGGTGCCAAAACACAATCCAGCTCTCTAGTCATTGTGTGAGCATCACCGAACACTCCTAACCCAGCTGTAGATGACAAAGATACGACATGGAGTGAAGTAGAAACAACAATAGTATCACTCCAAGAATCACCATAAGAATCCATTCTTACCACTTGGTAGGTCAAGCATAATATCTAAGTTACCCACCACGAGACTAGTATAACCTGTACTTGTTGCATCAGTGGATTCTTGGTCACCATCTCTAATTGTGTCATAATGCTGAATTGAGACAATATTTGATCCATCATCCCCATTGTTAGCCAAAGCACCCATAAAATCAATCTTTGTAATCAGCTGCACATTATGGAATAGATTGCTAGTAGACTTCTCATCTAGAGAAGCAAGTGCTTGACCACTAACAACAGCTGGTTCCTCACACAACTCTGTCTCATGAGGAGCAGCATAACCATCCTGAACAACTTCTTGAACTTGTGCCTCTTTGTTGTACACCTCTTGAGAAGGCATAGAAATGCTGCAGGTAGCTGGTTGCTCATCCTGTTTGATCAGATTGGCTGCCCCTGTGTCTGTGTTTCATTTTCAACTCTTCCTCTTTTCCACCAGCACATTAGTGATGGGGTTCCCAAAGGCTTTTGCATGATAAACCTAAGTTTTGTCTCATTTCATTTGTGCTCTTTTCCGAATGGTTGGTAACCTGTGAAGTAAGTATCTCTTCATTAAGACTTCTAGATACTTCACTTGTAGTTGCATCATGTCTTTCATTCTTGTTTTGAGATGTAGAAGTGGATTGTCTTGATTCATACCGATTAAGCATTCTTTGTATATGTTGTATTGTTCCTCTTAACTTTGCAAGGTCCATTATTTTCTCCCAGTTAGGCCCCTTTTCCTTCAATGGTGAAATGGGAAGGAAAGTAGGTAACAATCCTCCCTCAATTCTAGCCATTGATGTAATATGCAGCTGAAGCAAATTGATTTCTACCCTCAAGCTGCCAGAATCAAGGTTCTGATATCAGTGTAGTATCCCTTGCCAATTCTGACCTCAAAATGCTGATTAGAGGCTTGAGGAATATCGTCAAAGACTTTGCATACAACCTCTTTACTTGCTGTTTCAATGTTTCAGTCTGATAAAGATTGCTTGAAATGATGTCAAATGTGATTTAATGCTTTCAAATGGTTACTAAGATGTCTATGCAGAGAACCATAATGCAATTGCAATTCTTTTTGTCTTTTGAGTGCATATAGATGACCCACACAATGCAAATATGCACCTACAACAGCTAGACATTAATTCAAATAGTTGACATGCAAATTAGATACGAGAGAGACAACTCATGGCATTCAAACTCCTTGGAATTTTTATGATTTGATGGTGAATATGCATCTATATCACCACTGGCATTTTAACAAACACTTAGCATGCAAACTAGAAATTATATGGCTGCAGCATAATGAAGTATTTTATTGATAATTCTCATGCCAAATAGTTACAAAGATATATCATGTAATTCCCAGGACTTATGATAGCCAAATTAGAGAACCTGGTATGTAAATGCCTACTGCAAATGATGGTCTCCACTCTACAATGTATATAATCTGCCAATTTAACACGTCCCTGCTGTAGCTATATATAATCTGGCAATTAAATGTTCGATTTCCTGATGCATAATGGCAGCCAATATGAATCTCTTGGTCTGCTGTAGATATTCCTTCCAATCCTTCAAACCCTAGATGAAATCTTCCACCTATTAGCACAAATTGGACTCCTGGATGAAGCCCACAAACTTAGTGATAATTCAGTAGGTCTTTCACAATCTCAAAATTGCAAACCATTGAAGAGTTTCCATTCTCCAATGAGGATAATGGCTGAAACTTGCAACTCAAGCTCCAAACCCCATATTCACTATAAACAAAGTCAAATTCATCCAAGCATAAGAGGTTTGATTCTTCTATTGGCCTTTTATATATTTTCCCATGAAGTTCGAACCTCAAGAGACTTCACTCTCAAGCCACATTAAAACACTTATAATAAATGCTTTTGTTGTAAGTTGACCATATGGAATCAAATTAATTATTCCTCATATGCTCTTTATAATTTGACTTTATAATCATTAAATGTCCCTTTTATAATAAAGTCAAAGAAAGTCATTAAATGCTCTCAATAATTTGACTTTATGATATAAAATCCCCTTTAATTATAAAGTCACATGAAGTCAATATAATATTCCCTTAAAATAATTAATAATTAAATGTCATAACTACATTAATAACCATTATTTAATGATTCTGATTTTATCATTGGCTAACCCACTGTTGCCACTCTAGATTTGGATGCCTTCCTAAAAATAGTAACGGTCCCTCTCTAACATCCACTGACTTACTATAAATATTAAGTATCTCAAAATGGAACCAGAAACCTCTGAATATCAATGTCTCAGAACAAATGAAAGACATGGAAAAATAAACACTTACAATGACCACTTGAAGAGCTCCAAAACTCCCTAACTGGACCCTCTAATCCACCAAACTAGCCTACAAGGGTCAAAATAATAGGCTAATCCCTCGAACTCTGATGTTCACGAAAATGGGGGCATTACATATGCTTTTGATTTACCATGTTCTTTTTGTCTTGCTCTTGTTTCTTATTATCTTTCTCCTGCTTCTAGTCAACCATGTTCTTATTTTCTTCCTCATTCTTCTGGTCTGCTATAATCCAGTCAGCATCCTTTTTGTAATGTCCCCTTTTTAGCATGACCATGATAGTGGATGGATTTAGCCTATTAATGGGTTCTTGTAGGCTAATGCTGGTGATTAGAGGACCTTGTTGAGGGTTATGGCTCCGTTTGGTGGGACTTACTATTTATAGTAAGTCAATGGATGGTTTCGATGAGCTCAGATGAGTTAGAGGGGTTGAATAATGCTCTCAGGTTTTATTTTTCGCTTTTGGTTTGGGCTACAAGAATCTTGGAGGGAGCGTCTATTTTTAGTAAGTCACCCCGTCGGGTTCATTCATCGTCTTTCTTTATCAAGATCACGTTTGTGCTGTCAGATTTTGATTCTGATGCTTCTTGAGTCATTTTCACAAGATGGGTGAATCATGATTATTATTTAATTAAATACACTAAGGTTGCTATTTTTGTTGGTATTGTATATTGGCCACCTTAGTGTTATAGCTTGTTGGAACCGGGTTGAAAAATTTTAAATCTTGGGCACAAGAAATAATGACCTTGTGTGTCAGAATATCATGATATTGATGAAAAAATCGTTTTTGGAGCCAAAGGGAGTTAATAAATTATATTATTCAAATATGTGCCTAAGCATAAAGCAAAGGGCATTTAAGTGAAAAGTGTGTGAGAGAAGCTAATTGCCTTTGGTGTCTTGAAGAAGATATATTTTATTATAAAAGCAATGCTTTGTGCAAAAGCAATTGATTCATTCTTGGTTATTGTGTTTTAATCTCATGGTGAATTTGTTGAAGGGTTTAAACAAGGGTTTTGTGAGGACTGATTCCTCTCTGTTTGCACTTTGAATGACTGAAAGACGTGGTGAATTGTGCTTTGAATATCAGAGAATTAATTCTGATTATACTGATTACAATTTTGGTGTTTTATACCAAAATTGTTCATTATTTGCTGCAAGTCGACCAAGGTTTCTTGGCATCTCATTTGCCTTCCAAGTCTATTGCACACTGGTTTTTGGAGGGCGATTGGTGGTCTGATTTGGTTGGTACATCATCATTTGGGGAAGCAATGATCTCTTGTTGTGGCTGCGAATTGAATGAAAAGGGCAGTGTGTGTTAATGAAGGGCTGCGTGCATTTATTCTGGGGTTGTGTATAACCACAAGAAAGCTGCGATCATCTTCCAAGCAGCTTGTCCTTTGTCTAGGCTGCGTTTAGTTCCTCCAGCAGCAACGATTCGTATATCTAAGAAATAAGAGGTGTACATTTGATATTTATAATTGCATTGTTTCAATGTATGTGAATTTCCAAATGATCAATTCAAGGGTTTCTTGCATTGGATTTAAATTCAGAATTTTTGTTTCTTTCAAATATTCCAAAAAGCAATTAAAAAGCATATATGTGGAAAAATCACAAAAAAATCATTGCAGGAGCTAGCAAGACTCCTTATAGTGGTATCAAAACTTGCATGTAAAGTGTTTGACTAAATGTCAAACATTCAAAATTGACAACCAAAATCAGATTTGAGGCAATATCCTAGTTGGAGATATTACACTTTTTGTCTTCTCTTTGCTTTTGTTCCACTATTTGCTTCTTGTCTAACATGTCCTTGTTGATTTCTTCTTGCTTTTGTTCTACTATAATCCATTCGGCCTTTATCGGATCTTTCGATTCAACTTTTCTTTCTTTACTATCGTTTGACAAAGTGGATCCCACTTTGTCTTGATCAAGATCCATTTCTACATCATCTCGCCATCTACTATTATATTGAGTGAGAAAACACAGATTCTCACACTTTTTTTCAATATAATAGATATTACCAGCAGTCTTGAAACCTTCCGCAACCCTTTTTCCAATCAGTTTTTTTCTAAGAGGTCAACCATCGCTTTTGAACATAACTTCATAACCCTTTTTGCACATTTGACTAACACTCAACAAATTATGTTTCAAACCTTAAACATAGTAAACGTCATCAGTTCTATGCATACCATCAATTGAAATGGTTCCTATGCCTTTTATTATAGCACTTCCTTCTCCAACAAATCTAATTGCTCCATCAACACAATCTTCAAACTTGATAAATCTTCTTTTATCTATTGTCATATGATTTGAACATTTGGAATCTATAATTCATGCATTTGTAACAACTTTAGTATGCAGAGCAATCTGTTCCCTTCTTTGAAAAATGACTAAAAACAAAGATTCCTCAATTGTTTCATAAGTATCTTCATCTTCAGAAAAATATTCTTCCATGAAACAAAAGCTCTTTTTACTTCTACCTTTGATATCAAACTTCTTTCCAAAATCTCTTTTCTCTTGATTGCCCTTTTTATCTTCATCTTCTAAATCACTATGATAATCCCTATATTTGCAATCATTAGCAAAATGCCCTATCCTTCCACAATTGGAACATTTAAAAGGTAACCAGCCTTTGTATCTATCGGTACCTCGCCTTAATCTTGTTGAGGGATATGCTTCAACATCCTCCGACATCTTGCATATCTTCGGTTCAACATCTTCAAGAGCTTTGAAAGTAGTTTCTCTTTTTTCTCTTTCAACTTTTGCAAGCTCAAATGTAGAAAGCGACCTAATGAGCTGATCAATGGAATATTGACTCAGATCATTGCTCTCCCTTATTGAACATGCCATAGGTATGAACTCCTTCTGTAGGGTTAATAGGATCTTGAGAATAACATTAGTATCTTCTAGATGTCCACCAGTAGCTCTGATTCCATAAACAACATTAGTAACCTTGTAGATATAGCTCTCAACACTCTCATCTTTTGTTTTTCTCAAAACTTCATACCTCTCTTTGAGATTCATTAGTCTTGCTTGTTTAGAATGGAATATTGACTCAGATCATTGCTCTCCCTTATTGAACATGCCATAGGTATGAACTCCTTCTGTAGGGTTAATAGGATCTTGAGAATAACATTAGTATCTTCTAGATGTCCATCGATAGCTCTGATTCCATCAACAACATTAGTAACCCTGTAGATATAGCTCTCAACACTCTCATCTTCTGTTTTTCTCAAAACTTCATACCTCTCTTTGAGATTCATTAGTCTTGCTTGTTTAGTGCCAAGATGAATAGCTCTCAACAATAATTAATCAGGTTTGGTGGTAGTAAGGAAATGAGGCTGCCCACTAGTTGTCTAAACAAGGATTCATCCACAACAGGTGAATTGGACTGAGCTGATAATTTGAGCGCAGGTTCCATAGGAGTGGGAGCAGGTTTGCAATGCTGCATTCTGAACCTGTCCACAAGACTTCTAGCATACTTGGACTGAGAAAGGAAGATACTGTGCTCTGTCTGCCAAACCTCAACTCCGAGACAATAGTGCAAGAGTCCGAAGTCTGTCATATCAAAAGTGCGACAAAAATCTTGTTTGATTTTAGTGATCAAATATGTTGAACTTCCAGTGATGATCAAGTCATCCACGTAGACAACTATACACAATACATCATCACCTACATGTTTGATATACAGGTTTGAATCCGATGGACTCCTTTGAAAACCATTATCGGTTAGGTATTTATCAATTTTCATGTACCAAGCCCGAGGAGCTTGTTTTAGACCATAGAGAGCTTTGACAAGTTTACAGACTTTGTGTTCCTGACCAGCAACCTTAAATTCGGAACGTTGCGTCATGTAGACTTCTTCCTGTAAGTTACCATTCAAAAATGCACTCTTAACATCCATCTGATGAACTTTCCAACCAAACTGAGCTGCTAAGGCAAGAACAAGTCGTATGGTACTCATTTTAGCTGTGGGAGCAAAGATCTCCTCATAGTCAATACCTTCCCTTGGTGAGAACCCTCGAGCAACAAGACGAGCCTTATACTTGTCCAAGGTACCATCAGCTTTGTATTTTACCTTGTATACCCATTTGCAGGTAACGGGTTTCTTTCTTGCAGGAAGATCAGAAAGGATCCAAGTATGATTTTTTTGAATACTCTGAAATTCAACTTCTATAGCCTGTTCCCACTTAGGGATACCTTTAGCCTCAGAATAAGTTTGGGGCTCATAAACACTATGAATGTTAGCCATCAGAACAAAATTAACTATAGGGTGTTGTTTGCCCTTATTTCTAGAAACTCTACCTTCAAGGAGCTCATCATCCCTGAGATCACTAATAGTTTTAACCCACCATTTGGGCCGGAGAGTAGACGAGCCAATCTTTGGAGGAGCTGGAGGAGGTTCAGGAGCAGCAATAGGGGCAGGGAGAGGATCATGTTTGGGGGCCTGAATAGGATCAACGGCAGGGGCCCCAGGGCAAGCATTATCTGTATCATCCCTCCCATCAAGTGGTGCTAAAGAGGAACACTGTGAGGCTGTTCCTCAGAACACTGCTCAGAACAAGGAAAAAATCCACGAGTTTCATCAAAAACAACATCACGACTAAAGATAAGATGAACAGTGTCGATATCTATCAATCTGTAGGCCTTATGGGTGTCACTGTACCCTATCATCATGAGTCTTTGACTCTTGGAATCTAATTTGGAATTTTTAGCATCAAGAATCCAAACATAGGCAAGAGAGCCAAAAATCTTCAGGTGATTGATCTTGGGCTTATGACCAGGCCACAATTCTTCGGGAGTTTTGTTCGTGACAGCCTGAGTAGGGGAGCGATTAAGAAGGTAAACAACAGTAAACATTGCTTTTGCCCAATACTTAAGAGAAATGATACTGCAACCAGACTCGTTTTCTACCAACAACTTGAAATTTTGAAATGTACTAAAGGCATCTGATTTTTGTTTAAGAAAGTACACCCACATCTTTCTACTAAAATCATCAACAATAAGCAAGAAATATTTGCAACCAGTAACTGAAGATGTATTCATAGGTCCACAAATATCAGCATGAAGTAATTGAAGTACCTGAGATGCACGCCAAGAATCACCATCTTTGAAGGGAGTCCAATGTTGTTTGCCAGCTTGACAAGCGTCATATACTCCAAGATACTGCGTCTGAATTGGAGGTAGGCCAGAAACAAGTTCGTCTCGGGACAGCTGAGAGAGATACTGGATGTTGAGATGTCCATATCGTTGATGCCACAAAGTATTGAGAGATAAATCATGAGCTGCCATAGCTATTTCAGGAGAATCACCAGTGTCAGTAAGCGGATATAGGTGATAATCCTCAAGTCCACAAGCAATAGTGAGACGAGTCGTGTGATCAATAATGGAACATTTGTGGGCATTGAACACCACATCCAACTGAGGGGAATTTCTCATGATTTGAGTCACAGAGAGCAGATTGAGTGCCATACTAGGAACATAGCATACATTGAGAAAGATGAGCTGACACTCACCAGATTGTATCTGAACATTTCCTCTGCCAATATTTTTAAACTCCTCTCCTGCACCAAACACAACTGTATCACTGTAGGGATAGAAGTCTGTAAACCAGTCACGCCAATGAGAAAAATGACGTGAAGCACCAGAGTCAATATACCAAGCAGATGACTAGGCTAAATCAGACGGGCTTTTGGCCATAAAAGCATAGAAAGCAGACTCCTTTTTCTTAGAATGTTTAGCAACATTTGCCTGTTGATTTGACCCTCCTAGCTTCTTTTGTTCAGAAGCGAGCCGCTAACGGCAATGTTTCTTCATGTGGCCGTACTTATGATAGTAGTGACACTGAACACTCTTTTGCTGAGAATTGATGTAAACTGCCTTGTTGTGATGACTGAGAAGACTAAAATTTTGCTGCAAAGGCTTGTTCTGACGAGGATGAGGAAGTATGGTTACCAAACTCTTGCTTCAAGCGATCTTGCTTTAGGAGTTTGGTGCACAACTCTGAGAATTTCAGATCAACATTAGTTGAGGTAATGTTGAGAGTCTCTGTGAAATGGTCATAAGATGATGCTAGACTTTTCAGGGTAATAACTACCATATCTTCTTCCTCCATTTTTCGACCAATAGCTTCAAGCTGATAAGGAATGTCCTTAATCTTCGTGAGATGTTCCTGTAAGGACATACGTTCGACCATCATAATGGAGAACAACTAATTCTTCAGAAAGAAAGCGCGACTCTTGTCAGATGTCTCATGCAACTCCTTCAAATATTTCTAGATGTCGACAGTAGACTTGCTAGAAGGAATCTGAGGCAACTGATCATCTGTGACAGAGAGCTTGAGAAGCATAACAGCTTCTCGATTCCGATCATTGAACTTATCTTGATCTGCTTGGACAGAGGTCGAACGAGTCTCTGTTCCTAGAACAAGTCTATGGTCAACATTTGCTGCTTCCAGGTGTTATAATTGTTGCCATTAAACCGTTGACTGTTTTCTAGCATCAAATTGGTCAAAGATGCAATTTGCACGAATTTTGAGGCAATTTTTGGACTACCCAAAAAAAATCGATAAGAACCCAGAAGAGCAAACAAAAAACCCATAAATAATTTGAAACCAAAATTCAAATTTGTTGGCTCAAAAAATGAGGCACAGAAAACAAGGTACCCAGAAAATTTTGACAAAGACCCAAATAGGATCTCGAAAAACCCACCACAAATATGTATTTAAGAAAATTCTCGGATCCCAAAAATTAGCGTTTAAGCAAAAAAAAAGGCTCTGGTTTCGAAATACCATAACAGGAACTAAACAAATGCAGAGACTTGAAGAAACTAGGTCGTGTGAGCACCGGGTGTCGTGAATTCGAGCCACAGGTCGTGGACAGACAGACTAGTCACGCATGGACACACCAGTCGCGTCGCGTATGAACACAAAGTTGCAGTTGCACTAGCCACACTAGTCGTCCACGCAGCCATACCTGTCGTCCACGCGCCTCTCTCACCCCACTAGTCGCGTATGAAACTTGAAACACTCAGTAATGGAGCCTAGAGTAGAGAAAAAAATAGTGGAGAAGAAACCCGTGGAAAAAATCGTGACCAGACTCGCGATTTCGTGACTAGACTCGCGATTTCGTGAATAGGCTCTGACACCATAAAATAATGAAATATATTATTTTGTATTGAAAAAGAATGAATACAAAGAGTTGGACAAGCTCATATATACAAAACTAAGAATGAAAGAATAGCAACTATCTAAATCAGGATAGAGCATTAGAAAATGAAACTGCTGAATATTAGAAACATTCTAATACCCTCCCATAATGCTCAATCTGTCAATAACCCCAATAGCCTCCCTGAATTTTACAAATTTATCAAAATTGAGAGACTTGGTGAAGATATCAGCGGACTGCTCTAAGGTAGGAACATACAACAGCTGAATAGATTTGTCTTCAATTAGCTGACAAATGTAATGACAATGTGTTTTGACATGCTTAGTTCATTCATGGAAGACCGGATTCTTGGCCAGTTTGAGCACTCCTTGATTATCACAGAATAGAGGAGTCGGTCCTAACTAAGGAACATGCATATTTGCAAGCATCCGCCGAAGCCAAATTGCCTCACAAGCTGCTTTAACTGCTCCTCGATACTCTGCTTTGGTGGACGACAATGTAATGACCCTTACTATAAAGGCCACTAAAAACCACTAATATTGAACTGAGAAAATTCGTGAAACAGTTGGCATGCACTGAATACACTGCTGAAAGAAAAATACTGAATATAGGAAATTATTTTGCAATATATGAGTTCGCTGTCCCAAAATTTCAGAATAATAGATAGCAACCAAATACCCTCTAAAACACTATCAATGATGTAGGAAATTGCTCAAAACCATATGCCATTCATATATCAACAATTTGCAGCAATGCCATACATTTTTCAGTCAATGATATGATCATCAAACCCTAGGTTTGCAATATAGATAGACTGAAAATTACAATGCCCTTTCACTTGCAAAATCCTAGCCTTCCTTTGTTACCAATAATGCCAAATGGCAAACAAAGACAAGTACAATGTAAAATAGTAAAGTGCTGAAGCTATATTTTGTACTCAGTTGAAAACGTACATTTCTTAGAAAATATGCCAAATGCCAAATGAGAAATGAGGAACTTAATTGTAGATGGCTGCAATCATTTTTCGGACTGCTTTTTCGGACTGCTTTTTTGAATCTGTTTTTTCGGACTGCTTTTTTCCTCTTGCAACCAAAACTCAAACCCTCAGGTAAATCTGAGGATTCCAAATAAGCTCAACTTGAAATGGCTGAATACCACTTCCAAACTTGCAACCCTTCAGTAGATATTTCACTACCTCAGTTATGCCAATCTAGGGGAGTGATTCGTTCCCAAAGATCGAATAGTATTTGCAGACCACAAGTCTACAAATTGCTTCACAATGAAGAAGTAGAAGAAATTCCAAATCCAAGCATGTAGAAATGAAAGCCCAAGCCCTCTATTTATTCTTTTCCTTGAGAAGTTGCTAGAACTTCTAGAAACATCCAATTATAATGTACTTTATAATAAAATAACATTATAATAATAAAGTACATTTCTCAACTCAAAATTATAACAATGTAGGCCCAAATGTCTCATAACTGAATGTAGGCCCAACTACGACTGAACGTAGGCTCAAGACTGAACGTAGGCTCTATTACAACTGGATGTAGGCTCAAACTGGATGTAGGCTCACTCTGGATGTAGGCTCCACTACAATTGCATGTTGGCCCAAACTGGATGTAGGCTCTACCGAATGTAGGCTCTGTCAGCAATATGCAATCAAATGATCAACATAATGACCCTCTCTCCAAACCATTTGCCTACAAGACTCAATGATAGGCAAATCCATCATGCCAAACGATGTCAGCCAAAATGGGGACATGACAGTCCGCCCTTCCTGAAATTGCTTGTCCCCAAGCAATGGCTAAACAAATAATCAATCAATCCACCTGGATCCCAAATGTAGTCATGATCTAAACTGCTGTCAATCAACGCAAGCTCCTGCAATATTCTCTGAAATATAATCAAGAGGAATCCATAATCAAACTGGCAAATACAACTCAACCAAACTCCAACATCACAATTGCCAGAGTTAGGAAACCACAAGAAACAAACTCTCGAAATATTAGAACCCAAGTAGAGAGGACAACTCAAACTGCCAACATAGTAAATATCACCAACACATCCCACTGGCCTATGTAGAGCGCACAATCCAACTCTGCAACAACAGTGAACACTCCCGAATGAATCTGCCCCAAGTACGGAGAATCCACACATTGTACAACTCCTGAAGTGAAAACAACTCTACAAATCACCGACCACTGTCTCATAACCATAACTCTCATGTACCGCTGATGGCGAAAAGATAGTACAAGATAGATAGCAAGAAATAGAACCCAAACCAAATCTGACGGCCATCAACTGCTCAACACATGGATCAAATGCAAACTGATGAACATATCCTGCAGTATGATGCTGATAAAAAGAACCAACCTCAGTCAATAGCTCACCATGCGCAGGTAATACAACCCACTGTGACTGATCACCAACTAAGTCAGGAGATGACATAGCCAAAGGAGTAGAATCAATAACAACAACCGCTGAGGTATCACTCCCAAACTCTTGCTCTAAATCATGTATTATCACGCTGTCAACTGCAGAATCTATCGCCATGTCATGCCCATCACAACTCTCATCCCGTGGCGTCAAACCATCCCATAACCGATGACAAGCACTAGGGACCAAAGTATATCTACGTAACATCATCTCATCAACATGGTCATCAAGGGTAAACTGATGAGCATACCTCACAGTGTAATGCCGATAAAATGCGCCAATCTCAGTCAGTGGCTCAGACTGCAATCCAGATGAAACTAATTGCAACCGATCACTAACCAAGCCGGAACTGACTACTACCTGTGAAGACACCGCCAAGGGAGTAGCATCACTAGCAGGAACCATGCCAACTACCGGCTTATCAACATCAAACATGATCTCTGGTACAACATCACTAGTCTCCATGCCATCAGTAGTAGAGGCCACCATCATGTCAGGCATACCACAACAATTTGCTGCAGCACCCAACTCAACTGAACTTGACTCTAGTGGAAACGAACCCGATATGCCAATGCTAGTATCAAGGATGGATGCATCCCCATCTCCACTGTCTCTGACAATCTCGACCATGGACATCCTCGGATCACCAGACACCACAATCTGTGACTGTACAGAATCTGGTAAAGACTGAAGTCGCTCTAACTCCATGGTCACCTCAGCCAAATGAAACTGTGACTCCTCGAAAGCGAACTGTGTACTCTCAAGAAACTCAGAAGTCACCTTGAGCTGCTGAGTAAGCTCACTCACTTCACCTTCCTTGACCAACAAGGCATCATATGTTGTACTGCCCCACTTCATAAGATGATCTCTGTCGGCTACCAACTGCATATAATTCTGTCTCAGAATTCAGATAGCCTCCCACAAAGAGTGGATCTCTATCAAGGAAAGGTAACCGCCTCCCTACTCATCGCTAGTAGGAGAACCCCATCCATAAACTGCTAACAACTGACAAGCAGCATCGAAATGCTCGCAAGCAGCAGAAATGTCACGCTCACTAACTCTCAGCTGACTAGACACATGATGGCACTGGCTGGTCGAACTCCTAGACTCTACCCCTGGTACACTATCCAAAGGAGTAACCTCAAAATAGCTATCATCTGTAATACTGCCATCCAAATTCTGCAGACCAGCTGCTGAACTCGTATCATCAAATTGAGTGACTGAAGCATCAACATAAACCTCCGTATCAAAGGAACCCGCTGAAAAGACTAAGTCCTCAATACTGTCAATATCATCCTCCTCTAACAAACTATCCAAAGGAGTAGACTCAAAATCACTGATCTTTGGAGTACTACCATCCATACTCTGCGAATCAACTCCAAAGCTCACATCATCATATGGAGTATCAAAACTTGTAGCATCGTTATCCAACTCCGTCATAACAAATGAATCTGCCGAGGATGCTAAGTCCTCAGAACTGTCCACAGCATACTCCTGGATGTCATCAATACCCATATGATCCTAGGACTCATCTGTAAATACTAACACCTCAGATGTACCTGAATCATCACAAACCCACTGCACCCTGAGTGGTTGAGTGGAAATGTACACAACTCCTAACATCGGTGTATAGAAACTAATACCAACATCTGACAAGCTACGGGCACAAGCAAGGACAACACCATGCAATTTGCTAATCAAATCCATGATAGCACTCAAACAACTACTGCTACCAATAGGTGATAAAGATCTCCAGTCAACATAATCCCAAACACCAATATAACGATCCCGAATCCACATCCATAAACTAGAATCAGCTAGTAACTCAAGCAAACTCCTCACCTGAGTAATATGACTAATACCAACTAACTCCACATATATGTCTGATACTGTACTCATATCATCATCAACATGGGACCTGACTGTAAAAAAAGCAGAGTCCTTGCCACAAGTGCTAACTCTTGAACTGAACTCGCTTCAAGACAAAGCTCATCCACATACCTGTCTAATATTGACCCTAAATCCCGGATATGAATGAAAAGTGTACTCTCAGAACTATCAGCAACCACATGTGATCCGCATGTCGTAGAAAGCTGAGTATCACGTGTGTAAGATGGATCTGAACTCAACTCTACGCCATACCCATCCACATGTCTCTATGCGGCACTATTCCAATCAACTGTACTATCCTCGATCACTGTAACATCATCAGGATCAACCGTACCGCAATCACTATCAGTGTTAATAGCACAATCTAGTGTGCTTGTGATATCTCCTTGTATCAAATCAGCATGTCTCACTGAGTCCTGTAATGCCAATGGAGTACTCAACAAAGAAGCTCGAGTGTCCTCGAACTCTCGAGAAAGCCTGCCAACTTCCTCCTCCTTCCCCCTCAAGGCATCTAAATGGTCTCTAGCAAGGCTAAGAAGATGGTCACGATTTGAAAGATGTAAATAACTCATCGTCATCGCTCCCATTCCTTCCCTGATCGCCTATAAGTCAACACAAGAAGACTCTACCTGAACTCCCTTATGTCTATCCTGTAACTGAATCATCCGGATGTGATTCTCTATCATATCCCGCATCCTGTCATAATGAGATAATGTAGACACAACACTGTCTTCATTTATCTTCAGTTGGCTTCACAAATCATTTGAAGTGCAACCAGCCTCAACCTCATGTGACAAAGCATCCAACTGTGCCTGATACTCTCTATTAGCAAAGTCATGAATACTCAATGTCTGCTCATCGCTGATATGTATCTCATCATCATGCACAACAACCTTCTCACAATCATCATCTGAATCCATTGTGCTGTAGTTACTATTCTGAGCACCTGTGACATCATCCTCAGGCAACTTGTATACAATTGTCTCAACTTGAGTACCAAGTTGATAGTTACTATCAATCCACATAGTGTCCTTCATCACTTCCTCCTGTGGCTGAGTAGAAACTGAAACATCTGTCGGAATACTAACTTGTTCCTCAAAATCCTCATCAAGTTTTTTGGTAAATGTGTCAGCCGATCTTATGTTATCTCTCCTGCGAGAAGATCTGCCAAATAAAAAACTTGACAACTCATTCACCTTGGCTGGGTTAGACAGTATATCATTCATCACACGGTGGTGCTTATTCCACTGTTCAGACAAGTTCTGGTCTATTCTCTTAAGTTCATCTTGAATGTCTGAATAACCATCATTTCTACTGTGTCTATCTGTTGCCCATGATCGTGTCCTCTGAAACTCTATACTATTCCTGTCCATACTGAAATCAATCAAGTGCTGGTCACTCATGCAAAGACGGTTCTTACCCAATAGGATGGCAAGAAAACCGCTTTGATACCACTATAATGACCCTTACTATAAAGGCCACTAAAAACCACTAATACTGAACTGAGAAAATTCGTCAAACAGTTGGCATGCACTGAATACACTGTTGAAAGAAAAATACTGAATATAGGAAATTATTTTGCAATATATGAGTTTGCTGTCCCAAAATTTCAGAATAATAGATAGCAACCAAATACCATCTAAAACACTATCAATGATGTAGAAAATTGCTCAAAACCATATGCCATTCATATATCAACAATTTGCAGCAATGCCATACATTTTTCAGTCAATGATATGATCATCAAACCCTAGGTTTGCAATATAGATAGACTGAAAATTACAATGCCCTTTCACTTGCAAAATCCTAGCCTTCCTTTGTTACCAATAATGCCAAATGGCAAACAAAGACAAGTACAATGTAAAATAGTAAAGTGTTGAAGCTATATTTTGTACTCAGCTGAAAACATACATTTCTCAGAAAATATGCCAAATGCCAAATGAGAAATGAGGAACCTGATTGTAGATGGTTGCAATAATTTTTCGGACTGCTTTTTCGGATCTGCTTTTTCAGATTGCTTTTTCGGATCTGCTTTTTCAGACTGCTTTTTCAAATCTGCTTTTTCGGACTGCTTTTTTCCTCTTGCAACCAAAACTCAAACCCTCAGGTAAATCTGAGGATTCCAAATAAGCTCAACTTGAAATGGCTGAATACCACTTCCAAACTTGCAACCCTTCAGTAGATATTTCACTACCTCAATTATGCCAATCTAGGGGAGTGATTCATTCCCAAAGATCGAATAGTATTTGCAGACCACAAGGCTACAAATTGCTTCACAATGAAGAAGTAGAAGAAATCCCAAATCCAAGCATGTAGAAATGAAAGCCCAAGCCCTCTATTTATTCTTTTCCTTGAGAAGTTGCTAGAACTTCTAGAAACATCCAATTATAATGTACTTTATAATAAAATAACATTATAATAATAAAGTACATTTCTCAACTCAAAATTATAACAATGTAGGCCCAAATGTCTCATAACTGAATGTAGGCCCAACTACGACTGTACGTAGGCTCAAGACTGAATGTAGGCTCTATTACAACTGGATGTAGGCTCAAACTGGATGTAGGCTCACTCTGGATGTAGGCTCCACTACAACTGCATGTAGGCCCAAACTGGATGTAGGCTCTACCGAATGTAGGCTCTGTCAGCAATATGCAATCAAATGCTCAACATAATGACTCTCTCTCCAAATCATTTGCCTACGAGAGTCGATGATAGGCAAATCCGTCATGCCAAACGATGTCAGCCAAAATGGGGACATGACAGACAAAGCCATTGCCTGTTGTTTCTTACTAGTCCATGTGACAGCACCGGATCCTAAATTGAACACATATCCAGTGTAATGTCCCCTAAATAAATAAATGAGGAATAAATGAATGATTTAATTATTTAATATTAATAAGTATCAATATTAAATAATTAATGCACTTTCTTTTTGAAAATTTGTTCTTTTAATAAAGCATTATTAACGTTAAGTGTTAATAAATGTGGCTTTTGTTAATAAAAGCATTATTAACGTTAAGTGTTAATAAATGCGGCTTTGTTAATAAGGTAGTTCCCTTACAGGAATTACCATTCAATAAATTGGAAGCTTTGAAGGTGGGACGACATGCTTGGAATATTTTACAGACTTGTTTTTGAAGTAAAGACAAAAATTGCTTCCTTTCGTCAGATTTTGTCTGGCCTAGTGGAATTTGGATTTGGGAGACTTAAAGCATCTGGTAGACAGATGCCAGGTTGATGTTGTGCAACGCTTGGAATAGTGCCGGTTGTCTTCACAAGTGGGAAGGCGTGCGGAATTGCTAGTCCATGATACAACATATTCACATCACCTTCGCAGAAGGGCGGGTTGGCAATTTACGGCGTGTGCACTGTTGCAAACGACAAGGGAGTTGCGGAATCTGTTGGTTCCCAAAACCGCAGATTGGAAATCCTAGAGCCTGCCAACTCTCCACTAGAATTCCAAATCAATTTTGGCCAACGAACGGGAATACTTCAAACTCCCCTACACTTTAGGCTTCGCTACACCTACATAGGTAAACCTTTACTTCAAACTTGATCACCTGTTCGAAGCGCTTCTATAGCGAATTTAAGCTGGTGAGTTCCTCGGTTGGCAAAATCCTTGAACTCGATCAAAATAAAGTTGAATGCTGAATGTTTGAATTAAAATGTTGTGTAATGATTAATAAGGTTTGTAGGAGGATTTGATAAATTTTCTGACTTCATATATAAACCCAATATTTCAATAATAATAAGACCAATGCCTCTGCTTATTCGGGCAATAGAGTCAACTTCAATGAAGGTTTATGTACAACTTTATAATGTTCAAAGCATTTATATTGCTAATCAATTCAATAATCAAGACGCGACAAATCAAATATTTATGCAATCCTAAATTATTTCAGCGTGAGTTTAGGATGCTATCTGACTGTATCCACTTATCCGATATTTAAATTGCACATAATATTCAAAAATAATAATTATAAAGTACGGTTCATCAATAGTTTAATTCTCTATGCCTTTAATAAATAACAAAAGATGTTTTATTTTATTATTAAAATAAAATAGATTTATATTTATAAAATCATATTATTTCCCTTATCCCTCCATACAAAATATATAAAAAATGCTTCTATTGAAAATCTATCAAATATGTCTTCTATCGGATTATAAAATCCTTATTTATACTTGGTTTTATAAAGTGACGTGTCTTTTCACTATCAAAAGTCACGTCCTTTTATTTTTTAAACAAACCAAATGTTTTTTAATTTTCAACTAATGACCAACATAAAATAAGATTATTTCTAAATCTTCGTAAGTGAATAATCTCCTCGGAAGATAAACATCTTTCACTGGTCCAAACCTTTCAAACGGTATTCGAAGATTCTCAGGCCTTGCATCGATAGATATGCTTCAGCATCACGGCACATCTTCAACTTCCTTTTCCCAACAGATTTACTTCTCGAAGATGACAAAGTGCACAACAAACAGCTCCCTCGATTTTCCCCGCCGCTCCTAGGCTTTCACGTTGAATAAATCTGTCATCATCGCCATCATCACGTATAGCATACTCAACCAATATAACACTGTCAAACATTTTGCTCGTGCGTGTACATTCCACGGCCTTTGTTACTTCTTCCAACTTCTCAAATGCTAGAATGTTGGCCTGTCCCGTAGACTTCACTTCCTTGGCAACAATTCGTCAATTCCCATTGCCTCTTAGTTCATATTTTGCAGATACAACCAAATTCCACCCTTTCCTATATTCTGATGGAGCTCACTGCTTACGCAGACCTTAGGCAGATTGGACATTGTCAGAGGCCATGGAATTTGGTGTTGTCTTTGGAATTTTATTCATCAAATTTGATTCATGCGCAGTTTGTATGCTTCCAGAATTTGTCACGAAATCCCTCCATTCATGCACATGGCAGGGAAGATATTTGGCATAGCTTTAAACCCGTTAACTGCATTTGCTGAAAGTTTCTACATCCTCTTTCATCAAATCGATTTTGTGCATATCCTCGCATTTGAAGCATACTGTGAGACACAAATTTGATGGATGCTCTTGCTCTATGTTGATTTACATTGACACTAGGCTTTTCTGTGACATCAATATTCAAACCTGCTTCAGAAGCATTCCCCAACTCTTCAACTGGAGGAACCCCACTCTTCAAAATCAACTCATCAACATCATCCCCTATACGAAATGCTTTCACACTCTCTTCAATCAGATTGCTCATACAAAACCTGTAAAAGATTTCTCCTTTTGGCATGATATTTGAGACAAATTTTAGAGATCCATCAGAATCGCCGTAGCAAGAGGACACATCTTATTTTGGTTGCTAGCGGGCAGTACTCCTATAAGGGGAAGATATCTGGTTACGGGAATTAGATTCTGAATATAGACACGTAGAGTAGTAATTGACGACTGCATAATCGTTGTGGGACCTACAGTTTTTGCATACATTACTATTCAAGAAGCACGGAGATGGCTATGTGGCGGGTTATTTCACCAGTGAGACGAATGGAGAAATAGTTGCTGAGAGACACACACCGTCCAGGATGCTACATCCATTGCACAGGTTCCCAATCATAATTTAACTCTCAGACTTCGTATTTTAAGTTCGAATATTCTTAATTTTATTCCCAGAATTTGCGAATGCCTGGACTGGATAGTAAATAGAATATCACTAATTTTCTGAGATGCTTTTATGTTAAATGCATTCTGGCCGCAAACTGTGAAGAATAATTGGTTCTTGTGCACGTCAATTATACATGTATTCTTGTAACACCAACACAAAAATAAGTTAAATATTAAAAGCTGGGGTGTGTTCATATTACAACAGTAACTAGGAACTTCCCAGGTGTCCAGATTGCAACAGTAACTAGGAATTTCACAGTGGTATCAGAGCTTTCATTTTTGCCAGTGTGTAGGGTGTTTGTGTTTTCCAAAATAGAGAATATGTTTTTCTAAATATGCCATCAGACCATTATAGCTTCTAGAATACCAAAGAACGTCAAAATAGAAATCCGACTAGTCCTAGTTCAATTCCACAGTTTGCAATTGGGGAAAGTCATACTGAGACCAAAGAAGAAATAATTTTTGAACACATGGGGGAACCAGAAACTAATAGGGATTTAATTGCTGCATTAATGAGAAGTCAACAGGATATGCAAAATAATATAAATATAATGACTGATCTAATGACTCAATTCATGGCTCAAAATATAAACCAAAATCGGAATGAGGGTGGTAGGGATGAACGTTTAGTAAATAACAATCAGCATGAAAGAACAGCAACAGCTAGGCCATCCCTGCCAAATTTCATTCCTAGAAATTTACAACCAGAACATGAACCTATAGTTAAAGAAGTACAAGATGAAATTCTGAATGATTGAGAAGCAGTTGGGGCAGAATTTAGGTCCTACATGACATTCCCGAAATATGTGGATGTCAGGATGAAACATAGGTCTCATAGGGGCAGAAATTACAACAATGAATTACAAAGGAAAATAGGGAAGATGTCCATACCTTACTATGATGGATCGGGCAAGACAACTCCCAGGGCATGGGTTCAAAAGTTAGATACCTATTTTCAATTAAACCCTATGATGGAGGATGAAGCTATTTAATATGCAGCATTACATTTAGATGGTGTTGCACACGAATGGTGGCACAATGGGCAGGTCACTTTGGGCCATAATCTGGTAGACATATTTGGAATTCACTGAATGTCTCATTGGTAGGTTTGATTCCAAGGATCCTGAATTACACTTAAAAGAGTTAACACAACTAAATCAAATAGGGGTAGTTGAACAATATATAATAGAATTTGAAAAACTGGCTATGTTTGTCACTGAAATTTCCGAGCGGCACAAGATTGTTATTTTCATTGATGGAGTTTTTGATTCTTTGAAAGGTTTGGTAAAATCTTTAAACCCTCCTACACTTCAGATGGTTATTAAGAAGGCAAGAGAATTAGAATCGTCCTCGAAGGGGAAAAGTTGGAATAAAGGTCCTTTAATAAAACCAGATAAACACAAACAACCTTTCAATAAAGAAACGTTTCCTAAACCGACATTTGATAAAGAGGAAAGAGATGAACTTAGGAGGCGCAAATTGTGGTTTAGTTGTAAAGAGTCATGGCAACCAGGACATAGGTGTTTAGGAAAAGGGAAAATACACTACATTGAAATAACATCAAATAATGAAGACGAGGAAAATATAGATCCTAATATAGAAGGTTCCCAAACGGTTTCAGCTTTTGAACAGGAAAATAAACAAGCAGGTGGTATAATGGCATCTATGACAGGAATTCCTCATTACAACATTTTTAGGGTCAGAGGGCTGTTACAGGGTCAGCGAGTTATTGTTATGATTGATAGTGGATCTACTCATAATTTTATTGATGCTGCTCTTGTTAAGCAATGTGGGTTACAGGCAGTTAAACATGAGGGTTTTGATGTAAAAGTAGCGGGCAGCACTAATTTAGTTAGCACACATAAGGTTCCACAACTGAAAATTGCTTTGGGTAATTATACAGTAACTGATGATTTTTATGTGATTGATTTGGCGGATACTAACATGGTGTTAGGAATTCAGTGGATGGAAACCTTGGATAAATATTCTTAGAGTTTCAAACGCATGGAGTTTTCTTTCAAAGTTGATGGGCAAAAGGTGATTCTTAGAGGTATGACAAACGGTGGTCCCAGGATTATTACTGCTAAAAGGATGGAGGCTATATTACGTCATGGTGAGGTTGCATGGTCAGCATAATGCTTGATCTCTACTCAGGTAACAGGTTTTGAATCAAAGCATTATGCAGATGATTTGTTGCAAGTACTAGATTCACATAAATTGGTTTTCAGTGATATTCCCCCAGGAGTACCCCTGATAGAGGTTTTGAACATACTATTGAATTAGAGGAGCAAAACTAGTCATTACTACTCCATACAGGCATCCTAAGGCCTTCAAAGATGAAATAGAAAAAACTATTAAAGAGTTATTAGATATGGGGCACATTAGGCCTAGTTCCAGTCCATTTGCATCTTCAGTAGTGTTGGTCAAAAAGAAAGATGGAACCCTACGCATGTGTATAGATTACCGTGCCCTTAACAAAATGACCATTAAAAACAGGTATCCGATTCCTCGTATTGATGAATTGTTAGATGAATTACATGGTGCTGTATATTTTTTTAAAATTGATTTGAGATCAGGGTATCATCAGATTAAGTTACGAGAACAGGACATTCATAAAACTGCTTTCCGATGTCATTATGGTCATTATGAATTTTTGGTTATGCCTTTTGGACTGACAAATGCTCTAGCAACATTTCAGTCTTGTATGAATCATATTTTTAATAAGCAGCTCCGGAAATTCTTGCTTGTTTTCTTTGATGGTATACTCATTTACAACAAGACTTGGGAGGAACATCTGTTACATATTGATGAAATTTTGGGTATCATGGAGTCTCAATCTCTTTATGCAAAAGCTTCTAAATGTGAATTTGGTATGACAGAAATTTTATATTTGGGACATATGATCAGTGCTAAAGGTGTGCAAGTACATCAAGAAAAGATCAGGGCTATTCTGGATTGGCCACCCCCACGAACTCTTTCTGAGTTAAGAGGTTTTTTTGGTCTATGTAGTTATTACAGAAGATTTGTTAGAGGGTTTTCACAGCTTGGAGCACCACTAACAGATCTTACCAAACAAGGGGCATTCAGATGGTCTGCAGAGTTACAACAGGTATTTGACTAACTCAAGGAGGTAATGAGTTCTTGTCCTGTCCTTGCATTACCAGATTTTGATTAGCCCTTTGTATTAGAATGTGATGCATCGGGTAAAGGAATTGGAGCTGTATTAATGCAAAATAAATATCCAATAGTGTTTGAAAGCACGAAAGTCACTAGTGCTGAAAAACTGTATTCCATATATGACAAGGAAATGTTAGCTATTATGCATGCATTAGCTAAATTCAGACAATACCTAGTTGGATCCAAATTTGTGGTTAAAACTGATCATAATAGTTTGAAGTATTTTCTTAGTCAACGAGATTTGAATGATAGGCAACAAAAGTGGATTAGTAAAATTCGAGCTTATGATTTTGAAATTGAATATGTTAAGGGTAAGAACAATGTGGTAGCTGATGCTTTGTCTAGGAAACTGGAAATAAATGCTCTAAGTGGGGTGTCAGCTGATTGGAAATCTTTGTTGGTAGTTGAATATGCTAAGAATTCATTTGCTTGTGATTTATTGGATGGAAATATTCAGGATGATAGATACAAAGTGGTGAATGATATTATTTACTACAAAGATAGAATCTTTTTGGTGCCTGATTCTAAATTAAAACTAAGAATTTTGCAAACAATTCATGACTTGCCCTTAGCGGGACATCCAGGTTATGTTAAAACTTACAGGCAAATTCGTTAAAGATTCACTTGGAAAGGGCTCAAAGATGATGTTTTGCAGTATGTCAAGGAATGCATCACATGTCAGCAGAATAAAGTGGAGTACTCTTATCCAGCAAGGCTATTACAACCATTACCTATTCCGGAACAGAAATGGGAGAGCATTTCAATGGACTTCATCACGGGTTTACCTCGGGCTCAAGGTAAAGATTGTATTTTTGTTGTGGTGGATAGACTTACAAAATTTGCACATTTCTTTGCTATCACTATAGAGTTCACAGCCATTCAGGTCGCTGAATTGTTTTTTAAGCAAATATTCTGTTTCAATGGGTTACCAAGGAATATAGTCAGTGACCGAGACAACAGATTTTTGAGTAACTTTTGGGCAGAATTATTCAGGTTGATAGGTACAACATTGCATCACAGTACGAGTTACCATCCACAGACAGATGGTCAAACCGAAATAGTCAACAAATGGGTTGAAGGTTACCTTCGTAATTATGTTGCAGAGCACCAAAAAGCTTGGGTGCATTGGCTGCATCTGGGAGAGTATTGTTATAATACTACTTTCCATACATCTATATGTATGGCTCCATTTAAGGCTTTATATGGATACGATGCTTTATCCTTTGTTGATCTTGCTTTTGATAAAAGTAATGTGCCCAAGTCACGTGATTGGATTCAGGAAAGCCAAGATATCTTGAAAACTCTTAAGGAAAATTTACACCGCGCCCAGAATTAGCAGAGAATGTATGCAGATAATAAAAGAGTGGTATGGAGTTTTGAGGTTGGTGATTTAGTCTATCTCAGATTACAGCCCTACCGCTAGTCTTCTCTCAAGCGTAGTGGGGCTGAGAAATTGAAGCCTCGATTTTATGGTCCTTATCCGATTGTTCGCAGAATTGGCTAGGTTGCATATGAATTGGATTTATTAGCAGGTAGCCGGATACCCAACGTGTTTCATGTTTCTTGTCTTAAGAAGGCTTTGGGTCAACAGGTTTTGGTATCAGAGGATTGCCTTTGACTGATGAAGGGAAATTAGAGATGATACCGGAAGAGATTGTGGAAACTCGGGACAGGCTTTTGCGTAAAAGGACTATCCGGGAATATCTCATCAAATGGAAGAACTTGCCATTAGAAGACGCCACTTGGGAAAATGAGTAGGTTCTCTCCCATCCAAATTTACAGTTGCTTGTGGGCAAGCAACAAAGGGCAGGGGAGACTGTAATGTCCCCTAAATAAATAAATGAGGAATAAATGAATGATTTAATTATTTAATATTAATAAGTATCAAGTTAATATTAAATAATTAATGCACGTTCTTTTTGAAAGTTTGTTCTTTTAATAAAGCATTATTAACGTTAAGTGTTAATAAGATGTGTCCTCTTGCTATGGCGATTCCACAACTCACTTGTCGTTTGCGATAGTGCACATGCCGTAAATTGCCAACCCGCCCTTCTGCGAAGGAGATGTGAATATGGTGTATCATGGACTAGCAATTCCGCACGTCTTCCCACTTGTGAAGACAACCGGCACTATTCCAAGCGCTGCACAACACCAACCTGGCATCTGTCTACCAGATGCTTTAAGTCTCCCAAATCCAAATTCCACTAGGCTAGACAAAATCTGACAAAAGGAAGCAATTTTTGTTTTTACTTAAAGAACAAGTCTGTAAAATATTCCGAGCATGTCATGCCACCTTCAAAGCTTCCAATTTATTGAATGGTAATTCCCGTAAGGGAACTACCTTATTAGCAAAGCCGCATTTATTAACACTTAACGTTAATAATGCTTTTATTAACAAAAGCCGCATTTATTAGAAGACGCCACTCGAGAAAATGAGCAGGTTCTCTCCCATCCAAATTTACAGTTGCTTGTGGGCAAGCTACAAAGGGCAGGGGAGACTGTAATGTCCCCTAAATAAATAAATGAGGAATAAATGAATGATTTAATTATTTAGTATTCATCAGTATCAAGTTAATATTAAATAATTAATGCACTTTCTTTTTGAAAGTTTGTTCTTTTAATAAAGCATTATTAATGTTAAGTGTTAATAAATGCGGCTTTTGTTAATAAAAGCATGATTAACGTTAAGCGTTAATAAATGCGGCTTTGTTAATAAGGTAGTTCCCTTACGGGAATTACCATTCAATAAATTGGAAGCTTTGAAGGTGGGATGACATGCTTGGAATATTTTACAGACTTGTTCTTGAAGTAAAGACAAAAATTGCTTCCTTTTGTCAGATTTTGTCTGGCCTAGTGGAATTTGGATTGGGGAGACTTAAAAGCATCTAGTAGACAGATGCCAGGTTGATGTTGTGCAGCGCTTGGAATAGTGCCCGTTGTCTTCACAAGTGGGAAGACGTGCGGAATTGCTAGTCCATGATACACCATATTCACATCTCCTTCGCAAAAGGGCAGGTTGGCAATTTACGGCGTGTGCACTGTCGCAAATGACAAGGGAGTTGCGGAATTGCCGTAGCAAGAGGACACATCTTATTTTGGTTGCTAGTGGGCAATACTCCTATAAGGTGGAGATATCTGGTTACGGGAATCAGATTCTGAAGATAGACACGTTGAGTAGTAATTGACGACTGCATAATCGTTGCGGGACCTACAATTTTTGCATACATTACTATTCAAGAAGCACGGAGATGGCTATGTGGCGGGTTATTTCACCAGTGAGACGAATGGACAAATAGTTGCTGACAGACACACACCGTCCAAGATGCTACATCCATTGCACAGGTGCCCATCATAATTTAACTCTTAGACTTCGTATTTTAAGTTCGAATATTCTTAATTTTATTCCCAGAATTTGCGAATGCCTGGATTGGATAGTAAATAGAATATCACTAATTTTCTGAGATGCTTTTATGTTAAATGCATTTTGGCCGCAAATTGTGAAGAATAATTGGTTCTTGTGCACGTCAATTATACATGTATTCTTGTAACACCAACACAAAAATAAGTTAAATATTAAAAGCTGGGGTGTGTTCATATTACAATAGTAACTAGGAACTTCCCAGGTGTCTAGATTGCAACAGTAACTAGGAATTTCACATCCAGCAGTAGACTTACGATCATCAACAGATTTGGCCCAATCTGAATCTGTGTAGCCACATAGTGTAGGATTAGAACTCTGAGTGTACAAAAGACCATAGTCAAGAGTACCACTAACATAGCGTAGGACACGCTTTGCAGCTGTCCAATGATCAGTCTTGGGTTCTGTCATAATTATTGTTGAGAGCTATTCATCTTGGCACTCAATCTGCTCTCTGTGAGTCAAATCATGAGAAATTCCCCTCAGGTGGATGTGGTGTTCAGTGCCCACAAATGTTCCATTATTGATCGCACGACTCGTCTTACTATTGCTTTTGGACTCAAGGATCATGGCCTATATCGGCTTACTGACACTGGTGATTCTCCTGAAATAGCTATGGCAGCTCGTGATTTATCTCTCAGTACTTTGTGGCATCAACAATATGGACATCTCAACATCCAGTATCTCTCTCAGCTCTCCCGGGAGGAACTTTTTTCTGGCCTACCTCCGATTCAGAAGCAGCATCTTGGAGTATGTGACGCTTGTCAAGCTGGCAAACAACATCGGACTCCCTTCAAAGATGGTGATTCTTGGTGTGCATCTCAGGTACTTCAATTACTTCATGCTGATATTTATGGACCTATGAATACATCTTCAGTTACTGGTTGCAAATATTTCTTGCTTATTGTTGATGATTTTAGTAGAAAGATGTGGGTGTACTTTCTTAAACAAAAATCAGATGCCTTTAGTACATTTCAGAATTTCAAGTTGTTGGTTGAAAACGAGTTTGGTTGCAGTATCATTTCTCTTAGAACAGATAATGGATGGGAATTTTGTTCTACTGCAGTTTTCGTTTTTTGTGCTGACCATGGAATCAAACGCTAGTTCACCACACCCTACACTCCTCAGCAAAACAGTGTTGTTGAGCGTCGCAATCGTACGATTGTTGAGATGACTCGTTCTATGTTACAACACAGGAGTGTTCCTAATAAGTATTGGGTAGAAGCAGTGTTTACCTTCTTAATCGTTCCCCTACTCAGGTTGTCGAGAACAAAACTCCCGAAGAATTATGGTCTGGTCGTGAGCCTAAGATCAATCACCTGAAGATTTTTTGCTCTCTTGCCTATGTTTGGATTCCTGATGCTAAACATTCCAAATTAGTTTCCAAGAGTCAGAGACTCATGATGACAGGGTACAGTGACACCCATAAGGCCTACAGATTGATAGATATTGACACTGATCATCTTATCTTTAGTCGTGATGTTGTTTTTGATGAAACTCGTGGATTTTTTCCTTGTTCTGAGCAGTGTTCTGAGGAATAGCCTCATAGTGTTCCTCTTCCTTTAGCACCACTTGATGGGAGGGATGATACAGATAATGCTTGCCCTGGGGCCTCTGCCGTTGATCCTATTCAGGACCCCGAACATGATCCTCTCCCTGCCCCTATTGCTGCTCCTGAACCTCCTCCAGCTCCTCCAGAGATTGGCTCGTCTATTCTCCGGCCCAAATGGTGGGTTAAAACTATTAGTGATCTTAGGGATGATGAGCTCCTTGAAGGTAGAGTTTCTAGAAATAAGGGCAAACAACACCCTACGGTTAATTTTGCTCTTATGGCTAACATTCATAGTGTTTATGAGCCCCAGACTTATTTTTAGGCTAAAGTTATCCCTGAGTGGGAATAGGCTATGGAAGTTGAATTTCAAAGTATTTAGGAAAATCATACTTGGGTCCTTTCTGATCTTCCTGCAGGGAAGAATCCCGTTAGCTGCAAATGGGTATACAAGGTAAAATACAAAGCTGATGGTACCTTGGACAAGTATAAGGCTCGTCTTGTTGCTCGAGGGTTCTCACCAAGGGAAGGTATTGACTATGAGGAGACCTTTGCTCCCACAGCTAAAATGAGTACCATACGACTTGTTCTTGCCTTAGCAGCTCAGTTTGGTTGGAAAGTTCATCAGATGGATGTTAAGAGTGCATTTTTGAATGGTGACTTACAGGAAGAAGTCTACATGATGCAACCTTCTGGATTTAAGGTTGCTGGTCAGGAACACAAAGTCTGTAAACTTGTCAAAGCTCCCTATGGTCTAAAACAAGCTCCTCGGGCTTGGTACATGAAAATTGATAAATACCTAGCCGATCATGGTTTTCAAAGGTGTCCATTGGATTCAAACCTGTATATCAAACATGTAGGTGATGATGTATTGTGTAAAGTTGTTTATGTGTGTGACTTGATCATCACTGGAAGTTCAGCATATTTGATCATTGAAATCAAACAAGATTTGTGTCGCAGTTTTGATATGACAGACTTGGGACTCTTGCACTATTGTCGCGGAGTTGAGGTTTGGCAGACTGAGCACAGTATCTTCCTTTCTCAGTCCAAGTATGCTAGAAGTCTTGTGGACAAGTTCAGAATGCAGGATTGCAAATCTGCTCCCACTCCTATGGAACTTGGTTTCAAATTATTAGCTCAGTCCGATTCACCTATTGTGGATGAATCTTTGTTTAGACAACTAGTGGGCAGCCTCATTTTCCTTACTACCACCAGACCTGCCATTAGTTTTGTGGTAAGCTACATATCTCGCTTTATGTCAACACCCAAGACTAATCATTGGACAGCTGCAAAGCGTGTCTTGCGCTATGTTAGTGGTACTCTTGACTATGGTCTTTTTTACACTCAAAGTTTTGATCCTATACTATGTGGCTACACATATTCAGATTGGGCTGGTTTTGTTGATGATCGTAAGGCTACCGCTGGATATGTGTTCAATTTGGGGTCCGGTGCTGTCACATGGACTAGTAAGAAACAACAGGCAGTGGCTTTGTCGTCTACCAAAGTAGAGTATCGAGGAGCTGTTAAAGCAGCTTGTGAGGCCGTTTGGCTTCGGCAGATGCTTGCAGATATGCATGTTCCTCAGTCAGGATCGACTCGTCTATTCTGTGATAATCTGGGAGTGCTCAAACTAGCCAAGAATCCGGTCTTCCATGAACGAACCAAGCATGTCGAAACACTTTGTCATTACATTCGTGAGTTGGGTGAAGACAAATCTATTCAGTTGCTGTATGTTCGTACCTTAGAGCAGTCCGCTAATATCTTCACGAAGTCTCTCAATTCTGATAAATTTGTAAAATTCAGGGAGGCTATTGGTGTTATTGACAGATTGAGCATTATGGGAGGGTATTAGAATGTTTCTAATATTTGGCAGTTTGTTTTTCTAATGCTGTATCCTGATTTAGATAGTTGCTATTCTTTCATTCTTAGTTTTGTATATATGAGCTTGTCCAGCTGTTTGTATTCATTCTTTTTCAATACAAAATAATCTATTTCATTATTTTATTTTGGATGATGAAATGATTAAAGAATAGATCATCTAGAAGCAATAGCAAGCAGAACACATTTAACTTTGTCCTCATGGCCATCATTCAAAGTGTTATGGGCCCTAGGATTTTGTAGGAGGTGAATGGTACACCTGAATGGGAAAAGGCCATGCAAGTCGAACGTGAAGGTCTTATGAAGAATAGGTATTGAGTTCTTTTAGTTTTTCCACATGGCAAGAAACCTATTAGTTGCAATGCGTGTACAAAGTCAAGTAGAAATATGATGGTACATATCATAGTTCAAAGACTTGAACTTGCCACAGTCTCGGCAATCCAAAAAATTGGACTTGGACTCGACTGGACAAATGGAAAAAATTGTAGTTTTACATAAAACACAAAGAAATTAATGCATTTAAAGAACATAAGAGCCATAATTGATGTATTTTGTTGATATGACCAAGAGCAACGACCAAATAAGAGAAAGAGTGAAAAAAAAACCTTTTTTATCACTTGGTTGGGCATTTGGTTGGGCTGCGCATGTGAATCAGAAAAAACTTGCGAGTCCATCTCAAAGACTCGCGCGAGTCATTGGAAAAATTCACGAGTCATTGGGTCAAGACTCGGCTGGCCATTGGAATCGCGAGTCCACGCGAGTCCTTGCAATTCCACGCGAGTTTTTAACTATGGTACATTTGACAAGTATAAGGCATGGTTGGTGGCTAATGGGTTTTCGTAGTGAGAAGTTATTGATTATGAGAAGACCTTTGCTCCTACAGCAAAGGTGAGCAGTAGTACCATCCGACTTGTAATGGCCATGGCATCACAGTTTGGTTGGAAAGTCAATCAAATGGATGTAAAGAGTGCCTTTGTCAATGGTGACTTAGAGGAAGAAATGTACATGGTTCAACATGAAGGGATTTCAGGTTGTAGGAAAGGAGCATCAAGTATGCATATTGACAAAGGCTCTTTATGGTCTTCAACAAACACCTAGGGCATGCTACACAAAGATTGATGAGTATTTGGATGAAGATGGATTTTAGAGAAGTTCCTCAAATCCAAATTCGTATGTCTAATGTATTGGCAATGAAATCATCCTTCTAGTCATTTATGTGGATGATGTTATCAATACAAGTAGTGAGAAACATTTGATTGAAGAAATCAAACGTAATTTATGTAAGGCTTTTGACATGACATGACAGACTTAAGCCTCCTACATTAGTGCCTAGATGTAGAGGTTTGACTGCCTGGTTGTGGTATTTTCATTTCTGACTCTAAATACGCTAGGAGTTGGACAAGTTCAAAATGACAGATTGTAAAATCTTGCATACACTTATGGAGAAGGGGCAGAAGCTTTCAGAAAAAATAGACTTAAATGTGATCAATTAGTCAACACGTAGGCAACTAGTGGGATACCTTATCCATCTTACAACCACTAGACTTGTTATGAGCTATGTTGCGAGTTATGTCTCTAGATTCATGACAATGCCTAAGGTAGAACATTGGGTTGCAACAAATAGGGAGTTGAGATATGTGGAAGGAACACTTGATTTTGAGATTTTGTATAGCAAAAGAAAAGATCTTAGGGTGGTTGGATTCACAGATTCAGATCAGGTAGGTTCTATTGATGATAAGAAGCTCACTTTTGGGTATGTTTTGAGTTTCAGTATGGTTATAGTGACATTGACTAGAAAGAAGCAGTTGATGATGGCTCTTTCCTCGAGACAAGCAATGTATCGGGGTATAGTCAAAGCAACATGTGAGGTAGTATGGCTACGGAGGATGCTTTCAAACATGCAAATGTCTCAAGCAAGGTCTTCACCCTTGTTTTGTCACAATCAAGTGTTGCTAAAGTTGGCCAAGGATCCAATTTTCTAGGAGTATACAAAACATTTGGAGCTGCATTGTCATTTCATATGACAACGTTTTGAAGATGGATTGGTGATGTTGCAGTATGTCCCAGCTGAGGGCCAATTGTAGACATTCTTACCAAGTCTTTGAGTCCTGACAATTTTGTAAAGTTTTGTGATAAGTTTGGTGCAGTTGATAGATTGACTATCAAGGGAGGCTATTAAATTAATATTGTAATGTTTAGTTATAATGGCCAATTAAGTTGGTAGGAATATTCTTTATTCTTTTAGTTTTTATTTTCTTTTCCTAGTTGTCGATGTTATCCTTATCGAATAAATTATTTGTAACTCAGATTTAAGGATTCTTTTGCTCCTTTGTTAATATCAAATATCTTGGTAATCATTCTCCGTGTAATTAGGTTTTGTAATATTGCTTAATGTGTTTGGGTGAGTATTTACATAATAGAAGCCAATATATAAAAACCTTAAAAATGATATTTTATGTTACTAGCTGTATGCCTGCTTTAATTTATTTCTATCTACCCTTTATAGTTGTTCCAGCCATCCATTTTTAAGTCATTGCTATCTACCATTTACAGCGGTTCCAATTCTTTGCCAACTTTTGATTTATTCTTATATGTCCTGTAGAGCTGTTCAACTGTCAACTATTTTATTTCTAACTACTTATACATCCGTTTCATTTAGTTATATTTTATTTGTATCTAGTATCAACCTACTTGCTTATAGACTATAAACACATTTTGAACTACTTGGCATGTCCTTATCCAAAGTGCAAAATGGATTTAATGGTCAATTCAACTTGATGTATTGTTTCCCTTTAGACTAGATCTAAGGAGTTTAGACTGAATTATCCACATTCTTATAATAGATGCAAGAATCTAAACTTAGTAATCAAAAGGATTACTGTCATGCTTTAGTACTACCATCAAACATAAAACATGGTAAGGAGTTCTAGGAGTAAAGTTATTCAACAAAGAAAATCAAGGGGATATATAGTTGTCAAGCATACATGTGGTAGGTATGACAAAGCTGATAGGTATGATTTGGTGACATGAACACTACAAAGAATAGGGATTGAAATGACATGTAAAATAAAAAAAATGTAGACATTTTTATTTATTTTTGATTATACACGTTTAAGATAAAGCAAGGCATGTAGATTGAGGAATGAGAATGCATCCCTTGAAATCAAGTTTTTTCAAAGAAGGTAGCACTATAATGCAAGAGCTAATATAGAAACTCTATTATTATTAAAGTTTCCTTATAATAGCCCTAATTAGGTTTTGTAATTTTATGCACTTTTAAGTCCCATTGGTTTTATTTGGACATTTGTTGACATCAATATTATATTTTTCTCTTTTAACCAACCAGTTATGCTCCTAGAATTTTTGTCTATTGCATTTGCACAAGACCCCCACTTTCCTCGTGAAGATATTGAATGCTCCCTTCTTGCATCTTTTTAGTTTCAGGTTTCCATTAGCCTCTTCTTGGGATACTGTAGGCTAAGTGGATATGGTTAGAGAACTCAATGTCTTGAGGAGAGCTCTAGCAGATGTTTTCAGTGTATTCCATAAGAGCTTCTGTTTGTAGCATATGGCTATTTTTAGTATGTGCTATTTTCAACACTTGGTCTTGGCTTCTATCTCCTCTCAGTTCAAAGTGCAATGCTTTCTAGTTTAGTGCCTTGGTGAGTTCTAAGGTTGTCAGGATTATATTTGATTTATTTCATGGTGGTCTTTTATAAAGTCATTTTCTAACTTAAGGGAAGGGCGATGTGTTCATAAAGTGTTTCCCCTGTTCCCATGCTTAGGGGAAGTAGATCACTTAAAGTTGTTCTTGAAAAGGAAGTTAGTTTCTTGAAGTGTTGCCAAGGCAATTTGGGGTTTGAATGAATTAAAGAATTTGTATTTTACTTCCAAAGGTGACACCAAGACTAGGGAAAATATAAATTGTTTTTAAAGGTGACTTCAAAAGGGGTTGAACCATATGGAGTTAATTTCATGTTATTTCAAAAAGTGAAATTAGAGGGAAATAGATTCATATTCAAATGCGTATATTTCTTCCGTCTTTTTATAAATGAGTTTGAGCTCTCATTTTGCATGTATTGGATTTGACAACTTAAGGATATGCTGCTGGAATGAGCTTTGAGAGCTCTTTTTTTGCTGGTTGAGGATGAAAATTGGTTGATGGTTTCGGTGGTGAAACATCCACCCTAGCTGGTTGGTGTACTTGGCTTGAGATTGACATTGATTTTAACTTGGTTTGGTGATTTGAGTTTGAAGATGATGAAGATTTATGAAGTTTTCTGATATGGGTATTTTAGTTTTTGGTGTGGTGTGAGCTTTCTTGGAGTGCTATTTGTATTTGGCAGTGTTTTGGTGCTTTTTCAGTGTGCTGGTGTGCTCTTTCAGAGATACTGGATATCATATTTCTGTTCATAACTCAGTGGGAGTGATAGTCTTCATTCTGGGTATTTTTTCTTTGCATTTCTCATAGCTGGGCGCCATCGTTTGAGCATTCATTTGTGGTTTTTGGTGGAGTGCTGATTTTCTTAGTCGAATTGTCCTTCCTAGAGGGCCGTACACTCATTTTGGCACATGGGTTTTTGAGTTTAGTTTAAGTATGCATTTGGGGTTTTTGGAATCTATTAGCATTGAGTTTTATACTGCTGATTGAAAATGCTGGAGCAGATTTGACTGATTTTGTATCATAGAATATTGTAATATTTCTATAATGGTCATATAGTTTGTTAGTTTATGTAATTTTCTTTTCATAGTAAGTTCCTATTTAAAATGTTTCTTTTTTGTCTTTTGTTTCTCCCTGTTGGTTTTCCCTGTTGGAGTTCTCCCCTTCCCCCCCTCTTTCTTCCTCTCCCTTTCTGTTTTCAGTTGTTGTGTGTTTGTTTCTGCTGCTCTTTTTCGGACACCGTTTGGTGCTCCTGCTTTGGGCCGGTCCCTTGTATTGTTCTCGGCAGTCCTGTGGAACCGCTTTGTGGTCTTTTGTTGGACATTAATATATTATTCTTATCTTATCTGCTTTTAGATTTGCTTGTGATCTCTATTTAAGGGGCTTTTGTTTCATTTGTAATTATCAATTCAATCAATTATCATTTTAGGGTATCAAAGCAATAGGTTAGTTTTGGCAAATTCTCAAAATTTGTGAAGTCAATACTTGAAATTTACTTCTGGATGTTTTTAATGAAACATCTATAAATTTACAAATTTCTTTAATGAAACTCGTAGAAGATTTTTTACTGATTTTTTAAATCAAAATTTTGAGAACATTTTTATGAACGAAGGGTTTTTGAAAAATCAAAGTTTTTTGAAGAATTTTTTTTAGCATTTTTTTTTTCTAAAAAAAACCATGTTAAGTTTTTTGAGGTTTTTCTAAAGGATTTATGGGCGTTTTTCTTGGGATTCTCAATTGGTGCCATGATTGGGATTTTTCTAATTGAGGGTTTTGCATGATTTTCTAGGATATCGTGTTTTTTTTGGGGTTTTGCATGTTTTTCCAAAAAAATTGACGGATTGTTTCCTAAAAGTGTGGTTTTCTGTTTTATGACAATTTTTTAGGACAAAAATTGTGGATTGTTTAAACCATCAAGGGTTTTGACAATTTTTTCCTTAAATTGTGCCTACTTGCTATGTGTTTTTAACTTTTTCCCCAAAAAATAAGGTTTTTGCCATTTTTTTCACAAAATTGTGTGACATCAAGGGTTTGACAAATTTTCCACAAAATTGAGGTTCTGGTGTGCAACAATTTCTTTTTGACAATTTTTGACAAAATTGTGGTTTCAAAGTTTTTTGGCCGTTTTTTTCTCTTAACAAAAATCGTTGTTATTTGAGAATCTGTTGTTGCTTTTGGATTCGATTGCGTGAGTGTTTTTTGCATCAATTTTTCGGATCACACTGTGATTCATCATCAAGATGAATAATAGAGAGCATAAGCAGAGAATGAAAGGAGTAGTAAAGTTAATGAAAAGTGACTCATGGCGAGCCTCTAAGGTACTATAGTTGGTCCACGCTAATGTATGTGGTCTAATGAATACTTCTTCTGTTACTGGGTGCATGTACTCTCTCTTTTGGTTGATGATTTCAGTTATAAAATGTGGGTGTACTTTCTTAGACAAAAATCAGATGCGTTTCCTGTATTTCAAAAATTTAAGGTCTTGGTAGAAAAAGACTTTGGTTCTATTATAACTCTTACGTTTGATAATGGGGGGATGAGTTTTGTTCTACTGCTTTCTCCACTTTCTGTGATACACATGGCATAAAAAGTTAGTTAACCACACCATACACTCCTCAACAAAACGATATTGTAGAACATCGCAACCGCACCATTATAGAAATAGCTAGGTCAATGATGGAACAAAAAAATATTCCTAAGAAATATTGGGCAGAAGCAGTGTTTACTGCGGTCTACCTCCTTAATCAGTCTCCCACACATGTTAAGGGGAAGACTCATGAGGAAGCTTGGACTGGTCGTAGACTCCTGATCAACCTTTTGAAAGTTTTTGGCTCTTTATCATATGTATGGATTTTAGATGCCAAGCGCTCCAAGTTGGATTCCAAGAGTCAGAAACTCATGTTTACAGGATATAGTGACAACCGTAAGGCTAACTGGCTGATTGATGTAGATAATGATCGTCTTATCTTGAGTCGTGATGTTTTTGATGAAGAACGATGACCATTTCAGCTTTCCTCGTCCAAGCACAATTTCAAGGATCAACCCTTGAAGGCTTCTGATTTGGGTGTGTGTCTTTCATTTGGTTCACTTGATGGGAGGGATGATACAAATTCTGTATTTGATGATGCACTACTTGAATTTCCTCCGGATGATGCTAATCTTCCACCTGTTCTAGATCCTCTTCCAGCTCCAGCTCCAGTTATTCCTTCTCCATCTGATGTTGGCACAACTACTCTCCGGCCTAAATGGATGGCTAAGACCATCGATGATCTTCGTCTTGATGAGCTCATTTAGGGTAGACCTTCTAGAAATAAGGGCAAGAAACAAAATACAGTTAACTTTGCTCTCATGGCCAACATTCATAGTATTTATGAGCCTCAGATATTTGTAGAAGCAAAAGGGATTCCAGAGTGGGAACAGGCAATGGATGCAAAATACCAGGGCCTTCTGAAGAACAACACTTGGGTTCTCTCTGATCTTCCTCCAGGGAAGAAGTCCATTAGTTGCAAATGGGTATATAAGGTCAAGTATCATGCAAATGGTACCTTAGATAAATACAAGGTTAGATTAGTTGCTTGAGGATTCACACAATGAGAGGTCATTGACTATGAGGGGACTTTTTCCTATTGCCAAGATGAGCACAATTTGTCTTCTTGCCATTGCAGTTCAGTTTGGACGGAAAGTCCATTAGATGGATGTTACGAGTGCCTTCCTCAATGGTGAGTTGCAGGAAGAAGTCTACATGAAACAACCTCCTAGTTTCAAGGTTGCCGACAAAGAACACCAAATATGTCGACTCAAGAAAGCATTCAATGGACTCAAATAGGCTCCTCGAGTGTGGTACATCAAGATTGATCAATACTTGGTTACTCATGGTTTTCAGCATAGCCCTTCTGACAGTAATCTGTATATTAAACACTCAGGTAATGATGTTCTCTTTCTTGTTGTCTATGTGGGCGAATTGATCATTACTGACAGTTCAACACATTTGATTGCCGTCAAACAAGACTTGTGCAAGGATTTTAAGATGACAAATTTGGGGCTTCTCCATTATTGTTTAGGCGTAGGTTTGGCAGGCTGATGATAGCATTTTTTATTTTCCACTCTAATTATGCCCGAAACTTTCTTGACAGGTTTCGAGTGCAAGATTGTAAACCTACTTCCACGCCTATGGAGAAAGGACTGAAGTTGTCAGCCAAGTGTGATTCTCCTCCCGTTGATGAAACCACTTTCAGGCACTAGTGGGTAGTCTCATCTATCTTTTTGCCACTAGACCTGATCTTAGTTTTGCAGTGAGCTACATGTCATGCTTCATGACAGCCTCCAAGGCTGATCATTGGGTAGCAACGAAGTGTGTGCTGTGTTATGTGAAGGGCACGTCTAATTATGGACTTCTTTACACTAGGAGTCATGATCCTAAACTTAGTGGGTTCACAAATTCAGATTGGGCAGGTTTGGTTGATGATATGAAATCAACCTCTGAATATGTGTTTAGTTTGGGATCTAGTGCAGTAACCTGGACTAGTAAAAAGCAACAGGCAGTGTCTCTCTCCTCGACAGAAGTAGAGAATTGAGGAAAAGTTAGGGCAACTTGTGAGGTAGTTTGGCTTTGTCGAATGCTTGCAGATATGCAAATATTTCAAGCTGGTTTGAATCCCTTGTTCTTTGATAATCAGGGAGTTCTCAAACTTGTCAAGAATCCGATCTTCCATGAAAGAACTAAACATGTTGATGTTCATTGTCATTTCATTTGGCAGTTGGTTGAAGACGGATCTATTTAGTTGCAGTATGTTCCAACTCCAGATCAGTCTACAAACATTCTCACCAAGCCTCTCAGCCTAGATAAGTTTGCTAAATTCTGGGGGCAGCTTGGTTTGGTTGACAGATTGACCATTAAGGGAGGGTATTAGAATGTTATTTTATTACTATTTAATGGTCATCTTTGTATAATATGTAAATTATATAGATAAGCTCGTTTCTTCAATCTTCTTTAGTTTCTTATTAGAAACTTGCTATTTTTTGTATCCTTGTATATTCCATATAATGATCGTTCTGATCATTTGTTAATACAACAAATTATTTTTACCAATTACTTCTCAATAATACAGATGGAGTTGTCACAAGTGATAATGGAAAATACCAAAAATCTAAGTTTTTTGGTAATTTTTATGTTTCAGTAAATCACAATTTCGGAGGTCTTCGGAGCAGAATTTGGGTTTGAAACATTTGTCGTTTTGTTAACTTGATTGCCGAAGGCATTTTGTTAAGGGACTGAAACTAGAGCTCTTTACAAAAGAACACATCACCCTTAAACATCCAAGAGCTATTTATAAAAGTCTAAGAGAGCTCTTGGAACACCATGATGTGACTTTAACATTTTCTCGTTAGAAGAATTTTCTCAGAAATACAAATTGTATCCTCTCGTCTAATCATGTGAAAATTTTTGTTTTATATCTTAATCTTAGTTTTATTTTTGTAGGATATGTTGATCATTTTAAGAGCAGTTAAGAATTAGGAAATAGTTTTCCCTGATGCTAAAAGCTTTCTTAGGATATAAATCTTCTAAAAACTTTCCCTAAGAACTGTGGGAGTAAAGAAAAAGAACAATGCTTGCCTGAAAAAATAATACCTATTAATTGTTGAAAGTCTTAAAACTAACTTCATCTGAAAAATATAGATTTTTAGATTTATAGGGGTATGACAATGTTTTCTTTGTTCAAGTAGCACGCTGATAGAAGAATCTTATGTACAAAATTAAAATATAATGTTTCTCTTGGGACTTGCTAGATTATTTGATTGCTGTCTATATTTCCCATTTTTTGTGATATTTGAGTTGCTTAGGCATGCTTTAATGTCATAATAATTCATGTATCTTCTGAAGGGACTAGTCATTATATTTTATGCATAGAAAACAAGTTATAACTACTGTTGAAATTTAGCTTTTGTATGAGCTAGAACTTGGTAACTTTTGAGATATCAGGTCACTAATATGATTGTATTATAAAGTTTGATAGCTAATCTTTTTGGAGACATTTGAATTGATTTTCCTATTCAGGTTGTTGAAAAGTTTTATAAAATTCGGCGAGCAGCTGTTGGGGTACTTGATAAGGAAACTGATGAAGATAAGGCAGTTTGCCTTCTACAGGACCCTGTACACATGTGGAGTTTCAGCGAAACAGAGGATTATCACACAAAGATGGTATAAGTAAAACTGTAAACATATACTGTTGTTCTGGTGAGCTGCTGGAAATAAATTTCTAATCAATTGTTCTCCTTAAGTTAATGGGAGCTAGTTTTCATATTTCCTGCTCGTACTATTGTAGTAAATTTCCTTAGCAGGTTGAGCAACACCTTTTGACACATTATATTGACTATAATCTGTCCATTACTCCCGCTCAATTATTATGTATCACTTTGGCATTTATTGCGTAATACATCAACTGAGATCTTGATCCATCACAGTTCTACTGAATCAGATTGTACAGAATAAATTACATGAATATGCACAATCATATATTGCATCAAACTCACATATATGGATGTTGAGCCCAAGTTTCTGTTTCTTGATTTTAGGATATAAACATTGCAACAAACATCTTGGAAAGGATATGCATTACAATGGAGAGTAGATAAGGGATTTTCATAGATCCATCCTCTAATATTTATGTTTGCTTGTTTTGACTAGGCAGAGGAAGTAGCATGCTAGGCTGGACAAAAGTAATGCACATCCTATTATGTTCAGAAACAATGTTTTTAAATGGGCCATCCTCTTTTGTTTCCAAATGTTCTTTTACATTACACTTACAATCCTAGAATGAAGTTATGTACTGGGATATAGTTGCAAAACTCGCAAAGAACTCATGATACTCACAATTCATATCCTGGGCCACATCACTCCCTCAATAACTCAACTGCTGAGTTTTTGTAAAAACTTGCAATGGATTTCACTCATAACTTGCCAAAAAATTGCCCAAACTCTACTATTTTCCCATTAAAACTTGCCCAACTTTATATGAAACTTTTTCTCCAACCTAAAGTTCAATTTTTAGTCAATTTTCATTTTTCGTATTTCATGGAATGGATGGTGTGGTGAGCAGGTGTTGGCAACATGCGAATTGAGTTTTATTACCTTTAATTATTCTAATTTTGGCTTTTTATTTCTGCTGTTCCCTTGCTTGCAAATTGATTGAGGGAGTGTCCCTGCCTGAAAGTCATTTGTATTTATATTGCGTATTAAATAATACTAGATATAAATATAAATGACTTTCAGGGCTTGAAATTTCGTAGTTTAAACTGCAAAACTCTAATAAAACTTAAAGGATGAACCAAGACAATAAACCATAATGGTTAAATCCTTTCTGTGCTGAAAGTGTTATACGTTAATACATTCTGAAAGTTTTAACAACCTCTATGCTGTACTTTTCACAGTTTAATATGCTTTTATTTAAAAGTTAAAGTATAACAATCAGCCAAGACAAGAGATCATAATGGATAATCTTTTCTATGCTTAAATTGTTCGTACATTGATACATTTTGAAATTTTAAACAACCTGCAGTCTTGAATTTTTGTAGTAGAGAGGAATCAAAGGATATTAAACTGTGAAAATCACAGCCTGCAAGTTGTTTAAACTTGCAGTATGCATTAACAAAATTTCCAAATATGACATTTTATCAATCTCTGAATCAACGCTTTCAGCATAGAAGTTTATATGTATTTAGAGGTTGAACTAGCTTTTTGGTCTATGATATGTATTTAGAGGTTTAACTTGCTTTTCAGCAGTAACTCTTTTGGCCCAGAATTTTTCAAAAATTGGGACTACACAAAAACTGGGGAAAAAATCGGCAATAACTCAGCAATTTTATCAAATGTTTAAAAATATTCTTTAAAAACACACATATTACTAAATTTGTTGAGCATATTACTAATTTTGATCATATATAAATCAAGATTAGAAATTAATACACACCATAGACCAAAACAAAGTTCAACTCTAAATGAGTTATAATGCCACTAACATTAGACATGTCATATGTAGATGTTGCCACTCAAGAGAGATATCCCAATTTCTTGTCGCCCCTCATTGTAATCAAGTTTTTTATTTGACAAATTGCAATAACTGATGGGGATTTGGGAGTGCAGACCCTAATAAGGAGGGGTATTGCCCCTCTTGGGGGTGTGGGGGCAACACCCCCAATGGGATCAAGGTGAAGCACCCTGTGTGGAGCTTTGGGGGTAACATCCCCAATGGGGTCGAGCAGAAGCGAAGCGCAAGTTAAGGCCTTCAAAACCTTTATTGTTGGTGTGTTTAATTGTTTCCCCTATTAAGTTATTCTCCTAGGTTCTAAACACACATGTTGCTTAAGTTTAGTTAGGGACCACATTTGATTATTGCCACTTTCGTTGGTGTTATAAGATTATCACTTTTCCACCTTTTGTGGATGTGTTGCACAAACACCTTTCCACATTGGAAGATGATCCACCTTTAGTGGATCTGTGGCACAAACATCTTTCCACTTTGGAGGTGATCCACCTTAAGTGGATATGTGACACTTTCGCTTTTTCACCTTTGGTGGGTGATAAGTTCTCTTCGATTATCATGTCATAAGATTATGACACTTGCCATATTCTTATGCATTCCTATGTCTCACCTTGGTCTATTTAACCAAGGGGTCTCCTTTGTAATATCATTCCAATTGTTTCAATGAAGTGAATCCAATTAATTCAATTGATCCAGTTTATTGCATTATTGGTAGGAATATTGTTTATTCTTGTCATACTATTTCTCTCCTATTATTGTGCTTTCCATTAGGCCTCTAGATCTTGGGTGGCTACCTTCTTTGCCAAATCTTACATTGTACCACCAATGAAAATCAGGTTTTTTTAACTGCAAGCAAGAAAAAATAAATTATATGAATTTGGAGGAGTTTTTAATACAAAACTTGCATTCTTTTGCATTTTATTGGGAGTTTTATAGGGAAAAATCAGTGAGAGTTTTTCAAAAACTCATTGAGAGTTTTTGGGTGAGTAACTTGCCTGGCATTTTGACTTAGGAGTGCTTGCAAATCAAGAGAGTTTTTGGAGAGTTTTTAATAGAGTATTAAACTTTTTGATTCATATATGATGGAAACCATTATATATATTACTACAAATTCAGTAATATGTATGTTATAGAAGAATCTTAACAGAATTCTCTCGATGTTTAAGAGATTTTGCTGAGTTTTTCCCTGATTTTTCACTGATCTCCAAGTTTTAATTTTTTTTGGGTCTTCCAAATTATTGCCGAGTTCAAGTTTTTCAATTATGAACTGGATATCTTATAATCAATCCTCCCATTTTTCTGTATATAGGTTTTTATTTTTATTTTTTAAATTTTGATTGTATGTTTATCCTTCTCTAGCTTTGTCTTGGATGATGTGCAGCTAGAGGCTTATTACCTGGCTTGAAATCTTTTTATGTCTCTTTGAGAAACAACAAAATGAAGCCTAACAAGACAGATAGAGGATCAATAACTGTCAAATCACCTCTATGAAAACTATGCTATATATTGTTGGTGTGCTATAGCACAGAAGGGATGCTCATTTTCAAGGAATTGTGTGTTTTTTAAGTGCTTAAGGATGAGATTTGTGATATTAGAGTCTACAAATGGATGCATGACTGGAAGACCTGTCCTGCCTTTCACAGGCAGTGTTAGCTTTGTGATGTCCGAAAACATGCACATTTTAGGTACTGTCTTCAAGCAAATTTTTAGTTCCTCTTGATATTTTTGCTTAATTTGACTGAGAAGAAGCATCACATATATCATTGAATTCCACATTTTTCAAGTATACAGTTGTTATTTATACATTCTACGCTGTTTAAGGTTACTTACAATTCTTATGCTCAGATTGCTGTGCAAGATGACTTAACAACCACTAGAATTTTTCTGGAAAATCCTTGCATTCCACACTTTTCAAGTATACAGTTAATATTTATCCACTCCGCAGTGTTTAAGGCTACCCTCAATTTTCATGACCAGGTTGCTATGCAAGAGGAGTTAACATCTTCTAGAGATTTTGTAGAGATACTACATAAGCGGCTGGAAGAGGTAGGCAGCAAAGTTTGAAGCATTTTGACTCATTGATTGCTTATTTTAGCAAAATTACAACCTGGGTTAGATTAATAAAAGTAGAATGTTACTTTTCAGACACGCGCTTCTGAAGATCATCTTATGCAGTGTGTGAATGCTCTTGAAGCCAAGCTGGTATTTGATTCCACATTATTTATTTATTGATTTTGGTTAAATATTCCATATTTGATATCTTAGCAAGGTTTTTTTTCCACCCAATCCATACAGAAGGATTCAGAAAACACAAAAAAGAATGAGATTGACGATCTCCGTAATTTCCAAGTTCAGAACAGAAATGATATTATTAATATACTTGAGGACGAGTGGAAATGGCTTGAATCAATGGCAGCAGATATTGAAGCTCATATTAAACAACAGGTCATGGATCGATTGGTTGATATGGATTCTCTTAAATTGAAGGAAGAGAGGCAGAGCATGATCCTAGAACAAAGCAAGAGTATCATGCTCACTGAAAATACAAAACATGCAGAGGTGTGCTTTCTTGCCCTGCTATATTTTAAATAGAGGCAGTTATTTTTAAAATGTAATTTGGATTCCCTTAAATTGAATAGAGAGAGACAGAGCATGAGCTTAGCACAAAGCAAGATTATCATCCACAATGAAAACACAGTATGTGCAAAGGTGTATATTCTTGCCACACTGCATTTTAAATATGGGTAATTACCTGTAAAATAAAATTTAGTTTCCTTAAATTTATTGGTGAAAGGAAGAGGATGAAACTAGCACAGAGTGAGAGTATTATCTTTAGGGAAAACACAGAACTTGCAAAGGTGCGCTTTCTTGCACTTTTATATTTTAAATACTGGTAATTCTTTGTGAAATATGATTTGCATTCCCTTAAATTTACTAATAGAGGGAGTCAGAGCATGAGCTTAGCGCAGAGTGAGAGAACCATGCTTAATAGGAACACTGAACATACAAAGGTTTTAGGTGTTTTCTCTTGACCTACTAGTAAGGGTTGGTTCCTGACCAGACCCTGGGGCCCAATGTTTGGGGCAACCTTGATGATAGAGATCCTCCTCCCTCCTTTGCTACTGCCCTTGCAGCTTGAGGGTTCTTCCTTTATGGTTTTTTTTTGATGAATAGTTGTATGTTTCCGGCCTAGCTGCCATGTGACTTGCGCGGGGTGTCTCTTTCCCCCGACCCTTTTTTTTGTGAATACTGTACTTTAATATTAATATTAATAGAGAAGGCCTTTATTCATCAAAAAAAATAATATTGGTAATTATTTATAAAATATAAATTGGAGTTCTAAAGCATCTTATGCCACATTGCATAAAAGTAGCAAAAACATATTTTGAAGGCTCTTTACATTATTAGCATCAATGTGTGTGTCCATAAGTTTAAATGACTCAAGATTACTTATTATGGTAGAGAGCATGCCATGTCTACTGATTAATTCAAACATGATTTCTAAGATGGCCTCTTTGTATGCTCATTGACATTGATGTTACAAGAATCCTAGCCATATTTTGTAGCAAGCTTGTTCCTGTGAATTAATATTAGAGGAGCTTGAAATTCTTTGCAGCTTGCTAGTTATCTCATTATCTTTCTTCACCAGTAGAGTTTATATGTTTTTTGAATATTAATAATGTTATTATCGGTTAATTTAGAGATCTGCCAATGAGGAGGTGAATAGATTAGCTAATGTGAGTTTCACATTGAGATATTAAGAGTTTTGAATGATCAAAAGTGAGGAACGGTTATATGCAGTAGAAAAATGGAAAGAAAACCCTATGCAACTAGCCTTTGATCCCCATTCACTTGTAAAACATAAAGAGAAGAATGAGATTCCCAACCTAGCAAAGGTCAAATGAATCTCATTCAATCAAGTATTCATCACAAAATTATAAGCCAATAAATTTTTTTAAAATGATATTCAAATTCTTATCTCAACATGTGACCAATTCAAATTGAGCCAGATTAACATATTGAAATGATGTATACACTATTGTGTGTATCCTTGAAAGCAAGGTCCCAAGCTTTCTAACAGCACAAAAAACTTGATAACAAAACTCAAGTCCAATCAGTTCCCTAAAATATCTCAAGAGAGCCAATATATGTAGATCTCATTGATTTCTCAATCCTTTAAATTCATCCAAACATTATCATGACTTTTCCTTATCTCCACTTGCTAACGATGGTCTATGTTATAAACATAATCATAAGGAACTTCTCATTATACTTAACCTTACAACCATTCTTGAGGCTTAACACTCTATTAATTGACTCATCGCATTCAAGAGTGGATATTTATATAACCATGGCTACAACACTCAACCTAGACACCTTAATCAACACAAGCATCTCCTCTTAATAGTTAAGTTTGGAAGTCAGTGAAACAAATGAAATGCTTATTAGAGTTAGTCCTTAGTCCAAGCAGTTGGATCACCCCATACCAAGGGTAGGGGAGGCAGTGGCAGAGGGAAGGGAACATTTTGGCATGTAGGAAGGTCAACCATTATATAAGGCATGATTGATTGTGAACTCAAGTGTGGGTGCATGCATAGGAACATATTCCATAAGTGAGGGAAGCTTGAAAAACTTTCTTAGCTAAGAGTGATACTGAGCCACCCTCTACTCTAGAGTGAGCCTCTATGTAATAAATGACTCTTTTTATTTGAAAAATTACATCTATTGTTTCCTTTAGCTCTTTATCATCCCGATGATGGATCACGAAGTGTGATTTGAAACATTGAGTCAAAAATTTGCGCACAATTTAAACTAGGATAAACATTATCTACAATATGGATTGTGGAAATCACTTCTCTGGAAGATTACATGCGATGTTGAAGATTGCAATTAAACAGGAAGCGACAACTTAAAGTAAAGCACTAAGCAGAAAGACAACCAATACTACTTATTCAAAGGAGTGCATATCCAGTATCGAAAGAAGTAAACATCCACTTATTCAGCAAGAATTACTAGGGCTCTTCCACTTATTCAATGGGAAATCTTATTACAAAATAGCCATTTGTTCAATGAGGTGAATAACAATCGAAACATCCTTTATTCAATAGGAAAATACAAAACAACACCTTCACTTATTCATTGGTGAGTGAATATAATGTGAGCACTCATTTAGTGGGGTAAGTATCAACAATAAATCAATGTAATCCCACTGGAGGCTTTACCATCCAATGTTACAATGTTAGCTCATGTACAACAACACCAAAATAGAAGAGTATCTATTATTATTGTTGGTATATTTGTTTGTTATATGTTTGTTGAATTGTTAAAAACAACTCATATATTTAGAGGATTTGTTTCTCTAAATTAGGATTTGTGAATCATATAAATACATATTTCATTTGATTGAATTATAACAAAGAAGATATTGTTTTGTGTGTAAAATTGGATCATTTCTTTCCCAAAATCACTAATGTGATATCAGAGTAGGCACAACTAAAGGGATTGTGATGAAGGACGAGACATAGGAATCTAGATTCCACAACCAATAACCTCAATTGATACCATAAAAACAAGATTCTAACTCTATGGGGACTCGGCAAGGTTGACCTCACTTGGGACATGGCAGAAAAACTAAAAAGAACTCGACAAGACTCGACAAAGTAAAAATACCCAAAATTTAGAGATTTTTAAGGATTTAGAAATTGTTTCATGCACCCTTTATTAAATAAACCTTAATAATACAAATTGTAGCTAAAGGAAATAAGAAACTTAGATATATAAAATTATAAATATTGTCAAACTTATACAAAATTCATGGAGTATGAAATCCATGACATCAAATGTTCAAAACATATATCATATTAAAAACTACAAGTCTATGGCACAGAGGAACCTTCATCGCTCCTACAAAGGGTCAAGGTAGGTCCTGAATGAATCAACAACCATAGTCTCTGCTTGTGACTCAATGCCAAGCTCACCAATATCATTTGTGCCTATGTCTTCTCACTCTATCCTCCATCCTCCTCCTTAGCCATGTCTACAGCCTCAACCTCTCTATTTGTTTGGTCAATCCAATCTAAGATTTCTAGTCTCAATGATCCACTTAGATTTTGGATTGATCTCCTCTATCGTGATTGGGGTGGAGTCATGGTCCAAAACTTGTCTCTGTCTAAAACAGAGGTTGTAACGAACAAAAATAAGATCATTCAACCTCTCCACAAATAGCTTATTGCGACTCTTGGAGTGATGTGCTCAAACATATTCCAATTGTGCTCACATCCTGAAACACTACATGGTTGGCTCAATATGCGGATGACAATCCTTTGAAGGCTTGGTGTTTGTCACCATCTATTTGTGATAAGAAAAAGGAAAAAATCAGTCTCATTTCCAACTTTAAGACTTTAAGTATAAAATCAAATTATGCACTTAAAATATTTTTACCTAGCTGCAATTTTGTCTGACTATCTTTGCAAATTTGATGAGAGAAGAACTCCCCTTGTGAATTTGAAAAGGCCTCTATCTCGTGGATGATATTGCTGGTATTACTAGTACACATTTGCTCTATCACTAAGTAGAGCCCATTAAGAACCTCCTCATTCGCCTCAAAATCACAGTGGAAATGAAATGCGTGAGGCAATAAGCGGTTGCATGGATGGGCTTGTGAAGTTGGAGCTGCCATCTCCTATCAATTATCTCCCAAATGTGATGATACTTATTCTCATCTCCTCTAAAAGCGGATCTAATGACCTCCTTGGCCCTATCCATGCCATCGTATAAGTAGCCAATTGTGGGCTTCTCCCCATGAGCATCTTGTAGGAGAACTACTAGGGACTCAGCTTGTGTACAGAGGTTGAAGGAACAATTAATTACCAAATTGCAGCCCATAGAAGTCAGCGTTTAGCATTTCTTTAAGGCATCTGCACCCTATTAGAGAGGCCATTTATGTCTAGAAGGTGGTGTTTAGTGTTTAAGAAGGCACGCGTGGGGTTTGCGAACATAAATTTGATCACAACTTAACTTCCTAGTGAAATCTTCCCTTTGTTGCAAGTTGCTAGCAATTTGGAGTCATAAATTCAAAGCTGTGATTTGATTCCAGGTTTTGTTTTTAATTGCAATAAGCTTATTCCTCATTGCATGTAAATTCATTTCCTGAAACTGAATAAGAGGAAATTCTTATGCAAAATTTGCAATAGATAGTTTATTTGACTTCATGCACTGCATTGTTATATTAATATATGTTGAAAAAAAGACAAATTTCATAAAACTCAAAAATACCAAAAACCAATACAAATTTGCAAAGACACTTCTAGTAGAGTCAGTTGAACAATGGTAGAACCAACATGCTTCTTACAATGGTATTAGAGTGGTTTCCTGCTATCTTGCAGGGTTGAGTAATACATGCAGCCAGAGAGGTTTGATCTAAACAGGTATTATTCTTGCGGGGGAAAAGCGAAATCACAAATTAAACAAGTATATGAAACACAGGCTCAAGAGGTGATAGGAGAGGTGGCAATCCACCCAAGAATGCAAATAATGATAGGGACAGGGAAGCTATGAAATTATTTAGGGGTCTTGCAATAGGTGACTACTGTTTTGCAACAGCTTACCACAACCATTCAACATATGTCATTGCCTAGAGGGCAAAACTAGGACAGGCAAGAGCGTGGCAGTGTATCTAGGACTCCTAGGGCGAGAGGAGTCCTTGCAGGTACATATGACACACCTACACGTCCCACATTCTTGAGGATTGAGTCTAAGGTGGGGAGAGTAGAGGAAGAAGAGGGTGGAGGTTTTGTTGATGATATGTTGGCCATGAATGATGAGTGGGATGCATTGCCTCAGAGATTTAAGGAGCACCTGCCATTTGATAGATTTATGACTCAGAGGAGAGAGCATAGTAGACCTAAGTAGGTGAGAAGGTAAAGAAATCAGAATGCTGATTTGAAGGATGCCACTTCACTCTTCCTATATTTGATGGCAATGGGAAGGTTACAACGCGAGCCTGGATTAATAAAGTTGATACCTTCTCGACTCTTAGGCCTATGATAGAGGTGGATGCCATAAGATTTGCAGCATTACATTTGGATGTGGCAGCCCATTAGTGGTGGCATCATGGGATGGTCATCCCGCAACACAATCTTATTACTTGTTAGCAGGAGTTCTCTGATAGGTTGATAGAGCATTTTGACAGGAAGGATCTAGAGTGATATTTCAGGGATCTTGCTCAACTCAGATAGGTGGGCATTTTGGATTCTTTCATTAATGAGTTTCTAAGGTTTTCTGTGATGGTTCCTGATGTGATAGAGGAATGCTTGGTCATGTTATTTATCGAAGGTCTTCAGGAGCCATTAAGAGGTTGGCTTAAGGCATTTGATTCACCTTTTCTGCATGGGGCCATTAAAAAGGTCAGGAGCATGGAGCTTGCAACTCCTAATAGGAAAATTCAGCCTAAATCCACCACCTTACATTCAGAAGAGGATCAGCCACTTGTTGCTGATCAAAAGAAGAAATCAATAACAAAACATGATGAGGCAAGTCGTCAGGATTTGAGAAAGAGACATCTATGCTATTGGTGTAAAGAGCCCTATGATTGTGACCACACTTACCCATTAAGGCCTAAGGGCAAGGCTAGCCGTTCTATGTGGTTATACTATGATGACGATGAGGGTGAAAATTCACAATAGTTATCTGTCTTAGATGTGTATGAGGCTTAGAAAGTCTCTTTGGAATTTGGTCCTGATGCCAAACTATCTTCAATAGCATTATCCACCAATGTGCCACTTCCACCTTTTTTAGGATCAGAGGATTAATAGATGGGCGACGATGCTTTTTCCATGGTTGACATTAGGGCTACACATAATTTCATTGATGAGGGGTTTGTCAGTAGGTGTGGACTTCAGGTTGATGACTTCGTCGAGTTTAGTGTCAGAGTGGTCGTTGGTTATACCCTTGTTTGCACTAGATGCATACGCCATTTCACTCTTTCGTTTGATGACTACGAGTTACAAGCTGATTTTTATGTAATCAACTTGGGTGAGTTAGACATCATGTTAGGTATGCAGTGGCTACAGAACATTGGGGAGTTCACCCTCAACCTACATTTGATAGAGATGAGGTTCGAGTACCAAGATGGGGGGTATGTGTTGAGGGGAATCAAAGAGGGGAGTTTGCGCTCTATTTCTCTTTTTAGAGAGAAGAGTGTAAAGAGCTTGGCTGGCTCTATAAATTGCAATCTGAATTTCCTTGAAGAATTCTGGTAATTTCTTGTTCTTTTGTATTTTAAATACATATGTTTATTTTAATTTTCAACTCTTGGCAAAGATTAACAACATATAGATAATTTTTTGAATTGCTTGCAATGCTTTGGTGAAACAATTCCAAATTACTAAGCAAATAATGTTGCAGAAGTAATAAACAAATTGGCACCTTGTTAAAGAGTTCGGCTGCTGCAAGATAATTAACATCAGAATTTAATGAATGGCACCAGCCATTTCCACGCCACCCAATTTGCTGCTGTTGAAGCTTCCACACTCTCTTTGCAACTAAATCTGTTCAATCACCAACACATGTATCACCACCAACCACTAACTTCGTTCCCAACAACACACATCAAAGCTGCATACGGCCAGGCAGAGAATTATTGTACGGCCCAGACTGTGTCTTGTACGGCCTCTGTAGAAATCCGTACGGCCTTGAATGACCAAACTTCTGTACGGCACTGTATGTACTCTCAATAAAAATCAAACCAGTCTCAATTTGCTAGCCATAACAACCAGCATCAAATGCATCCACCATGAAGGATTCATGTCCCTTTGAAAATTCCCCCAAACCCTTGACACTCCACTTCCGTATTTCTTCCTGGCAAATTCAATTCAGTTTGCAAATAGATTTGCCCAACTTTGTAAACATTCAACAAATGCAATGATATTCTCTCCAGAACTGAAGACCAAATATCATACTTCAGCAACACTGGAAGAAGCTCAACATTCTCTCCTTGAAGAAGACCAAACCCTAGCTCAATCCAAGAAAAAATGAATTCTCTCTCAACACAAGTTTTTTATCAAATCATCAATGGTAATGAAAAGTGCTTTTTCGAGTTGTATATATAGCTTTTTGAAAAAGCTTCAACTTTACATTATTCATTAAAGAAGCTTCTTCCTTACAACATTACCTTATAACATTAAAGTTATAAAATCGTAAAGTTATTAAATTAAAATAACTTAATTTAATAACGATAACTTAAAATAAGAAGTCATTGAAACCCACTGACTGCAACAAACTCATTTGTGACATAAGAACCTCAAACTTCAACTGCCTTGCCAGAAATAGCCAACTGCCAAAAATAGACTTACTATAAATAGTAAGTCTCTCAAACTAGAGATCCCCTGAAACTCAATCCAGAAACAATCTATACCCCGTGCAGACGACCTGCTAAACTTGGCCATACCCAAAAATACCACTTACTAAAAATAGTAAGTTGACCAATCTGATCTGAACAAAGAGTAGACCTGGTAACCAGAACCTCCAGAATGGAATCCAAACATTGGCTCTGCCAACTGACCCCCTCTGATCACCTAATTAGCTTGCGAGGGTCGCCAAACCAAGTTAATCTCAAGAGACTGAAAAACAGGGACATTACAGTCCTCCGTTCCCAAGATTGCTTGTCCTCAAGCAATCAGGAAAAACAAACAACATCACAATCCACCTGGATCCCAGGGATGGTCATGAGTAATGTCCCGATCAACCTCATACTCCTGTGAAGAAGTCAACATCAATAGTATCAACATCAGCAACTGGAAAACTGCACTCAACATCTGAACTGATGATGCTGCAACAAGATCGCCTTGTGGGAGAAACTCAACCGAGAGTAACTCACAAGGGAGTAACTCAACCAACAGACTGGACTTGCTCCCAGTCTTTGAACTAACCAAATCATCATACTAGTCGTCAAAAGGATGCCTTGAAGAACTATGTGACTGATAGATGTCCTGAACGTGAGGATTGAAAGTAAAACTATAAGCACTCCTCACAGTGTACACCTCTGTAAATTGTTCAGCTAGGCCTGGCTGGCCTCCTGTTTAATCTGCCTGATGATCATGTGTACAAATCGGATCCCGAACGTGATCATCATCATGATCGTACAACACCTGTAAGGGATCATCACTAAGCTCAAACAACAGATTGTCATAAGTCATAATGACATCCATGTCAAATAAGGGGTTATTCACAAAGTGAAGAGAACCCATTTGCTGATTTGAACCATAAAACGGTGAACTCTCAGAGACATGATGTGTAATCGGCTCTACCTGTATGGAATCATGTCTCCGTGAATCGACACTATCTACAACACAAAAGGACATAGTGTGTAGACTCCCCTCAGCAAGGCTTGACAACACATACTCTCTACCCTGGCACTCAAATCTGATCTACATCGGGCTCATGCTAAGGCATAACTCCTTAATCTCCTGTATCCACTGCATCCCTAACACCACATCCATCTCCCCCAAATCAAACACATAGAAATCAGATATCAGCTCATAATCACCAAGAAAGGAGAGATCTCGGATGCACCTGGTATAGGTAAAATTGTAGCCATCAACTACCCTGACTCTAAACCCTGCAAACTCCTCTACCCGAAGCCCACACTGACTAACAAGTCCCTCATGAATAAAGTTGTGCGTGGCTCCAGTGTCTAACATATCAACACAGGGTTGTCCTTCCACTAATCCCTTCAGTCTAAAAGTAGAGGGAAGTGGCATAGAGGTGGACAACACAATTGGAGATAGTTTGGCGTCAGGACCAAACTCTGGAGTAACTCTCTGCTCCTCTGTATCAAAACCAGCAACCTGATGAGAAGACTCAGCCTCACTCTCACCAGAATAAACCCACATAGAGTGATTTGCCGAGCCCTTGGGCCTCAAAGTACAAGTATGCTCTCTATCATAAGGTTCTTTGCACCAATAGCAAAGCTGCCTCCTCCTCAAATCGTCTCGTGTGGCATCATCAAGTCTACCTGCAGAATTCTTTCTGTCAACAACTGGTGGAGGTACCTCATCTATAGGAGGAATAGTAGGACTAGGAGTAGACTTGCCTCGTGAAGCAAAAGGCTCAAGATTTCTCGCCTTCTTCATAGCATCTTGCAAACTAGGTAGATCCAGGGACTTGACCCACCCTCTGTATGACTTTGACAAACCCTCTATGAAAAGCATGACTCTCCTCTTGGAGATGTCATATACCATAACTGATAGGCGCTGAAACTCATTGATGAAGGCCTCAAGGCCACCTGTCTGTCTCAGCTGAGCTAACTCTCTGAAGTAACTCTCAGGATCCTTCCTGTCAAACTGCTCTATCAGTCTATCTACGAACTCTTGGTACTGGACAATATGATCATGATGCAGAGACACTAACCCATGATACCACAAATCATGAGCTACCCCATCCAAGTGAAGCACAGCAAATCGAATAGCATCCTCCTCAGACATAGGACGAAGTGATAGATAAGTATCTAGCTTGTGGACCCATGCTCTAGCTGTAGTCTTTCCACTTCCATCGAAGTGGTCTAATGTCAATTTGCTGGTTGCCTCCTTGAGATCATTTTGCCTAGGTCTGTCTCGTGTCAGGAGCTGGCTTGCCTTTGGAATGCTCACGCTTCTGTGTCAAATATCTGTCAAAATTTAAATTTCTCTTTAGTGCCTTAGGAAGAGCATCCCACTCTGCAAAATGTGCCACCATGTCATCGACAAATGGTGCTGGCTTTGACTCCACACTAATTGCATCCAGCTTTGGCCTCAAGAATGTCGGATGATGAGGCCTGTTGTAAGTACTAGTATGGTCAGCTCTATAATCTCGCTTGTCATCAGCTTGTGACCTGTGTGAGCTGATTGAAGCACTCCGCGCACCTCTGTCTCTAGCACGATCACCTGGTAATGCCATGTGCTGTAGAGTGTCTGAAAGCTGTTGCAATACAGTTGCAACACGATGCTGACCATCTGCAATATTTCTGAAAGCATCTCTGGCCTCCCTGTCAATATCATTTCCGACATTATTCCTATTTCTTGCCTGTTCATTCTGTGGGCCCTGTTTATTACCTTCAGAAGGTGGTGAATTTCTACCCCTGTGGGTATAGTACCCTCCTGGTATAAATTTGTCTGCCATTATTTTATTTTCATACCCTTCAGGATGACAAGATCAGTGCTTTGATACCATTGTAAAGAGCCTGGCTAGCTCTATAAATTGCAATCTGAATTTCCTTGAAGAATTCTGGTAATTTCTTGTTCTTTTGTATTTTAAATACATATGCTTATTTTAATTTTCAACTCTTGGCAAAGATTAACAACATATAGATAATTTATTGAATTGCTTGCAATGCTTTGGTAAAACGATTACAAATTACTAAGCAAATAATGCTGCAGAAGTAATAAACAAATTGGCACCTTGTTAAAGAGTTCGGCTGCTGCAAGATAATTAACATCAGAATTTAATGAATGGCACCAGCCATTTCCACGTCACCCAATTTGCTGCTGTTGAAGCTTCCACACTCTCTCTGCAACTAAATTTGTTCAATCACGAACACATGTATCACCACCAACCACTAACTTCGTTCCCAACAACACACAGCAAAGCTGCATACGGCCAGGCAGAGAATTATCGTACGGCCTAGGCTGTGTCTTGTACGGTCTCTGTAGAAATCCGTACGGCCTTGAATGACCAGACTTTTGTACGACACTGTATGTGCTCTCAATAAAAATCAAACCAGTCTCGATTTGCTAGCCATAACAATCAGCATCAAATGCATCCACCATGAAGGATTCATGTCCCTTTGAAAATTCACTCAAACCCTTGACACTTCACTTTCGTATTTCTTCCTAGAAAATTCAATTCAGTTTGCAAATAGATCTGCCCAACTCTGTAAACATTCAACAAATGCAATGATATTCTCTCTAGAATTGAAGACCAAATATCATACTTCAGCAACACCGGAAGAAGCTCAACATTCTCTCCTTGAAGAAGACCAAACCCTAGCTCAATCCAAGAAAAAACGAATTCTCTCTCAACACAAGTTTTTTATCAAATCATCAATGGTAATGTAAAGTGCTTTTTCGAGTTGTATATATAGTTTTTTGAAAAAGCTTCAACTTTACATTATTCATTAAAGAAGCTTCTTCCTTACAACATTACTTTATAACATTAAAGTTATAAAATCGTAAAGTTATTAAATTAAAATAACTTAATTTAGTAACGATAACTCAAAATAAGAAGCCACTGAAACCCATTGACTGCAACAAACTCATTCCTGACATCTGACATCAGAACCTCAAACTCCAACTGCACTGCCAGAAATAGCCAACTGCCAAAAATAGACTTACTATAGATAGTAAGTGTCTCAAATTGGAGATCCCTTGAAACTCGATCCAGAAACATCTAACACCCCGTGCAGACGCCCTGCTAAACCCAGCCATACCCAAAAATACCACTTACTAAAAATAGTAAGTTGACCAATTTGATGCAAATGAAGAGCAGACCTGGTAACCAGAACCTCTAGAATGGAATCTAAACATTGGCTCTGCCAGCTGACCCCCTCTGATCACTTGATTAGCTTGCGAGGGTCGCCAAACCAAGCTAATCTCAAGAGACTGAAAAACGGGGACATTACAAAGTGCAAGGTGATACAAGAGCATGACTTGATTCAGGAGTGTGACACGCATCATGTCTCTGACAATTCAGGAATACACCATTTTGATTATAGCATAGAGGTGTGGTTCACTTAGTGAACAATCCTTTGTTTGATATGGATACGGCATTGTCTTATGACAATCCGCTTTTTGAGCTTGATGTTGATTCCCCTCTTACGATGAGTGATGATGATGTTTTGGATTCCACCAGTGCATTAGGGTTTCAAACATGCCTTGCTGAAGATTTTTCAGAGGTCTACATGGTGAGGAGTGCATACAACTTTACATTTGATCCATATGTGCATTATATTTTTCAGATGCACAATTTGAAAGTACATGAGCTAGATGATTGGTAGGATAGCTTATCTTATGCAAAGAAAGGGGGCAAATCCTGTCTACCTGCAGTGATGCTCCCATATGTTTTTCTTGCGACATCAGATGTTTTGATGGGTTTAGTTTGGTAGATTTTGTTGATTTTGTATGGATGGTTGATGTCGTTACAAGAGTTGGTTAGTGTTTACAAGGACATTACACAGTCTTATCCATGGGATCTCGGTGGAGATGTGAGTTTTCTTTAGGTGGAGTGCAATGAGCTACTAGATGCGAGATTGCTTGGAGACGAGCAATTTCAAGGAGGGCAGACTGTAGTGTCGCCATTTTAGCTCACCTTGGGTTGTAGTCAGGATTTGTGTATCAGTGACCCTCGTAGGCTAAGTCAAGGGATATAGGGTATCAGTTGGCAAAACCAGAGGTAAATTCGCACTCCAGAGGAAAGGGGTGTTCAGGATTGCTCTTCGTTGGTATCAGTTTGGCACATTTACTATTTATAGTGTCTTTTTCAGAAAAGTTAGGGTTTCTATATTTAGCAGGGCACTTGAACAACTTGGTGGTAGTGTTGAGATTTGGTATTGTTGACTAGAGTAGTTATTCAAAGATTTACTATTTATAGTAATTCATTATTGAGGAGTTGATATTGTCTAGCAAGGCACCCAGACTCATGGTTTGCACAATGATTGATTCATTTGTTAGTTGGCCTAGCAGAGTGATTTTTATTGAGCACATAGGTATTATTTATCATTAATAAAGTCGCTTTATTAATGATAAAGTAATTATAAAGTTATGATGTAAAGTTATTAATTAAGTAGGGCCAACTGACTTTATAAGTGCATTAATTGAACACCATAATGAGGGGACCTAGTTATTTATTCTCCTAAGTTAACACGGGACATTAAAAAGGCATCATTAATGGTTATTAATTGCATTATGGAAGTTGACGCCAAAGTTCAAAGGGATTAATTATTATAAAGTCAACGTTGCATTAAAGTCAATGCCATTAAGTGATTAATGAATCTTACTTGTGAAGGCTCATGGATTGATTTATTATGAAGGAAATATAAGAGCTAAGGGAAGGAAATCGATTCATTATGATGTTGAAGGATAATTGTCTCTCACATAGCTTTGAGTATGTGTATAGATGAGGATGGGATGGAGAAGTTTTTAGGTCTATGGGACGTTGATCTGGTAGGTCAGAGGAAGTCGGCTCCACATGAGCTCCACCTGGGGATTGCATCCAGAGAGACTGTCAAGGTTTCCCAAGTGACTGGTTGCTATGTGATGACACCCTTCAGTATGTGTCCTAAGATTCCCCTTAGTGTGTTTAGATTCGCCTTTGGTATAGGAAGTCTCTTGCGTTAGTTATGTGTTTACTTATGTGGTTATTTGATGCTCTCTCTCTTGGACTTCTTGGACTTATTATTCTTGTTGGTTTATGGTGAGAAGTCTTTGGAGTTTGTTCGAGGGTTTCAACATTTGCTTGGAGAATTGTGAATTCTTCTGGTCTTCGAGTACTTTGAACTGGTGAAAGACCCAATGATATTGTGCAATTAAGCTATGGCTTCATACAGAGGTCATGAATGTGAAAATTGGTGATGAATTTGAGAATTGCTATCATAGTTTCATTTCAGCTTGTGTACAAAGGTTGAAGGAACGGCTAATAACCAAATTGCAGCCCATAGAAGTCAGCGTTTGGCATTCTTTAAGGAAGCCTCACCCTATTAGAGAGGCCACATGTGTGTAGAAGGTGGCGTCTAGTGTTTAAGAAGGCACGTCTGGGGTTTGAGAACATAAATTTGATCACAACTGAGCCGCCTAGTGAAATCTTCCCTTTGTTGTAAGCTGCTAGTGATTTGGAGTCATAAATTCAATGCTGTGATTTCTTTCTAGGTTTTTTTTAATTGCAATAAATTTATTCCTCATTGCATAGTTGATCATTGCATGTAAATTCATTTCCTGAAACTGAATAAAAGGAAATTCTTATGCAAAGTTTGCAATAGATAGTTTATTTGATTTCATGCACTGCATTGTTATATATATATTGAAAAAACACAAAAATCATAAAACTCAAAAACACCAAAAAACAATACAAATTTGCAAAGATACTTCTAGTAGACCCAGTTGAATAGGGGTAGAACAAAACAGGGTTCTTACACTAAACTTTTTCAACATCTCTCTGATGTACTTTGTTTGAGGGATGAAAATAGCTTGTTTAGATTGATGAATTTGTAGCCCAAGAAAGAAGGATAATTCTCACAACATAGACATTTCAAACTCCATTTTCATGTTGGTAGCAAAAACCTTACACATTTGTTCACAATCACTACCAAATATCAGATCATCAACATAAACCACTACAATCAACACGTGATTACCTTCTTCTTTCACATACAAGTTGCTGTCCGCAATATGTTTTCTGAACCCTTGCTGTTGTAGATAACAGTCCAGCCTATTATACCAAGCACATCGTATTTATTTAAGACCATACAAAGCTTTTTTCAGCTTCCATAGATAATTTTGATTTTCTAATAACAGAAATCCATCTGGCTGTTATACATACACTTCTTCATTCAAATTAGCATTCAGAAAGGTAGATTTGACATTCATTTGGAGAACTTTAAAATCTTTAAAATAAGCAAAGGCTAAGTTTTGATTGCATCTAAACAAGCAACGAGAGCAAAATTTTCATGAAAATCAATACCTTCTACCTGGGCATATTGTTTACATAGTAGCCTTGCCTTGTTTCTCACAACTTTGCCATCTTTGTTCAACTTGTTCCTGTAGACCCATTTTGTACCAATTATGTTCTTGTGTTTAGGTGTTGGGACAAGTTCCCAAGTTCTACTCTTTTGGATCTTATCTAACTCTTCTTTCATGGCAGTCACCCAGTGTTTATCCTCATTATAATTCATATTTCTTCTTGTAGGTCTAGGTCTGTCATCTTCCAAAATCTGATCGGTAGTATAATTCTTTTGAACAAATTTAGGAGTCTTTAACGATGTTTCAAGTGTGGTCTTACGTTGACCAAAATCAGGTACATTTTAAATGGTTCCATCTGCTGTCCCTAACTGATTCTCTGCTACCTTATTATCAGGATGTATATCAGCTGCTCTATTTTGAACATTTTCAGTTGTATTCACTGTACTACTATTCACTGTGTGAGCACTTTCAGCTTCATCTCCTTGTACGCGATCATCACAATTTTGCAACATCTCACAAGTATTAGAAATCTCATGAACTTTCACATTAGTACTTTCAACAATCTTATGCAACCTTTTGCTAAAACATTTGTAGGCTTTACTTTTGGATTAATATCCTAAAAGGATACCTTCATCAGCATTAAGATCAAACTTGCCAAGATTATCTTCATCCCTCTTAATGTAACAAGGGCTGCCAAAAACTTTAAAATACTTAATTGAGGCTGCCTTACCATTGCACAATTCATATGGTGTCTTGTTGTGTTCTGCTTTAATCAGCCCTCTGTTTTGAATGTAGATATCTGTATGGACTGCTTCCTTCCAAAAACAATCACTCACTTTGGATTCATTAATCATACTTCATGCCACTTCTTGGACTAATCTGTTTTTCCTCTCAATAACACCATTTTGTTGAGGTGTTCTGGCAGCCAAATACTATCTCTTAACTCCATGCTTCTCAAAAAAGCTTATGAAATCATTGGTTATAAACTCTCCTCCATTGTTTGAATGTAGGCACTTGATTTTCAGACCTTTCTCATTCTCAACCAAAGCTTTAAAAGCTTTGAATTTCTCTAAAGCCTCTGATTTTTCCTTCAAAAAGGTAACCTGAGTGGTTTGTGAATAATCATCTATCCAAAGCATAATTTTTTTTTCTGTTTGCAAGCTTGCAGTTCTCATGGGGCCACACAAATCAGTGTGTATCAGTTGCAGTGGTTTTTTGCTTGAATACTCTTTGATTTGAAGCTTCTTCAAGTTTGTTTACCTAATTTACATAGTTTACATTCAGTATCAGAAGGTTTAGTAAGCTGAGGCATATCTCTAAGGTAAGTCCCCTCATGATACCAGCGTATCACATTTACCATGGAGCTTATACAACTTAGAAGGAACTTTGGAAATTACCCATGTGATCTTACTTGCAATCTTAGCATATTTGGAATTTAGATCAAGAGAGGGTAAGATACTTCATTATTTTATTCTACTGTTAATGCAGTCATATAACACACATCAACATGTCCCTGGTCACATAATTGACTTACTCTCAATAAATTGTGGTTCAAACTCTCTATATACAAAACATTCTCAATTTTTGTCTCGCCATCATCTAAAACAAGTGTACCTTTATAAATTATTTTTTAGATGAATTACCACCCAATCTAACTTTACCTCCATCCATCTTCTGAGAGTTAGAAGCTTACTTTTATCTCCAGTCATATGCCTGGAGCAGCCACTACCAACATACAAAATGTCCTCATTTTGTGCAAGGAAGGTTGTTTGCACAATCAAGGACTCTTCAGTAATCCGTTTCTTTGTCTTTCTCCTAACTTAGTACTCTCCTTTGCCTTATCTTTTGTCTCAACCTTCTTAGAAAGATCTGCCATGCCGCTTTTACAAAATCTTGCAGTATGACCAAGGTTATTGCATTCATAACAAATAACGTTGTAGTTTCTGAAAGGAGCAAATGAATTCCTATTCACAAATCTGAAAACACTTCTAGCAACCATTCTACAATTTATGGCTTTGTGACCATAGTATTTACAAGTAAAACAATAACCATAAAAGTAAGAATTGTTAAACCTGGTCATAGGAGCTTGTCTGGAAATAGGAGACCTTTTGAAACCACTATTTCTGATTTTTGATGATGAATCTCTTCTATTATCAGCACTGGTCTTCTGTTGTTCTTTGTTAGGAGATTTAGAACATTGTCCTACATTAAAACCAACTCCACTCTAATCAAAGGACTGTTTTTGAGAGCCTAAAAGATCATCTAGAGACATAGAGCTTGTCTGATTTATCTTCTCATTATCCAGCAATGTTGAAGATTTATTAAACTTTCTGAAAGAAACTAGTTCAGCTTCAACTTTCTCACAGTTTTCTATTTGGTTCTTGAGCTGACTTTTGATTTCTTCTTCTATTCATTTTCTTTCTTCAATCTGAACCTTCAAATCTATTATCAAATTTTCTTCATCCTCTTAAGGCTTGAGATTTCTTGGATTTTTCCTTATTTTCTTCTTGCAGCAGCACTTTTAAATTCTGATTTTTCTTCTTGAGTCTCTTGATCTCATTAAGAGCACTTATTAGATCTTGTTCAAGATCCACTTCTTCTCCTTAATCAAAATAGTCTTCATCTTCTTGATCTTCAGTGTTAGTTTCCTCTAGAGCTATGAATAAAATTTCATCATTTAAGGACGCCTCATCACTACCATCTGATGAGCAACTTTCTTCCTTAGAAAGGAGACTCTTTTTGAATTTTTGAGTCCTTTATTCTTTTCCCTTGTACTTCTTTTATCCAAGATAGATTTCTTTTCACAGCTGTAGCCTGCTGTCTTCATTCAACTCATATGGACATTTGGCTACAAAATGTCCTACCTATCCATAGTTAAAACACTTCAGAGGCAACTTGCCTTTATATTTTCTAGAACCCTCTTTCAATTTTCACACGAAGTGTGCCACTTCCTCATCAGATTTTGTCATGTCCCCTCTTTAGTGACATGTCATTTTTCAGTGGATTTGCCTATCATGGACTCTTGTAGGCAGATGGTTTTGGTGAGAAAGTCATTCTGATGATTATTTGGGGGATTGGATGGTCTTATTTGCTCTTGGAGAGATGGTGTTTATCATATTTCTATTATAATGTGTTATGTGGGGCCAAAATGTTATAATTTTGAGTTGAGTTGCACTTTTTTATTTTATAAAGTTACTTTTTATATAAAAGTGAATTATAAAGGGATTTTATAAGAATATTTTATGGATACTTCTAGAAGTTCTAGTGGCTTCTTAGAAAAGTGAATAAATAGAGTGCTTGGCCTCTCATTTGGACATCCCCATGACTTGAGTTGCACTTTGGAAGTGGTATTCAGCCATTTCAAGTTGAGCTTATTTGGAGTCCTTAGACTTACCTGAGGGTTTGAGTTTTTGATTGCAAGAGGAAAAAAAAAGATTCGAAAAAGCAAAGCGAAAAAGCAGATCTGAAAAAACAGATCCGAAAAAGCAAAGCAAAAAAGCAAACCCGAAAAAGCAAAGCGAAAAAGTAGATCCGAAAAAGCAGAGCGAAAAAGCAATTCGAAAAAGTTTTTGCTACAAGTCTAATTCAGTTTTTAGATTTTCAGGATAGGGTTTTGGAACCACATTTTTGCTCATATCTTCCTCATTACTTAGCATATCATTTTGGGTATTTTTGCATCGGATTTCTATTGTCGAGGAGATAAAGATAGGTGCATTTTGGAGTCCCAAAATGCCATGATTTATTTTTAAGGAATTTTCAAAATTCCTAGACATTTTCGAAAATCTGCAAGAAAGTATATTTTCAGATTTGGGGTGACTTTGGCTTCGGTGTTGGCATCTTCAGCACTGGTAAAAATTATCTCAGCCATCTACAATCTGGTTCCTCACTTCTCATTTGGCATTTGATATATTTTCTGAGAAATGTATGTTTTCAGCTGAGTACAAAATATAACTTTAGCACTTTACTATTTTACATTGTACTTGTCTTTGTTTGCCATCTGGCATTATTGGTATCAAAGGAAGGCTAGGATTTTGCAAGTGAAAGGGCATTGTAATTTTTAGTCTATCTATATTGCAAACCTAGGGTTTGATGATCATATTATTGGTTGAAATATGTATGACATTGTTGCAAATTGTTGATATATGAATGGCATATGGTTTTGAACAATTTCCTACATCATTGATAGTGTTTTAGATGGTATTTGGTTGCTATCTATTATTCTGAAATTTTGGGACAGCGAACTTATATATTGCAAAATAATTTTCTATCTACATTTTGAGTTACATTTTTGAGGGGTTTTTAGTAGCCTATTGGTAAGGGTCATTACAGTGGTATCAGAGCGGTGTTCTTGCCATCCTGTTGGGTAAGAAATCTTTATGCATCCTTCAGCATTTGGGCATCACAGGTATTATACACGCAGGAGAGCTGCACTTGAGGGTGAGCAGGAATTCAGAGATATACTATGGGTGAGAGACAGTCACAGAGTCGACCTAGAGTCCCTAGGACTGATGATGATGAGGCTAGAGACTTCTTCCGGGTTATGACTACTGGACAGCAGGAGATAGTTCAGTCTATACGTGCATTGACCACTATGATGGAGAGAGTTGCTCAGCCGAGGAATCAGGAACAGGGTAGAGGGACACTAGAGCAGGATAACAGGAGTGTAGCAGGTTCACAGGGTGCTCCTAGGCACAGGTTATGGACTGCAGATAGGCCTACACGTCCTACATCCCTTAGAGAGGAGGCCCAGGAGGCAGGAGAGAATGATATGCCAGAGGACTTTCAGGATGATCTTAGAGCTGCAAATGCAGAATGACAGGCATTACCTCCACATGTTCGTGAGTTGCTGAATTTTGATCGCTACCTAAGTCAGAGAAGAGAGCACATGAGGAGTAGCAGGCAGAACAGGAGGCCCAGAGGGGGTCATGACAGTGAGTTGCAGCGAGCTGCTAGCAAGTTCACCTTACCATCTTTTGATGGCAGTGGACAGATGACAGCACAGGCCTGGATCCATAAGTTAGATACATTCCTAGTGTTGAGGCCTATGTCAGAGATGGATGCTATTAGGTATGCCACCTTGCATTTAGAGGGTGCAGCACATGATTGGTGGTCACATGGTATGATTACATTGCAACATAATCAGGTGACATCCTACCAGGATTTTGTGGATAGATTGGTAGAGCGCTTTGATAAGAAAGACCCAGAGGTCTTCTTCTGTGATCTTGCACAACTGAGACAGACAGGTAGTTTAGAGGTCTACATAAGTGAGTTTCAGAGATTATCAGTGATGGTGGAGGATGTGTCCGAGAGGACGCTGGTTATATTATTCGCAGAGGGGTTGTCTGAACCTCTAAAGGGTTGGATCAAGGCATTCGATCCCCCTTCATTACAGGAGGCTATGAGGAAGGCACGGAGCATGGAGCTCACAACACCCTCCAACAGATTCACCTCCAGGAGGACTTCTTCATTCAGGGACAATAAGGAGTTTGATAAAAACAAGGGCAAAAAAGATCACACCAAGGGTAAGTCTACTGCACCTTTGGATATGGAGACATTGAATGACTTGCGCAGGAAGAAGCTATGTTTCTACTGCAAGGGTCCTTACGACAGAGATCATGATTGTCCTATGAGGCCTAAGGGGAAGGCCAACAGGGTTATGTGGGCTTACTACGAGGGTTCAGATTCTGACAGTTCTGGACATGAGGATGATCATAGTGATGCAGAGCCCGAGGCAGAGACAGAGGCTTTAGAACCTAAGGAGGAGCCCGAGTTGCACTTCTAGAAGGCACTCTTGTCTAGCATTCAGCAGGAAGGATCTTTTAGACTGCGTGGTATTCTAGCAGGGCAGAGGGTTATTACATTGGTTGATACAGGTGCTACGATCAATTTTATTGATGCACGTTTTGTTGAACGCTGTGGTATTATGACTGAGGAGTTTGAGGGACTACGAGTACAGGTTGCTGATGGTTACACTCTTAAGTGTAACAGGATGGTGAGAGATTTGCCCTTATGCCTAAACAACTATGAGTTGAAGGCGGACTACCATGTTGTCAACAAGGGTGATCTGGATATTGTGTTGGGGATGAAGTGGTTACACTCATTGGGAGAGGTCACTTTCAGATTGAAGGACATGGAGATTAAGTTTGAGGTGGATGGAAAACAACATATTTTGAGAGCCATCAGAAATAGTGACATCAGGACTATTTCTTTTAGACGGATGGAGAGGTTGGCTAGACATGATGGTATAGAGTGGGCAGCAGTATGCACTCTCATGCCTACATAGGAGGGACAACATAAGACAGAGTATCATCCAGACATTCAGAGGTTGAGAGTGAAGTATGATAGAGTCTTCAGTGACATCCCACCTGGCAGGCCACCAGACAGAGGTATTGAGCACATCATTGAGTTAGAGGAGGGTGCTAAACCTGTGATGATTACACCCTACAGGCATCCTAAGAGACTCAAGGATGAGATAGAGAAAACCATCAAGGAGTTGCTTGCGATGGGACACATCAGACCGAGCAAGTCTCCTTTTGCTTCTTCGGTAGTATTGGTGAAGAAGAAGGATGGTACTTTGCGGATGTGCATTGACTATAGGGTGCTGAATAAGAAGACAATTAAGAACAAGTACCCCATTCCACGGATTGATGAGCTGCATGATGCATGTTATTTCACGAAGATTGATTTGAGATCCGGCTATCATCAGATCAGAGTTAGAGAACAGGATATTGAGAAGACCACCATCAGATGTCATTGTGGGCACTTTGAGTTTGTGGTCATGCCATTTGGGCTGACCAATGCGCCAGCTACTATGAACAGGGTCTTCCATCATCAGTTGAGGAAGTATGTGTTAGTCTTCTTCGATGATATTCTGATATACAGTCGGACTTAGCAAGAGCACATGGAGCATCTAGAGATAGTTTTGGGGATCTTGCAGTCGGAGTCCTTGTATGCCAAGGAGTCCAAATGTGATTTGGGCATGACAGAGTTATTGTATTTGGGTCACATCATTAGTGCAGAAGGAGTAAGGATGGATCCTGATAAGATCCGTGCTATTGTGGATTGGCCTACTCCAGAGAACCTGACACAGTTGAGAGGGTTCCTTGGGTTGTGTGGTTTCTACCGTAGATTTGTCAGTGGGTATTCACGTCATGCAGCTCCTATGACAGATTTGCTGAAGAAGGGAGCTTTTGTTTGGACACTTGAGGCACAGGCTTGCTTTGAGAGATTCAAGGAGATCATGACTACATGCCCTGTGTTAGCATTGCTTGACTTCTCGAAGCCATTTGAGCTTCAGTGCGATGCATCTGGAGAGGGTATAGGTGCTGTTCTGATGCAGGACAAGCACCCCATTGCATTTGAGAGCAGGAGGCTCCGTGGGCCAGAGAGATCATTTAGTATATATGACAAGGAGATGTTAGCCATTATGCATGCATTGGCTAAATTCAGGCAGTATCTGGTGGGTGGTAAGGTTTGCATTAAAACTAACCACAATAGTTTGAGACATTTCCTTGGGCAAAGAGATCTCAATGACAGGCAGCAAAAGTGGGTTAGTAAGCTGCAGGCTTATGATTTTGACATCTCCTATGTGAGAGGGACTCAGAATGTGGTAGCAAATGCTTTGTCACGTAGACCACATGTCAATGCTATGGTTGAAATATTTGAGGATTGGAGGCATTTGATTATTGCAGAGTATGCTAGAGACTCATGGGCATTCGGGATTGTTGATGGGACAGTTGTTGATACCAGGTACACACTTGTGGATGATTTGATTATCTACAAGAACAGGATATTCTTAGTCCCAGGATCGAAGGTGAAGCGTATTGTTATGAGAGCTCTCCATGATTCACCTACAGCTGGCCATCCTGGATACTTCAAAACTTACAGGCAGGTGCGAGAGCATTTCACTTGGAAGGGGCTCAAGGCGGATGTGTTGCAGTATGTACAAGAGTGCCCTGTTTGTCGTAGAACAAACAAGAGCAAACCTTTCCAGCAGGGCTCCTACAACCACTTCCCATTCCTGACAGGAAGTGGGAGTGTATATCCATGGATTTGATTATGGGCTTGCCTAAGGCCCAAGGGCATGATTGCATCTATGTGGTGGTGGATAGGTTGACGAAGTATGCACACTTCTTTCCCATCAGTACTACTTACACAACAGTGTAGGTGGCTGAGGTCTTCTTCAGAGAGATTTTCAGACTACACGGGATACCCCGGAGCATAGTGAGTGACAGGGACAGTAGGTTCTTGAGTCATTTTTGGCAGGAGGTGTTCCGTTTATGTGGCATTGAGCTTACACCTAGCACCAGTTACCACCCGCAGACTGATGGGCAGACTGAGATAGTAAATAAGTGGGTGGAAGGCTACTTGAGGAACTATGTGGCAGGGCAGCAGAAGACATGGGTTAGGTGGATTTATCTATGTGAGTATTGCTACAATACCACATACCACATGTCTATTCAAATGACTCCTTTTAGGGCACTATATGGTTATGAGGCACCGAGTTTTTTGGATTTGCTTATGAGTGATGTTAGAGTTCCTCATGCTGGAGATTTGCTTCAGGAGAGCAAGGACATTGTTGATGCTCTCAAAGATAATATTGCCAAGGCACAGAATCAGCATAAGCAGTATGCAGATCAGAAGCGGACAGAGAGGAGTTTTGAGTTTGGTGACATGGTTTATGTCATGTTGCAGCCCTATAGACAGTCTACCCTGGGGAAGAGTGGATTGGAGAAGCTTAAGCCTAGGTACTATGGTCCTTTCAGGATTATCAGGCATATTGGAGAGATGACATATGAGCTTGAGCTTCCAGCAGACAGCAGGGTACACTGTTTTCCATGTGTCACGCCTCAAGAAGGCGTTGGGTCAGCATGTTGTGCCTTCAGCAGTTCTTCCTCTATTGGATGATGAGGGGAAGTTGGTTCTTGTTCCCGAGTACATCATTGACAGCAGATAGAGGCAGCTCCGCAGGAGGACCATCAGGGAGTATTTGGTGAAGTGGAGAAATTTGCTTGAGGAGGATGCCACATGTGAGGGAGAAGATATTTTGCAGCACCCAGCTTTGAGATTGCTTGAGGGCAAGCAATTTCAGGAAGGGCGGACTGTCATGTCCCCTCTTTAGTGACATGTCATTTTTCAGTGGATTTGCCTATCATGGACTCTCGTAGGCAGATGGTTTTGGTGAGAGAGTCATTTTGGTGATTATTTGGGGATTGGATGGTCTTATTTGCTCTTGGAGAGATGGTGTTTATCATATTTTTATTATAATGTGTTATGTGGGGCCAAAATGTTATAATTTTGAGTTGAGTTGCACTTTTTTATTTTATAAAGTTACTTTTTATATAAAAGTGCATTATAAAAGGATTTTATAAGAATATTTTATGGATACTTCTAGAAGTTCTAGTGGCTTCTTAGAAAAGTGAATAAATAGAGTGCTTGGCCTCTCATTTGGACATCCCCATGACTTGAGTTTACACTACTTTTCTCTTTGAGCATTTGTGGCGCCATCTTGGTCTGCAGATTGTCATTTGATATTTAGGAACGAAGTTTCTTAAGGATTTGCATAATTGAGGAGGTGAAATATCCTTTGAAGCGTTGCACTTTGGAAGTGGTATTTAGCCATTTCAAGTTGAGCTTATTTGGAGTCCTCAGACTTACCTGAGGGTTTGAGTTTTTGATTGCAAGAGGAAAAAAAATAGATTCGAAAAAGTAAAGCGAAAAAGCAGATCCGAAAAAGCAAAGCAAAAAAGCAAACCCGAAAAAGCAAAGCGAAAAAGCAAATCCGAAAAAGCAGAGCGAAAAAGCAATCCAAAAAAGCTTTTGCTACAAGTCTAATTCAGTTTTCAGATTTTCAAGATAGGGTTTTAGAACCACATTTTTGCTCATATCTTCCTCATTACTCAGCATATCATTTTGGGTATTTTTGCATCGGATTTCTATCGTTGAGGAGATAAAGATAGGTGCATTTTGGAGTCCCAAAATGCCATGATTTATTTTTAAGGAATTTTCAAAATTCCTAGATATTTTCAAAAATCTGCAAGAAAGTACATTTTCAGATTTGGGGTGACTTTGGCTTCGGTGTTGGCATCTTCAGCACTGGTAAAAATTAACTCAGCCATCCACAATCAAGTTCCTCACTTCTCATTTGGCATTTGGCATATTTTGTGAGAAATGTATGTTTTCAGCCGAGTACAAAATATAGCTTCAGCACTTTACTATTTTACATTGTACTTGTCTTTGTTTGCCATCTGACATTATTGGTATCAAAGGAAGGCTAGGATTTTGCAAGTGAAAGGGCATTGTAATTTTTAGTCTATCTATATTGCAAACCTAGGGTTTGATGATCATATTATTGGTTGAAATATGTATGACATTGTTGCAAATTGTTGATATATGAATGGCATATGGTTTTGAGCAATTTCCTACATCATTGATAGTGGTTTAGATGGTATTTGGTTGCTATCTATTGTTTTTAAATTTTGGGACAGTGAACTGATATATTTCAAAATAATTTTCTATCTACATTTTGAGTTACATTTTTGAGGGGTTTTTAATGGCCTATTGGTAAGGGTCATTACAGATTCTCCATCGGAACTTTCACTAGACGCACGTTCTTTACTTTTCTTTGAAGCTTTGAAAGCTGTCTACTTTTTAGATGAGGACTCAATATGTGTTCTCATCTCATAAGCTGTTAAAATACCATGGAGCTTGTCAACAGTCATCTGGTAAAGGTCAGCCATCTCCTCAATTGCTGAATGTTTTGCATCAAATCTCAAAGGTATAGAATTTTCTAAACTACAAGACTGTCCTCAACCTTTTCTTGTAAACCCTTTAAAGAGCTTACAACTCCGTCAACTGTCAAAATGTAGGCAGCAACATTCTCATCTTCATGCATTCTAAGACTCTTGAACTGCATTCTATGTGTTTGAACTTTGGCCTTTTTGACCTTATCATCTCCTTGATAAGTCTTTTGAAGTTTCTCCCACATTTCTTGGGCTGTATCATGGTGTATAACCTTCACAAACTTTGTCTTTGATAATCCACACAAGATTGCATTCATGACTTTGGCATTGATTTCAAAAGTCTTTTTTCCATCAACATCTGTTGGAGGATTTTTTTGAATTGTATAACTATTCACTATGCTCATCCAAGCATTAAAACCAAGGGACATCAGAGATGTCTGATGGTCCCAACTGGTGTTGAGAGGGGAGGGGTGAATCAACACCCACTAAAACTTAAAAACACTGTGATATAAATTAATTATTACTGCATGCAAAACAGATCCTATAAAAGAAATAACTAACACAAGATCATAGCAGGCATAGAACACTAGATGTATCATGTGGAAACCCAAAGCGGGAGAAAACCACGGTGTGAGTAGAACTCACAAATTTTGCACTCTTTTGAAGTGCGCTCTGTGAAAAGCCTTCCTTGTTAGGGGATTACAAACGCCCTGTTAGATGTGACCTGGTTAAGGGATTTAAAAATAAGGCTTGTTAAAGCCTACCTTAGTAGAGGACTTTAGAACATCTACTAGATGTCACTTGGTTAAGGGATTTAATACAAGGGACCTATTAATGTCCACTCGAATACTGGGATTTGACTATTGCAATTGTCAGAGAGCAATAAAGGGGTTGATCTTTTGAAAATGGCTTTGCAGAGCCTGATAAGATTGCTGTTTCATCCATTGAGAGTCATCACCGGCCACCACAGATATGCTCTCTTCAGGTTGTTGCGCTTCCTTGCACACTCTTCTCTTCTTCTTCTCTTCTCCTTTTCCCTTACCATAGCTTTGATCAGCGTACAGTTTCACTTTTTTTCTTTGGCAGAATGAAGGCAAATGATATTCTTCACTGGCTGAAGAATAAATAGACTTCCTGTTGATTCGTGGGACAGATCTTGTCGCTCTTTTCTGAAGCGATCTTCGCAAAGATCTCCTTTGGATCCATCATCTAGTCGTGTCTCAGTTATGAGAGGAAACATCAGATTCATGACACAAGCTTTTTCTCAACAAGAGATCCGCCATGCAGTCGTGTTTCTGTTTTGTAAAGGAAACATCAGATGCGTGTCACATACTTAGACAAAATTCCTCCATGATTTTGTTAATATTATGGCCTTTACGGCAAACATCCTCTACTTGAGCAATGAATCGATATGCTAAATAATAATAATAAATATTGGTAATATTTATTATTAATTGTTTAGCATCAACTCGATATATATGTTGGTTGAATTATTTGAGGGCCCAAGGTCGGCCTCTTGGCTTTAATAATTGATTAGATCTTAAGAGTCCAAGTCGGCCTCCTTGTTGCTGGGTTCACCACATATATAAGGTGTTCAAATCCAAAGGAGAGAAGCACCAAAAACATAATGTGTCTTCCCTCCTCAAGATCTGAAATTGCGAATTTTCTGTATGAGAACTGAAGAGCACACGATTATACTGAGAGGGGGGGGTGAATCAGTATAATAATGATTTTTCAATTTAAAGACTTTTATTCAAAAATAACTTCAAATACTCAAATAAACAATTATGCACACGAACACAATATTTACGTGGAAACCCAATATGGGAGAAAACCACAAAATAATTTGTTTTTATATAAACTTGTTCTTTTACAATGTTTTGTAGGCACCAACCTACTAGAGGCTCCAACCCCTATGTTTATGAGCACCGACTCACTGGAAGCTCCAACTCCCACACTTCGCAGGCACCGACGTACTGGAAGCACCGACTCCCACTGCTGTCTTCGTGAGCACCAACCCACTGCACATAAATTTTCTTCCACCTTAGCAATGTTGCTATCTTCAACTGATGATGGATTCTATTTGCTGTACCAATTTGAATACATTTCCTTCCTCAAACTGCTATTATTATAGTCATAAATCTGCCATAAGATAATCACAATCACTTGATGATATTCAATATATTTTCTTCCATCCCAAATGCACCACACCTATAAGTTGATTGTCTTCAAAACACATTCTTCACATATACTGTATATACATAATATATATTAGATTAAAATCTGAATATATATATAAATTTTTAATTCTCCCTTATCATTTTCTCACTGCTCTTCTACTTTCTTATTTTTAATTGTTCACTTCCACCCCTATATTCAAAATGATAGTTTCAATATTTATATATATACATATCTTCAAATGAACCGATATGTCTCTTAAAAGATATGACCCTTTGAAAAGGTGTCTTTTTATTAAAACATTATTAACTCTAAATAAGTTAATCTTTCTATTAATCTTGATATTATCTCTTATCGCATGAAATCCTTTATTAAAACTTTAACTCCAAACCTTTATCGCATATCATTCTTTTAAAGACTTCAATAACTTCAACCTTTGATAAAACAAGTATTATCTTCAAATGCTGCAGACTATGTATCCATCGAATTCTGATATTTTTATATATATCGCTGGAGACAGACTATATCTTCTTTGAAGGCATCATACGCATATACAACTTTCATTTGACGTTCTCTGTTTTCCATATTACTGTTCTGTATTATTATCACTTCTTTGCTTATCTTCGATTACATAATATTTCTAATCCTTCGATAGTTGACCAGCCTTCGATAAGATTTTCATGATATATATTAATATATATCAACTGACGATTTTATAGTTATCGCTATATTCAATCTTCGATACATATTCAAGACACTGCATATCATATCATGCCGTTATCTGATCATATACTGTTTCTGTTGAACTTTATCGCTGTTGGTATAATGTCCATCGCTGTATGTATTGTTTTAATGCTGCATACAAACCGCTGTAATATTATCGCATAATACCGTCTCTGTGGTTTTAGTTGACGCTGCATATGCATTCAAGCTTCAATATAATATACGCTGCATATGTGCCATTCTCTGTGGTTTTTAGTTGACGCTCCATATATATATGTCTTCTGATGCTGCATATATACGTATGTAATATACCGCTGTCTTCTGTATGCATACGTTTTCCTTCAATATATGCCGTTCTGCCTGTATCTTCATATCATCGTAAGTATCACTGTAAGTATAACATCTTAATTATATGTATCACTGTAAGTCTTTCACCGTCATTTACATATGTATATGTATACACTGGTGAACATACTGTATATGCTGTAACAGTTATGTTTGTATATAGCTGTTCTGTTACGTATATATACGTTCTGTTCTGTTCTAACTGCTGTCAACAATCTTTATGCCATTCTGTATGATTTGCTGTCATACACCTCTGATTATATACGTATTATATGCACAATACTGATTATATACTGATTATATGCATAAATATGCTGTGTATATATCTTTGTTACATACTCTGTTTTGCTGTTATCAATAGAATATATCACCAATGATATCTGCATATATCTTGTTCAAATATATGGTTCGTATGTAGCTTTGAGTATTATATACATGAATATTTCTGATTCATTGAGTATTGTGTATTCATTGCTTTATACATGAATCTTTGAATCATTGCTTTATACTCAAAGTATATACATGAATCTCTGGGTCATTCGTATGCCATATATGCTGAATATGCTGAATATACAATCTCTGTGTATATGTTATGCTAAATATATTGTCATTAATATATGTTGTTGTATCACCTTCATATACCTTCGGATATGCCTTTTCGTATATGTTCATGTTCATTACATATGCTTCTGATTTGACATCAATGACATTTGACATCAATGACAATATGTTCATCAAGCACTTCTTCAGCGAATACTCCATTTGTGGGTAACTAATCAGGTTCGATTTAAGTGAAGACTTTGTGCAATACAGGGCAGGGCGCCTTCCAGCTACAAGTCAGAGCAGATTCTTAGAAGCAAATTCATGTCTTCATTAACATCCGAATTAGTGAATTCAGACATGCAAGATTTATCAGCATTTAAGTGTGAATTACAGAAGATTGAATATTTGGGATATTCAATCTGAAATTGATAAGATCAAAGGACTGCAACTTACATATTGGAGATACTCACATTGATCAAGGTTGATCAATATCACTGCTTATTAGAAGACGCTGATTGCAGGGCAGATCTGAACTTAGTTTTCAAGGACACGCAAGTACAAATTAGTGACAACTCGTAGAAGCCCTAGATGGGCTAACTCGGGTCATATCTCGAAGGAACTGAAGACTCCAAGGACGGATATCAGAGTTATATTCCGGGTACTATCTCTCCTTTGTCTTGAGTTTATTTTATCCTGTGCTTAGTGTTTGGAAGACCTCTATAGTTTGATCATTCCTAGGTGAATCTGGAAAATACTAATAGATTTGTGCAATAAGTCTCGGCATTAAAACCTTCAATTGTGTGTTTCACTAGTCTTTTCCGTAACAAAAACTCCTCCGTGATTTGTGCAATAAATCTTGGTAGAAGAATCTCTTAAGTGTTCGACAACTGAGTCTTTCACCGGTTTATCGGTCTCAATGATATCTCACTGATCAGAGATGATCGGTTTACACCCTTATGTAGTGTACAGGTCTCTGTCTTCACCTGTCACTTCTCTGTTCTCTGTCTATACCGGTCACTGCTCCAGTCCTATAGTTACCGGTCACTGCTCCGGTTAGTGACTTCACCAATCACTGTCTTCACCGGTCGCTTCTCAGAGCAGTAAGTGCATTTATGCTGATCACCGTGTCATCAATTACCGGTTTCCTAAACAGTTTCTCTTGTCAACTGTTCAGTACTATTGTCACCTGTTTCCTAGTATTTGGACAATGTTAGCTTAGACATTTAATGACATCAATGAGAACACCACTTTACCATGTACCTGTTGCATCCTTACCGGTAATGCCAATAATGTCTTCATACAGACACTCCAAAATGCATAATTGGAGCCATCAAATAATGGTGCTATGTTTCTAGCTAGATCTTCAAGAGCATTCATTTTGTGCTAATAGAATCAACCTCCAAGATTTTAAGCTCAATTTACGGAGGTATTGGCTCTGATACCAATTGAAAAGCACACAGGAAATAGTGAGGGCAGGGGGGAAGGGGGAGTGAATCAATATTTCAAACTTTAAAATAATCAAACCACATTTAACTAAGATATAGAATTGAATGCAAGCATAGAGACTAAGACTCCTATTTTCTCATGGAAAACCCTTTTGGGTAAAAACCACGACATACAAAACTTGTATTATCAAAGAATGGGCACCAACCTAGATTAGAAATTAGGGCACTGACGCTCCTCAAAGCACCAACTTTGAGCAACTTAAGCACCATTTCCAGTTAGGGCATCGACTCAATAAATATACAGTATCTTGAAACAAGTCCAAAATTTGAAATACACAGCAGTAGCACTTAAATTTAAAATAACTTTCTCAGCATAATACCCAGTAACACAGTTCCACAAATAAATTCCTTTCAACACCCTGCGGTTTCTCTCTACCCCCAACTCCAAAATACACCGACACACAACACATGGACCCTACTATTTTATAAAATATGAAGCTACTTATCAAAACATCATTAACACAGCAGCTCAGAATGTCGGAATCGTTCCAAAGTGATCACAGTACTATCCAGCACATAGTGGCTTGTCTCAACACTCTCATGCCCCTTGACTCTACATTTCAAAATAAAAACCATCTATCTTCAAACTTAACTCTCTAGCATACCTCACCCTCTATGACATCATGGACTATCAATGATACGTCTTCACCAAAAACAAAATCTACAACACCACACCCATTTTTTAAATAAAAAATATATCACCTCATTTCAAACGCATCCTCTCCTAAAAACAGAACGCACAGCTACCAAAAATGGTTCCTAGATTAAAACCCATTCTTCCTGGGTACTCCTTTTCAGCCACGTAAGTTTCAAAAAGGACTATTCAATAATGTTCCATTATATATTTTTTAAACTGAAGCTGAATTTCTTTAAATCTTCACCCATCTTCACTTCTATGATTCACACGACTAGCTCACGAAACAACTGCTTAAACTCTTAATGAATTCAATTTCAAAACCTGTGCTCAACACCTCAATTAACATGCATGATTCCTTCCTCAAATGAAATGCACAACTGTCAAGAGGATATCACGCATAGGTCCCTTCATCATGCCTTAAGCATCAAACCTTCTATGTTTTTTGCGTTACTTTTATTTTGCCTTTTAACAAGTCAGTCATAGCCAAAGAAAGACATTACAAGAAACCCAATAGACCAATGATATTAAATTCTGCCCAGTATATTTAGAAGGTGTGTCACAATACAGTGCTTGATTATTAAAAAAAAGTTACACTCAGCCATCTGATAAAGATTAACGTATTGTGACTCCCAAATTCCAAAAACATTTCCGGCAAACTTAAAGAGTAACGCATAGATATATATTCTTGCCCACACCATAATTAACATCTATATTATATTTGAAGCTGAAGCTAATATTTCTCACGGCTTAGAATAGTCATTGCATCATAAAAACAATTTCCCTTTTTAATTCAACGATAACATGGCACACATGCAAGTAGATGAAATAGACAAGTAAGAAAACAGGCAACCTGCTTAAGCAGACACCCAACCAGCTAAAGCAAATCAAGCAACTCAAGCATGTAAGTAAGCAGCTTAACCAAAAATTCTCATAGACTGGGTGATTCTCTGAAATTGATATGAACTTGATCATTAACCTTTGACATTAATGACAATATATTTAACAAACTGTATACTCTTCACCACCATCAAAGATTGCTGATTGGAGCTAGCCTTATACTATGTGAACCAATCTTTTCTGTTCGTAAAATGTGGAGTTGTCTAGAATCAATATACCATGTAGAAAACTTAATGTACTGGTATTTTGGCTATGAATGCATAGAGGGCTGACTCCTCTGAATGCTTTGTGACATGAGCCTTTTGTTGAGACCCTTCGTGGTTGGATTTTTTTTATCAGCCAACTGCCTTCTTTAGAATTTCTTCATATGACCAGGTTTAACACAATAATGAAATGTGATAGATTTCGGTTTCTTTGAAGAAACATCAAGTTTGTTTTGTCCTTTTGCTGAGTGGATTCGTCTTTGCCTTTGTCATTGGCAGTAAAAGCCTGTTCAACACTTGCTGTCTCGCTGCTGCTACCAAACTGCTCCTTCCACCCGTTAGTTATAAGAGCTTGTTGTATAGATCATCAAACTTCAAATCAACATTGGTAGAGGTGATGTCGACAGTTTCAATGATGTGCTCAAAGGATTGTGGTAGGCTTTTCAACATGATAACCACCATATCATCTTCTTCCATCTTATGACCAATGGTATCCAGTAGATAGCAAATGCCTTTGATCTTCATTAAATGTTCCTACAAAGACATCTTGTCACATCATAATTGAGAACAACATATTTTTAAAGAAGAAAGCTCTACCTTTATTTGACTTATCATGTAGATTTTTCAAGGAAGTCCAAATCTCTACTACGTTATTGCCAGATGGCACTTCTGGAAGCATCTCATCAGTGACAGTGAATTTGAGCAGCATAATTGCTTCGCAATTATGCTTATCAAACTTTACCCACTCTTTACCTGCAGTTGTGGGACAAGTAGATTTACAAAGAACAAGTTGACCAATAGAAGAAAAAATGGCCAAATACGACCACAATTTTGAAGAAAATCTGCATCTTGCAAAAATTTGATTCACATTTAGAGATTGGAGGGCAATATTGCCAACAGGAATGAAAACCAGAATTATATGAATCTTAATCTGCCATTTAGTCACAGTTGGTCCTTATAAAACAAGCCCAATTATCTTGTTTATGAACTAAGATGAGGCATGCTCGCATGTCTTGGCAATGTCCAAGGTGATTCCTATGACTGTAGTTGCAAATCTCGCCAATAACTTGGGGAGTTTTTAAAAACACACACCAAGTTTTTAAAAAATACGTGAGTTTTTTTTGCACGGCGAGTATTTACGCCAAAAACTCACAGAATTTACTCACCAAGTTTTTGCCAAAAACTTGCTGAGATTTTGATGAGTTTTTGGCAAAAACTCGATAGTAGAAGAATATAATGCCTGGGATGCAAAAAAGCTCATTCTTGTTTCATTTTGACTGATTTCTTTTGCTCCTGCAGTGATAATACACCCTCCCAACCTTCAATGAGGTCATTTGGAATGATTTTGTGCCAAGGAGTGAAGATTTGTAGTTTATCTAGCTGTAAGTGCAATTGGAGCTTGTTCGAGGCCATCCACATGAACAAGAGGAATGGGTTATCTCAAAAATGCCTCAATGGCCTTGCCTTTGTGCAATATTGCACAAAGTTGTGCATAGGAAATATTAGGTGGTCTAATTGATTTGGATTATATAGTTCCTTCTAGTGATTGGACAACACATCAACAACCCCCATTGTTTACTGAAGATGAAATCTATGATTTTGAAAGGCAGGCTATAGAGGAGGGGGATGGATTTGGAACCACATTGGATGACATTGAGGAGGATGAGGAGACAATTGTTAGTGCCAACAACACTTGCATCTAGGATGGAGATCTAGGCATAGCTTGTCATACCAAGCAAGGAGGTGCAACCACATCGGAGTCCTAGGACTAGACGCTCTAGTTATACCTATCCCCTAGTTTTTACTAGAGCTGGACAGAGGAAGATGTAAAATGTTTTGATGTTGTATTTACTTTTAGTTTTACAAGAACAATTTTCTATTTTAATTTTGCTTCAGACTATCATGCTATTTACTCTTAGTTTTACAAAAACAATTTGTTGTTTTAAATTTTGCTTCAGACTACTGGGCTACCAACCATCGGCATTCCACATGACGATGCCATTTTATACCTGTTGATGTGAGTTTTATTCCACTACAACATGCAGAATTAAACACCCAACGTTTCAGAATGAAACACTGGATACTCAATCCTCTCTTGATATAAGGTTATCTCTCATGCTAGGTTTGCAATGTAAGATCATGAAATGACTTCAAGGTTCTCTCTAGTGTGTACACTCTCTCAATTGAAATGATGTGACTGTGGGTTATCACTTAAGTGGACTTACGCTAGTTCATTCAAGACTTGTCAACAATGCACTTCTAAAGATTTTGCTTCACAATGTGCAATGAAAATATGTTTTGATTTTCCAACATTTCCACCTCAATTCAAACTTAAACTTAACTACTACAACTACTTCTACTTCTAACTTGGGATGGAAGGAAGTATGGATGAACTTGGACTCTACTAGATGTAGTTTTATTAGCGACTCCACCTACCTAGTGCAAACTTCTAAGGATATACTCAAATAGTTTTCAAATCAATATCCACCCTCTTCAATCTCGTCAATAGATGCAAACTAAAGATTGGATATCAATTGTAGTTAAGTACTTTTACTACTCACCACACAAGGAACTTCTACCATCAGCAAAAGGCTAGTGGCCTAGTTTATATTCGAGTCAAGAAAGTAAACATCCACAATTCTTTCATCCAACCTGACTACTTCTAAACAACATAAAATGAAATCCTAAGTTAAGTGAGGAATGTGGATCACCATGCAATAATTCAAACTTGATCACAACAATTCACCATGCAAAACACAACAATGAAAAGTAGAGCAAATTTGGCATTATCTTAACAAGATTTCTCCAACAAGTCCTCTTTTACAAATGTGAGGGGTGGCATTTATATAGGAGCCCCAATTACAATGAATGACCAAGATTGATTTGAAATCAATGGTATAGATTAATCCATTACAAACCCTAATTAGGACTTCAAAAAATGACCAATAGAAATGAAGCACCACAAAATGAGCCAATGAGAAAATTCAAAGGCTAGAGGACCAATAGGAAGCAAGGAAGCTGCCTGGCCATCATACAACTCATCGTCCAAGAGGTGCACTCCTTTTATCTTCTCCCTTTTAGCAAAATGAATGAACTTGAGTAAAATCTCACTAAGTTCCCCCATGTCAATTCTAGGAAGGCTGCTATGTTCTAACTCCACGACTTCTAACTTTTCCGTGCAAGTATCCCATGTATTATCCCAATCTGAAGTATGCCTCTTTTCTCTTGCAATCTTTATCTTAATTCCACTTCCTTATCCTTAGGATTTTTTCATTGTTCTTGGACTTTCTCTTAGATGTCTTGACTTTCTAATACTTGTACCATTCGTATTTCCACCTTTGTTCTTTGGAATTCTTCTTTTTTTTCTTCATCTTTAGACTTGATCCTTGGAGTAATCCCTTGAACACATTAACATCTTCCTTGGCATGTTAAATCTTCCTCAATCCATTTGCTTGTATGACTCAATCATCATCAGGATCACTCCCTTGATGGGAATCTTGTCCTTGAATTCTTCCTTGTTCTCAACCTTAGACTTGTCCTTATGTCCTTGTCCATGTTCCAATGCTAATTTTGATGTTAGAATCATCCTCAAACAATCCTTGGTGTACTTTGCTTGATCCTTATGGACAATTGATGTGAATAGGAACAAATTGATCTCATTGTAAGATAGTCCTTATTCTTCAAGCATTTAATCAGGTGGAAAATTGACTTGCATAGGGGCACATGAATGTCCATCAATTGAATCCTTGAACTTGTCCATGCACTCCTTTAAATCCGGACTTGTATGTCCTTGCTTGATGAAGGCTTGATCTTGAAATAATTCCTTCAACTTGATCTTTGAGTTTTCTTTTCTTTGTCCCAGCTTTGAAGTGCATTATCTTGAAGTGATGTCTTCCTCAGTTATCGATCGCTTTAGACTAGTCCTCTTTCATTGCTATCCTTGGCCTTGAGCTTGAACTTGTCTTCCACTTTCTTTTGTTCACTTCCTTGTGACTATCCCTGCCTTTGATCCAGATATGATTCTTGGTACAAAGCTCGAAGTTAGCATGGTCTTAACGGACTTGAACAAAATAATAAATTTCTGACTTCTAAAATCTTTGAATTAATCCACGAATTCCATGCCATAACTTAGTAATTCTATCCCTTGAGAGTTATAGCTAAGATAAGCACTTGGATTAGAATCTTAAGACAACGAAATTGATCAACACTGAGGCATAAAATGATAAAATTACACTTCCTTTAAATTCTGATTTTTTGAAGACAAACATGGAAAGTCTGAAAATTGACTAAGGATTGGTCCTAACAACTCATCATGTCCATCACACATCATTATCCATGGATTTATATGCGAATTATGAATCAAAATGCCAACCAACCATTGTCAAAATTCATATTTCTCCATAATGACAAACTTAGATATTCTTAGGACAAGTCTGGAAATTTACCCTCTCCGGATGAATTTAGTCTTTAAACTTGTTGATCCTTTCACAAAAATACCTCCCAAAGACTCAGCAATAACCCCTTTGAAGATTGGGTAAGTTAGTGAATTATGAAAAATTTCCCCAAAATCACCCCTGTTTCAGACATTTTCAGATTTAAGTCTGAGGACATATGCTGTATCAGACTTCTGAGGGCTTCAAATTGGGCTTAGAACCACTCCAAAAGGTCTGCAATACATTTAGGACCAGATTATGGTCAAAGAACTAACCCAAATTTAGGCAAAAAAATATCAATTTTTGTGACAGTCCTCAAACTTTCACTCATGGCAGCCTTACCACAGCCCTCTAATGTCTGAAAATGGTTGTAGATGATCAGAACTTGGCAAGGGAAGACTCAGCAAGTATACTTGGGCAGATTTAGTCACAAAATTATTTTCTATGAATTTTTTTAAAAAATGGTCCCTGCACTGGAGGTCTGCAGATTTTGGTTGGAATCCTTTCACCAACCAGCTCCTTGGTGCGTTCAGAAGCTCAGAAAAATTGTCCCCTTTAGATCTGCAATGGTTGATAGAAAATTTGGGAGGTTGGAGAAAAAATGATAATTTTGGCCAAAATCAAATTCATGAATGAAGGCTTCAGACTTAAATCTGCATATTCCATGGCTTACCTGAAGTTTGGTCTCAGTCCCAGGGATATCAGACATCCCCCATAGCCAATATACACCTCCTCTCCTAATTTACAGCCACTTTGAGTTGAATCGATTCCCCCCTTAGCCTCTTTGCTTCAGATTTTAGCTATCTTTATGTCATGCTTCATAAATCTCCATGGCCTTTTACTACAGCTGAGAGCCTTTTAAGGGTGATTTAGCCTCTTGTTTCCTTCCCACAAGCAATGTGGGATAAAACTTTTGCCCATCTAGAAGCTTCAAATTTATTTTATTAATTTTCCCCCATATATTAATTAATTAATAAAATAATGCCTTTATGGAGGAAAATCGATCCATATAAGGATCTTTCAAAATTTAGCTAAGTCCTTAATAATTAATCTCATCATGTCATTTGTATCCATACACAATCCATCCCCTCAAAGTGTGGGGAAAATCGACTAGGGTGAGGACAAACTCTTTCCCACACTTAGAAAAATTTCATCCTTATCTTGTCTTCAAAGGGGAAATCCGACCCAAGTAGGGATAATTTCTATACATAGAAAGAAAAATCTTTACTTCATTACCACCCTTGGGGGAAAAACGACCTTGGTACGGATAGTCTTGACACTTAGAAAATTTCATCACCTTCTATTATTGCACTCAAGGGAAAAATGTCCTATGTGTGGACAATTTCCACACTTTGAAAAATCTTCCATTCCATAACCACCCTGGAGGGAAAAGTGATCCATGTGTGGACAATTTCCACACTTAGAAAAATTTTCAATTTCCCAATTCCTCCCAAGGGAAAGACGACTTGGGTCTGGATAATTCCAACTTCGCCCGCCAAAATTTGGCTAAGTATAACTAAAAGAAAATTCATCTCATGTCTGGACTCTTCACTTTGATCTTTTAAACTCTGGATATCAATTGGGGGAAAATCGACCCATGTTTGGATAATTTCCATACTAAGAAAAATTTCAAGCAAATGTCATCCAAAGTGGTGGAAATTCATTGTATGTCTGGATTTTATCCCCAATAAGAAAATTTTCAGGAAAATGCAAATTAAAGTGGGGAATTTCATTATAAGTCCAGATTTTGATCAAAATAAGTGGGGAAAATCATTATAAGTCTAGATTTTGATCAAAATAAGTGGGAAATTTCATTTTAAGTCCGGATTTTGATAAAAATAACTGGGGAATTTCATTAGAAGTCCGAATTTTGATCAAAATAAGTGGGGAATTTCATTATAATTCTAGATTTTGATCAAAATAAGTGGGGAAAATCATTATAAGTCCGGATTTTGTGTATTTTTATAAAGAAAAATTGTTTTTCCTTAGGATTTTGGCCATTTTAAGTACGGAAAATCAATTTTTATGAGGATTTTAAGGCCCTTGTGCATAAAATATGCCTTTATAATGTATTTCGGACTATTTGACTAGCCAAAATTTAAATATACCTAGGATTTTACGTTGAACCCACTATAGCATGACCCAAAAAGACTTCAATTTTAACTTTCCCACCTAAGATTGCAACTAGCCCACTTAATTTCTTCACCACCCCTCAGTCTCTTAAAGCTCGGAACTGCCAAATTTACTGATAAAACCTAACTAACCTAGCGACTATGGGCAAAAAGAAGGGGTCCCCATTCGCAATGGGGCGATGGTGTGAAAACCTCACAACAATACCCAATTTGCATTTAAATCAATCAAATATATCTAGACTTTCTTGTTTCTTTTATGTACTAATTTATTGACTCATTGGATGCATCTCCTCATTGAATTTTGCAAAAAAATGCATTTCAAATTAAATTTAAGTAAATGTCTAAGTTGCTGAGATTTTTGCCGAGTTTTTTTAAAAACAATTTCTGGCCTTGGCGAGTTTTTCAACTATGCCTGTGACTATGGCTTGGAATAGATGCCATCAGAAAAGAACTTTGACCCTTTGCAAGGATCAAAAGAGTAAATGCCAGCAAGGTCTGCCAACTGTATGACTTTTCTCTGTTTCTCTTCGTTGTATTTTAAGAGGTATTGTTTCAGCCATAAAAGAAGAGCATGGTTCTTAGGCTGCTTTCCATTTTAATTTGATCTTTATTTGGGAAGCGTACGATACAAATACATTGTAAATGTATAATAAATCGTAGTGTAACATCCTAAAACGTAATATATCAATTCCAACATTTAATAAATCAACATGCTTTTAACTTATGTCTATGCTAGTGGATTGTGTTATTGATAGTAATAGAACCATTAGTCTACAAATGTTTCTGATTTTGGTTGCAACTAATCAGGTATTTTTGCCATGTCTCAGAAAAAGGTCTCTGATTCCATGCATATTGGTTCTGAAGAACAGTGGAATACTGATGATGATAGGAATGTGCTTGCTCAGGCTTTACAGGAAAAAGTAGGCAAATGGGTTATTTCATAATTATTTCTGTCCCTGGGAAGTGTCGTATACTTTAGATGCTGGTCATTGAAGTTACAGGTTATACTCAGTAGGTAATGTCTGAACATTTTAAATACTAATCTGTTATTATTGGCTGGTTAAACTAATGACAGGTTGAAGCGCTATTGTTGCTTTCACAACAGGAGGAAAGACATTTGTTAGAGAAAAACACAAACGCAGCTCTTGAGGAAAAAGTGAAGGAACTTCAGCAGAAGTTTATGCAAGTAATAAATTGTAAAATATTCTTTTCTTAAGTTCAATTTTCTACAGATACCTATATCTGTATCTTTGATGTTAACCTGCCTTACGCTTTTTCCATACTCTGTATTATTGTAGCTGCTATAGCAGTAGAGTGAAAATATCTATTCTTGTAAGAATACAGCAAATATAAACTGAAATATCTGAAATGAATGTTGAAATTCTGAACTTGAAGTAATTGAAATAGGTGACCAACAACACTAATCAAGCTTGAAACCTCTCAATTCTCTATCCTATTGTGGACATAATTTTTATAAAATTGAAATGTCGACTAGAGTATGAGTGCACAGTTACAGGATGTTTTTGGCCTTTTGGGTTTAATTTCTTTAAGAAATATATGAGATTATAATAGACAAACCTCAGTAAAGACAGGAGATAAACATTATCACGAAAAGTGAAGGTCATATGTAATTGCCACCTTTGGTTAAAGCTATCTGAGTTCAGTTTAATCTTGAATATTTTAGTTTGGTTCACCAAATTAGTTCTCGACCTTGAACCTTAAACCTTTTTTATTTTTTATTTTTTTCAATTTATATTGCAAAGGTCAGAATGACATGGGGGTTACCATGTTTTATTGGAACACAAATACTATTAGATATATTATTAGAATAGGCAAAGTAATTGTTTTGAGAGCCAACTTACCGGTCCTATTATGGGTATGGGAACCGTGTGTAGTAATTTTTTTTCTTGGATATGTGTATAGTTTTGGATGAGTGTGTGTGTGTATACATACATGAATACATATGTACACACACACACACACACACACACATATATATATATATATAGAGAGAGAGAGAGAGAGAGAGAGAGAGAGAGAGAGAGAGAGAGAGAGTTAAATTACAAAATATAAGAACAGTGATACTCATTATTATCAATAAACAGATTTTTTGAATACCTCATTTTCATAATTTGCATAAATGAAAATACTCATAAATTCATAATAAAATGATTTATCAAATCAAAATATCAATGCATAATGGAATTCAAAATTACAATCAATATTTTATATTCTTCATGTTGCTTATTGTCAAACGAATCAAAGCCAACATTTAGGTCAATTTCATTTGAACCACAATCAATTGGAGTGCCCCTCCCACTCACACTGTCATGTGCAGAAGCTGCCTCATCTATAGAGACTTTGGCAAGCCGTGCAATTGTAGCATCTAAGTTAGCACACTAAAGATTTTGATCCTTATTTTTCTTACACCCTCATTTTATTCAGGTGTCTTATGTGACAAGAAGGTAAGGCTGGAGTGTAAGACCAAATCCTCAGCTTTTTTTGCACTCAAACAATTGCAGTTAATTGAGTGCATGAAGCATTATGTACTCCAATTCTACTCAGCTGAAGATGAAATCACTTGTTGAATTTGCATGCAACATTTAGTTTATAATTTTATAATTACAAAACATAAATTAAAAAAATATATCATTATAAAATATAATTTATAGCATAGTAGTAGTGAATGAAAAATGAAGAAATAAAATAATAAAAAAGATACATAGAGATTTTTAATTGGAAGAGTTTGCAAGTATATAGATCCTTGACCATGTATGTACTACTACCAGTCTACCAGCATTCATGAGCATATTTTTTGTATTTGTCTCAAAGAGTGGAAACATTTCTATTGTCCCATTTCTAGGTTCTCTTTCAGTGTAGTTGGAGCTGACTTTCTTTGTTAGTGTCAGCTTGATCAAACGAGTGTTTTGATGTGGCTAGTGAGATCAGAGGGTTTAATGGAGCTGTTTGACATTGTCTAGAGGGATTTCAAACAATTTGTCTGTACTTACTATTTATAGTAAGATGCATGAAATTTTCACAGTCCATAATTAGTTTGTGGCTTCTAAACTTTGACTGTGTAGCACTTTTTTCCATCAACGTTTCTACCTCTCATCCTGATGATGGATCATGGAGTGTGATCCAAACCATTGATGGAAAAAAGTGCTACACAGTCAAAATCCAGAAGCCAGAAACTAATTTATAGTAAGTGTCAATTTGGACACCAATTTGGTAGAGTTAACTATTTTTGGATATTAGGTGATTGCTTAAATTGATGATATCTTGGCAACTTATGGTGTTTTGAGATATTGTTTTAAATAATGTTCAACTATTAAAGTTAAATTAAATATTTGACTCAACATTATTTGACTTAATAAAACAACGTAATTTTTGTGCCTAGGAGTTATAAGGTGTTGATTTAAAATATTAATAAAGTGACCTTTTTGGCCTCTAGGGAGACATAAGGAGTTGATAATGTTAAATTAAAATATTACACAACCCTAATTATGGCATTGAGCTTAGAGTTTATAAAGAGGCATTTTGGAGTACATTTTCAGCATGTTGAAGATTTTTTTTTTCTCGATTTACAAACCATATGTGGTTTTGGAGATTGGGCATGGCTCATCTTAGTCTTTCTAGGAGAGAAACCCTATCAAAGATGATTAACTCTGATGGTGAAAGATCTACCCTAGCTAATGCGTAGCAAAGTCGCTCAAATTTTGCATTTGCATTTCAATGGTTTGGGTAAGCCATATATGAAGATATGGTGAAAGATAAATTTTAGTGGTTCGATTATTATTCCTTTAATGTTGGAGAATATTGGTATTTTACTTGTTACTAAATGTGTACTTGGCAAAAGGGCGAGTTTTGAATTTATATTATATTTGAGCTATCTTTGCTTGGCATGGATTTAGCTATTTCCTGGTGTGTGGATTGATGGTGTTCAAAGCCATGACTTTGGAGATGATGGTAATGATGGACATTTAAGGTGCATAGAAGCTAATGGCACAACACAAGGTTGCTGTTTTGATGAGTTAGTCAGTAGTTGTACTTATTATTTTCTAGTAGCTATCACAAACTTGTTTCATTTTTTAATATTTACTCTTGATATTTCAGTGTACTTCACTTTGTCATTGCAATGGCAAATTATTAGTTGAAACATGTTGATGGGTGTTTTGTGACCATGCCAACACAAAATAAAATAGCAAGGTACTTGTTGTGCGGTTTTCACACCATCGCCCCATACCATTACATTTCTCCATTGAAGTCAAAGCACTTTATCTAACAATTGAGAAATTGGAAGAATACCATGCAACAAGTTGAAATAAACATTAATCCATCATATCTTCAATGAAATCAATTTTTTATTTCCCCAAGTCTTACAACAATGTCTTATCCTTCTCCTACTCTATTTCTCTTCTATAGAGCCAGAGCTTGCTATTTACCTATTTGCCAATCTTTTGAATCTCCCCCAACAAATGAAATGAGAAGGGTTTATATAGGCACCCAAAAACAAACCAATGGTCCAGATTGATCCAAGATCAATGGCCAAGATTACAAGATAGAACCCTAATTAGGGTTTATTACAAAAGCACAACTAGCTATTGAATGATTGGTTGCTTTATTGCTAACACCTGGCAAAATGAGGAGCAATTTGGAACATAGATAAGGCTAACACCTGACAAGCTAATCCATAGAACCAGACTCCAAGATGCATTTACCTTTGTTTTGCTCTCTATCCTTGAATGCACTGAATTTAGCTATGAGCAAATTAAACTCATCCATTTCTATGTTGGGTAATTTATCTAATTAGACTCCTATCACATCCAAGGTTTCAATGTATTGGCTGAAAGTATTTTTGTTAGCAATTTAAGCTGTCATTAGTGTAAATCAGATGCAAACACCATTCCTATTGGTGAAGGTTCACCGATATTTCACTCACGTTACTTTAAAGGCATTGGTAGACTAGAAATAGAGTGTATGCACCAATAGATTAAACATAGGTAATACACTGGTAGACCGAACATAGTACATTGTACCGGTCTTGTATTACATATAGGGATGGACCGGGTATAAGACTATACTGGTCAAAACTGCATAAAGATCCTCACCGGATTTTGTAGAGTAGTTTGAGTTAAAACCGGAATATGCGGAGCATCCACCAATCAGAACAGATGTTAGCTTTTTAACAGGAGTTAGCTTTATTTATATGTGGATGTTTTCAAGGTAAACTCCAAATCAAAACACAAAGCTTTACTGCTAGTTGCATGATTTAATGTTGAGTTTACAGCCTGGTGGTTCTATGAGTTAAGGGTCTCATTGAGATGAACTCTTGTATAAATACAGGTCATAGGACGCAAGAAACAAAGAGAGAGTGGTTGAGAGTTGTTGAATAGAGGGAGCAGAGAAGAGAGAGATTACAGTCACCAGAGGTTAAAGGCAAAGAGGTAGAAAAGATTCAACAACCAGGCAAACCGGGAAAGAGATCAATAGGTATGATCTAATTAGGCAATCAGTGTCATATAAGATCATTGCTTTTATAAAGTGTGAAAGCATATTGAAATCCCTTTATCAGGGTGAACCCTAATCGGTTATTTTTAAAAATCCTTTAACAGGGTAACATCTTTGTTGATGTTGAAGTCCTCTAACTAGGCAACTCCCAACAGAGTTAAGATCTTAACCGATCTTCTATCAAATCCCTTAATCGGGTAGCACCTTCAAAAGTGCTTTGTAAGCTCCTAACAGGGTGTCTTTATTTTTGCAGAAGTGAAGTTGTGAGCTCTGTCTCACCGTGGTTTTTTCCTTCTAATCGAGGGTTTCCACGTATACATCATGTGTTGATCTGTGCATTTCTATTTATGCTTGTGAATGATTGTTTAAATTCTGCTTATCTTGGAAGAATAATTAAACAAGTGTTGAATTGTAATAGAAATAGTATTTATTGATTCACCCCCCTCTCAGTAATCGGTTAGGAATAACAATTGGTATGAGAGCTTAGTTCTCTAATATTTAAAGGTTAACCGCTTGAGAAAAAGATCATGGAGGGTTACAGGTATTAGAAACAACCTGAGGAAGCCAACAACATCATTGCCTCTCTGGAGAATAGGCTGAGAAGATCACTTGCTAAAAAGGAGTTGGCTCTGCAGTTGAGTGAGAGCAATGAAACTATTGATGAACTCTCTGGGCAGAGTGGATCTGATGAAGTTGAGGAGGCAGTCTCTGAGCTCATGGAGAGGAACCAGATCCTAACCGATCAGATCTCCAACCTTAAGAGGGAGCAATAAGATAATACCCAAAGGATGACTGAACTGATTGAGAAAAAGAAGAAAGCTGAAGATGAAAGAAACACAACAGTCAAGTCATTAACAACCTTTGAGAGAGCAAGGACCTGGTAGAGGAAGCTGTAGGGGCAAATGATCTTGTCATTCTGCAACTTCAAGAAGACATGCAAATTGTCACTCAAAAAAATGCCAACATGCAAAAGGGTTGGCATGATAGAGATGAAGCATGCAAAAGGCTGACATTAGAGATGTATCAACTGAAGGAATAGATGAAAGAACTTGAAGAAATAAACGAAACCCTAAGAATATACAACGAGAGCTCGGTCAAGCTTGATGAGCAACTCAAAGCTCAAAGAAAGCACAAAGATCCCATCGGCTTTGGATTCACCGGTAAAGACACCAAAGGGACTGGTGAGTCTTCTGAAGCAAAGACAAGCAAGAAGGATAAGAAGCAGCTGCTGACATAAAAAGGTAAGAAGACTTTTAACACCTCTTGCAATCATTGTGGGAAACCGGGTCATAGAACAAATGACTGCAAGAATGCATCGGTAAAGCCAAACAACAGTTATTGCAAAAACTATTGCAAGTATGGCCACAAGACCAATGAATGTTGGTTGAGCCCCACAACTGTGTCTAGTGGAAGCAGGGGAAGCTTCAAGGGTTATTGCTACGCATGCAACAAGTTTGGACACAAAGCTAATGAATGCAAATCAAAGACAATGGCATTCAGATCTCCAAGACCGGTATTCACCAAGAGAAACAAAAACTGGAGGACAACCGACTGTGCAAATTGTGGGATGCACAGTCACAATGACTCCTAGTGCAAATTACCCAACAATAGAAGGGTGAATCCATAGAAGGCAATTGGGATAGTTTGTTACTCCTGCAACAAAGTAGGACACGTAGCGAAAGAGTGTAGGAACCGGTCAATGAGCAAAAGGAAAGAATCTGTCAAACCGGTGGAGAAGACCTCATCCTCAAATGAGAAGATCAATAAGGAAGAGAAGACTGAGAAAACAGTCAAGCAGATTTGGTTCAAAAAGGAATCAAAGAGCTCCGCTGAGGAGAAGACAGAGGAAAGATCATCATCGGCCGATGGTGATATCTCTTCAGCTAACTAAGCGTACAAGGCTTAGGGGGAACCGGTAGCTCGTCTACTATTCTCGGTAGGACTGGTGAAAGTTAGACTAACTTAGTCTACAAGGTTAACCGGTCAGGTAAGCATTGATCAACAGGGATAAGCACAACCGAAAAAGCCAGAATACTGGTTGGCGAAAACGAAAAGAAAGGTTAGGTAAGGCAATTAATGCTGTAGCCGTTTAACAATAGTTACCATTTGGTAATTATCGTTATGCCCTAACTCTATAAAAGAAAGGAGAATTACTCATTTAGTCTTACTTTGCGATCTTTGCGATCTTTGCGATTAACAAATTTTTATGTTGAGTAATATTCTCGTGCTTTGATCATCGTGAGCTATTGTCTGTTAGACCGATCAAGCTTCTTTCTGTTAACTGATTGTTAGCAATGGCATCATCATCCTCTACTACCAAGCTGATCAAGGGAAATAAAGTGGACCGACCTGCATATGATATTATGGTGGTTCAAAATAGAGAAATCGACATGGCTAGTGCGCTTTCGTCTGTACCAAATGGAGTCCTCATGACTGAAAACGTTATGGCGTTCATTCACGCTAAACAAGAAGAATTGGGCGAAACTTATATTCAAAGTGAGTACCTAGAGCTATGTGAAGAAGGGAGACTTCTTGATAAGTATGCGAAGCTGGTGTCATCTGAACTTATCAACGGAGTTTGTTACCCGACCGTCTTCCGGGAAGACTGCATTCGACTGGTTCTAAGTCGTCTTCATGAACCGGGTCTCTGGCTCACTAAAGGTGTATGCAATCCGATCACTAAAGAAGATCTGCATGGGGTGACCGGATACAGTGACCGAGGGGAAGCACTAACCATAAGGACTATCTCCAATGCCGTCATCACTAAACGAACAATGTCAAGATCTAATGGTTGACTTGTGACCGTGAACGACATTGAGGATGATGGAGTCCGCTTTGCATCTGCTATGATTAGCTACAAGGTTTACCAGTCAAGCAATCTAAACAGCATACCGGGTGGAGCAATTCACGCTGCACACCGGATAATGCACAATAATGGTCAATACGACATCTGTTCGATGCTTCGAGGGCAAATCTTTGAAAACATGAAGAAGCTTGGAGTTGTCAAGAAGAGATCCATGAAGTATGGAACCCTGCTCGTATGTCTGTACTTCTACTATTTAAATTTCTTCCCGAGAATCGGAAAAGTAACTTGGGGAACCGATAGACCAGTCATGCATCAAATAAGTGAGATGGCCAACCAACTGGGAAACTAGTTAGGTAGAGTAATGACTGAGCACTTTGAAGCATTCCAATTGTGAATGCATGCAAGGGAGAGGATATTGTCAACCATTGTTGATACATACAAAGATGAGGTATGCTTTTTGGTTACCACTGATAATTGCATAATTCAAGCCGTGGAACCAAGAACTGTGTACGCTCCTGAATTGGGTTATGAGATCACCACCAAGAATGCAAAGGCATATGCTGATGCCCTAACTGAAGCAAATCTAGATCTCTCTGCCCACCGGTTTGGTACATTTGAAGAGATTCAAGAGAATCTGAAGAAGAGGGCACCGATAAAAAATGTCTACACAAAAAGGACCCCTATACCAAAGAAGAAACCAGTGACAAAACAACCCAAGGCTCAAAGGAAGAGAGCTCAACCGGTACCCAGTACCCAAGATGAAGAACAAGAGGAGACAAAGATCGAGGAAATAGTTCCTCTGGTCAGAAAGAGAAAATCTGGTAAACAGATAAAGGAAGATGAACCGAGAAAGAGAAAGCCCACAATTGATGAATTTGTGGCATCATTGAAAGAAACCAGTGGAATGAATTCAGTCAGCACAAGATATCAGTTTGCAAATGAAGAAAACAGGAGAAAGATTGAAGAAGCGGTAGTATACTGCATTCATAAGTATAATTTGCATCCTATCGAACTTCACAGGATTGTACCTGATGATCTCCTACAAATTCTTGAAGCTAGATGGAAATCTTCAATGGACAGAGAAAAGGAGTTGAGGATACGAGCTCTGCTAGAGGTTCAGAACCACCTCACTCTGGAAGAAGCCACTGAACAAGTTGAACTGCATCATCAAGATTTCCTGACAAAGAAGAGGATCAGTCGGATGCCTATAGGTGAAGCCGACAAGGTTCATGAGGAAGGAGTAGCCATATGGACCAAACTTCTTCAGACCCAGCAGTGAGCGGAGGAAGCATGCCAAAGGACCACAGTTCCACCGGTCCCTGACACTGGTAAAGGAAAAGGAGTGCTTGGAGCTGATGCACCAGTCAAAGCAAAAAATCCTACAAAATCGGTAATTGTAGACATCACTGATGACAAAGGCAGTGATCCAGCTCGTCCAACTGTTCTAACTTCTCCGGAGAAAGGTAAGCCTCGAACTTTGACTGTAGATGAAATAGTTGATGAGGTGATGGATTTTGGAATAATAGATAATGCTGCTAAATGGTATAGTGTGCTAGGAGAAGAGGATAAACAGTCAGTTATAATAGCCATAGTGGAAACTTTTATGGACAACAAGAGAACTCTAAGGGACTATAGGGCCAAGTTTCCCCCAGAATTAAATTCTAGGCTACAGACCAAATGGAGAACCGGTCTAGGCACCAACAATAGAATCAATAAGGAGACATTATCTAAGGCTAGACCTGGTCTCAGTGAAGAGAGAATCAAGCTTCTACTAGAAGAAGCATCAATGAACTTAGATACTAAGTGTAGAGTTGCCAAGATTCTAAATGGATTTGAAAACGAAGTCTATAAAGAGACTTTAGACTTCTGGCAGCAGTACAATTTCAGTTCACTAGAAAGAACAGGTCCACAGGATCAACCTGAACTTGTACAAGCACCACCGGTTCAATTCACTGCTCGTGAAGAACCTGCAACCGGTAAGGTAAATGTTCAAACAGAGGAGTTCACATTTGGTGAACAAGTAAATGTTGAACAAGAGCTGGGAAATGATATACCCATGGGTGAATTGCATACAATCGAAGAGCAACACTAGGAAGAAGCCCCACCGGAAGAGCAAATTCCACAAGACAAAGATGCTCAACCAAAAGTTGAAGTACAACCGGAGGTGGAAGTACAGAATGAGGAAGAAGTTCTAGCAGAAGAAAACCTACCAGAAGAAGAAGTATTACTAGAACAAAGAGTTCAACCGGGAGGACATCAGATACCTGTTGCAGAGCAACCAGTCCAAAAACCAATCCAAAATTAATAGGTAGACATACCTAGCTCCTCCTCATCTAAAAGAAAGTTATCATTTGTTGAGGACATAGAAGCCAAAAGGAGCAAGGCCACAGATACTGTGGTTGACATCAACAAAATGTCAACAAGGCAGCTAAAGGAGCTAACCAAGAGGAAACAGGACATGGTCCTGACCACAATCAAGAATATTTTGTGCAACTTCGTACCTGATGCTGACATAGATGAAGATGAACCTTTTATAGATTAGCTAGAAGTATTGGCACAAGCAATCGGCGATGACCTGACAGATCTAGAAACTGTAGCAATAGATCACTATGAAAAGAAGAGAATAGAGATACTCCACAAACAAGTTAAAAATATAAAGGTAAATGTGTCAACCAACTTAAGAGTTCTTCAACAACAGATTCAAGTGGCAGGAAGTTTGATGACAAGAACTTCAAACTTTGAAATATTCTTGCAAGATCTGACAGAGAAGTCAGCAAAGATTTCAAAAGGAATAAGAGCCTTGTCTTCTCAGTTTGACATCAAGAATAAGTTTGCAACAAACTTCAACAGAGAAATGACAAGTCTTGCTCTTATTCTAAGAAAGATTGCTGAAGAGAAGACTAAGAGAATCCAAGACATCATTGGATTTCAATTGCTTCTGGCCCCCACATTTGATGCAATGCAACAAACTGCATCATTGACAGAGCATCTGATCAAAGAACTGGACTACAAAACTGTGGAAGACACAGAGAACAGTATTGTTTCTCTAGAAGCTACACAAAAGAACATTGAACATGTAACTGGTCAATGGGCACTGTTTCTTCATTCAGCAAGGAATATTTATAAAGAGATCTTCACACAGCTACAAATGTAAAACATTAAGTGAAGCTAAACCCTTTGTCCTATGGAGGCAAAAAGGGGAAGAAGAACAAAAAGAAATGGGAAGCAGAAAGGTGAGAAAACAAGGAAGATCAGAAAAGGAACTAGACAAAACAACTACAAAACATAAGAGCTATAGCTCGTGGACAGGTGAAGTGTGCTACAGAGGAAAGAGGAAGTCTACAAGACAAGGTATAAATTGTGAGAAGTGAGTATGGTTTTGCCACCAATGACAAAGGGGAAGATTGTTAGCAATTTAAGTTGTCATTAGTGTAAATCAGATGCAAACACCATTCCTGCCGGTAAAGGTTCACCGGTAGTTCACTCAGGTTACTTTAAAGGCACCAGTAGACTAGAAACAAAGTGTATGCACCGGTAGATTAAACAAAGGTAATACACTGGTAGACCGAACATAGTACATTGTACCAGTCTTGTATTACATACAGGGATGGACCGGGTATAAGAGTATACCAGTCAAAATTGCATAAAGATCCGCACCGGATTCTGCGGAGCAGTTTCAGTTAAAACCGGAATATGCAGAGCATCCACTGATCAGAATTGATGTTCGCTTTTTAACAGGAGTTAGCTTTATTTCTACGCGGATGTTTTCAAGGTAAACTCCAGATCAGAACGCAAAGCTTTACTGCTAGTTACATGATTTAATGTTGAGTTTACAGCCTGGCGGTTCTATGAGTTAAGGGTCTCATTGAGATGAACTCTTGTATAAATACAGGTCATAGGACGCATGAAACAAAGAGAGAGTGGTTGAGAGTTGTTGAATAGAGAGAGCAGAGAAGAGAGAGATTACAGTCACCAGAGGTGAAGGGCAAAGAGGCAGAAAAGATTCAACAACCAGGCAAACTGGGAAAGAGATCAACAGGTATGATCTAATCAAGCAATCAGTGTCATATAAGATCATTGCTTTTATAAGGTGTGAAAGCATATTGAAATCCCTTTATCAGGGTGAACCCTAATCGGTTTTTTGTAAAAATCCTTTAACAGGGTAACATCTTTGTTGATGTTGAAAGTCCTTTAACTAGGCAACTCCTAATAGAGTTAAGATCTTAACCGATCTTCTATCAAATCCCTTAATTGAGTAGTACCTTCACAAGTGTTTTGTAAGCTCCTAACAGGGCGTCTTTATTTTTGCAGAAGTGAAGTTGTGAGCTCTGTCTCACCGCGGTTTTTCCCTTCTAACCGAGGGCTTCCATGTATACATCATGTGTTGATTTGTGTATTTCTATTTGTGCTTGTGAATGATTGTTTACATTCTACTTATCTTGGACGAATAATTAAACAAGTGTTGAATTGTAATAGAAATAGTATTTACTGATTCACCCCCCCCCCCCCCCTCTCAGTAGCCAATTAGGAATAACAATTTTACCACTTGTTCTCTTGCCTGTGAAAATTATGTATGTAGATGATAAGAGAAAACATGTCATCTACTTGACCTTCTTGGATACTTCCATTTCTTTGAGATACACTATTTTTACATTCTCCTTCAATTGTTCCAAGTTCAAACCATGGTCACTTCTATGACGTGCCAAATAGTTTTTTCTTATACTAAACAATGTTGAGTTGTTCAAAATTGGTGTCTTTGACCTTCCATTTAGATGACATTGTATTTATGATAGAACCATTTAAGCACCTCCTTAACTTGTTCTTTCCTGATTGCAGCTCCATTATTTTTTAGTGGAGACAGTACCTGTATAAAATTTGTAATTAGTGACATTTTAAGTCTGCAAAAACATTTAAGGAAGAAGAATATGCTCCTATTTTGATTTTTGTTGATGAATTTTAAACATTTTAACCTTTGAAAATCATAAAGAAATGAGTTAAGACTGGAAATTCTGTGAAATTTGCAGACAACATTCCTAAAATTTGATCTTCATAAACGTAAGAGGTACCCTCTTTCTATGAAAACTCAGGAAAAATCAGAGGAAAATCTGTAATTTAGAACTGATTATTAGGGACGTAAGCTTGAAGGATGGTTTAAAAATCGATGTTTTGCAAGTAGTTAATGAATTTGATCTTGAAAAGCTCTATGTTTCTCCCTTCTATGATTTTGAACTGAGGACTTCTTCCTTCCTTTGCTGTGATTTTGAGCTGAGAACTTCTTTTCTCTTCTGCTAACCTACAAGATGACTTGTGTTAAAATGAATTTGAAGCTCTATCAATGTCCTCTGATAGATGATGAGAGCTTTCCTTGCAAGGATTGACTTGGTGCTTTATTCTTTTTTTTCTCAAAAAAAAAAAAGGATTTATTGTTTACTTTCCCAATGACCAACTCATATTTGCTTTTATCTAGTCAGCAATTTCCCTTCAAGATGTTGATGTGTCATTAAAGCAAAAAAAACTTAAAACTTGCCCAAATCTGTCTAAGTAACATAAGGTGCAATTTTGATTTGCTTTTATTTGCTTTTTTTTCGTTGACCTCTTGGAAAGTTCGAACCTGTGTCGTTTTCCTTTCATCTTTTTCGTATCAATTTTCAACACTTAGATTTTTTCTTCAAGAACTTGTTGAGGAAATCAGCCCTTTCCTAACATGTCGATTTGATTAGTTGATCAATTCAAAATTCCTTTGAGGAAGCTCTTCTTAGCTATTTTGCCCATTTGCCCAAACTTTGATATTGGCATTTCTTTAAAAAAAATTAGTGTCTAGAAAAAAGCAAGAAAACAACTTGTAATGACCCCTTTCTAGTACAAGTTGTATGATATTGTTGTTAGCCTATTTCCCAATGGTGTTGTAGGCTAACTAGGATATTTAAGGGACTTTGAGGCCATTTGGCCTAGAAAGTTTTGGTGGCAGTTCATTCCGAGGTGATCTGAGGCAGTTTTGGATGCATTTACTATTTATACTAAGTCATTACGGGCATGTGGGACTTCCAGTTGCAGTGGCTTGTTGATAGTAAATTGTTTAATATTGACAAGATCATTTATTTATCATTGATATGATTAATTATGCGTTAATAAAGTTATTTTATAAATTTAAATTTAATTATTTAACATTATTAATGGTAGACTATAGTTATGTGGGAAATATTTAAATTAAATGGTCCCCTTTATTTTATGATACATTGGAGACTTAAATAAGTGTTTGGGGATTTAAATTGAAGTGAAATCATATTACATGGCATGGAAATATTATAGAAAAAACAATCGCAATAAAATAGGGGCCAAAAAAGCAGCCACGAGAAAGTAGGGTTGAAAAAGCAAATCCTGGAAAAATAGAGACGTGCAAAAAGTGTTATGTTATTTATCCCACATTGACAAAACAAGTGTGAGAGCCTATGTGAAAAGTGTATTAAAAGGAATGGAGTTCTCTCTTTCAGCATGCTTGGATAATTGATGAAGTTGGCAAACTTGTGGAGATTTTCTCTCAAGGGCTTGGAGAATGAAATCCCTCTACGCTGATGATCTTGATGCTGTTGTGAGACAGTCTTGGGATCTAAGTTGAGCTTCATGGTAACAACAATTTGTTTATGCTAGTTGTTTCTTTGAAAGTGATTATCATCCATCTAGGGTTTGATTTGGAATATTAGCAGCTGGAAATTCGAATGTTATTGTTATTCGCACATTAATATTTACTGGCTGGTCCTATTTAAAGATTGGAATGCATCTATTGAACATCTATGACTGTTAGAGGGCCATACAGACTTAAGAAAGTGTTGAATATCAAACTGGGAGTGATGAGTGCGGTGTTGCTGCTCATAATCTCATACTGGGCTGAACTTCGACTTGTATATGTGGAGTTGCTTTGACATATAGTGCAGACCTTGAAACCTCTATTCTGGCCGCAGCATTTCCCAGACTTTTGTGTAATTGCTGGTGACTGTGTGTGTTTTATTGGAGAGACTGTTTATTCTAATTTGGGCTTACTTAATTGTGAATCACTGTCATAGGCAGCCGTCCACTCCATGAGGATTTAAGTTTGCATTTGGGAGTCCCCAAATGACTTTACCAGGCCATTCTTGTTTGCTGAAGCAATCCTGTTTGTGCTGGAACAGATTGGATGTGAAGATCACTATCTATGTATTTGTACCAAGTAATGTGCATTGCTTAAGCCCCGGTCTGCAATATCATGCTTCTCTGATTTTGTAATGCTAAATAGTCTGAGATAGATTTGAATGTTCGTGAAAACTGAAATAGATTATATTTGTGTTTACATTGCATGACGTTGTTAAGTGCGAGTATTTGTTATTTATTGTTTATAATCAATGAAAATCTGAAAGTCATCAGACCACATCAACAAACAAACATTACAACTGAATTGAAAACAAATCAGAACTTAGTATCCAGATTGCAAGACAAAAGTTTGTCAAAATTCTCGTGAGTCGAGGACAAGAAAATTATCAGGTCAAGGGGGCATGTTACAGTGGTATCAGAGCTAAAGTTCCTTCCAGGCTGTTGGGGAAAATTTCAGATCTACACATGGGGTCAAGGGAGAGACATTGGTTGGTGAAAGTTTTGCAAGAGGCTAGTAGAAAGCTCAATACTCATCAACGAAAAGATGTTTTCATCACCTTGAGTGCATTAGATGGATGCTTGAGCATAGTGGAGCAGTCACCTTGAAATTTGTTACAGCTAGTGCTTATTCAAACAGTGACTTCCCTAAGTCAACATAAGTGGTTGAGACATTCAAATGATGGTATAAGAGTAATGGTTACTTCTTGTTTGAGTGAGATTATAAGGATTTTGGCACCTCAAGTTTCTGATGATGAGGATACAATGAAGGAGGTATTGTATCTAATTGTGGATGGTTATCAGGACCTTGATGACATCAACAATATTTGTTATTCACAAAGGGTTGCTATACTGATTTTTTTGCAAAAATCAGATAGAGTGGGAGTCGCATGACCTGATCTAGAATATGTTTTATCATTTCTTGGTCACAGCCAATGGAAGACATGACAAAGAAATTATTGCAACTATGAAGACTATTATGGTCTTGTGTATAAATGAGAGTGATGTTATATCTCAGCCCCTATCGTCCATGCTAATGGCTGTTCTTAAAAATGAGTGGTATGTCTCTTCCACTGTAGGTGAATTAGTCAAAGGAGTTTTCAGTTCTTGTGAGGGAAAATTGTAGGCCATTTTAAAAAAAGATCAGAAAATAGAAGATGAAAGATTTGATTAAGAGAACATAGAGAATACTGTAATGTCCCCGTCATTAAATGAATAATAAAAAATTTTGTATTTGGGTTTCGATTGATTTAGTCTATCTCGGGCCCATTTTTTTATTTGTTCGCGTAGGTGTAGTTGTTGTCGTCAACTCTATTTGTGCACCCTCAGGAGTTTTCCGACGGGTGTTTATGAGCGGTATGTAGGATGAATTTAGCATGTTGAGATTTGATATTTTATTTATAATTGCGAATTCCGGTCGGGATTCTGCTGACTGCCATTTCAGAGGTGAAAGACCCTCCCTATTTGGTATTTACAGTTTCAGTGGGATTCAACCCTCACCCTATTCTGATATCCTACTGTATCGGGTCTGGCGAATACGAAGTATCTTCAATAAGATCAATAAGGTTTTCTTTTGGCAACGCTATTTGACTGGCGTATTGTTGTATGTCTGCAATAATGTTAATTATGCTGAAGGTTACATCATACAACGTTTGGCAAGTAATTTCCAACCCTCAAACGACTCTTTGCTACACCGTATGACATTCATCTTAACTGTACGACCACCTCTGCCTTACCGTACAACCCTCACACTCAGCACACTGCACGACCTCAACACAACTGTACGGCCTTCTTGGCAACTTCGTATGGCCCCTTCATTTGTCATTGTACGAGATCCAACACATTCATACGATCCTAGCAACTCCGTACGACCTCCTCCACTGACACCGTACGACATCCAACACCCTCGTATGACGTGTAGCCACTGCGTACGGTCTTCCATTGTACAGTCTCCTTGCTCTCATTTCCTCCTTTGTACGATCTGGTTTGAGTCGTGTCCAGGTTGCGTATAGTGTTTCCTGTGAGCATGGTCGGGAACATTACAATGGTATCAGAGTTGGTGATTCTGCCAGCTTGTGGGTAGTGAATGCAAGTTAATACTAGGAAGAGGAGAAGATATCACTCAGTTGGTAGAATGGCGGACCTCCATGATCCTGCCGTGGAAGTCATGACTCTTTTGAGAGAACTCACTAGGAACCAAGCATAGATAAATGACACTTAGTGCCTCATGGAAGAGACACTGCAAAAAATTGGCCGAGGGCAAGATATCTGTTGAACATAGTGACAATTCTATCTCGGGAAGGGCAAATCCCCAAACCGTGTGCTCTCGATCGTTGATGCCAACTTTCCCTCCACGGGAGGAAGAGCAACACAGAGAGCAACCAACTTTTCAAGAAGTATAGGATCAAATTCGGGAAGATTGGAGGAACGCAAACATGGAAGGTGATATATCATACAAAGAATATGTTGAGCTAAGAATGAGATACTCTGGCAGAAACAAGCGTGGCTATCATAATGACGATGTCAAACAAAAGATTGGCAAGGTTATCCTGTCATCCTTTGATGGGTCTGCATCCATCACAGCTTGAGCATGGGTGCAAAAGGCAGACACGTATTTCCAGCTCAACCCAATGCCAGAGGATGAGGCCATCAAATTTGCTGCACTGCATCTGGAAGGAGTAGCCCACGAATGCTGGCATCATGACATGGTTACTCTTGGCCATGATCAAATAAATGCCTACGTTGAATTCACTGAGAGACTGATAGATCATTTTGACGGAAGAGATCTAGAACTGAATTTCAAAGAATTGGCTCAGTTGAAGTAATCCGACATAGTCAATGGTTACATAACGGAATTTCAGAGAATGTATGTCCTGGTAACAGATATTTTAGAAAGACGATTGGTGGTACTGTTTATGGATGGGTTAGCAGAACCTTTGAAGGGTTGGGTGAAGGGATTCAACCCCATCACACTCATGGAGGCAATTAAGAAGGCACGCGACATGGCTACGTCCTCTTCTTCCACCAGATATCTCTCACAGTCCAAACCACCTCTCGCTCAAAGGCAGAAAGACAACAACCCCCACAAAAGAAGCCCTCGTTGGATGAGGCAACTAGGCAGGAACTTAGAAGGAAGAAATGTTGTTTCAACCTGTAAAGAGCCGTGGGTACCGGGACATCGATGGCTTGGCAAGGGAAAAATCCATTACATTGAGGTATTGTTCGACGGCAAGGAGGAACATGCACCAGAAGCCGAAGGGGATGAACCGCAAGCTTCTGGAGAGGTAAACACCAATCGTGCGGAAAGAATAGCTACACTCTTGAAGAGAGGAGGCACCATTGCTACTTTGGCGGGAACTCTAAGGTGTATTGTATTCCGAGTACATGGTACTCTCCAAGGGCAATGGGTCATGGTCATGCTTGACAGTGGAGCCACAGTCAACTTCATTAACTCATTGTTGGTGAGTCGGTGGAGTTTGTGTACGGAGGCACACCATGGATTTGACGTCAAGGTGTCAGGAGGAAACCTGTTAAAATGCACCCATCTAGTTCCACAACTGAGCATCGCCATGGGAAACCATACAGTGACGGATGATTTCTTCGTGGTCAATCTGGACGACATGGAAGTCAGTCTGGGCATTCAGTGGATGGAAACATTGGACAAATACACAGAGTTTCAAACGAATGGAGTTCTCCTTTGAGGTGAACGACAAAAAGATTGTGCTGAGAGGGATGTCGAATGGAGGACTGAAGGAAGTTTCAGCCCAATGGATGGAAGAAATCTTCAGACACGACGACGTGATCTGGGCCGCACATTGCATTGCCTCGACAGAACCTATACAGGGACAAAGAACTGACTACCAGGATGAAGAGATTCAAAGAGTTTTGGATAGACATCACCAAGTCTTCGCCGACATACCACCACACAGTGGGTTTGAACACACCATTGAGATGGAGATTGGCGTCAAACTGACTATTACTGTGCCATACTGCCACCCTAAAAGGCTAAAAGATGAGATTGAAAAAACATTACAAGAACTTCTTGACAAAGGTTGGATCAGGCCCAACTCCAGTCCTTTTACATCATCAGTTGTGTTGGTTAAAAATGACGGAACGTTGCGTATGTGTGTAGACTACCGCGCGTTGAACAAAAGGACCATCAAGAATAGGTATCCAATTCCCAGGATCGATGAATTGCTGGATGAGTTACACGACGCAGTCTATTTTTCCAAAATAGACCTCCACTCGGGGTATCACCAAATCTGCTTGAGGGAACAAGATCTAGAGAAAACAACATTCCGTTGCCCTTATGGACATTATGAATTTTTGGTAATGCCGTTCGGATTGACCAACACACTAGCTACATTCCAATCTTGCATGAACCAGATTTTTAATAAACAGGTGTGCAAGTTCCTTTTGGTATTCTTCGATGATATACTAATCTACAACAAGACATGGGAGGAGCACTTAAGACATTTGGAAGAAGTGGTCGGGATTATGAAGTCACAATTGTTGTTTGCCAAAAGATCCAAATGTGAATTCGGGATGACAAAGATTATATTTGGGGCACATTGTCAGTAGCTGAGGAGTTCAGGTACATCAAGAGAAGATTCGAGCTATCTTGGATTGGCCATCGCCGAAAACTCTTTTGGAACTACGTTGTTTCTTTGGGTTGTGTTGTTACTATAGATGGTTCGTGAAGGGATTCTTACAGCTCAACGCACTAGTCACCGATCTAACAAAGAAAGGGTCTTTCCAGTGGAGTGAACAGGCACATCAAACTTTTGAAAAACTCAAGGATATGAGTTCTTGTCTGGTTCTTGCACTACTAGATTTCACTCGGCCTTTGATCCTGCAATGCGACGCCTCCGAAGAGGGTATTGGGGCCATGTTGATATAGGACCGCTACCCAATTGCTTTCGAAAGCCAGAAGCTCTCAGGGGCCGAAAGGTTGTATTCTATATACAACAAAGAAATGCTCGCCATCATGCATGCCTTGACAAAATTTCGGCAATACCTCGTCGGAGCCAAGTTCGTCATCGGTACAGATCACAACGGCCTCAGACATTTTCTGGAACAAAGAGAATTGAACGAACGACAACATAAATGGGTAAGTAAATTGTAGGGTTTCGACTTTGACATTGAGTATGTTAAGGGAAAAAATAATTTAGTGGCCGTCTCATTGTCAAGAAAGCTAGTCATATGTTTCTTATCTCAGATATCAGCAGATTGGAAGGCACATTTGTTTGTCGAATACTCCAAGAACACTTTCACATGCCAACTTCTAGATAAAGAAGTACAGGACGACAAGTATAAGGTGGTTGATGATATTATTTTCTACAAAGGTAGAATTTATCTGGTATCTGAGTCCAAATTGAAGGAGAATCTTGAAAGAAATGCACGACTCGCCTCTAGCCGGGCATGAAGGATACTTGAAGACCTACAAACATATCAAGGAAAGATTTTCATGGAAGGGCCTAAAGAATGATATATTAAAATACGTCCGAGAATGCTCTACCTGTCAACAAATTAAATCCGAACACACTCTGCCAGCGGGTTTACTTCAACCATTATCGATTTTGGAAAAAAAGTGGGATAGCATCTCAATGGATTTCATCCCCGAACTCCCTAAGGCGCAAGGGAAGGAGTACATCTTTGTGGTGGTTGACTAATTAACTTAGTATGCACATTTCTTCACTATTTCAGCAGAGTTTTCGGCCTCACAGGTGGTAGACTTATTCTTCCGGGAGCTGTTTCGCCTGCACGGACTCCCTCGAAACATAGTCAGCGATAGAGATAGCCGCTTCCTCAGTAATTTATGGAAAGAATTGTTTTGACTAGCAAGGACAGAGTTGTCCCCAAGCACCATTTTTCGCCCCGAGACCGACGGACAAACAAAGATTGTGAACAAATGGCTGGAAGGTTACCTCCGAAACTATGTTTCCACACAATAGAGAGCATGGGTCAAATGGTTACATGTGGGAGAGTACTGTTACAATATCACCTACCACATGTCCATTGGGATGGAACCTTTGAAAGCTTTGTACAGGTATGAACCTCCTTCGTTTGTGGACTTGGCTGTGGGTGACAGTCACGCGTCGAAGGCCAAAGACTCGCTGCAGGAAGGGATAGATATTTTAAGATCCCTAAAGGAAAATCTCCAATAGGTTTAGGATCAACAGAAAATGTATGCTGACAAGCACTGAATTGAGAGGAGTTTTGAAGTTGGGGATTTGGTATACCTCCGACTTCAACCGTACAGACAGTCCTTTTTGAAGGCTTCTGGGAAGGAGAAGCTGAGGCCGCGCTTCTACTATAATGACCCTTACTATAAAGGCCACTAAAAACCACTAATACTGAACTGAGAAAATTTGTCAAACAGTTGGCATGCACTGAATACACTGCTGAAAGAAAAATACTGAATATAGGAAATTATTTTGCAATATATAAGTTCGTTGTCTCAAAATTTCAGAATAATAGATAACAACCAAATACCATCTAAAACACTATCAATGATGTAGGAAATTGCTCAAAACCATATGCCATTCATATATCAACAATTTGCAACAATGCCATACATTTTTCAGTCAATGATATGATCATCAAACCCTAGGTTTGCAATATAGATAGACTGAAAATTACAATGCCCTTTCACTTGCAAAATCCTAGCCTTCCTTTGTTACCAATAATGCCAAATGGCAAACAAAGACAAGTACAATGTAAAATAGTAAAGTGCTGAAGCTATATTTTGTACCCAGCTGAAAACATACATTTCTCAGAAAATATGCCAAATGCCAAATGAGAAATGAGGAACCTGATTGTAGATGGCTGCAATAATTTTTCGGATCTGCTTTTTCAGACCTGCTAAAAACGGCCGCCTATAATTTCGGACCTGCTAAAAATGCCTCCTGAAATGTTGTTTTAATCACAAGCAAACTCTTACATCAAATTCTCAATGAAGTACCAATGAGATGGCTGAGTACCAACTCCAAATTTGCAACCCTTCAGTAGATATTTCACTACCTCAGTTATGCCAATCTAGGGGAGTGATCGTTCCCAAAGATCGAATAATATTTGCAGACCACAAGGCTACAAATTGCTTCACAATGAAGAAGTAGAAGAAATCCCAAATCCAAGCATGTCCAAATGAAAACCCAAGCCCTCGAGAACTTGAGAAGTTGCTGGAACTTCTAGAGACATCCAATTATAATGTACTTTACAATAAAATAACATTATAATAATAAAGTACATTTCTCAACTCAAAATTATAACAATGTAGGCCCAAATGTCTCATAACTGAATGTAGGCCCAACTATGACTGAACGTAGGCTCAAGACTGAACGTAGGCTCTACTACAACTGGATGTAGGCTCAAACTGGATGTAGGCTTCACTACAACTGCATGTAGGCCCAAACTGGATGTAGGCTCTACCGAATGTAGGCTCTGTCAGCAATATGCAATCAAATGATCAACATAATGACCCTCTCTCCAAACCATTTGCCTACGAGAGTCGATGATAGGCAAATCTGTCATGCCAAACGATGTCAGCCAAAATGGGGACATGACATCTACGGACCCTACCGTGTGACTAGGAGAGTGGGCGAGGTTGCTTACAAATTGGATCTACCTGAGGGAAGCTGAATCTAGAACGTCTTCAATGTTTCTTGCCTGAAGAAAGCCATGGGTCAACAAGTCATGGTCTCCACAGACCTGCCACCCCTCAACGACAGAGGGAAGTTAGTATTGGAACAAGCATAAATCGTCGATAGTCGTGAGAAAAGATTGAGGACACGCACAGTAAAGGAATTTCTTGTGTGATGGAAGGGTGTGCCACTTGAAGACGCCACCTGGGAAGGCGAAAAGATTCTGGAACACCCTAGGCTGAAATTGCTTGAGGACAAGCAATTATTGGGACGAGAGGACTGTAATGTCCCCGTCATTAAATGAATAATAAAAAATTTTGTATTTGGGTTCCGATCGATTTAGTTTATCTTGCGCCCATTTTTTTATTTGTTGGCGTAGGTGTAGTTGTTGCCGTCGGCTCTATTTGTGCACCCTTAGGAGTTTTCCTACGGGTATTTATGCCCAACTATAGGATGAATTTAGCATGTTGAGATTTGATATTTTATTTATAATTGCGAATTCCGGTCGGGATTCTGCTGACTGCCATTTCAGAGGTGAAAGACCTTCCCTATTTGGTATTTACAGTTTCGGTGGGATTCAACCCTCACCCTATTCTGATATTCTATTGTATCGGGTCTAGCGAATCCGAAGTATCTTCAATAAGATCAATAACGTTTTCTTCTGGAAACTCTATTTGATTGGCGTATTGTTCTATGTCTGCAATAATCATTTAATTATTTCGAAGGTTACATCATACAACGTCTGGCAAGTAATTTCCAACCCTCGAACGGCTCTCTGCTACACCGTACGACCTTCATCTTAACCGTACGACCACCTCTACCTTGCCGTACGACCCTCACACTTAGAACACCGTACGACCTCAACACAACCGTACGACCTTCTTGCAAACTCCGTACGACCCCTTCATTTGTCACCGTACGACATCCAACACATCCGTACTGTCCCAGCAACTCCGTACGACTTCCACTGACATTGTACGACATCCAACACCGCCGTACGGCCTGCAGCCACTGCGTACGTTCTTCTACCATATGGTCTCCCTGATCTCATTTGCTCCTTTGTACGATCTGGTTTGAGTTGTGTCCAGGTTGCATATAGTGTTTCTTGTGAGCGTGGTCGGGAACATTACAAATACTTTGCCTAATGATGGAACTGTGACAATTCTCTGATGTTTCTATTGATGTTCATGCATCAATACAAACTAGAAAGGAGTACAATGAAATGGTCCAACCAACAACTTTGATTGCACAAGAATTGTTACAAATTTAGAAGTAGTAAATGCACTTTCTGAGGATAAATAAAAAGAATCACATGTCGCTACATGTATTGGTTGCACAAGCCTCTTTGTTGGAGACTTAGAGATCATCATTGATAATCATGATGAAGAGATGAATTCCCTTGATGATATTGTGTTTGATCACAACGTTGTCACATTTCACTCACTTGAAGATTGTGTAGTTTCAACTAGTGAATCAGTTGATGTAGATGTTGAGATTGTTCCTACAAATGGAGGCAAGTCAAAAAATTTAATAAGTGATAGCCTAAGACCCCTGGTTGAATTTGAACAAAGGCTTCTAGCATTGTAGCCAAGTTGTCTTGAAGAGATGGGAACAGTTGAACCTAACGATGGTACTTAAGAATTTGGGAGTAATCTATTCACAGGGGCAACCAATCATGAGGAGTATGCTGATCATAGTGGCCTTGTTGATTTGGATTCACAATTCGTTGTTGAGAATGATAAGGGAGAGGCATATGTGACTTGGGACAACTTTAAAGATCTTGATGATAGGTATGAGGTGAATTCTGACTTTTACATGCAACATAACAATAGTTCGTCACATTTGTGTGATCATGATTGGAAAGGACAATTCTTGGTATCCATTGAAAATGAAGTGCAAGTTTTATCGAGTTTGGATGGCACATACAGGCAAGTTGAAAACATAATCCACAGTGCATCATGAGGACTAAATGTAATGTCCCCATTTTTCAGACTATTGGGATTAGCTTGGTTTGGTGACCCTTGCAAGCTAATCAGGCGATCAGAGGGGGTCAGTTGGCGGAGCCAGTGTTGGGATTCCATTCTGGAGGTTCAGATTATCAGGTCTGCTTTTCGTTTGGGTCAATTTGGTCAACTTACTATTTTTCGTAAGTGGTATTTTGGGTATGGCCGGGATTAGTAGGGCATCTGCACAGAGTGTCAGATGTTTCAGGATCGAGTTTCAGGGGATCTCCAGTTTGAGAGACTTACTATTTATAGTAAGTCTATTTTTTGGTAGTTGGCTATTTCTGGTAGGGCAGTTGAAGTTTGAGGCTCTGGTGTTAGAAATGAGTTTGTTGCAGTCAGTGGGGTTCAGTGGCTTTTTATTTTAAAATTTATCGTTATTAAATTAAATTATTTTAATTTAATAACTTTATTACTTTATAACTTTAATGTTATAAAATGAAGTTGTCATTAAAAAGCCTTTTAAGTGAAAAAGGTGAAGTTGAAGCTTTTTCCAAAAAAGCTATATATTGAATTCAAAAAAGCACTTTCATTACCATTGATGATTTGATAAAAACTTGTGTTGAGAGAGAATTCTGCTTGGCTTGGAAAAGCTAGGGTTTGGACTTGGTCTTCAGCTTTTGGAGAGAGTTCTGCAACATTTCATGAGCTTGGTCTTCTTCTAGGAGAGAGTTCATTTTGATTAATGAATGCTAGATTTATTGGTTAATTGTATGCTGTAAGAAGTTTTGAAAATGAGGGATACAATTTAATTTGCTGAAGTGCTTACAGGAGAAATTTGAATTGGAGAGATAAGGGTTTGAGATGTGTATTTGAGAATTGATAAATTCTCAGAGAGTTGCACTTGAGATGCTTTGAATGCCAACAAAATTAGCTGCTGTTTCAGACAGGGTTTCAGATTGTATTTTGTGCTTGTGAAGGCCGTACGACACCTTGTTGCAGCCGTACATTACCAGAATTGCCGTACATAGCCTGCATTGTGTGTTTGTTGATTTGGAGGCGGTTTCTACAGCTTGTGACGCCAGCATTATTTGGTGGCCAACCAGCATCACTCATCTTCCTTGGCGGCATCAACAGACTCCTTGCGTGAGGAATTAAGTCCTTATTGTTGGCGGATGGAGTGGCTGCTACTGAATTTTATGGTGGCCGTACTTCATGAAGAGCACACGATTATACTGAGAGGGGGGGGGTGAATCAGTATAATAACAATTTAAAACTTTATTCAAAGATTACTTCAAATTCACAAATGAACAATTATGCACATGAACACAAATTTTACGTGGAAACCTAATATGGGAGAAAACCACTAAATAATTTCCTTTTATATTTAATATTGTTCTTTTACAATGTTTTGTAGGCACCAACCTACTAGAGGCTCCAACCCCTATGTTTATGAGCACCAACTCACTGGAAGCACCAACTCCCACACTTCGCAGGCACCGACCCACCGGAAGCACCAACTCCCACTGCTGTCTTCGTGAGCACCAACCCACTGCAAATAAATTTCTCCTCCACCTTGGCAATGTTGCTTTCTTCAACGGATAATGGATACCTTTTCTTTCATATCTTCTCTTCTTCAATCTATTATTATGCTGATCAAAAATAGTCACAATACAGATCACAGTCTCTTCATAAATCTGTCTATACAGGCCTTCATAAATCTGTTCATACAAGCCTTCATAAGTCTTCAATATAAATCTGCCTGATGTTTTCTTTAAGACTTCACTTTCTCTTCTCAAATCTGCACATGTTATCAAATCTGTAGTTATTTCTCTCTATAAAATTTTGTCATAGATGCTTATAGATCTGCATGTAATATCCCCTGATGGTTTATATGATATATCTCTATCACACTCACACACTTCTTGCTTATTCACATTCTCTCACTGCTCTTTTTATTTCATTACTTGCTGACTGCTCTTCTTTTATATCTTCGTTTTCTAATTTCGTTCATTTTTTATTTCCACCAAGAGATTGGATATATATATATTCTCATATCCTATTGAAACATTATGTCCCTTAAAAATTATGACTTTTCAAATTAAAAAGAGGTGTCTCTTTAAAACAGATATTATTAAAGTATTATTATTTTTTATTTATTTCAAATCACTTCTTTAATATGAATAGAAGCGGCCCTTAGATACTCGTAATCTTTTGTTTATTAACAAATCAGTTTATATTTGTTAATCATCATAATCGCATCTTCATATTAAGTCACCGCAGATGCCATGTCATGGATTCGGGTCATAGATTAGGCTTTTGATCGCTGACTTTGTAAATGCTTACATCATTCATTCAGCACTGTATATAGTCATCACTTATATATCATCGCAAATAGTCTTTAAACAGAATCTTTACTATCACTCGCACCTTCTGGGAGTTTACATGGCAAATTTAATTAGTATCTTTCTGTGCTAATGTTTCTTCCAATTTTTACAATTATCAAAACGTATATTATTGTTGTATATGTATGTTAATTGTCTCCTTTCTTTCGATATATAAATGAAATGGACCATCGCTGTTTGCCATCGATTACTTGTAAGATTGCCGTTAATGTATCTATTGTGCTGTATATGTTTATGTTCATCGCTGTAGCTGTATATGTAATATTCCGCTTCCTTGTAATACTCAGACCTTTACTGTTGGCGGTACCATCAAGTACCTCAGGTTAGTGCGCTGTCCCTTCGTTCATTCTATTTTGTTCCTTAATCCTTGTCCGCATTATACGTTTGGTCTGTGGTCTTAATGTCTTGAATGTACCTTGTTATGCGCTGTCTCCTATATGATATGCATTGACTGTTATTTCTGTATCTGATTTGTCGCGTAACTGTTCTCCAATTCATTAGCGATCATCTCTTCTGCGCCATTTCATGCTTTGCTGGGAATATGTGGTGTTGTGCAATGTGGCTCGCTTTCATTCCAATATTAATATCTAATCCCTCTCATTTGATAATGCCTCATACTGATCAGATTTAATAATAATCATAACTGTGCTCCTCGTTGTGTCTACCATATGGGTTATATGCTTTGGGTCTGCGTTATATTTTTGGTGTGTTGACTGTATTATGGTTGCGTGTGGTCTTTTCCTTTGTCTGCATTCGTATTGTCCTTCTTTGCTGTTAAAATCTTCTCTCCGTATCTATCTTATCACCTCCCTTTCTTACTTATCTCTATCAATGATGAACTTCTTTTGCATCTGAAATATTCTTTAGAACACTTGATAAAATATATAAAATGGCTTACCTCATCTAATGAAGCCTTTTCTTGTCTATGTCCATATATGTATGCCGTCTATATATACTGTCTCTGCATATTAAATATATATGTGTCTCTGTATATTAAATATATGTGTCTCTGCATATCTCTACATATATGTGTCTCTATAAATAGCAAATTTCTTCTCAACTTCTTATGGCTTCAATGCACATATCTAGAATGAATTGCTTGTTATCATATGTACATTTCTGATTATGTATGATCGTATGTGTTGTGATATTATATGCTGTTGTATAATGCTGTTCACATTTCACATATGCTGTATACGTATAGATAATTGCTGTATGTGTGTTATACTGTACACTTGTCTTCAAAACCCTTGTTATATACATATGTAATGTATATGTCTTTATCACTGGTCATTATGTATTACTGTGTATGTTGAATATACTGAATATGCTGTATATCTCATATATCACCTTCATGTACCTTCGGATATGCCTGTTTGTATTCATTCATTACATATGCTTCTGATTTTGACATCAATGACAATATGTTCATCACTTCATAACTGAGGTGCCGTTTTACTTTGCTTTAGTATTTGATAAGAATTTGTAATCAGATTTCATAATTACAAGCAATTACAATTTATTTCTTGTATGCAATGGTTGTCTGCCAAGAGGTATTTAAAATACAAAAGACTTATATAAAACGTAAGAGCAATAAATTCCAGAATTATCAAAGTGAATTATAAATGTTAAGAATTTCTATTAAATTGCAAACTAAAATTGAGGAAAGATCTAAATTGCAATAGAGAGCCAGCTGGGCTCATCACACTAAATGAGCTTATTATTTCACTTATTGATTTGCAAGTAATGAAGAACTCTATGGAAGAATTTAAAATAGCTTACTTACACCTGATGCATGATAGGGATGTTGCCACCAAGTTTGCAGATGAGACTTTGTCTTTGGCTAAGCAGTTGAGGGGAAATGTTAGTGAGCTCACCATTGAGCTTGATTCCACTAGGCTTGCTTTGAAGAGTGCCCAAGAGGCACTTCTTGACGCAAATAATCAGCTTTATGAGATCAAACACTTAAGAGAACGAGAGAATAAAGAAATGGCCAAGGAGATTAGTTAGGTAATGGAGGAGCTTGATTGCATTCAAGAGGAGTATGATCTTGCTCTGTCCCATAAGATCAGAAAAATTGAGTTTGGAGCAACAAAATGTTTGAGTGGAGCATAAGGATTATAATAGTAATCAGCTGATTGATAATCCCTTGTTTGATGTAAATGCTGATATGATTTTTGACAATCCACTCTTTGAGTTGGATGATGAAGTTTTTCTTGATTTTAGTAGCGGGAGTAGGGTTGATTACATGAGTTGGGACCTAGGTGCATTTTCCAACAATGAGTTATTTATTCAAGATTGGAGTTGTGGACAAAACTTTAGTGTTAGTTCCATTGTTCACCTTCCAATCAGCACCCACAGGACCACGGTTCTTGGCATGCAGATGAGTTTGTATGCATTTGTAGTCCAACAGATGATTAATACATGGTTGAGGATTGATGGTAGAGGAGATTTTCTCATTGGAGATGGTTTTTTAGCTACTTCCATTTTCATGACTCCTATTTATTCCTGTGAGTTTTCTAATTGATCACTATTGTCTTAGTTTTCTCACACTATTGATGGAAACCTCAGTATTGGGGCAGTTTGGTTTTGAGCACTTGCGTTCTTCAGTACAACCAGTTCTGGGAGATTCTCTAGGTACAGTTCTGTTATTCACTAATTTCTCTTGGGATAGTTTGGAACACTGCAATCATTTCACTGTGTTAGTTGGCAATATTTCACATGATGATTGGTTGATCGCAGCGAGATGGGTTGGCTAGTGTATTCGGGGTCCTTCCCTTGACACTTGGAGATTCAGTGTTGATGGTATGTTTTCAGTTGGTGATAGAAGAGGCATTACTCAATTGACAAATTACAGGGTTGTAATAGTGATTGACCTTTGTTTTTGTGATGTCATATGGAGTTATATGGTTGAGCACAGTGTTCTTTCTATTGCCCAGGATCATGAATGGGAGTGAGTTTGTTGATGTGGTTTTTTCTAAGTTAGCTTCTTTTAGGGAATTCAATTTTGGTTTTGATGATGCTTTCCTTATGGGTTTCTAGGAGAGGAGAGTGCAGTTTGAGTATGTAGGTTTATTAGTTCTGATTAGAGTAGCGCAGTGTCAGTGTGGTGGTAATGTTCTGTGTTCAATTCAAAACCTTTAGATCCCTTTGGTTAGCAGCTCAGTAGTTGATTGGAATGTGACAGTTTATGTTGACATCGCAGCATTTGCCCCTATGGATTTTCAGTTTGGTCCTTTCGAAGAGAAATTTCTTGAGGAGATGACTGAGTTTATGCAGTGCTTAATTGTTCTTCTTGCTGGAGATTGGCGATGTAGGCAGTGATTATGCCATGAATAGTTAAATAAGACTTTTGTTAGTTAATGTAATAAAACATTGTTTCGAAGGGGTGTTAGTTGTGTCGTCAGTTGGTTGACGGTTGAAGACTTAACCAATCGTGAGTCTATTTGCATTGAGACAGGAACGAGTAAAGGATGGTTGTGTACTGAGATTATTATGCTATGAAAAGTTATATCATTCTATCATATCTCGCATTATATGTTTTGTATTCTCTCGGATAATTTCCGTGATGTCATCTGTGATTCATGTTTGGTATTATTTTTGAATGGTTATAATTGCATTACATTGGCAACACATCTTGGATTAGGCTTCTAATAGGCAGAAGGTCTCTCGTTTGGGCACTTTGCAGGACAATGTCTATAGTAGATGGTGCTGCAATTATTCTAGGTTGACTTGGGACGCTGGGATTATTCTTGGTTTCAGTATGGATCAGTTAGTTGATTCTAAATTGCATTTGCATTGCTTGAGAACAAGCAATCTTTGGGAAGGCTAACTATAATGTCCCCTCTAAATCACAAGTTGTATGATATTGTCGTTAGCCTATTTCCCCATGGTGTCATAGGCTAACTAGGACATTTAAGGGACTTTGAGGCCATTTGGCCTAGGCAATTTTGGTGGCAGTTCATTCGGAGGTGATCTAAGGCAGTTTTGGAAGCACTTACTATTTATAGTATGCTATTATGGGCATATGGGACTTCCAGTTGCAGTGGCTTGTTGATGGTAAATTGTTTAATATCGACAAGATCATTTATTTATAATTGATTTAATTTATTATACATTAATAAAGTTATTTTATAAAGTTAAATTTAATTATTTAACTTTATTAATGCTAGACTATAGTTATGTGAGAAATATTTAAATTAAATGGTCCCCTTTATTTTATGATACATTGGAAACTTAAAAAATTGTTTGGAGACTTAAGTTGAAGGGAAATCATATTACATGGCATGAAAATATTATAGAAAAAACAATAGCGATAAAATACGGGCCAAAAAAGCACTTGCGGGAAAATAGGTGCTAAAAACAAATCCCAAAAATATAGGGACAGACAAAAAGTGTTATGTTATTTATCTGACATTGACAAAACAAGTGTGAGAGCCTATGTGAAAAGTGTATTAAAAGAATTGAAGTGCTCTCTTTCAGCATGCTTGGACAATTGATGAAATTGGCAAACTTGTGGAAATTTTCTCTCAAGGGTTTGGAGAATGAAATCCCTCTTAGCTGATGATCTTGACACTGTTGTGAGACATAGTCTTGGGATCTAAGTTGAGCTTCATGGTAACAACAATTTGTTTATGCTAGTTTTTTCTTTGAAAGTGATAATCATCCATCTAGGGTTCGATTTGGAATATCAGCAGTTGGAAATTCGAATGTTATTGTTACTTGCACATGAATATTTACTGGCCGATCCTATTTAAAGATTGGAATGCATCTATTGAGTATCTATGACTGTTATAGGGCCGTACAAACTTAAGGAAGTGTTGAAGTTCAAACTGGGAGTGATTAATGGGGTGTTTCTGTTCATAGTCTCATACTGGGGCTGAACTTTGACTTGTATATGTGGAGCTGCTTTGACATACAGTGCAGACCTTGAAACCTCTATTCTGGCTGCAACATTTCCCAGACTTCTGTGTAATTGCTGGTGACTGCGTATGTGTTATTGGAGGTACTGTTTATCTAATTTGGGCTTTCTTAATTGTGAATCACTGTCATAAACAGCCGTCCACTCCATGAGGATTTAAGTTTGCATTTGGGAGTCCCCAAATGGCTTTACCAGGGCATTCTTGTTTGCTGAAGCAATCCTGTTTGTGCTGGAACAAATTTGATGTGAAGATCTCATACTATCTATGTATTTGTACCAAGTAATGTGCATTGCTTAAGCCCCGGTCTGCAATATCATGCTTCTCTGATTTTGTAATGCTAAATAGTCTGAGGTAGACTTGAATGTTCATGAAAACTGAAATAGATTATATTTGTGTTTACGACATTGTTAAGTGCAAGTATTTGTTATTTATTGTTTATAATCAATGAAAATCTGAAAGTCATCAGACCACATCAACAAACAAACGTTACAACTGAATTGAAAACAAATCAGAACTTAGTATCCAGATTGCAAGACAACGGTTTAACAAAATTCCCATGAGTAGAGGACAAGAAAATAATCAGATCAAGGGGGCATCTTACACAACTTTCTAAAAATAGACATTTCTCAAATTTGTTGTTTTTATGATCAGATTAATGAAATGCAGATGTAAAGTTATTCACACAAAATTGCACAGCATATACCCTGGGATAACCTTCCAACTTGAAAGTGAAAAACCCAACAACAAAAATCTCTTATTATATTTATCAAATGACAGAGGTCTGATTACTAATTTGCCAACACAAGGCTGATGGTATGAATGAATGCCTGTAGATGATTATCAATCTGTATGTCGACGTATCTGTCTATACAATTGATCTGCCTGTATGTATAGATATCTTTTCCTTAGTATATATCGGACTGCCTGTTAATAAATAACTGCTTGTGAATGTATATTGAACTGTCTGTGTATATCTGTATATCGATATGAATCAATGCTGCTAGCTTTGGATCTTACTGCTGCTGGGTCAGGAGGTACTGCAAAAGGGTCTGTGTGTGTATCTCACTCTGTAATTTGGATCTGCTGGTAATAATTGATCCGCTTGCAATATCAATCTTCTTGTAATATTGAGTATCTATATGTTTAGACTGTATATATTATCTTTGACTTTTTTTTTTTATATTCTTGATCACAATGATGAAGTGAGGATTATATCCCCATCAAAGAGGGTCGTGACTCTTGTTAATAGAGGCGTCTCATCAATTGCAAGGTAACTGTTTAGTTATGAAATGGTTTGTTAGACATACGAATTGATTTCATTAAGTACTTTTAATTATTGTCTCAAGTGATGTGATGCATCACTTGAGACGACATAATAGTCATCTCCTGTTACGTCTTGCTGTGAGAAAACTTATCTCCCAACGCTAACATCAACAGTCCCTTTTAGCTAGGGTGGTATCTTTTGAGATGTCCATGTCATGAAGTCTCTCAACATGACTCTCTTAATGGCTACACTCATATAAGAGGATAAGTGTAGAAGTGCCTATCACGGAGTCACTCAATGTGATATCAACCATCATTACTACTCCCATGTATGGAAATGAATATGTACACAAGTGTCCATGACAAAATCACTCAACGTGACATCTTCACTTCATCATGACGTTCACCATGGCTACTTCTAGAATGTGAATAAACACAAGTGCTAAGTCATGGAGTCTCTCAACATGACATCCACCATGGCTACTCCTAGAGGGTGGAACAAGGGCTTTCACCTCAAACTTCTCTCTCACAAGGAAGAATGCATTAACAAGGGCTTGCACCTCAAACTTCTCCCTCATAGAGAAGAATGCATTATAGTACATCTCAAGAAATCACCAATGCTGAGACTCCCTCTCAGTAAGGGCTTCATTCTCCACAATTCCAAGCTTGTCTCGAAAATGCACAAATTTCACTCTGGTAAGGGGCTTGGTGAGAATATCGGCCGTTTGATCATCAATGCTAATGTACCTCAACTAAATAGCATTTCTTTGCACCATCTCTCTAATATAGTGATACTTGATCTCCACATGCTTTGTTTTGTCATGAAACATAGGATTGACAGAAAGCTTCACATAACTTTGATTATCACAATGAATAACTATAGGCTCCAATGATTGTCCAAACAATCTTGCAAGGAGCTTCCGAAGCCACATTGCTTCACATGTTGCCACACATGCTACAATATATTCTACCTTTGTGGTGCTCAGTGCCATTGAAGACTGCTTCCTGCTACACCAAGAAATCATAGCATATCCCAAACTGAAGCAACAACCACGGGTGCTCTTCTGATCTATAACACTCACTACTAAATTAGAATCAAAATAGCCTTGCAGATTTAGGTCCACACTTGAAGAGTATTTTAGGCCATATCCAACTGTGCCACGCAAGTATCTCAAGATATGCTTGGCTACCACTAGATATATCTGCCTTGGTTCATAGATGAATTGACTAAGTGCACTTACTGCATAGAAAATTTCTAGTCTAGTGCTAACTAGATACATCAAAGATCCAATCAACTGTCTATGCATGGTAGGATTTGCAAGATCTGAACTAGCTGTAGATTCACACAACTTCTTCAAGTTAGTTTCCATCAGTGTAGACATAGACTTGCAATCTAACATCCCAAATCTCTTTAAGATGTCGATGGTGTATTTTTCTTGACTCAGGATGATCTCATTAGGGCTTTGCCACACTTCCAAACCTAGAAAGAAATGCATGAGTCCTAGGTTCTTCATCTCAAATTCTGAAGTCAACTCCTTGCATCTAAAGATGAGATGTTCTTCCCCAGTAAGAAATCAGTCATCAACATATAAAACCAAGATTAAAGCTTCACCATTGACTATCTTGAAGTAAAGATTCAGATCAACATCATTCTCGCAGAAATCCAAACTGGCCAAGTATTTGTCAATCATTTCATACCATGCACGAGGAGCTTGCTTAAGACCATATAATACTTTCTTCAATTTGCATACATGAGAATCTTTCCCATGAATTATAGAACCTTCAGGTTGCTCAATGTAAACCTCTTCTTCAATTACATAATTAAGAAAAGTTGTCTTCACATCCATCTGATGTAGCTTCCATTCCTTACCGGCTGCAATGGCAATGATGGTCCTAATGGAAGTATACTAAGCTACTGGAGAAAATGTTTCTTCATAGTCTATTCCTTCATTTCTAAGAGAAACCATGTGCCACAAATCTAGCCTTGTACTTCTCAAGGCTTCCATCAGCTGCATGCTTAATCTTGAATAGCCACTTGGAAGATACAACAAACTTTCCTTTAGGTCTAGGTACAATATCCCAACATCATTCTTAATAATGGATTGATACTCTTCATCCATAGCATCTTTCCATAGTTGTTGATTTAAGGCTTCCACAACATTGGAAGGTTCAGTCTCAATAATATTACACATCAATGCAACATAGCTAGAGAATCTATGTGGTCTTTTACTTTCTTTAAATGTGCCTTTATGAGCCACGAACTTTTCTGCCCCCTGGATGGTGTTTCTTACCCAAAGAGGTCTCTTTCAGTTCACAATAATATCTCTAGGTCCATTGGTAGGATCCGAAGGCTCAATTGGATCATCATTCTCTTCAGGTTTTGTGGACTCCCTCTGAATCTCAGGAGTATGATCAATGTCCATGTCTTGAGGAGTCTCTTGGTCTTTATCGATCTCCATGCATGAACCTTTAGATTTTTTGAATGCAATATCTTCCTCAAATATAACATCTCTGCTTACCTCTATCTATTTCTAATTGGATGTAAATCCTGTAAGCTTTAGAGCTTTCACCGTAGCCAACAAATATTCCTCTCTTGCTAGAAGGTTCCAACTTGGCTCTTTTGTCTCTAGGTACATGGACATACATTGGACAACCAAAGATTCTCAAATGACTAACATCAGGCTTAACCCCTGAAAAGGCTTCTTTTGGGATCGTGTTCTGCAATATCCGATAAGGACATCTATTCTAGACATATACTGTTGTCTTGGAAGCTTTTGCCTAAAGAAAGGTTTGAAGGTCTTGATCATGGATCATGTCTTTAGCAGCTTCAACAATGGGTCCTTTCTTTCGGCAACCCCATTTTGATGTGGATTGCAAGGGACACCAAAATCCCTCTTGATTCATGCCTCAATACAAAAATCATGAAAGCTACCAGAGGTGTATTTACCTCCATTATGAGACCTTAAAACTTTAATTCTCTTTCTAGACAAGTTTTCTACTTGAGCCTTTATCTCTTTAAATCTACGTAGGACTTCTTCAGACTCTTTAGACCTCGAGAAATAAATCCAAGTCTTCCTAGAGTAATCATCTATGAAAGTTACATAATACAAAAATCCATGTAAGGATTCTATAGACATTGGACCACATAAATCAGAATGTACAAGATCTAATATTTCTTTTGACCTACTTTCACTGTTATGAAATGGAATCTTAGTATTTTTACCCATAGCACAACTTTTACAAGTACCATCATGTACATGACTAAGTTTAGGAATACCTTTAACCATCTTCTCCAATGATGGAAGATGCCCAAGTCTTCTATGCCACAGTTCACTAGAACTGGAAGAGTCATGTAGAAGAGCTTGAATTGGATGAATGGAAAGTTTATACAAACTCTCATGTTGATTCCCGATCACACGTGCAGTCGTGATGTTGGAGTTCTTTGGCCATGCAAGAACTCTCCCTTCTGAAAATGCTACTTGATAACCTTTGTCCTCCAAGTCTGAAATAGATACAAAATTCCTCTTGGTTCTTGGCACGAATAAAACATCACTTGGATGAAGGGAAATCCCAGATTCTAGGTCGAGTGATGTAGCACCAAATCCTTTCACTGATTAGCGTGCATCATCTCCAATGATCACTTGAAGATTGGATTCCCTTTCCACCAAATCTGAAAGATGTTCTCAATAGCTTGTGATGTGTCAAGAAGCTCCATTATCAATTAGCTAGGTGTCACTATCCGTGGGAACATTACTTGATAAGGCATATATGAAGAGGAATCAATTAGATTTGTCTTCTACTTCCTTTTGAGCTGAGACTTCATTAATGTTTTCCATTTGTTACTTAGGCCTTGACAAACAATCTCTTGCATAGTGACCGAACTTGTCACATCTAAAGCACTGAATGTGGGAGAGATCTTTCTTCTTCTTCTTCTTCTTTGAATCAGGTGCAGAGTCTGATCTTTGATCTCTATTCCTCTTAAAGTTGTCTTTTCTCCAAATTCTTCCTTTCTTCTTAGTAGATTGAGTGGCAAGAACACGAGTGTCTTCATTTTGAGAACCTTTGACAATTTCCCTTGCAGCCAACTTAGATTCTTTTTGGATGCAATCAGCATGAAGACGATCAAATTTATGCAATTTGGATCTCCCACTTATACTTTGAATAAATGGCTCCCAAGAAAGAGGAAGGCCATTCAATGCTCGCATGACAAGATCTTTATTCACAACTTGATCTCCAATGGCGCTTAGTTGATCCCTCAGCTCTGATATCTTCATGAAGAATGATATGACTGATTCCCCTTTTGCCATATTGACTTGATGAAGTCGTTGCCTTAATGCAAGAGCCCTACTTGTGTTGTTGATCTCATATAAACTTTCCAAGGTTTTGAACATGTCTCTTGCAGTTGTCATCTTGGAAATGAGAGGTACTAAGTGATCTCTCGTGGAGTCAATCAAGACCTTTTTCGCTTTTATGGCATTCTTTTTAAATTGAAGTTTCTCCTCTTGATCTTCTAGCTCAGATAAATCTTCTTTTTCCACGAACTGAAGGAGATCAATTTCTTCAAGTGCAATAAGAACTCGAAACTTCTACGAAGTGAAGTTTGAAGCACCTTCAAGTCTATCTTCGACCTTGCGACCGTTCACCATTATCAAGGCTTTGATATCGCTCTTTGAAGTTGAGAGATGAAAGAGAGCTTAGCTGTTATAAGGAAATCTGATCATGATCTTCTCAAACCCGCTCTGATACCATGTTGTTTTTATGATCAGATTAAGGAAATGTTGTCATGTCCCCATTTTGGCTGACATCGTTGGCATGACAGATTTACCTATCATCGACTCTCGTAGGCAAATGGTTTGGAGAGAGGGTCATTATGTTGATCATTTGATTGCATATTGCTGACAGAGCCTACATTCGGTAGAGCCTACATCCAGTTTGGGCCTACATGCAGTTGTAGCGAAGCCTACAGCCAGAGTGAGCCTACATCCAGTTTGAGCCTACATCCAGTTGTAGTAGAGCCTACGTTCAATCTTGAACCTACGTTCAGTCGTAGTTGGGCCTACATTTAGTTATGAAACATTTGGGCCTACATTGTTATAATTTTGAGTTGAGAAATGTACTTTATTATTATAATGTTATTTTATTATAAAGTACATTATAATTGGATGTTTCTAAAAGTTCTAGCAACTTCTCAAGGAAATGAATAAATAGAGGGCTTGGGCTTTCATTTGGACATGCTTGGATTTGGGATTTCTTCTAATTCTTCATTGTGAAGCAATTTGTAGCCTTGTGGTCTGCAAATACTATTCGATCTTTGAGAACGAATCAGTCCCCTAGATTGGCATAACTGAGGTAGTGAAATATCTACTGAAGGGTTGCAAATTTGGAGTTGGTACTCAGCCATCTCATTGGTACTTCATTGAGAATTTGATGTAAGGGTTTGTTTGTGATTGAAACAGCATTTCAGGAGGCATTTTTAGTAGGGCCGAAATTATAGGCGGCTGTTTTTAGCAGGTTTGAAAAAGCAGATCCGAAAAAGCAGTCCGAAAAAGCAGATCCGAAAAAGCAGTCCGAAAAATTATTGCAGCCATCTACAATTAGGTTCCTCATTTCTCATTTGGCATTTGGCATATTTTTCTGAGAAATGTATGTTTTCAGCTCAGTACAAAATATAGCTTCAACACTTTACTATTTTACATTGTACTTGTCTTTGTTTGCCATTTGGCATTTTTGGTAACAAAGGAAGGCTAGGATTTTGCAAGTGAAAGGGCATTGTAATTTTCAGTCTATCTATATTGCAAACCTAGGGTTTGATGATCATATCATTGACTGAAAAATGTATGGCATTGTTGCAAATTGTTGATATATGAATGGCATATGGTTTTGAGCAATTTCCTACATCATTGATAGTGTTTTAGATGGTATTTGGTTGCTATCTATTATTTTGAAATTTTGGGACAGCGAACTCATATATTGCAAAATAATTTCCTATATTCAGTATTTTTCTTTCAGCAGTGTATTCAGTGCATGCCAACTGTTTGACGAATTTTCTCAGTTCAGTATTAGTGGTTTTTAGTGGCCTTTATAGTAAGGGTCATTACAAATGTAGATGTAAAGTAATTCACACAAAATTGCACAGCATATACCTTGGGAAAACCTTCCAGTTTGAAGGTGAAAAACCCAGCAACAAAAGTCTTTGATTATATTTATCAGATGACAGAGGTCTGATTACAAATTTGCCAACACAAGGCTGATGGTATGAATGAATGCTTGTAGATGAATATTGAATATCAATCTGTATGTCAATGTATCTGTCTATACAATTGATCTGCCTATATGTATAGATATCTTTGTCTTAGTATATATCGAACTTCCTGTTAATATATAACCGCGTGTGAATGTATATTGAGCTGTCTGTGTATATCTATATATTGATATGAATCGATCTGCAATATATATGTATATATCATGGACTTGTGTATTATGTATCTCACTCTGTAATACAGATTTGTTGGTAATGATTGATCCCCTTGCAATATCAATCTTCTTGTAATATCAAGTATCTAGATGTTCTATATGTTCAGACTGTATATATTATCTTCGACTTTTTTTATATTCTTGATCACAATGATGAAGTGAGGATTATATCCCCATCAAAGAGGATTGTGCCTCTTGTTAACAGAGGCGTCTCATCAATTGCAAGGTAACCGTTTAGTTATGAAATGGTTTGTTAGACATACAAATTGATTTCATTAAGTACTTTTAGTTTTAATAATTGTCTCAAGTGATGCGATGCATCACTCGAGACGACATAATAGTCATCTCCTGTCACGTCTTGCTATGAGAGAACTTATCTCCCAATGCTAACATCAACAAAATTGACCTGATAATGCCAAAAACAAAACTTTTCAAAAATAGAAACAATATAAAAGCACTTTGAAAAAGTAGATTTCTAAAAATAGAAAGCTGTCAAAATTGGTCCCGAAAATTTGCATTTTTCCTCCCTTGCTTGTCTGAATGCATTCGTAACATCAAAATATTTCATCCAACCAAGTTAGCACTAAGTTGAAGACCAACACTTAGCCACAGTACTATGAGGGTGCTTTGTTCACTCTCCTTAGTTGAAAATTCGAAGTACTGTCTTGACAACATCCTTGGACCTGATTGAAAACCCACGACTCGACCCATTTGCAGAGGAAAGAGGTTGGAGACTAACACTAAGATCCCTAAACAGTAACCTAAAAAAACTGGGGGCCCCCATTTATTATGGGGTGATGTGTGAAAATGTCACAACAAAACTTATCTTAGAAATCTTTAATGCAATGAAAAACACTTATTATGTTTACATTGTCTTATGCTATGTCACAGAGTTCAACGAATTAGATCCAGGAATTTTCGAATCCTGTGAATTTTTAAACCCCAAAATATTCATTTCTGTTTGCCCTAAAATTCGTACGGTAAGAATGGTTAGAGATTCTTTAAAAATATATATATTTAAAAAACACAATTTAAACCAGATTTTTCAGAGTAAAAATATGGGCCTCCATTGACAAATTTCCTGCTAGCATGAATGGTTTTTTATCATTGCCACTCTATTTCCCCGTTATGGGTTGAGGAACTTGCTTGAATCTGTGAGTTCCAAGGCATTGCGTGAGGATTTCATTTTATTTTTCACTTGATTTTATGGTTTATTCTTTTTTCTTTATGTTCGTTTTAAGTTTTTTTTAAAATCAAATTATAAAAAATGACATGTATCATGGACTGTGATCTGAAATGTTATGCAAAAAATACTACACAGCTGAATCCAGAAATAAATATACAATATAAAAAATGATTCAGCATTGTTTAATTTTCAGAATATTTAAATTTAATATCATAAAATATTTAATTTAAATTATTAATTATCAATATTTTAAATTGAATATATTGATATTTGAATGAGTGTCTATTAATAATAGATTCCTTTTTAAATTGTGATTATTGTGTTATTATTTATTTTTATTTAATATATTAATTGTTTTTTCTTCTATTGCATATCAAGTAACTCAGTTACAGAATCATCTATCAAGAGCAGATTACAACTGAACTTTGCCTGTAGAGTTCATCAGCTGTCCAAAAAATTTAAGACAATGTGTCAAAAAACTTAGCAGGACTGCTATACGAGATTGTGCATAGGACTGTTATTCAGTTTATGCATTCAGATTACACAAGGAAACTGATCAAAATAACCATTTACATATTTTAGGAACCATCTGATAAAAGGCCTATGCAGGAATCACGGAGTGTTTAATCTGGAACATCCAATGGCACTGCAGCAAGTGGAACAGCAGTCTGTGTTTCCATGTTCAGCCTATCTTTCTCCTTTTGGTCCCACAATTCTGCCTTCAGGACGTGCAAAGCAGCTCCAAACTCGGATCGATCCTCAGTGCTTCTGCTCAATGTAAAACCATGGAAGATTTCCCATGGAAAGTTATGTGCAATTCCGTCCTTCATTAGATCCTGGAACTTCTTCTTGTTTAGTCTCATGACACCTGTAACCTAGATGTCACTAGGAAAATAAATGAGTATCCATAGAGACTTAGTAAGGTGCCGACTCTTACCACTGAATAAATTGTCATTCCTTAACTTCCAAATAAACCATAATAACTCAATAGAAAAGAAAGACATAAAGACATTTAGATTATTCTTGAGGCTCCTGTTAAAACCAAGTATAACATCCATGATATCCATATTTCCACCAAAGGAAATCCCAAACAAGCCCCAAGCTTCTTTGGCAAAAAACCATGAAAAGAAGACATGGTGTATAGATTCTGGTAATTTACAATATGAACAAATATCAGGATCACCCGAGGGCATTTTGACTGGTAACCTTTGCAGAAAAAAATGCCACATAAAAAATTCCTTTTTTGGTTCCACAGGACAAGCCCAAAGTCTATCAAAACACTTCCTCCATTCTTCCTTATCAAAATTAACTTTACAGCATACATTGAGATGTTCAAAAATTGAATAATAGAGTAAATCTGTTTGGCTTTGATATGAGGGAGAGTTGTACCATCCGGCCATGTATAAGAGGTCACTCTGTCAGAATCACACTCACAGGATCTCGGCAGGGATAGTGCAGAGCAGGCAGATTTAAGAATGGCATATGTTCTTTTGTGTGTCTTAGGTAGGTCATATTGCCGAGCAAGAGATTCCCAGCTACAAAGTTTGTCATTAATGATTATATCCCCAAAGTATTTGATCCCCTTATCAGCCCACCTTTTAGCTGAGCATCCCTGAACTAAGGCCAAAGGTCTGTCTTTGTGATTGAGGTTCCACCATATGGACTTCTCTCCACAAATCACCTTCTTTTCTGATAAAGCTGCACAGCCACCTACCAAATGTCTGACACTCTCCCAGGCCTTCCAAATTGATTTGAATACTTTTGATCCAGCAACCTTAACTGTCACGGTACCAGCCAATAAGTCACTCAGTTGTAAGCCCTTCCAAGAAGAGGCATTACAAGGAGAGGCTCTATAGATAGTGTTTGATAAGGATCTTCCATGGTTCTTCACCTTCCAAAGCTCTGAAGATCCATTTGGTAGCTAGATCTAAGCCTTGGATCCTCAAATCTTTCAACCCCATAACCCCTCTACTTTTACTCATTACGCATCACTTCCATCTGACCGCATGCCTCTTTTTCTGGCCTTTGCCATCCAACGATAAGAAGTCCCTGATAGTCTTTTGCACATAGTTGAATTGATATGTTGACATAAAGTTAGTTGTCATTGGCAAACATCAATCTGACCGGAACACCAGTACATCACACCGGTACACACCGGGACTCATGATAGTGTAATAATTGTGAACCGGGTAGAATGAGCATGAGCAAATAAGCAGTGTACCTTAACCGGTCACGCTTATACCGGTCTAGGTTTTGTCCAACCGGTCTTAGCAAACACACAGGGTACAGATGACTAACCGGATACAAGTCACACACCGGTTAAGTGCATGATAATCCGAACCGGATTATGCGGAGCATTTTTCAGATAAATTGGAGTTAGCTTTTTCAGTAGAACTGGAGTTAGCTTTGTTTTTTCTGCGAGTGTTACAAGGTAAACTAAAGATCAGTTTGCAAGCTTTTTGATCAAGAGTTTGCATGCGTGATTTTTGGAGAATTTACAGCTTGGCGGAACTGTTAGATGTATTTTTAAATAAGATAATTTCTTATAAATACAGGTCATAAGACATGAGAAGTGCGTTGTTGAATATCAAGAGCATAGAGCGAAAGAGAGCAAGAGAGCAGAATCTTCTGAGAGGAATCATAGTCACAAAAGGTGAAAGGGAGAGAAAGATTGAACATCCAAGCTGAGGAAAGAGTGAACAGGTATGGTTTGAATCGACAAATATAGTGTCATCATAAGATCATTGCTTTAGTTGTGAAGCATATTTAAATCCCTCAATCAGGGTGAACCCTAACAGGTTCTATTGTATAAATCCCTTTACCAGGTAACATCTTTGTTGGTGTTTTAAGTCCTCTGATAAGACGACTCCTAACAGGGTTAAGATCCTAACAGGTCTTCTATTAAATCCCTTAACCGGGTAGCACTCGCACCAGTGCTTTGTAAGCCTCTAACTGGGCAACTTTATTATTGCAGTAGTGGAGTTTCGTGGGTTCTGTCCCATCGTGGTTTTTTCCTTCTAACCAAGGGTTTTCACGTATAAATTTTGTGTTGACTTGTGCATTTAATTTCTGTTTATGATTGTTATACTATTCTTTTGATTTCTGCATTAACAATAATATTTAATTAAGAGAAAAAGAATAGAAATTGAATTTACTGATTCACCCCCCCCCTTAGTAACCGGTTAGGAACAACATGATATTGGCTAAAAAGCCATGTTGATGCAAAATATATAGTACATGAAGAGAGGAGTTTTTGGAAAACTTGAAATCTCCTGGCTAAGGAAAGATATTGTTTATTCCAATAGCCCAACTTGGTGTCAATCTTATTTTTAATCCACTCCCACACTGCCTTTAAGTCTGGTTCAACTGAGAAGGGGATACCCAAATATCTGACCACATATCTTTGGCCCCCCAACCAAGAGAGAATCTGATGAACCGCCTAGGAGGAGAGTCATTCCAACCAAGCAAAATGGATTTGGATATAGATACTTTGCTACTTGAAGCCATGCAGAAAATATCCAACTTTGTCATAAGGGCTGCAAAATTGTCTTCATCCAGTTCAAGTAAGATAGAGGTGTTATCTGCAAATTGGATATTGGTAAGTTCCTTCTCATTTGAAAGTCCTTAACTCTCGGGGAGATAATATCATCCCTTAATGGATAATATAGTGCATCAATAGCTAGTACAAACAAGGTAGGAGCAAGATGACACCCCTGCCTAATTGACCGAGAGAGGGAAAAGGAATTAGACCTAACACCATTGACCTCAACCATAGGTTTGGCATCATTCATTGGAGTCATAATCATTGCTGAGACAGATTTGGAGAATCCCAGCCCTTCCATCATCATCGTTACAAACTTCCATTGTATCCTATCATATGTTTTCTCGTATTCTATTAGCAACATTCCAACACTCTGATTACTCTCCTTTGTCCAGTCCATAGCTTCCCACCTTGTGATTAAATTTTCCAGAATATATCTTCCTTTTATACTTTAGCGCCTTGTACCTTAGCAATCTGAAGTTTTCTCAATGAATCTTTGACTAAGGAAAGAGCTTCAGTAGCTGCCATATTATTTGGTTCTTTTTGCAAAAGGTCTTTTGCTTGAAGAGTCTGCAATTCAGTTCTACCTCCAACTTCCTTGTATCCTTGGCTTTTTTCTTGCCCACAATCTGAAACATCTCCTTCCAGCTCCTTGTATTTTGGACCCACCTGTCAATAGCAGACCTATGGTCAACCACCTTCAAATTAAACAATATGATAATGTTGATAGCACTACATACATCTTCATCATTAAGAAGGGAGGTGTTAAGAGAAAAGGCATCTTTCTTCCCTCTTGGAGCTGGGGACTGGCCAGAGAAAGAAACGACAACAATAATGGGATGATGGTCAGAAAGTGAGCAAGGCACAACTCTGATCCATTCACCATCACTGCCCTTCTTGATATGAGGATTTCCAGTGTCGTGCCATTGTTCCTTACTTTGGGCCTTCATGGGATTAAGATAGGAGGAAAGAAGATGATTTGGATACTCTAAGAAGACAATTAGAAGGCTTCGATTTGATAAAACTAAGATAAATGAGACTCAGTATGGTCCAGAAGAAGGATCTCATGAGACCAAGGGGAAAAGAAAAAGAGGTAGACACTCGGGCACTTCCACTTCAAAGAAGACTAAAAAGAACTCCAGGAAACTGATGCCTGATTGTTACAAGACTTTCAGGACCTCGATGGATACCACCAATTAAGTTATTTGGATTTAGTTTGTGCCTGTTGGAATGTCAGGGGGTTGGAATTTCCCGACAGAATATACATTGTTAAGAGGTTTTTGAGAGCCAATAGGGAGATTGATTTGTTGATGCTCTAGGAGGTGAAAGCAATTAACTTTACTCTTGATACCAGTCTAAGGTGCATCTGGAAGGATGCTAAATATTTTTCTACTAACCATGATAAAGAAAAAGGTGGCTCATCCATATTGGTTGGCCCCCAATGGAACAATTATATTATCAGATGGGGATCTTCTCCATTTAATAGAGTGGTCTGGGTGATTTTTGAAAAAGGTGGTGCTCAGTTTTGTGTTTGCTCAATCTATGCTCCCAATAACTCTAGAGATCGAGTGGAGCTTTGGAAACGCTTTTCTCTTCTTGATGACATCCCTTCGATTTTTGGAGGATATTTTAACATGGTGGAGAGACCACAGGATAAATGGGGGGAGGTGTAAATTTGAATGGAAAGGAGGGGAAAAGGTCTTTTGGGACAAGATGCTGAATAGACACAAGTTGGTTGATTCATTGGTAGGTGGAAAGGCTGATCATAGAGTTATGTGGTTCTCATGGTGCATTTTTCAGCAAGGCAATAGAAGGATATCAAAATATTTAATTTAGATGATTAAGTATTATATATTAAATTTATTATATTTAGTAGTTATAACATTTAAATTAAAATTTATGAACATATTTATATTTTCATATTCTTTAATTTATATAAGACAAATTTAATAATGGTTTTTCTTTTTTGGAGGTTTTTTTTTCTTACCGAACTTTATCTAGTTATTGTTGCTGAATAAGAACTCAAACTCGATCCTTGGGACATATGTCTTTTGCCAATTTATGCAATGTGTTGTTAAATTGGATTAGGTCTAGGATGTCTGGTTCGTAGGAATTGGACCCCAGACCAGCCACGGTTCGAACTGGTCTGTGGTACTGATCTGGTCCGCCTGTGAGTCCAGACAGAGTCCAGACCACATAGGCTTGGTTTGAACCAGACCACGGGCTGATCGAACTTAGGCGGACCAAGGTCAAAATTCACGGACCCCGATCGAACCAATGACGATTTTCGGCCTGCGGATGGTCAAAGTCAGTGGCCAAAACACTTTTTTTTGCAAATTTAATAAATTTTTGAGATCCACAACCCTAAAAAGTGGATTTGAAAGGCTTATGTTGACTTCTAACTCTCATTTGTGGTGTGCAAATAGGTTATTTTCTCTTGTGTTGGAGCAAATAGGTGGTTGAGCAAGAGTTTGGTTGTGCAAGGAGTTGGAAGATTGATTTGTGGATCTTCTTCAAGTGTTTGCGCCTCATTCCTACACCTTTGCAAGCTTACAATGAGTGGAAAAGGTAAGTTCTTTTTCCATTTGCTTTGTTTTTGTTCAAGTTTTTAATTTTTTTTTCATTTCTCTTTCATTGTCCATAAGATCTACCTATTTTTTTTAGAAATTTTCATTCTCTTGCTTTTATATTGAATATGTATAAAATTTATTGCCATAGGAAAAGGAACTACAATGGCATCTACCTGTTAAATTATAGCATCAAATTGATTGATATAATTATATTAATGTTGCTTAATATAATAGTCGATTATATGTACACACACACACACACACACACATATATATATATATTCTTATTGTTAATATATAATAATCAACCATCTTCCATATTGAAAAAGAGTTAATATTGTCTGCAGTTAAATCGACACAGTCGATTTTTAATAAAGCCCCGAGCATATATAAATGTTGTTACGTAACTATCAAACGATAGTTAACGTAACATATCATATTTATATATGATATGTTACGTTAACTACCGAAAGGTAGTTAACGTAACATTAGCATGTGTTACGAAGGGCTGCATGAATTAAACGCTATTGATAAGCCACGTAGAGTCATGTCTCTACATAGATTTGGCCTTTCATATTATATTTATATGATTCGTATAATTAGAGGAAAGCAATCAATCAACACGACATTGTCTTCTCTGCAATCATACCATACAAATTTACTAGAAATTCTTTGCTCTGCAAATACATGAATAAACATCACATTTATAGACATTAGATTTTCTATATCAAGATCCTATATTTCTAACATGGTATTAGAGCCTCAATAGAGGAAAATCATTTAAGCTAACCTTGAAATCCTTATAAATTCATTATAAACAAAAGGCGAAATTATTATGGCCAGCGGTATTAAGGTAGAAGGCAGACTCGAAGGTGCTTCTAATTTCTTCTCATGGAAAATTTGAATTCTTACATTGCTTCAAGAACTTGAGTTAGATTCTTATGTTGAGGAAGACAAAAATATGCCAAAAGAAGAACTGGAAAAATCAACTTGGAAAAGATGTAACAATAAAGCAAAGAAAATCATAATTGATGCTGTTAAAGATCATATCCTCCCCTCCATAGCGAGACTTAAAACCGCCTATGAAGTATTCAGGACTATTCAAGAAACGTTTGAGATTAATAATACAAGTAGATTACTTACTCTCAAACAACAACTTTTAAATCTAAAGATGAATAAAGGGGAAATGATTACATCTTACTTTCTTCAAATTTTCGAATTAAGAGATCATCTCTCCACTATTGGAAATAATATTGATGACATGGAGTTAACATTAGTAGCTCTTAGAGGATTACCTATCACATGGGAATCTTTTATTCAATGTATAACTGGATGTTCTTCTCTACCCAAGTTTGATCAACTCAAGAATGATTGCACTCAAGAGGAATCTCGGTTAATATCAAGAGGGATTGGGCCTACCAAAGGAAATGAGATTCAAGCCCTACATACCCATTCAAACTTCAAAAGCAATAAAAGGAAGTTTAAACATAAGGAAACTCTAACACAAGCCATGTAGGGAATCCCAATAAAAATCTCAAAAACCGAGACTTCTCGAAAATACAGTGTTACAAATGTGATAAGTTTGGTCGTACACAGATTCTATCCTGAGAAGAAGAAAATTCAAGCAGCATTAGCTGAAGTCAAAGGAGCAGAAATATCATTATTCTTCTTGGCACTATCAAGTGAAGTTAACTCAAGCAAAAACACTTGGATAATTGACAGTGGAGCATCTCGATATATAATAGGATTCAAAGATCAATTTGAAACCCTAGTAGAAGATTCTTTCGAAGAAGTTACAATTGGAGACAATTCCACTTATCCAGCAAAAGGAATTGGGACCTGTTCAATCAAGTTGAAATCAAGGGCAACTATACTATTGAAAGATGTTCTATTTGTACCAGGCATAAAAAGGAACTTAGTCTCCATTTCAGGCTTAGCCGATTAAGGCTATCGAGTCACATTCGAAGAAAATAAAGTATTAATATGGACAAAGAACACTACTATTAAAAATGCTATTTCTTTAGGGTATAGAGATGGAAGCCTATACAAAGTAGGAAATAGAATCAAATCAGCTCTAAGTCATGAAGTATCCAACACTAATGAACTCTGGCACCGAAGACTAGGTCATCTTGGATTTAGCACTCTTCCCTCCCTTAAGAATATTACTACATGGATATCAAATCTAAACTCAAAACACATAAGCATTTGTAAAGGATGTGCTCTAGGAAAGAATATAAAGAGATCCTTTCCCTTTAGTGATCATAAAACCAAAGTTGTATTAGAGCTCATTCACACTGACTTGTGTGGACCTATGTCAACCCTCTCACTAGGAGGCTTTTCAAACTATGTGATCTTCATTGATGATTACTCTAGAAAAACATGGATTTATTTTGTTAAACTAAAAGAATCAAATGAAGTATTATTAAAATTCAAAGAATTCAAAGCATTAGTTGAAAACCAAACTGGGAGAAAAATAAAAATCCTAAGATTAGATAACGGGGGTGAATCTAATTCTGAAAACTTTAAAGAATTTTGCATTTCTGTTGGGATTAAGAGGGAGTATACAATACCTTATAATCCTCAACAGAACGGAGTAGCAGAAAGGAAAAATAGAACTATTATTGAAGCTGCCAAAGCTATGATGCATGATCAAAATCTTCATACTTCTTTTTGGGCCGAAGCATCCAATACTGCTGTATACATTTAGAACAGATGTCCACATTCTATTCTAGAAAACATCACACCCGAGGAAGCTTTTACAGGGAAGAAACCAGATCTAAGTCATCTTAGAATCTTTGGATGTCCTGTATATATACACATTCCCAAAGAGAAAAGAACCAAACTAGATCCTTTTGGAAAGAGAGGAATATTTGTTGGTTATAGTGAAACTACCAAAGGGTACAGGGTATACATATCAGGACAGAAATCCATTGAAATTAGCAGAGATATCAAATTTGAAGAGGACATTGCTCTAAAAATATCCACGTTCACTGAAGAAGGATCAAATGAGAATCAAAGGGAGAATACTATAGAATAAGATGAAATTGAGATTCAGAGGGAGAATGCCTCTCAAAATAACGAAAATCAAAGAGACAACATAATAGAAAATTATGAACCTTCTCCACCTCACCTTGAAGATGTTGAAATTCCTAACAACAAGAAAAGACCATTATGGGCAAGAAAAATGATTGAGGAAAACAATGTTGAACCAGATGAAATGTCTAAAGAAAGTAAAAGAACAAGGAATCAAAAGTGCTATCTTGCACTTATGGTAGAACTTACAAAATCAGAACCAACTAATGTTAAAGAAGCCCTAGCATGTCAAGCCTGGAAAGATGCGATGATCGAAGAATACCAATCTATTGTAAAAAATGATGTTTGGGAAGTAGTGCCTAGACCAAAAGGGAAAACCATCATCTCCTCTAGATGGCTATTCAAAGTCAAATATGCATCTGATGGCGGTATTGAAAAACATAAAGCCAAATTTGTTGCCAGGGGTTTTTCTCAAAAGGCCGGAATTGACTACGAAGAAACTTTTGCTCCAATTGCTCGTTACACTTTTGTAAGAACTATTATAGCCATTGCAACATCCAAAAGGTGGAAGATACATCAAATGGATGTAAAGAAAACATTTCTAAATGGTGTCATTGAAGAAGTATACATAGAACAACCAAAAAGTTTCATCACTCACGACAATAGTTATGTTTGTAAATTGAAGAAAACACTCTACGGTCTCAAGCAAGCTCCCAGGGCTTGGTATGAACGTATAGATAATTATCTCTCTAAGTTAGGATACTCCAAAAATGAAGCCGATCCTAATATATACTTTAAAATATCCAAAGGTTAAATGGTAATTATAGTTCTTTGTGTTGATGACTTATTAATTACAGGAGAAGATCATCTTATTGCTAAATGCAAACAAGAACTCACAAATGAATTTGACATGAAGGATCTAGGGTTGTTACACTACTTAGGATTAGAAGTTGTATAGAAAGAAAATCATATTTTTCTAAATCAAAGAAAGTACACTATGGACATCTTAACCAGATTTGGCATGAAGGAATGTAAACCATTAATCACTCCAATGGAAACTGATCTTCATAAACTCAAAGAAGAAGCTACAAATTCAAAGCCTACAGATTCTTCTTATTACAGACAACTAATTGGATCTTTTATGTTCTTGGTGAACACTCGTCCTGATATCTGCTATGCCACAAATGTTTTAAGTCATTTTATGTGTGAACCTAAGAAGATTTGCTTAACAACTGCTAAACATATTCTGAGATACGTATGTGGTACAATTGAGTTGGGTCTAAAGTATGAGAATGTTGAGATACAACTCCAAGGATTCACTGACTCCGATTGGGCCGGAAATTCAATCGATCGTAAAAGCACCACAGGATGTTGCTTTAGCCTTGGATCAGCAATGATTTCATGGTTCAGTAGAAAACAATCAGCTGTTGCTCAAAGTTCTACTGAAGTAGAATACATGGCCGCCTCTATGGGTGCTCGTGAAGCAGTATGGTTAAGGAAGTTACTATTTGGATTGTTTGGCAAGGCTCTAAAACCTATAGTAATTTATTGTGACAATCAAAGTTGCATTAAGCTTTCTGTAAATCCAGTTTTTCACAATGGCTCCAAACACAGAAATTCCTTATCACTACATAAGAGATATGGTAGACAAAGATATTATCAAACTCGTCTACATAAGTACTGAAGAACAAAATGCTGATATTTTTACCAAGCCTCTTGTGAAGTTGAAAATTAAGTACTTCAGACAGAAACTTGGTATGATTAAGTTGTGATTAAATTTCTGAGATTCTATCTCTTAAATATGTAAATTAATGTATTTATGAATAAAAATTAAATATTGCAATATTGTGTTTTTAAAAGGTGATGATCTTTCTTGTGTGTAAAGTCACTATTGTAAGGTGATGACTTACAATAGTTTGACTTAAGTTATCATCTAATCCAGTTCCGAATTTAGTTGGGGATCATGATAACGAGTGGTTCAAGTTTTGATCCGGATTGCACTGGATATCTTGACACCTACATTTATCACTAAAATCCAGTTCCAAATTGAGTCGGGGATTGTGATAAATTTCCTTTATTAGGTTACATTATGTTCTGGATCATGCCGGAAATCCTGATCCAAAGTGATTGTGTTATTTTAAAGGAAATCTAGTTCCGAATTAAGTCGGGGATTTCAATAACACTCACTTCTTGTGATTATCAATCTCCTCTCGCTAAGAGGGAGTGTCAAATTATAGCATCGAATTGATTGATATAATTATATTAATGTTGCTTAATATAATAGTCGATTATGTGTACATATATATATATATATATATATATGTTATTGTTAATATATAATAATTGACCATCTTCGATATTGAAATAGAGTTAATATTGTCTGCAGTTAAATCGACACAGTCGATTTAATAAAGCCCCGAGCATATATAAATGCTGTTATGTAACTATCGAACAATAGTTAACGTAACATATTATATTTATATATGATATATTACGTTAACTGCCGAAAGGTAGTTAACGTAACATTAGTATGTGTTACGAAGGGCTGCATGAATTAAATGTTGTTGATAAGAGTTATTACCATAAGGCATGTCTATACGACATGTCTATGTATAGAGCCACGTAGAGTCATGTCTCTACATAGATATGGCCTTTCATATTATATTTATATGATTCGTATGATTAGAGGAAAGCAATCAATCAACATGGCATTGTCTTCTCTGCAATCATACCATACAGATTTAGTAAAAATTCTTTGCTCTGCAAATACATGAATAAACAACACATTTATAGACATTAGATTTTCTCATCAAGATCCTATATTTCTAACACTACCTTCCTCTATAGGCAATACTGAACAAACTCAAATAATAGAACCCCATTCTGATTCTACTTTGTGGAAGTATGTTGACATTATCAGATCCCTTCTAGGAGGTGGTGGATTCCATTGGAAATGTAGGGGTTGTGATGTAGAAAGGAATAGTCATATTATTGGGTGGTAGGCCATTTGTGTGGAATGCCTAGAAGAGGAGTTGCGAAATGCCCTGGAAAAAAATGCACCTATACCAAATGCAACAGTATTAAAATATATTGTAGAGCATGAGGCAGCAAAAGAGAGAGAAGCACGCAGACAAATTACAACCGCTGGCAGTAAAAGTGAAAAAAAAGCAATGGGATTGGAACCCCCCTCTACAAATATTGTGATAGAAGACCACCCCTTTTATACTACCTCAACTACCTTTGATACTGAAACTGAAGCACCCCTTACACACAAAAGAAAGGGACGATTAGTAACTGCATTTCAAAATGAGATTCGGGAAATTGCCGACATTGATGTGGCAAGATGCTTATTTGTAAATGGTCTATCTTTTAGTGTTTTTTGCTTTGCATACTGGAAGAAGATGTTGAAAAGTGCCAATGAAGCTCCAAGAGAGTATAAGGCCCCGATTATGAGAGATACGGACCACCTTGTTGGATAGAGAGGTCAAGGGGATTGATGATCAATTGAAGCCCATTAAGGATCCATGGATTGAGACAGTGGTATCAATTATTTCAGATGGGTGGAAAGATGCACAAAATTGTCCCTTGATCAATGTCATGGTGGTGTCTCCTAAAGGGGAAATGTTTTTGAAATCCATGGATTGTGAGGGGCAAGTAAAAGATGGCCCATTTATTGGTGATATTCTCATCTCTGCCATTGAACAAGTGGGTGCTAGAAACGTTGTCTAAGTCATAAAGGACAATGCAAAGAATTGTAGAGCTGCTGGTTTGTTTGTTGAAGAGCGATATCAACATATCTTTTGGACACCTTATGTGGTCCATTCACTAAATCTTATGCTACAAAAGATTGGGAACAAAATTGGGTGGATCAAAGAGGTGTATGCAGAGGTTGAGGACATTCAGATTTTCGTTACAAACTACCACATGAGTCAAGGAATATTGAGAATGTTCTCACATTTGGAGCTACTGAAGGTAAGTGAACTTGAATTCAAGTTAGTAATTTAATTTAAAACAAAATTAGTATCTTACAATTTCTGATTTTCATATTTTGATTGTGTAATGCGTATTCTTTTTTGAAGTATGTATCTAATAGTTGTATATTTTTGGCTCTAATTTATATTACAGGTTGTTGAGACCCATTTCACATCAAATTTAATCGTCTCGAGACGACTTGTGCAAGTGAAAGAGGCACTTTGCAATATTGTAATCAGCAACAATTGGGCTATATGGAGGCAAAGCAACAATGAGAGGGCAACCAAAATAAAGCAAAGGATATTGGATGAATCATGGCGGGAATGCATGAAATATCTCATTAAGTTCACCGAGCCCATTATGAGCATGCTTAGGTACACTGACATGGATAGGCCTTGCCTAGGAGAGATCTATGATGGCATAGACTCAATGCTTGAGAAGATCACAAAAATTGTAAATGAAAACGAGCAAGATCCCCATGAGACCTTCATCAAACAATTGCAAGCAATTGTTGTAGAATGATGGAACAAAATGCCCACTCCTCTACATTTGCTTGCCTATGCATTGATGCCCAAATACTATAGCACCCAATATATTGATCTACCAGAAAGGTTGCCACCATATAGAGATTTAGAAGTGTCTGATGGGTACAAGGCAACATTTGAAAGACTCTTTCCTGATGATGATATGCGAGATTTGATTACGAATGAGTTCATAGAGTTTGTGAATGCAAGAGGTCTAAGTAATGATGCTCTTCGTCATTAGTTTAGGAAGGATGCTCATAGTTGGTGGTACCTCCATGGCCAAAGATTCCAAATGTTGTAGCCCCTTGCAATCAAAATTATATCGCAAGTAAGTTTTATTTTAAAAAATTTAGTTTACTTTATCTTCATGACTAGCAAATAATTTTTATTTTATAAGATTAATAATTTTATTTTAATTGTTTATTTTTTCTTGTCTTCATAAGTTGCAGTTCATCTTCATCAGAAAGAAATTGGAGCACATATTCTTTCATCCACTTAGCGAAGCAATAGGTTGCAATCAAATAGAGCGGAGAACTTGGTATTTGTGCATTACAATTTGCGTCTTGTCTCACACAAGAGTAAATAATACAATGAAGGGGAGACGAAGTGGTGGGATATAAATGTAGAGCTTGCGGACTTGGATGCTTCCACTTCTCAGCTTACACTTGATGAATTTGAAGATTTTGATGCCAATACTTTAATTGGTGCAGCTGATCCCATTGGCCTTAGCTCTATTTGTGAGTCAACTAATGCCAATGAAGAAGACGAAGAAGATGATGAAGAAGAAGAATATCAATAAATTTTTAATCCATTAGTTGAACTTCAAATAATGATACTTGAACTAATGTTATGATTTAATTTTAATGTTTTGAATTTTTGATGTTGAACTTGAAGTATATGATGGTATCATCATGAATCATGATGCTATGATTACAAGTGTTTTTGTTCTTTAAATGTTTTTATGATACTATGTGACATTCTAATCTTAACTCATGCTTCTAGGCTGCATAAATAGGAATATGTATATAATTTTTACATGTTTTTGTACTGACGAACCCAAACAAACCCAAACCCCTTTTCAAAATTTTTCCATACCAGTGAACCGGTCCTTTGTACCCGAACCTGAACCAGCATCCTAGGATTAGGTGTTAGAATGTGATACCTTAATGCATTTAGTCCATGTGAGAAGTTTAAAACTAATTGCATTGCATAGATGTAATACTTATAATTTTATTGATGCTCGTGTACCCGGTGATAAGGATTTTCTCCCAATGTCTGCAAAATCTGCCTCCTTTTTTTTGAGTTTCTATTTTTAAGAAACTCTGAGAATTACTACTACTTGTCTTGATCTGCCTCTTTGTAATGTTCTGTGCTGGATTTCAACGAAATATTTTGTTTTGATGTCATCTCTTAGAGTTAGTATTGTTTGATAGTTGTGTATGATAAGTAGCACATGTAATTATAAAATGACTCGGGTTAACATAGATTACTGTTTGTATACCATGAAAGATGAAACTATGGGATAATTAGATCAACAGTTTCTGGCTTTATAATACAAATCTCAATAGGGTTGTTTGGGTGTAATTTATAAATCATATTTGACTAGAGGAAGTTTGTTTCCTTATTTAGAATTAATTTCTTAATTTTGTTAGCATATTTTGGCCCAAGCCTGAAAAGAAATATGACAAAGAAATTTGTGGTACATGATAAAAAGGTCAGAAACGAGAAAGTAGCAGCACTAATAGAGTTAGCACGACTAAGACAAGAATTCCAGCAGCTAGAAGAGCACCAGAGGTATTGTATATCATTGATTGCATTTAAGACATTAGCCTTTTTCTTTCACAGATGGAGATGTTTAGGCAATTCAATTTACACTAATTACATACTCATTTAGAGATTTATGGCACAGAAGTTAGAACTTGAAATTGGTCACCTGCTTGGTAGAAAGGCTCTCCACTTGTTATATATTGTGCTATAGATTTGCAATTGAACTTAAAGGGATTAAATTATATCACACAATGCAAGACTAAATGTTGACAGAAACCTGTTCCATGTTTTGAAATACTTGGTCAGCTGTTACCTTTCTCGAGGTGATTGCTCTGAATGGATAAGTACCTTTGAAACGTATTAGCCAGATAGAGATGGCTATATATGTGTGGACTTCAAATCTAAACACCTAGTTGAGCCTTCCCTTAACTACTGTATTAGTTAGAAAATGAATGACATATTTGGATAAAAGAAGGGAAAGATTTCTCTATCTAATTTCCTTACATATTCCTGTTGTTATTTTGGTCACCATAGAGATGTCATTTGTTCTTGCCCTTGCTTCAACAAGACAGAAACATTGCATTCAGAGGATGCTAGTTTAGAGGGATTCAGCTACTTTGTAGTTAAGAGCTAATTTTTCTTTTTCTTTTTCTTTTTTGCTAGAATGCTGCAATTATAATCATCTTTAATTTAAAAATATTTTCATTTTTTGTGAGAGAATGATTTATAATGCTAAATTATATGAATGTCAATATTGAATACATAATATCCAAAATGTAGCCTGCTCGTGCAAGAGTGTCTATATGTAGATCATATCTAGGTTACTGGCTTTGCCAGCTACTTGGCCAGATCTGGGTCCGGTTTGCACCGGATCTAGGTATTGGTTTGGTATGCATTTGGCTATGCCCGATTCTAAAGTTCATGACTTGAAATTGGAGGAATTGACAATGTGTGATCCTTTGACAGGGGAACTCAAAGATCGTGCTTCATCCATGTTACTTTCTTTGGTTGACTTTAATTGGAAAAATTATATCATCGGTCTTCATACACAGCCATCTGTTTCCCCAGCCGACCAATGAAAGGTTCCCATCCGGATTAGTGTTGGTCTTCATGTGCAATGACTATTGACCATAAGCACCTTGACCCCATATAATCAGAATCTATAGATGGTATGGGTGAATTGGGAACCATTCGGGAGGGGAGGAGACTCTTGATAGTCAGGGTGGTTATCTCTGGTTCTAGGTGGCACTCCCGCAATGGAGGAGGCCCAACTATATCTACCCACCCAGCTATATCTAGTTCTAGTTCCAGATGTGTATTGTCGAGGAGAATAGGATGAAATGAAATGAGTTTTACAAACGTCCACGAGACCAACGGTCTATAGGACCAAAAGGGGATCCACTAACTATTCTGTTGGGATTTCTCTAGGCTGTCCCTCCTTTTGTGGAGCTGCATTAGCAAGGTGGCCACCTTGTGAAGTCTTGTCCCCTCAAACAGTTCTTTTATATTGTTCACTTGTATCGTGTCCATGAATTGAGCCCGGATGTCTTTGTATGCTGTACACTCCTTGATATAGTGCCATTCCGTCTCCACTACGCCCTTATTGCAAAACCTACAAATTCTCTCCTCCCACTTTTCTTTAGGGCTCTTCCATCAGAGTGTGAGAAGGGGACAAAATTACGAAAGCAAAACCAAAACTTGAAAAGTATTTTTGGAAGTATTATCTTTAAAATTTAATAATATTGTTTTATTTTTAATAATTTTAATTTAACAAGTGTATAATATTTAGATTAATTTTAAATTTAATATGATATTATTTTAGTTTAATAAATAGTATCATTGACTATATTTATATATTTATGGTTTTTACATGGTTTTTGTACTAATGCACCCAAAGCCCTGAGAAAAATTCAGTCAATCCGGTGAACCAGATCCCTCAACCCAAACCTGAACCCAAACTGGAACTGGCAACTTAAGATCATCTCAATATACCTTGCTCATAGCTTTTTAAGAGAGTGCAACCCTAATACAGTCCTAAATATGAAATATTGGTCAAGAACACGCCATGACATCTTATTATTTAGCATGTATGTCTTCCTTTAATAGATATTAAATTTGTACAATATTTACAAGATTGTTTTCTAATGTTGAAGTCAATCTGAATATTGTCTATCCAGGATGCTCAATTTACTTATTATCCTTGTTTCTCTCTTTTGAAGTGAAATACTCATTTTGTAATTGTTTGTCACAAGATGTGACTTTCTTTCTAGTTGAAGTGTGTTGGCCCACTAGAGTAACATAAGATTCTAGAAATGTACTACCTTTACAATCTTTAGAAGATTGTTTTCTAATGTTGAAGTCAATCCGAATATGGTCTATCCAGATTCCAGAATGCTCAATTTACTTATTATCCTTGTTCTCTCTTTTGAAGTGAAACCCTCATTTTATAATTGTTTCTGTCACAAGATGCACAACTTTCTTTCTAGTTGAAGTGTGTTCGCCTGCTAGAGTAACATAAGATTCTAGAAATGTAGTTACCCTTTCACTGTTAATCAACTTAAGATTTTCTAGGATTCTTCTGGCCACTAGGGAATGGATTTGCATATGTCAAATTTATGATATTTATCTTGATTACCATTTCAATTAGATTGTAAAGACAAGTGATTTCACTGAGCTTTGAAGAGAAATAATACAAATAAACGTATGTAGGAGAAGCAACGTCAACAAAATCTTAAATGTAGTATGGAGAATATTAGAAGAAACCGCTTATAATGGTCCAATTAAACTCAAAAATCCATCACCTGAGCCACCTTAAACTAAAATCATGTCACCAAGATAGCTAAGGATGGTGCATGTGTCCACCACAATTATGAATAGAAAGAATAATCTGGTTTGTTCACCAAGTTTTTCTCTGACCCCAACTGTGATGCTGTACAATACCTATAAAGAGCCATCAATCGATCTTGCTCCACACCATGAATGGCCAGCAAGTCTGCTGCTGAATCTGCTTTCTAGAAACAATGTGACAACACAATTTCTGCAAGGGGGAGACACAAGGACCAAACATCCTCTAAGAACCTTCTATAATTTCAATTCAGGCAAAATGCTTTTGCATAGACTATTTATCCCACTAAAGAATCACATTTGTATCACTAGGTGCTGACCACCCAGGCAGATGCAAGCACAATCCTTGCTACCACCACTCCACATTCCTCTTCATTATTAATGTGATTTTCTGAAAAGAGAGAATGTCCCTGAACAGACCTGCTATCTGCGTCATGGAGAATTGCACCGGTCCCTGCTTTACCCAGGTTATTCCTAGAGGCACCATCAAAATTCAGCTTGATAAAACCTTTTGGAGGTCACAGCCATGCCACCTTCTTCCTAGCTAACTGTATTTCTCTTACCCCTTTGTATGCACCATATCTGGCATGAAATAAATATAACAGTTTGTTTCCTCTATTTTCTTATTTCATTTCTTTTTATTTTTTTGGGATTTTCCTGTTTTAAACCTGAGTAATCAAATTCTCATGACCCCGTGTTAGAGAGAGGGTGAAGTTGTCTCACCGCAGTAAGCCTCCACAAACTTTCCCCATCACTTACCAGCAATTCCCCTCATCAGCGAATAAGGAAGTATTGACAAGGAACAACCACACCTGAATGGAGTATAAATAAAATCTTATAGACATTTATGTATCTGTCTAAGCCTCTAAGGTGACACCCAGTAGTGTGATGGACAGCAATACAGTGATTGATGACTCAGCTGTTGATAGGTGGCAGCAGTAATATGATTAAATTGGTGAATAAGACAAAACGGTGAACATTATAAATAATTATTAATTAATTAATATGCGAAGAGGTGTGATTGTCTCCTTAAAAAACAAATTGTTGAAAAGACATGACAGCCAAAAGGAAGAAGAAATGTACATATGGCAGAAGGAATCAATGAAAGAGGACAGCGTAATTTTGGATATTGAGCAACCTAAAGGAAGCATCAGAACAAATACAGAGATATCACTGTAGATCATCAGCAACTCAAGAGGAGCTTATTTTAAATATATATCTGTATACTGCGATTTTGGTATGAGCATATATTAATATACGTAGCATTCTCTTCTGGACTGACATTACCAAATGTATACTCTCTATTCTGTGGTTGTTTATGTTATGTGTAGCATTCATAAATTGGCATATTTCTGAAATTAGAGTTGATATCTTTACATTAGATGAATTGTTAAATCATTATTTATGAACAGGCCAAATATATGATACCGGGAATAGATAATTTAGAAGGCATATTTGACTGTTGCAATAAACCATGGTATAGGGAATGAGTTGGTTGCAGGAGGGAAAATGGTGATGAGGTCACCTTTTAAGCACGCCGCCTCATGTTGGACTAAGAAGTTCCATGGGGCTAAGGGGGGGCAAGGGGACTTCCTTTGGGCTTGGGACGATGGACTTTCCGGGCACCCTGCTGCGTACTTATATCCTTTACCATGGTAAACAAATACCTTGGAATGTTGAATTATTGGAGACAAGGTAGAAGTGACAGGGGTGAGGAAAATGGTGATAGGACACCATACTATATACGCGACCTCATTTGTATGGCAAGGGCACATGAGGCCAAGGGGGATGGTACATTCGCCCTTGGGCATAGGGTTGAGGGTCTCTCGGGCACCTCATTAAGATATTTATACCTTACCATCTCCATGATAGTGAGATCTCAAATCTGATTTAAGAATCCTACTAATCTGATATTTATATATTTATTTCTAATGCATGTATGTGTACTTATAAATCATGATTGTAGTCCTTTCCTCTACTTGTTTGCAGGAATCCTCAGTAAGTTACAAAGTTATTTCTGAACCCTACTCGATTTTATAGTAATCTAGAGGAAGAATTAATACTGGTAATTTGGGGACATTACACAAATGACATTTATACTAATAGTTTGCTGTGTAAAGGGGATGCTACTATCGTTATGACCCACTTGGAGTAGTTGAATCTCATTTATAACAAATAAGTGTTAGGATTAGTAGACAGATATCTAACAGTTACATGCAGATTTAGCTAATATATCAAAGGAATAAAACACACACAGAAATAGAACAAGCAGACACAAAGAATTAACGTGGTTCACCCAATCTTGGGCTACGTCCACCAGAAATAGCTGTCCACTTATTTTATTATCCAGCTAAGAGAGAATTACAGTCTGATACATTTCACATTACACTGCCGCTTATATATAGGCCTTTTAGGCGGTTTACAATGTTGGTTAACAAGTTAACTCTAAAAATACTTGACGAGTCAACCTAGGGAAATACTTGACGAGTCAACTCAAAAAATGCTTGACAAGTTAACCCTCCAAAAAATCACAATACATGGCGAGTGTACAGTACTTGCCTGATCAGTCACCACAAACCAACAATAAGTTCACAAAATAATTGTTTGGTTATCTACTAGCATACTTTATCTGTTTCAACTGAGACCTAATTTAAATTTTTGTTAACTTTCCTACTAGGGCATTGCTTAGTGCCTTGAATCCACATATTGCCTGCACCTATGCATGTGTATATAACTAGGAGACATTGTTTACTGCTGATCTAGGTCTTTTAAAAGCAAACAAATGTGTAAATCCATTCTTCACCATAGTTAAAGTGCACTGCAATTTACTTTTTCATGACATTAATTTTACACTAGTGCAGGTTGTAGCTAGAGTGCTTTGGTTGTATTTGCATATAAACATCGTACTTTGTTAGCAACAAAATGCTTTCAAGTGTATTTATGATGCGTTGTTAAAAGAGTCGAACTTGTCTTAAATTCCTACAAGAAGTCAACCAGAAGTCAAGAGTCTACCGTGGGAGCATTGACAAATTCTAAAGCAGGGTATATGTGGAATTGCAAATTTTAAGAAAACACTGAACACTAAGCAATCATTTCAAATTTTTTTTGCTTCCTAAGAAACATTCTTCTTAATGCTTAATGTGCACTACTAATCTCTCAGTAGTTATAAATTCAGCAAACTGACTACATCCATTGCTCTTTTGTTTGCGTGATCACATTCAGTGTTTTAATGTTATCCAATGTTTGATAATTTCATTTTAGATTTGATTTCTGTTTTACAAGGAGAGTGTGAATGATCTCGAAAAATTTGTGCACTTCTTACAGTAAATTTTATGTATTACTGTGTATACATAGTAAATCCAGTACTTTCCCCATCCAATAGTTGGTTTTGCCTCTCCAAATTAAAGAGATTTTCTTACTGCTTAACAGCTACATTGCCAACTGGTGCCCAGATCTTCTGGTCTTCTCATTATCTGATATCAAAGATTATTCATTTTAGGCTCTTTTCCACATTGTTTCTATGTGAAGTTTATTATTGTCCTTTTGGTAAGCAAGCTCAATTCTCAAAATGTTACATAAATTATGCAGACAGATAACTCCAGTGTTGAAGCAACAGTACAGTTCCAAATCTGGTTCCATGGTTGTTGTAAATGATAAAGATTGGAGGGTAAAAAATTTACTGAAGCGTACTTATCTCAAGCATTGGTTGAGGGGCGTAGACAATCCTGGGATTAAGGCTAATACTTGTGATGGAGATGATAGTAGGTCCACTGCAAGCAAGTCAAATGATGCCATGGACTATGCTAGGTTAGACATTACTTTTCCTGTTTGTTTGCAAATTTCATTGTTCATTATTGGTTTAGTAACTTAATTCATAAATGATGTAAATTTGTTTGATTTCCTTTGCAGGATGAGGGTCGAGAATGCTTCTCTACAGGAAAGCATGGCAAACATTGAACATCTTACCACATCAATTCATCGTCTTCGACATGCTCTTCTCAAAGTAAATGCTAGTTTTTAGTGTGTCACGTTTAGCTTACTTTTAGCATTTTCTCTTGTCTTGCTTGTGCCAGTTAATGTAAATGTCCCTGGGTCACCTTCCTTTAGGCAAAAGAAGATGCGCTCAAATTATCTGCCAGTGAAGCTGCTTTAGAAGTAATTGATGGCATAGTGAATGAAGCTCAGCATATAAAGACAGCACTTGGAAGCTCTCTTCCAGTGAGCTGGTCAGCAGTCAGCACTTCAGACACCCCTGATTTCTCAGAATCAGAGATTGCACCTGATGGTACTGAAGATCACACAATTAGTGGACTGGATTGTGTCTCATCAGCAGGACTTGAGCTTGTAGAACTTCTGATCTTGGCTTCAGAACTGCAGAAAACAGAAATTTTGTGTGTGTCAAAACAGGCAGCAATTCTTGAGAATTCTTTAGGGGAGTTTCCTTCTTGAGCTTTCAAGGTGAAGAGACCTCAAAAGTTAATCCACAAGATGGGGGAAAGATTCAAGCTCATTGCTCAGGAATATTTGAAATGCATTCTTCTATTGTCTCCCTTGAATTTGTTTTTCCTAATGTTTGAGCGATCAGAAATGCAGTTCAGGTTAAGTGCCTTGGGTCTGTACTAGCAATGCTGGAAGCTCTAGGTTCACCTACATCAAATCCTATAACCAGTAACCTTGGCAGGGAGAGGGGGATAAATTTCCGGAAGAATTCTCCCAGCATGTCAAGGGAGGAGGGCATATGATCTGCCTTCTTTGTTTAAGCTGATTTGTTAGCAGCATTCTTATTATGGTTCCCTATATGGCATTGGGGACTGTAACCAACAGTGTTGTACATGCTAGATCCTAAGCTTATGTGTACATCTCAATGGTTCAGTGGTTGAAGGGCAGTTAGAACTTGTACGGTGAATAGTAGTCAACTGAAAATGCTGAAGGACACTTGATCTTTATTGATTTTCCAGTTATTGCCTATCAATCAAGAAAAGTTCAAGGAATGTTTTTTTTTTTCTGATTTCCAATTGTGAAACACCCAGTCTGCATTTCTTCATAAGATGTCTTATTCATCTGTTGTGTACAATTCCGTTAACTCATAATGATTGTATGTACCTTAGGCTTAGGTGAGGCCTGAACTCATTCTATGGTCTGGCTCACATTCTTTGTAATTCCTATAGAAATGCCATTATGCTGTAGTAATAGCATGAATGACCGCAAACATGCAACTGTTGTGATAAATAGTGTAATTCAAATTGTATCTGTTGCTTGAAGATATTGTAAAGAACAAATCCATTGCACATGGTATGTTCCAAATAATAGTTTTTATAGCTCAACATTCTTGGTGCATTCTTGATGGAGCAAGATGAAAAGCATAAAACTGGAGTGTCCGTTTATAAGCTGAGGGACACAATCTTTTGATCGTATTACATATTGCCACAGAGGTAATGTATGCTTTTTTTAATGATACACACCAGTCTTCCTACAATGTTGGGGTGGGGTCCCATGGCATGAACCAGAATGATTCGTACAAAAGTAAAATATTCTGCTACTTGCCTGAGGTGCACTGGAAACAACAGAACCCTTAAATAGGACCGCATAACAAAATAAGTAGGCAAATATAAATTTATAATCTATGAAGCATGAGATGTAAGATGGAGTCTATAGTGGTTGAGAATGAGATAACCACGTCTACAATTCATTCAACATTACATTAAAAAGTGAGGTTTATTATTAGAAGTGCATCTGCCTTGATGAAAGATAAAGACATCTCAACAGTGACAGGGGTTCACTAACTGGTCAATTCAGATCTAGCTTAAAATTAAATTGGACTAGAGTTTTCTTTCATGGTAACTTTTATCTTAGAATCCCCGTTAAAGGAATCTTCTTTTGATATGTGGTTATAGCCACAATTGATGGCGGTGAGCATGTGCAAGAGGAATGAGAACTATTAGGCAGAACAGTTTCCTGCTTCAACCAGGAATGATCAAGGTGTTGCAGCTGCTTTATGCCAGTGAACATTACTGTTTGGAAAGACCATTTATTAAGCAAATGGCTTTACTACTTTGACCAAGCACAATCAAGATCAAAAGCATGCTACATCTTTAGGTCATAATTTCACGATGTCCTTAAAGTGGTACTAATAATATTGTTAGTTTCTAGTGAAAACATTATGAAAATCTTAAATTATTATGTACTACAAAATTAAAAGAACTAACCACCAAATAAAATTGTATAATTTAATAAAGTATATCACATACTATCACACATGTTTAAAATTAATTTAACAATTGTAAATCAAATATGTTACTTTTATACTGCCAAATTTATTTACACCAAAATTCAAAGATTGCCCCAAACAATGTAAATGATAAATAACATCAAAGATAAAATGCTTACAGTTTAGAGGATCATTCTTTTCGTACCAATTTATTTTATTTTGGATAGATCGAGAGAGGAAGACATTTACAAGGTTTGCTTTGTCAAGTCTACTAGTTTTTTGGTAGCAATACTTGTCTCAAACCTTTTATGTTTTGGAAGCAAGAAAAGAAAGAAGCAGACACAAAATGAAAATAAAATTTTTAAATGCTAATTGAATACACTCTGAAGTTAAAAAAACAAGCCTTAAAGATTGAAAATCTTCTTGATTCTTGAAAATAGCCTTAAAGCAATACGATGAGCTCTGCTTTGCGAGCGGTTGCTTCGCGTGATAGGGTTTCCTATGGTTGCTTCGTGTTCTCTATTATTGAAGGAAGCCTACGATATAATTTTACAGCCCGGTGAAGTCCTCTTTTCTAAGGCATGCCCTGAGAAATGTTTCAAAAATAAAGTAATTGTTGAGTCCAATATGGCGGTTCTTGCTACCATGACAGTTATTGTGGATTAGAGTGCAAGATTTATTCAAGGCCAGAGCATTTATTCCTCGCGAAATTATTTATACTGCTTGGATTAGTTTGTCATCAATATTTTCATCCATATATAAACCGCAGGTATTCGAGAATAATTAGATCTAATTCTGTATTTGATATATTTGTGCTTCCCAATGCGGATACTATCTAGAATCTGTATCTCCGTACTACGGGTAGGGCATCTCATTTGGAGGCGGTCTAAACACCATAGACCATTCTTCCACCAGCTACAAAGTTCGCGTGCATTTTGAAGGAAATGTTGTCTGTGGCTGATGGAAATGTAGGATTTGGGAAGTCTGAGGTGCTCAGGCGTCAGCAGTCTCCTGTCAATATGGCGGCCAAGTCTAACCCTTGGCCCTCAAAGCTATTGACAAGTCTGCCGATTGCACTGAGTTCCTGGGGTGGTGGTTTTAAAAGCTATATCAGTGGTGTGAGTTCTTCAAACTCTGAAAATGTTTCTCAATCGTGCCTCTCTCTTCCTATATTCCCTTCATCCTCAATTCCTGAGGTTTGTTTGGATGATTTGGCCAAGGATCGGGAAGAATTTTTGCAGGGTTGTGCTCAAATTTGCAGATTCACAAAGCGTTCGGCAAAACTTTGAGATCTCCACTTGTGGATATTGAGTGGGAGGAGTATATGGAGGGAGAAATTTGGATCTACCTTTAGGGGAAAGTACTCACGGGTCCTAACCGTGACCTTTTTGTCATCTTATCTCCCAAAGAAAAATATTTAGATAGTCATTACTTAAAAAATAAAAATGCCAAAAGAAATTACATACATATTTCAAGTATCTTTCACCGAGTTACTATTAAATAAACATTACAATTGCACGGCTATTGGTCCAATTATGTTTGTGATTGCACCAAAAAAGTAATATTGTTATTAAAATTTAACTTCATTGTTTACAAATACAAACACAATAGAATGCTCCAAGACTTCTAATATATTCTATTTATGTACTAAATATATGGTTCCCCACCTTTGATCCACAAACATAATTCTTTACTACAACCTATTTTTGGGTTTGGCTACCGTATCTTCCTCTACAATTTTGGGAATTGGACTACCGTTGAGCCATCAATAATAGCTTAGGGAGATATCATTGCACTTTTAAGGAAACTATTGATTTCTATAATTCCACCTATGGTCGAATATGTGTTGAAATAGAGTTGCCCAATGGCCTTCTTGTTGAAATACTGTTGAAGATGGGTAGTAGCAGATGAAGGCAATCGGTGGAATGAAAAAAATTCCTTCATATGCAAAAGATGCTTCTCAACAGATCACCACACATGCCAATGCCAAAAATAACTTGTGGGGAATTCAACATCTCCTAGCAAACCATCATGGTGAGTTGCGGTTGAACTTCAACATTATCTCATTCCTCCTACATTTCAAGACTTGAATCAAGCTCAAGCTTCTGCTAAAGATTCAAAGGCTTGTCCTCCTTCCCTACCTAGGGATCGCTCTCCATCTCCTTTTGTGGTTCACCATGAGAATGAGCCCTTAGTGGAATCTATGATCTCACAAGAGACCACCACAATATTAGATTCCACCTCAACTTGCTCTCTAGAACTGTTGGTGAATTTTGTGGTGATGGGCCACGAAGTCGATCTCGAAGTAGAGAGTTGTCATCCAAAAGATTCTAGATGGATAGAAGTGAAAAGGAGGAAACATTGCCAGCATCAAATGACCTTGAGGTCACTCAAGAAATGGGAAAAAGGAGGAAACTTAACTATATCTATTCAACCATACAAGCTAGAATGCAGGATGTTCTGCAAGCTTTGTGGCTGCAAATTTGTGTAAGCACCTTTGCTTGCCTTTTAGCACAAGTTATGTTATTGTAAGTGGAAACAATAATTTGTTTTAGGGAAAAATGACCTTTTTTGTTATTGTTCCTTGTTGGGGACCATCTTAACACACTTATATTTACGGGTTACATTTTTTGTTTTTTCAAAATTTTATGTGTTCTTAACATGGCCTTGACTGCACATTTTTAGTAAAAAGAAAAAAAGAAAGCAATACAAAGAGTTTTTATATTGTCACTATTGCAAGCATTTGATGGGTTTGAACCTCTAGTGGATGTTTCTTGCCTCCAACTTTTTCATAAGTGGATATGCTACTTGATGATGGACTTGTAGCTGGAGGTATGGAGTAAAAATAACAACCATAGTACTTTTGATAGCAATCCTTGTGAGTTGATTAAGAAGTTTGAGCTTTTGAGTTGCAATTATCAAGATGATTAGTTGACCAAATTTTGGGTTCTTAGGGAGACGTTTTCTTCACAAGTAGTAACAAAAGTTATTTATGGATGATATAAAATCCTTCGCAAAGACAAAGATTGATTTTTACACGCCTACAAAGATTGTATAAAAAATAAAGAGCAAATGAGAATAAAGCATATTGGTATGATTGAATTTGTGTCTATCATCATGTGTAGATGAAACACAAGAACATGGACAAGAAATTTTCCTTGAGAGGGAAAATGCACTTCTAGATGCATAGAAGGCAAAAGATAGGAAGGTGGACACATTTTTATGTTCTTTAGTCTACCTTCTTCCAAGCTTCAATATATATATATATATATATATATATATATATATATATATATATATATATATATATATATAGAGAGAGAGAGAGAGAGAGAGAGAGAGAGAGAGAGAGAGAGAGAGAGATCTTTTCACCTCTCCATCTCTCTTCTCTCTTTCTATTATTCATCTTACTCACTCTCTAATGTAGGAGCATCTAGCGGTTTTAGGGCAATCCTACATCACCAAAATATTTTTTTTTCTACTAGTTTCTTTTCGAAGTTTTTGCATTTTTGGATACTCATTTGGGCGAATTAGAAATTCCAACTCTCAGATTTCCACTGTTGCATTTTCAAATCAACTTTCTATTTTTAGTAAGTTCTAATTTTAAGGTGAATGGGGACAAAAATTTAAAAGCTTCAAAATGGAAAATTAAGCACTTTGGTGAAAGAATCAAGTCAAAATCATTCACCATTTGAAAGTTATTAAGGTTTTAATTTTCTAAAAACCTACTGAAAATCTTGAGTCAAGTTTGAGGCATTAAACGATCCCATAGGGCCTCAACAAATGTGGGGATGGGTAGAGCCTATTCATAGGGGCATAGTTCACTCAAAGAGCTTTCCAACACTTTAGACTGTCAATTAGACGCTTGGATCAAAAGTTATGCCTCCCAGAAGTTGGACAATTTTTTGAGAACTGCCCTGTTTTTGAATCTGGCTCAATTTTGAATTTTAAAATTCTAATTTTAATTTTGGCTCCAAACTAGAAAATAAGTTATTTGGGGACCCATCTTCAGGGTTGGAAGGTATTTTTGGAGAGAAGGTCCTTTCTTGTAATTTCAATGGTTAAATACATAGCCACACAAATATTGCCTAGATCAGGGAATTAAATCTGTAATTGGATTAAGTTGGTAAAACTTTAACGTCCTAGTTTATAGAGCATAATGTCCATGTAATAGGACTCTCTCCTTTTAGATAATAGAATTCTTATTTTGTTGTGTTCTTTTGTGTCGCGGTTACTTCCCTCATCAAATGGTATTAACGTCGGTTGTTCTTGAGTGTGTGGATAAAGCACCAATTTTGAGGCAATTCACACCAGGACTTGTGGTTGTGGGTCCAAGGTCAAGATGCCTCCAAGAGTGATGTGCAATATGCATGGTGGCAGAAATGCTGATGAAAGGAATTCTCTAGCAGATGAAGGTTTTAGAGCCCTCCAAAGGTAGATAAATGCATTATAGGAGGAGTTGAGTAGAGGGTTCAGCCCAGGTAGAAGGGAAGAAAGTGAAGAGGAAGAAGAGATTGAAGATCCATTTGAGAATGATGGAGAATAAGCTGAAGATCGAAATCAAGTGTGGTTGTTAAGGCCCATTTCGAAAATATGAAAGAGACCCGGGATTGAGGTTTCCTACTACTCCAAAAATCTGAAGTCAAAAGAGCTTATCTACTGGATAAATGAGATGGAGGAATATTTTGAGTATGACAAAATAGATGACCCAGATCGGGTTAAGTTTGCAAAGACAAAGCTAAAGGGTCAAGCCTGTATTTGGCAGAAGGAGGTCCAGTTAGAAAGAAATAGGAGAGGAAAGGGAAAAATCACTAGGTGGGAGCAAATGGTTGAGAAAATATAGAAACAATTCATTCCAATGGACTATGAGTTGGATTTTTTGAAGAAACTGTAGGGGTTAAGATAAGGGAGAAAGTTTGTTAAGGAACATACTGAGGATTTTTATAAAATGATTATCAGAATAGGCCATGCAAAGGCCAACAAGGAAAAAGTGGCATGTTACCTTAATGTGTTAAGGTCAAGTATTTAGGAGGAGCTAAGCTTGGTCAAAATGACCAATATTGAAGGTGTGTATTAATTTTCTTTAAGGGTGGAAGACAAGTTGAATAAGAGATTTGAAGGAAAGAAAAGAGGGAAAATTTGAGGGAGAGGTGGTGGAAGATCTTTTGGGAATATACATGAGGAAAAATGAAGATGTGTACCAACCAAAATTAGAGGATTGATAGTTTCAATCACCCCTGTGATAAAAATAATGGAGAACAAAGAGGAAAATGAAGAGGAAGACTTGGACAAGGATTTTTGAGGGGTGGCTTCAGAGGAAATTTTTCCCAGTGTGGTGAGGAAGGACATTGAGCCTATGAATGTCCATAATGCCAAGGAAGGATGGATAGAATGACTAAAGGCTAGGCATGAGTTATGCATACAGATGAAGAAGCTCAATCAAAATACTTTGATGATGTCAAGAGGGGACAAACCCTGTCATGTCCCCTCTCTAGACTAACTAGAAGAGTCATGAGAGTTGGCCTATTATTGGAGTCTCGTAGGCTAGCAGTGGTGGATAGAGACTCATATTGGATACTCAGTGACCAGAGTTGGTTCTATAGTCAGTTTGAGAGCTAGTCGGAGCGGTTCCTTAATTTTAGGGATTTTCCTAAAATTTAGGAGGTTGTGGTAGTGACTAGATTTGAGGCTCCTTAGGACTAGTATATAGTTTCAGTTTCAGGGTGACATCATATATTCCCTAGTTTCTAGGAGCATCCCTAATTTTTAGGGATGTGATTGCTAGTTAGCCCACATTGCTCGGCATCAGTCACAAACATGTGACATGACCAGTTCACTAATTATTTGGTTGGTTTGGCTTTCCAGTTGAATAAAATGAAATATTTTAATATTTCCTAAGTTTGCGTTTAAATAAATTAAAATAAAGCTATATATATAGCTAATTGGAGTAATAAGGGGATTTTTGGCTTCATCTGGTCAGGCAGGCCTATGTGTTATAGCTCATTGGAAAGGTCTTGAATTATTATAACTTATTTTCATCATCCAGAGACCTTATGGAACCTTGAGTTATGTTATTTGAGGAAAGGGGTGTTTTTCCTATACATAAAGGCCTTTTAATTGAGAAGATGTCATTTTATAATAAAGGGAAAGGCATATTCTCCCTTTAGTGTCCGATTGGCTTTGAGAGGGAGATAAAAGGAGATGTTGGCTCATTCTTTCATTATCTTTTACATCTTCATTCTTGGTATTTATGATTTTGCTCTGAGGAGTGAATCTAGAGGACTGGGACACAAACCCCAGAGCCTGTCTATTGGGACGCAAACCCCAATAGATGGTTTCCAGCATCCTACAGTAGAGTTTCAGTAGTTGATAGAGATTGCTTGAGTTCAGCATTTAGTAGTACTTGTGCGTTGCATGTTGGAGGAATTGATTGCCACATTGGGATCTCTGGCTGCCTTGGCATGACTATAGAAGCCGTACGACTACCTTTCAGCTGGCACGTGATTTGCTGGTTGGCTTACGTCAGCCATCTCTTCCCTTGGTGTGTGGTTGGCTATTCTTGCAGCTGGCATCATCATTCATTATTTGTAAACACCCTTGCTGGCACACTGAATGCACATCTTACCTGGTATGATTTGTAGCTATTCTGGTTGATTGAATATTATGTTATTGTATGTTGTTTCTAGCCTATTTCATAATTGTTGCTATTGTTATTTATTGTTTTACTTATATTTGGAAAATACAAAAAAAAGAAACAATCCTTCTGCAACTTCTGTCTAGTTCTCTAAGACCACAAATAAAGCATAGGAAAATCTATTATTTTAAATTAAAATTTATAGAAGTTCAGTGAAAGGATCCTCTTGGGATCTTTCAGTGGTATCAGAGCCTAAATCCTGCCAACCTATAGGGTTTCAGTGAATTTATCACAACAGGTTAGAAGAAAGGGTTTGTTAATTCATTTTAGCATTCGACATCTATTTTTATATATCTTCTATGCATCCTGGTGGAGAAATACATAGGTTCTACGAGCACAGGAGAAACTAGTGGCAAGAAGAGGCCGCCATGGACGCAGAGATACCAGTTATGGGTGAGGCACAGGGTGTTGTTGGTAACATCATGACTACAGAGGCAGAGGAGAGGGAGTACATGAGAACTCTAATTGCTTCACAACCCAGGATAGTCCAGACACTTGACAGATTACAAGATACCCTGGAACAGATAGAATTGAATAGGCGTGGAGGTAGATAGGAAAGATAGGGAAGGAGCAGGTTGGTTTCCATTGCAGGAAGCCAACGCAGTCATCAATCCCATGTCTCAGCAGGGAGATCCCTTCATTCCCATAGGAAGGAACGTCCACGTATTCCTGCTTAGGATAGACCATTATTGCCTCAGTTTGGGCAAGTTGAGCAACCGACACAGGTGGAGCCACCTAAGGTTGGATTCCAGGATTCAGTCATGTTAGCTACAGTTGAGTGGAGAGCCCTACCCCCAAAGGTTAGGGATGTTTTTCCTCTTCCACAGTATTGTGCACATCATAGAGATAATGCCAGGTTCAAAGGAGACAGGGGCTACAGACCATAGCAGAACAATGACCTCAGTAGAGCCACTGGGAAGATCACACTGGCTACCTATGATGGCACAGGTGATATGAGTGCATGAGCTTGGGTGCACAAGATGGATATATATTTATCATTGAGACCTATGCCTGAGAGAGAGGCTATATAGTTTGCAGTTTTTCATTTAACGAGGTTGCCTATGATTGGTGGCACCATAGATTGGTCACCCAGGTTCACGCCATGGTTCACTCCTATGCTGAGTTCATTGAGCAGCTCATTGCTAGGTTTGATCGTAAAGACACAGAGCCTTACTACCTGGAGTTGGCACACATTAGGCAGACATGGAACATAGAGTCTTTTGTGAATGAGTTCCAGCGTATTGTAGTCATGGTTCCTGACATGTCTCGGAGTCATTGTGTGATGCTGTTCATAGAGGGTTTGCAGGACAGGCTGAAGGGACTAGTACAAGCTTTCAGGCCAACCACCCTCAAGGAGGCCATTGATATTACATTTAGACTGGACACCCCTCCTACTTCTTATCAGGCATATAAGAAACCTTTCAGGGACTCTCAGCCTCCCTAAAAGGCCAACACTTCCTAGGGCAGAGGGGGACCACCTTCTAGACCACCCAGGATGGACCAAGAGTCGAGGAATGAGTTGAGGAGGAAGAAACTATGCTTCTCCTGTAAGGAGCCATGGGAGCTTGGACATTTTTGCCTTGGTAAAGGCAAGGTTCATTTGATAGAGGTGACATCTAAGATGGGCGATGAGGAGATACTTGATACTGATACCGAGGACAGTCCGGAGGAGGTTGAGCAGGGGCACCCACAACTAGAGCTAGACACTTCAGAGCCTTTGGCGTCAGCTAAAGTGACTATGGCTACTCTCTCAAGTTATCCCAGATTTCATGCCTTTTGTCTAAAGGGCATATTGAGAGCCAATGGGTTATGAGCTTAGTAGACATAGGTGCCACACACAACTTTATTGACCAAAAGCTAGTTGACAGGCATGTGCTCCAGTTTGAGGAGTTTGTTGGTTTTGGAGTGAAGGTTGTAGACAATGTCATTTTGAGCTGTATTCGAAGGATTCCTCAGCTTAGCATCCAGATGGGGGACTATACTCTGACAGATGATTTTTATGTGCTACTCTTGGAGGATTGTGATATAGTTTTGGGCATGCAGTGGTTACAGGGTATTGGGTGATACATCATTGATCACCACCGCATGCAATTGGAGTTTCTTTCTAGAGGGAATAAGACTATCTTGAGGGTAGCTTTAGACAGTGGTCCTAAGGAGGTAACCTCCCACAAGATGGAGGCTATCATTCGTCATGATGACATACTTTGGGCTACACGTCGTTTTGTGAAGTCCGAAATACCTACACCTCAGGATGTCAGGACCTTTCATGTAGACATACAGTCAGTGATGGACCAACATGGTCGAGTCTTTGGTGACATACCTCCTGGTGTACCTCCTGATAGAGGTTTTGAGCATGGGATAGAGATGGAGGATGGGGCTAAGCCCATGATTACTACCCCATATCATCATCCTAGAGCAGACAAGGATGAGATTGAGAGGACCATCCATGAGTTACTAGATATGGGATTCATACGCCCTAGCTCTAGTCCTTTTGCTTCTTCTGTGGTGCTTGTTAAGAATAATGGGACTTTACAGATGTATATTGATTACAAAGCCTTGAACAAAAAGACAATCAAGAATAGGTACCCCATTCCATGCATTGATGAGTTGCTAGATGAGCTACATGGAGCTATCTACTTCTCGAAGATTGATATCCGTTTAGGCTATCATCAGATTCGTGTGTGGGTTGAGGACGTGCAAAAGAATGCTTTCCATTGTCACTATGGACATTATGAGTTTCTGGTGATGCCTTTTGGCCTCACTAATGCACCTGCCACCTTCCAGTCTTGTATGAACCACATCTTCAACAAGTAGTTGAGGAAATTAGTTCTGGTGTTTTTTGATGCATATTGATTTACAGTCAGACATGGGAGGATCATCTTAGACACATTGAGGAGGTGCTTAGCATCATGGAGAGTCAGTCTCTATTTGCTAAGTTGTCCAAATGTGAATTTGGACTCAAGGAGATTCTATACTTGGGACACGTGATCAGTGCAGAGGGAATGAAAGTGCATGAGGAGAAGATTCAGGCAATTCGCGATTGGCCCTCTCCCAAGAACATTATTGAGTTGCGTGAATTTCTTGGTTTGTGCACCTATTATAGGAGATTCGTGAGGGGATTCTCCCAGTTAGCAGCTTCTTTAACAAATCTCACAAAGAAGGGAGCCTTCATATGGACAGAACAGACACAGGGAGTCTTTGAGAGACTCAAGGAGGTTATGAGCACTTGTCCAGTTTTGGCACTCCCTAATTTCTCGCAGCCATTTGTACTTGAGTGTGATGCTTTAGGTGAAGGCATAGGGGCGATGTTGATGCAGAACAAACACCCCATTGCCTGTGAGAGTAGGAAGCTGCGGGATAATGAGAGGTTGTATTCCACGTATGACAAGGAAGTGTTGGCTATCATGTGCGTTAGCCAAATTCAGACAGTATCTTGTTGGTAGAAAATTTGTGGTGAGGACGGACCATAATAGTCTAAAATATTTCCTTGATCAGATAGAGCTTAATGATAGGAAACAAAAGTGGGTAAGCAAGGTGCAGGCATATGATTTTGATATAGAGTTCATCAAGGGAAAGAACAATACTGTTGCTGATGCACTTTCCAGGAAGCCATCACTTACTACCCTATGCTCATTGAGAGAGATTTCAGCATATTGGAAGGCTCAACTTTTAGTTGAGTATTCCAAAAATCAACATGCTTGTGAGATCATGGAAGGATTGACATAGGATGATGGATATAGTGTAGTGGATGACATCATCTACTACAAAGGCAGGGTTTACCTTGTTCCTGAATCATAGTTGAAGGAACACGCTTTGCATGCTTACCATGATACCTCTACAACAGGACATCCGGGTTATGGTAAGACCTATAGAGTGGTATGGGAGAGATTCTCTTGGAAGGGTCTCAAGGATGATGTCTTATGCCATGTTCGTGAATGCATGACTTGTGAGCAGAACAAGTCAAAGCATATTTTTTCGACTGGATTGTTGCAACCTCTACCTATTTCGGAGGAGAAGTGGATAGGGATATCTATGGACTTCATTACAGGTCTTCCTTGAGTTTAGGGGAAGGACTATATTTATGTTGTGGTGGACAGGTTGACTAAGTATGCCCACTTCTTTCCTATTGCAGTGGACTTCACAGCTTCACAAGTAGCCGAGGTGTTTTTCAAAGAGATATTTAGACTCCATGGTCTCCCCAAGACCATAGTGAGTGACAGGGACAACAGGTTCATGAGTTCCTTTTGGCAAGAACTTTTTAGGTTAGCAAGCATAGAGTTGAGCCCCATCACTAGCTACCATCCCCAGACGGATGGACAGATTGAGGTAGTTAATAAGTGGGTTGGGGGGTATTTGCGCAACTATGTGTTAGGACAACAGAAGGCATGGGTGCATTGGTTGTATTTGGGTTAATATTGTTATAATACTACGCACCACATGTCCATTGACATGACTCCCTTCAAAGCTCTTTATGGCTACAAGGCATTATCCTTTGTTAATTTAGCTTTCAGTGACAGTAGAGTTCTCTTGGCATAGGATTGGTTGCAAGAGAACCAAGATATCATGAGATCTCTCAGAAAGAACTTACAGCATGCTCAGAATCGGTAGAAGATGTATGCTGATCGACACAGGATGGAGAGAGCATTTGAGGTGGGTGACATGGTTTTCCTTCGTCTACAACCTTATAGACAGAGCACCTTTAAACGGGGAGGAGCTAAGAAGCTCAAGCCTCATTTTTATGGACCTTACAAAGTACTCAGGCGGGTTGGAGAGGTAGCCTATGAGATCGAGTTACCACTAGATAGTAGGGTTCATAATGTGTTCCACGTGTCATGCCTGAAGCAGGCACTGGGGTAGCATATTACAACATCACGCGATTTACCTCCTTTGGATGAAGAGAGTAAATTGACTTTGGTCCTTGAGGAGATTCTAGTGGTTAGGGAGAGAAGATTGAGGAGTAGGGTGATTCGAGAGTACTTGGTGCGCTGGAGAGGTCTACCCATAGAGGACGCCACCTGGGAGGGTGAATCCATTTTGCAGCATCTAGCATTGCAGTTGCTTGTGGGCAAGCATCTTTGAGAGGGGAGGACTGTCATGTTCCCTCTCTAGTCTGACTAGCAGAGTCATGAGAGTTGGCCTATTATTGGAGTCTCGTAAGCTAGCAGTGGTGGATGGAGACTCATACTGGATATTTAGTGACCGGAGTTGGTTCTACAGTTAGTTTGAGAACTAGTCAGGGCGGTTCCTTAATTTTAGGGATTTTCCTCAAATTTAGGAGGTTGTGACAATGACTAGATTTGAGGCTCCTTGGGACTAGTATACAGTTTTAGTTTCAGGGTATATTCCCTAGTTTCTAGGAGCATCCCTAGTTTTTAGGGATGGGACTGCTAGTTAGCCCACATTGTCCGGCATCAGTCACAGATAGGTGACAAGACCAGTTCACTAATTATTTGGTTGGTTTGGCTTTCCAATTGAATAAAAGGAAATATTTTAATATTTCCTAAGTTTGTGTTTAAATAAATTAAAATAAAGCTATTTATATAGCTAATTGGAGTAATAAGGGGATTTTTGGCTTCATCTGGTTAGATAGGCCTATGTGTTATAGCTCATTGGAAAGGTCCTGAATTATTATAACTTATTTTCATCATCCGAAGACCTTCTGGCACTTTGAGTTATGTTATTTGAGGAAAGGGGTGTTTTTCCTATACATAAAGGCCTTTTACTTGAGAAGATGTCATTTTATAATAAAGGGAAAGACATATTCTCCCTTTAGGGTTCGATTAGCTTTAAGAGGGAGATAAAAGGAGATGTTGGCTCATTCTTTCATTATCTTTTACATCTTCATTCTTGGTATTTGCGATTTTTCTCTGAGGAGTGAATCTAGAGGACTGGGATGCAAACCCTAGAGCTTGGCTATTGGGACACAAACCCCAATAGATGGTTTTCAGCATTCTACAGTAGAGTTTCAACAGTTGATAGAGATTGATTGAGTTTAGCATTTAGGAGTACTTGTGCATTGCATGTTGGAGGCATTGATTGGCACATTGGGATCTTTGGCCTTTCAGCTGGCACGTGATTTGCTGGTTGGCTTTTGTCAACCATCTCTTCCCTTGGTGTGTGGTTGGCTATTCCTGCAGCTGGCATCATCATTCATTATTTGTAAACACCCTTGTTGGCACACTGAATGCACATCTTGCCTGGTATAATTTGTAGCTATTTTGGTTGACTGAATATTATGTTATTGTATGTTGTTTCCAACCTATTTCATAATTGCTGCTATTGTTATTTATTGTTTTACTTATATCTGGAAAATACGAAAAAAAAACAAAAACAATCCTTCTGCAACTTTTGTCTAGTTCTCTAAGACCACAAATAAAGCACAAGAAAATCTATTATTTTAAATTAAAATTTACAGAAGTTCAGTGAAAGGATCCTCTTGGGATCTTTCAAACCCTCATTATTAGGAGAACCCTATTCAATAAAGAGAGTAAATTAGATCAAAGGAAAAGCCTATTTCGCACTAGATGTAAGTGTGAGGATAAGTGTTGTGATGTGATTATTAATAGTGGAAGCATTGATAATCTGGTGGTAGAAGAAATAGTCACAAAATTAAAATTGAAGAGGGAAAGAAACCCACATTTGTATCAGATTGTCTGGTTGCATAATGGCCACATAGTTTTGTTCAATGAGAAATGCTTGATGAAGTTCAAGATTGGTGGTTACCATGATGATGTACTCTGTGACATCATACCCATGTATGCATGTCATATGATGTTAGGGAGGCCATGGAAATTCAATGGGAAAGCTATACATGATGGTCATGCAAACACCTATTCCCTAACAAAGGATAGAGCCCAACATAAACTGAAACCCCTAATGAAGGTAGAAGAAAAGGTATGTAGTAGTTCTAGGTTATGTTTTGTTGATGAGAGAAAATTTCTAGTAGAAATGAAAAAAGAACGCATGTGTTGTGCTTTAATTCCTAGATTGGATAAAAAAGATAGTAGATAAGTGCTAGTAGAAGTTTCATGTCTGTTGAATGAGTTTCAATACATTATGTCTGATAATGCCCCCGAGGTATTGCCACCTGTAAGGAATATTAGGCATAAGATTGACTTAATCTAAAGCCAATTTACCAAATAAGGAAGATCATAGGATGATCCTTGCTGAAAGTGAGGAGTTGAACATGCAAGTTCAAGAATTGTTGAGAAAAAGATTGATCCGATAGAGCCTAAGCCCATGTGGGGTACCTATAGTACTAGCACCAAATAAGGATGGGGAGTGGAGGATGTGTATAGACTCTAGGTCCATAAAAAAGATAACAGACACATATATTTCCCCTACCAAGGATGGATGACCTTATGAACTTCTTGAGTGGAGCTTAGTATTTCACGAAGATAGACCTCAAGAGTGGATATCACCAAATTCAGATAAGAGAGGATGATGAGTTGAAGACTGCCTCCAAGACTAAAGAAGGCTTGTATGAGTGGTTAGTCATGCCTTTTGGGCTAACTAATGCACCAAACACATTCATGTGGCTCATGAACAAGATATTAGAAGAATTTTATTTTGGGCAAGTAAAAGTACAAAGTTTTGTCACACTTTTATAAAGGAAATGACAAACATTGTTTTAAGTTTCTAAATTGAATCACTAAGAAGTAGGATATATGTTGAGATTTTTTAAATGATGTAAACTGATGAAATGTTTAATTTTAATTAATTTTTTGCTTGTGATTTTTGTAAAAAATTATAGAAATATAATTTTTAATAAAATAAAAACTAAAATTTAGTTGTTGATAAAATGTTGAAATTGATGTTACATCGTTAGTCAACCTTTATACAATATTTCTTTTTTTTTTATTCAATTTCTTTGGTGTGTATATATAACTTGAAACTTTAGTGCATGGATATAGTTTTTCACTATTTTTTATAAATGTATATTTAAATACAAAATTAAGAATTTACATATACTGAAATATATCTCTTTCCATTCGACATCACCTTTTTTCTTAACTATTCATTGAAAATAGAAATAAATTATATCCTCTTGATATAGATTATTTCCTCTACTACATCGTATTTTTTTCAAAAAAATTTAAATAATTTTTACTATTTTTCCATGACAAGATAATCAACCGTATATTTAAATGTTGATGACTACTTTCAATAAAAAATTAAATATAAAATATAAAAAGTAATTAAAATATTAAAAAAGATATTTTTAGAAAAGGTCACTTATATATCTACAAAAGGGCTTTTTTATATTTTTTAAAATATTATTAAAAGGATTAGTAGTTGTTGAAACATCACTTTTTTAAAATAGTTTTATTTTTTGGTAATTGGACACAAAGTTGTCCAAAATATGTATTCAATAGACACTTCCGATCAGAAAAGTTGAGACACATATCTAACTTACCTAGAATTAATGTAGGTGAACCATATGATTGACCATAACTATTATTTAGTTAGAAATACTTAAATTCGGTTGTGTTGATAAGTTGGCGTAAAGTGTGACATGCCTTTGTAATTTTACCCACAACTCCAATTTGTTATTGCATATCTAGATAATATTTTTATTTTCAATAAGACACTAGATGAACATTTAATGCATATTCGTAGAGTCTTTGAGAAGTTAAGAGAAGAGAAATTGTTGATTAACTTAAATAAGTGTAGTTTTGTCAACAGGGAGTTAGTGTACCTAGGGTTTGTTGTCTCACTAGTGTTGGAATTAGGAGAGAGAGTTACTGAGAGGGGAGGGGTGAATTAGTGCCCTCAAAAATTTAACTTGTAACACCTTTCTAATATATAACTGAATACTGTAATAACTGATCAAAATAACTTGAACATAATTGCATAAATCAATCTTCTAGTTAACTTCAAAAAGTAAACAACATGAAATCAATATGATAATCACATAACACAAGTATTTTGGTAATGCAAACACCTTTGTTAGAAGGTAAAAACTGTGGTGGGGATGACACCCACAAATTCTTCACTACTGCAGATAGAAAAGGTTTGCCCGTTAAAGCTACAAGTTTTGATCACTTCTGGTGATCTTACCTTGTTAGGAGTAACATATTAGATCACCTAGATCTACCTAGTTATAGGATTTAACAACACTAAATGAAGTGTGTACTCAATTAAGAGATTTATACAAAGACTGTTAAGTCTACTCGGTTAAGAGATTTATACCAAACTCTATCACAATTGTCAGAAAGTAATAGGTAAATATCTGCTAGTTGACAACTCAATTGTCTGATACAGATCTATAAGTGCTCATCAAAATATCACCTTATCTGTGATGATTCTCTACTTTGTTATGCTTGGTAGCCTTGACTGATTCTGCTCAAACCGATATCCTCTGTGTTCTGTTTTGCTCGGTAAACTGATTGTCTTGAAGTTAGGCAATGACTTCAAGTGCTCCTTGATTTATATATCTTAGTTCAACAACCCCATAAAAATGGTGCAAACAAATACAATATATAGTGTTCTATTTTGCCGCTTAAGAAAAAATTAGGTTACAAGAAATAATCATAACCCTAAGATCTACGGTGCACAATAACTTAGATCAACTAATACAAATAAGATAATCATTGCATTTAATGGATATCTTTTACAATAAATGCTCCTCGATCTTGGTAAACCATTTTACGATATGTTATAACCATTTGCATAGAATAATGTGCCATTTCTGATTACTATGCCATTTTCTGTTATCATCGGTAAACACTGTATAATCTACTCAGTGTATGCTGTGATGCTCAATGTTTACTGACCGTCGGTGTCGGTGTCTCTGGTGCTCGGTTAACTATGTGATGCTTGGTGTAAAGGCTTTACCGACTGCTTTGTCTTACTTCTAGTTACCGACTGTCTCAATATAAGTAACCGACCGACCTATTTACTATCCTTTGATACTAATGACAACTTTAAATGCTCAATAGAGATTAACAATCTCCCCGTTTGGCATTAGTATCAAAACTTCAAATGTATATAGACAAAATGTTTCTATATATTCCTTATGTCTGTGCCATATACATATCCACAACAAAAATTTCTAAGTACAAAAGTACTCCCCCTTGATGCATGCTCCCGATAGTATGTAATATACTTATTTGGCATATACATGATTTCCCCCTTTTTGATAATAATGCCAAATACAAAAAATATAATGTATACTTACATCTTATAAAAAATATTCTGATAGGTTTTCTTGACAGACTCCAAGAGGTTGTTCCATTCCTCTTTCAAGTTGGTAAGAGCAATATGCTCAAGACCGACTTGTGCATGCATGTCAAAGATATTATCCAACACCGAAATCTTGGGTGTTGTAACAAGTTTCTCAGCTTTGACAATATGTGTTTCAAAAATCTTCAGGTACGGAGTGAGTTCTTTCTATAACTCTGTAACCTGATCAGTGATGTGCTCGACTTGTTTCCTTAAGTCTGCTATCAGTCGCCGGAGTTCCTGAACTTAGTTAATATGCTTTAAGAAAGAAGTTGGCTCAACGATAGCTGCTTGTGTACTTGACTTTATCTCTGCTTCTAAACCTTTTATCTTTTCACTAACTTCTACAGTGAAAGTGTCTGAAGTACAAAGCTTGATGAGAAATTGACAGATTATCTAGGTGATAGATTTTACCTCCGTAATGACCTCAGATAATTTTACCTTGTTCAGTGCTACTTCGGTAGTAATCCTTTCTGACAATTTGTTCTGAATCTTTGACTCTGCCCTTTGTTCTATTCTTTTGTCTACATTTATGTCCAGGGCATTGATCTTGTCGGCGAGTGTGGCAAGTTGATCTAGGATGGGAGTATTCTCATCAATATTTGTTTCCGGTACTATTTGTTGCAGAATATCCCTCACATCATTTAATACTTCTTTACATTTTTGTTCTTGCCTTAACTTCTCTTGTGCCGCTTTCCTTGAACATAACTCTCCATATTTACTTAGGTCTTCGGGGCTTAGGGTCCTCAGGTCACATTCTGGTATAATTATAACTTCATCAATGGTGACCGGCCCTTTGGCTTTCTTCTTCTTCTTCTTCTGTGCAAGAGGTGACTTCTTCTCACTTATTACAATAGATTTTTCTTCACTTTTCGGAGTATCTTTCCCAGTTGACACTGTATCATCCTTTTTCTGCTCCTTGGTAGATGGTGTAGGAGTCTCGGTTGTAGTGTCAGGTGGGTTCACCTTGGTTGACTTTATTTCTGCTGGTTCCTTTGTTTCTATAGATTGCGCCTCTGGTTTGATAGGCTCATTTGTATCTGCAGGTTGCTCGGGTGCTTGAATCTCAGTTGTATCTTTGGTTGGCTTAGGATGAGAGACATCAGGTTGTACTTGTGAAATGATTTCAACTGCCTCTGCAAGTACAGGTAGCTCTCCCGGTAGAGATGTACACACATTGTCAGTGTTTAATGCTTCATCTTTGTATTGTGTAATTATTACATCTTCATCATCCTTATCATCAACATCACCGTTAGTGATGTCCTCAATGAGTGCATCATCATCGGTTTTCTTTTGCAAGTGGATCTTGACTTGATCCGGTGCATCCTGTGAAATTTTGATTTCTTCCTTTTGCTCGGTGATATCAATTACCTCGGTAACTGATATACCGGTGTCCTCTATTTTCTTGCCTTTACTATCATTAATGAAAATACTTTTACCTTTTGAACTGTGTCTCTTTTTAGACAGTTTCAGGAATGCTTCCTGTTCAGCTTTCAGAATTGATGTCCATAGAGAGTCACATATGACATCCATATCATCCACATTCTCATCCATGATCTGCATAGCTGTATTTTTGACTGAAAATCTAGGCTGATACCTTGTCATGTATTCACTTACCACAACATAGCTAAAGTGTGTGGTTGCACATCTTAGTGACCATTCTCTTTTTCTTTTCTCTGTTTCTAGTGCAATAGCCCATCTCTCACTTATTTTGTCATCAAGTTATTTTGGCAATTGACATGCAAATTCCATTGGTACTCTCTTGAATTTAATCATCATTTGAACAATAGCATGTTCTATCTTTGTCTTGTCCTCAATTGACATGTTGTTAAATTTGCCTATGCCTGGATCGTTTAGATTTCCATTCTCAATAATATCTTCAATTATTTCTTCTATAGTACTATCCCTGTTACGAACTAATTTGAATTGATCAGGATCATTGTCAGTTTCAGTGTCCTCTAGATCTTCCTTATTTCTTATATATTTCCTCTTTTTCTTTGGTGTCTCAGCTACATTCTTGGTCTTTCTCTTTATGTATTTCTTCATCGGTGTAGCTGCCCTTCTTTTTGCAACTTTTACAGCTTTTCTTGTTTGATGGATTGTACAGTAGTTGATGAATGGGTCTTCATCCTTTCAGGTTCTTGTGGCTATATATCTTGTTCATCATTGGTGGGAGGAACCGGTGTGTGATCCTTTTCTTTGTCTGACTCAGTTTTCTTACTATCATACGGCTTGTCAGCCAACTCTAACTGACCTTTGGTTGCTTCTTTAACCGGTGACTCCTTAGGTGAGTCAAATGCATTTCCATATTTTGCCGAGAGATCATTTTTCATTTTCTTCGCTCTTCTTGACATTTTTCCAATCTCTATGTCTGTTGTGATTCTAGACTTAGCTTCTTCATATACTCCAAATCTACTGGCAGTGATGTCAATTGGTAATGCCAGCAATGCATTGATAGATTTCAAAGCGAAATCATGATTCATTTCATAACCCATTGGTGCTAGCCATTTTGTTCTAGGTTCTACTGCCTTTATCATTGAATGGTTTGTGCTTACCACAAAGCATATGTCATCTTCAAATTTTCTCACTAATTCCTTTGGAATTCTACTCCTTTGTTGCATCTTTGATTGAAATTCCTTGAAATATGCATTGAACTCCTTATTCAGATTGTCTCCTAGACTTGTCATCATTTCACCGATTTGAGCAGTTATTGGTTTGTCCATTTGCCAGTTCATTTTACCGATACCCGGTACATATTTTTGTAGATAGAGAAATGTACATACAAGTAGTGATCTGTACTTACATGTATTGGAATTCTTTTCCTTTATTGTCTTCATATTATCATGTAGTTAGTGTAGTAGCAATTCTGCAAGATCAACCTGGTGATCTTTCTTCACAATTTTGTAAGCTATGTCCACGACGCTGCAGGGTACACTATTGGGTCTGCTGGATTGAAATATCTTGTACCCGATGACATGAGCTATGGATTTCACTGCTGGATCTTTGATAGTAGATATCTTCAGTGCCCTACCGTCCCATTGAGCTCCAGTATTCTTTTCTACGTCAGGACGAGATGAACTTCGAAAGGCTTTGGCTTTTTCAGTTGTAGGGTACCTAGTAACCCTACTGATAATCTTCTTCGTGACCTCAACAGGTTTATCTAGCTAAAATTTACCATCATAAAATTTGCTCAGCACAATTCTTATCCAGTCATTGTGAAATGATTGCAGGAAGTATGTAAAACACTGTAACCCTGATTCTTCAATCTTTTTATACTCAAGTTTAATCTTTCCATCTGGTCCACAGATTTGTTGAAAAGCAACAATAATCTCAAAATCATATACTTCACCGATCTTGCAGTGAATGTAGGACCTAACATCTTCTATCAACAAAACCCTATTCGGAATACTAGAAAATGCGCCCATATCGTCTGTTTGTGCTACAACCTTGGGATGAGGTTTGAATTTCTCCTCGGTGAAATGTGCCCTAACAATAAGTTCTACTTCCTCCTCAATGTTCTGTGATTTGCTTGCCATCGATGTCGATGCCATAAATTGTTTCTAGGGTTTTGAAAAATAATAGATAACCAATATTCGGTAGGCAGATGGACTTACTCATTATCATTAAAGAATTGTTGTCGGTTCGATCTATAGTAGTTTTGAATTTGTTCTGAAAATCTTTAGCTCGAAATCTTCTCTGTAAAATCTCCTTTCTTCGAAATTGCAATGTAACAATGAACTCTATTTCTGTGTATTTATAGGTTTTTCGATATTCCCACTCAAACTTTGATGCATTAAATGCGTGACCTAACTTTCGGTATGAAATGATTGTCAGCTCGGTAATGTCTATAATTTCTTTTGCTCGGTTGACATAGAATTCCTTCATCGGTTTGCAATGTTGTCAGTTAATCTTGTATAGTGATTACCGACGAGTAACCAACTCACGTTTCTTCTTTTACTGACTATATGACATTATTAAACTTATAACACATAAACCATAGTGCATCTTTATTCATGCAGATTTGGTATTTGTACATCATATATAAGGAACTATATGTAAAATATGATCATTTAAAAATGTCAGTTCCATACATACCTTTGTCATCTTAAGTGGAGGTACTGATGTCACCCAATCCAGTGGACGAGGTTTCATCGACAACGTTATTTGACTCAACATTCTCATTAGATGCCTTCTTCCACATTGTATTCCTTAACTTCATAATTTCTACAATGTTATATCCACTTTCAAATATGTGGTTTTCATCTGGTGCTCGGTCTCTGTAGTTCTTGCTTACATGACTGACCTTGTGACAGTGCAAACATGCCATTCCTACATTTGTCCAGTTTCTTGATTGTCCAATCTGACTCTTTCTGAAATAGTTTGCTACAATATGTCCATACCGACCACATGCAGTACAACTAGTCCATGTATTATAATCCCAAACATATGAGTTACCTTGTCTTTTCAGTTGATATGGTTTTCATTGTAGTTTCTCTTTCGGTGTCCAGACTTGTTTCATTTTTTCCTTGCACTCCCTTGCAGTGTGTCCATGCTTATTACAAGTATAGCATACTTTCTCCTCAGTAGTATTATTAGCAATGTTATTCTTCTTAGCTCTGCATTCATAAGCTGGATGTCCAAACTTACCACAGTAATAGCAATATCCATTGAATTTAGGAATAACATGAGGTTTACCTTGTGCTTTGCTTCTGCACACATTATATGTATGTCCTAGTTTTCCACAGTTATAGCATGTCAACACTTTAGGTTTTTGACTTTGATTGTTGTTGACTTCTTCAGCTTGTTGTGATGATTCTCCTTCACTAGTGTAGCCTATACCGGATCTGCTTCCGAATCTCCTCTGATTAGTCAAAAAATCATCAATCATTTTAGAACTGTCCTCAACTATCTTCATCATTTCATTGTGTTGCTTTTGTGTCTTTATTTCATTTCTCAAATTTTCATTATCTTCTTTGAGTATTGCAACATCTTCAAGTCTTCTTGATAATTCTCCATTTACTCGGTTCATTTCTTGATTAACTGTCATCATCTGATTTGATACTTGGAAGTGATGATTAGTGAGTCTTTGTATTTCACTTTCTTTTGCTTGAAGTTGTTCTGTCATCAGTCTTCAGTCTTCAATAGCCAGATTCTGATCTTGTTCAGCTTGTCTACCATTGTTCATGATTTCCACCATTCTCACCATTTGAGATTCATGACCGATTTGAAGTGCTTTCACTTGCTCAGATAGATGCTGATTTTTTTTAGATAATTCAGAGATTATGCTTTCGGATCCATCAGAGATGCTTCCAGAGCTTGATCCAATATGATCAAATATGTCATCAATAGGTTCTTCATGATAACTAATTTCATTCAGCTGAATTGCAAGATTCTTCTTTTCAACCAGTAATTTCTTCAGTTCTTCCTTGGCCTTTATATACTATTCCACAAACATCTGCATTTGTATCTTTTGATTCTCAATAGTCTTGTCAAGCTTGTATCTCTCCATGACTTAGATCTTTACCCTTCAGTGGTTAGATTATTCAATAAGAGAACTAAGGTCTGATACCAATTGTTGGAATTAGGAGAGATAGTTACTAAGAGGGGAGGGGTGAATCAGTGCCCTCAAAAACTTAACTTGTAACACCTTTCTAATCTATAACTGAATATTGTAATAACCGATCAAAATAACTTGAACATAATTGCATAAATCAATCATCTAGTTAACTTCAGAAAGTAAACAACATGAAATCAATATGACAATCACATAACACAAGTATTTTGGTAACGTAGAAACCCTTGTTAGAAGGTAAAAACTGCAGTGGGGATGACACCCACAAATTCTTCACTACTATAGATAGAAAAGGTTTTCCTGTTAAGGCTACAAGTTTTGATCACTTCTGGTGATCTTACCCTATTAGGAGTAACATATTAGATCAACTAGATCTACCTAGTTATAGGATTTAACAACACTAAATGAAGTGTGTACTCGGTTAAGAGATTTATACAAAGATTGTTAAGTCTACTTGGTTAAGAGATTTATACCAAACTCTATCACAATTGTCAGAAAGTAATAGGTAAATATCTACTAGTTGACAACTCAATTGTCTGATACAGATCTATAAGTGCTCATCAAATTATCACCTTATCTGTGATGATTCTCTACTCTGTTCTGCTCGGTAGCCTTGACTGATTCTGCTCAAACTGATATCCTCTGTGTTCTGTTCTGCTCGGTAAACTGATTGTCTTGAAGTTAGGCAATGACTTCAAGTTCTCCTTGATTTATATATCTCAGTTCAACAACCCCATAAAATGGGTGTGAACAAATACAATATATAGTATTCTGTTTTGCTGCTTAAGAAAAAATTAGGTTACAAGAAATAATCATAACCCTAAGATCTACGATGAACAATAACTTAGATCAACTAATAAAAATAAGATAATCATTGCATTTAATGAATATCTTTTACAATAAATACTCCTCGATCTTGGTAAACCATTTTACGATCTATTATAACCGTCTGCATAGAATAATGTGCCATTTCTAATTACTATGCCATTTTCTGTTATCATCAGTAAACATTGTATAATTTGCTCGGTGTATGCTGCGATGCTCGGTGATTACTGACTGTTGGTGTCGGTGTCTTTGGTGCTCGGTTAACTATGTGATGCTCGGTGTAAAGGCTTTACTGACTGCTCGTCTTACTTCTAGTTACCGACTGTCTCAATATAAGTAACCGACCGACCTGTTTACTATCCTTTGATACTAATGACAACCTTAAATGATCAATAGAGATTAACAACTAGATGGTCTTAAGATGGATCTAGAGAAGGTGAAGGTTATTCTAGAATGGCCTACCCCAAAGACTATTATTGAGGTGAGGTCTTTCCATGGATTAGCTAGTTTTTATAGAAAGTTCATTAGAAAATTTAGTAGTATTTGTACACCACTGAGTGAGACAATGAGAGAGGATATAAAAGAATTAAAATGGACTACAGGGGTAGAAAAAGGTTTTGACATGCTAAAGAACAAGGTGACAGAGAAACCTATTTTATCCCTCCATGATTTCAATAAGGTGTTTCAGGTGGATTGTGATGTTAGTAGTAATAACATTGGAGCTGTTTTGAGCCAAGAAGGTAAGCCCATTACATATTTCAGTGAGAAGTTAAATGATGCAAAGAAAAAGTATTCTTCTTATGACCAAGAATTCTATGAAATAGTTCAGGCATTGAAGAAATGAAGGCATTATTTATTTCCAAAAATATTTGTTTTGCATATTTTTTATCAAGCATTACAATACTTGAATAGCTAGGGTAAATTGAATTAGAGGCATTTGAAATGGGTAGAATTTTTGCAAAGATATACCTTTGTTTTGAAGCATAGGAGTGGGAGGTCTAGCCAAGTTGTAGATGTTTTAAGTAGGAGGAAAACCTTATTGAAAAATTTGCAGATTGAAATGGTTGGGCTCAATGAACTCAAGAGCTTGTATCTTAAAGACCTTGATATTATAGAGGCTTGGAAATATTGCAAGGAACCTGTTTCTTTAGATAAGACAAGGTGGTTGGATTTCATCATCCAAGATGGAATGTCACTAACACATTTATACACATTTTCTGACGAAAGCTCGTCATAATTCTGACGGTCACATGTCGAACATTTGATAAAATTTTGACAAGCATGTTGTCATTGGATTTTCATTGGACGCTTTGACAAACATTTTTTTGTCTCATCTCTGACGAAACTTTCATCAAAATATGAACCCCACAACCACCCATATTTTCATTGAAATTATGATAGGTCCAATGTCGAAACATCGACAATTATTTTCGTTGTTGTTTTGATGAAAATGTTGTATTTGCGATGAAATTTTTTGTCATAGGTACAACATTCTCGTCAGCACTCGTGCGAAGTTAGACAACAATATTTTTTAGAGTTTTGATGAAAAGATTTAGCTTTGATGAAAGTCTCTGACAAGAATGTTGTACCTTTGATGAAAGATTTTGTCAGAATTCTAGTGAATTGTCACTGTTTAAAAAAAATAAAATTACATAATTCAGTACACAGGGATTCAACCAATGGTTTGATACTTCACCAACATGCACACCCCTTACATAATTCAAAATCCTTGGGAACTCATAATTGAGCGGTATAACCCAAATGATGCAAAGAACCTTCTGCATAATTGGGGGTGCAGAAGGACATTCTTTGCACCATTTGGGTATACTACTCAATTTTGCAGATTAGGACTGTATTGGCCTCTCATTCTCTCTATGACAGCTTGAACCTGGTTCACAATTTGATAGGTTTGAAGCATCTATCAAGATTGAATTCCAAGATTCATCATATGTTCATCAACTTATCAAACTTATCAACTAATGATATACTTACTCCGATTACCTTTCAAATTGGAAGAACACTTCTTTCAAGTCATTTCACACTTCTTTATATGTTGACCCTATAACATAGGAACCCATGTCCAACATTCAAACCATTAGTCATCATAGTTTATACAAATACTGAAATGAATGGTAAAGAGTATTCTTGAGGATTGTAAAAGATAAATCATTTCATCACACTACACAATACACAACTAGGGTAGGTAAAAGTAACTTATATACTATTTAGAAAAAGGTACATACAACTAAATACATTTTTGTCACAATCACTATTGTCATGTCAATATGATTTAACTAAGCAAGTGGACAATCATGGTAATAGAAAGCAATATCATAAACATGGAAGTAGACTATTTAATAAATTGCCACCAACAAAAGATAAGGCACTCCTAATTACAAATGATAGAAAGCAATAACATAAACAAGGTAGAGAATTGTTTGAATAATGAAATGCCATGATGATGGTGGAATGCCATGAGAAGCAAATTTCTATGGATTGTCAACGCACTCCATCACCACCATGGCACTCCATCACCATCATGGCATTCCATCACCATCATGGAATTCCATCACCATCATGGAAAATGGTGATAGTTGCTAAAACCTGGCCTATTATTAACCTACTCCAAGATGGGTGCATTGAATTATAGTTGCCAATCCATGAGAATTAGAATCCTCGCCTTGCCTAAATATGTAGACTGTGCAAGATCCTCCCCAAAGGGGTTTAGGGTCCTGCATACGTAATTTATTTATCTTTTGTTAGCTTACATCTTATATGAAGGTCAATCATAATAAAATTTACATAAGTCACATGATACATATGCTAAAGATTGCATAGTAGACAACATGAACAAATTTATTTCTTGTTACAATATGCAGTCATCATAGTTTATACAAATACTGTAATGAATGGTAATGAGTATTCTGGAGGACTATAAAAGATCAACCATTTCATCACACTACACTATACACAATTAGGGGTAGGTAAAAGTAACTTATTTATTGATTAGAAAAAGGTACACACAACTAAATACATGTTTGTCACAATCACTATTGTAATGCTGATGAGACTTAACTAAGAAAGTGGACAGTCATGGTAATGTTGGATCCTTATTTTTTTGAGGATTGTTATGTTATGAGGTCTCCTCTATCCATATGAAAAGTCATATGCAATAAATTTTAAGACATACAAATAAGTTATGGAAAATATAGAGCCAATACATAACACAAGGTCAAAAATCTATGTTTTAACTATCAAGTATGCCTAAAGATAGTGACATAAAGAGCAATTCATCACATGGTTTTGTGCACAAATATTCTATTCTGATGATGAAATTCCATGATGATGATGGAATTCCATGGTGGTGATGGAATTCCATGAGAAGAAAATTTCTATGTATTTTCAATTCTTTCCATCAGCACCATGGCGTTCAATCGCCATGATACTACATTTCATTGAGGCAATTTTTGAACAGTTCACTACACTGTTTAGACTACTACATTTTTCATACATGTCTACAAAAGCCTAAAATAGGTTCTTTTGAATAAGCTATGGATTCTTGGAAAAAATATATAAAAGTATAATATAGCAAGAAATAGCATAGACAAGGCAACAAACTACTTGATAAGTTATCATCAATAAAAGATGAGGTAGTCCTAATTACAAACAATAGAAAGTAATAGCATATACAAGGTAGTGGACTATTTGAATGATGGAATGCCATGAGAATCAAATTGATATGGATTTTCAACGCACTCCATCACCAGCATAGAATTCTATAACCATCATTACATTCCATCATCATCATGACATTTCATCATCATCATGGCATTCCATCATACAAACAATAGCAAGCAATAACATAGACAAGGCAACAAACTATTTGAATGATGGAATGTCATGATTTTTGATGGAATGAAATGGTGGTGATAGAATTCCATGAGAATAAAATTGATATGGATTTTCAATTCTTTCCATCACCACCATGGCATTCCATCACCATGAGACCACATTTCATTGAGGCAATTTTTTGAACAATTCATTGCCCTGTCTATGCTACCACATTTTTGATATATATCTACAAAATTCTAAAATAGGTGCTTTTGAAAAAGCTATGGATGCTTGGAAAAAATGTATCAAAGCATAATATAAATTAATAGCATAGACAAGGCAATGAACTATTTGATAAGTTGTCACCAACAAAAGATGAGGCAATCCTAATTAGAAACAATAGAAAGCAATATCATAGACAAGGAAACAAATTGATTGAATGATGGAATGCCATGATGATGATGTAATTCCATGGTGGTGATGGAGTTCCATGAGAATAAAATTTATATGGATTGTCAATGCTTTCCATCACCATCATGGCATTCCATCACCATGAGAACACATTTCATTGAGGCAATTTTTCAAACAGTTCACTATCCTATCTATGCTACCACACTTTCATACATGTCTACAAAATCCTAAAATAGTTTCTTTTGAAAAAGCTATGGATGCTTGAAAAAAATCAATCAAATCATAATACCAACCAATAGCATGTAGCTAACTATTTGATAAGTTGTCACCAACAAAAGATGAGGCAATCCTAATTACAAATGATAGCAAGAAATAACATAGACAAGGCAATGAACTATTTGAATGATGGAATGACATGATGATGATGGAATGCCATGATGATGAAAATTTCTATGGATTGTCAATGAATTCTATAAACCACCATGGCATTCCATCACCATCATGACATTCCATCATCATCATGGCATTCCATCAGACAAATGATAGAAAGCAATAACATAGACAAGGCATCAAATTATTTGAATGATGGATCATCAATGTATTCCATCACCACCATGAAATTCCATCACCATGAGACCGCATTTCATTGAGGAAATTTTTCAAATAGTTCACTACCCTGTCTATGCTACCAATTTTTTCATACATGTCTACAATTTGCCTAAAATATGTGCTTTTGAACAAGCTATGGATGCTTGGAGGCCATTGAAAGGTGTTGTGTCCAAACTTTAATTCCTTCCATTTGTTCTTATTTGAATCCACCATTTTTTTGTATGCCATCTCACAAATTCCAAGGGTATTGTCTACATTTCTCATTCATTATTTGTTCACTAATCACAGTTAGATCAGAATCACTTGTCCTTGCAAATTTCTTTTATATTTGTGCTCATTAAAGAATTTAATTTTGGTTGTTTTATTAGTTATCACTATCACCATCTAGGTCAAGGTCCCCCAAGGGTTGTCAAGCCTTGTGAGTTTAGAAGGTATCGCTTTCACTGTCTTAACTAGGATAGTCTTGTATTAGGCATTCCATTCGACAAAGTTGATCACATATAGGGGTATGGTGTTGTTTAGGGTTCCTTGACATAAGAATGGTGTTGTTACAAGAAAAAACACAAATTTTGAATATCCTCATTCACTCATGACCAGTAGAAGCATGAAGGGATGTACCATGGTGAATAGCACCTAGATGCTAGTCATGTTGGGTCAATGCATCAAGCAGAGTTGGTGAGTTATGTTGAAGGATTTAGTAGATGAGAAGGAATTTTCTTGAGTTCAAGGCATGTTCCATGATAGAGAAGACCTATGGATGGTCAATAAAAGTTGGTAGAACATTGAGGTATGGTGATGATCCTTATATCTAGGAGAGAATAGGAGAGTGTTTGTGAGAGATATGTAGAATGGTGATAATGCACATAGCACTTTCAAATTGCAAGAAAATTGGTATTCAAGTGCATCAAAATTTTTTTGGTGGGCCTAATGTCACACTATCCTCAAGTTGGTAACAATCATAGTCACAAAAAATGGAGTTAATCCTTGAGAGTTGAGTATATGTCGTTAAGATTGAGAGACATTCATTCTCTTGATAACATTGTATTAGAGGAGGTTTGTATCATGTCATGTTGGTGGAGATTACAAATGTTAGGTATATTTGTTGGGTATTGTTTGTGTGGGTATTGTTTCTTGTGTATCTTGTAAATGCAATTTTTATGGATAGGCCTCATAGAACACCAATTCAAGCTTTGAAATAGACCAAATAATATTGTGGTTAACATAGTGATACTATATTTATAATTAGGAAATTACCAATGGTGTCAATGGAAGTTGAGTGCTAGGAAAGGAGAAATGTTTAATTGATAAGAATTCATTAAAGAATTAGCAACTTAGGATGATAAACCATGCATTGGAAGCTATTTCATCTAATGAAAACAATAAAAAAAATGGTCTCTAGCAATGTTGAGAATTTGATATGAACACTTGAAGCTCTTAAGGTGACACCTTACCAAAGGTTTGAATTGTACCTCAATGGACTTAAGATTTTGTGTAATAATCCTAATGATAATTTTTTGACAAGATTTTGACCCTCAATCATTGCTCTCTCTCTCTCTCTCTCATGTTTCCTAAGGGGTCCCATTGGGTCACATAACCCATTAATGGATCATAGATGTATTTAGGATTGCTTATGACCCATTTATGTGTCATTAGAACTCTTAGTACACATTATAACCCCTTAGGACCCATTATTGTATTCTAAGACCCTTCAGTACCCATTAATGGGTCCTAAGGGATCATATCATTAGTTTAGTTCTCTAAGTCATATTCATTAACCCTAAGGTGCTTATTAATTATACTTATTAATTCACTAATGTAAATATGTATTGCATTGATCCATTGATCTATAATTAAGGTTAAGGTTAAGGTACATTGATCATAAACATCATAAGCATCCATTCTAAAAATAATTCATAGAAATCATATGCATAACATATGCATTATAAATCACCATCCATCACATAAACAATAAACAATCCATATACCATCAATAAACACATCATACAATTCTATTGCAAAATATCATGCCTCATATCATATTTATAAACAAATAATGTATCAATCATAATAAAAAATCCTCAAAGGTTCAAAAAATATCACACAAAATGAGGGGTAGTTGACACTCTCTCTGTCTCCATCTCCTGGAGGTGGCATGGTGCTACTATCGAAACTTGTTGGAGGTGGATCATGAATTAAAACCATTAAAAGGTACATCATGAATTATTTATGGAAAGGCATTTAAATTTAAAACATAATGAATTAATTATGTCACCATATAAGTCAATGTTTCCTAAGGGGTCCCATTGGGTCACATGACCCATTAATAAGTCTTAGGTAGACCTTTTAGGATACCATAGGACTCATTAATGTTTCCTAGGACCTATTAATGGATCATAGATGTATTTAGGACTTCTTATGACCCATTTATGTGTCATTAGAACCCTTAGTATGCATTAGAACCTCTTAGTCCACCCATTATTGTATTCTAAGACCCTTCAGTACCCATTAATGGGTCCTAAGGGATCATATCATTAGTTTAGTTCTATAAGTCATATTCATTAATCCTAAGGTGTTTATTAATTATACTTATTAATTCACTAATGTAAATATGAATTGTATTGATCCATTGATCTATAATTAAGGTTTAGGTACATGATAATCTATTCTAAACATCATAAGGTTAAGGTTACAGTTTAGGTTTAGGTACATTGATCATAAACACCATAAGAATCCATTCTAAAAATACCTCATAGGAATCATATGCATAACATATGCATCATAAATCACCATCCATCAAATAAATAATAAACAGTCCATATACCATCAATAAACATATCATATAAGTCTGTTGCAAAATATTATGCCTCATATCATATATATAAAAAATAATGTATCAATCATAATACTGTTATCTCTATTTGAGCATTGAGTATTGTCATTAGTATCAAAGAAGGTCAGTCGGTTACCTATGCTATTCAGTTAGTAAAAGGAAGAACTACAAGCTACATATGCTAGTCAGTTAACTATATAAGCCTTCACATCGAGTAGTAACAAGGTAGTACCGAAAACTAAAAGGAAACAATTTTAACCAAGCACCAAAATAGTATTACCGAGCATTAGTGTATACTAATACCGAGCATTAGTAAACACCAAGAATACTGGAGACCGAGCACCAGTGTATTCACCGAACAGTATTGATAGTGTTTACCGAGCGATCCATGAAACAACATAGTAATCAATTTTGGTATATTTATCTATGCAAATGGTTATAACAGAATCACAAAATGTTTTACCAAGATTGAGGATCATTTATTATAGATGTAATCATTAAATGTGATGATGATCTTTATGTAATTGTTAGATATAGGTTATTTTTGTGTACCGTAGATCTTAGGTTATTTTCCTAAGATGATGTAAACCTAATTAGGTCATGAAGTTTAGGCGGTGATGGAAATCATAGTAGTATGCTATATATTTGTATTTCATGACATTTTGACAGAAGTTTTAACACATGAATGCAAAGGACAAGAAAGAGATCTTGAAGTAAGTAGTCATATCGAAGACTTCAGTTATCAGACAAGGTTGAGAAGCATTCAAAGATATTTAGTTTATTCAGAATCAGTCAAGGCTACCGAGTAGTATAGAGGAACAATATCTACACATTAAGGTGATATATATTGATATTTCATAGATCTGATTCAGACAAGCATAAGTTGTTAATTACAGATACTTTATGTTATTCTCTAATTATTGTAACAGAGTTAGCAAAATCTCTTAACATAGTAGACCTAACAGTCTTGTTGTAAATCTCTTAACCGAGTACACACTCAAGTAGTGTTGTTGAAATCCTTTAACTAGGTAGATTTAGTTGATCTTATTATTACTCCTAATAGGGTAAGATCATCAAAAGTGATCACAATGTGCAACCTTAACCGGCATACTTTATTATCTGCAGTAGTGAAGAATTTGTGGGTGTCATGCCCACTGCAGTTTTTACCTTCTCACAAGGGTTTTTGTGTAACCAAAATACTTGTGTTATGTGATTGAATTGTTGTTTGTTTTCATGCAATTTATAGTTACAAGTTAATTGAATGAATGATGCATACAATGGATTCAGTTGGATAGACTAGTTTACTACTGTTTGTTGATTAAGTTTGAAGTTAAAATTTTTGAGGGCACCGATTCACCCCTCCCCTCTCAGTACCTTGTCTCTCCATTCCAACAATTGGTATCAGAGCTCAGATCTCTTATTGGACAATTTAACTACTAAAGAGTAAAGATCTAATCATGGAGAGATACAAGTTAGACAAAACTATAGCGAATCAAAAGATTCAAATGCAGATGTTTATTGAGAAATACAAGAAAGATAAGGATGCATTGAAGAAGTTATTGGTTCAGAGAAAGAACTTAGCTATTTTGGAAAATGAGACTAACTACCATGAAGAAGAGATTGGTGACTTATTTGATAATATTGGATCTAGTTCAGGCAATATTTGTGATGGTTCTGAAAGTGCAATTTTTGATTTATTTGAGAAAAATATTCATTTGACTGAACAAGTGAAAGCCCCATAGATCGGTCAGGAGACACAAATGGTGAGAATGATTGATGTGATAAACAATGCTAGACAAGCTGAAAAAGAGAGAAATTTGGCTATTGAAGATAGAAGCCAAATGAATGAACAACTACAAGTAAAAGAAACTGAGATACTGAGACTTATTGAGCATCACTTCAAAATATCCAATTAGATGATTATTGTAAGCCAAGAGATCAACTGAGTAAATGGTGAGTTGTCAAGAAAACTTGAAGATATTTGAGTACTCAGGAAAGAGAATGAAAAACTGAGAAATGAAGTGAAGATGCAATAACAACACAATGAGATGATGAAAAAGGCAGAAGATAGTTCAAAGAAAATTGATGATTTTTTGATTAGTCAAAGAGGACTTGGAAGCACCACTGTATTAGGCTATACCAAGCAAGGAGAATCATCCAATCAAGCTAAACAGGTGAATAAAAACCAGAATAAGAGACCTAAGACTTTGACATGCTATCACTATGGCAAGCCAGGACACACTTCAAATGTTTGCAGGAGTAAAGCACAAGGTAAACCTAAAACCACTCCTAAGTTCAATGGTCACTGTTATAATTGTAATAAGTTTGGACATCAAGCATATGAGTGTAGATCTAAGTTGAATAAGACTCCTAACAAACCCCACATAGAGAAACTCTGTTATACTTGCAACAAACATGGACACACTTCACAAGAATGCAGAACAAAGATGAAGCAAGTCTAGACACCGAAAGGACATAACAAATCTTATCAACCTAGAAGACAAGGTAATGCTTACACTTGGGATTATAACACATGGGGTAACTGCATGGTATGTGGAAGGTATGGACATATTGTAGCTAATTGCATGAGGAAGAGATGGGCTGGAAAATCTTGAAGCCGGACAAGAACTGGTATGACATGTTTGCATTGTCACAAAGTCGGTCACCTAAGAAAAGATTGCATAGACCGAGCACCAGAAGAGAAAACATTTGAGAATGGAAATATAATTGCAGATATCATGAGTATAAGAAACACTATGTGGAGAAAGGCATCAAATGAGAATGCTGAGTTAAGCAATGCAATCGGTGAAACCTCATCCATTGGATTGGGTGACATCAATACCTCCACGTAAGTTGAAAAAGGTATGTTTGGAACTGATAATTTAGATTTATCATATTTTACATATAGTTCCTTATGTTAGTTGAGTACATACCAAATCTGCATAAATTGAGATGCATTATGGTTTATAAGTTTTGAGCTTTCAATGTTATACAATCAGTTTATGTTAGACCAAGTAGAGAGTTACCCGTTGGTGACTGTTATACAAGGTTAACCGAGTATCAGTAATAACTGAGTGGAAAATTATGTGTTAACCAAACTGTTGATATTTGGTGGTATTCATCGAGTTGACAGTTGTCACCGAGCTATAAGTACATACTACTTACTGAAACCCTAAATTAAGAAAAATGGCGTCCGCATCAAAAGTAAAAAAATCCAAGTTTGCAAAGGAGGAGGAAGTAAATTTGATAGTGTCTCCAGCCTACAACGAACCCTTATACAAACTTCACCCTGAAGTTGCATCGAAAATTGATCCAGTGGGAGCTTTTTCAAGCAAACCACCTAGGGTTCTATTAGTTGAAGACATAAGATCATACATTCACTGTAAGATAGGTAAAATAGGAGACTTTGATATGTATGCAACTTATCAAAAGCTTTGCGGAGAAGATGGAAGAGTGGAACCTGAACAAAAACAACTGGAAGTAATAGATTTAACAAATGCCCTACATTTTTCGAGGGAATTTAAGAGCAAATGGATTAGGGTTGTTCTTAGTTGGTTTCATGATGGAATAATGTGGTTGGATGAGTAGGTAGAAATTACCAAGAAAATGATTACTGTGATTACCAGGTATCCTACTACTGATAAGGCGAAGGCAATTCATAGTTCACCAAGAGAGGATATTGAGAAGAACACTGGAGCCGAGTGGGACAACCGTGCACTAAAGATTCACTCAATCAAAGAACCAAAGGTGAAATTTTTAGTGCATGTCATCGGTTATAAAATCTATCTATCGAGAAGATAGATTAGTGTGCCTTGTGGAGCCATTGACATTGCATATCGAATGGTTAAGAAAGGATATCAGTTAGACCTATCTGAGCTTCTGTTGAAGCAAGTTGAAGAGAACATGAAGACAATCCAGTTGGCAGAGTCCAACACATGTAAGTTTGGATCCCTACTACTTTGCATATTTTTCTATGTGCATAGATTTTTCCATTCTGTTGGTAATATAGAGTGGTCAATTGACAAGCCTTTGATAACATAGATTTCAGATTTGATTAAGGGCTTGGGAAATAATATGAATAATGTTTTAGATAACTACTTTGAACAATTCAAGAGTAGAATGAATTCTCGGAGCAAAATTCCCAGTCAACTAGTAGAAGATTAGGAGGAGATATGTTTTCTTGTGGACACCGAACACACATTGATAAAGGCTATGGAGCCTAGGACTAAATGGTTAGCCCTTGTGGGATATGATATAGACATTGATTTTTCTTCTAAATCAATTAAGGCTTTATTGGCTACACCCAAGGATGTGAATGTATAAAGGTTTGGAACATATGAAGAGGCCAAGACAAGAATAAAAATAGGCCTGGTTATCAGTTGATAACAAAGAAGTCAAGAAAAATGATGAAGACTCTTGTAGAAAAGTTTGGAGATGATACTGGATCATCTGATAGTTCTGTTAGTACTGTTAAAATTTTGGCCCTCATACTTTAAATTTTTGTTAAACCTTCAATATTTTGACCTAGTAGAAAGAAAAATGTTGAAAGCCCTAATTATCCTAGGCCTTGTTATGTTTGAACGTTACCTTTTTGATTCACTAAAGATACAAAATGTATGTGTTCAATTTAAACCCTCTAAGTTATCGGTTTCATGTGTTTCACGGTTAGGTTTCTAAGTGGGTCCCGTTTCATTAAATATTCCTATCAAAACTATAGTCTTTTCCCAGTTATTTCGTAACCGTTAGATCTTTTTAAACTTGTGGTTGTCGTCATCCCTTAAGCTCCTTGGTTGTCAGAGTTTCTGACTTGCGAGGATGTGACTAAGTGACTAGCGGACCTAGTTTCAAAAGCTACGCTGTCACTAATAAGTGGACTGCATGTACGGTTGTCGCAATGCCTTAAAGGTAAGTTGCCCACTTGTTAACCATTGTGGGACTGTGACATCCATTTGATTAGATAAAGGACTAACGACAGCAAAGCTTTGACATTTTTGTTTTGCGAGGATACGATGAGATGACATGTGTCCAATGGGGTTGTAGTTCTCTGAAAGTTAAAGCTCAATTAAATCTCATGGCTATCATTTCTCCATTGAAGGAAGTTTCTTGACATTTATGTCTGTGCTTCAGCGATGATCATTCGATCTTCCATATGGTTCAAGACTATGAGGTGGGTCCTTGGTTGCCAGGTCATGCTGAGATGTTTGTTTTTCATTAGTCAAGCTGGAGTATGATGTGGAAACTACCAGAAGGATTGGCGCTTAATAAGAAAAAGTAGCAGGTCCGTTTGCCAGATATTGTGACGTAGGTGTTTCTGATTGGTCAAAGCTGGGTGATGACTTGGATGGTTGCCAGTGGGTTCGAGGCCTTCAAGTGTTTCCACGTGTTCACTTGTGAAGTGGGGTCACACTTTCAGAAGCAGTAAAGAGCTATCAGATCTTGAAAGAATCGACAGTCATCGCATTTCCTTGATTGAAAGATGCTTAGAATTTTATGCTTGCGGGGATGCGACATGTTGACACCTGTCCAGGCCGAGTAAAGTTAAAGTAAAGTATGGGTTTTTTGCACATGGGTATAATGAAATGTTCTCATTGGTTGAGAACTAAACTTAGAAAATGTGTAAAAATTTATTGCGTGGATTTCTATCAACTGTTTGATACACCAAAAGGATTTTAGATCAACAGTGCATATTCAAATTTGATTTTTGAGCTTCGTGTGAATCAGCTGTGACGGGTTGGCAATAATTATATAGTTAGATTTGATCATTTGAAGCAACACTTCTCCTCCAAGTCTTTCTATCTAGTATCTATACACTTTTCTAAAAGCCCTAGTTAAAAATTCTGCCCAAAAGAGAGCTCTCAGGGAAAACAGAGTACAAGGATAGGGGGTTTTTGAGGATTTACTACAGTTACTCCCACAGACAGATATTGGAAGATCCAGAATGAATGAGTTAGTCCCCCAAAACCCTAGAGACTATGTTAATGATGGACTGTATGATAGGGGATTGTGGATGAGAGATGCCAAAGTAGGAAAGGAATATAATGGTTTGATTCTATTTAAAGCTGCATACTCCCAAAGAAATGCTTGTGATCCCCTCAGTAATATATGGCACTTTGATGTAGGCAAACTCATTGTGCCCAGAGTTTTTATGGATGCTGATCTCCTTATACAAATAGCTAAATGTTATGACCTTGTAACTAGATGTGTTAAGGATATAAATGGAAGGGATTTGATAAGTATTATAGAGGATGAGATTAGACAAGTCTTTTCACTGAATGATCCTTCTATTGGACTGGAGAAGATTGATTTTGAAGAGTTTGGTAAAATTTATTAGGCACTGAGAAACTATGATGCAGGAGCATCCTGGGTGTAAGAGCAATCTTGCATCACCCAAAAATATTTCTGGTTTTGTTTTCAGTAAGGGCTATCTTGTACAGAGCTGCTATTTATGGAAACTTACTATTTTTAGTATGTTGGTCATATGATCTCAGAATGTTCTAGTTTCATAGTTGGAGGTTCATCTTAGTCATTCCAGCCTACCAGTTGAGTTTCATTGCCACATCATCTGTATTGGTGAAGTTATTGAGGTTTTTGGGTATGAAATCTTTTAGGTCAATTTTGAAGGCCTTAGAGGCTCTGAATCATGATCGACCCCCAATTGATTGGTGCTAGCGCATGTCAAGCACTATAGATCTCATCATGGCATTTTCAAAAAGTGGTTACAATAGAAAAATAGAGCTACAGTTAAAAAGTTATGGCCTCCGGAAGTTGGGCTGCCTAAAAGCATATTTTGTATTTCTTTTGAGCCAACCCTATTGTAAAATTGTGAAAATAAAATAATTCTAAGTTTGGTCAGCCCTAAAAGGCTAAATTTCTAGAAGCTTCTCAGGCGGTGGAAATTGCCTATATAAGGAAGGCCCGTAGTGTTGTCTTAGGCAATTTGAGACAATTCTGGGTAGTAGATCTGGGTATTGATTCGAGACTTTGTCCTACAGAATATTGTAAGAGAATGCCCATGTGGCTTTGCATATTGTAAATCTAAAAGTTTGTAATTCCACATTTGTGGAGATAATAAGAAGCCCATTTCCTATTCTTGCATATTATTGTTGTTTCTCTATTTCTGTTATGTGTTTGTGGTATTAAGGGGAGCACCCTTCATTAAGTGGTATTAGAGCAGGAGTTCTTGAGTGTGTAAATAGATCACTGATTGTGAGGTAGTTTGCACCAGGACCATGGGTTAGGGTTTCTGTGTAAACAGATCACTGATTGTGAGGCAGTTTGCACCAGGAACGTGGGTTAGGGTTTTTGTGTAAACAGATCATTAACTATGAGGCAGTTTGCACCAGGACTATGGTTAGGGTTTCAGTGATACGCATGAAAATGCCTCCATGAAGAGAACGTGGCAAAAGAGCTAGTGTTGTGACACCTGAGATTAGAGAGCTCTAGAGACAAGTGCAAGCATTGCAAGAAGAGATTCGTAGAGGAATGAATCTTAATGTCAGAGACGAAAGTGAGGATGAAGCCGAGGGAGAAGGAAATTCTGATCAAGAAGAAGGCAAAATTTTGAACCAGGAGGAAGAAAGATTTTTTTGAGCCATATCTAAGATTGGGAAAAGACCTAAGATTGAGGTTCCTACATTTTTAGGAAATTTTAACCTAGAGGAGTTGATTGACTAGATCAATGAATGTGAAGAATATTTCGAGTACGAAGATATTGAGGATCTTGATCGGGTCAAATTTACGAAGGCTAGACTGAAAGGTCATGCGAAGATCTAGTGGCAAGAGATTCAATTGGAGTGAAATAAAAGAGTGAAAGATAAAATCACAAGATGGGATCGAATGGTGGATAAATTGAAGCGACAGTTCATTCTTGTTGATTATGAGCTTGACCTACTAATGAAAATGCAAAGTTTGAAGCAAGCAGGGAGATCTGTTCAAGAGTATACAGAGGATTTCTATCGAATTCTCATCAAAACAGGCCATATAGAAGCTGATAAGGACAAAGTTTCCCGTTACCTTAATGGGTTGAGGCTGAGCATTCAAGAGGAGCTGAATCTAGTTCGAATGAATAGTATTGAAGAGGCATACTAGTTTGCCCTAAAAGTAGAGGAAAAGATGAACAAGAAGTTTGAGAGCAGACAAAGCGGAAGAGGTCGTGATGGAAGATCTGGTGGATGGTCATATGGAGATCGAAATGAAGATCTGAAAAAGTAGGATGAGGCCAGTAATAGTCAGAATCAGAGAGGAGATAATTTCAATCATTTCTATGATCAGAATAATAGAGATCAAAGAGGAAGAGGAAGAGGACAAGGATTTGGAAGAGGAGGCTTCCGTGGAACATGTTTTCATTGCAGAGAAGTCATAGGGAATTTGAATGTCCTCAATGCCAAGGAAGGATAGATAGGAGGAAAGAAGACTAGGCCAGAGTTGCACATGTAGATGAAGATGCCATATCATCAAATTCTGAAGATGCTGAAAGAGGAGAAACGCTGATTAACAGAAGAGTCCTGTTGAGTGGTGAGAATGAACCTAAGCAAAGAAGGAGCTTGTTTCGCACTAGGTTCAAGTGTGAGAGTAAGTGTTGTGATGTGATCATTGATAGTGGCACTACTGATAATTTGGTGTCAGAAGAGATGGTGACAAAGTTGAAGCTTAAGAGGAAGAAACATCCACATCCATATCAGGTTTCCTGGGTGTAGGATGACCACAAGGTCATGGTCAGTGAACAGTGCCTAGTGAAGTTCAAGATTGACGGGTACCAAGATGAGGTAGTATGTGATGTCATATCTATGGATGCATGTCATATGTTGTTGGATAGACCATCGAAATTTGACAGATGTGTTGTACATGATGGTCATGTGAATACCTATTCTTTGACAAAGGATGGAGTGCGACATAAGCTAAAGCCATTGAAGGAGAGTGAAGAAAAGGTATGTGGTAATGCAAGAATAAGTTTTGTTGATAGAGGAAATTTCTTAGATGGTATGCGGCATGAGCATATGTGTTTTACCTTAATTCCAAAGGCTGGAAAAGAGGAAGTAGAAGATGTACCTAGAAGTTGCAGATTTGTTGAATGAGTTTTAGGATATTGTATCTAATAATGTACCTGATAAATTACCACGGGTAAGGAAGATCAGTCATCAAATGGATTTGATTCCAGAAGCTAGTTTTCCAAATAAGGCAGCACATAGAATGAGACTAGCAGAAAGTGAAGAGTTGAAGATAGATTTGAAGTTTGGTTCATCACATCATCCACAAATTATATATGGAAGTAGCCCCAGAAATGCATCTGAGTCAAGGAAGATAGATAAAGGAGAAATAAGTAGTGCTGAAGTTGAAGATTTTGTAGAACATTTGAAGAACATCCATGAGGAAGTGAGGAAGCACATTACCAAAATGAATGCATAGTATAAGGCTAAGGTAGATCAGAAAAGGAGGCATATGGAATTTCAGGTTGGGGATGAAGTCATGGTTCATTTGCGGAAGGAGTAGTTTCCAATTGGTACATATAACAAGCTGAAAATGAAGAAGTTTGGACCATGTAAGATACTAAAGAAGCATGATTCAGGAAATGCATATGAGGTAGAATTGCCTAGTGAGCTAAATATTTCACCAGTATTTAACATTTCAGATCTGACAGAGTATCATGAATGAGGTGTTGAAGATGAGGTTACAACAACACAATGGAGTATTCCAGCAACCAGTTTAGATTGAAGACATACTAGATAGTCGTGTTGGCAGAAGCACAAGGAACCAAACATATGAAGAGTATTTGGTCAAATGGAAAGGATGACCTATTGAAGATTCATCATGGCTAACGAAGGAGGAGGTTAACCGTCTTGGTTTTCTTTTGTACACTTGAGTCGTGACAGGGTCACTTCTCAAATGACCCCAGGTGTCTGATGCGGGAGCATCCTGGGCGTAAGAGCAATCTTGCATCACCCAAAAATATTTCTGGTTTTGTTTTCAATAAGGGTTATCTTGTACAAAGCTGCTATTTATGGAAACTTACTATTTTTAGTATGTTGGTCATATGATCTTGGAATGTTCTGGTTTCACAGTTGGAGGTTTATCTTAGTCATTTCAGCCTACCAGTTGAGTTTCATTGCCACATTATATGTATTGGCGAAGTTATTGAGTTTTTTGGGTACATAATCTTTTAGGTCAATTTTGAAGGCCTTAGAGGCTCCGGATCGTGATCGATCCCCGACTGATTGGTGCTAGTGCATGTCAAGCACTGTAGATCTCATCATGGCGTTTCTGAAAAGTGGTTACAATAGAAAAATGGAGCTACGGTTAAAAAGTTATGGCCTCCAGAAGTTGGGCTGCCTAAAAGCATATTTTGTATTTCTTTTGAGCCGACCCTATTGTGAAATTGTGAAAATAAAATAATTCTAAGTTTGGTCGGCCCTAAAAGGCTAACTTTCTAGAACCTTCTCGGGCAGTGGAAATTGCCTATATAAGGAAGGCCTGTAGTGTTATCTTAGGCAATTGATCGAGATAGTTCTGGGTGGTAGATCTGGGTATTGATTCGAGGCTTTGTCCTATAGAATATTGTAAGGGAATGCCCATGTGGCTTTGCATATTGTAATTCTAAAAGTTTGTAATTCCACATTTGTGGAGATAATAAGAAGCCCTTTTCATGTTCTTGCATATTGTTGTTGTTTCTCTGTTTCTATTATGTGTTTGTGGTATTAAGGGGAGCACCCTTCATCAGACTATCTGAGGTCTGGTCCTCTAAGAGATTTCCTTGACAAAATTGGTGCCATGTGTGGTTAGCCCAAGCACTTTGGAGCCTTTCAGATTAGATCTTTTCAATATGAGGGCACATGGTATGTACAAGTCCTTGACTTTGATTTTAGGACAAGATGAAGCTACACACATGCCTATCCCATACATGTTCATGATGGTGCAGACCCTACATCCCCACCTAGCATTAAGTTTTGATTTTTCCCCTTATCTTGCAGACTTAATCCAATAGGGATTAATGGGGATAAAAAATATGAAAGTAGGTAGGCCTTTTGCGTGGTATTCTATGTTGATGCATATGCTCTTGTACAATGGTGTTGAATTCTTCAGTAAGACAATGAATATTGTAAGGGAGAAGAATGGAGAAGTATTACCAGTCCAATTGTGGACTACATAGTTGTCATGGGATAGGACTGATGCTAGTTACCTTATTTTTTATAGGAATTTTTCTTCAAGGCTCAGATCCTTGTTATTTTTTGAGAATCCAAGAATTCCCATGGAGTTGCTAAGGCTGATTAGGCCAAAGGAATATTGTAAAGATATCACCATAGTTCATAATTTTGGTGATATAATTTTGTATCCAGTTTCCATAGTGTTCAGAGTATATGGTTGTAGGAAGGCACCTTATGTATTTCCTTACCAAGTCCCTTTGAAGATAGGGTATGCTGAAATTCTAAGACAGATTGGTGACTTGTAGGAAACAACTCTAACTAACAAAGGAAGGGGAACCTTGTTCCCAAGTATTACAATAGCCCACTAGTACATTATTATTAAACAGGGATCAGTGCATTTGAATCAGGTTTTGCAACCTTACAGAATGGCTACTGTAGTAGTAAGGTGTGCAGACAATGAAGGTTTTATCTCTAGAATGTTTAAAGAGAAAACAAGGTGTGTTGTTTTGGAACACCAGTTCAATTTCCCTGAGGATATAGTCAAGACTAAGTTTGATCTTCAAACTCAAGAAATTAAGAAAGAAAAGTGGTTAATCTATAAAAAGACTATAGATTTTATCCGGATTTTTGACAAAGAATATGACCCATTGAAGGCTTTTCAACTATGGGCAAGGAAAGTGGATGCCCTTATGAAGCATTTTGAGGGAATCATACAAGCAAAAAATGAGAAGGCTGTGGTTATCAAATTTGATCCTGATAGGGCAAGAAGAATTTTAAGTCAGCCAGGATATACAAAGTTGACCCTTAGGGGGATGTGTAAAGTTTAGGAGAGAAAGGGATACAATGTCCTGCTCCCAACTCAACAAAAAGATAAGGCTCTTCCATCCACTTCCAAAGGAAAGAAACCCATGAGTGATCCAATGATAGAAGATCCCTCTCCAAAGAGGCAAAGATAGAAGGAACCTCAGCCAGAATGGGGGATGTATTCCCCTTCTCAGTCTCCATTACAATTAGATGAACACGGAGTTGCTCAGTAACTAGTGCAATTAAGCAATGAGGGAAACATTTTTGTTACAAGTGATGAAATACAAGAGGGGATGCCAGAGGCACCCAAAGGAATAGAAATGGACCTCATAGTGGAAGAGTTTGAAGGTAAGCAACTAGACCCAATTTTGAAGTAGGCCAATGATGCTTTCATCTCAGATGATAATTTTGTTAAAACTAGGGCATTTCTTCAATTTTTGTGGAGGATAAAAATTAATCAATACAAAGAGATTTGTGATAAAAAGAAAGAGGAGTTTCCTGATAGGGATATAACTGAAATTGAAAATGAAACAAAGGGGGAGATGATGAAGAAATTTGAGAAAATAACCCCAAAAGAAGGTAGAGCCATGGTTCATACTACAGGAGTGTTGATTATCCCTGAATGGGATATTGTTGATGCAATTGTTTTTGACACAATTAGGAAAAGTGAGATTATAGTCCATTCTACTATAGAGAAAGCATGATAGGCTGCTAGAGGGGTGGCCTTTTCTGATGATCATGTAGCCCTAGTCATGTGGTCCCTTAAGAGGGAATGAAATAAAGATAAGGAGGCATTCCCCTTAGAGTTTTCAGGTAGCTTGTTAGTACATAGAGTGGGTGAGACTTCAAATGTTGAAGCCTCAAATATGATCTTGGAGACAGCCAAGTTTAATCTGAAGGTGGCAGAAAAGGATGCTCAAGAGAAAGAAGAATTGAGGATTAAGTTTGAGACTATTCTCAAATCCTACAATGAGATGAAGGTAGAGATGATTGAGAAAGAGAAGTTGGTAGCACAACTTTCTGGACCACAAGATCATAGATCACCTCAGCTAATGATTGCTGATAGACCTACAGTGGCTTCTTCTTCTAGCCCCATTGTTGAGTTCCCACCATCCTTCTTCCTGGAAATAAATATAGATGTAAGAGTTAGATGGGAAAAGCAACAATTGCTTGAAGAAAGGGATAGATTAAGAGAGACCAGGGTAGAGCTGGAAAAACAAAAGGATGAACATATGAAGGCTAAGTGCCTTACGAATAAAAAATATGAAGATAAATTCACAGAGGTAGTGATGCAATTTTCTCATGATCTGAACCCCTCAATTTTATTTGACCACGCTAGAAGATTGCAAATATTGTTCACATCTTTAGGTAATCACAAGGCTGAATTAGGGCCAATTTTGGATAAATGGATAGGAAGGGCATCAAATGATGAAGGGTGCTCCCCTTAATACCACAAACACATAACAGAAATAGAGAAACAACAACAATATGCAAGAACAGAAAATTGGCTTCTTATTATCTCCACAAATGTGGAATTACAAACTTTCAGAATTACAATATGCAAAGCCACATGGGCATTCCCTTACAATATTCTGAAGAACAAAGCCTCGAATCAATACCCAGATCTACTACCCCGAACTATTCTGAACTGCCTAAGACAATAATACAGCCTTCCTTATATAGGCAATTTTCCACCGCCTGGGAAGGTTCCAGAATTTTAGCCAATAAGGCCGACCAAACTTAGAATTATTTTTTTATTTTACATTTCATTACATCATAGTCGGCTCAAAATAAATTTTGAAACCCGAACAGAAATTTTGAAGAAAAATCATTTTCCGCCATTTCAGGTGACCCAACTTCTGAAGACCATAAGTCATCACCAGTTGACCCGATTGACTATTGTAACCCCATTTCGGAAAGGGCGCGAGGAGCTCTACAACACTTAAAATAAGCAAGCTTCATTCAGCCCAAAATTCGACCTCATCCGGGGCCTCTAAAGCCTTCAAAACTGAGTTCGAAGTTTCTGTACCCTGCTGCCAATACCGAAAATCTTCAATATCTTCCAACATACACTTGATCTGGCAATGAAACTTTACTGGCAGACTTATATGACCAAAATGAACCTCCAAGAAAGAAATCAGATCATTTTGAGCACATACAAAAATTACCAAAAATAGTAACTTTCCATAAATAGCAGCTCTGCACAAAATAGCCCTTATTGAATACAAAAATAGAAATATTTTTGGGTGATGCAAGATTGCTCTTACACCCAGGATGCTCCTGCATCAGACACCCGGGGTAATTTGAGAAGTGACCCTGTCACGACTCAGGTGTGCAGAGGAAAACCAAGACGGCTAATCTCCTCCTTTGTCAACCATGATGAATCTTCAACAGGTCGTCCTTTCCACTTGACCAGATATTCTTCATATATTCTGTTCCTTGTGCTTCGGCCAATACGACTGTCTAGTATATCTTCGATCTCCTTAGTGTCTGAACTAGTTGCTGGAATACTCCACTGTGCTGTTGTGATCTCATCTTCAACACCTCCTTCATGATACTCTGTCAGGTCTGAAATGTTAAACATTGGTGAAATATTTAGCTCAGTAGGCAATTCTACCTCATATGCGTTTCCTGAATCATGTTTCTTCAGTATCCTACATGGTCCAAACTTTTTCATTTTCAGCTTGTTATATGTACCAACTGGAAACCGCTCCTTCCGCAAATGAACCATGACTTCATCACCAACTTGAAATTCCTTATACCTCCTTTTCTCATCTGCCTTAGCCTTATACTGTGCGTTCATCTTGGTAATATGCTTCCTCACCTCCTCATGGATGTTCTTCAAGTGTTCTGCAAAATCCTCAGCTTCAGCACTACTTATTTCTCCTTTATCTATCTTCCTCAATTCAGATGCATTTCTTGGACTACTTCCATATACAATCTGGAATGGTGATTTACCAGTGCTCCTGTTGACAGAATTATTGTATGAAAATTCTGCCTGTGGTAAAATCAAATCCCATCCTGTTGGCTTATCTCCAACCAAACATCTCAGCAAATTTCCCAAACTCCTATTCACCACCTCTGTTTGTCCATCAGCCTGTGGATGATGTGATGAACTGAACTTCAAATCTGTCTTTAACTTCTTCCACAATGTACGCCAGAAATATCCAACAAACTTAGTGTCCCGATCTGAAACTATGGTCTTTGGCAAACCATGAAGTCTCACTACTTCTCTGAAAAATAATTTTGCTACATGAACAGCATCATTAGTCTTCTTGCAGGGAATGAAATGTGCCATCTTTGAAAATCTGTCAACTACCACAAAAATTGAATCGTGTCCCCGCTGTGTCCTCGGTAAACCAAGAACAAAGTCCATACTGATATCCTCCCAAGGCTTCTCTGGTATAGGTAATGGCTGATACAACCCTGTATTCTGCTTCACTCCTTTCGCCATCTGACATACTCTGCAACTCTGTACAAACTTCTTCACATCTTGCTGCAATTGTGGCCAATAATAATTCTCACCAACCAGAGCAAGGGTTTTATCACGACCAAAGTGTCCAGCCAATCCTCCACTATGCTTCTCCTTGATGAGATTCTCCCTCATAGAACTTCGTGGAATGCACAACTGACTCCCTCTGAATAGTATATCATCCTGGATGATGAAATCCAACCATTTCGTCCTGTCTAGAGTAACAGGTTTTTTACAAGCTTTCCAAGCTTCACCAAAATCAGGATCCTCTGGATACAAATTCTTGAGCTCCTTGAACCCAACCACTTCAATCTGCATTTCTGTCAGCAGTAGTTGCCTTCTGCTAAGAGCATCTGCAACCCTATTAGACTTTCCACTCTTGTGTTTCAAAACAAATGTATAACTCTGCAAAAATTCAACCCATTTCAAATGCCTTTGATTCAACTTTCCTTGACTATTCAAATATTGCAAAGCTTGATGATCAGTATACAAAACAAACTCTTTAGGAAGCAAATAGTGTCTCCACTTCTTTAATGCTTGAACTATAGCATAAAATTCTTGATCATAAACAGAATATTTTCTCTTGGCATCATTCAACTTCTCACTGAAATAAGCAATAGGTTTACCTTCTTGGCTCATAACAGCTCCTATTGCAGTACCACTAGCATCACAATCTACTTGAAACACCTTATTAAAATCTGGAAGTGCTAAAACAGGTTGTTCTGTAACTTTTTGTTTCAACAATTGAAAACTCTTTTCTGCCCCATTAGTCCACTTATACTCTTTTCTATCCCCTCTCATTGTTTCAGTCAAGGGTCCACAAATACTGCTAAAATTTCTGATAAACTTTCTGTAAAAGCTAGCTAGACCATGAAAAGATCTTACCTCAGTAGCATTCCTTGGAGTAGGCCATTCAAGGATAGCCTGTACCTTCTCTGGGTCCATTTTTAAACCTTCTCCTGAAACTACAAACCCCAAATACACCAACTCTTTCTTCACAAAACTGCACTTCTTCAAATTAATCAACAATTTCTCTTCTCTCAGCTTCTCAAATACCATACGAATATGCATCATATGCTCCTCCAATGTCTTACTAAAGATCAGAATATCATCTAGGTAAACAATGACAAACTTACCTAGAAATTCTTTCAGAACCTCGTTCATGAGCCGCATGAAAGTGCTCGGTGCATTGGTTAGCCCAAAAGGCATGACTAACCACTCATACAGTCCTTCCTTTGTCTTGAAGGCAGTCTTCCATTCATCTCCTTCTCTGATCCGAATCTGATGATATCCACTTTTCAGATCTATCTTTGAAAAATACACAGCTCCACTCAAACAGTCCATAATATCATCCATTCGTGGCAATGGAAACCTGTACTTGATTGTGATCTTGTTTATTGCCCTAGAATCTGTACACATCCTCCACTCTCCATTCTTCTTTGGTGCTAATACCGCTGGTACAGCACAGGGACTCAGACTCTCATGGATCAATCCTTTCTGTAGCAGTTCATGTACTTGTCTATTCAACTCCTCACTTTCTGCAGGTGTCATTCTGTGTGCTGCCTTATTCGGCAAACTCGCTCCTGGGATCAAATCCATTTGATGACTGATCTTCCTGACTGGTGGTAATCCATCAGGCACATTATCGGATACAATATCCTGAAACTCATTCAACAAATCTGCAACTTCTACAGGAACATCTTCTACTTCCTCTTTACCAGCTTTTGGAATTAAAGCAAAACATACATGCTCATGCCTCATACCATCTAGGAAATTTTTTCCATCAACAAAAGTTATCCTTGCATTACCACATACCTTTTCTTCAGTCTCCTTCAATGGTTTTAGCTTATGTCGCACTCCATCCTTTGTCAGGGAATAGGTATTCACACAGCCATCATGTACAGCACATCTGTCAAACTGCCATGGTCTACCCAACAACATATGACTTGCATCCATAGATATGATATCACACAATACCTCATCTTGGTATCCGCCAATCTTGAACTTCACTAGGCATTGTTCATTGACCATGACCTTGTGGTCATCCTGTACCCAGGCAATCCGATATGGATGTGGGTGTTTCTGTCTCTTGAGCTTCAACTTTGTCACCATCTCTTCTGACACCAAATTGTCAGTGCTTCCACTATCGATAATCACATCACAACATTTACCTTCACACTTGCACCTGGTGCGAAACAAGCTCCTCCTTTGCTCAGGTTCATTCTCACCACTCAACAGGACTCTTCTGTTAATCAACGTTTCTCCTCTTTCAGCATCTTCAGAATTTGATGATCTGGCATCTTCATCTACATGTGCAATTCTGGCCTGGCCTTCATTTCTCCTGTCTGTTCTGCCTTGGCGCTGAGGACATTCAAATGCCCTATGACCTTCTTCTCCACAGTGAAAACATGTTCCACAGAAGCCACCTCTTCCAGATCCTTGTCCTCTTCCTCTTCCTCTTTGATCTCTATTATTCTGATCCTGGAAGCGATTGGAATTATTTCCTCGCTGATTCTGACTGCTACTAGCCTCATCCTTCTTTTTCGGATCTTCATTTCGGCCACCATATGACCGTCCACCAGATCGTCCACCGCGACCTCTTCCATTTTGTCTGCTCTCAAACTTCTTGTTCAGCTTTTCCTCTACTTTTAGGGCAAACTGGTATGCCTCCTCAATACTGTTCATTCGAACTAGATTCAGCTCCTCCTGAATGCTTGGCCTTAACCCATTAAGGTATCGGGCAACTTTCTCCTTATCAGCTTCTGCATGGCCTGTTCTGATGAGAAGTCGATAGAACTCCTCTGTATACTCCTGAACAGATCTTCCTGCTTGCTTCAAACTTTGCATTTTCTTTAGTAGATCAAGCTCATAATCAACAGGAATGAACTGTCGCTTCAATTTATCCACCATCCGATCCCATCTTGTGATTTTATCTTTCCCTCTTCTATTTCGCTCCAATTGAATTTCTTGCCACCAGATCTTCGCATGACCTTTCAGTCTGGCCTTCGCAAATTTGACCCTATCAGGACCCTCAACATCTTCATACTCAAAATATTCCTCACATTCATTGATCCAGTCGATCAATTCCTCTGGGTTAAGATTTCCAGAAAATGTAGGAACCTCAATCTTAGGTCTTTTCCCAATCTTGGAAATCGCCCGAAAAAGTCTTTCTTCCTCATGGTTCACAATTTCAACTTCTCCTTCTTGATATTCTTCTTCAGCTTCATCCTCGCTTTCGTCTCTGACATTAAGATTCATTCCTCTGCGAATCTCTTCTTGCAATGCTCGCACTTGTCTCTGCAGCTCTCTAACCTCAGGTGTTACAACACTAGCTCTTCCGCCACGTTCCCTTCGTGGAGGCATTTTCGTGATGCGCGCTGAAGCCCTAGCCACGGTCCTGGTGCAAACTGCCTCACAGTCGGCGATCTGTTTACACACTCAAGAACTCCTGCTCTGATACCACTTGATGAAGGGTGCTCCCCTTAATACCACAAACACATAACAGAAATAGAGAAACAACAACAATATGCAAGAACAGAAAATTGGCTTCTTATTATCTCCACAAATGTGGAATTACAAACTTTCAGAATTACAATATGCAAAGCCACATGGGCATTCCCTTACAATATTCTGAAGGACAAAGCCTCGAATCAATACCCAGATCTACTACCCCGAACTATTCTGAACTGCCTAAGACAATAATACAGCCTTCCTTATATAGGCAATTTTCCACCGCCTGGGAAGGTTCTAGAATTTTAGCCAATAAGGCCGACCAAACTTAGAATTATTTTTTTATTTTACATTTCATTACATCATAGTCGGCTCAAAATAAATTTTGAAACCCGAACAGAAATTTTGAAGAAAAATCATTTTCTGCCATTTCAGGTGACCCAACTTCCGAAGACCATAAGTCATCACCAGTTGACCCGATTGACTATTGTAACCCCATTTCGGAAAGGGCGCGAGGAGCTCTACAACACCTAAAATAAGCAAGCTTCATTCAGCCCAAAATTCGACCTCATCCGGGGCCTCTAAAGCCTTCAAAACTGAGTTCGAAGTTTCTGTACCCTGCTGCCAATACCGAAAATCTTCAATATCTTCCAACATACACTTGATCTGGCAATGAAACTTTACTGGCAGACTTATATGACCAAAATGAACCTCCAAGAAAGAAATCAGATCATTTTGAGCACATACAAAAATTACCAAAAATAGTAACTTTCCATAAATAGCAGCTCTGCACAAAATAGCCCTTATTGAATACAAAAATAGAAATATTTTTGGGTGATGCAAGATTGCTCTTACACCCAGGATGCTCCTGCATCATCAAACATGAAGCTTTTCTACATGCTTTCAAAGGCCCAACTCAATCTAGACCCTTAGATTAAATCGGTGCATAAATTTGTAAGGAGTATGGTTGAATTTAGAATAATCCTAGATGATTTTGAGAGAAAATCCAATGTGTTAAAAAGGGAGTTAACACTTTTAGGTTGTGAGTTAATACTAGGGGTTTTCAAAGGAAATGGTGAGTTAAAGGAATTGTTCAAATGGAGAGAAGAGAAGGATGGATATTTTTCAGCAAGAATGACAAGTATTTTGACTTCGAAAAACACTCTTTCTTTCATCCACACCATCAAGGTACTAATGATTGCAAAATCAAAATTTGATTTTATTTAGCAGGAAGTCAAGCAGATGGAAAGCAAGTGGGAGAAATTGTCCTAAAGAAAGGATGAGATAATGAATTTTGTTTTCCCAAGTGAGGAGATATTCAATAAATGGAGATATCAGTACATGCCCCATGTTGAAAAGCCTGATGCTCCATTTACTTCTTAAGGTGATCAAAAGGGTTGTGACTCAGTCCTAAAGCAGGTGAGATGTAAAAAATATTTATTGCAGGAAAGATCATGAAGAAAAGGCAATCAGATTTGTTTGAAGGGATCGAGGAAAGAATTGAAGACTCGAAGATAGGTGGCTCGCCTACAAAATATCGGTCCAGGATCTGATTGAGTCATTTATTGTAAACCTAGCGAGGTTGTAATTTTTTAGGGTAAAGTTTTGTAAACCCTAATATGATCAGAAGCTTGTTGCATTCCTTTCCTATAAAAGGATTTTTCATGATCATATTAGGTATTGAGAGTTTAGGTGTCCAGAAGATGAAAATTTGAAACCGTAGCCCTCAGTCGAGGATTGTAATATTTTGTATCATTTCTTGTCAAAGTAATAGAAGAAAGTACATGTTGCTACCATTTTCTGTAGGCTTGTTTCTCAAGATATATTGTGTAGGAATGATCAAAGTTCACTATACTTAATACAAATTTCAGGTCTTTATCTCTCCTTTGTGTCAAATTTGTGAATTTCTGAGCTTATCAGAGACCTAAATCTATGTTTTTTATTTTGAGTTCTGATCTAGGGTTGGATTAAAAATTGCTCTAAATAGAATACATGTTCACTTGATTTGTATAAGGATTATCTATAAGAAGGAAATAGTTTGAAGTATTTGTGTTTATGATTATGAACTAAGTTACTCTGGGATCTTTGTATTTCCTTTATATTTTGGTGATTTTAGCCCAATGGATAAGGCACTGGCCTGTATGAGTGTGTCTTTAGTTTATGAGGATTGATTGAGATCATTACAATCAGAATTAAAATAATCAGAACCAGTTTTTAATTTTTACTTGTTGATTGAGGAAGTAAGTGTCCTACCCTAGTGATGGAGAGTCAATGAATAATAGGTTGTTATTTAGTACTTTCTCACTGATATTTTTTATTGAATCTAGTATCAAGTTAAGAACAGAGTTGTATTTATTGGATCAGGTATACCCACCTTGGTTTTTGCAGAGCCAAAAGTGAAGAGGGTAGTCTTGTTCCTATAGTTGGTCCAATTACCTACATATTTCCATATATTTGGAGCTAACCCCTCCTTAAAATTAGTCTTAGGTATATTGGTGTCTCATGGAGTGTAAAATATTTTCAAGAACCAATAAGTTCACCAGTTGAAGCAACAACTGAAGATCAGTTAATGCTAACTGACAAACCTCATGACAGTGAAGAAACTGAGTTAGACAAAGACATAGACTCTACACCGGTTTCCCCTTCACCAAATCCAAAGAAGAAGAAGTTATATGTGAAAAAAAGGGCACACATAAGGTCTACAACTGTAGCCTCACCTCCACCGAAGAAAGGAGTAGTGAAGATTTCAAGACCAAAGGAAGCAGCACGAACCAAAACATACACAAAAAGATGTACTAAAATAACTATTGTTGATGCCCCAAGGAAAAGAAGAAAGTCGATTAGGGGTAAGGATAATTTAGAAGATGAAGAAGATGATAATAATCAATTTAAAGTTGTTAGTAATAAGAGTAGATCAATTGATGAATTAGCAGAAGAAATAATTGAGAATGGTGAACTTAGTGATCCTAAAATTAGTCGGTTTGAACTTCTGTCAACCAAGGATCAGAATAAACTTGAAGAGGCAATCATCCAGATGATGATTCGATTCAAAAGAGTTCTCATCAAGTTTTCCAAACATCTACCTAAGGCACTAGAGGAAATAATTTCACAAAAATGGTCCTATGCCTTAGATACCAAGAAGAGAATGAGGGAACAATCCCTAGCTTTGGCAATATCTCAATTGACTGTCCCTAAAATTGAGGAACACATGAGAAAATATGCAAAGAGGTTTAGAGTAAAGAATCGGGCACTGCAGATACTTGATGAAAATTTGGTAGATATAGATGAGAATAGTCAACTTATCTGGACTTCAATAGTTCAAGCCCAAGAGCAAGTAGAAAAGATGCATTAGCCAAAATTTCTCAGAAGAAGCTGAAAACAAAAGGAAAGGGACTTCACATTGATGATGCAGACCTGGCACTGCAACAAGATAAGATAGATATATCAGATACCGAGGTACCTGATACTATAGATGCCATTGAGGAGTTGAATTTTACACAGGATGCACCAGATCAAGCTGAGATCCACATCATAAATGACACTGCACTTGATGTACTCATTAAGAACATCACAAATGGTAATCCTGATGACATAGATGCTGATGAAGATGTGACTATTGCTGGAGTCAAAACAAAAGATGAAGGTACACTTACTGAGCCAACAATAACATCTTTACCCAGTGAACTTCCTATTCTGATGGAAGCAGTTGAAATAGTCTCTAAGGAGAAACCCAAAGGCTCAATCCCCAAGAAACTAATGGATACATTAGGGGATCAAGGAACCAATACACTTGAAGAGACAAATGAGCCAGAGGCAAAAGAGGTAGAAACATAGGGTCAAGATGACCCTAAAGAAATTGAGGCAACCCCACCTAACACTACATCAGAGGCTCCATCTCATTCAACCAACACACAGGTTATGAGGAGTAGAAAAAGGAGGATAATGTGTCAATTGGGCATGAACCACAAAATGTAGAGGAAAAAGAAATTATTCCATTTGTTAAGTGATCACCTCAAGAGACAAAGAAGAAGAAGAAGAAGAAGCATGGAAAAAGGCCGGTCACACTTGAAGAAGTCATTGTTGTACCAGAATGTGACCCAAGGACACTAGACCCCCAAGAACTGAGAAAATATGGGAGCTTTGTACAAGGAAAGAAGCTTAGGAGAAGCTGAGAAAGGAATGCAAGAGCAAGGAAATTTTAGAGAATGTAAGAGACATCTTACAACAAGTTGTACTTGAGGTACAAATCAATGAAGATACACCAATTATGGACCAACTTGCTACACTTGCACAAGAAATCAATGCACCAGACCCCAAAGCAGAAAAGACAATTGAAGAAAGGACATAATCCAAAATACAGAACAAGCTAGCAAAGAAAATCAGCCAGGAAGTGGAAATAAATACGGTAAATTTATCTGAGGTAATAACCGACATTCAATCTATTACTCAGATAATTATTCAAATGTTGGTAAAGCTTTGCACTATGGAGAACTTCACTATTGAGATCAATGAGAAGATAAAATAGTTGGATACCGAAATCCAAGCCAGTGCATAAGAAGCCTTAACCGAGCCAAATGATTTTAATAAGCACATACTCAAAGTTCAAGAACTTGGCAGTTAAGAGAATATTTGAGGAAGTAGGAGGATAGGATAAGTGACCAAGTAACCGAGCTGCTTCCCCACCTTAAAATATTTGAGAAGCATATAGTCAAAACACAAGCTTTAGTTGCAGCACTAGAAATTTCTATGTTGGAAAACATCTTTGACATGCATGCACAAGTCGGTCTTGAGCACATTGCTCTAACCAAATTGAAAGAGGAATGGGCAAACCTCTTAGATTCTTTGAAGAAAACCCACCAGCACATATTTGATAAACTGTAAGTACACAATTTTGAGTTTGGCATTATTATCAAAAAGGGGGAAAACATAATGTATATGCCAAATTATGTAATTATTTGATAAGTGTACTACACATATACCAAGAGTATGCACCGAGGGGGAATTTTAATAGAAAATTTATCTATGTATATATGGAGAATTTAGAACATTTTTTAGATATCAAGTCTATATACATTACAAATTTTGATACTAATGCCAAAGGGAGAGAATGTTATCTCTATTTGAGCATTAAGTATTGCCATTAGTATCAAAGAAGGTTAGTTGGTTACCTATGCTATTTAGTCAATAAAAGGGAGAACTAGAGGCTACACATGCTAGTTGGTTAACTATATAAGCCTTCATACCGAGTAGTAAAAGGTAGTACTGAGAACTAAAAGGAAATAGTTTTAATTGAACACTAGAGCAGTATTACTGAGCATTAGTGTATACCGATACCGAGCATCAATAAACACCAAGAAGATTGGACACCGAGCACCAGTGTATTCACCGAACAATATTGATAGTGTTTATCGAGCAATCCAAGAAATGACATAGTAATCAGTTTTGGCACATTTATCTATGCAAACGGTTATAATAGAATCATAAACTATTTTACCAAGATCAAGGAGCATTTATTATAGATGTAATCATTAAATGTGATGATGATATCTATGTAATTTTTAGATCTAGGTTATTTTTGTGTACCGCAGATCTTAGGTTATTTTCCTAAGATGATGTAAACCTAATTAGGTCATGAAGTTTAGGCAGTGATGGAAATCATAGCATTATGCTATATATTTGTATTTCATGACATTTTGATAGAAGCTTTGACACATGAATGCAAAGGACAAGAAGGAGATCTTGAAGTAAGTAGTCATATCCAAGACTTCAGTTATCAGATAAGGTTGAGCAACATTCAGAGATATTCAATTTATTCAGAATTAGTCAAGGCTACTGAGCAGTGTAGAGGAACAATATCTACACATTGAGGTGATATATTGATATTTCATAGATCTGATTCAGATAAGCATACGTTGTCAATTACAGATACTTTCTATTATTCTCTAATCATTGTAACAGAGTTAAATCTCTTAACATAATAGACCTAGCAGTCTTTTTGTAAATCTCTTAACCGAGTACATACTCAAGTAGTGTTGTTGAAATCCTTTAAATAGGTAGATCTAGTCGATCTTATTGTTACTCCTAACAGGGTAAGATCATTAGAAGTGATCACAACTTGTAGCCTTAACTAACATACTTTATTATTTGCAGTAGTGAGGAATTTGTGGGTGTCATCCCCACCGCATTTTTTACCTTCTCACAAGGGTTTATGTGTAACCAAAATACTTATGTTATGTGATTGAATTGTTGTTTGTTTTCATGCAATTTACATTTACAAGTTAATTGAATGAATGATGCATACAATGGATTTAGTTGGATAGACTAGTTTACTTCTGTTTGCTAATTAAGTTTGAAGTTAAAAGTTTTGAGGGCACTGATTCACCCCTCCCCTCTCAGTACCTTATCTCTCCATTCCAAAAAATACAAAATCCTCAAAGGTTCAAAAAATATCACACAAAAGGAGGGGTTGCTGACACTCTCTCTGTCTCCATCTCTTGGAGGTGGCATGGTGCTACTACCAGAACTTGTTGGAGGTGGATCATGAATTAAAACCATTAAAAGGTACATCATGAGATATTTATGTAAAGGCATTAAAACTTAAAACATAATGAATTAATTATGTCACCATATAAGTCAATGTTTCCTAAGGGGTCCCATTGGGTCACTTGACCCGTTAATAAGTCCTAGTTAGACCTTTTAGGATACCATAGGACTCATTAATGTTTCCTAGGACCCATTAATAGATCATAGATGTATTTAAGACTACTTATGACCCATTTATGTGTCATTAGAACCCTTAGTACACATTAGAACCCCTTAGGACCCATTATTGTATTCTAAGACCCTTTAGTACCCATTAATGGGTCCTAAGTGATCATATCATTAGTTTAGTTCTATAAGTCATATTCATTAACCCTAAGGTATTTATTAATTATACTTATTTATTCACTAATGTAAATATGTATTGCATTGATTCATTGATCTATAATTAAGGTTTAGGTACATGATAATCTATTCTAAACATCATAAGGTTAAGGTTATGATTCAGGTACATTGATCATAAACATCATAAGCATCCATTATAAACATACATCATAGGAATCATATGCATCATAAATCACCATCCATCACATAAACAATAAACAGTCCATATACCATCAATAATGACGCAGGGGCAGGGTAGATACAAGTAGAATCAAGCAGGATTGAATCCACTTGAATCCACAAACAAGCCCTTGCTTAGAGTTACACAATGGAAGAAATATAATATCACATGAAATAAATGAAATCACAATGGATATGAGACAATCAAATGGCAGAAACAATAGAGAATTATATTATTTCTATCAACATGCCCAACTGTGAGGCCTTCCGGGTTTCGGCCTTATATAATGAGAATTATGAAATCAGAATTATAGCTTGCATCCTATCTTTGTCTCCAATGATATATCTTGATAATCCTTCCTAGATCTCACTCATCATGATCTTCTCTTGATTCCCTACTACATCAATCTAGACTCTTTATATAGCCAGCTAAGCCACAGGTCGCCCAGTCAGGCATTTAATTACAATATGGGTCTAGTCTCAAGATTTAAACCAAAACTAATGCTAGAATTAATATAAATTGATGCGCCTTTGGATTTAGGTCCTCAAATGACCCAAAAACATTCATTTAACTATGAAAGGCCCCATTTGATCACACGGAACATCGCAAGAAGAAACACCACATGTTTCACCTGAAAACTGGTAGAAAATAGGTCCCAGGGAAAAATGGGCATAAATTTTTACTCATAATGAATTGGGGCTTGTGCTCTTGGGAAATGATATTAATTTAGGTCCTCTAAAAGTACTTAAGAGTGCAAAGTCTGAATCCTTATAGACCAAGGCTGCCAACATGAACAATCAGCACCAAAACTGTAGGAAAACACTGCTCCGACGGCAAGGAAAATAGCTGTAACTTTGAAACAGTCTGTCCAATCTTTATGTGCTCATAGGAGAAGGTTCCCAAATAGGTCCTAAAAATCATGCAAGCTTCACACACCATGAAACCATAAAATGCAAAGATTATAAAGAAAACAACAACAAACAGGTACAAAAATCAAAAAATGTTTTTGGTTGATGCAAGATTGCTCAAAGACCCAAGATGCTCCTGCATTAGACACCTGGGGTAAATAAAGAAATGATGTCCACATCAGGCACTACTCATATTCTGACCTGAATCATAAATATCCAACTCAACTTGTGTAATCCATGAACTGTCTTCAACTGGCTTGTCTTTCCACTGAACTAGGTATTCCATGTAGTCTTTTCCTCTTGTACTCTTGCTCACTCTTTTATTCAAGATCTTCTCAATGCTATCTCTATTCTTCTTAGGATAATCAAGATCATCTTCTATCTCATCATTTGATTCAAAGTACTCAAATATATCAGCAATATTGAATATAGGTGATATATCCATGTCCTCTGGTAATTCCACTTCATAAGCATTTCCATTGTCAAACTTCTTTAGAATCTTACAAGGTCCAAATTTCTTCATTTTCAGCTTGTTGTAGGTACCAACTGGAAATCTATTCTTTTTTAAATAAATCATAACCTCATCTCCAACTTCAAAAGATTTATGTCTCCTTCTCTTGTCTGCTCTTTGTTTATATTTCAGATTACTGTCCTCCAAATTCTTTTTAACTTCATCATGCAAAGTTCTCATGTATTCTGCAAAATGATTAGCTTTAGCACTTCTTCTTGTTTCAATAGGTAAATCTCTCAGCTCTGTGGTTCCCTTAGGCTAAAATCTAGTAACAATCTCAAATGTTGTCCTCTTAGTACTTCTATTCATAGAATTATTATATGCAAACTCCGCTTGTGCCAAAACTAAATCCCAATTAGCAAGCTTATCTCCAACTAAACATCTCAACAAGTTTCCCAAACTTCTATTCACAACTTCAGCCTTTCCATCTATCTGAGGGTGAAATGTAGAACTAAACTTCAAATCAGTATTCATCTTCTTCCAAAGTGTTGTCCAAAAGTAACTAGTAAACTTTGTATCTCTATCTGAAACAATAGATTTAGGCAAACCATGCAATCTTACCACTTCCTTGAAGAATAATTCAGCTACATGCAATGCATCAGATGTCTTCTTACAAGGTATGAAATGAGCCATCTTAGAAAATCTGTCAACCACTACCAAAATAGAATCATTACCTTTGTGAGTTCTAGGTAATCCAAGAACAAAGTCCATACTCACATCTTCCTAAGGTCTATCAGGTACAAGCAAAGGTGTGGACAATCCAACATTCTGACTAGTTCCTTTTGCTACTTGACAAATTTTGCAACCTTTAACCATTCTTTGTACATCTCTATAAATCTGTGGCCAAAAGTATCTTTTTAAAATCAAATTCACAGTCTTATCAATCCCAAAATGTCCAGCAAGTCCACCACTATGTTTCTCCTTTATTATGTTCTCTCTCATAGATCATCTAGGTATGCATAATTGAATTCCTTTAAACAACATGTCTTCTTGAATGAAATAATCAGTCCACTTATCACTCACTATGTGTTCCTTACAAGCTTTCCAAGGCTCTGCAAAATCAATGTCAGTCTCATACAAGCACTTCAAATCATCAAAACCAAGTACCTCAACTCTCATCTCTATCAACAAACTTCTTCTTTGACTCAAGGCATCAACAACCTTATTTGACTATCCACTTTTATGCTTCAATGAAAAGAAAATATTCCATTCTTTCATTTCTCTTGTAAATGTTTTATCATCAGCCAAGCATACTCTAACTGTAGTATAGTGACTTTCATCAAAATTCTCTATCAAAGGCAACAATACTTATTTCTTTCCATCTATCCAAATAGTATATTGATTCAATCTACCATCATGCAAAGCTTTCCTATCATACTGCCAAGGTCTACCCAAAAGAATATGACAACAATCCATAGGCGTAATATCACACAAGACTTCATCATGATAATTCCCAATTTTGAATTTGACAAGGCATTGTTCACTTACAAGTAGTTTATGTTCCTTCTGGATCCAAGCAATATGGTAAGGCTTAGGATGTTTCAATCTCTGCAACTACAATTTGTTTACCAGCTCTTCAGATGCCAAATTATCAAAACTTCCACTATCAATGATTACCTTGCAACATTTATCTGCGATCTTACATCTGGTTCTGAACAAACTTTTCCTCAAAATAGGTTCCTCATCAGCTTCTTCATTCCACAATATCCTTCTTCACATCAAGTTCTCACCATATTTAGGTTCATTAGACATTTCCTCAACTTCTTCACAAGCCAAATTATTTCTACCATTACCTCCAGTCTTCTTTCCAGAGTTAGTACATTCAAAAGCTCTATGTCCTTCTTCACCACATTTGTAACAAGTACCCTTAAACCAAGATTTCTCCTCTTTTCCCATTATTGTTATTCCTAGAGTAACTAGTATAGCTACCTCTAGAGTAATTACCTCCTTTACTAGCAAGGTCATCTTCCCATCTTTTATCTTGTGTTGCATTGTCAGATCTGCTGCTTTCTCCATAAGATCTTCCTCTACTTCTCTGAAATCTGCCACCTCTTCCTCTTTGTCTTTGTTCATGTTTCTTTGTCAATCTTTCTTTAGCCTTCAAAGCAAATTGATATGCTTCTTCCACACTATCAATCTTCACATAACTGATCTCATCTTGAATTGATGTCCTTAGGCCATTCAGATATCTAACCACCTTCTCAACTTCATCATCCACATGTCCAGATCTGATATCCAATTTGTAAAATTCCTTAGTATATTCTTTTACACTCATGTCTTTTTGTCTCATATTTTGCATTTTTCTCATCAAACTAACTTGGTAGTCAATTGGAAGAAACTTCTTCTTCATCTTTCCAAGCATCTTCATCCATGTCTTGATCTTTTCTTTTCCTCTCCTCTGTTTCTCAGTTTGCAAATGATCCCACCAAAGAGATGCATGCCCTTTAAACTTTGTGACTGCTATCTTGACCTTCTTATTATCAGGAGTACCTTCATACTCAAAGTATTTATCCATCTCAGAGATCCAATCCAAAAGTGCATCGGTCTCAAGTCTTCCATCATAGCAAGCAACTTCAACCGCAAGTCTGGAGTTAGCCTTAGACAAAACTCTCAAAAGTCTTTCCTCATCTTGTTCAATTTCAGGTTCAACATTAGGTGTTTCTTCTTCTTCTTCATCACTAACATCTTCAAGATGTGCTCCTCTTCTCTGAGCTATCTCTATAGCTTCAAGCGTAGTTGCAATCTACCTCAACATATCCATGATAGCATTATCATTTCCTTTACCACAAACCATCTTGACAATCAGGTTCCAGCAAGATCATAACCTTCTACAAGTTATAAGTCAGATCTCAAATCCACCACCCCAAAACCAATCCAATAAGGTTCTCCATGATCCAATCCACAAGAAAGAACTCGCTCTGATACCACTTGACGCAGGGGCAGGGTAGATACAAGCAGAATCAAGCAGAATTGAATCCACTTGAATCCACAAACAAGCCCTTGCTTAGAGTTACACAATGGAAGAAATATAATATCACATGAAAGAAATGAAATCACAATGGATATGAGACAATCAACTGGTAGCAACAACAAAGAATTATATTATTTCTTTCAACATGCCCGACTGTGAGGCCTTTCGGGTTTCGGCCTTATATAATGAGAATTATGAAATCAAAATTATAGCTTGCATCCTATCTTTGTCTCCAATGATATATCTTGATAATCCTTCCTAGATCTCTCTCATCATGATCTTCTCTTGATTCCCTACTACATCAATCTAGACTCTTTATATAGCCAACTAAGCCACAGGTCGGCCAGTCAGGCATTTATTACAATATAGGTCCAGTCTCAAGATTTAAACCAAAAATAATACTAGAATTAATATAAATTGATGTTCCTTTGGATTTAGGTCCTCACATGACCCAAAATAATTCCTTTAATATTTCAAGGCCCCATTTTATCACACGGAACATCGCAAGAAGAAACACCACATGTTTCACTTGAAAATTGGTAGAAAATAGGTCCCGAGGAAAAATGGGCATAAATTTTTACTCATAATGAATTGGGGCTTGCGCTATTGGGAAATGATATTAATTTAGGTCCTCTAAAATTAATTAAGAGAACAAAGGCTGATTCCTTATGGATCAAGGTCTCCAACATGAACAATTAGCACCAAAACTGTAGGAAAACGCTGCTTCAACGGCAAGGAAAACAGCTGTAACTTTGAAATAGTCCATCCAATCTTTATGTGCTCATAGGAGAAGGTTCCCAAATAGGTATTCAACATAATGTAATATTTTTACACCATGAAACCATCAAATGTAAAGATTATAAAGAAAACAACAGCAAATAGGTACAAAAATCAGGAAATGTTTTTGGTTGATGCAAGATTGCTCAAAAACCCAAGATGCTCCTACATCAAATAAACACATCATATAAGTCTATTGAAAAATATCATTATTAATATCATATATAAACAAATAACGCATTAATCATAATACAAAATCCTCAAAGGTTCAAAAAATGTCGCAAAAAGGAGGAGTAGTTGACGCTCTCTTCATCTCCATCTCCTAGAGGTGGCATGGTGCTACTACCAGAACTTGTTGGAGGTGGATCATGAATTAAAAATATTAAAAGGTACATCAAAAATTATTAATGTAAAGACATTAAAATTTAAAACATAATGAATTAATTTTGTCACCATATAAGTCAAATAAAATTATATCAAGAAATCAATGTCAAATAGATAATATACTAATCACATACCTCATACATTTCAATCATGTCATTCATCTTCTTCTTCATCCAACTCTTCATTTGTATCATCTGATTCAAATTCAACATTGTAAGGATTGGTCATATCATCATCATCATTGATAGTAAATATTAAATAACATGAATTACCTTAATGAAGGTATGCCAATCATGCATTTTCATCCCTAGCCCAAATTCACCTTTCTTTGTTATGATATTGTTTATGTCCGCAACAAATCCTATGAGAAATCAATTTTTTCGTATGACTTATTTTATAGAATTGCGTTGCTTCTCCGTTAATAACCAAGGAAGGACACTTATATTAGTTTGGTCTCCATCTATATTTACTTGAATGACATTTTTTATTGCATGATTGGATTCTTGAATGTCACTACAAATTTTGGCAATTTTTTCTTTGTCACGCCTTCCATTCAATATTTTCCATAATATCTCTGTTATATTATTATTGATATGCATAGTATCAAAAAAATGCACAATTTGTAGATGCTCATAGTAGGGAAACCTACAAAATTGTCTAGATAAATTTTCAATCCCTTTGTAAGATAGTCATTAATGCCTTGACAACCTTCATGAAACATATATGTCAAAAAAGTTAACAATGACAATCATTGTCAATTACAACATGAGTAAGAAAAACACAATTTGAAAATAGAAATTCCAAACATATCATATATGATAGATAAACAATTTGATTGAATGGCATTACCTTGACGATTAATTCTATTATATTCCAACTTCCATAGGCAAGGTGTTATTCTTCGTGATTTTGATGTAGTCTCTTCTTTCCCATTGAAAAGATGTTTTTTAGTAGTTCAATACTTATGATTTCTATGGAGAAAGTGGTTATACTTATCAAACACCCTCTTTCCTAAACTTATTGAATGACAAGATTTCATCTTTGAACCACAAACTGGACATGAAAATTTTCCCTTAGTTTTAAGACCTACAAGATCATGTAAAATTGGATTAAATATGTATATAATTTTTAATTATATATATTGAATAGATTATTTATAACAATGCATGATATATACTTCATAAAATTAAATATTGTTAAAGTACACAAGTTGAAATTTATAACATACCAAAAAAATGTGTTAGCCTTGGTGCATCATGAATTGTCCATGCAAGCATTGCATGGAATTGAAACTATCTTTGTCCTCTTATTCTAGAGATGTCATACATAGTGACTCCATTTCATAAATTTAGTAACTCTTCAATAAGAGGCTCAATATATACATTCATATCTTTAACTTGGTACTTATCTAGTTGAATGAATAGAAACATTGCATAATTATTATAACTATTTCACTACAATATATATAATTTAATGTACATGACTAGACTAAATGAAAATAATACATGTAACAATAATTGCCAATATTATGTGCTCCCTCTTTATTGTCATCCATGGAGGAATGTTATAGTTGATAACATAAATAGACCACACCGAGTAAATAGATCACTCCAAATGGATTGACACTGTCCGCTGCCAACGAAAGCTTGAGATTACAAGGTTTTTCTTTGAAGTGTGGTCATTTTTACTCTATGCACCTAAATGCAGAACCATCATCAGACATTTGAAGAATGTCATCTCATCTTCTATTTTGTGCATGGTAATCCATAAATTGTGCTAATATTTCACACCTAAATAATCATTGCATATGTGGAATAATGAAAATATAATGAAGATCCTTGTGAGGCACCTTTTCTGTTAGTTGATCTGTTAGATATCTATTGATATGACATTTTGAGGATTTTGTTGTAAATTCATGTTGTTTATGATAGATAATATGGTCATTGGGACATGCATCTATTGCTTGATACTCCATTCTAATATCTTTCATAATGGCATATAATTCTTGGAATGAGAAAGGTAGAATATTTGATGGTGGTAACAAAAATTGACCTAACAATCTACAATGAGAAAATAAATTTATTAATATAAATAATATTAATGATACATATTTCACCCTTTATTTACTAGTGATGAAATAACAATAAAAATAGATGAAAAATGATGGCATATATGAAATACCTTAATATACGTGAGATTTTTATGTTGGATAAACCATTCATAACCTTCAAGTTTACCAACAACAATACAAAATAGAGAATATTTTTTTGGGAGCCTTCATAAAGGGGCTGATATGCATTCTCAAGTACACATAAATCATGAAAAACATCAAAGTCATCTTGATCAACTACACCAGTGCTAAATGAATCATGGATCAATGTATTTGTACCATCATCTTCAACTATGTTTTCTGGCACACAATCATCTTCTTCCATAGGATCATTAACTTCATCTTTGATATTCACACCTCTATGTTCCTCCACTTCATGGAAAACCACATTCTCTGGACTATGATAGTCCATATCATGTGCCCTAGGGTGCCCCACCTATATAATAATGATCAACAAAAATAAACCATGATCATAATCTAAACATAAATATTACAAATATAATCAATATAAACACACATAATAAACAACTTACCAATGGAGGATAATCATGCCCCCCTTCAATGTGACCATTCTGCCTACAATGTTTCTCAATTATTGTGATTAAAAGTCTTCACATCTTTAAGCCCTTTCAATTATTGCAGGGACAATAACATTTCCCATCACATTTTCTTTTCAATGTAGATCACAATCTAGCAATTGTCTCTTTGTTTTGTTCTTGACTAATATTATTCGACATGATTTGTCTTCATAGCCAACAAAATTAAACTACAAAAAATTTGGTCTATAACCTTCAAAAACCTAGCAAAATGCTACTGCAAGTACAAAAAACATTGTCTGCGCAAGTGTGTGTGTGTGTATATATATATATATATATATATATATATATATATATATATATATATATATATATATATATATATATATATATATATATATATATATGAAAAACATTGTTAGCTAACCCTAAGGGTTTTTTTTGTTTTTTTAACTTTGTGTTCTTTCAAAATTTTGATGATTTTTTTTGTTGAAGTACCAATGAAAGAAACCATCATCAAAATTCTGATGAAACATTGGGCATACTTTTTAAAATAACAATCTAACCCAATTTTTTTATTATAAATAGATAGATAGTTAGGGCCAGCTCCCAATGTATTAATGTAAAAAGGTTTTATAGAAAGATGGTATATCCCAGATACACGACCACAGGAATCCGTATAGCATTACTTCCTACTAATCCTATGATCAAAAGGAACAAACATTTTTATCTATGTTTGGGGTGCAGTCTATACATAATATCAAAAACTAAATAAAAATAGAGCACTACGTCACTCTTGGCCCAAACAGAACTAGTGCCCCATGAATTCATTTCTAAGTATGGGTATGTTGTTTTGGCCTCGGCCCTCTAAGATTTCTAAATAGAGTGCTATCCAGAGAGATGGGGATGTGCCTCTCCTTCACCTCCCACTTCATGTGCATTACATGTGACGCTCTGGCTTTCACTGGTTAGTCACCTCTACAATGTTTATGTGCTGGAACATTGTCAATTTCCTCAACATCTTTAGTGTCCTCTGTGAACCAATCCTCCCTCGCATCAGGTAGTGTGGGGAAGTCTAAGTCATTCATGGTGACATGTCAACACATTGGTTCATAATGAATTATGTTATGATACTTAAATGCTCCCATCCCACTAGGTGAGAAGGCCAAACCTCCATTCCTACAGTGTTGATGTCGTATGTGACTGTCGTTGTCAGGTTTGGGAAGTCTTTTATTCCCCATCTTCCCTAGAGGGGAGTTTTTCCAACGCATCCATAACATTATTTCGTTCATGATATATGTGGTCAATTTTTAAATCCTCCAATAGATCATTCAATCTTAGGAGCTGATTTACCCATTTGTTCAATCTCCAATCTTGTTCTTATTTCATTCTGATAGCATTTACCACATTCATGAAATCTCCTTCTAGATGAATTCTCTGGTAACCTAGATAGAGGCCCGGTTCTAGGCCTTTAGTGGCGGCATGAAATTCTTCTCTATTGTTGGATTCAAACCCTATGAACTCCTTATATTTAGAGAGAGGGGCTCCATGCTCATCTTTGATGATGACCCCGATTCTGTTGGACCCAAAATTTCTACTAGTATCCCCATCAAGGTTAATTTTAACCCAACCAGCTTCTGGATTGGACCACTTAAGTTTTTACTACATAGTTTTGTGCCACCATATTAACTAGCTCTGTAATGGAGTTTTCAATTTTAATTATGAGTTATTCTCTTGGTATGCGTTCATTGTAGAATATTCATCTATTACGTTCTTTCCAGAGTTTCCAAATGATCATAGATGGGGTAAATTTCCATATACTTCCTAATACGCTCTTTCCTAAATGGTTAGGCCCCATATAAAACCATTCTTCCAAGTTTTTTGGCTTGGGGGAGAGCCAATTGAGTTTTTGGAGGAAAGAATTCTAGTAGAATTCTGCATATGGACACCAAAGTAGGATATGATTTGCATCTTCGCTTTGTTGTTTACAGAAGGGGAACCTACTTGGGCCAAAAAATCTAATTTTGTGGAGCCTATCCTATGTTAGGATGCGGCTTTGAATAGAAAGCCAAGAAAAGGTACCAACTCTTGGTGAGAAATATTTGCCCTACAATAGTTCTCTAGTCCAGAGAGGTGTGACATCTATTTTTGCTAGTACATTGTATCCTAATTTTACCTTGTATTCTCCATCTCAAGAGCCATCCCACTTAATGATATCATTCTTATTTTCCCAGATAAAAATCAGTGATGCAAGTATTTTGTTTAGTTTTGTCTTCTGCTCTTCCAAGGTTTGCATTGTATCCAATAAATTCCATTTACATTGTTGGATTCCATTTTCCTCAATCATGCTATCATAGCTTGAGAGTTTCTTTCACCACTATCTAATTTTTTCAGCCCTAATGATGTCCAAATCATCCAAAGTGCTGAGGGAAGGGTGCCCTACCCATGAATCCTCCTAGAATTGAGCACATTCCCAATTATTTATTTCCCACGTGATATACTTTGTGGTCACTTTTTTGCATTCCACAATGAAATTCCATATTGCTGAACCAACAGGAAGGTTCTGAGTATTTAGAATTCTGAGCGGGTCCATTGAGTCTAGGTATTTCCTATGAATTATCTAGACGACCATTTCCTATTGCCATCCTTGTAGATGCTCCAAACTAGATTGACACCCATAGCTAAAATTAAAAAAACATTTTACCTCATAACATCTGACAAAATAAAAAAAAATTCCTTATTTTGTCAAAAACTTTCATCAGATTTTTATGTTAAATGAGTTAGTGTGTTGTTCAAGGGAAGCCAATTGTACTTTTTGAGGAGTTCTGTGAGATAGAATTCGATCAAATAGAAGCACATTAGATGAATGGAAGGACACTTTGGTCAAGATAAGACCATTTCCATAATGTGAAGAAATTTGTCCAGAGTTACTAAGTATGCCAAATGGCTTAAGGAGTCTTTCAGAATAGAAAACTTTATTAGCCATTACCTACACCGTCAAGGCCTTGGAAAGATATAAGTATGGATTTTTTTCTTTATTTTCCAAGGACACAGAGAGGGAATGATTTAGTATTTGTGGTGGTTGAAAAGTTTTTAAAGATGGTGCATTTCATTCCTTTCTAGAAGACCCATGATGATGTTCACATTTCTAATTTATTCTTCAAAGAGATGGTAAGACTACATGGTTTACCAAAGAGTATAGTTTCAGATCGTGATACCAAGTTTGTGGGATACTTTTGGAGGACTCTATAGAAGAAATTGAAGATAGAGTTGAAGTTTAGTTCTATACACCATGCAAAAACTAATAGGAAAAATAAAGTACTAGTGAATAGGAGTTTGGGTAACCTACTGAAATGCTTACTTGGAGATAAATTGATGCAGGGGCATTCTAGGGTACTTGGTGAATCTGCATCGGAGGTGTATGTTTGGCTAGTGTTACTCAGTTGCAGCCTTGACTGATAGTCTCAGTCATTGAAGGAAGCTTCATCACTGAAGGAACTTGGTAATCTCTAGTGCTTGGTGAAAGTGTTACTTGGCGATGCCTGTGGTGCTTAGTCGACACTGGTGCTTGACGATGCCTGGCATGCTTGATTATTTCACTATTGCTCGATAGTTCTAGTTTACCGAATATAGTTCTATGTGATTTGCTGGGCCGAATTGGTGCATTTATTGTTGGTAGTTGTTGTTACAAGCTGACATGTTGGATTAAATGTTTCTAAGGCTATTTTGGATGCTGACTTGTATTGAATTTAATAATTGTTGGGGGGGAGTTAATGGTTTCATCTAGCCAACTTGTGGTTGATGATTAGTATTTATAGGGGTGAATCAGTTATCAAATAATTATAAATTTTATCAACTTCAACAACATTTAACCATGTAAGCAATATAATTACCAACCATAGAAATATATTCATACACAATGACACAATAACACAAGATATGTTGACTAGGGAACCTCTTGATAAAAGAGTAAACCCCGGTGGGAATGATGCCCAAAAAAGATGCACTAATATGAATATTCCTTGTGAAAGGATGGACTCTATTAGGAGTCTTATGAAATACATTTAGTACATATAAATCCTTGTTAGGAGATTTTGAGTCCCCGTTAAAAGATTCTAACCCTGTTAGGAGTTATGGAAGACAGAAGGACCCACTACCCAAACAGCTTCAGGGTAAGATCACTGAATTCACTGTCCAAATAATCTTTGCATTATTCAATAGAATAATATGTTACCTCTTCTCCGATTGTGCCAAACCACACTCACAATTACATCAGATCTCAATCTCAAATTTATGTACTTCACATGTCTTCCTTCACAATTTCGCTCTCATGCTTAGCTATTTTCTTCACTTCATGCATACCGCATCACATCTCAACATTAAAATAAGGAAAAAAATTCCTTCCTTTATACCACACTCAAATATTTACAAATGAGTTGGCACACAATTACAAAATAAAAGTTACCACACGCTACATCAAAATTACACAAAACTGTCAGCTTCCAGATACAATAACTCTTCACTCGTGTGACCTTGAAGTTTACACTATGAACCACATCACTAACAATGTGTCTCAAACTTCCCTTTAATTGTGTAAAACTAGATTCCATCCCGATTAGGAGATATCATCCTATTTCCAAAAACCGCTACTCAGGAACACTACCTGAATACTGCTTCCACCAAAATGCTCATAACTTTCATGAATAAAATAATTATTGTCTATGCTCTTAACCATAGACATATAACATATCAAAGAGTATAACCTCAACATCACATATCTCCAATTGCAATAACCCACATGCTCTAATCAAAACTTTTTCTGCTTCCCTGTAAGTCTCCAAAAAATCACCGTGTTGACATCAATGACAATCATAGTCATGAATGCAACAACAACTGCTACATAATGACTGCCAAGCATTCAAAATTCATTCCTAATAATCTCCCCCATTGGACTTCATGGCAACATAGATGAAAAACATCCAATGTTCCAAAAATCCAATACTACAACACTGCTTCTGCAAATCCTCTTCATCAATCAAATCTTGCTTCGCTATCCTATTCAGTTCTCTCATTAAGTTTTACTCATATTGTTTTTCATGCATACTTCTCCCCCATTGACATCAATGATAGAAATTTCATCACTATGTTAACAACAACTCAATGTCAAAAGACACTATTCAGAAAATACATTCACAAGAGTCCTCATGACTCAGCTAAGATACACATACTCCCCCATAGAGGAAGTACCAACATCTAATCTAGAAGAAAGATAGGGCTCATATACCATTGGACAGATGCAACCAACTACATCATTACTCAAAAGTAGGCTAGGACATAACCCCAAGCATACCTCTCAGATACTCAAATGTATCCTTAGGCAAAGGCTTAGTAAATATGTCTGCTATCTATTCCTTTGTGCTTATGTACTCCAGTCTGACTTCTTTCTCAACAACTTTCTCTCTTACAACATGATATTTGATCTCTATATGCTTTTTCTTAGAATGTACTACAGGATTCTTAGACATACTAACTGTGCTGGTGTTGTCACAATGTATGACAACAGGCTCAACAAACTTAATTCCAATATCCTTCAGCATTTGCTTCATCCAAATTATCTGGTTACAATTGTTTGCTACTACTACATACTCTGCTTCTGCTGTGCTCTGTGAAATACAATTCTGCTTCTTGCTTAGCCAAGAAACTAATCTTCCTCCAAGAAAAAAGGCTCCACCATTGGTTCTTTTCTTGTCATCAACACTACCTCCCCAATCAACATCTGTATATGCACATAGGGTAAAATCATCAAATTTTTCATACCACAATTGATAGTCCATTGTGCCTCTTAAATATCTCAGTATCCTCTTTACTACTACATAATGTGACTCTCTAGCTTCAGCTTGAAATCTTGCTACCATTCCAACTGAATTTTGTATATCCGCTCTAGTGTGTGTTAAGTACTGCAATCCTCCAATCATGGATCTGTATTTCTTCTGCTCAACTGCCGGTGTTTCATCTTTGCTAGATAGTTTGTGTCCTGTAACCATAGGTGTTCCAACTGGTTTACAGTTCTCCATTCCAAATCTTTTCAGTAAATCATTCAAGTACTTTGTTTGACATACAAAGATACCATCATTATTTTGTGTTATCTGTAATCCCAAAAAGTATTTAATCTCACCAATCATACTCATTTCAAATTTAGTCTTCATTTCATCAACAAATTTGTCACTAGCTTCATCTTCTCCTCCAAAGATAATGTCATCAACAAAAATAACTATAACCAACAAACCATTTTCAATTTCTTTTGTGTATAGATTGCTATTAGCTGTTCCTTTAGTAAATCCCAATTTCAATAAATACTTATCCAGTCTAGCATACCAAGTTCTAGGTGCTTGCTTTAGTCCACATAATGCTTTCTTTAGTTTACATACCATATCTCCTTCTTGAGTCAAAGGAAAACCTTCAAGCTGCTCAATGTAGACTTCTTCTTCCAATTCACCATTCAAAAATGTGGACTTCACACCCATCTGATACACTTTAAATTTCTTAAAAGATGCATAAGCCAAAAACATTCTTACTGCTTCAAGTCTTGCTAGTGGTGCAAAATTTTCTTCATAGTCAATTCCTTCTTGCTGTGAGTATCCCTTACATACCAATCTTTCTTTTTTTCTTATCACTTCTCCTTGTTCATTCATCTTGTTTCTGAATACCCATTTAGTTCCAATCACATTCTTGTCTTTAGGTCTAGGGACCAATTCCCATGTCTTGTTCTTTTCAATCTGATCTAATTCTTCTTTCATAGCATTAATCCAATGTTCATCTTCACAAGCTTCACTAGTAGATTTAGGTTCAATTTGAGAAATCAAACATAAATGTACCTTATTATGAGTCAAAATTCCTCTGTCCAAACTTCCAATAACTTGTTCAATAGGATGATGTCTTGATAGATACCCGTTCGGTGTCATAGTCACAAATCTTGTTTCAACTGTAGATTCTTCTCTAGATTCCTCTTTGGTTTCTTCTGTAGGACTCTCATTCAATAATTCACTGTTAGTCTCATATAATAATTTAGTAGATTCAGTGTTAGGCTGAGGATGAGCTTCTTCATCAGATTCATAATCAAGCATTTTTTCTTGAATTTTGAACTTCTCATCAATTTTAACATTTGCGCTCTCAACAATATTTTTAGTTCTCTTATTGTAACATCTATATGCTTTGCTTTTCAAAGAATATCCAAGAAAAATTCCTTCATCACTTCTATGATCAAACTTTCTAATATCATCATCTCTCTTTATATAACATTTTCTTCCAAAAATTCTAAAATACTTAACTGAGGGTGCATGTCCAAACCATAATTCATAAGGTGTCTTGTCTGTGTCTACTCTGATTTATACTTTTTTCATTGTATATATTGCTATATTCATTGCTTCTCTCCAGAATGTCTTCACCAAATCATTCTCAAATAACATAACTCTTGCTGCTTCAGTCAATGACCTGTTTCTTCTTTCTACAATACCATTTTGTTCAGGTGTTCTAGGGGCTGAAAATAGTCTCTTAATACCATTCACTTCACAAAAAGTGTTAAATTCTCTAGAAGTAAATTCACACCTCTATCAGATCTCAAACATTTAATCTTCATTCCAGATTCATTCTCAACTTTATTCGTAATGATCTTAAACTTATCAAATGCTTCATATTTTTCTTTTAGAAATGCAATCCACATCATTCTTGTAAAATCATCAACAAGAATCATAAAATACCTTTCTCCATAGAATCCTCTAGTCCTGGTACGACCACTCAAGTCTGTATGAACAATCTCCAACTTCTCTGCCGATGTGAACTTCTTACTAGGAAATGAACTTCTCTTCTGCTTAGCCATCACACATTCTTTGCAAATCATGTTAGTAGGCTTCATAATTTTAGGCAAATCCCTTACTGCAAGTGTAGTACTTACTTTCACAATGTTATCAAAGTTTATATGACAAAACCTTCTATGCCATAACTGACTGTTATCAATCTTAGTAATCAAACATGTCATCTCAGTAGGATTCAACTAAAATACATTACCTTTAGTTCTAGATCTAGTTCCAATCAGATTTCCATCTTTATCCTTTATCACACAAGTTTTCTTAGTAAACCAAACTTGATATCCCTTATCAACTAACTGTCCAACACTCAAAAGATTATGTCTCAATCCATCAACAAAGTAAACATCATCAGTATTAGTCTTTCCATCAAGAGTATTAGATCCTATACCTTTAATCAAACAAGGTGCATTGTTACCAACTCTAACAACTTCTCCATCATAATTGTTAAACTTTATGAACTTTTTCATATCTCCAGTCATATGATGTGAACAACCACTATCTATAATCCAATCAGCTTTCTTTTCAACTTGGGAAACTAAGGCTTTTTCTTCCTTAACATCAGATTCAAGATTCTCTTCTTTAATTGCTATAAATCCTATTTCATCATTATTCTCAGTATCACTTTCACTCAAAGTTCTTTCAATACTAGCTTCAAGATCTTCATCATTAGCATAATAACATTCCTTAGATCTTCTAGGCTTGAAATTATTTTTGTACTTCTTAAATCTCTTAGGACATTTAGATGCAAAATGACCATATTCTTGACAAGTCCAACATTAAAAAATTTTCTTACCGTTTGTGTTAAAATAATGATAACAAAATATAGAGTTAGGAAATTGTTTAATCAATAAGCAAGAAAAATAGAGTTTACCATGAATCAACACAAAGGTAGGAGCATTCACCAAAGCACAATGAAACAAGGAGACAAGATTTTTAAGGGGGAAAAACATAAAAAATCCCCGTGATATTAATGAAAGTGGCAACAAAATGCCTAAGAGAGAGAGAGAGAGAGAGAGAGAGCTCATACAATGATAATCAAGAAGAAGAAAAAGAATCTCATAAAATGAGAGAAGGAGAGCCATCTCTTAATAGAGATGTGAGAAAGGAGTTACATTGTAACTCCCATTCTGTGTATGCCACATTTCACTAGTGTGTGAGACAAGTGTAGGATTCCTCATAAGGAGGAATATCTCTTTTCCTTAATAAAATAAATTACAAATATTACATGTCCTCCCACTTGGACTAGAGGATGAATACATTAGGATACCTTGGTTTATCTTATAAATACAAATATACCAAGGAAAGATTAAATTATAACACCCCCCTTTAATCTTTACTTGGGGTAATTACATCAATAGGTATCAAACCCAAATGTTTACAATGAATTTGAGATGTTTCTTTTGAAAGAATCTTCACTAGGATGTCTTTGGCTTTAACATCTTGCATGTCTTCAACTTGTGCTTCAGAGCTTGAATGGTACATAGAACTTTTGGCAAAGTGAATAGCATGTTGAGGAGAGCCCAAATCTTTAAGAGACCATTGAAATTCTTGAGATGTATTTGTACATTCTAAATGTTCATTTTCCATAGAAAATAGAGATGAAGATGGATCAACACTTGAGCCTGCAATAAGGCAAGAAACACTAGTAGAGTTCCCATCATTGGGATCACCTAGTGCCGAATCAATAACACTTTGGAAAAAATAATATTGTGAATCATGGGTCATAGGATCATAAATGCAATCTTCAGTTGTATAAACCAAATTTGTAACATGTTCAACAGAATGTGAATGATGAGTCATAGAATCATAAATGCAATCGTTAGTTGCATAAGACAAATATGTAGTGTATTCATCATAATATCAAGCATTAATATGAGAGTTAATATAAGCATCATTATCATTAACCTCCACAACAATAATAGGATTAGTACTATCATCAGGAATTTCATCTTGAGTAATAAACATATCTTGTAAAGTAACATTAAGAAAGTTAGATATAATTTCCTCTTCTTGGTCAAACATATCATCAACATTGGAGCAAGGAGGAGTAAACAGATTATTACTATCATCATCATTACTACTACTACTAGAAGGAACAAAAGCATTAGGAGTATTATTACTATCATTATGTTCATCATTATCCTTTTGAAGAGTATTAGTATTAACTTTAATGTTAGGAGCAGAAACAGAAGTATGGTTATCTTTCAAATCAGGAACATAAAGCACATCATGGAATTTACCATTTGGAATATAAACATTGCTAGTTCCTTCGACTTGACAACAATAATTATCAGCTAAAGAAACAGTAATATGCATAGAATCAGGTTGCAAAGAATCCAAGACTTCCTTATGGGATTGAACATGTTGAGATGCATTACTATCAATATTCCATTTAGGTGGTTTAGAGGCATTAAAATAGATAGTAAAAGCAGAACGAGATTGATTTCCATTAGATTTTCCATTTGAATAGTTTTGAGAATTAGACTGATCATCCTTTTGTTTCTTAAAACATTTATGTATTAAGTGACCATCTTTACCGCAATAGGTGCAATGTGGCCTATTTGAATGATGATTGTTATTATAGTTATTTGAAGGCCTAGAATTGTAATGATCATTAAATTGTTGGCCTGAGTTATTATTCGAATTATTTGTATTATTAGATCATTGATAGTTTTGGTTATTTTATTAGTGTTAGAAGATCTATTGTTATTTTGATTAGAGTTAGAAGATCTATTGTTAGAGACATATGCATGTTCGTGAGTTTTAAGTATGCCAAACTGAATTAATTTAGCTTCCTCTTGATGCAACATATTTTGAAAAATAACATAAGTTAATTGAGTTGCTAAAGAAGGAATAGCTAATTGAGAGTAAATAAAAAGAATTTAACTAAAACCCTTACTTAACTTGAGCTAAAAAACTAAAGAAAACACCCAGATTTAAAAAAGCTATTAAAAAAACTTTTATAAAGCAAAAATAATATTAAATAATTTTATTAAAAAAAATTCAAATTTGATTTTAGATTGATTTCTAAAAAATTTAACACATTGATAAGTAGGAGATATTTTCCACAGCAAGTCAAATTGTGATATTGCTATCAGGATTTAATTGTGTAGTTTTTTTTGAGTCAAACTCATTGACCCATGATTCATGAGTGGTGGTTCACCGAACACATCTCTTGTGAGAATGAAATGGAACACTTAGCACTCATTGGATCTAGGTGATGCTCATAGAGGTGAAGCACCGGGACTTCCCGAGAGGTCACCCATCCTAGTACTACTCCATCTCGAGTGCGCTTAAATACGGAGTTTCCTCCATGGTTAAACCCACTCTACTTGCATCCTCATTTGCAAAACCTTCACCAAGTGTTGTGCCTTATGAACCATTCATTAGAAAGCCCCTTAAGCTCATCAATTGATAAGTAGGAGATATTTTCCATAGCAAGTCAAATTGTGATATTGCTATCAGGATTTAACTGTGTAGTTTTTTTGAGTCAAACTCATTGACCCATGATTCATGAGTAGTGGTTCACCGAACCCATCTCTCATGAGAATGAAATGGAACACTTAGCACTCATTGGATCTAGGTGATGCTCACCTAGATCCAAATAAAAAAATTATGATGCTAGAACAAAACCACGAATCAAATGATAATAACAACAACAAAGAACTTTAAATACTAAGTTAAATAAATTCAAATTAATTGCATAGATATACCAATATTAAATTCTTATTTTAGATTTAATTTTGATAACAAAGTATGGAGATGAGTATGAGTAAAAAATTGGCAGATATGATAATGAAGCTATTGTAAACAACAAAAAAGCACATGCAAGAGCAAAAAGAAAGGAAAAAAAATGAAAAGAAATGTTAACTAAATCAATGAATAAACAAAACTAAAAAAAACTAACCCAAATTATACAACATGCAAACTAAAAAAAATAGTGTACGACTCAACAATGTTGAAGAGTTTTTTCAAATCTCAAACAAAGGCCAATCGTCCTCCATAGCTCCCCTTCGAGCAATAAAGGTAGAATGTGCAAAGAAGCTAAAGAGCCAAAGGTCGCGCTGAAAAACTTAAAAAAATGTTAGAGGCAGCGATGAGACTCACCAAGGATGAAACATTAATCTGCAGCGACAAGGTTAGAAAAAAAAGAAATAAACACCGAATACAAGAAAGGAATAGATCTAAGATAAGTCAAAATAGAATAATAATGAGCACATAGAAATTAATCAAAGACCTCAATTGCCGAATAGAATAATAAAAACTTTAATATATTCTATTGAAGTTAACAGATCTAGGCAGAGATGAAAATGGAGGATGGAGGACTGGAAACACTCCTCAAATCCTCCTTGCAAGCCTGCGCCCAATTCTTTAAAAAAAAAATGCTGCCAAAGTGTGTTAAATCCCCAAATAGGAATCTAGCAATACCTTAAGGAATACCCGCAAATAGCATTATGGGTAGCTGGCATAAAATGAAGCTAAAATTCTCCAAATTTTTATTTGCTCAAACTTTTTTGTTTGCTACAACAAATTCTTGTGCCAAAGGTGGCAAGAAAAAACATGAAAGAGGAGTGCGTAAGCCAAAACCTTAGATACACAGTTACACGTAAAAGAAAAGGGCGGTACAACAGAGGCTAATTTTACATGCATGAATGATTCAGTTTTGGAACAATCCAAAGTTTACCTCTTGCTGAGATTTTTAACATGCAAAATCGAAACCAAGGAACATTTAACCAGATTAATGAAGATCAATGAAGATGCAAATTCTCAACATTTATAAAATACCACAATCATTCTATAAATATATCGAAAGAAAAAGAAAATGATGACTTGCGGCCATCTTCCCTTATCCGATTCTACACACAAATCGGTTTAGATGATAAACAAAATACTTAAACCGCAATAGATTTAGCTTACTCTTTTTCAACTGAATGATACAACCCCAATGATACTTAGAACTACATTTACATAGAAACTTCTAACCCCAATGATAAAACTAAATGTTAGAAGGATGATGTAGCAAATTTCTACGCATGCAGAAAGACTTCCATAGCCACGATCATCTAATGAGCATGTGTCTCATGAATAAACCAATTGCGGTGGTTCGTATTCAAAACAATGAGTGGGAAAATATTAACAAACAACAACGAATCAAAAAAGAACAGAGAGAAGATAACATGAAAAATAGGAAAACCAAATGGCGATAAAAAATAGATGTAAATTAAAACAGAGTTCTCTAATGCGATGACCATAAACTGAGCTAAGATAATGAAATTACTGAATCAAACCCTAGAGATATGAAGATCAAAAAAGGATTCTAGATTTGCAGATTTAGAGGCAAAAAAATATATTGATTCCTTTGATAACTTCAATAAAATCACACCAGTGTCAATTTTAAAGCTTTCAATGCTACATATGAGAGATAAAAAACTTAAAAGCCTTCAAAACTAAATGCTATAAAGCTATTTTGGAACTATTCCATGCATGCAAAAAAATGGTTAGATAAGAATGACAGTAATAATGAAGGACGTTATAATTGAAAGAAGGAAAAATATATTCTTTACATGCATGAATTGGAATTAGAAACAAATAATTGCAGTTTGAAAAGATATTCTATACAATTATGAATGGAAATAAGGACAAAAGAAGAAAACTTTTAAAACTTTAAATTATAATATTCAAATTGAAATTTAATATTATAATCAAAATTTTAATATTATAATAGTAAGAGTTTGATAAAGAAAATTTGTATTATTACCTTTATCAATAAGGTAACCAAACTTGCACAAAAAATAATGTAAACCGGGTTTGGCGGTAAACCAACCAAACCCAAAAAAAAATTCAATTTTTTTCTCTTAATCAGATTAGTCAACAAAATATATATTAGCAATACATTCTCTCAAGAGTCTCCGAAATTGGAGTGCTCCAAGATATGGTAGCTCCTTCACTTGTACATTCAATAATAGATTAAACCAACCTGCTCTGATACCATGTTAAAATAATGATAACAAAATATAGAGTTAGGCAATTGTTTAATCAATGAGCAAGGAAAATAGAGTTTACCATGAATCAACACAAAGCTAGGAGCATTCACCAAAGCACAATGAAACAAGGAGACAAGATTTTTAAGGGGGAAAAGCATAAAAAAAACCCCCGTGATATTAATGAAAGTGGCAACAAAATGCCTAAGAATGAGAGAGAAAGAGAGAGAGAGAGAGAGAGAGAGAGAGAGAGAGAGAGAGAGAGAGAGAGAGAGAAAAGCTCATACAATGATAATCAAGAAGAAGAAAAAGAATCTCATAAGATGAGAGAAGGAGAGCCATCTCTTAATAGAGATGTGAGAAAGGAGCTACATTGTAACTCCCATTTCTATGTATGCCACATTTCACTAGTGTGTGAGATAAGTGTAGGATTCCTCATAAGGAGGAATATCTATTTTCCTTAATAAAGGAAATTAAAAATATTACATGTCCTCCCACTTGGACTAGAGGGCGAATACATTAGGATACTTTGGTTTATCCTATAAATACAAATATACCAAGGAAAGATTAAATTCTAACAGTCTAGTTCTCTTTTCAAAAGCAAGGCAATACCTTCTTCAATCTTCTTGTCTTCTTCATTTCTAGATCTGCTCCTAGCATAATCTCCACTCACACTGGTACTTCTTGACAAAGTAGGATGAACACTAAGAGCACTAAATGCTATCTCCATTCTAGGTAAGTCTCCTGATACCCTTAGGTTCATCTGCTGCTTCCAATCTTTCAAGAAGAGTCTCTCTTGTAAAGTTCATAGTACAAAGTATAACTTGTTCAATCATCTATGTTGTCTGCTTAAATATAGGAGTCAATGTCCTCAGAATTTTCCATATCACTTCATTCTCTATCTTTGATCCTCCACAAGATTTTATCCCTACAACAATTTCTGACATTCTACCAATATAGCTTCTAACAAATTCATCTTCCATCATTCTAATATCCTCAAATGCACATATCCAATTATGTAATCTAGCTCTCTTTGCATGTTCATCACCTTCAAAAGTAGATTGTAAAGCTTTCCAAATTTCATGAGATTTTTTAAAACATTTTACCTGACTGTATTCATTCTCAGGAAGTGCTGTCAAAAGTGCTTCTCTTGCAAGTATGTTACACATGAATACATCTACCTCATCTTTTGAACTTGATTCAAGATTATCTTCTTCAATGATAGTCCTATCATTCTTTGTAATCAACCAATAAATTGGTCCTAAACACAGTAGATGTGTCTTCATCTTTTCTTTCCAGCTATCAAAATTTACTCCATCAAACTTAGGGCTTTCTTTCCTGAAATTCACCATGGATCTCCTTAAGCTGTTAAACTTTCCTTTCAAGGACCTGCCACTTTGATACCAATTGTTAGAAAGTAAAGTCCATCAAGATAACTAAGAGGGGGGGGGGTGAATCAATTATTAGATAATTATAACTTTTATCAACTTCAACATCATTTAACCATGTAAGCAATATAATTACCAACCATAGAAATATATTCATACACAATGACACAATAACACAAGATATGTTGACTAGGGAACCTCTTGATCAAAGAGTAAACCCTCGTGGGAATGATGCCCACAAAAGATGCACTAATATGAATATTCCTTATGAAAGGATGGAATCTATTAGGAGTCTTATGAAATACATTCAGTACATATAAATCCTTATTAGGAGATTTTGAATCCCTGTTAAAAGATTCTAACCCTATTAGGAGTTATGGAAGACAGAAGGACCCACTGCCCAAACAGCTTTAGGGTAAGATCACTAAACTCACTATCCAAATAATCTTTGCATTATTCAATAGAATAATATGTTACCTCTTCTTTGACTATGCCAAACCGCACTCACTGTTACATCAGATCTCAATCTCAAATCTCTGTACTTCACATGTCTTCCGTCACAATTTCGCTCTCATACTTAGCTCTTTTCTTCACTTCATGCATACCGCATCACATATCAACATTACAATAAGCAAAAACATTCCTTCCTTTATACCACACTCAAATATTTACAAATGAGTCGGCACACAATTACAAAATAAAAGTTACCACACGCTACATCAAAATTACACAAAACTGTCAACTTCCAGACACAATAACTCTTCAGTCATGTGACCTCAAAGTTTTCATTATGAACCACATCACTAACAATGTGTCTCAAACTTCCCTTTAACTATACAAAACTAGATTCCATCCCGATTAGGAGATATCATCCGATTTCTAAAAACTGCTACTCAGGAACACTGCCTGAATACTGCTTCCACCAAAATGCTCATAACTTTCATGAATAAAATAATTATTGTATGTGCTCTTAGCCATAGACATATAACATATCAAAGAGTATAACCTCAACATCACATATCTCCAATTGCAATAACCCACTTGCGCTAATCAAAACTCTGTTTGCTTCTCTACAAGTCTCTAGAAGATCATTGTGTTGACATCAATGACAATCATAGTCATGAATGCAACAACAACTGCTATAGAATGATTGCCAAGGTTTTAGCATTCATTCCTAATAGGATCATTAGGAGATCATTAGAAGTTCATGACTTGGAAGGCTTAGCAAATTAAATCTGAGGTTCTGAAAGCTAGAGTTGGCAAAGTTGTGGAAAAGATCTTGCATGATCTTGCATATTAGATTGCTATCTAATAGTTTGTAGTTACAGAGCTAGTGGTTTGCATACTTGGAGACAAGGAGATTTTTTGGAGGCTTGCGAGCTCAAGTTTAGATCTACCTTAGGGTTTCCATCAGTTATTGATTGTTTCAGAGTTGAACTAGCTAGTGTTGTATTGGATCATGTGATCTTGCAGAATTATTTTTGATTGTAATTGGCCCTAACCCGGAAGGCCTTACAGCTGGGAATGTTAATGAAAATTAGAGTTAAACAATTATTTTGGTTGTTATGTTTTTGAGTAATTTACTATGTTGATTGTTGGCTGCAAGTTTTGGACTGTCCTTAATTGGATCCACCATCCTTGATTGAATCAGGTGGTATCAGAGCGAGAGAGCTGATCTTGCAGAGTGAAGGTTGACCTAGCAAGGATGATCTTGTGAAGTTGATCTTGTTTGTGAAGAGATTGTATGATCTAGATTGCAAATCTGTAGCACTGTACTTGTGGATCTTGACCTAGTTGTTTGTTCAAGGTGGCAAGTTGAGATCTGACTTGCACACAACTTGGAGATTTCCACAAGGTGGTTGGTTTAGGGTTTGTTGCAGAGGGTTTTCTTATCTTTAAGGATGCCTCTGAGAAGATTGGACCCTAGAGCTATTGTAGATCTTTGTGATGCTATGGAATCAAAGATTTCTAAAAAATTCAGATCTAAGATGGAGTTGATGAAGAATGACATGGTCACCTAGATCATGAGAGTTGTTACTGGTGTACCTCAGAATGTTGGTACTAAAGATGGATATGAGGAAGCTACTGAAGACTTTGAACCTACTAGATCTAGTGGTGATGACTAGAGGGATAGATGTGGTGAAGATAGAACTACTCGGTTGCCTAGATCTAGAGCTCGGTTAAGTAGTAGTTACCAAATGGAAGTTTCTACTTTCTCTGGTACTTTGAAGCTTGAGAACTTGATAGATTGGATTAGTGAACTTAAAGATTTCTTTGAGCTAGAAGAAATTGAAGATCCTCTTTGGGTGAGATTAGCACAGACAAAGATGAAAGGACATGCTACTCTTTGGTGGAAAGAACTACAAAGAGATAGAGAAGATGAAGGTGAAATGAAGATCAATCAGTGGAGGTTGATGGTGAGAAAATTGAAAGCTAAGTTCATACCTTTGGACTATGAGCTTGACTTGTTTAAGAAGTTGTAGAATTTGAAATAGAAGGATCTACCTATTGAAGATTATATCGAGGAGTTCTAAAAACTTACTATTCAGTCTGGACACCGAGAGCTTGGTAAGGAAAATGTAGCTCGGTATGTGAATCGTTTGAGATTCAATATTCAGGATGAGCTTGGTATGCTGAAGATTGATTCTATTGAAGATGCTTATCAGTATGCTCTGAAGGTAGAAGATAAGTTGAAGAGAAAATAACATAGTAATCCCCGAGGGAAAGTGTCATGCCCCGCAAGGGAATCGGGGAAGAGAACAAAGATTCTCTTTGTAAAAGAAAAACCTAAGTAATGATTTATGAAATATTTTGAATTTTTAAAAGAATTATGTGAACAAAACTTAAATGTAGTTAAACTTAGATTCCTCCCAAGGTTCCCTACTATTTTATGAAAAATTCATTTAAGTCCTTTAAGTATACTAACAACAAGATTTACTTCTTAAAGCAAACCACATCATATCATTTGAAGATTCTTTACAAAGAAATTCAAAGTAGTTTCATTTCAATTTTCTGTTTAAATCCATCTATTTTCCTAAGTACCCTTTATGAAAAATATAACTTTTAAAGAAAATAGAATTGTCTAAATCATTTGATACATTACAATTATTACATTTGATTTTCAATAGCTTTTCACTTAATCAACAATAATGAAAAATATACTACTTAACTTGGAATGTTACAAAGTCCTTTTCTTTTCAACACACATCATAGACATAAAGTTTGTGATATCCCTTTTTCCTTTCTCCTAAGTCTACCCATATAATTTTGAAATACATTAATAATTACATTACATTCATCTCCTCTTGGGAGGTAACAATAATTTTACATCATGAAAGATAAGTACAAGTCTTCAAAACTGGAACACTATGTAAGCATGAATCCATAAGCACTGCATCCGCAAAAGGTACCTCGATAAAAATGTTTACCACCCAAACACATGGATATCTAAAAGGCCCACTCCCCCATGCTAGGAGATAAACACCAAGGTCCACAAAGAAGGAATAGCTAGGCCATACCTAAGGTTGGGTAACCTTTCCCAAAAAGAAAATAAAAAGAAGATCAAAGTATAAATCTTTTCCCAAAGGTTCTAAGGCTTGGTAGAAACTATAAGCATTGACCTAAGTGAGTTTCATCACATAGCCCTTGTTAGGAATGAATGCAAAGTGTTTTGGCAGTCATTTTGTAGTAGTTGTTGTTGCATTCATGACTTAGATTGTCATTGATGTCAACACAGTGATATTCTCGATATTAGCAAGAAAGTAGGTACAGTTTTGTTTTGCAAACATGTTGTTAGGAATGAATGCAAAGTGTTTTGGTAGTCATTCTGTAGCAGTTGTTGTTGCATTCATGACTTGGATTGTCATTGATGTCAACACAGTGATATTCTGAATATTAGCAAGAAAGCAGGTACAATTTTGTTTTGCACACATGTTTTATTGTAGATTGGATTTTGCACAGTTGATGGTATGTTCTTTGGTGTGTTATTAACCTATTTTTAATAGCACAAAAAGAAATTCATTCATTTGTAAGAGTTATGAGCATTTTGGTGAAAGTAGTGTTTAGACAGTGTTTCTGTGTAGTGATGTTTAGAAATCGGAGGATATCTCTTAGCTGGGATGGAATATGATTTTGTGTAGTTAAAGGGATGTTGGAGACTCATTAATGATGACATGGTTCATAGCACAAACTTTGAGGATATGTTTGGAGAAAGTTACAGTAACTGGAAGTTGACAGTTTTATGTGAATTCTGTGTGTAGAGTGTAGAATTTATTATTTTGTAATTGAGGACCGACTCATTTGTAATTATTTGAGTTTGGTATATAAGAAGGAATTTTTTCCTTATTGTAATGTGTACTATGAAGAGTGAGATGTGAATATATGCATGAAGTGAAGAAAAGAGCTAATTCAGTGATGAAGGAAGACTTGTGAGTACAGAGATCTGGAATTGTGATCTTGTGTAGAAGAGAGTGTAGTTTTGGCATAGTGTGAAGGAGGTAATATATTTCATATTATTCTATTGAATAATTCTAAGATCTTTTGGACAGTGGGTTCAGAGATCTTTCCTTGAAGCTGTTTGGGCAGTGGGTCCTTCTGTCTTCCATAAACTCCTAACCGGGTTAGAATCTTTTAACAGGGATTCAAAATCTCTTAACAAGGATTTATATGTACTGAATGTATTTCATAAGACTCCTAACAGGGTCCATCCTCGAACAAGGAACTTTCATATTAGTGCATCATTTTGTGGGCATCATTCCCACTGGGGTTTACTCTTTTCAAGAGGTTCCCTAGTTAACATATCTTGTGTTATTGTGAAATTGTGTATGATTATCTTTCTATGGTTGATCAGTACATTGATTATATTATTTAAAGCTATTGAATGGATAAATTATTAGATAACTGATTCACCCCCCCTCTTAGTTATCTTGGGGATCTTTACTTTCTAACACATGTTTTTATTGTAGATTGGATTTTGCGCAATTGATGGTATGTTCTTTGGTGTGTTATTAACCTATGGTTAATAGCGTAAAAATAAATTCATTCATTTGTAAGAGTCATGAGCATTTTGGTGAAAGCAGTGTTTAGATAGTGTTTCTGTGTAGTGATGTTCAAAAATTGGAGGATATCTCTTAGCTGGGATGGAATCTAATTTTGCACAGTTAAAGGGATGTTGGAGACTCATTAATGATGATGTGGTTCATAGTGCAAAATTTGAGGATATGTTTGGAGAAAGTTACAATAATTGGAAGCCGACAGTTTTATGTGAATTCTGTGTAGCGTGTAGAATTTATTATTTTGTAATTGAGGACCGACTCATTTGTAATTATTTGAGTTTGGTATATAAGAAGGAATGTTTTCCTTATTGTAATGTGTACTATGAAGAGTGAGATGTGAATATATGCATGAAGTGAAGAAAACAGCTAATTCAGTGATGAATGAAGATTTGTGAGTACAGAGATCTGGAATTGTGATCTTGTGTAGAAGAGAGTGTAGTTTTGGCACAGTGTGAAGGAGGTAATATATTTCATATTATTCTATTGAATAATTCTAAGATCTTTTGGACAGTGGGTTCAGAGATCTTGCCTTGAAGCTGTTTGGGCAGTGGGTCCTTCGGTCTTCCATAAACTCTTAACCGGGTTAGAATCTTTTAACAGGGATTCAAAATCTCCTAACAAGGATTTATATGTACTGAATGTATTTCATAAGACTCCTAACAGGGTCCATCCTCTAACAAGGAACTTTCATATTAGTGCATCATTTTGTGGGCATCATTCCCACCGGGGTTTACTCTTTTCAAGAGGTTACCTAGTCAACATATCTTGTGTTATTGTCCAATTGTGTATGATTATCTATCTATGGTTGATCAGTACATTGATTATATTGTTTAAAGCTATTGAATGGATAAATTATCTGATAAGCGATTCACCCCCCCCCCCTCTCAGTTATCTTGGGGATCTTTAATTTCTAATAATTGGTATCAGAGCAGCAGGTCCTTGAAAGAAAAGTTTAACAACTTAACGAGATCCATGGTTAATTTCAAAAAAGAAAACCCTAAGTTTGATGGAGTAAATTTTGACAGATAGAAAGAAAAGATGAAGACACATCTATTGTGTTTAGGACCAAGTTATTGGTTGATTACAAAGAATGAGAAGACTATCATTGAGGAAGACAATCTAGAGGCAGGAACTAAAGATGAACTAGATCTATTCATGTGTAACATACTTGCAAGAGAAGCACTTTTATCAACACTACCAGAGAATGAATATAGTCAGGTAAGATGTTTGAAAACATCTCATGCAATTTGGAAAGCTTTACATTCTACTTTTGAAGGTGATGAACATGCAAAGAAGGCTAGATTACATAATTCGATGTGTGCATTTGAAGATATCAGAATGATGGAAGATGAATCTATTAGAAGTTATATTGGTAGGATGTCTGAGGTTGTGACAAGAATAAAGTCTTGTGGAGGTGATAAGATAGAGAATGAAGTGATATAGAAAATTTTGAGAACTTTGACACCAGTATTCAAGCAGACAATGCAGATGATTGAACAAGTGATACCTTGTACATTGAAATTTTCAAGAGAGACTCTTCTTGGAAGATTAGAAATAGTAGAGATGAACTTGAGATTATTAGGAGAGCTACCTAGAATGGAAATAGCATTCAGTGCTCTTAGCATTAGACCTACAAGAAGTACTAGTGTGAATGGAGATTATGCCAGCAGTAGCAGATCTGAGGAAGATAAGAAGATTGAAGAAGGTATTGCATTACTTGTAAAAAGAGAACCAGATGGTAAGAAAATCTTTAAATGTTGGACTTGTCAAGAATATGGTCATTTTGCATCTAAATGTCCTAAAAGAGTCAAGAAGTATAGAAGCAACTTTAAACCTAGGAGATCTAAAGAATGTTATTATGCAAATGATGAAGATTTTGAAGCAGGAATTGAAAAACATTTAAGTGACAGTGATAATGATAACTTTGAGGAAATAGGATTTGTAGCAATTAAAGAAGAAAGTTTTGAATCTAATAAAAGGGAAGAAAAAGCATTAGTTTCACAAGTTGAAAAGAAATCTGATTGGATTATAGACAGTGGTTGTTCACATCATATGACTGGAGATAAAAGAAAGTTTGTTAAGTTAGATAATTATGATGGAGGAATTGTTAGGGTTGGTAACAATGCACCTTGTTTGATTAAGGGTATAGGATCTATTACTCTTGATGGAAAGACTAACACTGATGATGTTTACTTTGTTGATGGACTAAGACATAATCTACTAAGCGTTGGACAATTGGTTGATAAGGGTTATCAAGTTTGGTTTTCTGAGAAAACTTGTGTGATAAAAGATAAAGATGGAAATCTGATTGGAAAAGGATCCAGAACCAGAGGTAATATATTTCAGTTGAATCCTACTGAGATGACATGTTTGATAACTAGGATTGATGATAGTTGGTTATGGCATAAAAATTTTTGTCATATAAACTTTGATAATATTGTCAAGGTGAGCACTACACATGTGGTAAGAGATTTACCTAGAATTATGAAACCTACTAACATGATTTGCAAATAATGTATGATGGCAAAGCAGAAAAGGAGTTCATTTCCCAATAAGAAGTTCACATTGATAGAGAAGCTGGAGATTGTTCATACAGACTTGAGTGGTCCTAATAGGACTAGAGGATTTTATGGTGAAAGGTATTTTATGATTCTTGTTGATGATTTTACAAGAATGATGTGGATTGCATTTTTGAAAGAAAAATCTAAAGCATTTGATAAATTTAAGATCATGAAAAGAAAAATTGAGAATGAATCTGGAATGAAGATTAAGTGTCTAAGATCTGATAGAGGTGGTGAATTTACATCTAGAGAGTTTAACACCTTTTGTGAAATGAATGGTATTAAGAGACAAATTTTAGCCCCTAGAACACCAGAACAAAATGGTATTGTAGAAAGAAGGAACAAGTCAATAACTGAAGAAGCAAGAGCTATGTTGTTTGAAAATGATTTGGCTAAAACTTTTTGGAGAGAAGTAGTGAACACAGTAGTATACACTATGAACAGAGTACAAATTAGAGCAGATACAAACAAGACACCTTATGAATTATGGTTTGGACATACACCCTCAGTTAAGTATTTTAGAATTTTTGGAAGTAAATGTTATATAAAGAGAGATGATGATATAGGAAAGTTTGATCCTAGAAGTGATGAAGGAATATTTCTTGGATATTCTTTAAAAAGAAAAGCATATAGATGTTATAACAAAAGAACTAAGACTATTGCTGAAAGTGCAAATGTAAAAGTTGATGAGAAGTTTAAAATTCAGGAAAGAATGCTTGATTATGAATCTGATGGAGAAGCACAACCTCAGCCTAACATTGAAAATGTAGAATTATTTTTTGAAACTAACAGTGATTTGCTGAATGAAAGTCATACTGAAGAAGACAGAGAAGAAAATAGAGAAAAAAAGTAGAGAAGAATCTACAGTCAGAACAAGATCAGTAACTATGACACCTAACAGGTATACTTCAAGACATCACCCTGTTGAGAAGTTATTGGAAGTTTAGATAGAGGAGTTTTGACTTGAAATAAGGTACATTTATGTTTGATTTCTCAAATTGAACCTAAGACTACTAATGAAGCTTGTGAAGATGAACATTGGATTAATGCTATGAAAGAAGAACTAGAGCAGATTGAAAAAAATAGGACATGGGAATTGGTCCCTAGACCTGAAGACAAGAATGTGATTGAAACAAAGTGGGTATTCAGAAACAAGATGAATGAACAAGGAGAAGTGATAAGAAACAAAGCAAGATTGGTATGTAAAGGATATTCACAACAAGAAGGAATTGACTATGAAGAAATTTTTGCACCTGTGGCCAGACTTGAAGCAGTGAGAATGTTTCTAGCATATGCAACTTACAAGAAATTCAAAGTGTATCAGATGGATGTGAAGTCAGCATTTTTGAATGGTGAATTGGAAGAAGAAGTCTACATTGAGCAGCCTGAAGGTTTTCCTTTGACACAAGAAGGAGATATGGTATGTAAGTTATAGAAAGCTTTATATGGATTAAAACAAGCACCTAGAACCTGGTATGCAAGATTGGATAAGTATTTATTGAAATTGGGATTTATAAAAGGAGCAACAGATAGTAACTTATACATAAAAGAAATTGAGAATGGTTTGTTGGTTATAGTTATATTTGTTGATGATATTATCTTTGGAGGAGAAGATGAAGCTAGTGACAAATTTGCAGATGAAATGAAGACTAAATTTGAGATGAGGATGATTGGAGAAATGAAATATTTTTTGGGATTACAGATAACACAAAGTAAGGAAGGTATATTTGTAAGTCAAACTAAGTATTTAAATGAATTATTGAAAAGATTTGGAATGGAAGATTCTAAACCTGTTGGAACACCTAAGGTAATCGAACATAAGTTATCTAGCAAAGATGAGACACCAGTAGTTGAGCAGAAAAAGTACAGATCTATGATTGGAGGATTGTAGTACTTAACACATACAAGAGCTGATATAGCACATTCAGTGGGGATTGTAGCAAGATTTCAAGCAGAACCTAGAGAATCACATTATGCAACAGTAAAGAGGATACTGAGATATCTGAAAGGAACAATTGATCATGGATTATGGTATGAGAATTCTGATGATTTTACTTTATGTGCCTATACTGATGCAGATTAGGGAGGCAGCGTTGATGACAAGAAAAGCACCAGTGGTGGAGCCTTTTTTCTTGGAGGCAAATTGGTCTCTTGGCTAAGTAAGAAGCAGAATTGTACTTCACAAAGCACAACAGAAGTAGAATATGTTGCAGCAGCAAATAATTGTAATTAGATTATTTGGATGAAGTAGATGTTGAAAGATATTGGAATAAAGTTTGATGAGCCTATTGTTATACATTGTGATAACACCAGTACAATGAGTATGTCAAAAAATCATGTTTTACATTCTAAGACTAAACATATTGAGATCAAGTATCATGTTGTAAGAGAGAAAGTTGCAGAAAAAGAAGTAAGATTGGAGTACATAAGTACAAAGGAGTAGATAGAAGATATATTTACAAAGCCTTTACCTAAGGATACATTTGTAAATACCACTTAAAAAAACTAGTATGCACCAGATTTTTCAACCTTAGCCAAATACCACTTAAAAAAATTGAAATGCACTAGATTTTTCTTTTAAAAACATTACAGTCATCATTCTGGTGTAATCATCAACAAACATAATAAAATAACTAGCACCACAATAGCTTTGTACACCCATAGGTCCACAAAGGTTAGTATGAACCAAATCTAAAACATTTTTAGAAGTAAAAGTCTTGCTCTTGAAAACTAGACTTTGTCATCTCACCCAACTGACATTGTTTGCACATTACATTATCAGGTTTCTTCAATCTCAAAAGTCCTCTTACTTTCTTCTTTTTACTAATATCTACTAGATTGTCAAAGTTAACATGACATAGCCACTTATGCCATAACCATATATCATCAAGTTGGGCAACCAAACATGTCTCTTCAGATAGGTCTAGATAGAAAAAATTACCTCTTGTCTGTTCTCCACTTCCATTCAGTTCACCAGTGGCATCAAATATTTTAGCCTTCTTGTGATGAAATTCCACTCGGTAGCTAATGTTGTTAAGCTGTGCAACACTTAGTAGATTATAGTTAAGATGTTCAACCCAATAAGCATTTTCACAAGTGATCTTATCAGTCAGCTTAATCAATCATTTACCCTTAACATGACATGGTGCATCATTACCAAATTTAACACTTCTACCTTTTTAATGATCTATGTTATCAAACTTACTTTTGTCACTAGTCATGTGGTGAGAGAAACCAATATCAATAATCCACTTATCATTTTTGTTCACATAGGATACAAGTGCAATTTTCTCATCTTCATCAGACTCATCTTTCATAGAAACATAGACTACTTCAATTTCAAAATCATGATTATCAGTGTCAGTTTCTTCTTCAGCAATATAACATGATTTCTTACCTTTATCTTTGTAGTCCTTGTACCTTCAGTAACCTCTGTCTTCTCTCTTATATTTGTGCTTTCTATCTCTTTCCTCATCCTTTTCATCCCTGTTAGGACATCTTGTAGCTATATGACCAACTTTGTTACATGAGAAATATATGATAGGGAGTTTACCTTTATACTTGCCTTTTCCTCTTTTCAATCTTCTAGCCATAAGAGCTTCAAGATCCTCTAGTTCTTCATCAGAAGTGTCACTATCACTTTCACTCTCACTAATGCATCTTTCTTTTTCTTTCTTAGACTTATTTAGAACCATTTGTGACTTGAATGTAGATTCAACATTAGCAACAGTGAAGTTATCATAATTAGAAAGCTCAAAGGTAGTAAGCTTACCAAAAAGAATTTCCAGAGTAAGAGCATTACTAGGGTTACATCTAGATTCTTGAATTGCTGAAATTTTGATAGCATAAATAGGATGAAAATCTCTCAATAATTTTCCAATAATAGTCTCATCATAAATAGTTCCATTAGCTCCTCTAATAGCATTTACAACTTCTTTTATCCTACCACAATATTGAGCAATATTCTCACCTTCTTGCATTTTCATTTCATCAAATTTACCTCTCAGGCTTTCAGCTTTTTCCCTTAGCACATTTATGTCACCACCATAGATGTTTGCAAGAGTGTCCCACATTTGCTTTGCATTTGTGAAATCTTTGATGTCATCAAATTTAGGAAAGCTTAAGGAAGATGCAATCTCCATCATTGTTTGATTATGCTCTTGTTTAGCTCTCATCTCCTCTGTAGTCAGAGGTACAACAGGTGTAACATAGTAATGTTCAATATAATACTTCACCAAGTCACCAATACCAACTAGATGCAGTTTCATCAGACTCTTCCATGCAGGGAAGTTCTCCTTATTTCACTTCGGTACCTCCTTATACATCCTGATCATTTACTTCAAGTACCTTTAAAATTTTTCTCTGTAAGCACCAATAGCTCTGATACCAATTGTTAATATGATTTAGAACAACAAAGAGGGGTGGTGAATCAATTTTTCTTAGGTCCAGATGTATAATAAAACTTTTAAACACTTCAACAACTTAGATCTAACAACCAACAGCTACTCGGTCATTACAAAATGCATATCATAAACATATAACAGTTCATTCCACTATCCAATAGTATTTAACTTGCAAAACACAAAAATTTTCACACCAAAACATTCACACAAGCATTAACACCGATATTTATAGTGGAAACCCAATTTGGGAAAAACCACTTTGTAACATGCTACTAATATTTTCACTCTTTTGAAGTGATCTCTATGAAAAGCCAACCCTGTCAAAGGTTTACAAGCATACTGCTAGGTGTGACCCGATTAGAGGATTTCAACCACCCTGTTAGGAGTGTGCCTTGTTAAAGGACTTAAGTACATTCTATTAGAATGCAACCTTAATTAAAGGATTTATATAATGACTGTTAGGTCAACCTTGATTAAAGTATTTAAACTGATACATTGGTTAGAAAGTAACATCAGTGTTTGATTTGAAAACATACAACTCACTTTGCAAATAACAAATCCAATTTTTACATATATATGATGGCTTACTAACTAAGATCCATTTCCATCTCCATCACTGATCTTCTAAAAAATCCCTTCAAGCAATCACAACTCCTTCTCCTTCAGCCTTTTCTACTTATTCAGTCAATAATAATAACAAATCCAGCATACTGCTTCAACCTCACACTTAGGTTTCCTTAATACCTCTTTGATAGGTGGATCCATCTTTTTGTCACTTAATTTCCTTTGTAGATCTTAGGGTTAGGTTAGATTCATTGAATCCTTCCAACATTGTGTTTTTAATCCATCTTTCTAGAAACATCTCTAATCTCTTTATGGAATTACAATAAAAAGGTTTATAGTGCATTAAATGCTTCCATACATTCAATAAATAAAGTCAACATGATTTACATAATCCAAGAATTCAACTATGTCGGCTAGGAATCTGAATTCTTCCTCAAATATAAATTACTGACACTCGGTCAATACTATGTTCAACTCCTTGGTCATCACTATGTAGCTCGGTCACCACTGAAACTGTTTCCTTGGCTAATACTATCTTCCTCAGCAATAAACTGATGTTCGGTCAACACTGAATTTACTCGGCATATACTGGCTCAGTCGACACTAACATCACTCAACTTACACTAGATTTCTTCACTTTTTATCGATTAAGCCTACTTGTTTAGTCTTTCTTCTCACTTAGATAAGAAATACATCATCTTATCATTGTGCCACATAATCAAGTACCCATTGAAGTATCAAGATAACTCAACCTTTCCTTAGGTGCTATTGTTATCACCTTTTCCCTAATCCTTCTCAACAATCAAATAGATATAGTACTTTCTTAGATAACAACAGTCTTACCAGTTCAAGTTTGACATCAATGTGTTAGGAATGAATGCTGAATTTTTGGAAGCCATTTTGTAGTAGTTGTTGTTGCATTCATGACTATGATTGTCATTGATGTCAATACAATAATCTACCAGAGACTTGCAGAGAAGTAGACAATGTTTGGATTAGCACATGTGGGATATTGTAGTTGGAGCTATGAAATATCAAGGATATACTCTTTGATATGTTATATGTTTATGGTTAAGAGCATAGACAGTAATTCATTTATTCATGGAAGTTATGAGCATTTTGGTGGAAGCAGTATTCAAGCAGTGTTCCTGAGTAGCGGTTTGTGGAAATCGGATGATATCTCCTAATCAGGATGGAAGCTGGTTTTGTGCGGTTATAGAAAATTTGAAGACACATTGATAGTGATGTGGATGTTAGTGCAAAATTTGAGGTTGCACAAGTGAAGAATTATTGTAATTGAAAGCTGACAGTTTTTTATAATTTTGATGTAGCGTGTGGAAACTTATATTTTGTAATTAGATGCTGACTCATTTGTAATTAATTGAGTGTGGTATAAAGGAAGGAATTTTTTTCCTTATTTTAATATGGTTGGATGTGATGATGTATTCATGAAGTGAAGAAAAGAGCTAATGAATTGTGAAAGCAAAATTGTGAAAGAAGACATGAGAGGTACAGAGATCTAAAATTGAGATCTGACATAGAAGAGAGTGCGGTTTGGCATAGTTAGAAAGGAGGTAAAATATTTTATATTATTCTATTGAATAATCTAGAGATCAATTGGATAGTGTGTTTAGTGATCTTTCCATTGAAGCTATTTGGGAAGTGGGTCCATCTGTCTTCCATAACTCGTAACAGGGTTAGAATCTTTTAATAGGGATTGAAAATCTCCTAATAGGGATTGAAAATCTCCTAACAGGGATTCATATGTACTGAATGTATTTCATAAGACTCCTAATAGATTCCATCCTTTCACAAGGAATATTCATATTAGTGCATATTTTGTGGGCATCATTCCCACTGGGGTTTACTCTTTGATCAAGAGGTTCCCCAGTCAACATATCTTGTGTCATTGTGTTATTGTGTATGAATATCTTTCTATAGTTGGTAATTATATTGCTTACATGGTTTAATTTTGTTGAAGTTGATAATGTTAGGAATGAATGCTAAAGTGTTTGGAAGCCATTCTCTAGCAGTTGTTGTTGCATTCATGACTATGATTGTCATTGATGTCAACATAATGATTTACCAAAGACTTGCAAAGAAGCAGACAAAGTTTGGATTAGTGCATGTGGGTTATTTCCATTGGAGCTATGTGATGTTGAGGTTATACTCTTTGATATGTCATATGTCTATTGTTAAGAGCATAGACAATAATTCATTGATTCATGGAAGTTATGATCATTTTGGTAGAAGCAATGTTCAGGCAGTGTTCCTGAATAGCGGTTTGTGAAAATCGGATGATATCTCCTAATCAGGATAGAATCTAGTTTTGCATAGTTAAAGGGAAGTTGGAGACACATTAATAGTGACATGGATGATAGTGTAGACTTTGAGGTCACATGAGTGAAGATTTATTGTATTTGGAAGCCGACAATTTTATGTAATTTTAGTGTAGCGTGTGGAAACTTTTATTTTGTAATTGTATGCCAACTCATTTCTAATTATTTGAGTGTGGTATAAAGGAAGTAATGTATTTCCTTGTTAATATGGAATTTTAATGAAGTTATAGTGATGATGTGTGATGCGGTATGCATGAAGTGAAGAATAGAGCTAAGTATGAAAGTGAATATGTGAAGGAAGACATGCGAAGTAGAGAGATCTGATGTAACAGTGAGTGTGGTTTGGCACAGTCAAAGAAGAGGTAACATATTATTCTATTGAGTAATGCAAAAATTATTTGGATAGTCTGTTTAGTGATCTTACCCTGAAGCTATTTGGGTAGTGGGTCCTTTTGTCTTCCATAACTCTTAACCAAGTTAGAATCTTTTAACAGGGATTCAAAATCTCCTAACAGTGATTCATATGTACTAAATGTATTTCATAAGACTACTAATAGACTCCATCCTCTCACAAGGAATATTCATATTAGTGCATCTTTTGTGGGCATCATTCCCACTAGGGTTTACTCTTTGATCAAGAGGTTCCATAGTCAACATATCTTGTGTTATTGTGTATGAATATCTTTCTATGGTTGGTAATTATATTGCTTATATGGTTTAATGTTGTTGAAGATGATAAAAGTTATAATTATCTGATAACTGATTCACCCCCCTCCCCACTCTCAGTTATCTTGGTGGACTTTACTTTCTAACAATTGGTATCAGAGTAGGAGGTCCTTGAAAGAGAAGTTTAACAGCTTAAGGAGATCCATGGTGAATTTTAGGAAAGAAAGCCCTAAGTTTGATGGAGTAAATTTTGACAGCTGGAAAGAAAATATGAAGACACACCTATTATGTTTAGGACCAGGTTATTGGTTGATAACAAAGAATAATAAGACTATTATTGAAGAGGAAAATCTTGAAACATGTACTACGAAAGAGAGAGATCTATTCATGTGTAACATACTTGCAAGAGAAGCACTTTTGACAGCACTACTAGAGAATGAGTACAGTCAAGTAAAATATTTGAAAAAATCTCATGAAATTTGGAATACTTTACACTCTACTTTTGAAGGTGATGAACATGCAAAAAGAGTTAGATTACATAATTGGATATGTACATTTGAAGATATAAGAATGTTGGAAGATGAATCTATTAGAAGTTATATTGGTAGAATGTCAGAGATCATTTCAGGTATAAAATCTTGTGGAGGAACAAAGACAGAGAATGAAGTGATATGAAAATTTTTTGAGGACATTGACTCCTATATTTAAGCAGACAACATAGATGATTGAACAAATGATACCTTATACAACAAATTTTACAAGAGAGACTCTTCTTGGAAGATTGGAAGTAGCAGAAATGAACCTGAGATTATCAAAAGACTTACCTAGAATGGAGACAACATTCAGTGCTCTTAGTGTTCACCCTACTTTGTCAAGAAGCATCAGTGTGAGTGGAGATTATGCTGGTAGCAACAGATCTAGAAATGAAGAAGACAAGAAGATTGAAGAAGGTATTGCCTTGCTTGTGAAAAGAGAACCAGACGGTAAGAAAATTTTTAAATGTTGGACTTGTCAAGAGTATGGTCATTTTGCATCTAAATGTCCGAAAGAGTTAAAAAATACAGAAGCAATTTCAAACCTAGAAGATCTAAGGAATGTTATTATGCTAATGATGAAGATCTTGAAGCTAGTATAGAAAGAACTTTAGGTGAAAGTGATACTAAGAATAATGATTACATAGGATTTGTAGCAATCAAAGAAGAAAATCCTGAATCTGATGTTAAGGAAGAAAAATCCTTAGTTTCTCAAGTTGAAAAGAAAGCTGATTGGATTATAGATAGTGGTTGTTCACATCACATGACTGGAGACATGAAAAAGTTCATAAAGTTGAATGAATATGATGGTGGAGTTGTTAGAGTTGGAAACAATGCACCTTGTTTGATTAAAGGTATAGGATCTATTACTCTTGATGGAAAGACTAATACTGATGATGTCTATTTTTTTGATGGATTGAAACATAATCTTTTGAGTGTTGGATAGTTAGCTGATAAGGGATATCAAGTTTGGTTTACTGAGAAAACTTGTGTGATAAAAAATAAAGATGGGAATCTGATTGGAACTGGATCTAGAACCAGAGGTAATGTATTTCAGTTGAATCCTACTGAGATGACATGTTTGATTGATGAAAATTGGTTATGGCATAGAATTTTTTGTCATATAAACTTTGATAACATTGTGAAAGTAAGTACTACACTTGTAGTGAGAGATTTACCTAAGATTATGAAGCCTACTAACATGATTTGCAAAGAATGTGTAATGGCTAAACAAAAGAGAAGTTCTTTTCCTAGTAAGAAGTTTACATCTATAGAGAAGCTGGAGATTGTTCATACAAATTTGAGTGGTCCTACTAGGACTAGAGGATTCTATGGAGAAAGGTATTTTATGATTCTTGTTGATGATTTTACAAGAATGATGTGGATTGCATTTCTTCAAGAAAAATTTGAAGCATTTGATAAGTTTAAGATTGTTAAGAATAAAGTTGAGAATGAATCTGGAATGAAAATTAAATGTTTAAGATCTGATAGAGGTGGAGAATTTACTTCTAGAGAGTTTAACAAATTTTGTGAAGAAAATGGCATTAAAAGACAATACTCAGCCCCTAGAACACCTGCACAAAATGGCATTGTAGAACGAAGGAATAGATCAATGACTGAAGCAGCAAGAGCTATGTTGTTTGAGAATGATTTGGCGAAGGTATTCTAGAAAGAAGTAGTGAACACAATAGTGTATACAATGAATAGAGTACAAATCAGAGCAGACATATACAAGACACCTTATGAATTATGGTTTGGACATGCACCCTTAGTTAAGTATTTTAGAATTTTTGAAAGAAAATGTTATATAAAGAGAGATGATATAGGAAAGTTTGATCCTAGAAGTGATGAAGGTATATTTATTGGATATTCTTTGAAAATCAAAGCATATAGATGTTTCAATAAAAGAACTAAGACTATTGTTGAGAGCACAAATGTTAAAGTTGATGAAAAATTCAAAATTTAGGAAAGAAAGCTTGATTATGAATCTGATGAAGAAGCTCATCCTTGTTAGAAAGTAAAGTCCACCAAGACAACTGAGAGGGGGGGGGGGGGGTGAATCAATTTTTAGATAATTATAACTTTTATCATCTTCAACAACATTTAACCATGTAATCAATGCAATTACTAACCATACAAAGATATTCATACACAATGACACAATAACACAAGATATGTTGACTAGGGAACCCCTTGATCAAAGAGTAAACCAGGGTGGGAATGATGCACACAAAAGATGCACTAATATGAATATTCCTTGTGAGAGGATGAAATCTATTAGGATTCTTATGAAATACATTTAGTACATATAAATCCTTGTTAGGAGATTTTGAATCCTTGTTAAAAGATTCTAACCCTGTTAAGAGTTATGGAAGACAGAAGGACCCACTGCCCAAACAACTTCAGGGTAAGATCACTGAACACACTGTCCAAATAACCTTAATATTATTCAATAGAATAATATGAAATATGTTACCTCCTTACTGTGCCAAACTGCACTCACTGCTACACCAGATCTCAATTCTAGATCTCTGAACTTCACATGTCTTCCTTCACAATTTCGCTTTCACTTTCTCTTAGGCTCTTTTCTTCACTTCATGCTTACATTCACATGTAACCAAACCATGCTCACACTTCTTTCATATTTATACTACATTAAATACAATAAGGATAAACATTCCTTCCTTTATACCACACTCAAATAATTACAAATGAGTCGGCACATAATTACAAAATAAAAGTTTCCATACGCTACATCAAAATTACACAAAACTGTCATCTTCCAAATGCAATATCTCTTCACTCATGCGACCTCAAATTTTTCACTATGAACCACATCACCATCAATGTGGCTCAAACTTCCCTTTAACTACACAAAATCAGATTCCATCCCGATTAGGAGATATCATCCGATTTCCACAAACCGCTACTCAGGAACATTGCCTGAATACTACTTTTACCAAAATGCTCATAACTTTCATGAATCAATGAATTACTATTTCCGCTCTTAACCATAGACATATAACATATCAAAGAGTATAACCTCAACATTGCATATCTCCAACTACAATATCCCATGTGCGCTAATCAAAACACTGTCTTCCTCTCTGTTAGTCTCCAGAAGATCACTATGTTGACATCAATGACAATCATAGTCACGAATGCAACAACAACTGCTACAGAATGACTGCCAACATCCAAAATTCATTCCTAACAATCTCCCCCATTAGCATTGATGGCAACATAGATGAAAAACATCCAATGTTCCAAAAATCCAATACTACAACACTGCTGCACTGATGCTCTGAAAATTCTTCAAATCCTCTTCATCAATAAAATCTTGCTTCATTATCCTATTCAGTTCTCTCCAATAGATGGTACACAGGGTTTTTCATGTACACTTCACCCCTATTGACATCAATGACAAAAATTTCATCACTATGTCAACAACAACTTAATGTCAAAAGACACTATTTCAGAAAAATGCATTCACAAGAGTCCTCATGACTCAGCTTAGATACACATACTCCCCCATAGAGGAAGTACCAACATCCAATCTAGAAAAAGATAGGGCTCATATACCACTAGACAGATGCAATCAACTGCATCATTACTCAAAAGTAGGCTGGGGCATAACCCCAAGCATACCTCTCAGATACTCAAATTTATCCTTAGGTAAAGGCTTTGTAAATATGTCTGCTATCTGTTCCTTTGTTCTTATGTACTCTAGTCTAACTTCTTTCTCAAAAACTTTCTCTCTTACAACATGATACTTGATCTCTATATGCTTAGTTTTAGAATGCAATACAAGATTCTTAGACATACTGACTGTTTTGGTGTTGTCACAATGTATGACAATAGGTTCAACAAACTTAATTCCAATATCCTTCAGCATCTGCTTCATCCAAATTATCTAGTTACAATTGTTTGCTACTGCTACATATTTTTCTTCTATTGTACTCTATGAAATACAATTCTATTTCTTGCTCAACCAAGAAACCAATCTTCCTCCAAGAAAAAAGGCTCCACCACTGGTGCTTTTCTTATCATCAACACTACCTCCCTAATCAGCATCTGTATATGCACATAGGGTGAAATCATCAAATTTTTCATACCATAATCCATAGTCCATTGTGCCTCTTAAATATCTCAATATTCTCTTTACGGCTACATAATGTGACTCTCTAGGTTCAGCTTGAAATCTTGCTACCATTCCAACTGAATGTTGTATATCCAATCTAGTGTGTGTTAAGTACTACAATCCTCCAATCATGGATCTATATTTCTTCTGCTCAACTTCTGGTGTTTCATCTTTGCTTGATAGTTTGTGTCCTATAACCATAGGTGTTCCAACTGGTTTACAGTTCTCCATTCCAAATATTTTCAGCAAATCATTCAAGTACTTTGTCTGGCTAACAAAGATACCATCATTGTTATGTGTTATCTGTAATCCCAAAAAGTATTTCATCACACCAGTCATGCTCATTTCAAATTCAGTCTTAATTTCATCAGCAAATTTGTCACTAGCTTCATCTTCTCCTCCAAAGCTAATGTCATCAACAAAAATAACTATAACTAACAATCCATTTTCAATTTCTTTTGTGTACAAATTACTATCTGTTGTTCCTTTAGTAAATCCCAATTTCAACAAATACTTATCCAATCTAGCATACCAAGTTCTAGGTGCTTGCTTTAGTCCATATAATTCTTTCTTCAGTTTACATACCATATCTCCTTCTTGAGTCAAAGGAAAACCTTCAGACTGCTCAATGTAGACTTCTTCTTCCAATTCACCATTTAGAAATGTGGACTTCACATCCATCTGATACACTTTGAATTTCTAGAAAGCTGCATAAGCCAAAAACATTCTTACTACTTCAAGTCTTGCTACTGGTGAAAAGGTTTTTTCATAGTCAATTCCTTCTTGCTGTGAGTATCCCTTACATACTAATCTTGCTTTGTTTCTTACTACTTCTCCTTGTTCATTCATCTTGTTTCTGAATACCCATTTAGTTCCAATCACATTCTTGTCTTTAGGTCTAGGAACCAATTCCCATGTCTTGTTCTTTTCAATTTGATTTAGTTCTTCTTTCATAGCATTAATCCAATGTTCATCTTCACAAGCTTCATTAGTAGATTTAGGTTCAATTTGAGAAATCAAACATAAATGTACCTTATTTCTAGTCATAACTCCTCTGTCCAAACTTCCAATAACTTGTTCAATAGGATGTTGTCTAGATAGATACATGTTCGGTGTCATAGTCATAGATCTTGCTTCAACTGTAGATTCTTCTCTGGTTTCTTCTCTAGTTTCTTCTGCAGTATGATTCTCATTCAACAATTCACTATCAATCTCATAGAATAATTCAGTAGTTTCAATGTTAGGCTGAGGATTAGCTTCTTCATCAGATTCATAATCAAGCATTCTTTCCTGAATTTTAAACTTCTCATCAACTTTAACATTTGTGCTCTCAACAATAGTTTTAGTTCTCTTATTGTAACATCTATATGCTTTTCTCTTCAAAGAATATACAAGAAAATACCTTCATCACTTCTAGGATCAAAATTTCCAATATCATCTCTCTTTATATAACATTTGATTCCAAAAATTCTAAAATACTTAACTAAGGGTGCATGTCCAAACCATAATTCATAAGGTGTCTTATCTATATCTACTCTGATTTGTACTCTCTTCATTGTATATATGGTTGTCTTCACTGCTTCTCTCCAAAATGTCTTCACCAAGTCATTCTCAAATAACATAGCTCTTTCTGCTTCAGTTACTGACCTGTTTCTTCTTTCTGCAATACCATTTTGTTCAAGTGTTCTAGGGGCTAAAAACTATCTCTTAATACCATTCACTTCACAAAAGGTTTTAAACTCTCTAGAAGTAAATTCTCCACCCCTATTAGATCTCCAACATTTAATCTTCATTCCAGATTCATTCTCAAATTTATTCTTAATGATCTTAAACTTATCAAATGCTTCATATTTTTCTTGAAGAAATGCAATCCACATCATTCTTTTAAAATCATCAACAAGAATCATAAAATACCTTTCTCCATAGAATCCTCTAGCCCTGGTAGGACCGCTCAAGTCTGTATGAGAAATCTCCAACTTCTCTGCCGATGTGAACTTCTTACTAGGAAATGAACTTCTCTTCTACTTAGCCATCACACATTCTTTGCAAATCATGTTAGTAGGCTTCATAATTTTAGGCAAATCCCTTACTGCACATGTAGTACTCACTTTCACAATGTTATCAAAGTTTACATGACAAAACCTTCTATGCCATAGCCAAATATCATCAATTTTAGTAATCAAGCATGTCATCTCAGTAGGATTCAACTAAAATACATTACCTCTAGTTCTAGATCCAGTTCCAATTAGATTTCCATCTTTATCCTTTATCACACCAATTTTCTTAGTAAACCAAACTTGATATCTCTTATCCACTAACTATCCAACACTCAAAAGATTATGTTTCAATCCATCAACAAAGTAAACATCATCAGTATTAGTCTTTCCATCAAGAGTAATAGATCCTATACCTTTAATCAAACAAGGTGCATTGTTACCAACTCTAACAAATCCTCCATCATAATTGTTAAACTTTATGAACTTCTTCATATCTCCAGTCATATGATGTGAACAACCACTATCTATAATCCAATCAGATTTCTTTTCAACTTTGGAAACTAATGCTTTTTCTTCTTTAACATCAGATTCAAAATTTTCTTCTTTAATTGCTACAAATCCTATTTCATCATTATTCTCAGTATCACTTTCACTCAAAGTTCTTTCTATACTAGCTTCAAGATCTTCATCATTAGCATAATAACATTCCTTAGATCTTCTAGGCTTGAAATTATTTATGTACTTCTTAACTCTCTTAGGACATTTAGATGCAAAATGACCATATTCTTGACAAGTCCAACATTTAAAAATTTTCTTACCATCTGGTTCTCTTTTCACAAGCAAGGCAATACCTTCTTCAATCTTCTTATCTTCATTTCTAGATCTGCTACTACTTGCATAATCTCCACTCACATTGGTACTTCTTGACAAAGTAGGACGAATACTAAGAGCACTGAATGTTGTCTCCATTCTAGGTAAGTCTCTTGATAACCTCAGGTTCATCTCTGCTGCTTCCAATCTTCCAAGAAGTGTCTCTCTTGTAAAGTTTGTAGTACAAGGTATAACTTGTTCAATCATCTATGTTGTCTGCTTAAATATAGGAGTCAATGTCCTCAGAATTTTCCATATCACTTCATTCTTTGTCTTTGATCCTCCATAAGGTTTTATCCTTGCAACAATTTCTGACATTCTTCCAATATAGCTTCTAATAGATTCATCTTCCATCATTCTAATATCTTCAAATGCACATATGCAATTATGTAATCTAGCTCTTTTTCCATGTTCATCACCTTCAAAAGTAGAGTGTAAAGCTTTCCAAATTTCATTAGATTTCTTAAAACATTTTACCTGACTGTATTCATTCTCCGAAAGTGCTGTCAAGAGTGCTTCTCTTGCAAGCATGTTACACATGAATAGATCTACCTCATCTTTAGAACTTGTTTCAAGACTCTCTTCTTCAATTATAGTTCTTTCATTCTTTGTAATCAACCAATAGCCTGGTCCTAAATACAATAGACGTGTCTTCATATTTTCCTTCCAGCTATCAAAATTTACTCCATCAAACTTAGGGCTTTCTTTCCTGAAATTCACCATAGAGCTCCTTAAGTTGTTAAACTTTCCTTTCAAGGACCTACCGCTCTGATACCAATTGTTAGAAAGTAAAGTCCACCAAGATAACTGAGAGGGGGGGGGGGGGTGAATCAGTTATTAGATAATTATAACTTTTATCATCTTCAATATCATTTAACCATGTAAGCAATGTAATTACTAACCATACAAAGATATTCATACACAATGACACAATAACACAAGATATGTTGACTAGGGAACCTCTTGATCAAAGAGTAAACCCCAGTGGGAATGATTCCCACAAAAGATGCACTAATATGAATATTCCTTGTGAGAGGATGGACCTTGTTAGGAGTCTTATGAAATACATTCAGTACATATAAATCCCTGTTAGGAGATTTTGAATCCCTGTTAAAAGATTCTAACCCTGTTAAGAGTTATGGAAGACAGAAGGACCCTCTGCCCAAACAGCTTCAGGGTAATATCACTGAACACACTGTCAAAATAACCTTAATATTATTTAGAAAAAAATATGAAATATGTTACCTTCTTACTGTGCCAAACCGCACTCACTGCTACACCAGATCTCAATTCTAGATATCTGAACTTTGCATGTCTTCCTTCACAATTTTGCTTTCACAATCTCTTAGGCTCTTTTCTTCACTTCATGCTTACATTCGCATGCAACCAAACCATGCTCACACTTCTTTCATATTTATACTACATTACATACAATAAGGAAAAACATTCCTTCCTTTATACCACACTCAAATAATTACGAATGAGTTGGCACACAATTACAAAATAAAAGTTTCCATACGCTACATTAAAATTACACAAAACTATCAGCTTCCAAATGCAATATCTCTTCACTCATGTGACCTCAAAGTTTGCACTATGAACCACATCACCATCAATGTGTCTCAAAATTTCCTTTAACTATGCAAAATTAGATTCCATCCTGATTAGGAGATATCATCCAATTTCCACAAACTGCTACTCAGGAACACTGCCTGAATACTGCTTTTACCAAAATGCTCATAACTTTCATGAATCAATGAATTACTATCTGTGATCTTAACCATAGACATATAAAATATCAAAGAGTATAATCTCAATATCACATAGCTCCAACTACAATATCCCATGTGCGCTAATCAAAACATTGTCTGCTTCTCTCCTAGTCTCCAGAAGATCACTATGTTGACATCAATGACAATCATAGTCATGAATGCAACAAAAACTACTAAAAAATGACTGCCAACATCTAGCATTCATTCCTAACAATCTTAAGCCTAATACTAGAACTACTGAATTATTTTATGAAACTGACAGTGATTTGTTGAATGAAAGCCACAATGAAGTTATTGAAGAACCTACATCTGAAGAGAGATTTGAGACAATGGCACCTAGAAAAAGTTTGTTAAAGAATCATCCTTTTGAAAAAATTATTAGTAGCATCAAAAGAGGAGTTCTTTATCAAAATAAGGCACAAGAATAGTTATATTTGATTTCTCAAATTTAACCTAAGACTACTAATGAAGCTTGTGAAGATGAAAGTTGGACTAATGCTATGAAAGAAGAACTAGATCAGATTGAAAAGAACAAGACATGGGAATTGCTCCCTAGACCTAAAGTCATGAATGTTATTAGAACTAAATGGGTATTCAAAAACAAGATGAATGAACAAGGAGAAGTAGTAAGAAAAAAAGCAAGATTGGTATGTAAGGGTTACTCACAACAAGAAGGAATTGACTATGAAGAGACTTTTGAACATATTGCAAGAATTGAAGTAGTAAGAATATTTTTGGCATATGCAGCTTACAAGAAATTCAAAGTGTATCAGATGGATGTGAAGTCAACATTTCTGAATGGAGAGTTGGAAGAAGAGGTCTACATTGAGCAGCCTGAAAGTTTTCCTTTAACTCAAGAAGGAGACATGGTATGTAAATTAGAGAAAGCTTTATATGGACTTAAACAAGCACCTAGAACTTGGTATGCAAGATTGGATAAGTATTTGTTAAAGTTGGGATTTATAAAAGGTACAGTTGATAGCAATCTGTACACAAAAGAAATTGAAAATGGTTTGTTAGTTATAGTTATTTTTGTTAATGACATTATCTTTGGAGGAGAAGATGAATCTAGTGACAAATTTGCTGATGAAATGAAGAATGAATTTGAAATGAGTATGATTGGTGAAATGAAATACTATTTGGGATTACAAATAACACAAAACAATGATGGTATCTTTGTAAGTTAGACAAAGTACTTGAATGACTTGTTGAAAAGATTTGGAATGGAGGATTGTAAACTAGTTGGAACACCTATGGTGACTGGACATAAGTTATCTAGCACATATGAGACTCCTGCAATAGAACAGAAGAAATACAGATCTATGATTGGAGGATTGTAGTATTTGACTCATACAAGACCTGATATAGCACACTTAGTTAGAATTGTAGCAAGATTTCAAGCTGATCCTAGAGAATCACATTATGCATCAGTAAAGAGGATACTGAGATATTTAAGAGGTACAATGGACTATAGATTATGGTATGAAAAATTTGATGATTTTACCCTATGTGCATATACAGATGTTGATTGGGGAGGTAGTGTTGATGATAAGAAAAACACCAGTGGAGGAGCATTTTTCCTTGGAGGAAGATTAGTTTCTTGGCTAAGAAAGAAGCATAATTGTATCTCACAAAGCACAGTAAAAGTAGAATATGTAGCAACAACAAACAATTGTAACCAGATAATTTGGATGAAGCAGATGCTGAAGGATATTGGAATAAAATTTGTTGAACCGATTGTCATACATTGTGATAACACCAGTATAGTTAGTATGTCTAAGAATCTTGTATTACGTTCTAATACAAAGCATATAGAGATTAAGTATCATGTTGTAAGAGAGAAAGTTGCTGAAAAAGAAGTCAGACTTGAGTACATAAGTACAAAGGAGAAGATAGAAAATATATTCACAAAGCCTTTACCTAAGGATACATTTGAGTATCTGAGAGGTATGCTTGGGGTTATGCCCCAACCTACTTTTGAGAAGTGATGCAGTTGGTTGCATCCGTCCAGTGGTATATGAGCCCTATCTTTCTTCTGGACTGGATGATGGTACCTCCTCTATGGGGGAGTATGTGTATCTAAGCTGAGTCATGAGGACTCTAGTAAATGTATTTTTCTTAAAAGTGTCTTTTGACATTGAGTTGTTGTTGACTTAGTGATGGAATTTCTGTCATTGATGTCAATGTGGGAGAAATATGCATGAAAAACAATATGAGAGAACTGAATAAGATAACGACGCAAGATTTGATTGATGAAGAGGATTTGAAGAAGCAGTGTTGCAGTATTAGATTTTTGGAACATTGGATGTTTTTCATCTATGTTTCCATCAATGCCAATGGGGGAGATTGTTAGGAATGAATGCTAAAGTGTTTGGCAGCCATTCTCTAGTAGTTGTTGTTGCATTCATGACTATGATTGTCATTGATGTCAACACAATGATTTATTGAAGACTTGCAGAGAAGCAAACAAAGATTGGATTAGCGCACGTGGGTTATTGTAGTTGGAGCTATGTGATGTTGAGGTTATAATCTTTGATATGTCATATTTCTATGGTTAAGAGCACAAATAGTAATTCATTTATTCATGGAAGTTATGATCATTTTGGTAGAAGTAGTGTTCAGTCAGTGTTCCTGAATAGTGGTTTGTGAAAATCAGATGATATCTACTAATCGGGATAGAATCTTGTTTTGCACAATTAAAGGGAAGTTGGAGATACATTAATAGTGATGTGGATGATAGCATAGACTTTGAGGTCACATGAGTGAAGATTTATTGTATTTGGAAGCTGATAGTTTTATGTAATTTTGGTGTAGCGTGTGGAAACTTTTATTTTGCAATTTTATGCTGACTCATTTGTAATTATTTGAGTGTGGTATAAAGGAAGGAATTTATTTCCTTGTTGATATGGAATTGTAATGAAGTTTTAGTGATGATGTGTGATGTGATATGCATGAAGTGAATAATACAACTAAGTATGAAAGCGAATATGTGAAGGAAGACATGCAAAGTATAGAGATCTGAAATTGAGATCTGATGTAACAGTGAGTGTGGGTTGGCATAATCAAAGAAGAGGTAACATATTATTCTATTGAGTAATGAAAACATTATTTGGATAGTGTGTTCAGTGATCTTACCCTGAAGCTGTTTGGGCAGTGGGTCCTTCTATCTTCCATAACTCTTAACTGAGTTAGAATCTTTTAACAGGGATTCAAAATCTCCTAATAGGGCTTCATATGTACTAAATGTATTTCATAAGACTCCTAACAAATTCCATCCTCTCATAAAGAATATTCATATTAGTGCATCTTTTGTGGGCATCATTCCCACCGGGGTTTACTCTTTGATCAAGAGGTTCCCTAGTCAACATATCTTGTGTCATTGTGTTATTATGTATGAATATCTTTCTATGGTTGGTAATTATATTGATTATATGGTTTAATGCTATTGAAGATGATAAAAGTTATAATTATCTGATAACTGATTCACCCCCCCCCTCTCAGTTATCTTGGTGGACTTTACTTTCTAACAGAGAAAAGTTATAATTGTCAGATAATTGATTCACCCCCCCCCCCCCTCTCTTAGTTATCTTGGTAGACTTTACTTTCTAACAATTGGTATCAGAGTGATAGGTCCTTGAAAAATAAGTTTAACAGCTTAAGGAGATCCATGACAAATTTTAGAAAAGAAAGCCCTAAGTTTGATGGAGTAAATTTTGACAGCTGGAAAGAAAAGATGAAGACACACCTACTGTGTTTACGACTAGGTTATTGGTTGATTACAAAGAATGATAAGACTATCATTGAAGAGGAAAATCTTGAAACATGTATTAGCAATGAGAGAGATCTATTCATGTGTAACATACTTGTAAGAGAAGCACTTTTGACAGCCCTTCTGGAGAATGAGTACAGTCAAGTAAAATGTTTGAAAAAATCTTATGAAATTTGGAAAGCTTTACACTCTACTTTTGAAGGTGATGAACATGCAAAGATGATTGAACAAGTTATACATTTTACTTCAAACTTTACAAGAGAGACTCTTCTTGAAAGATTGGAAGCAGTAGAGATGAACCTGAGGTTATTAGGAGACTTGCCTAGAATGGAGACAACATTCAGTGCTCGTAGTGTTTTCCCTACCTTGTCAAGAAGCATTAGTGTGAGTGGAGATTATGTTGGCAGCAACAGTTCTAGAAATGAATAAGATAGGAATTTGAAGAAGGTATTGCCTTGCTTATGAATAGAGAACCAAACGGTAAGAAAATATTTAAATGTTGGACTTGTCAAGAATATGGTCATTTTGCATCTAAGTGTCCTAAGAGAGTTAAAAAGTATAGAAACAATTTCAAACCTAGAAGATCTAAGGAATGTTATTATGCTAATGATGAAGATCTTGAAGCTAATATAGAGAGAACTCTAAGTGAAAGTGATACTGAGAATAATAATGACATAGGATTTGTAGCAATTAAATAAGAGAATCTTGAAACTGATGTTAAGGAAGAAAAAGCCTTAGTTTCCCAAGTTGAAAAGAAAACTTATTGGATTATAGATAGTGGTTGTTCACATCATATGACTAGAGACATGAAAAAGTTCATAAAGTTTAACAATTATGATGGAGGAGTTGTTAGAGTTGGAAATAATGCACCTTGTTTGATTAAAGGTATAGAATCTATTAATCTTAATGGAAAGACTAATACTAATTATGTTTATTTTGTGGATGGATTAAAACATAATATTTTGAGTGTTAGATAGTTAGTTGATAAGGGATATCAAGTTTGATTTACTGAAAAAACTTGTGTGATAGAGGATAAAGATGGAAATCTGATTGGAACTGGATGTAGAACCAGAGGTAATGTATTTCAGTTGAATCTTACTGAGATGACATGTTTGATTACTAAGATTGATGACAGTCGTTTATGGCATAGAAGGTTTTGTCATATAAACTTTGACAACATTGTGAAAGTAAGTACTACACTTACAGTAAGGGATTTGCCTAAAATTATGAAGCCTACTAACATGATTTGCAAGAATGTGTGATGGCTAAATAGAAGATAAGTTCTTTTCCTAGTAAGAAGATTACATCTATAGAAAAGCTGGAGATTGTTCATGTAATGTCCCCACCAGGGAACCCATAAGGAATCAGGTCTTATGACCAAAAATTGCAACTAAGAAATTTTTTCATTACATTACATCATTACTACTTCACTTTTACATTCCTTACATTACTTATCCATATTGGATTTCATTTCCTTTCTTTACTTTCACATTTTAGAACTAAGAGATAGGGTAAGAAAATAACATTTCATTTACAATCATATTCCATACTTTATATACTAAGTTCATTTCTCCTTCCTACACATTGAATAGCTATTCATTACAAATTTCATTTTAACCTCAACATAATAAATATTTTCTTTCATTGCAACATAGGAGAGATAGGAAGGATCATTCAACATGACATTATACATTTACAACTTTAATCTTCCAAATAACAACCCTTGAAACAAGCCTAGAACTATCCCTCCCAATTACATTGCTTTTCTTTTCAATTACATCTTTTTGATAATAGATCTCATAATAATAGGTACATGAATGGCCCAAAGGCATTACAACATATCTTTTCATCTTCCCTTTCAAAAATACATAATACAAATATCTGCATCAATACATAAATTTGAACGCATCCAAGTCACGAACCACAAACAAGACCTTGAAAGATTTTTGCCACCCAACCATGTGGAACTGATGAGGTTCCACCCCCTGTGCTAGGAGATAGAACCAAGATACTCACAAGGCCCTAAGAAATCTAAGGCTCAGAAGATAAAGAAATCCAAGACTCAAAAGAACATAAAATATCAACATACTATAACATAGAGGTGAAGGTTCTAGGATACCACCTAAGTGAGTGTCATCACACAACCTATGTATTGGGATCCACCCTGGCAACCATGTAACCCCGGTCCCCCTTTTATGAATAGGGATCCACCCTAGCAGTTATCCCTAGTCCCGGTACTCCAATCAGGTCTGTGTGGCCATCATTATATTCTCTTTCATTATCTTTTGAATCCCCCCTTCCTAGGTTAATTTTTTTAAGGTTATCACTTTTACAAACCCACCCATAGGAACATCTGACAACCGCTTTAGGGTTCCAACACCTATGGTGAGCCACTCAATTAATGTTCCTATCCCCTTACCCCACACACACACAAAGCCATGAAAATCTCAAGTAATCTCAAAATGATCCATCTCATAGGTCTAGGGAACCCTTTGGTGCACTCAGGCCACCTGAACAAGTCTTGACCTTTCATTATGGATTCTACCATAAGAACAAGTATGAACAAAAGCTTATAATCAAAACCAAGTATAGAAATTCACAAGCTATGACATAAAAATTCCCACATGCATTGCCACAACATCCATCTATGGAAATCTCATGAACCTGAAGTTTGGTTAAGTCTGAATTTTTGGGAAATCTCAAAATTAGAAATTGCATCTTAACTCTGATGAATCTGAAACCTATCCCAATCATCTCAAAAGGTACCTAAACACTAATTTGCTTGGTTGATACAGTCTACTCAGTCACCACTAACTTCCTCGGTCATCACTAAATTGACTCGGTCATCACTACACTGACTCGGTCATCACTAAACTGACTCGGTCATGATTAAACTGACTGCTAGAAATGATGAAATATGACTATCAACTTTGACTTGTGGGTAAAACTGGGCATTATGGGAACTATGGTTGCCTAATCTGAGCATGACCCATTTGAGATCTCCCAGTTTCCCTTTAGAAATGGCTCATAAATCCATCCTATCTATCTAATAAATCTATTCTAGATCTAGGAAAATAAAAGCGTTGCAAAAATAAATATGAAACTGTAGGTTTGAAACAGAAGTTCTAAAGCCTCAAAGAACTCATGGACATTCTGGATAAGAAAGGAGATATAAGGGAAATGCTAAGGACCCTACAACCTCCTACAAATGCAGAAATAATCATATACATACAATCATGGAAAAATATTTAAACACAATCCCAAACTCCAAATCACTAATACAGGCACAACATATATATATGTACAACATAATCATTCTAAAATTTACATAGATATCACAACACACAGAGGACACATCCATACACAAAGAGGAAGAATGGAGATTCTTCCTGGTTTAGACCCTACCTTGGGTCCTACGGAGAATCCTCTTCCCTTGGCTGGAGAATCTCTATGAAACTTCAATCCTTGAGTAGATGTCCCTCTAGAAATCTTCCTCTGGCAATCAACTCCAAGCAATCCTCACACAGATGATTTCACCAACCAGAGACTCTCAAACTCCCATAAACTCTCACCAGAACTTTCCAAGGAAAACAATTACAGACCACTCAAAAAGAAACAAATCTTCCAAAAATTAACATCCTCCTACACACAAAAATCTTCAAATATTTATCTTCCAACTATGTGGTTGGAGGAGTTGCTTTATAGGAAGCAACTTCTCCAACTTCCATAGTTGGTTGGAAGAGCAACCAAATATTTCTCATAAGGACTTAATCAAGTTTTCAATAAATTTAATTAAAATCTCTTTTACACGAAAGCATAACAAGAATAATAGACAAATACCTTTCAAGAAAAACACATAGCACAATAGGAAAACAAGTGGCCTAACTTCTAGGAGGTCTCAAGTTCAACTCCCTCCTAGATAACCAGTTTTACTACAAAGGAAATTTTCCTTTTATTATTATTATTTTTACTTTTTATTTAATACATTCACTAAATATACTTTATTTAACTCACTTTATTTATTTATTATAAACAACATACCATTTACACAAATAATGAAAACATACAATTATTATTATTTATATAAGCATGGATATATGCATGTGCACTCACATATACACATACCTATATAAAATAAAAACAATTATAACATATTTATAATTATTATACATACAAAACATATTAATTCTAACTCATAACATAAACTCAGACCAACATCAAATCAAGTCCATAACATAAATTGCATTCCACTTCCCAACTAGGATCGCTTCCTTAACAGAATTCTAGGTCCATGGGTAACCTCGGGAGTAACTTGGTTAAATCTCCACACATCAATAGTTCAAGGATTTTGAAGGCATGCTCAGACCTGTGTAGCTAGGTGGAGATGATGCCTGGTACCTGCATCCTGCATCACCAACTGATATGCATATGCAAATATATAAATATAAATAGACAGTGGCAAACAAGGAGGGAGAGTGTGACATCATGTGGATCTCTCGTGGGAGTAACTACGACTGCCCCTCCTCATCCTACACTCACATCAACTAGTGAAAATTAAACCATAATAGGGTTAGTACAGTTAGATCATAGTAAAACATCATAACACAAATCAATGTAAAACATTTTACTGATAGTTCATTTCTAGCCATTCATCATTAAATTATAACTCATTTGATATTTCCAAATAAACTACAGTAACCAAATATATATGCTCAAATGTATCATAAAATGCTAACTAAATAATGATCATAGTCCATCATAAAATCCAAAGTGTTAAAGAAATAGTCCTGTCAGTCTAACATAGGAAGATGCTAGGGTGGGCATTACAGTTCATATAGATTTGAGAGGTCCTACCAGGACTAGAGGATTCTATGGAGAAAGGTATTTTATGATCCTTGTTGATGATTTTACAAGAATGATGCCGATTGCATTTCTTAAAGAAAAGTCTGAAGCATTTGATAAGTTTAAGATCATTAAGAATACAGTTTAGAATGAATCTGGAATGAAGATTAAATGTTTGAGATCTGATAGAGGTGGAGAATTTACTTCTAGAGAGTTTAACACCTTTTGTGAAGTAAATGGCATTAAGAGACAGTTTTCAGCCCCTAGGACACCTAAACAAAATGGTATTGCAAAAATAAGAAACAGATCAGTGATTGAAGCAGCAAGAGCTATGTTATTTGAGAATGATTTGGTGAAGAAATTATGGAGAGAAGCAGTGAACAAAATAGTGTATACAATGAACAAAGTACAAATCAGAGAAGACACAGACAAGACACCCTATGAATTATGGTTTGGACATGCACCCTCAATTAAGTATTTTAGAATTTTTGGAAGAAAATGTTATATAAAGAGAGATGATGATATTGGAAAGTTTGATCCTAGAAGTGATGAAGGTATATTTCTTGGATATTCTTTGAAAAGAAAAGCCTATATATGTAACAATAAAAGAACTAAGACTATTGTTGAAAGCGCAAATGTTAAAGTTGATGAAAAGTTCAAAATTGAGGAAAGAATGCTTGATTATGAATCAGATGAAGAAGCTCATCCTAAACCTAACACTAGAACTACTAAATTATTTTATGAGACTGACAGTGATTTGTTGAATGAAAGCCATAGTGAAGTCATTGAAGAACCTACACCTAAAGTGAGATCTGAGACAGTGACACCTAACAAGAATTTATCAACAAATCATCCTATTGAGCAAATTATTGGAATCATTAAAAGAGGAGTTCTAACTCAGAATAAGGTACAAGAACAGTTATGTTTGATTTCTCAAATTGAACCTAAAACTACTAGTGAAGCTTGTGAAGATGAAAGTTGGATTAATGCTATGAAAGAAGAACTAGATCAGATTGAAAAGAAAAAAACATAGGAATTGGTCCCTAGACCTAAAGACAAGAATGTTATTGGAACTAAATGGGTATTCAGAAACAAGATGAATGAACAAGGAGAAGTAGTAAGCATTAGGAATGAATGCAAAGTATTTTGGCAGTCATTCTGTAGCAGTTGTTGTTGCATTCATGACTTGGATTGTCATTGATGTCAACACAGTGATATTCTAGATATTAGCAAGAAAGTAGGTACAATTTTATTTTGTGCACATGTTGTATATCAGATTGGATTTCACGCAATTGATGGTATGTTCTTTGGTGTGTTATTAACCTATGGTTAACAACACAAAAACAAATTCATTCATTTGTGAGAGTTATGAGCATTTTGGTGAAAGTAGTGTTTAGACAGTGTTTCTTTGAAGCGATGTTCAGAAATCGAAGGATATCTCTTAGCTGGGATGGAATCTGATTTTGCACAGTTAAAGGGATGTTGGAGACTCATTAATGATGATGTGGTTCATAGTGCAAACTTTGAGGATATGTTTGGAGAAAGTTATAGTATCTAGAAGCCGACAGTTTTATGTGAATTTTGTGTGTAGCATGTAGAATTTATTATTTTGTAATTGAGGACCAACTCATTTGTACTTATTTGAGTTTGGTATATAAGAAGGAATTTTTTCCTTTTTGTAATGTGTACTATGAAGATTGAGATGTGAATATATGCATCAAGTGAAGAAAAGAGCTAATTCAGTGATGAAGGAAGACTTGTGAGTACAGAGATCTGGAATTGTGATCTTGTGTAGCAGAGAGTGCAGTTTTGGCATAGTGTGAAGGAGGTAATATATTTCATATTATTCTATTGAATAATTCTAAGATCTTTTGGACAGTGGGTTCAGGGATCTTGCCTTGAAATTGTTTGGGCAGTGGGTCCTTCTGTCTTCCATAAACTCTTAACCGGGTTAGAATCTTTTAACAGGGATTCAAAATCTCCTAACAGGGATTTATATGTACTGAATGTATTTCATAAGACTCCTAAAAGGGTCCATCCTCTAACAATTAACTTTCATATTAGTGCATCATTTTGTGGGCATCATTCCCACCAGGGTTTACTCTTTTCAAGAGGTTCCCTAGTCAACATATCTTGTGTTATTGTGCAATTGTGTATGATTATCTTTCTATGGTTGATCAGTACATTGATTATATTGTTTAAAGTACTTGAATGGATAAATTATCTGATAAATGATTCACCCCGGCCCCCCCCCTCTCAGTTATCTTGGGGATCTTTACTTTCTAACAATTGGTATCAGAGCAGCAGGTCCTTGAAAGAAAAGTTTAACAACTTAAGGAGATCCATGGCGAATTTCAGAAAAGAAAGCCCTAAGTTTGATGGAGTAAATTTTGACAGCTGGAAAGAAAAGATGAAGACACATCTATTGTGTTTAGGACCAAGTTATTGGTTGATTACAAAGAATGAGAAGACTATCATTGAGGAAGACAATCTAGAGGTAGGAACTAAAGATAAACTAGATCTATTCATGTGTAACATACTTGCAAGAGAAGCACTTTTGTCAGCACTACCGGAGAATGAATATAGTTAGGTAAGATGTTTGAAAACATCTCATGAAATTTGGAAATCTTTACATTCTACTTTTGAAGGTGATGAACATGCAAAGAAGGCTAGATTACATAATTGGATTTGTGCATTTGAAGATATCAGAATGATGGAAGATGAATCTATTAGAAGTTATATTGGTAGGATGTCTGACATTGTAACAAGAATAAAGTCTTGTGGAAGTGATAAGATAGAGAATGAAGTGATATGGAAAATTCTGAGAACTTTGACACTAGTATTCAAGTAGACAACACAGATGATTGAACAAGTGATACCTTGTACATTGAAATTTTCAAGAGAGACTATTCTTGGAAGATTAGAAACAATAGAGATGAACTTGAGATTATTAGGAGAGCTACCTAGAATGGAAATAGCATTCAGTGCTCTTAACATTAGACCTACAAGAAGTACTAGTGTGAATGGAGATTATGCCAGCAGTAGCAGATTTGAGGAAGATAAAAAGATTGAAGAAGGTATTGCATTATTTGTAAAAAGAGAACCAGATGGAAAGAAAATCTTTAAATGTTGGACTTGTCAAGAATATGGTCATTTTGCATCTAAATGTCCTAAAAGAGTTAAGAAGTATAGAAGCAACTTTAAACTTAGGAGATCTAAAGAATGTTATTATGAAAATGATGAAGATCTTGAAGTAGGAATTGAAAAACATTTAAGTGATAGTGATAATGATAAATTTGAGGAAATAGGATTTGTAGCAATTAAAGAAGAAAGTTCTGAATCTGATAAAAGGGAAGAAAAAGCATTAGTTTCACAAGTTGAAAATAAATCTGATTGGATTAGAGACAGTGGTTGTTCACATCATATGAATGGAGATAAAAGAAAGTTTGTTAAGTTAGATAATTATGATGGAGGAATTGTTAGGGTTGGTAACAATGCACCTTGTTTGATTAAGGGTATAGGATCTATTACTCTTGATGGAAAGACTAACACTGATGATGTTTACTTTGTTGATGGACTGAGACATAATCTACTAAGCATTGGACAATTGGTTGATAAGGGTTATCAAGTTTGGTTTTTTGAGAAAACTTGTGTGATAAAAGATAAAGATGGAAATATAATTGGAAAAGGATCCAGAACCGGAGGTAATGTATTTCAGTTGAATCCTACTGAGATGACACGTTTGATAACTAGGATTGATGACAGTTGGTTATGGCATAAAAGGTTTTGTCATATAAACTTTGATAATATTGTCAAGGTGAGCACTACACTTGTGCTAAGAGATTTACCTAGAATTATGAAACCTACTAACATGATTTGCAAAGAATGTATGATGGCAAAGTAGAAAAGGAGTTCATTTCCCAACAAGAAGTTCACATTGATAGAGAAGCTAGAGATTGTTCATACAGACTTGAGTGGTCCTACTAGGGCTAGAGGATTCTATGGAGAAAGGTTTTTTATAATTCTTGTTGATGATTTTATAAGAATGATGTGGATTGCATTTTTGAAAGAAAAATTTGAAGCATTTGACAAATCTAAGATCATGAAAAGGGAAATTGAGAATGAATCTGGAATGAAGATTAAGTGTCTAAGATCTGATAGAGGTGGTGAATTTACATCTAGAGAGTTTAACACCTTTTGTGAAATGAATGGTATTAAGAGACAACTTTTAGCCCCTAGAACACCAGAACAAAATGGTATTGCAGAAAGAAGGAACAGGTCAATAACTGAAGTAGCAAGAGATATGTTGTTGGAAAATGATTTGGCTAAGACTTTTTGGAGAGAAGCAGTGAACACAATAGTATACACTATGAACAGAGTACAAATTAGAGTAGATACAAACAAGACACCTTATGAATTATGGTTTGGACATACACCCTCAGTTAAGTATTTTAGAATTTTTGAAAGTAAATGTTATATAAAAAGAGATGATGATATAGGAAAGTTTGATCCTAGAAGTGATGAAGGAATATTTGTTGGATATTCTTTAAAAAGCAAAGCATATAGATGTTATAACAAAAGAACTAAGACTATTGTTGAAAGTGAAAATGTAAAAGTTGATGAGAAGTTTAAAATTCAGGAAGGAATGCTTGATTATGAATCTGATGGAGAAGCACAACCTCAGCCTAACATTGAAAATGTAGAATTATTTTTTGAAACTAACAGTGATTTGCTGAATGAAAGTCATACTGAAGAAAATAGAGAAGAAAGCAGAGAAGAATCTACAGTCAGAACAAGATCAGTAACTATGACACCTAACATGTATACTTCAAGACATCACCCTGTCGAGCAAGTTATTGGAAGTTTAGATAGAGGAGTTTTGACTCAAAATAAGGTACATTTATGTTTGATTTCTCAAATTGAACCTAAGACTACTAATGAAGCTTGTGAAGATGAACATTGGATTAATGCTATGAAAGAAGAACTAGAGCAGATTGAAAAAATAAGACATGGGAATTGGTCCCTAGACTTGAAGACAAGAATGTGATTGGAGCAAAGTGGGTAATCAAAAACAAGATGAATGAACAAGGAGAAGTGATAAGAAACAAAACAAGATTGGTATGTAAAGGATATTCACAACAAGAAAGAATTGACTATGAAGAAACTTTTGCACCTGTGGCCAGACTTGAAGCAGTGAGAATGTTTCTAGCATATGCAACTTACAAGAAATTCAAAGTGTATCAGATGGATGTGAAGTCAACATTTTTGAATGGTGAATTGGAAGAAGAAGTCTACATTGAGAAGCCTGAAGGTTTTCCTTTGACACAAGAAGGAGATATGGTATGTAATTTAAAAAAAGCTCTATATAGATTAAAACAAGCACCTAGAACCTGGTATGCAATATTGGATAAGTATTTATTGAAATTGGGATTTATAAAAGGAACAACAGATAGTAACTTATACACAAAAGAAATTGAGAATGGTTTGTTGGTTATAGTTATATTTGTTGATGATATTATCTTTGGAGGAGAAGATGAAGATAGTGACAAATTTGCAGATGAAATGAAGACTGAATTTGAGATGAGCATGATTGGAGAAATGAAATATTTTTTGGGATTACAGATAACACAAAGAAAGGAAGGTATATTTGTAAGTCAGACTAAGTATTTGAATGAGTTATTGAAAATATTTGGAATGGAAGATTCTAAACCTATTGGAACACCTATGGTAATCAGACATAAGTTATCTAGCAAAGATGAGACACCAGTAGTTGAGCAGAAAAAGTACAGATTTATGATTGAAGGATTGCAATACTTGACACATACAAGACTTGATATAGCACATTCAGTGGGGATTGTAGCAAGATTTCAAGCAGAACCTAGAGAATCACATTATGTAGTAGTAAAGAGGATGAGATGATATTTTTGGATTCGATTGTGTGTGTATTTTTAGCATCAACGTTTCGGATCACACTCTGTGATCCATCATTAGGATAGAGAAAGTGCCAAGAAGAATAGTAAAAATACACACACAATCAAATCCAGATGATGGATCAAAGAGTGTGATCTGAAACATTGATGCTAAAAATACACACACAATCGAATCCAGAAATATCATCTCATTACTAATGGATTTTGGAAATCTCATGTTGTTAAGTAAAGAGGATACTGAGATATCTGAAAGGAACAATGGATTATGGATTATGGTATGAGAATTTTGATGATTTTACTTTATGTGCCTATACTAATGTAGATTGGGGAGGTAGAGTTGATGACAAGAAAAGCACCAGTGGTGGAGCCTTTTTTCTTGGAGGAAAATTGGTCTCTTGGCTAAGTAAGAAGCAAAATTTTACTTCACAAAGCATAGCAGAAGTAGAATATGTTGCAACATCAAATAATTGTAATCAGATTATTTGGATGAAGCAGATGTTGAAGGATATTGGAATAAATTTTGATGAGCCTATTGTTATACATTGTAATAACACCAGTATAATGAGTATGTCAAACAATCTGATTTTACATTCTAAGACTAAACATATTGAGATCAAGTATCATGTTGCAAGAGAGAAAGTTGCAGAATAAGAAGTAAGATTGGAGTACATAAGTACAAAGGAGCAGATAACAGATATATTTACAAAACCTTTACCTAAGGATACATTTATGTATCTAAGAGGTATGCTTGGGGTTATGCCCCAACCTATTTTTGAGAATTGATGCAGATGATTGCATCCGTCCAGTGGTATATGAGCCCTATCTTTCTTCTGGATTGGATGTTGGAACTTCCTCTATAGGGGAGTTTATGAGCTGAGTCATGAGGACTCTTGTTATTGTATTTTTTTGAAAAGTGTCTTTTGACATTAAGTTTTTGTTGACTTAGTGATGGAATTTCTATCATTGATGTCAATGGGGGAGAGATATACATGAAAAACATTGTGGATTGTATGAGAGAGCTGAATAGGAAAATGAAGGAAGATTTAATTTGATATTTTGCAGTGATGTTGCAGTATTAGATTTTTGGAACATTGCATGTTTTTCATCTATGTTGCCATCAATGCCAATGGGGGAGACTTTTAGGAATGAATGCAAAGTATTTTGGTAGTCATTCTATAGCAGTTGTTGTTGCATTCATGACTTGGAATGTCATTGATGTCAACACAATGATATTCTTGATATTAGCAGGAAAGTAGGTACAGTTTTGTTTTGCACACATGTTTTATTGTAGATTGGATTTTGTATAGTTGATGGTATGTTCTTTGGTGTGTTATTAACCTATGGTTGATAGCGCAAAAAGAAATTCATTCATTTGTAAGAGTTATGAGCATTTTGGTGAAAGCAGTGTTTAGACAATGTTTCTGTGAAGCGATGTTCAGAAATCGGAGGATATCGCTTAGCTGGGATGGAATCTGATTTTACGTAGTTAAAGGGATGTTGGAGACTCATTAATGATGATTTGGTTCACATCACAAACTTTGAGGATATGTTTGGAGAAAGTTACAGTATCTTGAAGCCGACAGTTTTATGTGAATTCTGTGTGTAGCGTGTAGAATTTATTATTTTGTAATTGAGGATTGACTCATTTGTAATTATTTGAGTTTGGTATATAAGAAGGAATTTTTTTCTTGTTGTAATTTGTACTATGAAGATTGAGATGCGAATATGTGCATGAAGTGAAGAAAAGAGCTAATTCAGTGATGAAGGAAGACTTGTGAGTACAAAGATCTGGAATTGTGATCTTGTGTAGCAGAGAGTGCGGTTTTGGAATAGTGTGAAGGAGGTAATATATTTCATATTATTCTGTTGAATAATTCTAAGATCTTTTGGACAGTGGGTTCAGGGATCTTGCCTTGAAGCTGTTTGGGCAGTGGGTCCTTCTGTCTTCCATAAACTCTTAACCGGGTTAGAATCTTTTAACAGGGATTCAAAATCTCCTAACAGGGATTTATATGTACTGAATGTATTTCATAAGACTCCTAACAGGGTCCATCCTCTAACAAGGAACTTTTATATTAGTGCATCATTTTGTGGGCATCATTCCCACTTGGGTTTACTCTTTTCAAGAGGTTCCCTAGTCAACATATCTTGTGTTATTGTGCACTTGTGTATGATTATCTTTCTATGGTTGATTAGTACATTGATTATATTGTTTAAAGCAGTTGAATGGATAAATTATCTGATAACTGATTCACCCCCCCCTCTCAGTTATCTTGGGGATCTTTACTTTCTAATAGTAAGAAACAAAGCAAGATTGGTATGTAAGGGATACTCACAGCAAGAAAGAATTGACTATGAAGAAACCTTTGCACCTGTAGCAAGAATTGAAGTAGTAAGAATGTTTTTTGCTTATGTAGCTTATAACAAATTCAAAGTATATTAGATGGATGTAAAGCCAACATTTCTGAATGGTGAATTGGAAGAAGAAGTCTACATTGAGTAGCCTAAAGGTTTTCCTTTGACTCAAGATGGAGACATGGTATGTAAACTAAAGACAACCTTATATGGACTAAAGCAAGCACCTAGAACTTGGTATGCAAGATTGGACAAGTATTTGTTAAAGTTGGGATTTACAAAAGGAACAGATGATAACAATCTGTACAAAAAAGGAATTGAAATGGTTTGTTGATTATAGTCATTTTTGTTGATGACATTATTTTTAGAGGAGAAGATGAAGCTAGTGACAAATTTGCTGATGAAATGAAGACTGAATTTGAAATGAGTATGAATGGTGAAATGAAATACTTTTTGGGATTACAGATAACACAAAATAATGATGGTATCTTTTTAAGTCAGACAAAGTACCTGAATGACTTGTTGAAAATATTTGGAATGGAGAACTATAAACCAGTTGGAACACCTATGGTAATTGGACATAAATTATCTAGCATAGATGAAACACTGGTAGTTGAATAGAAGAAATACAGATCTATGATTGGAGGATTATAGTACTTGACTCATACAAGACCTGATATAGCACATTCAGTTGGAATTATAGGAATATTTCAAGCTAAACCTAGAGAATCACATTAGACAACAGTAAAGAGGATACTAAGATATTTAAGAGGCACAATGAACTATGGATTATGGTATGAAAAAATTGATGATTTTACCCTATGTACATATACAGATGTTGATTGGGGAGGTAGTATTGATGATAAGAAGAGCACCAGTGGTGGAGCATTTTTCCTTGGAGGAAGATTGGTTTCTTGGCTAAGAAAGAAGTAGAATTGTATCTCATAGAGCACAACAGAAGTAGAATATGTAGCATCAACAAACAATTGTAACCAGATAATTTGGATGAAGAAAATGCTGAAGGATATTTGAATAAAGTTTGTTGAACCTATTGTCATACATTGTGACAACACCAACACATTTAGTATGTCTAAGAACCCTGTATTACATTCTAAGAAAAAACATATAGAGATTAAGTATCATGTAGTAAGAGAGAAATTTGTTGAGAAAGAAGTCAGACATGAGTACATAAGTACAAAGGAGCAGATAGAAGACATATTTATGAAGCCTTTGCCTAAGGATACATTTGATTATCTAAGAGGTATGCTTGGGGTTATGCCCCAGCCTAATTTTGAGAAGTGATGTAGTTGGTTGTATCTATCCAGTGGTATATGAGCCTTATCTTTCTTCTAGACTAGATGTTGGTACTTCCTCTATGGGGGAGTATGTGTATCTGAGCTGAGTCATGAGGACTCTAGTGAATGTATTTTCTAAATAGTGTCTTTTGACATTGGAGTTGTTGTTGACATGATGATGAGATTTATGTCATTGATATCGATGGGGGAGAAGTGTACATGAAAAAACCATTTGTACTATCTGAATAGGAAAACAAAGAAAGATTTGATTGATGAAGAGGACTTGAAATATTTTTCTAGAGTAGTAGTTTTGCAGTATTGGATTTTTGGAACATTGGATGTTTTTTCATCTATGTTTCCATCAATGCCAATGGGGGAGATTTTTAGGAATGAATTCTAAATGTTTGGCAGCCATTCTGTAGTAGTTATTGTTGCATTCATGACTATGATTGTCATTGATGTCAACATAATAATCTACCAGAGACTTGTAGAGAAGTAGACAGTGTTTGGATTAGTTCACATGGGATATTGCAGTTGGAGCTATGTGATGATGAGGATATACTCTTTGATATGTTATATGTTTATGGTTAAGAGCACAGATAGTAATTTATTTATTTATGGAAGTTATGAGCATTTTGGTGGAAGTAGTATTTAGGTAGTGTTCCTGAGTAGCGGTTTGTGGAAATCAGATGATATCTCCTAATCAGGATGGAATATGGTTTTGAGTAGTTAAAGGAAATTTGAAGACACATTGACAGTGACATGGATGATAGTGCAAACTTTGAGGTCACACGAGTGAAGAATTATTGTAATTGAAAGCTGATAGTTTTGTGTAATTTTGATGTAGCATGTGGAAACTTTTATTTTGTAATCAGATGCTGACTCATTTGTAATTACTTGAGTGTGGTATAAAGGAAGAAATTTTTTTCCTTTTTGTAATATGGCTTGATGTGATGATGTATGCATGAAGTGAAGAAAAGAGCTAATGAATTGTGAAAGTGAAATTGTGAAAGAAGACATGTAAGGTACAGAGATCTAAAATTGAGATCTAATGTAGAAGAGAGTGTGGTTTGGCACAATGAGAAAGGAGGTAACATATTTTCTAGTATTCTTTTGAATAATCTAGAGATCAGTTGGACAGTGTGTTCAGTGATCTTTCCATTAAAGTTGTTTGGGAAGTGGGTCCATCTGTCTTCCATAACTCTTAACAGGGTTAGAATCTTTTAATAGGGATTCAAAATCTCCTAATAGGGATTCATATGTACTGAATGTATTTCATAAGACTCCTAACAGAGTCCATCCTTTCATAGGAAATATTCATATTAGTGCATCTTTTGTGGACATCATTCCCACCAAGGTTTACTCTTTGATCAATAGGTTCCCTAGTCAACATATCTTGTGTCATTGTGTTATTGTGTATGAATATCTTTCTATGGTTGGTAATTATATTGCTCACATGGTTTAATGTTGTTGAAGTTGATAAAAGTTATAATTATCAGATAACTGATTCACCCCCCCCTCCTCTCAATCATCTTGGTGGACTTTACTTTCTAACAATATGACAATACAACAATTGCTTCAATTGTAGTTTTCAAAAAAAGAAAGCTAACATAGAGTACTACATCTCCACGGGTTCAAAATATCTAATCTAATCCGTACTCAACCATACAACTTACAAAGAACACTCTATTTTTATTGAGAATCTCAGAGATTCATCCATACATAATGTTCCCAAAGTACTATGCAATCAAAACTCCATTAACCTTCTCAAAATCATTGATCCATGCTCAAATACCCAAGCATGGGTGGTTACAACCACTCAAACTCCCATTTGTAACTTTTGGAAAGAGTGGAAAAAGTTGCTCAAGAAGCTTTGAAAGTTGCTAGCAACTTTTTAGCACTTTTTTTCTCTTTTACTATAATAGTCTGCTCGATGACTATTTCCCAATCTTAGGACCTAGAAGACTCTAAAACCTCAAGTTACCCAAAGATAGTAACTAGTTACCCAAAGATAGGAACTTTGACCATGCTAAGCCAAAATGACCATAGTGTCACCTAGGAGCATTTTTCCTCTTTACAATCATGAATGAATAAGTTGAGATCCAAGACTAATGGATCTTATTCAAACCCAACCTAAGAACCTTAACACAGAAAGAGTGGAGAAGTATAAGGCCAAAGAAGACCAGAAAATGAGGGACTTGTAGTTCAAGGTGGGGGATCTAGTACTTGCTTACCTCAAAAAGGAGAGACTACCTAAAGGTAAGCCAACTAAGTTGCTCATGAAGAAGATAGGACCCTTGAAGATCTTGCATAAGTATGGCAAGAATGCATATGAGGTGGAGTTGCCTCCTAATTTGGGTATTTTGCCCATTTTTAATGTATGTGACCTATATCCCTATAAGGGGCCCTCTTTGGACACTAGTCAACACACTCCAGTAGATTTAGGAGAAGAAGATTGGGTTAGAGATTTGCCTACCCCAAAACTATTGTAGCTAGATAGTATACTAGACTCCAAGGTGCTTAAGAAGACCCAAAAGGGTACTTACAAAGAGTATTTGGTATAGTGGTAGGGCCTACCTAAATCAGAGGCCACTTGGATGACTGAAGTAGACATTTTGAAGTGTGGGGTCAGCTTTAACGACCTCCTAACTCACAAGACTTGAGTTTTTTTGTCCAGGGGAGTATGGTTTAGAGAACCTCCCTTTCCTTTTTGATGTGTTTAAGGTTGTGTTAAGGGTCTTAGGTTGGGTTTGAATAAGATCCATTAGGCTTGGATCTCAACTTGTTCATTCATGACTGTAAAGAGAAAAAATGCTCCTAGGTGACCCTATGGTCATTTTGGCTTAGAATGGTCAAAGTTCCTGTCATGCAACTCTTTCATCTATTTTGAAAATGATTCACCTTGGGCACTTCTTTGGTCTTGTAAACTGAGATCTCTTAGCTCTAATATCCCTCTAGGATGAGCCCCATAAACTATCTCAAATGGGATTTTACCAGTACTCCTATTAATGGAGTCATTATAGGCATATTCTACCTGGCCTATAACATGATCCCATGATTGTCCATATTGTTTGGTAAAACATCTCAGTAGGTTTCCTAAAGACCTATTTACTACCTCTATCTGTCCATCTGATTGTGGATGGTAGGATGAAGAGAAAGACAAATTTGTGCCAAGATTTTTCCACAAGGTCCTCCAAAAGTGACCCACAAATTTACTATCTCTTTCACTTACTATGTTGAGTGGAAATCCATAGATTCTAACTATATCTCTAAAAAATAGACCAGCTATGTGTGAAGCATAATTGGTTTATTTGCAAGGGATGAAGTGTTCCATCTTGCTAAACTTGTCCACCACTACAAACACATTGTCATGTCCCTTTTTTGTCTTTGGAAATCCTAAAACAAAGTCCATACTCAATTACTCCCAAGGTCTCTAAGGTATGGATAGAGGTTGATACAATCTTGTATTACTATTGTGTCCTTTTTCCCTCTAACATATTTGACATTTCTCCACAAACGTCTTGACATCTAACTATAATCTAGGCAATTAATAATACCTATTCACTTTCTCAAGTGTCTTTTCCACTCCAAAGTGGCCTCCCATGCTTCCTTGGTGTTTCTCCTTGACTATGTTCTCACTCATAGAGAACTGAGGTATATACATTAGGTGTCCCTTGAACAATAGTCCCTCCTACAACACATATTTAGTAAATTCAACTTTGAATCCCTGTTGGAACTTCTCACAAGCTTCATAAGCTTCCTTGAAATCTTTTTCCTCCTTGTAGAGATCTTTAAGATCACTCATCCCTACACTCTACAATTGTATCTCTTGTATAGTCAACACCCTTCTACTCAGAACATCTGCAACTTTTTTGCTAACACCTTTCTTATGTTTAATGACAAATGTAGGATTTGAACAATACAAATCCACAAAACTTGAAGATCACCTGCATACAAAAACCTATTACAAGGAAGTAGAGACAAGAAGAGGGCAAGGGTTTGACTAAAAAATGTGAAGAAAAAAAATCCTCAAATAATGAATGAATTAAATGTATAATGGATCATCTTTATAAAGGAGATCAAAATCCTTGAAAGGTAAACCCTAGTGCATGTAATAATTTGTTAAATTATTACAAGGCTAATGCATGCAAGCTTATATTTAAAACTATTGGATACAATTATCTAAAGGACATTGTTGGATTAGCTATGTGTTGTCTTTGATGTCACACAAATGTCATATCAATTATCATTCTCAGTATCTACCGAGTTCAATCGGTCAGCTAAGCGGTTCTCAGTATCTACTGAGTTCAGTCGGTTAGCTAAGCAGTTCTCAGTATCTACCGAGCTCAGTCAGTCAGCTAGGTGGTTTTTAGTGTCTACCAAGTTCTCTCGGGTGTCTAAAGGAAACATGACAGGATAATAGTGTTAACCGAGCCTCCTCGGTTATCAAAGGAAAATTAGTGGTTACCGAGCTCTCTCGGTCTCCAAAGGATGTTGTAGAATTCGCTGTGGTTACCAAGTTCTCTCGGTCACCGAAGGAAATCTTTTCAGGATTAATGTTTACTGAGCAAGGTCGGCCCTTTCAAAGAATTTTGTTATTACAGTTTGTTTATCCTAGCCGACTATTCTAATAATTATTAGTGCCGACTTGACAATCTAAATGATTATGAAATGGCATATCTATATATAGAAGGTCAAATGGTGAATAAAAGATATACAGCATGCAAAAATCATTTTGAAGAAAGGTGTGTGTGAATTTTGAAGGATGGTCAGATATCCTTGAAGAGCAGCAAAGATTTAATTGATCAGTAAGGATCTAGTGAAACAGAATAGAGGTCTATATTCAGAAATTCAATTGTAGGTTATTTCATTGTTACTCTCTAGCAATTGTAGCAGTGATATCAAAATCTCTTAACCGAGTTGGTTTAACAACCATTTTGTAAATCCTCTAACAAGGTAATAGTTCTTTGAATTGTTTCAAGACCTCTTACAAGGCCACTCCTAGCAGGGTGATTAAATCCTCTAACAAGGTCACACCTAACAGTGTGTTTTGTAACCTTTTACCGGGTTGGCTTCTAACCGGGCATCACTTCAGAAGAGTGAAAAATAGTAACTAGTTACATTGGTGGTTTTTCCCATATTGGGTTTCCACGGTAAATCTGGTGTCTCTTGTGTTCATGTTATTTTCTTTATTCATGTAAGTTAATCAGTGATGAATGCTTAAGAACAGTTTAATAATTACACACTTCAAGGATCAAGTTTTTAGCATTTCTCTGTATATTTACCGAGTGGCACAGTAAATAATTTGTTAAGATATTTAAGGGATCAGTGGTAATATTTTGTGGTTAACTGATTCACCCCCCCTCTCAGTTACTGCATCTATATTTCCAACAATTGGTATCAAAGCTTTTGGTGCTTGCAGGAAGGGTTTCAAGGACCTAAGCTAAAGATCAAGATGTCTTACAAAAGAGAAATTCCAAGGCTTAACAGAAATAACTTTTCAGCATGGCAAGGTCTCATGAGATTACATCTGGCTTCCATTGGTGATTCAGGATGCAAATATATTGATCAAGAATATACAATTCCTACTAGCACATTAACTGTTGAAGACATTGCAGAGAAGAAGAACCATAACACTATGATGATAGACATTGCATCAGCTCTTAGCTATGAAGAATTTGATGAAATCAAAGACTGCACAACTGCTCATGAAATGTGGAACAAGCTAAAGAAAATCTATGGCAGTGATGAAAATGTGAAGAGAGCCAAAGCAGAGAGCCTAAGAGGATAGTTTGATCAAATGAAAATGAGAGAAGAAGAAAACATTGCAAAATATGTTGAAAGGATCAAGACAAGTGTTACTGCAATCAGAGCTTCTGGAGGAAAAATTGATGATGAAACGGTTATAAGTAAGGTTCTTAGAACATTACTCCCTATTTATGCAATAAGAGTTTCTGCTATTCAAGAAAGAAGATGTGAAGAAAATCACAATATAACTTTGGATGCCTTAGTTGGAAGATTGACAGCCTTTGAACTGGATAACTATGACAACTATGTTCCAACTTCTAAAAATATTGAATCAGCTTTTGAGGCCAAACTTTCACTCAAGAAAGGGAAGAAAATCCAATTAGAAAGTTAAGAAGAATCAGAGGAAAGTTCTAATAGCAATCTTGAAGTTATTGAAGCATTACTTGCAAAGAAGTATTCAAGAGGCAGAGGAAAAAACAGAGGTAAAACTCCCTTAATCTATTTTTCATGTGAAGAAATTGGTCATATTGCAGCTAGGTGTCCAAACACGCAAAGCAAAGATGAGAAGAAAAATTACAAGTACAATGGCAAGAAAAATTTCAAATCATTCAAGGATAAAGGTAAGAAAACATGTTTCTTAGCTAAAGATTCGGATGATAGTGAAGAAGAAATTGTTTTCATTGCTGTAAAAGATGAATCTGATAATGATGAAGATGAGATGGCACTTATCTCTCATATAAGCAAGAATGATACATGGATTATAGACAGTGGATGTTCACATCATATGACTAGTGATAGGACCAAGTTTGAACACTTTGAAAACTTTGATGGTGGTAATGTAAGGTTTGGAAACAATGAACCCTGTTGTATAAAAGGAAAGGGATGAATTTCATTAACCAAAAAACTTATATGTGATAATGCATATTGGGTCAAAGGACTAAATAATAATCTTCTAAGTGTAGCACAACTAATCAACATTGGATTCAAGGTTGAATTCATGAATGGAAAAGCAAGACTGTTGGATGACAAAGGAAAACTGATAGGATCAGGCAAACAAACCAAAGGTAACCTGTTTTATCTTGATCTTGGTGATTACTCATGTTTTATTGCTCAAATTGAAGAAAGTTGGTTATGGCACAAAAGGTTATGTCATGTAAATTTTGACAACATGATGAAAATAAGCAAATTCAAGAAAGTAAGAGGTATTCCTACTTTGAAGAAACCTGATGTTGGTCTATGCAAGAATTGTCAAATTGGTAAAATGGGAAAGTCTAGTTTCAAAAGTAAAAACTATTAGTCTAAAGATATTTTAAAAATTGTGCATACTGATTTATGTGGACCTATTGGAATTGAGAGCTATACTGGAGAAAAATTCTTTATTCTCTTTGTTCATGATTATTCTAGAATGATGACTATTATGTATTTAAGAGAAAAGTTTGAAGCATTTGAGAAGTTCAAATGGTATTTAGAAAGAGTAGAAAAGGAAACAGGAAAAAGAATAAAATGCTTGAGATTAGACAGAGGTGGTGAATTCATCTCCCATGAATTCAATCATTTCTGCATTGAAAGAGGAATCAAAAGACAGGTATCAACCCCTAGAACTCTTGAGCAGAATGGAATAACTAAAAGAAGGAACAGATCTATCATGGACTATGCAAGGACTCTAATGATTGAAAAGAACATTGCTATGAAATACTGGAAGGAAGCTATCAGCACTGTAGTTCATACCTTGAACTGAGTACAGCTGAGAAAAGACACATTCAAGACTCCATATGAGCTATGGTATGTCTACAAACCAAATGTAAGTTACCTAAAAGTATTTGGTAGTAAATGTTACATCTTGAAAGAATCTAGAAAAGGAAAATTTGATGTAAAAAGTGATGAAGGAATATTTTTGGGATATTCTTGCAAAAGTAAGGCATATATATGTCTAAATTTGTCTACTCACAAAATCATAGAAAGTGCACATGTGAGAATTGATGAGTTTGCAGAGAAGATTGAAGAAGAAAGCAAAAAGGAACCAGAGGACTACAGAAAATTTGTTTACATCAAACCTGATACATTGCCAGACACATGTAAGGAGACTACATCTACCAAGCCCAGTACAGTAATCAAGTCACAAGAAGAAGTTCTAACCGAGTCACAAAGTACCGAGTCTCAGTCTGAAGCTACCGAGCAAGTATCTACTGAGCCCAAGCAATCTGAACCTGAAGATGAAGAAGATGACAATGTAACTCATTCAGGAAGTAAGGAACTTGTATTAGCCAAGTACGTCAGAAAGCATCATAAACCAGATCAGATTATTGGAAACAAATCAGATGGTACTATGACAAGAAGTAAACTAAAAGGTACATGTTTATTTGCTAATTTTGAACCTAAAAATGTCAAAGATGCATAAAAAAATGAAATTTGGATTGAGGCTATGAATGAAGAAATAGAGCAAGTAGAGAAAAATAAGACATGGACTCTTGTACCTAGGCCTAAAGATAAAAATGTAATTGGGACAAAATGGGTATTCAGAAATAAATTGAATGAAGATGGTCAAGTATCAAGAAACAAAGCAAGATTGGTATGTAAAGGATATTCTCAAGAAGAAGGAATAGATTATGGAGAGACTTTTGCTCCTATTGTAAGATTAGAAGGTGTGAGGACTTTACTTGCATATGCAGCACATAAAGGATTTAAGGTATATCAGATGGATATCAAATCTGCTTTTCTCAATGGTATTCTTGAGGAAGAAGTCTACATTGAGCAACTTGAAGGTTTTATTGATCCAGACAAAAGAGATATGGTCTGTAAATTACAAAAAGCATTGTATGGTCTAAAACAAGCTCCTAGAGCATGGTATGAAAGATTACATAACTATCTTACTCAGATTAATTTCAAAAGGGCTAATGACAACAACAATTTATACATCAAAGAAGGATCAGATAACAAAATTGTTTTGGCAAAAATATTTGTGGATGATACTATGTTTACAGGAAATGATGATCAGTGCAAGGAATTTGAAATGTCTATGTTTGGTCAGATAAAATTCTTTGTTGGACTTCAGTTTCAACAGAACAAAAATGGTATCTACATTACTCAGTCTAAATATATCAGGAAAATACTTAAGAAATTTGGTATGGAAGATTCAAAACTAGTTGGTACACCCATTTGTACTAGACTGAAGCTTACCAAAGATGATGATTCAAAAGAAGTAGATCAGACCTTATACAGATCAATGATTGGAAAATTACAGTATGTAGTACACACAAGGCCTGATATTGCCTTAGAAGTTGGAATAGTGGCAAGATTCTCAGCTAAACCCAGAGAAAATCACATGATGGCAATCAAAAGAATCTTGAGGTATTTAAGGGGAACTAAAGATTATGGCTTGTGGTATAAATTTGGAGGCAATCTAGATTTAAAAGTGTTTACTGATGCTGATTGGGCAGGAAACATTGATGACAGAAAGAGTACAAGTGGTGGTGCATTCTTTCTTGGCAAGAGGTTAGTATCTTGGACTAGTAAAAAGCAAAATTGCACATCCCAATCCATAGCAGAAGAAGAATATGTTGCTGCAGTAATAAACTGCTCTAATATTATATGGTTTAAATAGTTTTTGGAAGGCATGAAGGTTGAGATCAAAGAGCCAGTTGTTATGTTTTGTGATAATACAAGTGCAATAAATATTTCAAAGAATCCAATAATGCATTCCAAAACTAAGCACATTGAAATTAAATGTCACTTTGTCAGAGAATTGGTGCAAGACAAGGAAATCAGATTGGAATATATTCATACAAAAGAACAAATTGCAGATATCTTCACCAAACCATACCTAAGGATGCATTCTTGTATCTAAGAGGCAAGCTAGGGGTCACTCCCCTGTCTGAGGTTCACTAAATAAAGTTTTAGTGATGCATCAACCAGAACATGTTGAAGATCAATCAGTTGATGTAGCATAGTCAAGGAATCATTTCATATGAATCAGTACATAAGGTACATTGATATTTACCGAAACTATGTAAATTGTCTTTGGCATGTGTTGTCAAAGAGGGAGAGTTTGCTGTCATTTCAAGAAATTTCTAAGAAGAATAATTTGAGAAGTTAAGAGGGAGAGTTCTCAATCTGAGAAAGAAGGTTGAAGATGATGAGAATCAGAATGAAGCTAAGGATATGTTTCTTACTCTTGGTTTCTCTGTGAAATTTCATTGTGCTATGACATGTTGTGTTGCCATCAATGCCAAAGAGGGAGATTGTTGGATACAATTGTCTAAAGAACATTGTTGGATTAGCTATGTGTTGTCTTTGATGTCACACAAATGTCATATCAATTATCATTCTCAGTATCTACCGAGTTCAGTCGATCAGCTAAGCGGTTCTCAGTATCTACCGAGTTCAGTCGGTCAGCTAAGTAGTTCTTAGTATCTACCAAGCTCAGTCGGTCAGCTAGGTGGTTTTTAGTGTCTATCGAGTTCTCTTGGGTGTCTAAAGGAAACATGATAGGATAACAGTGTTAACCGAGCCTCCTTGGTTATCGAAGGAAAATTAGTGGTTACCAAGCTCCTCGGTCTCCAAAGGATGTTACAGAATTCACTGTGGTTACCTAGTTCTCTCGGTCACCGAAGGAAATCTTTTCAGGATTAATGTTTACCGAGCAAGGTCGGCCCTTTCAAAGAATTTTGTTATTACAGTTTGTTTATCCCAGCTGACTGTTATAATAATTATTAGTGCCGACTTGACAATCTAAATGATTATGAAATGGCATATATATATAGAAAGTCAAATGGTGAATAAAAGATATACAACATGCAGAAATCATTTTGAAGAAAGGTGTGTGTGAATTTTGAAGGATGGTCAGATATCCTTAAGGAGAAACAAAGATTTAATTGATCAGTAAGGATCTAGTGAAACAGAACAGAGATCTATATTCAGCAATTCAGTTGCAGGTCATTTCATTGTTACTCTCTAGCAATTGTAGCAGTGATATCAAAATCTCTTAACCGAGTTGGTTTAACAACCATTTTGTAAATCCTCTAACAAGGTAACATTTCTTTGAATTGTTTCAAGACCTCTTACAAGGCCACTCCTAGTAGGGTGATTAAATCCTCTAACAAGGTCACACCTAACAGTGTGTTTTGTAACCTTTTACTGGGTTGGCTTCTAACTGGGCATCACTTCAAAAGAGTGAAAAATAGTAACTAGTTACATTGTTGGTTTTTCCCATATTGGGTTTCCATGGTAAATCTGGTGTCTCTTGTGTTCATGTTATTTTCTTTATTCATGTAAGTTAATCAGTGATGAATGCTTAAGAATACTTTAATAATTACACACTTCAAGGATCAAGTTTTTAGCATTTCTCTGTATATTTACCGAGTGGAACAGTAAATAATTTGTTAAGATATTTAAGGGATCAGTGGTAATATTTTGTGGTTAACTGATTCACCCCCCCTCTCAGTTATTGCATCTATATTTCCAACAAAAACAACTAGTGCATGAGTTTAAAACAACTCATACATGTGTGTTTAAATATAAACAACTAAAGAAAAAGAGTTGACATCTTAAGAAGGGAGTAAAGTTAATTAATAAAATTAATACTTTACTCTAACACCCCCCTTAAGATGAGAAACAATGCAGCTACAAAAAATGCAAGAAGAAAGCAAAGGAAAGTACAGTGTAGAAAGCAAAAAAATGGGTCTCGACAACATGGCCTGATGAGGCACCCATGTACAAAGGAGAGTCTCTATAAAGTAGAGAAATAGAGAAAACCACATGGGAAAAAATCTACTCCAAAAGGAGACAAAAACTAATTTGAAGGACTGAAGAAGCCTCCAAAACTAGGAATGTTCCAAAAAATAGAAACAAAAATGGACATGTAGAACATCACTGAAGCAAGAAGATGCAAACTCTGTCAAGAAGTAACTACTGATCTGAAGATCCTCCACTAAAATAGAGCATGACCAAGTAGAGAAGACTATAATTTGTATGAGTGCCCTCAAATGACACTACTCGAATCAAGAGGCAAACAAAGGAAAACAACTAAACTCAAAGATACAAATGGTATAAAACACCAAAGCCTAAAGAGATGATCAATCAAATATGGAAGAGTGCCTCTAAAAATAGGAAAGAAAGAGTGTCTATATGGTAAATGATCCATCTCACCGGAATGCATAGGTACCCAACCACTGCAACCGCCTAGTACATAGAATCAAATACTGAATACATAGCTCACACTATCAAACCAAGGAAGCAGTAGAACCAATAGTAGAAACCTCCCCATATTGCTGACAAGGGAGTAATAATAGGTACATTGAAAAGAGTGCCAATAAGAACTGCATCATGAAGAATGAGGAACATCAAAGGTGCATACAAACATAAATAAAGATACCCTAAGGCTAATGTCATGGAAGAAACACTCACTTGACAAAGGTAGATGGAAAGCAAAGGCAAACATAAAACCCCTCATGGAACTTTATAATGGAGTGCGAGTACAAAGAGCACGAACATGTGCAAGATCTCATACATGCAATAGAATGACACTTTATCTCAGTACGTGTGCATAAAACAATGCTACAAAAGTGAAGTATACACTGCTCAAAGAAGAGAAAAGGCTACTAAAACAAAAGAAATAACCTACAAAGAGCCATCCCTTAAAAGGAAGAGATCCTAGGACCTGTAACATCCAAGATATCTACCAGAGTGCAAAAATACAAAAAAATGAATAAAATATACCTAGAGTAGATTCTAAAAAAAAGACTCATAGAACTAGAAAGCTCTCAGAACAAGCTTTCCAATGATATCTCGCTTTCCCAAAACAAAGTCTGGATGCAAATATAGAGCTTCCGGAGTGCAAAACTAAACATCTGGCTTTGACAGTACAAAAAGCACCATCAAAAAATAAAAAATAGAAAGTTAAACCTCTAGATCTAGATAGAGCTTGGAACCAGCTTTCTAACGATATCTTGTTTGCCCAATTTTGACACCGTATGCTCAAGTTATGAGCAAAATACCAACTGCTACGTTGGAGGGCCCAAATGGTGTCTAAATGTGCTGATGCTAGCACTTCATAGGCTTAAAATTGATGGCCAAATGGCCGTCATAGTATGCAAGCCCCTTTGGGCTTTGATACCATGTAGGATTTGAGCAATACAAATCCACAAAACCCAAAGATCACCTGCATACAAAAACCTGTTGCAAGGAAGTAGAGACAAGAAGAGGGCAAGGGTTTGACTCAAAAATATGAAGAAAACAATATCCTCAAATAATGAATAAATTAAATGTACAATGGATCATCCTTATAAAGGAGATCAAAAGCCTTGAAAGGCAAACCCTAGTGCATGTAATAATTAGTTAAATTATTGCAAGACTAATGCATGCAAGCTTATATTTAAAACAACTAGTGCATGAGTTTAAAACAACTCGTGCATGTGTGTTTAAATATAAACAACTAAAGCAAAAGAGTTGACATCTTAAGAAGGGAGTAAAGTTAATTAATAAAATTAATACTTTACTCTAACAAAAAATGTATAGGCTTTCAAAGATTTTACCCATTTAAGATGTCTATGATTCAGTTTCTCTTGCCCATTCAAGAAACTAAGGGCATGGTTATCTGTGTAGACCATAAATTCTCTTGGTAGGAGATAATGTCTCCACTTCTTAAGTGCTTGCACCATTACATACATCTCCAAATCATAGGTAGAGTAATTTTGTTTGGCCTCGTTCAACTTCTCTGAGAAGAATGCCACAAGATGTCCCTCTTGACTTAGCACTGCTCCTATGGCTAGATTGCTAGCATCACATTCCACCACAAATAACTGATTGAAGTTAGGGAGCCTAAGGGTAGGTAACTCTACAATCTTTTTCTTTAACATCAAAGTCATGATATGTTTTTGTTGTCCACTTGAACTGATACTTGACTCCTCCTTTAAAGGTATTCAGGATAGGTGCACATACATGGCTAAAATTCCTCATAAACTTCCTATAGTATGAGGCTAGGCCATGAAAAATTCTAACATCCCTAATGGATCTAGGTGTTGGCTATTCCAATATAGCCTTAACTTTATCTAAGTCCATCTTCATACATCCATTAGCAACTACAAAACCAAGATATACTAGTTCAGTCTTCAAGAACTCACACTTTTCCTGATTGATCATCAACTTTTCTTGATGTGGCCTCCTCAATACCATCTCTAAATGCTTGATGTGCTCCTTCTTAGACCTTCTAAAGATCAAAATGTCATCAAGATATACTATTAAAAACTTACCTATAAAGGCTTCCATCACTTCAATCATGAGCCTCATGAATATGCTAGGTGCATTATTTAGGCCAAAGGGCATTACAAGACACTCATACAACCCTTCATTTGTCTTGAAGGCTATCTTCCATTTATCACCAGGCCTAACCCTGATTTAGTGATAGCCTGACTTCAAGTCCACCTCAGAGAAATAACAAGAGCCTCCCAAATTGTCCATCAAATCCTCAATCCTTGGCATTGGAAATATGTATCTAATTGTAATGTTATTGATGGCCCTAGAGTCAGTACACATCCTCCACTTTCCATCCTTCTTTGGTGCAAGGACAATGGGTACAACACAAGGACTCAAACTCTTCCTTTTTAGTCCTTTCTCTAGAAAATCTTGAACTTGTTTAGCAATCTCTGCATTCTAACTTGGAGTCATTTTATATGCTACCTTGTTAGGTAGATTGGCTCCTGGTATTAGGTCTATTTGATGACTCACCTCCCTTATAGGTGGCAATGCATTGGGCAATCCATTATCCACTATATCATGATACTTTCCCAACAGTACTTGCACTTCTTGAGGCATACTAGTTTTCTCTTTAGTCTCTTCTTTTGGCTTTACCATCACTACACAACATACCCCTCTCTCCTTCTTCATAACCTTTAAGAACTTCTTACCACTCAAAAGAATCACACTAGTCCCTACATGCTTCTCTTCATTAGGTTCTTGTAAAGGGTCCATCTGAAACTTCTTCCCTAGCTTAGTGATTACATAGTTGTTCTTTTCTCCATCATGGATAACCTTCACATCATACTACCATGGACATCCTAGAAGAAGGTGACATGCATCCATGGGCAATATGTCACATAGGATCTTGTCCTTATATTCTCCTATTTCAAACTCCACCATAGTTTGTTCATCCACCACTATCTGATGTCCCTTGTTTAGCCATGATAGGTTGTAGGGGGTAGTATGGGGTATCCTTCTAAGTTTTCGTTTATCCACCATCTCTATTGACATTATATTCTCAGTGGATCTGGAGTCCACTATCACCTTATAGATATTCCCATGGGACCTACAAGTTGTCTTGAACAAATTCTTTCTTTGAGGTGGCTCAATAGTACTTGGAACTTTCAACAAAGTCCTTCTTAGCATAAGGTTTTCTCCATCCAATACTGGCCTTGCCTTGGAGATTGGTGAAGTGACACTTTGGGTGTCATCTTCTTGCACTAATTGATTCCTTCTTTCTCCCATTGATGATGTGGAAGTCTTTTCAGGACACCTACCCATTGTGTGGCCCACTTGATTACAATTGTAACATCTGCTAGCGAAGATAGAATTAGACCTTCCTTGTGACTGGAATCTACCTCTTGGAGGCCCTCTTCCTCTATATCCTCCTCTCTGAAATGAACTCCTATATTGATTGCCTCCATTTTTTTCAGTAGATTGTGTCTCTTCTGATCTGTTTGGGCTTTTCCCTCTCCCAAAGTTACTCCTACCTCTAAATCCTTTGTTATTATTATTACCCATACCTCTTTGTTGGAAATCATTCCTCATCCTAGCCTTCTCCTCTTCTCTCAATGCTAATTGGAAACACTTGTGCATATTGTCAGGGGCCATCATACTGATTTCATCTTGGATCTCTTGTCTCCATCCATTGAGGTACATTGCTACCCTCTCTACCTCTTCTTCCTGTCTTCTTGCTCTTAGACTCAACTTGTTGGACTCTTCATTATAGGCACTGACTGACAACTCCTTTTTCCTTAAGTTCTACAACTTTTGATACATTTGTATCTCATAATCAGTGGGCAAGAATTGTGCCCTCAATATGATTTTCATTCTATCCCATGAGACTATCTTCTTTTTCCCAAAGGTTACTCTATCATCTTGCATCATGTTCCACCACACTAATGTAGATCCTTTGAGTCTAGCCTTGGCATAGCTGACTCTCTTCACTTCTGAAACTTCCTTGTAATAAAACTGATTGTCTATGACCTCTAGCCAATCCAATAACTCTTCACCATTCAAATTACCACTATAGTAAGGAATGTGTTCCATACTATCCTTGTTGATGGAATTGAAAGCATCCAAGAACACTTTTTCCTTATCTTCCTCCACTTATTTGCCTTTTCTAGATGTCTCTCCTATCTGGCTTTCATCTTCTTCCTCACTTTCATCACCCCATTTAGTGACTCTCCTTTTACTTTTTGGTTTTGATAGGCTAGCTTTTGCCAATAGTTCTTGGACCAAGTCCACTATGGCACCCCTACTCATTTCTATGGGTGGAATGATGTCAACCTCTTGGCTCTCCTCCCCTTTAGACATACACCAAACTTACTATGGTCTGGCTCTAATACCACTATGATGCAGAGGGTTTAGGGTTCTAGTACTTCCTTCTACCAAAGTGATTCTCACTATTCCCAAACCATCTGATGGTTTAATTTTCTTTGTGTCTTCACCAATATTGATCTCCTAGACCCTCTCAATCAAATTTTCTCCTAGGTATAGTTGATTTGATAAAGAAATAAAACTCACACAACTTCAACTAGCTCAACTAGTTCATCAATCTACTTGATTCTTCACTAGAACTTCCTCCAAAACCCCAAATCCTTTCTTAGGATCTTCCCACACATCTCCTAAGCTCTAGCCTATGCTCATAATACCTTACTTGTCCATTCTATGTGATCCAAACACATCTGGACACTCTATATTTTCCTATTCTATTATAATGTCAAATTAGGCCTAATTAAGCCTATTTCTAGTAGGTCTATTTTCACCATTTTGAGCCAATTGCTCCAAATTTTTCCAAATAACCTCATATTAGACCTTATGAATCTAAAATATATTTACCAACCCTTCAAGAATCCAAATTTATAACTTCTCAAAGCACCCACAACCCAATTTACCACCAGGCCCTAGTTTTCAGCCTATCTTTTAGGCCTTTGGACCTGTCTGTGCAAATTGCCATCTAATTGTTCTTCAAACTTCACCAAACCTTTTGTAACCTTTAGATCATTCAAGGGGACACATTAGGGCTTCCATATATGCCACTAAATCATCCATCCGAGATCATGGGTGCTCTATCCAATTCAATCTTTACCCTGTCCTAGCTCATCTACTCCTAGCAGTCAGCCATAGGGCATCAGTTCACAAAGAGCAATTCCATTGAAAAAACAAAAAGGAAAGAATAAATAATTTTTATAGACTCTAACCCTTTGTTCCACATGGTTTCATCCATTTTCAACTATGGAAACTTAGGTTAGAGTCATTTTTGCTCCTGCAACTCTACAAATTGAACTTGCAGACACAGTCACCAAAAACTTGATATAACTCCACAAAACTTTAACTTGGAAACAAATACTATATGTGATGAAGGGTGCTCCCCTTAATACCACAAACACATAATAGGAATAGAGAAATAACAACCATATGCAAGAATAGAAAATGGGCTTCTTATTATCTCCACAAATGTGGAATTACAAACTTTCAGAATTACAATATGCAAAGCCACATGGGCATTCCCTTACAATATTCTGTAGGAAAAAGCCTCAAATCAATACCCAGATCTACTACCTAGAACTGCCTAGACAACACTATGGGCCTTCTTTATATAGGAAATTTCCACCGCCCGAGAAGGTTCCATAAATTTAGCCCTAAGGGCCAACCAAACTTAGAATTAAATTATTTTTCATTTTATTACATCAAAGTCAGCTCAAAATAACTTTTGAAACCCAAACATAAATTTTGAAGGAAAATTATTTTCCACCATTTCAGGTGGCCCAACTTTCAGAGACCATAAGTCATCACCCATTGACCCGATTGACTATTATAACCCCATTTCAGAAAGGGAACGAGGACCTCTACAACACTTGAATCAAGAAAGCTTCATTCAACCAAAAATTCAACCTCATTCGGGGCCTCTAAAGCCTTCAAAATTGAGTTCAAAGTTTTTGTACCCTGTTTCCAAAATTGAAAAGTTTCAATATCTTCAAAACCAAACTTGATCTAGCAATGAAACTTTACAAGCAGGCTGATATGACTAAGATGAACCTTCAACTATGAAATCAAAACATTTTGAGATCATATGACCAACTTATTAAAAATAGCAAGTTTCCATAAATAGCAGCTCTACACAAGATAGCCCTTATTGAAAAGAAACCAAAAATATTTTTGGGTGCTGCAAGATTGCTCTTACACCCAGGATGCTTCTGCATCAATATGCAAAAGAAAGCTAACATAACACACTACATCTCCATAGGTTTAGAATGTCTAATCTAATCTTTACTCAACCATACAACTTACAGAGAAGACTCTAATTTATTGAGAATCTCAAAGATTCATCTGTATAGAATGTTCCCAAAGTATTATGCAATCAAAGCTCCATTAACCTTCTCAAAATTATCGATCCATGCTCAAATACCTGAGCATGGGTTGTTACAACTGCTCAAACTCCCATTTTGGCAAGAGTGGAAAAAGTTGCTTAAGAAACTTTGAAAGTTGCTCAAGCAACTTTGAAAATTGCTAGCAACTTTTTAGCACTTTTTTCTTTTACTATAATATTTAGCTCAATGACTATTTCCCACTCCTAGGAACTAGAAGACTCTAAACCTCAAGTTACCCAAAGATAGGAACTTTGACCATTCTAAGCCAAAATGACCATAGTGTCACCTAGGAGCATTTTTCCTCTTTACAATCATGAATGAACAAGTTGAGATCCAAGCCTAATGGATCTTATTCAAACCCAACCTAAGACCCTTAACACAGCCTTAAACACATAAAAAAGGAAAGGGAGGTGCTCTGCACCAGCTACTACTCCCAAGATTTCAATTTTGGAAAACATTTTTGATATGCATGCACAAGTTGGTCTTGTGCACATTTCTCTTGACAACTTGAAAGAGGAATGGGAAAAACTCTTGGCCTCACTATAGAAAACCCACAAGCATATGTTTGATCAGTTGTAAGTACATTTCTTTTGTTTTGGCATTAATTTAAAAAGGGGGGAAAATCATGTATATGCCATTATGTACTTCACACCACTAAGAGCATACACAAAGGGGGAGTTTGTAAAGAAAAGAGTCAATGTATATATATTTTTTGTACATATATGGAGTTTGTATATATTTTTGAGTTAATTGGTATATATACATAAGGTTTTGATACTAATGCCAAAGGGGGAGATTTTTATCTCTATTTGAGCATTAATGGATTGGCATTAGTATCAATAAGTTATTCAATTGGGAAAGGATGGTATAAGGAGACAACAAGTTAATCGGTCAAGTAGACAAAGCCTTTACACCAAGAAAAGACAAGGAAAAACTTTAAGATCATCGAATATAGGTTTGACCGAGAACACTTACCAAGAGTTAGGAATTTACTGAGCACTAAGCTAGTGATCACCGAGCATTCATAAAACTGAGCATCATTAATTAATGAACAATGAATGTAGTGATTACCGAGTTATCTAGGAAATGACATAGTAATTAGGAATGACACATATATCTATGCAAATGGTTTACACCAATCATATAAATAGATTACCAAGATGGAGACATATTTAATATGGATGTAATCATTAACTTTTGTGATGATTCCTATGTAATGGTAGATATAGGTTATTTTTATATACTGTTGATCTTAGGTTTTTCTAAGATGATGTAAACCCTAATTAGGTCAAGATATTTTGATATATAATTGAAAAGATGTCATTATGAACAAGTGAATCATGAAGTAGTAGCCGCACTAAGGACATCAAGAGATCAAACATAGGATTTTATGATAGAAGGTTTATGAGAGACAAAATCAGTTTTATCAGAACACATACAAGGCTACTGAGCAGGACAAAAGGACATACACATCACATTGAGGTTATCTATTTTTTGTTTCACAAGATCTGAATCAGACAAGATAGATTTGTCATTTTACAGATACTTTACCTATTTTCAATTTAACCATTGTTGCAGATCAAAATCTCTTAACAGAGTGGACTTAATAGTTCTTATTGTAAATCTCTTAACCGAGTACACACATTCTTTGTATTGTTTAAATTCTTTAAGCAGGTAGATCTAGTCGATCTTTTGTTACTCCTAACAAGGTAATATCATTAGAAGTGATAAACAATTCTAGCCTTAATTGACATACTTTATTTACTATAGTAGTGAAGAATTTGTGGGTGTCATCCCCAATGTAGTTTTTACCTTCTAACAAGGTTTTTTGCTTAACCAATATATCTGAGTCATGAGTAACTATTTTCAAGTATGATTTATTGTTTTGTTTACATTCACTTTACATTTAAAGTTATATGAATGTATGTTTCAAACAATGGAATCAGACAGTTAAAAGATATCTACTATTGCAAAGTGTTAAGTATTAAAATTATTGAGGGTACTGATTCACCCCTCCCCTCTTAGTAATTTATCTTTCCAATCCCAACAATAAGAGAAATAAAGGTGGATCTCATACACAAAGAGGTATTTGATGATAACTATCACCATGTAAAGTGAAAATTCTCCTAACCATGTGCTAAAATGAAATGCAAACTCCTAGGTGTCTCAAAGACAACTAATATGAAAATGCATTATCCTAAGTAAACTTAAGTAAAGTTTAATTAGTAAATAATTAATTGCACAAACACCCCCCCTTAAGTGCAACTTAGGAGAATTCACTTAAGTTCACAATGCAAGATGGGACCTGACTACTAGGCCATTTTAAGTACCCATGTACAAAATGCAAGAGAAATGCAATCTCTCATAAAGTGCAGAAAGAGGGAAAACCTCATGGGAAAAACCCTCCCCCAAAAAGAGAGATGAATAAAAGATGCATAAATGGATGGAGTAATCAAGACCCCCCATTATGACATACATTATGCATATACAGTCAATAATCCCCCAAAAGAAAGGAAATGGGGAATAGAGTCCAAGTAGTCCTCCCTCAATGTAGAATGAACACCAATGGTAGATTCTCCAAGCTTGATGTAGAAAATGCTCCATTAGTGTAGAACAACATTCCTCCCCTTAGGAAGAAACAAGACCAAAAGTGCCTATATGAAGCCTCCTCCCCAATCTATAGGAAGAAACCTCAAAATGTATTAAATCTCTGAAACTTGCTCAAGTGACCTTATGTCAATGCTAAAAGATGCCTCCTCCAAATTATGTGTACCAAGCCACTCTATTGAAAAAGAAAAATTAGGATCAACTGGGGAGGAATGTAGAACATGTACCAAAGACCCAAGTGTCTCCTTTGAAGATAAAGTGACATCCTCCAACTGGTGTATCAAAGTATCCACAATCATGTCACCCTCGAAAGAATGATCAAGTAGAGAATGAAGATGAGGGTCAGTATGCTCCCTTGCAACAAATGAAGATAGATCATCTTCAAAAAAGAGAAGATGAATATCATCAATGAAGTATCCCAAATCTAAAATGTAGGAATACACAAACAAACCTACAATGTCTTTCAAGTAGTCATCCCATGGAACCAAGTCTGGAAGACAATGAATATGCTTCTACACTGAATTATCTGAACCCATGGTTGTATGAATGCAAGAATCATCAGGAGCAAGAGTAGAAATAGTCTCAATAGGAGGAGATGAAATGGAAGGCTCAAGAACTTGATCATGATTGAGAATAACCAAGTTCAAGTAGCCAAAAGTCTCCTCAAAATTTGAATCATCACTATAAGTGTGATCATATGTGGAAGAATCATTGTCATCAAGAGGAACAAAAACTGTAAAGGAGTATAACCGAGAAGAGTGATCCACCATCCCAGTAGCAATAACTGGTCCACTCTCCAAGTGTTTGATGAAAACTGAATCACATGTAAATTCCACAGTCTTCTTGGTAGAAACATTTGTGATTTGATAGATAGAAAGAAGGTTATTGGTCAAGTGTGGAACACACAACACATCATTGAAGTGTCCCTCCCTAACATCAATACCTCCTTTCCCAATCACAATCATTTAATTGTGATTTTTCATCAAAATAGGTGGACCTTTGCAAGGCTCAAATGATGAAAACATGGACTATGAAGAAGCCATATGATGAAAAGCCCCTGAATCTAGAATTTGTTAGAATAAATGAGAGGGGGGTGAATCAGTTATCCAATGTCCCAATTCAAAATGTATAATCCAAAACAAATTCTTCAACTTCTGCTACTCGGTAAACATAAAATACTTTCACTGTCTGTGTTATTACCGATTGTCAGTCTAAACTTTATAATAGTTACCGATAAAACCTAACATGTAATATGCAAAGTATGATAACAAAAAAATATCACAATCAACACATAACACAAGAGATTTAACATGGAAACCCTATGAAGGGAAAAACCACCTGGGACCGGCAACCCAAAATTGTTCACTTTTCTGAAGTGAGGTTGGTGAAGACCCAACCCTATTAAAGGTTACAAACACACTGTTAGGTGTGACCTTGTTAGAGGATTTTAGACCAGGAGTTATCATCCAACCAACAGTCACTCTGGGGTTGACAGGATAACAATGTTCACTCTATGAATGAAACATCAAAAGACTTGCATAGTCCACTCGGTTAAGAGATTTGATTGTGTATAATGGTTAAATATGTAACAGTAGATGATCTACCTTAAAACAACTTCAATTGAAGTTTACAAATCAATGTTCAACTCATTCAAATATTTCTGATCAATATACCACTTTAGATTCAATACTGTATCAACTTACTGTCCGTTGGTAATTACTATCTGTAGCTTGGTAATTGTTCTACAGCTCAGTTCTTATTAACTAGTATGATTAGAATGCATGAAAAATCCTTCACACGATAATTTTGCAGTATCTTCTTCTTCCAACTATGTTTCAATAATGAAACCAATGTCTCTTATAGAGACGAGTAAATCATTTCCTTTTCCTCCATCAGATTTTTCCGCTTAATCATATTCATAGATTTTTCCTCTTTAAGCTTCCTCAGCTGATGTGTCAGTAACACATTTCAATCTACTCCATTAGATCCTTTTGATTTATGTTAGTCATCGATCTTCATAATAAACCTTATCTGTTACCTCGATTTCATACACTTTACAACTCATCATTTTATCAGCTAAACTGATCATTAAATTCCTTTTCTGTTATGCTTGATTAATAAAAGAAATGCATTGATGAACACAAGCTTGGTTAACACTGTGCTTGGTATACACTACATTCTGTCAGTGTATACTGAAATGCTTTATTTACTGACAACACAGCTTTGTGTCTTTCAGCTCTATTCTTCATCATAGATGAATGCAACATAATAAAGTCAATTTCATCAAGTCATAGACTCATCAACAAGTTACTCAGTGTATTCCTTATACTCATCTGACATATACATCTTCCTCATGTAGATATTTATGTTCTTCATCTCTTTCACCTTTCTTTAGATGTGTCGGTATAGTAACTTACAAGATAAGTATTGTCAAGCTAGTTGACATCAATGACAACATAATACTAATTTAATCATCTTGCATATCTAATCATCAACTCCTCAGTAATCTTAAATTACAGATTCTTCATTCAGGTTCTAAATCAGTTGTAGTTTGTCAATCTCTCCATTTTGCATTAATGGCAACTCAAGTAATATGAAATGTACCATACACATACCAAACATGTATTCTACAACTTTGTGATCAAATTTTGTACAAGCTCTCCCTAGCTCAATATGTTTAATCACTACGTTACTCAACAACATTATATAATATTCATTCTGTAGATATAACCTTGTCAATTCTCAGGTTCCTTTCAGATTATCTCTCCCTTAGATAGTTCTCATCAGTGCATATCTCTCCTTTTCCTTTTCATATTATTTATCTCTCCCTTTGACAACAATTCCAAAGAAACAAATAAATAATCAGCTCTTGTAGTAGCTAAGTAACTCTCTTTTGTCCATCACCTCCTCTATATCTTAGTATATTGATATCCCAATCTATTCCAGTTCTTCAAACTTAATCACAACCTTGAAAAATATCCAAAGTGTGAACTATGCTACATCAACATGAATGATCTTCTGATAAGATTAGGCTGATGCAACATCCAGATCACATTAGTGACCAATAGATAGGGGACGGACCCCAAGTCTAGTCCTCAAATATTCAAATGTGTCCTTCGGTAGAGGCTTTGTAAAGATATCTGCAAGTTGTTATTTAGATGTAACAAATTCTAACTTCACTTGCTTCTCTTGCACTTGTTATCTTAAGTAGTGATACTTGATTGATATATGCTTTGTCTTAGAGTGCATCATTGGATTCTTTGAAATATTAATAGCACTTGTGTTGTCATAGTATATGATCACCGGGTCAGTGATTACCTCATTCATTCCTTCCAACACTTGCTTGATATATGAAATGTTTGAGCAATTAGTAGCAGTAGCAACATACTCTACTTCAGCTGTAGACTAAGAAATACAAGCCTTCTTTTTACTTGTCTAGGTTACAAGTCTTTCACCAAAGAAAAATGCTCCTCCGGTGGTACTTTTTCTGTCATCGACATTTCCAGCCCAATCAGCATCGGTATAAACCTTCAACTCAAACTTACCTTCCTTAGGATACCATAATCCATAATCCTCTATCTTTTTCAGATATCTTATGATTCTTTTTGTAGCAATCATGTGTGATTCTCTAGGATTAGTAGAATATCTAGCAACAATTCCCACAACATGTGCTATATCTAGTCTACTGTGAACTACATACATTAGCTTACCAATCATGGATCAGTAAAGTGTCTAGTTTACCTCTATAGTTTCATCTTTCTTTGTCAATTCACTTCCAGTAGCCATTGGTTTTCCCATAGGTTTAGCATCTTCCATGCCAAATGTGTTCAAGACTTCCTTTATGTACTTAGACTGTGTGATGAATATACCATCACTCTGCTGAATCACTTGTAATCCGAGAAAGAATTTAATCTCTCCAAACATAGACATTTCAAACTCATTCCTCATGCCATCAACAAAATATTTACATACATGATCTTGACCTCCAAAAATAATATCATCAACAAAAATTTCAGCAATAAGAATAGTGTCATCAGTATCACCTTTCATGTACAAATTGTTGTTCTCACTAGTTCTTAAAAATCCAATACTTAACAAGTAAGTATGCAGTCTTTCATACCATGCTCTCGGTGCTTGCTTTAAACCATATAAAGCTTTGTGTAATCTAAATACCATGTTTCTGTTGTTTGGATCAATGAATCAATTAGGTTGTTCTATGTAGACCTCTTCTTCAAGTATACCATTCAAAAATGTTGATTTCACATCCATTTGATAAACCTTAAATTTCTTGTGTGCAGCATATGCAAGTAGCATTCTAACTCCTTCCAATCTAGCAACAGGTGCAAATGTCTCACCATGGTCAATGCCTTCTTCCTGTGCATATCCCTTGCATACCAATCTCACTTTATTTCTTGTCACTTCACCATTTTCATTCAGTTTGTTTTTGAATATCCATTTAGTACTGATAACATTCTTATCTTTAGGTCGGGGTACTAAGGACCAAGTTTTGTTTTTCTCGATTTGTTCTATTTCTTCCTTCATTTCATTAACCCATTCTTCATTTTCTAATGCAACTTTCACATTTTTTGGTTCAAATTCACAGACTAGACATGTACCTTGTCTTATTTTGCTTCTTGTCTGCATTCCAGCTTGTCTGTTTCCAATAATTTATGTCTCAGGATGATGTCTTCTAAAAAAACTAGCTAGTACTCAGTTTCTTCTTTCTTGTTCATCTTGTTCAGGTTCATGTGCTTGCTTGGTAGCACCATCTTGTTTGTTGGTTTCCCTTTCCTTTTCCTCGGGGTTATTTTCCTATTGACCAGTTATTACAGGTTACGACTTTGGTAGATAACTAAGAAGTTCATTGTAAGTGAATCTACCATAGTCTTCTGGTTCCTTTCTTTCTTCTATGTTCTTGTCATCAAACTCATCAACACAAACATTAGTACTTTCAATTATCTTATTTGTAACCTTATTAAAACATTTGTATGCTTTACTCTTAGTAGAATATCCTAAGAATATTCCTTCATCACCTTTAGAATCAAATTTCCCATTTCTCTCATCTTTTAGAATAAAACATTTGCTTCCAAAAATTTTGAAATAACTTATAGTAGGTTTGTGTCCAAACCATAGCTCATAAGGTGTCTGGTTGGTGTCCTTCTTCAGTTGTACTCAGTTAAGCACATATACAGCTATGTTGATAGCTTCTCTCCAATATGTCTAAGAAACATTCTTTTGTATCATCAGTGTTCTAACACAATCAATGATTGACCTGTTCCTTCTTTCAACAATCCCATTCTGCTGAGGTGTTCTCAGTGCAGAGATCTGTCTCTTAATACCATTCTCATTACAGAAATTATTAAATTCATTAGAGATAGATTCACCTCCTCTATCAGATCTTAAGCATTTAATTTCTTTTCCAGTCTCTTTTTCTACCTTCACCTTATACCATTTAAACATCTTAAAAGCTTCAGATTTCTCTTTCAAGAACATAATAGTCATCAGTCTAGTATAGTCATCAACAAAAAGAATAAAGTATCTATCACCATAATAACTCTGAGTTCTCATAGGACCACATAGGTTAGTATGAACCAACTCAAGTATCTTCTTTGTTGATTAGTCTTTTCTTTTACAACTAGACTTAGTCATCTTACCTTTCTGACATTCATGGCACATAACATGATCCAGTTTTGACAAGTTAGGAAACCCTCTAACTCTTTTCTTATTACTAATCTTGATCATGTTATCAAAATTCACATGAAATAACCTCTTATGCCACAACCATGCATCTTCATCTTTCATTAATAAACAAGAAGATTGATCAATATCAAGATAAAATAGATTACCTCTAGATTGTGTACCAGTTTCGACAAGTCTTCCTCCATCATTATAGATTCTTACCTTTCTGCTCTCAAAAGCAAGTCGGTGGCCTGAGTTATTCAGCTATGCCACACTTAACAAATTTTAGTTCAGTCCATCTACCCAATATGCATTCTCACATTTTATTCTATCATTAATCATTAGTGAACCTTTACCTCTCACCATACAAGGTGCATCATTTCCCATTCTAACAAATCCTCCATCATATTCATCAATTAGATCAAATTTATCTATATCACCAGTCATATGATGTGTACAACCACTGTCTATGATCTATGTATCACTTTTTCTTACTTTAGAGACTAGTGTTGTTTCTTCATGTTTCTCTTCTTCCTCTGAATCATCTTTCATAGCAACAAATACTACTTCTACATCATCATCAGTGTTAGATTCAAATTCAAATTCTTCTGCTATGTAACATACCTTTTTCCCTTTGTCATAGCTATCTTGGTTGTCTCTGTTGTTGTGTTGGTAGCCTCTGTTGACTCTTCTCCCATAGCTTCCTTTAGATCAGTCTTTGAATCTATCATCATCTTTCTTATTCAGACATCTAGCAGCAATGTGGCCAACTTCTTTACAATTAAATAATGTTAAAGGTAACTTGCCTCTATACCTTCCCTTACCTTTGGGCAATCTTCTAGCCATAAGAGATTCAAGCTCATCAAGTTCATTATCGGTATTACTATCACTATCATTATTCTTATCATTCTTGCTACTAAACTTACCAATCTTCAAAGAGGACATGAAAGCGGATTCAATAGAAGGTACAACACTATTGTCAAAGTTATTCAATTCAAAGGTTATAAGATTACCGATCAGAGTGTCAAGAGTCAGGTTGGATGTAGCCCTTGTTTCATGAATTGCAGAGATCCCGATCGCATAAATTGGCAGCAAAGTTTTGAGAATCTTTCTTATTACTATTTCATAGTCAATAACTCCACTAGATGCTCTAATAGAATGTACTACCTCTTTTAGTCTATTTGCATAGTGCACAATGTTCTCACCTTCTTTCATCTTCATATCATCAAATCTACCTCTTAGGCTTTCAGCTCTAGCTCTCTTAACATTCGCATCTCCACTATATATTAGAGTCAGCTTGTCCCACATCTTCTTAGCTGTATCACAATCCTTGATGTCTTCAAATTTGGCATCAGTATAGGCAGCAACAAGTTCCATCATAGTAATATTATGTTCATGCCTATCCTTTAGTTGATCAAGAGTTAAGGGACCAGGGGTCGGTTCAATGTAGCCATTCTCCATCAGAACTAGTGTAGAATTCCCAATTCTAGATATGTGCAACTTCATCCGACTTTTCCATACTGTGAAGTTATCTTTGTTCAGCTTTGGCACTTCCCTCTTATACATCTTGAGACCTTTTTTCTGGAGTTCTTAAAACTCTATTCTAAGCAACCGCAACTCTGATACCAATTGTTAGAATAACTGAGAGGGGGGTGAATCAGTTATCTAGTGTTCCAATTCAAAATGTATAATCCAAAACAAATTCTTCAACTTCTACTACTCATTAAACATAAAATACTTTCATTGTCTGTGTTATTACCGATTGTCAGTCTAAATTTAATAATAGTTGTCGATTAAATCTAACATGTAATATGAAAAGTATGATAACAAATAAATATCACAATCAACACATAACACAAGAGATTTAATGTGGAAACCTTGTGAAGGGAAAAACCACTTGGGACCGGCAACCCAAAATTGTTTACTCTTCTGAAGTGAGGTCGGTGAAGACCCAACCCTATTAGAGGTTACAAACACACTGTTAGGTGTGACCTTGATAGAGGATTTTAGACTAGAAGTTATCATCCAACTAGCAGTCACTCTGGGGTTGACAGGATAACAATGTTCACTCTATGAATGAAACATCAAAATACTTTCATAGTCCACTCGGTTAAGAGATTTGACTGTGTACAATGGTTAAATATGTAACAGTAGATGATCTGCCTTAAAACAACTTCAATTGTAGTTTATAGATCAATGTTTAGCTCATTCAAATATTTTTGATCAATATACCACATCAGATTCAATACTGTATTAACTTACTGTCCATTGGTAATTACTCTTTGTAGCTTGGTAATTGTTTTGCAGCTTGGTTCTTATTAACCAGTATGATTAGAATGCATGAAAACTCCTTCACACGATAATTTTGAAGTATCTTCTTCTTCCGGCTATGTTTCAATAATGAAACCAATGTCTCTTATATAGATGAGTAAATCATTTCCTTTTCCTCCATCAGATTTTGTTACTTAATCATATTCATAGATTTTGCCACTTTAAGCTTCCTTGGATGATGTGTCAGTAACACATTTCAATCTGCTCCATTAGATCTTTTTGATTTATGTTAGTCGTCGATCTTCATAACAAACCTTATTTGTTACCTCGATTTCATACACTTTATAGCTCATCATTTTATCAGCTAAACTGATCATTAAATTCCTTTTATATTCTTCTTGGTTAACAAAGAAATGCATCGGTGAACACAAGCTCAATTAACACTATGCTCGGTATACACTACATTCTATCAGTGTATACTAAAATGCTTTATTTACCGACAAGACTGCTTTGTGTCTTTTAGCTCTATTCTTCATCATAGATGAATGCAACATAATAAAGTCAATTTCATCAAGTCATAGACTCATCAACAAGTCACTTAGTGTATTCCTTATACTCATCTGACATATACATCTTCCTCATGTAGATATTTTTTTTCTTCATCTCTTTCACCTTTCTTTAGATGTGTCAGTATAGTAACTTACAAGATAAGTATTGTCAAGCTAGTTGACATCAATGACAACATAATACTGAATTAATCATCTTGCATATCTAATCATCAACTCATCAGTAATCTTAAATTATAGATTCTTCATTTAGGTTCTAAATCAGTTGTAGTTCATCAGAATCCATCTACCTGAATCGGGACTTGAAGAAGCATATAAGGCTTGTCCTTTTTGAGTGACAAATGTGTGACCCTGTCCTTTATCTTTTTCTAAATTTTGTGAAGAATAAATTTAGGTAGACATCTTGGAAGGCAAATTGATCTTGTTCTTGACAAGAAGATTCTTCAATTCATCAATGTCCTTCTTATAACAAAAGTGTTCTTCGTGTCCATCCTTTTTGCAATATGCACAAAAGCACTTCTCCTTCTTTGAAAATTCACCCTTTTGAGGTGATGTAGAAGTGCCATGTTGTGTGGAAGTTGATTTTGCACCTTCTTGTTGAGACTTAGACTTCGAATTCTTCTTCTTCTTTTGACTTTGATTTTCTTGACTCTCATGATTAGCCACCAATGCCTTGGAAGTTGAAGACTTGAGAATCCTCATACTCATTAATTTGGTTTGTTCCAACATCAACATTTCTCCAAATGCCTCAAATGAAGGAGTAATAAAGGCACTTCCCATGGTCATCTTGTGAGTATTGTAGGTTGACACAAAGGCTGCATATTCCGAAGAAAGATTTCCCATCATATGATGAATCAATTGTGAATCCTTGATGGTGATTCCATAATCCTTGAGTTGTGCTCTCAACTCATTGGATTTGTTGATGAAATCTTGAATTATGTCAAATTTCTTAGGATCCAATTTGAGAAGTTGTGCTTGAATTGTGAATCCCTTATCATCATCCACTTTACCATACAAATCTTCAAGTTTATCCCAAGCATCCTTGGCATTTCCCAGGGAGGAAATGTTAAACAAGAGATCTTGAGTAACACATATTCTTATAATTCTGAAAGCTTGAGAATATTTAACTCTCCAATCATTTAATTCCTTATCATCCACATTAGGTTATTTAATTATTCCATTGATATATTGATTTAGTCATTTTACCATTAGTTTTCTCCATACATTTTCTTTCTATGTAGCATAGTTATGTGGAGTTAATGATGGAAAATGATAAGGACCCATAATGCAAAACTAAAAGAGAACAAGAGAGAAAGAGACACAATCACACAAGGCACCCCCCCCACCAAATCACTCAATCAAAGAATCCCCCCAAAATAGATGATTTGGGCATTTTATATATAGTGCGTGTACAATTGCCACTTGTCAAAATGGACCAAGGTGGACTTTTGATTTTGATGTTTACAACAAAAAATATGAAGCTATAACAGACTCAAGAAGATAAGACACAAGATCCCACAAAGATCTAATCAATTACAAGTGTCAAAATAGACAATATTTTCAAATTACTATTGTATGCACCCTAAAATGGTCGCCTAGACTTTGGGCCCCATTCTTTAATTTATCAATTTCCTGAATCAATTTTCTTTGCAATATTTTCAAATTAAATCAATTTCCTTAATCAAATCCTAATTCTATCATTTATTCAATTATATTCTATGGATTAACCATTTTATCCTAAGTCTTTATTTAATTAAAAGGAATTCCCTCCCCTTTTATTAAATAAAAATCCCCCACTTACCTCTTATCCTAAGTTGTACAAATAAAGCATTATTCCTATTTTATAAAAAGAAGAAAAGGTCTTTTTGTCTCACATGAGGCACAAAAGTCAACACTTCACTCTCATTGGAGGAGACTTGTGCACATGGATTGATCCCACTATCAAACTTGACCCTTGATCAACTCTTTTGCCTCTTAATCTCCACCATCCGTTATTCTTATTTTCTATAAAAGGAAAGCTCTCTTCCCATTCTAGGATCCCACTCTTTATGCTAATGTTGTGCTGTAGGTTTTCTTGGTGACTTTGGAGCTTTGGAGAGCTTGTTGCATTCTAGTCTCATTCTAATCTTCATTCTTGCATTATAGCTTAGTTTCTTTCATTGCATTCTTAAATTTTTCCTTTCAAGTTCTAGCTTAGTTCACATAGCTTAATTAGCAAAGGCTTGTAATAATTTTATTTCCATAGCTTAGTTGTATTTTTCATTCCAGCATAGTTGCATTGCATTTTCATCAAGATTCTTAAAGATATTGGCATTCTTTCCCTTGTCTCTTTGAATCTCCCATTGCATGGTTTACAAGCAAGGTTATGTGCTTAATATCTCTAGCTGAAAGCCCTCCAAACACCCTTGCACTCCATGCCTAGGGAGCTCTAGGTCACTTTCTCAAGGTTTCCAATCCATGGATGTCCTTGGAAGTAATGACTTAGAGAAGTGCACATTTTGAGTGTACATTTTTGGCGCCCACCATGGGGCATGACAGCTCCATTTTGTCCTTTCCTTTCATGCATTTCTGCTAATTTTTCATCATATTTATCTTGCTGTTCTTGGTTGTTTTCTTTATTTTTCCGATAGAGTATCGTGTGACAGTCTTCTAGTATCGTACGATAGTTTATTACATACCCATGTGATACTTTTCCAGTAAAAGTATCGTACTCTCATATAGAGCTCTATCACACTGGTATTTTACACTTTGTCACCTACAAGTAATGTGAAGTATCATTCAGGAAAGAAGTATCGCACCACTATACTGCGAAGTATCATGCGAAACATTTTCTGAGAGAACTATCACCTAGGCCTGGCAGTGAGTGATTTTGGTTCTTTCTTTGTGAGATTTGGATTGTTTTCTTATTGGTTTTGATTTTTTGTGTTAAGACAAAGTTTCATTTGCAGATTATACTTGATTTTATTGTGCTAACTCTTGTGGGCCTAACAATTTGTGTTTGTAGGTGTGCCCTAGTTGCTTGCATTATTTGCTAGAAAGAATGCATGTCAAAGCTTCAAATGCACAAGGGCTACTAATCTTTCTTGCAGGGCTGCCCAAAGCATAAAAACAATCAAGTGCTTTTCTTTTGCTTTCATTTTCAATTGTGTCATATACTAGTTCTTTCTTTCTTAGGCACTTAATATCTTTTTATTAGAAGTCTTTTTTTGGTAGGAGAGTATGCACTTCACCCTTGTGGTGAACCAGAAATCTTGACCCATCTTTAGATTTCAAAAGCAAGAGGGCTAATTGAACATTGCCTAGTGTGTTTGGGAGAGATTTTTGAGATAGGAGAGTATGCTCTTCACCCTTGTGGTGAACCATAAATCCTGACCCTCAAAGGTTGATCCACTTCTTGTTTAGTTTAGAATCCTTTAGTGGGCCTGCTCTTGAGCAATCAAGAGGAACAACCCAAGTGGGGACAAGTCAATACCTGACTATTCCAACTCACTATAAACTCAAGGCTATCAAGGACACAAAACCTTGGTATATGTAGTACTTGTCTTCACTTAGTGTGAGTACTTGTGGGATTGTGACCATGAGGAAAATGCTAAGCAAGAATGCTTAAGGTACTCTTGTGGCCGTGAGGTCTGTTACTTGTCGCAAGGTAAGGAGTCCCTTCGGGGAGCAAGAGGGGTATTAAAAACAAAAGCCCTTATTATGAACCATAGATAGAAGCTAACCAATTTTCCACTTAACATCTTGGTGCAAGGACCGATCCTAGTGGACTAATCCAGATCACCCCAAGATTTTACTCACCATTTGTGTTCCTTTGGTTGTGTCATTGGCACTTCCACGACAAAGCCAACATCTATTGTAGGCAACCAATTTGTGTGAGGTGATGGGACATCAAGTGTGGGCCAAGTTGTTGAGTATTGAGCCTTTTTCTTTCTAGGCTAGTAAGTGCTTGAATTGTCTTCGCTGTGATCTACCCATGTAAACATTCTTGAACATTAACTATCACGGTAGTACTCATAGGATTTTTCTATTTTAATATCCCAAGTACATGTCTTGGAAAGGTTACTTTCACCCTTGTTCAAGTGTTTTACGACACATTTGACCACTTACTATTTGAAAACCTATTTAATTTCTACTATTACTATGTTTGAAATCAAGAAATTGAACTTGTTAACCTACAGCTTTGATCGAATTGCCTTCAAAACTAAGATTTACACTCTCACTAGTTAAATATCATACAATACTGCATGATTGTTGCACCACCTGCCTGGATACTATAGCATCAACTACCTGGAAACCATCGCACGACCTTAGTATGAAATATCATCTAGACAAATTGTATCATCCCAATACCCTACGAACTATCACACAGTGTCATCCTATTGTCTTACTGTTGTCTGGAATCCAAAGCTAATTTATGTCTTATTTCCAGTCTCCTTTGGTTGATCTGGGTCATATCAGGTTGTTTTTCCTATCATTGGAAGCTTGTTTATACTTGGGATTTTTGTGTTTTGACCCTTTGATTAGTAATCTTTGATTTTACAAGTGACCTTGCTTGGAATTGATAAGTTGGAAATCACCCTGTTGAGAAGACCAACCTTTGGATTCTTTGATAACACACTTGGAGAGTCTTAGTAGTCTTTTCTCCAATTCACTTCCACCCAAAATCAAATTCAATCAAATATATCTTGGTTAAATCATCCTCCTGATCCATATGTGTTAGGATACTTATCCGTTGATTGGGCACCTCTGTAGCAGTGTTGATTTACACCTTTTGCAATTTTCTATCTTACCATCTCTTTTTTGGACAATTGAACACTTTTACTATCCTAGTTTGATACCAACGTTTCTTAGGGTCATCTTATCACCAAGTGCTTTTTTCCTTTCATGTCGATTATGACAAGGTATCAAGTGAATCAAGGGAAACAACCTCAGATAGTCTTTAACCAATTACCCCTTGTTCAAACTCACCAAAGATGTAAAGGAAGCAAGCTTGTGTTTGACCAATCACCTAGGAGTGAGTCCGAAGTTTGGTTTAAACCTAAGAGTAATCCTAGTGAGTTGAGCACATCCTTAGCACCTTAATCAAATATGGACATGAGTTACCCCATGACTTGAAAGGAGAGGGAAGTAATGGATCAAAATCTTGATGACATATTTCAGAGACATAGAGACAACATTCTATTTGGTGATTCCTCTCATGAAAATCAACCAGAATCACCCCCTATCAATACTAGATATTTGGATGCCCATCAAAGGGCTAAAAGGTATAAGAGTCAAGTTCACCAAGAAGAATGGTCACAACATGAAGACTAAAACATTGAACCCTATGATGCTCATGTGAATAAAGCATATACCAATGACTTGTTCAAACATTCGAGACCAAGTTCTCCACTTCAAACAACTTCAAGGTATACAAGTGAAAGGCTCAAAAGAATCAAGCATGAAAAGAAATCCTTTTTGGATGAACAAGCTACAAAAGAGGAGAGGTTTAGACTCCTAGAGGCAGAGAGACAAGCCTTGTTAGAATTGGAAAGGAAAGCCTCTCAAGAGGAACAAGATAGACTTTTGGCCCAACAACTTAATGCCCAATTCAACAACAGGGGTATCAATAGTGGAAACAACTCCCCACCATCTACACCTTCAGGGACCCCATGAAGCAGAAGGTGTTCAAGAACCCCTTCAAGATCTCCTGGTCCTAGAGGAAGAAGGACTTCACAACATGCTCATTATAGGAGAAAAACACCTCCTAGGAACTCAAGACAACCCTCCCAATGTGCTCATCATGGTTCCCAACATGGAGGTAGTAGCTCAAGTTTTGATACTCAAGACTTCATGAAGATACAACAAGAACCACTCTTACAATAGTATGTGGAGAGGTATCTAGAGAAAAACAAAGACAAGTTCCTAGAGAGCTTGATCAACAAGGGTGCCAGAGTTCCTTACAATTTTGATGTGGATAGAAAGATTAAGAAGCAAAGTCCATCTCAAGAGGAAGAGATCAGACAAATGAAGAGTATGATGGAAAAACTATTGGCACCTAAGAGTTCATTCTCACTAGACTCAATTTGTCCTAATCCTTTTGACATGAGTGTGAGCATGAAATATTTTCCCAGGAAGGTGGAAATTCCCCAATATGACAAGTATGATGGAAATGGGGATCCACATTACCATGTATGCCAATTCTACATTATGAGCTTTGAGTTTCATCAAGATGACTCCTATCTAATGAGGTTGTTCCCAAGGAGTCTCAAAGGTCAAGAAATGGAGTGGTTCACCAATATAACTCCCCCCATCAAGAATTTCAAAGAGCTTGTTCATAGATTCATCCAACACTTTGCCTACAATCTTTCAAGATTTGTCACCATGTTGGACCTATGTAACTTAAAAAAAAACCATGGGCAGTCCTTTGTTGCTTTCTTGCAAAGATGGAGACGTCAATGTTCTCACTACTCTAGGACCATTCCTGAAAAGGAGAAGATTGACATCCTTATTAGTAACTTGGTTCCTAAGATGTAGTATGAAGTGAGGAAAATGGTCTTTGACTCCTTTGACACCATGGTCGAAACCACATGCAGAATTGAAGATGTTTTGAAAGAGCAAGGAATTTTTATCAACAAAAAAAACAACAATGGTCAAAATAACCACAATGCTAATAAGGATAAAGGGAAAAAATTTCATTGGAATAAGAACAAGCAAGTGGTTAATGATGGAATGGTGGACTCTTCTCAGCCTAAGGATCAAGGTGTTCTTCACTTATCTAGTGTTGTTCAAGCAATGAAGCTCAATGCATCCAACCAACAAGAACATAAGCCAAGGTACCAAGAAAAGCCCAAGAAAGAGAGGCGTCAATTTTCAAAGCTTGGTGATTCCTATGAGGATGTCTTCAAAACACTCATTGCCAACAATCTTGCACATCCTCAAGATCCTACAAAGCATCATATTCTTGATGTTAAACCACATTGGTGGGATGAGAAAGCTCTCTACAAATTCCATAATGGTATTGGACATGATATCGAGCACTGTTGGAAACTTAAGCATATCATCCAAGATCTCATTGAGAATGGAAAACTTAAGGTGGATGGTTTGAACACTAATGCTAATCATAAGGCTTTCAAAGAACCTTTTCCTAAATATGAGAAGGGAGAAACCTCTAAACCAAAGAATGGCAAGGCCGAGATCAACTACACTTATACAGTTATGAAAAATATGGTGAACATGCTCGAAGTTGTGGAAGAAAGTGTCAACATGATGAGGAGCAAGGATCCCTATGGTTATGATGTGGACTCTCATCCTATCTTTGATGAAGAACCTATGGTGGTGCTAAGGGGTCCTCACTCTAGAAGGTCATCCCAAGCTCTTAATGCTATGACAAGAAGTCAAGGTCCTATTGTCATTAGAGGACCTAGTTCCAATCCATCCAATAAACCAAAGAAAGTGGCATCTAAGAATGTCACTACAAAATCAATAGTTGATCCCAAAATAAGTTATAATCTTGTTGATCAGTTGTAGAGAACCCCAACTCAAATTTCAATATTTGAGCTAGTAGAGTTGTCCCCGAGACATAAGTGTGTCCTTGAGGATGCCCTACACATAGAAAATGTTCCTAACAACTTAGATGTCGACCAATTCCAAAACATGGTAAACCATCTAGCCAGCCCTTATTATGTAACCTTTTCAGAGGAAGATGACAAAGTTTTGAGTCACCTGCATAATCTCTCCCTTCACATTGAAGTCATGATCCACAAAACCCATGTCAGGTGTGTGTTGATAGATGGGGGTGTTGGGCTCAATATTTGTTCCTTAAGTCTTTTAAAAACATTGGGTTATTCAAAGGAAGTTATAGATGCTAGAAAGAAGATCACTATAAAAGCCTATGATGAGGTAGAAAGAAGCTCCAAGGGGTTGGTTGTTCTTCTTGTTAGGATTGGCCCCATTGAGAAAGACATTTTGTTTCAAATTGTTGATGCTGGTCCTTTGGCATAGAATATCTTACTTGGTAGGGCGTGGATCCATGAGATGCAAGTAGTACCATCCACCTACCACCAGTGTATTAAGTTCCCCTACAATGGAGTAGAAATTTGTATACCTGGGGACAGCACCTTATCTATCAACTCCATTTTAGTAGGGACTCATGTTCCCCTCAATAGAGAAGCAGAGGATTTCAATGTGACTCTAGCATAGTGCAAAGATAAGTTTAAGTCAATAGACCTTGGTATGGGGGGGTATCAACTCAACTCCTTTACAAAGCTTCCAATTTCACCTAGGTCTTATGGAAAGCCTTCCCAAGAGATGAAACCTTCCTCTTCAACATGACTTTATTTGGCACATTTGTAGAGTCCTCAGTCCCTATCCAAGATGAGAAAGAAGAGGTGGTTGTTAAGGACTGGATTTATAGAGAAGATAAATACATGCACAATGAGAACTTCTCTCCCTCTCCTAAGTCCTATGGGTGAGGGTATACTCTTGTCAAAAATATGGGCTATCCAAGACATGGCCCTCTTAGCCATAGATTGGATGCTAGGGCTGAAGCTCTCGATCATGCTCTTTTTGGATGCAACTCTAAGAAGACGGTTGGCCTAGGCTTTGAGAATCATAACAAGAAAACTGCTCCTATCCTTGATGAGTCAGATAGTGAAGGTGAACTGAAATACATGCCAAATTTGACAAATGAACAAGATATGTGTGAAGATTGGGTCCCTTCCACTAATCTCCTTTGGGGAGATTCAGATAATCCAGTTGCTCATGCAACCACTTCAAGCCTAGAACAGGATGAATCAAGTGTAGAAGATCCTGTCAAAGAACATCAATACAAGAATGGTGTTCAAGAAGGTGTTACCCTTGGTGATATTAGAGCCTCTACATCAAGATGTCATAAACATGGATGGTGTAAACATCCTAGCCAAGATTCAGATATAGATTCACATGAGTATGAATGGGAGTCTCTCTTTGATTATTCCATAGTTGGCATGGACGTTGATGTTGTCCATCCTTATAGTTCTCATCCTGAGGTAGCTGATGAGTCATGTGTAGGATTGGAGGATTGGAAGCCATGTGTTGCCCTAGTGGATGATTCTTCACTTGATAGGATGAATCCTGATTTGGGTAACTTAGAAGAATACTTGACAGACTCTGACTCTTCATTCACTAGAGATGACAACATCCATATTCACAACCTTGAACCTACCATTGACTTACCTCTTGCTCACCCTCATCTCATTGATTGGTCCCAACATTATCAAGAGCCTGAGCTCTTGACATTCCAGAATGACTATGAGGTAACCTATTACCTGAATGCAATTGAACCCATAGTCTCTTCCACCAGTGAACCAGATACTAGCATGATAGAACTAGACATCAAGTACCTTAGTCAAAAAATAAAAAGAAAAGAAAAAATGAATAAGAGTTATGATGGCAAAAACCACTATGTGGCGGTGTTAGAACCAAAAATAGTAAAAAGAAATGACATATCCAAGGGTGAAAACCTCTCTAAGGCACCTAAGGATGAGGTACTTGATCGTCTCTTGAGTTACTTTCAAGATAGATCTTCAGTTCTTGTTGAGCCAACACAAGCAGTCAACTTGGGTACAAATGAGGCTCTGCAGATGATCCACTTAGCTCAGTCTTTGTCAACACAAGAAAGGGAAGCATACACCAAGTTCTTACAGAGGAAGAAGATTAATTTTGCATGGACCTATTTAGATATGCCAGGGTTGGACACTAATCTTATTATGCATCACTCATCCATAGCTCTAGGTGTGAAACCAGTCAAACAAAAATTGAGAAAAATGCATCCTCACATAGCTCTTCTAGTCAAAGCAAAGTTAGAAAAACTCCTTAGCGCAGGATTCATAAGAGCTATTGACTATGCTGAATGGATATCAATTATTGTACCAGTTTCTAAACATGAAAAATCCATTTGAATCTACACAGACTTTAGAGATATCAATAGAGCATGCCCAAAGGATGATTTTCCACTCCCAAATATAGACATGATAGTGGACATGACTACGGGTTATGAGATCTATTCCTTGATGGATGGATTTTCTAGGTATAATTAGATCAAGATGGCTCCTAAAGACCAAGAAAAGAATACATTCACTTGTGCATGGGGTACCTATTGTTGGAACATTATGCCTTTTGGATTAAAAAATGTAGGAGCCACCTATCAATGAGCTATGACCACTATTTTTCATGACATGATGCATAAGAACTGTTACAAGTAGTAGTTTTCGTTGCACCAAAAGATTGACCTATTAATGTCTGATACAACCAATAGACTTATAGAAGACACAAGAGGCTGTTAAACCATGTCACGAATCCTAAGGGGAGTGCTGACCATTTTGCCAACAATATCCCCCTCAGCGTTACCTGAGGGGATTCAAACTTGTGACCAAGCTCTGATACCACTTGTTACAAGTAGCAGTTGTCATTGCACCAAAAGATTGACCTATTAATGCCTGATACAACCACTAGACTTATAGAAGACATAGGAGGCTGTTAAACCATGTCATGAATCCTGAGGGAAGCGCTGACTATTTTGCCAACAAGAACATGGAAGATTATGTGGATGACACCTTGGCCAAATCTAAGAAAAGAGACACACACTTTGGTGATTTAGAAGTCATTCTAGATCACATGGAACAATTCTAGCTAAGATTAAATCCAAAAAAGTGTGCATTTGGTGTCGCCTCTGGAAAACTTCTAGGATTCATTATTTTAGAAAAAGGAATAGAGGTAGACCCTGAAAAAGTCCAAGCGATCATGGATATGCCACCTCCTAAAAACATTAGTCAAATGAGGAGTCTTCAAGGATGTCTTCAATCCATAAGGAGGTTCATTTCACAACTAGTAGATAGAGCTCAACCTCTCAATAAGAACTTACATAAGGGAGTTAAATGTATCTAGAATGAGGATTGTCAAAAGAGCATGGACCAAATCAAGAAATACTTGGCAAATCCTCCTATGTTAATGCCTCCTATCCCAGAGAAACCACTTATTTTGTATGTCTCAGCAATAGAATCTTCCTTGGGGGCATTATTAGCTCAACTTGATGAACATGGGAAAGAAAGAGCCATATATTACATTAGTCATACACTTGTTTCATATGAGGCTAATTACACCAGTATTGAGAAAGCTTGCCTCATAGTGGTGGTTGCTTCCCAAAAGTTGTGACATTACATGCTTGCGCACATAATACACTTCATAGAAAAAATAGATCCTCTTAAGTATTTACTCGGTAAGGCTGCTCTCATAGGTAGAATTGCTAAATGGATGATGATTCTTTAAGAATTTGACATAGAATACATTGAGCATAAAGCTATAAAAGGACAAGCCATAGTAGATCAATTGGATGATTTCCCAATTCAAGATAGTGTACCTATTCAAGTTGCCTTTCCAAATGAGCACCTCATGTATATGACTGAGAGAACATGGAAGATGTTCTTTGATGGGTCTTTTATGCAAAATGGTTCTAGAGATGGTGTGTTGTTTTTTTCTCCTCATGGGTACATGATCCCTAAGTCTTACAAGTTATTGTTCCCATGTACAAACAACATTGCTAAGTATGAAGCTTTGACAAATGGGCTCAAGATGGCCATAAAATGGAGAATCATAAAGCTACATTTCTATGGGGATTCATAGCTGATAATCAACCACGTCAATAAAGAATATCAAACAAAAGATGAGAACTTGGTTCTTATAAGAAAATGGTTGATTCATTGAGATGGTATTTCACATTTGTCACATTTTAGCAAATCCCTAGAGTAGAAAACAAAGCAACTGATGCTATGGCCACACTTTCTTCACTCCTTCAATTAGCATAGCATGAATCTAGATTTGAATTCCTAGTGGAAGAGCTACATTACCCTATCTATGACTCCCAAGAAAGCTATGTTATATGTACCCTTGTTGGTCATGAGTCATCTTGTTATGGTGCCTTTTACTCATACCTTCAGGATGGCATTATCCTTGATACCTTTAACCACTCTGAATGAAGAAACCTTACTTGAAATGCCTCTCACCATTCCCTTATCTCTGGTGATTTTTATAGGGGGGGTCTAGATGGGACACTTCTTAGATGCTTAAAAAATGAAGAATCTAATCAAGTGTTAGTTGACATTCACGAGGGCATCTATGGGGGACATTCCAATGGTCTTTCCATGGCCTGAAGGTTTCTTAGGGTGGGGTAATATTGGCCTACCATGCAAATGGATGCAATAGCTTTTGCAAAATCATGTGAAAAGTGTCAAAAACATGGTCACCTGATACATGCTCCAGGTAGGGAGCTTATTCCTTCTATATCTCATTGGCCATTTCAGTGCTGGGCCTTTGACCTTGTTGGGCAAATTCATCCCAACTCATCAGGTGGACACAAATTTATTAGCACTACTACTGACTACTTTACTAAATGGATAGAAGTTGTCCCACTTTCTATTTCCTCAGGCAAAATAGTTTCTCCATTCATCCTAAACCATATCATCTGTCGATATGGAGTGCCTTTTGAGATTATCACTAAAAATGGAGGTCAGTTCAAAAATAAGGACCTTAAAGAACTCTTCCAGAAATTCAAAATTAAACAACATTGGTCCTCCATTTACTTCCCACAAGGAAATGGTCAAGCAGAGGCTTCAAACAAAATGATTCTTAAAATCCTACATAGAACAGTTCATAAGAATGGTAGAGATTGGCACTTACAGATAAATCCAGCTTTGTGGGCTTATAGAATGAGTATTCGTACTCCTACTGGGGCTACTCCTTTTTCCCTTACTTATGGTGTTGAAGCAGTGTTACCTTTAGAGGTTGAGATTACTTCACTTAGAGTTTCCCTAAAAGGTCTAGTTACAGATGAAGACTACCACGCCATGAGACTCCAAGAGTTAGAACTTCTTGATGAGAAATGTCAAGCATCATTTGACCATATGAAGGTCTATCAAAAGTGCATGTCCAAGCCCTTCAACAAAAAGGTTCACCCTAGAGAATTCCAAGTGGGAGATCTTTTCCTACATGAAAATCCTAAGAACCAACAACATAGAGATCAAAAGGGTAAATTTGAGCCTAATTATCTTGGACCTTACATCATTCCAACAGCTTTTGGGACAGGTGCTTATTTATTATCTACTGAAGAGGGAGAGCAGCTTCCTGATCCTATCAATATCTTGCACCTGAAGAAGTTCTATCCATGATGCCTGTTCTATATGGGGGCATCCTTTGTACATATTTATTGATCCTGAAAAAAAATTCTAAAAAAAAATTCATATATGATGCTGAAAAAATCCTAAAAAGCATATAAAGTCCTGAAAAAATAAAATAAAATTGTAAAAAATTCAAAAAAATAGAAAAAGTGCCTTGGTGAAAACTAGGAATCAAGCACCTCAGTAGCAAAAATACAAAAAAATTAAAAAAATCAAAAAATCTGTCAAGTGGTGAAAACTTGGAAACAGGCGCTACTTGAGGCCTTTGCACCCTTGTTTCTTAGCATGCCTCCTCAACACTTAGCCTTTCTCCATCATGCCTTGTCCTTGTTGCCTTGGTTTGGAATTGGTCTTTGTCTAGGGGGCATAACTATGTTAGCTTTGGTCTCTTGGATGCGTTAGTCTTTAGGACACCTTGCAAATGGTGTTTTTCAACACCACCCCAACTATGTTTTTCAACACTTCCCTAGCATCAAGTGTTTCTCAACACTTATCAGATGTCCTACCCGCAATCTAGAATGATGTGATATTTCTCACTGGTAGATGCGATACTCAAATTTTGACTCTATGACCTACACACACACACTTAAACACTTGACTCACTGAGACTTTCTTGACTTTATTTCTTTGTGTTTTGTCTATGATGATTTCTTTGATGAGTTTTCCCTCCCTAATAAGTTTTTGATGATGCCTAGCTAGAAGACTGGGGGCATGAGGACATGTTTTATTTATTTTTTGCTTGGTATATTTTGTTGGTCTTAATTGTCATAAGAATTTATGCTTGTTCCACTAGGATCTACAATGTATTATCCTTGACTTTTTTCTGCAAGTGCATGCTTGTAGTCATCTTGAATTTCTTGTGTCTCGATGTGAGCATAATCTTGCTATACCAAACTTAGGGAACCTCACTGCACTAGTCATCTTGACCTACGTGTCTTTGATGCTTAGGTGGTATTCCCACATTCCTATCTGATACAGATCATATTCAGATTCACATAGTAATAATAGTGTGTATTATATGATCTTGCGATGCTACCAATAATGCTTGATGATGATTATTAGAGTCTAATGGCTTTGTGACCTTGCAAGTAAACCAGTTTTCATAGTAGCTTGCATTCTTAGGTTCATGTTAGTTTAGTTTTGCATTTTACATATGGAGAGAGCTCTCCTTTCATCTTTCACGGACTTGTCGGTCAACTGTGCTCACCTTTCACTTCTTCTCGATCATATCTTTTGCTCCTTATCTTTTACATCACATCCTTTTCCTATCATCACAAGGGGTTAATCTTATCATCATATCTATATCAAAAAGATCATTTTTAGAAACATGAGTCTATATCATAAACATGAGAACTAAACATACATCTATGAGAAAACATGAGCATATATAAGCATATATCATACATTTGAGCAATATAACAAGACAATAATGTTGAAACATCCATCACACATGAGACAAATACATAAGATAAATCATAAATCTAGTCATCTCATATATATATCATGATACAAGTATAATGTAAGATCCAAAATCTGGATAATGTCTCAAGATATGACTGTACATCTAAGCCCTAGACCTAGGACTGACTCTCCCCATCATGTGGAGGTGGTGGTGGGGGTGGTGGTCCCATCCTATTGCCTACCATATCTAATCTCCCTACCCTTTTAGAGTAGATTGGTGCCCTCTGTCCCTCAGGTACAACTACTATGTATAGACCATGATAATATGCCACCTGTGCCACCTCCCTCTAGATCTCCATGACATCATCTTGTACTTCTCTCTCCCACCATGCTATCTTAGCTCGTGTATCTAGTAGCTACTAATCATGTATGGATCTACTATACCTTGGTCTCTAAGACCTAAATCCTAGCATGGAGATCCTCTCCTCCCCTACCCGCAGGCTACTCCTGCCCTGCATCCACTCATCAATGAACTAGTCTTGCCTCATCCTCCTCTCCCTCCTCATCATTTGATACCTATCTCCGTGACCATCTTCAGCCATCAGATCAAGATCCCTACCCTACCGCTGCTCTCCTCCCTCCTCCCCCTACTCTGTCTCCCCCATCATCATCATCCCCATTAGATGCCTCTAGCTGTGCATTTGGAATCGTAAACCTAGGAAATGGACATCTTCGATGCTTTCCTCTATACGCAACATCTACACCTACATCTACCATATCGGGTAGATAATCCCATGGCTCTTTGCATAACCCTATTGTCTCCTATGCCACCTATTGGTAGTCCAGCATCGACAACCACCCCAATCCCTCATCCTCCCTAACTTGGGCATATGTGGTAGTCTCCACTGGTACCCTCTATTGATGGCCTAACTGTCTCCATACCTGAGTGATAACAAAGCGCTCAATGATCTCTGAATGTCAACCTAGTGGTGGTCGGCTACACAACATGTATCCAAGCTTGTGATCCCTATTTCCCCACTGCTCACACTACTTGTATGGCCTCCAATTGAAGGTTGTCAACTCATCCAATAGCCTCCTATAATAAGCAAGATCACCACTATGAGGCTAGGCGATGAATCCTATATACTTGTATATATAGAGGTGTCTCCGCTCCCAAGGTTGTACTCATGGTCGCACACCAGCTATGTGCTCCCACACCCATAACTATGCCAGGATGACCCTGCATGCCCATGATCTACCATCCCTATATACAATCTCATGTAGCTCATGGTACATGTCTGCTAGAATGGCTAGGTCCCACACCATCCGTCTTAGGTGTGCTACTAAATCTACCACCAACCTCCCCCAACCTAAAGGGAACCCCTTTTGGCTCCTGTCGATAATCAACACCTGTGCTACTATCGAGCACACTATACACAGCACTGGATAATCCTGACCATACTCCTCTATTAGTCGGTCCCAGCTGAGATGTCTATCTATGATGGTCACATCCTGGAATATGTCCTGAATGGCATGTCTCCCATTTGTGGGAGTCTAATCATAGTATACCCATGCCAACAGAAAATCATGTCAGTTTTCATCGTATGGAAACATTACATTAATGAACATTTATAAACATGATTATACTCATTGCTTCTCCATGGCTAGGTACATGTAGGATCTAGTAGATGTCCTCTAGTGTGATCGAGGCCTCTCTGGTCAACAAATGGAAGGTTTTATGCTCACTGTGCCACCTCTCTGCCAATGCCATCAACAACCCATGGTTTGCCCGTATATGGGGCATGTCCAATAGGTACCCAAACCCCATGCTAATCAAGTCATCCCTACTTGGATCATCTAGATCCCATACGTAGCATAGCCTGACCACTCTCAGTGCTCTAATATTGAGCACTGGTAGAATCTCCTGCAAGCCATAAACCACAAACTAGATGTTAGACCATATCATGATGGATGACTAAAATCAGTACAAGAAATATCAAACGCAAAAATTGTCTGTACCCATGATATTTTACTCAAATTAAAACTATGTGATATTTCTTATTATTCTCTTGCAATACTTTTTTTTGATATTGTATCATGTGATAGTTTGTTACATAGTGGTGTGATACTTTTTCTTGATACAATAGTTCGCACCATATCGCATGACCTTTTGTCTAGCATCACATGATGCTTTCTTGAGCGGACGTGTGATATTTTCTTGGCTTATGAACCATCACACAATACAATGTATAACATATGTGCGATACTTTAAAGCTATCATACGATGTTTCACATAAGAATAATTTGAAAACTTTAAAAACATGTTTTAAATGCATGAAATGACTCAAACGACTAATTTTTTTGAAAACTCACCGGGGTACCATACTGAGGAGGCCAGTTGTGCAACCGACCACACTTGAATCGATGCATGTGGATGGGAATCACTACCTAATGAGCCATAATCTCTCTTTGATCTCTCAAAGTTCTCAAAATCACAATAAGATAAATGAATTTGAAAATGACCTTTTTACCCCTTATATAGCCTTTTGACTTGTTGACCTAATTTTCAAAACATCTTAGAATTTTGTGAAAATAGCACCCCTAGCTAATGTCGATGTCCTAGATCCATTTTTAGGATCAAAATCAAAATCTGAGTTCATCTTGATAGTCAAAATCACATTTTAAAATTTCTCCTTCTCCTGCGTAGTTGGCTGACCGTTTGAGGCTTGATCCTTCGATCTTCACTAGGGCATCTTCATTTCTCCATCCCCATCTCTCTCAACCTTCTAGTCTCTCATTCATTTTTCATTCACTTCATCTCTCTAAGGTTTGACTTCATCTTCCTGTATCTTTCTCAGTCAAACCTAGTCAAACTGGGGCATATCTTCACTACTTGATGGTTATTCTATCATCTTTCATCTTCGATTATGATTTCTAGTGATTTGATCAAATTAATCAATTTATTGTTTCTCCTCTACCTCATTTCAATTTTGATCATGAGGGGGAAGTACCTATCAAAATTCAACCCTTGATTCAGCTTTATCAAACCTATCAATTAAACCTTGCTTGAGACTTGACAATTACCTATTTATAAGGGTGTTGGCCTTGTCTTTTTCAATCAACTTATCTTTGTCCTGATGTGTTCCCATTCGTCGAACACACATCTAGGTTGTTTTGTGATTCCAAATCGATCTCACATTTCAACTTCATTCTTTGACTACATGTGATCCCAAATCGATCTCACATTAGTTAAAGAGGGGCAAATGTATGCACCCTAAAATGGTTGCCTAGACTTTGGGCCCCATTCTTCAATTTATCAATTTCCCGAATCAATTTTCTTTGCAATATTTTCAAATTAAATCAATTTCCTTGATTAAATCCTAATTATATCATTTATTCAATTATATTATATGGATTAACCATTTTATCCTAAGTCTTTAGTTAATTAAAAGGAATTCCCTCCCCTTTTATTAAATAAAAAGCCCCCACTTACCTCTTATCCTAAGTTGCACAAATAAAGCATTATTCCTATTTTATAAAAAGAAGAAAAGGTCTTTTTGTCTCACATGAGTCACAAAAGTCAACACTTCACTCTCATTGGAGGAGACTTGTGCACATGGATTGATCCCACTTTTGAACTCCACCCTTGATTAACTCTTTTGCCTCTTAATCTCCACCGTCCGTTATTCTTATTTTCTATAAAAGGAAAGCTCTCTTCCCATTCTAGGATCCCACTCTTTATGCTAATGTTGTGCTGCAGGTTTTCTTGGTGACTTTGGAGCTTTGGAGAGCTTTTTGCATTCTAGTCTCATTCTAATCTTCATTCTTGCATTATAGCTTAGTTTCTTTCATTGCATTCTTAACTTAGTTTCCTTTCAAGTTCTAGCTTAGTTCACATAGCTTAATTAGCAAAGGCTTGTAATATACTTTCATCTCCATAGCTTAGTTGAATTTTTCATTCTAGCATAGTTTCATTGCATTTTCATCAAGATTCTTGAAGATATTGGCATTCTTTCCCTTGTCTTTTTGAATCTCCCATTGCATGGTTTACAAGCAAGGTTATGTGCTTAATAGCTCTAGCTGAGAGCCCTCCAAACACCCTTGCACTCCATGCCTAGGGAGCTCTAGGTCGCTTTCTCAAGGTTTCCAATCTATGGATTTCCTTGGAAGTAATGACTTAGAGAAGTGCACATTTTGAGTGTACAACTATGTCCACTCAAAATTTCTCCAAACTGATACCAGATCTAGAAAGTAGATGAAAAATCATGCACTTTCAAAAAGAATTGCACTAGAAAATATGTCTGTATGAGCCTAAACAAAGCCTTTGAAGTTGCAAAAATAGGGATTAGAAAAGTATAGTCACCAAAAATTGTAATTTATGCACATTTTGTGCACCAAAACCAAAAAATAGTTGCACTACTAAAAATTTCAAGAAATTCTATCCAAAATTAAAAAAATTGCACTCAATTTGGAGTTTGGATGACCAAGTTATCGCCTCCCAAAGTCATACTGCCAAATCAAAACTGTATATGGTGAGGGCTACAAATTTTTAAAACTTGATGATGCCATCCATTTATTGTCTTAAATTTGATGGTCAAATGGATGTCATGATAATGTAAAAAGGCCCAAAATTAACGGTCAAACGGTCGACAATTTTAACTTCATGAAAAGCTGATAGGATCACTAGATTAAATTTGATGTCTTGTAGATCGTCATGATAAAACAAAAAATGTCAACTTTGACGGCTGGACATTCATCAAATTTAACCCAATAAAAAATGTTGAAAATATAATTTTTTTAATAGAAAAATACCCTTTTTCCTGTGGTGCCATGTGGCAAGTCTGGATTCATTGAGGCTGACGTGGTGATGTGTCTTCGTGGTACTGAGTTGAGGTGTCCAGTGTGATGGAGGGACTGGTGGTGCATGGGAGGTAACCACTCCCAATTGAGCAAAGGTGGCGTAGGGGTTGCATGGTGGTGGGCCGCTCGACTATAGATGTGGGTCTGTCCCACATTCATAGTGTTGTGAATATTTTAAGGGTTTATAACCCCAAATGCCTGCTAACAATGTAAATGAGCTGGGCTGTGTGGCCAGTTCAACTTGAGGGCATGAGCTTGGGTTGGCGACTCAATTGTAGTGTAGATTATTGAGTCAGATTGCTTCCTTTCTCACTCTGATTGAGGTCTGATCAGATTGTCTGTAGTCTGCCCTGTGCGGGTGTCTAGGCAAAAGAGAATTTTTGAAATATATAACTAGTTTAGTTCCACATCAGTGGGATGAGGGAAACAATAGATCTTAAAATTCAAATGTCTGCCAACCATAAATAAAGAACTATTGGGGTCTGCTACTAGAAAGTGGGTTGTTTAGGTTAGCTTGTGTACGTGCGGGCCCAGGTTTGACTACCCAATCTCTATCATAGCTTGTCACTGATGTGCAGATCTGACACACTAACACATGTGCAGAGGTAATCTAATCGACAAATAGAGGTGGGGACCCTGAAAATAACCCCAAATTTTTTACAAAAAATTATAGAATTTGCCAGATTCAAAAAATAAATAAAAAATTTGAAAATTTGTACCATCTTACAGATCGGACTGCCAAGTCTGATTTGCAAATTCTTTTGCCTAATATAGGGAAATTTATAATTAAAATTTATGGAAATAGCCATCCAGATGCAATGACGAGGTTAGATCTTGCTTTAGATGCTCCCAAAAATTGATGATATCCCAGATCTAAATCGTGGCCCTCCAAAAGTTGAAGCAACAATGGCTCTCCAACGGCTATGCAATGAAATCTTCTATGGCTCTAATACCATGCAAGAATTTTCCTAAGGCAAAGAATAAAAGCCAAGATCTAGAAGCTCAAGAGATAGCACAAGAGAGACAAATATGATATTATCAATGATCAAATAATAATCAATAATCAAATAGAATGAATTGATAGATTGCTTACATACAATGTAGGAATGCCTAAATATATAGGCAACGTGATAAGAATACATGATAAGGATATGATAAGCTATCAACCACACTAGGTGGAATCACATGTCCACAAAAGGTGGATCATCCTCCATTGTACATCAAAGTAAGTGCAACATGTGCAACAATGAAAGGATGATAATGTGATAAGAGCACTAAAGGTGGATCTCACACACAAAGAGGTATGTGATGGAAACTATCACCATGTAAAGTGGAAATTCTCTAACCATGCTCTAAAATGAAATGCAAATTCCTAGGTGTCTCAAAGACAACTAATATGTAAATGCATTATCCTAAGAAAACTTAAGTAAAGTGTAATTAGTAAATACTTAATTACACCAACAATGTGTTGGCAATTTGGCTAATGTGGATGCATAGATGTTGTCATTATGGCAACATATGATCTCTATTAAGAGCGCAAAATCTGGAATGCAAGTATGGCAAGTTGAAGGAAGAAATTGTCTAAGTATGGATACAGTGATCCTGACAGAGCACCCGATGAAGATTTAGTTGGTGACGTCCACTGGAGCAATATTTTTGTTTGCGTAGTTAACTGAAGCTTCTACAGAGTATGAGGATACCCCATCTCAGTGTGCATAAAGTTTGGAGCAGTACGGACAAAGTTATTCAAAGTTTACTAAAGACAATTTTTGCAGACAGAACAGTTTTGGAGATAGTATTAGCGAAAGAGTTAAGGGATTATTTTTTCTTGTCAAAATAATGACTTAACATTATGAAGGGATGACATCCTAGATGTTTACTCTTGGATAAAGATTTTGGAAGTTGACCATGTAAATTTATTAGCTCTAATAACTCATATATTAGGCATACTTGAAATGTAATGAAATATATGTGTGATGTGTAAAAAGAAAGAAAAGATAACTTGCGATAGTTGTATATTGTGATAGCAGCAAAGGCTATTGATGTGAAGTTGTAAGCAATACCATATTTCAGTCAGAAACATTTTGTATTACCTGTTTGGGCAGTGAGCTCAGCTGGTGATCAGGTTTTGTAATCTAACTCCTAACAGGGTTAAGGCTTCTAACAAGGCCTAAAGTCCTTTAACCAGGATAGATCTACTATATATTGTAAATTGACTCCTAATAGGGTCCAATATCCCTAACAGGATACTTTTGATTAGTGATCTTTGTGGGTACCATACCCACCGGGGTTTTCCCTTGGCCAGGGTTTCCTTGAGAACATATCATGTGTTATGAGTTCTTTCTATTTACTATTATGTTTGTTAATCAGCTTGATAATCTTTGTATGGACTAAAGTAATCTGTTATATCCATAATTGGGCAAAAGAAAAAGTTTGTGAAATACTGATTCACCCCCCCCTCTCAGTATTTCCTATTTCTAACAATTGGTATCAGAGCACAGTTACTCGGAGAAGGAACATTCAAGGAAAGCTTAGTAGCTTGAGTAATATCTCTATGGATATGGATCAACTTCAGAAGAATCTTGAAGAAGCTCTTGAACAGATTGATATGCTTATTGATGAAAGAAACTCCTTAAGAAGAAAATATGAAGATGCAAAGAATGCTATTGACAAATTAAAAGGTAAGATTGAAGATCTGAAATCTGAAAAGAAATCTGATATGCTTGTTGAAGATTGCGATGAATTAGAAAAAGAAAATGAGATCCTTAAGCATGAGTTGAAGATAGTAAATCTGAAGCTTAGTATGAAAGATGGAAATTTAAGATTTGATAATGAAAAATTGAAAATTGAGAATGAAGATCTGAGGTCAAGACTTGAAAAGGAAACATCCGAATCTGAAAAAGTAAAAGTGCAGTATGTGGAACTTGAGAAGTATATTAAAATTGTGAAAGGTGAATTAACTCAATCTAAACAACAACTTGAAAGGCTATATTCAAATAGTGATAAGACTGGAAAACAAATTTATTTTGAAGAACCATTCTTTGATAGGACTGGATTTGGATTTAGTATGTTTAGAACAATCCATGAAAGTAAGAAGCCAGATCTGAAAACATCTAAAAGTGTGGAGGAAATAAAGCTAGATGAGAACACATTGGAAGATCCACCTAAAGAAGAACCACCTAGAGAGAAAGAAGAATCAAAGAAAGAAGAATCAAAACAGGAAGAATCATCTAAAGGTATGCAAAGAGAACTCAAACGTAGATGTTTTGCTTGTAATACTATTGGGCACATGAAGAGAGATTGCACAGGTAAGCAATTTAAACCTCTCAATGGACATTGTTATAATTGTCATAGTTTTGGACACAGAGCTAACGAATGTAGAAGACCTAAAGTAATTTTGAATAATTATGATAGAATGATTGGGAATACTAACAATGCAGATAAGAAATCTATTGAAGAAATGAATCAAAGAAAAGTGGTAGTATGTTTTAGATGCAACAAAGTAGGACACATTGCTAGAAATTACAGGTCACAGATTAACCAGCAAGGACAGAGATTTGGAAACAATGGAATCATTTGTCAGATATGCAACAAGTTTGGACACTCAGCAAGATTTTGCAGAATGAACAATGGAGGTTATCATCATAACCCTAACCCTAGGAACAATGCAAGAAGGAATGAAAATGCAGGAAACAAAGAGAAAGGTTGCTGTAGCAATAAAGATGAAGTAAAATTTGATAAAGGCACAGATCAAGGAGGTATAGCTAGCACTGAAAGTAGTCAGGAAGGTAATGTAACTAATGGTAAGGATGAATCTTTACCTGACCCTTCTTTAAGTACTTAAATTATGTAAGTTTCTGTAGTTTAGGACTTAGGATTAGTGTAGATTAGGAATTTGAATGAGTTAAGTTTTGCATAGTTAGATATAGGTTTATTATGTTGTACTAATGCTATGGTTAAGTGCACAAAAGAAAATATTATGTTTTGTGAGGTCCCAGAAAGTTTTATGGTTGCAGGTTTGCAGAATCATCTTTTTGAGGTTTTAGCAGCAAAATGAATGAATGCGATGTCAGATTGAGTTAATGTGAAGTGTTATAAGGTTGAAATTGAAGTTATCATGATTACAAAGCAATTGAAAAGAGATTTGAAAGAAGAAAAAGTGAGTTGAGGATGATTTGAAGAAGTTTGGAAGCAATTTACAGCGACGATCATACCGAAACCCTAGATTTGCAAAGTTGAGGTATTTTTTGATCTTTAATTAGTTGATAAGATGGATATTTCTATGGTTCATAATGTTAACAATAAGAATAGACCTAAGATTAAGAGAGAACTAGTAGAACCAACTGAAATTGATAACAATCTAGCACTATCATCCGTACCAGACAAAGTATTGCACATTGAGAATGTTAAAGGATATTTAGGTTGCAAGTTTGAAACTTTGGGAGATGCAAATTTTAGTGATGATTACAGGAAATTGTACAATCAAGACATGTCAGTTAAACCAGCTTATGGGCACCTAGAGAATAATGAAATTATCAAATATTCCATGAAGTATGAATTTAATGATGAGGAATGTACCAAGATCATTTTAAGTAGAATCCACAATGGGAAATTCTGGATGGAGGATAGAGTTATTGATATAACTGCTGACCTAATTTATGATGTTACTAGATTATCAAAAGTTGGAGAGATTCCACTGAATGAAAAGAACATGAGAAAGATTGTTTTAGATAACATTGGATCTAGTTATAATGGTAGAGGAATTGCGATAAGTAAGATTAAGCAAGATGATGTTAGGTACCTTTGCAAGATCCTAACAACTAAATTCTATGGTAGTTCAAGGGAAGATGACATGGCTATAGGAATGGTTCATGTAGTTTATCTTATGTGTATTGAGAAGAAACAAGTAGACCTATGTGAAATTTTGAAAATTCAGTTATTTGAGAACTTAGAAAAGATTAAGGCTAAGTACACACAGTTTAGGTTTTCATCTCTGATAACCTATATGTTTTTCCATATTTTGAAAAGATTTCCTTACACAGTTTATTGGAGTTACAATGTGAACACAATGGAAAGAATAAACTTAGTCTACATGAAGCACCTTTTTGATAAAGTTAATGACAGTGTGAAGCTTGTATTGAAGACTTTTCAGAATATTGTTAAAAACAAATCAAGGATTCCTCAATCCTTAGTTGAAAAGCATAAAGATGACATTTGTTTTATGGTAGACATTGATTTCACCTACATTGAAGCAGTTGATCCTAGAATGGAATTCATAGACCCTCTTGGCTATGAAATATCTGAAGCAGAAATAGTAGGATATGTGAATAGATTGTTAAAGTGTGAGTTGGATGGTCATGCAAATAGGTTTGGAACCTATGAAGAGAATTTCAAATCTACAATAAGTTTGAGAGAAAAGAAGCAATCTAGTAAGAGAGTTGAATCTACTATGAAGAAAATACTGAAAGAATCAGGTATGTCAAGTCATGAGTTTGACATAGCTAAGAAGACTGCAGAAGCCTTGAAGCAAAGTGAAAATCTTATAATTTCACCTGAGGCATCTAGTGCAAATCCTGTTGATCCTATTGCAGTAAAGGTAAAAGTTGAAGTACCTAAAAAAGATGAAGGAGATAAATCTTTTTCTCCTATTCCTAGCAAAAGAGTAAAAGTGAGTGCAACAAGACCCGGCAAGAGACAAAAAGTGATAGTACCACCTGTACCTAGAAATGTAGCAGTAATTAAAGATGATGATGTAGTTTCAATCAAGAAGAAAACTTGGAAACCAAGAATTGAAAGAGTTAATGAAGATATATTGAAGCATGGAGACTTCACTAAGTTGAATAAATTCTATGATCTATATGGATCATTTGACAAATTGAATTTTGAAAATGCAATGATTACACATATGATTGTGATAGATAAGAAACTTAGCACTATTCATGGTAAGATCCCAGAAGATTTGTTTAATAGACTTGTGAATAGAAAACAGAGAGCACAAGAAGAGGACATAAAGATGAGAGAACATGTAATCAGACAGTTCTATGAAGTTGAGGATGAAGATCATTTGAAGAGATTCTTGAAGTCTCTTGGAACTTTATTGAGAACTAAGAGAAGAACAATCCTTATAATGGGAGGCAAAAAGGAGGAAGTACAGAAAGAGACAGAGAAAGTAGTAATGCAAGTTCTTGCAGATATAGTTGCAGGAAAGCATGTTGAATCAGATCCTCAGCAAAAGCAATCAGAGGAACCACATGCAGAGGAAGTTGGTATTGAAGAAGTTCCATCTTCTTCACATATCAATATTGGCAAAGAATCAATGGACGTTGAAGGAACCAAAGTGACACTAGAGTCAGATGACGCAGTATTTCATGATCTAGAAAACATTGTTGACAATTTGGCTTTAGAAGAGCAAGAGAAGATTACAGAATCAGAAAAGGATATAGAGGCAATGGAAGCACCAGCAGTATCAGAATCAGTTCCAACAGAATAGACAGTTAAAGGTAAACAAATTTTGACAGAGGTCACTACCCCTAGTGCACCTGATAGTAAGAAGAGACGAATTGGTTCAATTTTTGAAGACCTTGGAAAAGAAGTTGAAGATGATGATCAGCTTGAGTTCATCACATCTCTTAATAAAATTATTGGAAAGAATAAGAAGGTGAAGGACCTTGAAGGAAAAGTTAGAGTTTTGACAGAGAAACTTGAGAGTGTGATCAGCACTAAGGTATCTAAATCGGATCCACTTGAAAAAGATAAAATAGTAATAAACTCTTTTGACTCTAAATTTTCTAACTTAAAGGATATTGCTAGAATAAAAGTTCAGGAAGACTTTGAAGCAGAAATGCAACAAAATTTAAGTGTAAATATTTGAAATGATATTGGTAATTTGGATGTATGCATAAAGAATTTGAGGAAACATTTTGAGACTGGAAAGAGTTTGTATATACAATGCACAAAATCAGAAATCCTAACAGCTGAAGAAGATAAGAAGATCAGAGAGAAGATAGATGCAATTACAGCTGAAACAAACACCTTGTCAAGCCCAAATGTAAAGATAAGTTCTATAGAGAAGAACATAAGGAAGTTAAATGATGAAATCAGAATGTTAGCAGAGGAGAAGAATAGAAAGATGCTTAGGATTAACATCTTGAGAGAGCACATCTCAATCAATACCTCAATTGTTGAAGACCAAATTGAGTAGTGTCTTTCAGCAAAGACATCTTTTTAGAAGTTTAGCTTCAATTCCTTGCAAGCTTGTCAGACAGCAGCATACGGATTGAATACTCTACTCAATGTTGCTGAATCCATCAGAAAGTTATGGGAGAAAGATTTTGAATCATGGAAGTCAGAGTTTGGTGACTGTGTTGCAAGCCTACCGGCTTTGCAATAGCTGATAACAAGGTATAAAGTTTTTTTTTGAAATTTTTGTACACCCTATCTCTATCATTGTTGTCAAAGGGGTAGAGATAGTAGAAAATTGAATATATGTTGAGGAAGGATACTCATAGGGGGAGCTATTCTATGGAGTACAATATTGTATATGTATTGTATAACTTTTGGCCACAATTTTGTGTAAATACTTTGAAGTTTTGTTTGCACACTTAGCCAATTTTCCCATATGTTGCCACCAATGACAAAGGGGGAGATTGTTGGCAATTTGGCTAATGTGGATGCATAGATGTTGTCATTATGGAAACATATGATCTCTATTAAGAGTGTAGAATTTGGAATGCAAGTATGGCAAGTTGAAGGAAGAAATTGTCTAAGTATGGATACAGTGATCCTGACAGAGCACCTGATGAAGATTTAGTTGGCGACGTCCACTGGAGAAATATTTTTGTTTGTGCAATTAACTAAAGCTTCTACAGAGTATGAGGATACCCCAACTCAGTGTGCATAAATTTTGGAGCAATACGGACAAAGTTATTCAAAGTTTACCGAAGACAGTTTTTGCAGACAGAACAGTTTTGGAGACAATATTAGCGAAAGAGTTAAGGGATTATTTTTGCTTGTCAAAATAATGACTTAACATTATGAAGGGATGACATCCTAGATTTTTACTCTTGGATAAAGATTTTGGAAGCCGACCATGTAAAGTTATTAGCTCTAATAACTCATATATTAGGCATACTTGAAATGTAATGAAATATATATGTGATGTGTAAAAAGAAAGAAAAGATAACTTGTGATAGTTGTATATTGTGATAGCATCAAAGGCTATTGATGAAAAGTTGTAAGTAGTACCATATTTCAGTCAGAAACATTTTGTATTACCTATTTGGGTAGTGAGCTTAGCTGGTGATCAGGTTTTGTAATCTAACTCCTAATAGGGTTAAGGCTTCTAACAAGGCCTAAAGTCCTTTAACCAAGATAGATCTAATATATATTGTAAATTGACTCCTAACAGGGTCCAATATCCCTAACAAGATACTTTTGATTAGTGATCTTTGTGGGTACCATCCCCACCGGGGTTTTCCCTTGGCCAGGGTTTCCTCGAGAACATATCATGTGTTATGAGTTCTTTCTATTTACTGCTATGTTTGTTAATCAACTTGATCATCTTTGTATGCACTAAAGTAATCTGTTATATCCATAATTGGGCAAAAGAAAAAGTTTGTGAAATACTGATTCACCCCCCCTCTTAGTATTTCCTATTTCTAACACAATGTGTATCTAAATATAATACTTATGTTATAGAGAAATTCTTCATGAGTGGATCCAATTTGTGATCCCTTTCACACCAACAACATAGCTACTAAAGATACTCTTAATAATTTGTTATCTAAACTAGACCTCTTCTCCCTTGGCATATGAGCATATGCCTCACAACCAAATAGATGAAGATGGATCAATCAAGGATCCTTGTCCAACATGTCCATAGTAGGAGATATATTAAATAAATAGTAGGAAGTGGAAATAACATCAATCCAACAAAAGTGTTCATGGCTAGCTCCACTCAACATAGTTCTATCCCTTTACATCAAAGTTGCATTCATCCTCTCTTTAACTCCTTTATGTGGAGATGCATATGGAGTTACCTTATGTCTTAATCCAATTTTCTTTATAGAAACTACTAAAAATTATAGAATAGAGATAATTTTTATTATTAGTACTCAAACACTTACCCTTTTACCCATATGATTCTCAAGAAAATCATTATCCTCCTTGAATCAATTAAAGACTTCATATTTACTTCTAAGGAAATGCACCCATGCACTTTTATTATAATTATGTAAAAATAATATAAAGTAACTATTATAGATAATAAAGGAACATTAATAGGACCAAATACATCAAAATGGATTAGGTTGAACATCTAGGAGAATTGAAAGAAATAGAATATAATTGAACATGATTTTTCTTTCCATATGGACAATGCTCAAAAAAATCAAACTTAAGATTACAATCGTCCATTCCCTTAATGAGGCTATTTTTGAAGGGCTCTAAGATCCTTCTCATCAATATAGCCAAGTCTCTTATGCCACAAAATTGTCTTCTTAGAAAGAAGTTTCATCTCAAAAGAAAGAAGTTTCATCTCCAAAGCATGAACACCCTAAGGTATCCAAAAGGAAAAAACATCAAAGGTAGATTTAATAATCTTCTTTGTTGCGAGTTTCAATGACAAGAATGAAGGGTTTTAAATCTTTTTCTTCCTATCAACATAAGAAGCATTGTATTGCATATGCATGTAGTTTAAATAGAATGTCTATCTGGATACTGTTGGCTCTTGATTTAACAAGATTTTAACAACCTCAAAAATGCAGAGATGCACCTATGGGGTAGCTTACTTCCCATAATCAGTACATCCATACAAGAACAAGGACCAATGAACAAAGCACAAAGGCTTTCTACACTTTGAACTCTACAGAATTTAGGCGGGTGTACTTAGGATTAGGATCTCTTAATTTTCCCTTTTTCACTAATCCTCACAAATAGATATGTGCCCATAATACTTCTTATTATCTATGACATAAAGGGATAGGGTGTGAATCTAAACACACTACCAAGCTACTCACAAACAAAGCAGGGGCTTTAGCTATTAAGTCCACAACTATTGTCTTAAAGATTTAGAATTTGATTTCATTTAAGTTTTTGGGTGGAATGGATCTCTGAAATACCTCAAATCTATCATAGACTAGTGCCTTATCCAATGGGCGTTAGAGTCAAATAAACATTGCAATAGAGAGCTATGAAACAAGAAGACAAAATATTCTAATATGTTGATGCCTTACACCAATCATACACCATTGATTAGATTCTACTTAGCAATCCACCTGTCTACTTAGATATGCAATCACCTATTCAAAGGACTTTAGCCCTCCCCTTAGAAGAGACCTAGAAATAAGAAATACATTAATCAACATCCATTAAAAGACAAGATTGAGATACCCTTGATACCCCAACTCATACACATCTGAAAACCAGTCCTAAAATTAGTTATTTCTGTGAAAATAACTCTATTGCAGACATATGCAGACATACAATAGAAAGACTAAAACACCCTTGATGCTCTAATCAATAAGATCAAGAACCAAATGGAGACAATCTGATAATAGTATGAATATTCTGAAATCTTATACATAAGATAGACTTGTTACAATTTACATTCTTATCTGAAAACCAGAAAGGATACAAGAGCACCCTATATGAAGAGAAGAGGGCAATATTTATAGAAGGAACCACTCATGGAACCAGCTCTAAGAAAATTACAGAGAATTAGGAACCATTTCTAAATGATCTTGGAAATCCTTATAAAGGATTGCAACAAGCTTGGGATCATTTAGCTCAAAAATAGGTCTACAACCACCACAACCACTGGGAACAACAAGAAATGAAAGCAATTAGGAAAGCTTGGAAACCCGAGAGGATAAGATCAAATCTGATTGTATAATTATTTAGGCTTCATCATCAATAGACTAACTACAATTACAAATTATTGATGTCTTGTTGCAGGCAACAAAATAAATGCTAGAACCAACTTGGAAAACTTGTGTGAATCAAGGCATGGAATTCAATTGACAATTATCGATCAAAGCCTAGCCACCCTTGTCAAACATCAGTCCTCTGCATTAAACCAACATGGCACCCTCAGGAAACAAAATCAGATTATATGGCTACCTAACATCTTTTGCTCATCAATTTTCACCTATAACCATCCTTGGAACAAACAAATCTGATTTGGCTTTGTCGTTTCTAGCTCACTATCCTCAAACCCTACATAAACCCTTAATTAGTTTAAATTATGGCAGCAATGACTAACTGATTAAGTTTAAAACATGATCATTGATCTCTATCCTTTCCCGGCATATCGGGTGGCTCTCATTAATTGACAACAGTCACTTTAACCTTTAAATTATCTGACCTCACTTACCTGGTAATCAATTTGAAATGAGCACGTTAGCACACTTGGAAATGCCTTTATCTTTAACCACATCGAGCACCTTAACCTTAATTCATTTGGAGATTACACAATTGAAGGCTTCGCTTGATCTCAGCACATTTTACTTAACCCAAGCTCAATCTAGAGATCATGTGAACAAAGCATTCGCGTGATTGCATAATATTTTCTTGACCTATGGTTTCATCCAACGAATTGGTGCTCACCGTTAGATTTTGATTGCATCAATGGTCCATACTGATTCTTGGAAACCTTTACCTTAACCCAACCTTGACCTAGCAAACATGTGACTGAAATAACTCATGATTGCTGGATCTTGGCACTAACCCTAGGTTTCATTATGAGAATACGTGCCAGTTGTTGATCCACATTACCATCAATGATCATCGCATAATTTTTGAATGTTAAGTGTCTTAGCCATTTCATTTGGAGATTCAACGACTGAAGGAAACTATAACCACCCACATGATCGCTAAATGTTAGGCCACTAACTGCCAAGATCAGGAGATGACACGAACACTACAATCTCGGAGTCGCTGAATAGAAACTTAACTACCTGAGCTTAGAAAATAAAACATGTGTTGAATGGGGACTTTAAGTGGTCTGAAAAGGTAGTGAGAAAATAGAATAAGGGTAGGGTTTTGGACTTAGATAAATTTTGAAACCCTTATACATGGATAAACCCTAATCCTCATACCTTCAAGCAGCCATATCTCACTGGTTTTTGCATTTCAACACATGTGATCTGAACTGGAGCTTGCACACACCATAAACTATCCTTGGCTAAGTGCACAAGCCACAAAACATCATAACTTTTCTTCTCTGGTAAAAAATGTATTGCAGTAGGACAAGGCAATTTCTTAGGGTTTTGCAGGAATAGACCATTTTCATTGGATTTTTGGCAATAACAGGAAAATGGGTTAACATATACTATTAGCAAGAACCATAACTCCTCTCATTATTTTACATCCTTCATTTGAGAATACAATCTACATACTCACATCACTCAATTTTCTTACAAAAGGTGGGTCTCATGCCAAACTAGGTATAAGCAACACACCATCAATGCCTTTCATTCTATCATTCAAAGATTAGATCTTGGCCTTTCCACAAAAAAAAGTATTTAGGTGGGATTCATCACCCAAGTACACCTTCTGGCCATCATATTATTCATACTTTGAGAACCAACACCAATGTGAGGTCATATGGAAGGGTGTCATAGAGTTAATCAACCACACATCTTGTGATGCATGTGTTTCCAAGGCTATAACAAAACCTTCACTAGTATCTTAAGAGTATTTAAGATCAAAGACATTCTTCTTATTATTCTTTTATCCTCTTTACACTCATTGTAGAAATGATAAAATATGCCACAATTTTAAAAATTTGAATTTTCTAGAGACATTGATCTCCCATGAGATTCATATGTAGAATTTTATTGCTTTATATCCTTTTCTTGCCTTTCACCTTCAATCTACCTTGAGCAACAAGGGCTTGCTTAGCCATTTTGAAATACTTTCACAACATCTCTTAAAAAGTAATAATGAAACTACTTTATCCATCTTGAATGTGGTAGTGCCACTCTCATTGGTCATGACAAGGTGATCCCATGCATTCAAAAATGAATACATCAAAGTCATGAACTAATCCTAATCCTCTAATTTTACACCAACAAAGTTCATCTAGGCGACAAGCACATTGACTACACTTACATTATTTATAAGACATCCTCCTTCCATCCATATAGAATACATTTTTTCACATGAACAACCTATTTACTAGGGATTTAGCCTAATAAATCTAACCAAGTTTATCCTAATATTTTTTTGCAATCTTCTCTTCATAGGAATTCAAAAGCACATAATCAACTAAATAGAGTCTATTCATGCCCTTAACTTTCTTATCTATCAAATCTCAATCTTCTTGTTTCATGCTTGATCGAATATTTCCAAACACAACAATCAATACATCTCGATCTATAGATGTGTCTTCTAAGATCTCCAACCAACAATGGGACCAAAACTAGCCAATCTAGTATATCAACTTAAAGGAAGAAAGGTATGCATAAACACATCATACACTAATATATTGAGGAAAGATTGTGCAATTTTTAAAGCTCTCAAACAATTGTTGTAAAGAATATGCACAATATAGAAAAGATAAAATAACAACACCAAAGATAAACACCACACAACACAAAATGTATGTGAGGAAAAACCTTTCGAGAGGAAAACTCTAGACACTATAAACATTTTCAATGTATTATAGTTAACAATGTGGTCACATAAACTTGTAGAGTAAGCTACTTTGAAGGGTACATAAGTGTTAAATTTTTTAATAATTATGGCAGCATAATAGTACATAAAGATCTTATAATATAACTCCAATCCTAACACATGTATTTATAGAGATCACAAATACAAAGCACATGGACATACAAAACTCACACCTCTAATAGCAACTTTCTCTTTTGACTCTACTTTGAATTATCTTTTAGCAAATGGAGCCCACAAAAATAAATAATGACATTGGAAAAAAAAATTTATCATGATGAAAATTATCAAAGGTTGAGACACCTTTTTCTAATACTCACATGATAAGTCAATAAGCTAATATTTAAAAATTCTCTTACATTTTTACAATCTATCATAACCAACTCATCAACTTAAACACTTCCTCCATTATCCCTATTCAAAGACTCTTTATAATGTGTGGTAACATTCAAACCACAATGTTTGTCAAGATTTCAATAAAACTCCCTTACAATCAACTCTTATGCATTATAGAATCCCTCATAAATAACTCTATTTTCCAATATCATAAAATGACTTTACACATCATGATGATATTAAATACTCCAAAGGGGTTCCATGAACAAGGGCTTCCTAAAATAAAATTGTGCTACTTAGACTTTTTAGGAATAGGATGGTCCTATCAATTTTGTAGTGACATTTAAGTTTCAAATTTTATGTTTTGAAATTTATAAAAGCTAGTGGCCTCACGAATTTTATTATTTTGCATATTCGACTTAACATAATAAATAAATATAAAATAATAAAAATTTGACTTTTGGAAATTTAAAATTCTAGATGATTGACAAGTGGCAGAAAGAAGGTTTATACTTGTGGGACAATTTTAACCCCATCCCAAATGCCCTTGCTCTAATCTTCAAACTAAAAGGTGGGGACAATTATTACTAAAAGAAGACACATTGCTCCTCCAAAATAGATCCTGAAATCTTGAATGAGACGATTATGAAATATTGACATGTGATACAAAAAATGTCACCTCAAAGTAGAAGGAAAAATACTTTTATAGTTGTCATTTATGAAATTTAGACTCGTGACCTCTCTTTCAAGTACACACATTCTCCACCACTAAACTAATCGAAACCAAATGAAATGTGTGCTTTTCTCATATAAAGACAAAACAATAAATAGATAGAACCAATTACTTAGTACTGACTAAAAACCCTATACTACAGCCAATAAGGAGCCAACAACGAAATTTTTGGATGTGCAACTGTTTTACAAGTGTTGTGCACTAGGTTACCTTTCATTTAAAGCCTCCTCATCCCTGGCTGTTGGTTTTCCACTCCCACATTAAAAATGGCAGTGCGTGTCTTTGGACCTTTCAGCATACTAAATCCCATGTTTTGTTTTTTTGCCTGCAATCATGAAATGATTGATGCAATGAATATACCTACGAGTCGTTGCAGCTAATTGCAGTATATTGGCACTTTCAATGCTGATATTAATTGTAACTATAAGATCTCTGTAGGTGATTTAAAGGTGATGTATTTTAGGGCCTTTTCTTCCATGCTAGACCAGTGAAGGAAAATATTGATTCTTTGGGTTGTCCTTGAGTCATTAGTGGTTCAGGTGAGCCATGGACAGAATAATAATAGTGAGTTCACAACTAGCTGGTATGCATATGACCTGAAATCTGAATTAACTGTGGATATGGGTCAAGATTATTTTTGGACTCCGTGCACTAAATTTGTACAAGGTGTTTGTGCACTACTGCTCTAATGTCCCATTGTTTAAAGCTTGTCTTTATTGAAGGAGAGCATTGGCACTCAATTTTCGTTGCTGCAGCGTATCAGTTAGATTAACTATTTAGATGGATGCATATAGAAATGAGTTAGGTTTAGATTAGGAGGGATGCATTAAAGTCTTCGGGACCAAAACAATCTTTTAAGAAGGAAAGTGTGATTCTAAATAGATCAGGCAAAATCTATATATGTATAAAAGTTTGAGTAGTAAAATAAATTTAGATTCATCTAGTCTTGATTACAATCATGGTTGCATATATAAAGATTACAAAATTAAAAATGAAAAGGTGAATCGTATGATGGTTTTTGATCTTTTTGTACACACAAGAAATCTACAAACTGATAACACTGCAATCACATGAAGACCTAGTCTTGACTACAATCATATGATGATTTTTTTGATTCTCTTGTACACACAAGAAATCTTTCAAGGCCTTGGAGTGTTCTAATGTCATAGAAAATTATAAATATGAGATTGTGGGGGATTGTAAAACATTGTTTTTTATAACAGAACATAGAGGAATATTGTATGATTCAACTATATATGATAGAAAGGAGATAGATAGAGTAGATGACAAAAATAGAATCTCACCTTTTGTATTAAAGCAAGGTAGTAAAATCATTACCATTGATATAAAAATAAGTAGGTTTTTGTATGTTTTGGAGGAAAAAACTAAGTTGTGTAAATTTGTTGCATGATTCATTCTATTTTTTAAACAATATTCTCACCCCTAATAATAACTCCATTCTCAAAAGCAAATAGTAAATGACTTTTTTAAAATTTCTAAATTGTAATTTTATAAGTGGTAAAGAATGAAAGGACAAGAATATGAAAAGGAGGAAATTAGAGAGTTGTAACACTTTCCAATTACCTTTGTTGGTAACATGGAAGGGAAGCTAAGCAATTAACATGTTGAGCTAATTGGGAGATATTTACATGTCTATATTATCCACACTTAACTTAAAGTTAAAAATATGAAGATACTAACATTTAGCTCAATGCCCCCTTCTTAATGATAGGCTTCATTTATTTTGATATCATTTATACTTATGACTATTTGCATGTGTAGTGTAATCTAGCTTACATGTAATTTTAATCATAGCATTAGTAATAAAATTATGTAGCTTAACAAGCACCCACTTTCTTTTTTAGTGTCTTCTTACTGGAGTCAATATTCTCTTAATTGAGTCAAGATTATTGATCATACTAATGCTAAATGAAGCAAGTGATACATGAATTCATTCATATTTACATGTGCATGCTGATCTTAATTACTAATAATTAATTTTAATAATAAAGCTTTGTGTCAAGATTCTAGATATATAGTTCTTTAAAGTTTTACTTTTTTTTTCATAATAATATATATTTATTACTTTAATTATAAATAATTTATTAGAACATTTATAAATTAAACTTTCTCAACAAGTTTGATTCATTTTATTTCTTTGAATACTATCTAGACATGGATCTATCTTATACAATATGATTCACCAATAATTATTAAAATTTGAAAGTTTCTTTTGGAACATCTTAGGTTTGGTGAACATTGGACATCCAATTTTTATATTAGGTTGACTTTAAAATATTATTTAAAAAAACTTAAATATAAAAAAATTCAAAAAATATTGCAAGTCATTATGTCCTAACAAAACACATGACAAAAAGTTAGTTTGATTTCTACAAAGAATGAATTTACTCTTTTCTTACCAAATGTAAGAAGCCAATCATTAAATTCAATCATTTTTACCTACAAAAATGTAATTATTTATTTATTATTATTTATTTTTATAATAAATTAAGATGATATTGACCATTTCTTTCAAAAAAAAATCTTTGAATAACATATTTTTATAATTTTCATTACCACTTAAGACCTTAATTTACCCTTCTATTACCTTAAACACCCTTGTTTAGAGAAGGTGTACTTCCCAATTTTGATCCCGTTGGAGTCCCTTGTTCCTGGAAACCATCAGCGAATCATCATTCAAATGAGACTGACATTCCTATTTCTCATGGTGATCATGATGCAATTTGTCGAGATATTCCTTCCTATAGAAAATATTGAAAAGGCAAAGCATGTAATTGATGATTCTACATCTCCATATTCAACAATAGATCACATCGATCAAACTGGTAAACTGACCGCAATCACTAAAAGGCCAGTTGAAAATGTGAAGAGAACCTCTCTAAAGAAAGGTGGTTAAGATTTATCTCCTCTGGTTCTCTGGTGTCCTAGCTGGTACACCAAATATTTTTCTCAGGGAAATGTAATGTAAGATAGATCTTGATAATTGTTTTGATTATGGAAAGGGATTTTCTATTGTATTTATGTCTCCAAAAGTGTCCCATCTCTGAGAGTTAATTAATTTGCGGAAGACAGGTTGTCATATTCCTCATTGAAAAATGATTTTGAAAACTTGCAATTTTATGTATCACTCAATAAAGTCACCTTTTTAAAAGTAATCTAAGCTTAAGAATGGAAGCTAATGCTTCAATTGTTGTTAGAAACTGCCAACTAGTTTGGGAGTTTAGTTGCCTTTCTGTTTATTTCTAGTGAAGTTGATAAAGTTAGTCTGTCATTAAGATGGAGAGGAGGCAAATCATCGTACTCTAATTTCTTCTAACCAACCCAGGAGGAGGGTAACCTTTTTTTTTAAAATCACATAGAAATATAGTTGGCTTGTAAAAATATATATATAATTGATAGGAAGTTGCATTGTATCCTTTTTTGGTTCTTTTAACTATCATAAGAAAGAGGTTGGATAGTGGAAATGGATCTTAGTGCATGTTGATTCTTCTTTATGGAAGTTTCAACTTTAAATCTCTAGATGTCTTACACTAGCACTGTAAAATGGTTTCCCTGCTTGGGAAGGAGGAAGCGGTAGGATCGTGGTTGTTGATTTCTCTATTGTCCAGGTTTAAAGTTTTAATGATATCTATTATGTTAGATCATATATAAAGATATTTTTAAGTTCTTTTCAATGTCAGTTCTTTGATTATAAATCTATATCAAGAAATCAGCAATTTTATAAAATCATGCTTTCTCAAAATGTTTGTTTAGACAACCCTCCTTTGAATTGATCTCATATAGACCGTGGATATCCTGATGAGCAACACATTCAAAGATATTTTATTTCAATAACTCCTTTGAGGAGGTGGAGGAGGCAGTGTATGATGTGTCATAACCCGTTTGTCAATCCTTTATTTATTGATAAAAAAAATATAAACTATGAGCTGGAAATATTTAAGACCGGGAGGGGGTTAACTTTAGTGGACTACACCATAACAACTCCTACAAACTCTTTAATAAATTAGAACTATATGTTCAACTCTGAGAGTGGTATTATTAAAGGAAGAAGTAATCAAACAGTTTTAGATGAGAACCAATAACCTTGCCATCTTTGTTCATGTGTTTGTCGGCAGTAGTGGGAGGTTTTCTTTCTGTTAACCATTTGTTATTAACTATTCTCATTAATATCTTAGGGAGGGGATAAACATGGGGAACATCCAGGCAGTTAAAGGGGGAGAAATCCGCAGTCTTATGGAAAAAAAACCCAACTCCTATGCACACACAGCATGGAGCTCTCTTTCTTTCTAGATGGAAGGGAAAAGAATGACAATAAAAAGGTTTTTGAGGAGTTTTTCTTTTCTTTTTTGGTAATTGCACTAGTAAATTTTAGCCTCATTTTTTATGCACATTGGTCTATTTTTCGATGCAAAATGGTCAACTAAACAACCTTTTTTGTTGTTGAACTTTCTTTGTCAATTTTTCCACAAGATCCTTTAAAGTTGAATATTCGACTTACCATTTAGTCAAAACTTCGACTAAAAACAACGTCAAAATTGCCAGCTATGATAACAAGAATGACCGACATATCCATGAGGAATTTCGACCAAACGTGGTCGAATGGTCGACTTAAGCATTCATCATTTTCGACCAACCTTCATCGAATTATCCACTACTATATACATCGTGAGTATAGCTCCAACGTTGAAGTAAACAATCATGTTGGTCGAAAAATCGATGACAATTTGTGTTTTTTTTTAAAAATAATATATATTAATCATCTATTGTAAAATTGCTCCATGAGGTGCACAATGCATATTATTGCATATTAATAGTTTGGCTTACTATGTCAAACAATCATGCATTCCTCCAAAGTGATATTAGTTGCAGTTACTGCATTTATTTTTGGTTCATTACTTTTCACAACACATCAAGTTAATGCAATTCAGTTTGTTGTCCTTCGATTTACTAGTTTAATCTGGATCACTGGTTTAAGAATGGTTTGTTTTCTTGTTTGAATGTACCATTGAATGAAGTTTGGCTATATTAAGTACAATATTAAGACTCGTGACTCTTAAAATTCTCTTATTTCCTTCAGACCTCCAGTATTCATGATGAGTTGCACAAGTGTAATAAGTTTGGATGGTTTCATAAACAAAAGACTAGAACAAAAAAATTTGTCCCTGGGACTTTGAAATATTGAGCTTCTCTTTGTTTCGAGAATATTTTAACATTCTCTACTTAACAAGGCCAACCACGTGAAGGTGGAAGCTTATCTGTCCCCTCCTAGGAGCCTCTTATGACCCCTTACAACACTTTAAGACCTCTAAGATGTATTCTTAGGGATCGTAAAGGGTCATAAGGGGTCCTGGGACACAACAAATGAGAAACATAAATGTAGGCATCAAGCATGGTCATAATTCTTTGGAGATACAACATAATTGAGTGTATACCCAGACGATGCAACACAACCACTACTCCTCCAGTTCTAAGTTGACACTATAGGGTCCAAACACCAATCAAGATAGGGACCAAAAGCCATCATTATCTATGGTTTTTGGATCCTACAGTGTCAACTTAGAACCAGAGGAGTAGTACTACTTGTGTTGCATCTTCTGGGTATACCACTGAATTATGTTGTATCTCCAAAGAATTGTGACCATGATGCCTACATCTATATTTCTCAGATGTTGTGAGATTAAAAATCTTCTAAGGAACATGTCGTGTCTATGTGGAACTGTGTAGGATCAGCACCAAAGGTGCACAATGCATATTATTGCATATTAATAGTTTGGCTTACTATGTCAAACAATCATGCATTCCTCCAAAGTGATATTAGCTGCACTTACTGCATTTATTTGTGGTTCATTGCTTTTCACAACACATCAAGTTAATGCAATTCACTTTGTTGTTCTTTGGTTTACTAGTTTAATCTGGATCGCTAGTTTAAGAATGGTTTGTTTCATGTTTGAATGTACCATTGAATGAAGTTTGGCTATATTAAGTACAATCTTAAGACTCGTGACTCTTCAAATTCTCTTGTTTCCTTCAGACCTCCAGTGTTGATGAGATACAAAAGCGTAACTGGTTTGGACGGTTTCATAAACTAAAGACTACAAATAATTTTTTTTGTCCCTAGGACCTTAAAATATTGAGCTTCTCTTTGTTTCGAGAATATTTTAACATTCTCTACTTAAAAAGGCCAACCACATGAAGGTGGAAGCTCATCTAACTCCTCCTAAAAGCCTCTTATGACCCCTTACAACACTTTAAGACCTCTAAGATGTATTCTTAGGGATCGTAAAGGGTCATAAGGGGTCCTGGGACACAACGGCTAAGAAACATAAATGTAGGCATCACACATGGTCACAATTCTTTGGAGATACAACATAATTGAGTGTATACCCAAATGATGCAACACAACCAGTACTACTCCTCCAGTTCTAAGTTGATATTGTAAGGTCCAAAAACCAATCAAGATAGGGACTAAAAGCCATTGTTATCTATGGTTTTTGGATCCTACAGTGTCAACTTAGAACCAAAGGAGCAGTATTGTTTGTGTTCCATCGTCTGGGTATACCACTCAATTATGTTGTATCTCCAAAGAATTGTGACCATGGTGCCTACATTTATGTTTATTAGTTGTTGTGAGATTAAAAGTCTTCTAAGGAACATGTCGCGTCTACATGGAACTACATAGGATCATCACAAAAGGGGGTTCAAGATCAAAAAACTCCCTTTCACTTAATAATTATGAAGCCATCAATGGTATACTAATTATTTAGGAATGTAAGTTTCCATTGATGGCTTCAAATTACCAATTAGATTATAGGGAAATGTAAACTAAGATTCATATAGAGAAAGGTGTTTCTCTTGGAAAATGGTTGATGGTGATTGATGAAGAATATTTGAAAATGATGATTGATCCAATTTAGATTGGTGCAACATTTTCAAATCTTCTTCATAATCATCATCAACATGGCCAATTTTGCAAAACTAATTATGCATACACTGAATTCTGCATACTCCTTATTTTGTTCTAGGTTGATATTGTCAAACATGGTCTTTCTTGAATGGAATGATTCGTTACTTGTACATTGACTAGAATGTTGGTTGAAGAAGGATGATTTGTTTGCAACCTACAAATACAGGCACTGAACAACCATTTTCTCAACTCTAATTTTCTGAACACAAAGGGACATCTACAATAGCCATAGAAACATGATTATTTTTAAATGGAATACACCAAGGAGTACCATCAAAAATATTGACCATTTACAATCATGAACAATAGACCTAAATCATATAGATCATTTTTTTATCAGCATGTGTAGTCTCTAGGTATATGAAAAATGAATGAAATATCAAGCTGAAATTCAACAGTGAACAAAAATTCAAATTCAAATGCAAGGCCTAATTTATCAAGAGAAACAAACAATGTGAAACCCCACAATCAAAAAAAGAAACAAGCTTTGTCAACAATGTTCAAAATCCTATCACCAAGCACAGACATAGGAAATAAAAAAGGGACAAAAGACAATAAATAAGAAAAATCATTAGGACTAGAAAAATCATTAAGACTATAGAAAATCAAGTTCTAGAAATGGACAGTTCTGATGCTTTTCCATTACAAAAATTGAGCATTAATCATTTGGCATATGAACAAGTGAAAAACATGTAGATTTGACCAAGCAATACTCTGAACTAGACCCGACAGCAAATGGACTTGTGATGATTTTCACAATACTACATGTGTTGTCTGGTCAGCTCCCAGTAGTGCTTAGGCAAATCTACATGTTCATCACCTGTGCATATGAAGTGGCTCTAATGGAAGATACAGTCGCTAAACAACCATTTTGTCAACTCTAATTTTGTCAACACATAGGGACATTTATCATAGCCATAGAAACCTATCTCAGAACTGTCCATTTCTCTATGTATATGAAAAATGAATAAAATATCAAGCTAAAATAAAACATTGAACAAGATAGTATTCCACATAGAGTGAATCAAGTTCTATAAATGGACAGTTCTGATGCTTTTCCATTACAACAATTGAGGATTCATCATTTGGTACTTCTTGGTGTATTCCATTTAATTATATCAGGCACAAAGTATTCCATTTGGATTTGACAAACATGCAAATTTGACCAAGCACTACTAGGAGCTAGACCCTACAACAAATGGACTTGTGATAATTTTCACAATAGTACATGTGTTGCAGGGTAAGCTCCCAGTAGTGCTTAGGAAAATCTACATGTTCATCACCTATGCATATGAAGTGGCTCTAATGGAAGATACAGTCACTTGAACAACCATTTTGTCAACTATAATTTTTTCAACACAGATGGACAGTTATCATAGCCATAGAAACTTGTTTAATTTTAAATGGAATCCACCAAGGAGTACGATCCAAAATATTGACCTTTTACAATCATTAATAGTAAACCTAAATCAAATAGCTCATTTTTTATCAACATGTGTAGTCTCACAATATCAACAAATGTGTAGTCTTAGAACTATCCATTTCTCTATGTATATGAAAAATGAATGAAATATCAAGTTGAAATAAAATATTGAACAAAATAGTATTCCACATAGAGTGAATAAAATATACCATCAAAATAAGGTGAACTCCATAATTGGCAGAAACTTGGACATGGGAAAAGTCAAGTTCAAGGCCTAATTTATCAATAACAACAAACAATGCAGAACCACACAATCAAAAACATGAAACCTAATAAAAAACACTGCAAAACTTGATTGGTACAATGGAATTTACAAAGTAAGGAAAGGTGAGAGGATCAATCAAATAATAAAAAAAAGAAACTCACTTTGTCAACAATGTTCAAAATCATTAGGACTATAGAAAAATCATTAAGACTATAGAAAATCAAGTTCTAGAAATGGATGATTTTGATGCTTTGACATTACAAAAATTGAGCATTCATCATTTGGTACTTCTTGGTGTATTCTATTTAAGTATATCAGGCACAAAATATTCCATTTATATATGTTCAAATTTTTGCCAATAATGTATTTGGAGAATGCAATCATGTAAAACACAAGCTAATATTATTATTGTGTCATGTAAAATACAATCATATAAAACTTGTGCATATAAAACCTTCACGTGTGCATATAAGAGTTTATCAGAGAAGGTATATTCACAAGTGAAAAACATGTAAATTTGACCAAGCATTACTGGGAACTAGACCCTACATGGACTTGTGATGATTTTCACAATTAGTACATTTGTTAATGCAGGGTAAGCTCCTAGTGGTGCTTAGGAAAATCTACATGTTCATCACTTGTGCATATACCTTCTCTAGTGGGAGGAGTCTAATGTTGTATGTTTGTGCTTGCTAACATGTTTGATGTTGTTTTTATCATGTTTGTAATGATGTTGATCATTTGATAGTATGATCACAAAATAATTTTATGTAAGCCATTGAATGGCATAAGGGATAGTGATGTAACCTTGGGGTCACTTGAGTGATCCAAGGACTTATGTAAAGGTAAAGGACCTATAAGGGTATCTATAGTTGGAATATGGCCATTAATGCCATTAAATCATGTAATTACATTCAAAGTGAAAAGATGTCAAAAAGAAGATGTAAAATTGCATTCGTGCAATTATGGCCTAGAATGGTCATCTAGGGATTATGGGTTAGTATGGATTGTAAAGGTTGTTTTAAAACCTTATAAATATCCTAGATGGGGTTATGAGATGCCATGTTGTCGAGTTGATAGCATTGGTTGTCAACTTGACAACATCATTAAGCCTATTTGGTTTTGACAATCAGTTTTATGACTGTTATGGAACAGTTTTGGATAGTTAGGTAGTTGCAGCCAGGTTTCTTTGAAGAGTTTGAGTCTATTTCTTTGTTGATCCACATGAGTGGAAAGGGGGGTGTAAAGTATATGTGTAAGAAAACCATAATGTAATCAGTTCAATCAATAAAACAAACATTTTTCTCTGCGTATTGTATTTTGTCCCTTGGGTACAATCAGCAACCCTGTGTCTTCAAATGCATTTTCTGATATGTTAATGGTTGGATGATGGTTTAAGATCCTTTATTTGGTTATTAATTATGTTTTCATGCATTGATCTCATTATTTCCTAACTACATTTAGGTATATATACATTGGCTATTGCTTTTGGTTATGGACTTATTTCCTTTATGTACATTGGCTTATCATATACCTTGGTATAACTTAATTATGGGTATGAGGTTTAAGAGGGAGTTCAATCATGGGCTCACCCATTTTTGTGAACTCCTTCCTTATGTCATTACTATGGAAGCATACCATGCACTAACATATCTCTATTTTGTATGCATGGATGCATACTTATGTATATTAGCAGCATACCTTCTTTTATGCATGAGGAGCTTTAGCATCAGAAAATGGAAGCACTTCCATTTAGGACTGGTTTAGCCCTCTCAGTAAGTGGTTTGGGGTCATGTTGAATGACTTGAATGGGTCTTTGACTTGGATCTAGCTTTTTCCCCTATTTTTCCCCATTTTCCACTTCCTTCCTACCTAATCTTGACAACCTACTCTGAGAATTTGAGGTTCTTGACCTCAGGGTCAAGGTCAACTTTCTGGGTCAAGGTTGACCTCGACCCTAACCCAGGGTTCAAATTTCAAAATCTGAAGGTTTCTAGATGTCGAGTTTTAGAAAGATTTATTTTCCTACTTCCAGGTCAATTATTTCAGGCTTTAAAATGGTAAACTCTTAAATGATATTTAATTTAGGTCCACTTCCAAGGGTATAGGCTTAATGGGAATTTAATTCTCCTATGTTGGCCTCCCTAGAAGTTTGTGCCCTAGACTAGTATAAAGGAAGCCTTATCCTCTCATTTCAAGCATGATCTCTCAAGAAATTCCATCGAAATCAAGAAATCAAGAAGAAAGAAAGAAGGAGAAAGAAATAATTCAATCATTCATCTATCTTCAAGCATTCAAGATCCAATTCATCAAGGAGATCCATTGGTAGCCATTGAAGGATTCAATCTCTATGGAGCCCTCTTGTTGAAGATTTCTCCATCTATATCCATTCAAGCTTCTTCCTATTCCAAGATCCATTCAAGATTGGTGTTGAAGATCTAAAGACAATTGATTTGAGACATCCTACATCCAATTTTACATTCATTTGGAGCATCCATACTTGTGGATTCAAGGATTTGAATCCTCCACAAGGGTTTTTAATTTAAGCAAGGTGAATTGTTCCATTTACTTTGTTTATTACTACAATTTCAATTCAATTTCAAGGTTAATTCCTAAATTGGGGTTTGACCAAGGAAAACCCCCTCCCCCCCTCAACAAAAAAAACCATTTTTCTTGCAGGAGCAGGTACGGAACAATGAATTACAGTGCAGATCTAGATACCCTTTTCGACAAACTTTCAGGATCCTCCAATAGAATTTTCATCAGAATAGCGTAGGTCAAGGTCAACATAAAGGGGTCAAGGTCAACCTTTACTTGGGTCAAGGTTGACCTTTACTTGGTTCAAGGTCGACCTTTCTCAGAAAAGAAAAAGGATTATGGGCTTTCTTTGTCTCTATTTTCCTGTCCCATATCCAATTGCAGAATTTCCAAAAACTCAGTACAGACACTAGAAAATAGCATTTTCCAAATCTGTCATACTTTGAGGTTAGTATTTGTCTTCAATTCAATTAAGATTTTAATACTCTCTTCCATAATGGAATATAAGGTTGTCTTCTTTCTTCATATTCTTCATCGATTGATTCATTTATGCATTGGGGATTTTCTTGTGGTTAATCTATTTGGATCTTTCCTTTGGGAATTTGGGGTTAAGAGGAAGATCTTACCTTCCCTAATCCTATCTATTTATAGAGATCATTCATACCACACAACATTCACATACATTACATATTACATTTTTAGTGATCAAATTCCTTATATTACATTTTGGTGAACCCACAATAGACAACTCTTTCGTTTATGGTGTTAGATCTTGCATGTATTAGCCTTCTTTTATGTGCTTGCATTTACATTTCAAAAATAAAACAAAAAAAATCATATAAAGAAAAAATACAAAAACATTTATTTGTTCATGCTTTGTGTTTTCCTAGTTTAGTTCATTTGCATTGCATTGGTATATGAGCTTTACTACGTCTAGTCCTACTTATAATATTTCGGTTAGAAGAAGTTGTAGACTTAAGGGTTTCTTTGATCCTGAGTCTTCCTCTCCTCTCCTTAGGATCCTAGATGAAAATTTGATTACTCATGATTCCAATCCTACTATGGAGCATAACTCTTCTCACTCATCTCATGATGAGGATGATGCTTTAAAAGTTCCTCCTGAACAAGTCCAAAAACTTTCAATTGAACTTGATAAAATGGGAAATTTGCTTATTCAAGAAAACCATAATCAAGATTATATTCAAGCTGTAGAGTCTCTTAAGAAATTCCTTCATGATAGTGATCAAGGTGTTAATATTTTTCATGGTATTAATCATCTTATGCATTTAAATGTCAAACCTTTAGCTCAAGAAGCTCAAGAATTAGGATTCACTCCTCTTGTCACTAGTGTGGAACCTTCTTCCATTCCTTTACCTAGCATTCCTACTTATACTCCTCCTTTAGTGACTACATCGGTTCCCTCTCTTCCTATGAGTGTTCCACCCATGTCTCTACCTACTTTGAAACCTTCTTATCATAGTGTTCCTTTTATCTATTCCAACCCTGTTCCAACTATGGTTCCAAGTGTTCCCCCAATTGTGTCTTCCATTCCTGTCATTTCCTACACTTTTCCTAGTGTTTCTAATGTTCCTATGCCTCTTATTTCATCTAATGATTCTACAATCACTAGTTTGGATCAAACTGTGTCCTCTTTATAACAACTTGCATCTTTAACTCAATCCAAGTTTAGTATTCCTACATGTGACATGGGCAGTCCTTTATCCCTAGATATTATTCATGCTCTTGTTCCTCAGCAAGCCGACATGCCTCAACTTGAGAATTACAATGGTAAGGGAGACCTTGTCACTCATGTTAAAACATTTCAAATCCTTTGTAGTGACTATGCTCATGACCATAGGATTTTAGCCAAGTTGTTTGCTAGAACTTTTCGTGATAAGGCCTTGCAATGGTATTGTTCCTTTCCTCCTTGTTCTATTGATTCTTTTCCAAAACTTGCTAATGTCTTTATCCAACAGTTCCAAAATAACATTGGTTTGCAAGTGTCCTTGACTAATTTGATGCATTGTAAACAAAATACTAAAGAAAAATTGACTGAATTTATTGGTAGATTTAAGCATTTGTATGCTCAAATTTCTTATCCTATTCTTGATATTGATATTCAGCTTATGTTTATTTAAAATTTACAAAAGGATATTAGAGATAATATTTTTCTTATTGAATTTACCTCTTTTCAACAACTTTGTGTAGTGCTTCATCATTATCAATTACAAGTTAGTCAATTTGAGAGCAACACTCCAATGGCTCATGTTCCAGTTGATAAGAGTGATGTTGCTCCTAATCCCAACAAGTTTCAAAAACCTAACAACTATGTCAAGATAAATAAGCAAGCAAATGTAGTTGTTGATCAAGTTGTTGTTACATCCAACAATGCCACTTTTGCATCCACTACTTTTCTTCTGAATCATACGTTTACTCCTCTTTTTGAATCTTTACATTCTATTATGAGTAAATTGTTGACTGCTAATATGATTACTTTACCTCATATTCAACCTCTTTTACCTACTACCATGGCATCCAAATCCTTTGATTCCAAAGCCTTTTGTCAATACCATCGTCAAAATGGTCGATACTGAGAAGTGTTATTCTTTAAAACATAAGGTTCAAGACTTAATTGATTCTAATGCTTTATCTGTTGATAGTTTTGATGGTAGTGGGAATAATGTGTCTCTCCTCCTAATCAAAACCTCCAAATCTATACGGATCCTTTTCCTACACATGATACTAATACCATTGTTCAGCCATTTTTTGGGGATATTGTTTATGATTCAAAGATGGATGATCTTAATCTTATTGTTAACCATGTGAAGCATGTTGTTTTGTATCAATCTGTATCTCCACTCTAGCCTCAATATCAACCTCAACTTTAAGTTCCACCTCAACTTAAGCCTAAACTGAAACCTCAACCTAAACCTCGAAAATAACCAAGGAATAAAAGACCTAGGGAGCTCTTGATTACCTTTGATGATTCTAAGACTATTAAAGTTCCTGATGGTCCCCTCTACATTTATGCTAGGATTTCTAAGATACCTACATGTGGTTGTCTTGTTGATCCTACATCCTTAGTCAATGTTATTACTGAAGAAAAACTTCTTATGAAGAACTTACAATGTGATTCTTATGATACATTGGATGTGTGGATTCAAACTTGTAATGTTTTTCTTTATCCATCATTTGGTTCTATTAACTTTCCTATTGAACTTTGTGGTAAAGTTGTGGACACTACCTTCATTTTTATTCCTACTTCTAATTAGTTTCAAGTTAAGTTTGGTTTTCCTTGGTTGAATGTCATGCATGTTGTTGCTTCTCCTATCCATAAGTGTCTTAAATTCATTCATGATGAAGAAGTGAACATGATTAATCATATTTTATATCAACCTTCTAGGCCTAGGGATTGTGCTACTCTTTGTTAGGAATTGTCCCAAGAGATAACTAGGAGGGGGGTGGGGGTCAATCAATTATCTACAAGTTTCAATTCTTTATCCAATTAAGTATATTTAAACATAAAGCATAAACACAATGAAATAACACTTGAACACAACACCAATATTTTGGTTATGGGGAAACCCAAATAGGTAAAAACCTCAGTGGGAATTGACACCCACTAATAATTTGCACTAGTGTATTATGATCATTGTTAGAAGATCCTTAACCCTATTAGGAGTTTTCTTTACAATGTATTTAGTACAGTGACCTGGTCAAGGGTCGGACCTTGTCAAGAGTCTTTTACAATTAACCCTTTTAGGGGTGAGGACGCACTATCTAAGAGAACATTGCTCAAAGGGGTGAAGGCTACAACCTTCTGAATAATAGATACACACTATATCTAGATCTTGGTAAACTATGGTTTGACCTACTATCTAGATCAATTACAATGTATAGCATAAACTCTTCACTTGGTCACATAGACCTTCTGCTGATGGCTCAACACTTCACACACTCTGCTCTGCTCTACACAAACAACTCTAAACCATACTTTAGAAATCACAAATGACTGCCTATAAATATATTTCCTCTAAATGATATAATCAAGTTGGCCTATTAGAACCACCTTGAAATCATATTAGAGAAACCATAACATACTCCAATAATAATTCAGTCAGCTCTACTAAGCACGCAACACAATTTGGGACCTATCCAATATTAATAAATGTAGATGCACGCTACACAATGTCGGCTCTACCAAAGTAACTGAAACTTTATCCTCAAGATGAATTACATCATGTGCTCTTAACCTAAAATTATTAACTCTTCTCCAATCCATAATCCAAGGGTGCATACCGAAATGATAAGTGCAACTCCTGAACCAATACAATCTCTATCGAATCTTCTAAATAAACACATGAAACTGCTATTGGTGAATAGCAACTGCATAACTTCACTTCTACTGATCATCAGACTCTACGTCTATGATTTTAACATCACTAACATGTCTTCATCACATATCCAAAGGCACAAGGATCCATGATGACTGTACTGACAATTACTCACAGAACACTACCTGTAACTCTGTCAAGAACACTGCTAACACAAGTTGTTGCATAACTGTCTATTCTAGAAATTAACCTCTATGTCCATGATATCATGCTGATAACATGTCCATGCTTGATATACTCAAGGATTACTGCATAATTCTTCCATGCATGCTACTTACCATATGTTGTCATCAATGACAAACATATAGTCAGCACTGGCTTGCTAGAAAATCTCCAACAATCTCCCCCTTTGGCATTGATGGAAACATATGGAATGAAAAACACCACCAACCCAAATGAGAAATTCTTTTATAACATTCTCCATTTCCTCATCAAAACTCCCCCAAGGATGAGACCTCCATCTACTACAATATTCTTCAATATTCTCCATTTCCTTAATTGAACTGCTTCCATGACTGAATACTACTCCCCCTTAGTATATTACTCCTTTGCTTCTATTTTTCATGACTCTATATATTAATCCCCCTTTGAAATCAATGGAAAAGGGCACCATTATTTTTAAGCACTAGTACTACTCCTGAGGTAGACTAGTCAACCTTCCATCAGTCCCTGAGGACTGATGCTTTGTCTTCTTTCTTCTAAGCAGAATCAGGGAAGGGAATTACTCCCAGCTTCTCCCTAAGATACTCAAAAGTATCCTTTGGCAAGGGCTTTGTGAATATATCTACTAGCTATTCCTTTGTACTCACATAATCCAATTTGACTTCTTTCTCTACCACTTTCTCTCTTAGGAAGTGATACTTGATCTCAATGTATTTTGTCTTTGCATGCATCACAGGGTTCTTTGACATATTGATAGTGCTAGTGTTATCACAATGAATAACAATAGGATAGTCAATCTGAATTCCAAAATCCTTTATCATTTTCTTAATCTAAACAATTGTAGAACAATTCAGGACTGCTACAACATACTCTGCTTCTACTGTTGACTAAGAGATACAATTTTGCTTCTTGCTTGTCCAAGTGGAAAGTATGTCACCAAGAAACACTGCTCCTCCTTATGTACTCTTTCTATCATCAACGCATCATGCCCAATCTGCATCAGTATATACATGAAGCTCAACATTTTTTGAATTAGGATACCATAGACCATAATCTATAGTGCCTTGCAAGTATCTAAATATTCTTTTTACTACCATGAGGTGACTTTGTTTAGGCTCTACTACAAATCTTCCAACTATGCCAATTGCATTGGAAATATCTGGTCTGGTTTGAGTAAGATAAATAAGTTTTCCAATCATATACTTGTATAGTGTTATATCTACTGCTGGTGAATCATCTTTTTTTGTAAGCTTACATCCTGTTATCATAGGTGTACCCATTGGCTTTCAATCATCCATCGTGAATTTCTTTAATATTTCTTTCACATATTTTGATTGATTAATGAAAATACCTTTTTTTGTCTATTGCACATTTAATCCTAAGAAGTATTTGATAGGTCCAATCATGCTCATCTCAAACTCACTCTGCATCTCGTTAGCAAATTCAGCACTAATTTTGTCATTACCTCCAAAGATAATGTCATCAACAAATATAGCTACAAGTAGTAGTCCTTCAGATGTCTCTCTTATGAATAGATTACAATCTACTACTCCTTTCTTGAATCCAATTTTATTTAGATATCCATCAAGTCTCTCATACCATGCTCTAGGGGCTTGCTTAAGTCCATAGAGGGCTTTCTTCAATTTGCATACCATATTAGGTCTGTCTGATAGGGTGAATCCTTCTAGCTGCTCAATGTATAATTCTTCTTTTAGCTCTCCATTCAAGAATGCTGACTTGACATCTATCTAATAGACTTTGAATTTTTTGACTGTTGCATAAGCTAGAAACAACTTAATAGCTTCTAATCTACTCACAAGTGCAAATGTGTCTGAATAATCAATGCCTTCTCTTTGTGCATAAACCTTACATAGTAACCTTGCTTTGTTCCTTACTACTATGCCATCTTCATTCATCTTGTTTCTGAATATCCACTTTGTTCCAATCACATTCTTATCACTAGGTCTTGGGACTAGTTCCCAAGTATCATTCTTGATAATCTGATCTAGTTCTTCTTTCATAGCATCATGCCAATCTAAATCATTACATGCATCTTCAACACTTAAAGGTTCAATTTGAGATAGTAAACATACCACCTCATTGCTTGCTGAATTATTTTCTTGTGATCTTGTTGTGACTTTGCCGCTCTGATCTCCAATTATGTCATTCTTGGAATGGTATCTAGATGTAAACTTTGGATCTTTGGGTGATATTGTCTCATCTTCCTTCTGAGTTTCTTCTTCACTTGTTTCAAAGTCATTGAACAATACATTAATACTATCAAACATCTCTTCAACAACTATCTCACTAGTGGAAGGTCTAGGTTCTTCTTCAATCATGGGTGAGTAATCATGACATCTTTCTTGAATCATAAAATTTTCATCAATCTTAACATGAGCACTTTCAATGATTTTCTTCAATCTCAAGTTAAAGCATCTATAACCTTTACTTTTAGTAGAGTAACCAAGAAAAATACCTTCATCACTTCTTGCATCAAACTTTCCTATTGCTTCATCCCTCTTGATGTAGCACTTGCTTCCAAAGATTTAGAAGTATTTCACTGTGGGAACATTACCAAACCATAGCTCATAAGGTGTCTTGTCTGCGCCAAGCCTTAATTGTATTCTATTGATTGTATAGACTACTGTATTGACCACATCTCTCTAATAGGTGTGTGCACATTTTCCTTCAATATGATGGTGCACGATGTATCAAGGATGATCCTATTCCTTCTCTCTGCAATCCCATTCTGCTCAAGGGTTCTAGGTGCACTCAACTTTCTCTTTATGCCATGTTCTTCGCAGTACTCATAGAATCTGTCAGAGGTGAATTCTCCTCCTCTATCCGACCTTAGACATTTTATCTTTAGTCCAGATTCATTCTCAACCTTAGCTTTGAATATTTTGAACTTCTCAAATGCTTCTGATTTATCTTTTAAGAATGCAACCCACATCATTCTAGAATAATCATCTACAAAAAAAATGAAATATCTTTCACCGTAATATGATCTTGTTTGAGTTGGTCCACATAGGTCTGTATGAATCAGATCCAACTTGTTCTTTGCTGAATTATGCTTGCTCCTGAATAATTCCTCACATGCTTTCCCATTACACATTCCCTGCATATTGTATCAACTGGCTTTGCTATGCTAGGTAGGTCTCTAACTGCCTTTACATTACTTATCTTTACTATGTTATCAAAATTGATATAAAATAGTCTTTTATGCCATAGCCAACTATCATCTACTTTCGCAACAAAACAACTTGCTTCTGGATTAAGCTAAAAAACATTACCTTTAGTCTTTGATCCTAATGCAATTATTTCTCCTTCTTTGTTGTTAATGATGCACTTGTTTTTATTGAACTCCAACTTGTAACCTTTATCAAGTAACTTCCCAACACTTAGTAGGTTATGCTTCAAACCATCAACATAAAGAACATCATCAGTGCTATTCTTTCCATCCAAGGTGATGGCTCCTCTACCAATGATGGGTTTAGGAGTGTTATCTCTAAATCTGACCATGCGTCCTTTGTATCTGTCCAAATGAACAAATCTATCTTTGTCACCTATCATGTGATGTGAGAAACCACTATCAATGATCCAATCTATCCTGATGTCTACTTGTGAAATCAATGCTTAATCTTGAGAATTCTTTTCATCTTCAAGAGAAATGAATCCAATTTCTTCTTTAGCTGATTCTTCATTTGATACTCCATCTCTAGCATAGTAGCATTCCTTTGTATACTTAGGCTTGTAGTTATTATTGAACTTTTTAACTCTTGTAGGACACTTAGATGCAAAGTGACCAATCTTATTACATGAAAAGAATTTGAATGGTAATTGACCTTCATATTTTCCGTTTCATTTCTTTTCTCTTTTAGCAATCATAGCAATGAATATCTAGGGCTTCTTTTTCATCATCATCATCAAAATTGCCAGAGGTGTTCAAGGATTTCTTACCATGGACCGAAGCTTTAAAGGTTGTCTCACTTTTAGGCTCTATCCTCAAACTTGATATCTCAAATGCAGCAATCTTGTTGATTAAGGTCTCTCTTTTGAATTTTTTTGAGAATTGCATAGTCTCATCAAGGATGTTTATCTTGTTCTGATATTTTGGTGTCAAGGTAGTCATCACCTTATCCATGATGTCTTCTTCTAAGATTTCTCCACCATTATTTCTGATTCCAGCAACTGCTTCATTGATCCTTTGGTTGTAGGCTCTTATGTTCTCTTCAGGTAGCATCTCCAATGTATTGTACATTTTCTTCCATGTCTTTCTATGTGCATTCTTTTCTTGTTTATCTCCTTCAAACATGTCTTCTAGGTGCTTCCATATCTTGTAGGTTGTGTCTACTTTCTTTATCTCTGAAAACTCACTATCAGATAGGTTGCTGATAAGGGCTTCTTTTTCTATTGCATTCTATTGGAACAAATCCTTCTACTTGCTAGTAGCATCATCCTTTGCAAGATCTTCTAGAGAGGGGATCTCAACTTCCTTGATAGCCACTTCAAAACTTCAAAAGCAATGCACTACAAATGTGTCATCATTTTTTTCTTCCAATCAAGATAATTCTCTCCATCAAAATTAGGACTATCTTTTCTAAAGAATGCCATTTGATCAACCTCAAGCTGTTAAAATTTCTCTCTGAGGCACTTGGCTCTGATACCAATTGTTAGGAATAGTCCCAAGAGATAACTAAGAGGGGGGGGGGGTGAATCAGTTATCTACAAGTTTCAATTCTTTATCTAGTTAAGTATACTTAAACATAAAGCATAAACACAATGAAAGAACACTTGAACACAACACCAATATTTTGGTTACAGGGAAACCCAAATAGGTAAAAACCCCAGTGGGAATTGACACCCACTAATAATCTGCACTAGTGTATTATGATCCTTGTTAGAATATCCTTAACCTTGTTAGGATTTGTCTTTACAATGTATGTAGTATAGTGACCTAGTCAAGGGTCAGACCCTATTAGGAGTCTTTTATAATTAACCCTATTAGGGGTGAGGACACACTATCTAAGAGCACACTGCTCAAAGGGGTGAAGGTTAAAACCTTTTGAATAAAAGATACACACTATATCTGGATCTCAGTGAACTGTGCTTTGACCTGCTGTCTGGATTAGTTCCAATGTATAGCATAAAATCTTTACTTGGTCACATAGACCTTCTGCTGATGGCTCAACACTTTGCACACTCTTCTTTGCTCTACACAAACAACTTTGAACCATACTTTAGCAATCACAAATGACTTCCTATAAATATCTTTTGTCTAAATGATATAATCAAGTCAGCCTATTAGAACCACCTTGAAATCATATTAGAGAAATCATAACATACTCCAATAATAATTCAGTCAGCTCTACTAAGAACACAACACAATCTGGGACCTATCCAATATTAATAAATGTAGATGCATGCTACACACTGTCGGCTCTACCAATGTAACTAAACATTTCTCCTCAAGATGAATTACATCATGTGCTCTTAACCGAACATTCTTAACTCTTCTCCAATTCGTAATCCAAGGGCGCATACCAAAATGATAAGTGCAACTCCTGAACCAATACAATCTCTGTCAGCTCTTCTAAATAAATACATGAAACTGCTACTGGTGAATAGCGACTACATAACTTCACTTCTACTAATCATCAAACTCTACATCCATGATTGTAACATCACTAACATGTCTTCATCACATATCCAGAGGCACAAGGCTCCATGATGACTATACGAACAATTACTCATAGAACATTGCTTGTAACTCTGTCAGGAACACTACTGACACAAGTTGCTGCATAACTATCTATTCTAGCAATTAACATCTGTGTCCATGATATCATGCTGATAACATCCATGCTTCATATACACAAGGCTTACTGCATAAGTCTTCCACGCATGCTACTTACCATATGTTGTCATCAATAAAAAACATACAGACAACACTGGCTTGCTGGCAAATCTCCAACACTCTTGACTTCTTTTGGCCTTCATTACCAAATTCATGTCCTTCTCGACTTGATAATCTTTTTCTCTCATATCAAGCCTATAAACATTAAAAGATTCTTGATTTAAGCATGCCTAAGATGGATCTTAACCATGGTTGTTTTCCTACACCTTCCATACCTCCTTTATCCATGGCTTCTAGCTCTATTAATCAAGCTCCTAGTGTTTCTTTTTAGCCTACTAAGAATTCTACTAATCCTCCTATAGAACCTGTGAAGGAATCGGTGGTTGTCCCTCCTAGTTCTCAACATATTTCAAACAAGACAAAATGTAACTGATCTACCAATGAATGCCATAAGAAGTGTTGGGCTCAAGCTAAGGCCCGTGCCTCTATTCTTCAAAGTTCTTTACCTTATTTTGACCAGCCTATCCCTGATGTATTAGAAAAATTTAATGTTAATAATGATGTTAAAATGAATGATTATGATGATTCTATTCATATCTTAGATTCTATTTAGATTAATCTTGATGAAGAAGATACTCTTGATGATACTAATGATGCTAATGATGAATATGAGACTACTGACATTGATATTGATTTACCTAATATGCTTTCAACACAATTGATAATTATACCTAGTATCGAACATAATGATTCTCAAGAGGATCCTTGTTTGGAACTAGCTATTATTCCTACTATGTTAGATATAGTCTCTCTTGAGAGTTTCCCACCTTCCCTAAATGATATAGAATGATATGGGGAGAGTAGGTGATGCACTTGATTGACTTGTCCTTCATGGTAGATCTTTGTGTATTTTCCTGTTGTATTGTGCTTCTCCCATAATGTGTTTTCTAAATGTTTGTTAGATTCTTTTATACGACCCTTGTTACTTTGTTGGTGCAAGGTAATAAAGGAATCAAACCTATTGTACTATTCTTCTATATGTATCTCTATTCTTGTATATGTTGTTTTCATGTTATGTTGTACCTGTACTATTATTCATAAATTTTTTCCTTGTGTAGTCCGCTTGGATTTGCAACTTGCTAGCACTGATTCTTTTTGGTTTCCATGTTGTTGTCCAAAAAAAATCTTCTTTGTAACTCTTACGTTTTTCTTTCCTCCATTGTGATTGTAGTTCTACTTTATTTGGGGAATGATGTCAATTCATTTGTAATAATATCATATATAAATATTATCTTATGATCATACTGACCCCATGACAGGTAGATCCCTTATGTGTTCTTTGTATACATTTATGTGGTATTTTCCTTGATTTGTCTTCACTTGGGGGCATCTCGTAGTGGAAATGTAATCAGTAGAGTTTTTTATGTTTCTGTTCAAGCCATTTCTCCTATTAAAGTGTTAGCAATGAATTTAATGTGGGGGCATACGATCTACTCACTTTTGCACACACGCACTTTCAAGATATTTTTCAAAGCTTTTTTCTCCCTTTATGGATTAGAGACTAATTCTTAAAGCATGTATTTTTACCTTATAGGATTTCTTGATCCCTCTAGTTACAATTTTCATTTTCAATTTTCAATGTTTTGATCCCATAAGGTCGAAGGTATCCTTAAGACTAGATCTCTCTTATTTTGGCTTTTCTCTTTTGGAATAGAATATTCCTAAGGGTGAATCCTTGATGGGTTAACTAGTGAGTATCCACATTCACTAGGCAGTTGAACTCCATCTTTCCAGTTGTGTTGTTTCCTTGTGTGGTTCACAATGGGACATAAGTTCTCATTGGGTGAGGTAATCACACTCTCTTCTCTCTTTTTTCTGGTGGTGTCTCTCTTATTTTAATCTTGGAGTTGATGAAGACTCAAGTCCCTGGAGGCTTACGGATTCCTTTATCTCTTTGATTTCAATAAGATTGTCTTTTTCTTTGTGATCTCCTTTACCAAGAGTTTTCATCAAGTCCATACTCTTGCTAAAGTGGGGGCTAAATGTAGTATCAGAAAATGGAATCACTTCCATTTAGGACTGGTTAATCCCTCCAAGTAAGTGGTTTGGGGTCATGTCAAATGCCTTGAATGGGTTTTTAACTTGGATCTGGCTTTTCCCTTGTTCTGCCCCATTTTCTACTTCCTTCCTACCTAATCCTTGCAACTTGCTCTGATAATTTGAGGTTCTTGACCTCAGGGTCAAGGTCAACCTCAACCCTGACCTAGGTCAGGGTCACCCTTGACCCTGATCTAGGGTTCAAATTTCAAAATCTGAAGTTTTGCAGATGTCAAGTTTTGGAAAGATTTATTTTCCCACTTCCGGGTCAGCTATTTCGGGCTTTGAAATGGTAAAATATTAAATGATATTTAATTTAGGTCCACTTCCAAGGGTATATGATTAATGGTAATTTAATTCTCCTATGTTGTCCTCTCTAAAATTTTGTGCCCTAGACTAGTATAAAAGGAAGCCTTCTCTCATTTCAATCATCTCTCTCAATCATGATCTCTCAAGCATAATCCATCAAGAAATTCCATCAAGAAAAATCAAGAAATCAAGAAGCAAGCAAGAAGGAGAAGGAAAGAATTCAATAATTCATCTATCTTCAAGCATTCAAGCATTCAAGATCCAATTCATCGAGGAGATCCATTGGTAGCCATTGAAGGATTCAATCTCTATGGAGCCCTCTTGTTGAAGATTTCTCCATCTATATCCATTCAAGCTTCTTCCTATTCCTAGATCCATTCAAGATTGGTGTTGAAGATATAAAGACAATTGATTTGAGACATACTACATCTAATTCTACATTCATTTGGAGCATCCATACTTGTGGATTCAAGGATTCAAATCCTCCACAAGGGTTTTCAATTTAAGCAAGGTGAATTGTTCCATTTACTTTGTTTATTACTAAAATTTCAATTCAATTTCAAGGTTAATTCCTAAATTGGGGTTTGACCAAGGCAAACCCCTCCCCCCACATCAAAAAACCATTTTTCTTGTAGGAACAGGTATAGAACAATGAATTACAGTGCAGATCTGGATACCCTTTTCGACAAACTTTCGAGATCCGCAAACAGAATTTCCATCAGAGCAGCGCAAGTCAAGGTCGACATAAAGGGGTCAAGGTTGACCTTTCTCAGAAAAGGAAAAGAATTATGGGTTTTCTCTATCTCTGTTTTCCCATCCCATATCCGATTGCAGAATTTCCAGAAACTCAGTACAGACACTTGAAAACAACATTTTCCAGATCTGTCATACTTTGAGGTTAGTATTTGTCTTCAATTCAATTAATATTTTAATACTCTTTTCCATAAGGGAATATAAGGTTTTCTTCTTTCTTCATATTCTTCATTGATTGATTCATTTATGCATTGGCTATTTTCTTGTGGTTAATCTATTTGGATCTTTCCTTTGGGAATTTTGGGTTAAGAGGAAGATCTTACCTTCCCTAATCCTATCTATTCATAGAGATCATTCATACCACACAACATTCACATACATTACATATTACATTTTTAGTGATCAAATTCCTTATATTACAGGAGCATACATTACATTATAAACAATTATATTGACATATTTTTGTTATGACACATGTTATAACTTACGTTGTTATGGGTACATACACAACTGATTGCTAGTATAACTGATTAACTATTTTCTTTATTGATGCCTGGGTACATACATTTTTTAATGCATGTTGGAACATACTTACATTGGCATATGTTGCATATGTTACAATTAGCATATTTTTGGGAACATACATTATGATACTTAGAGATAATGTTGTTGTATGCATGGGAGCATACTTTATATGGATATATGTTATCCTTTATATATGCCTTGCTATTGATCATATATATGTGTGGATAAATTTCTTTATCTAGAGTTAACTATATTGCATCTTGCTATGATCACATTGCACCTGGTTATATGTTGGACTTATGTGATTACTCTTATACTTATGGCTAAGACTTGTCTATGGATATTGGATGAATTATGCTTGTTCTATGAGAGAACTGCATTTGGATATTGCATTTGAGTACTTAATATGATTGTATGGACCATACATCATTTGTATACTTTAGCATGTATGCATGAATAATACTTTAGTGGCTTATTGTGCATGTATGGATCATACTTTCTTTCATATCTAAGTCTATATTTATTGATTATAGTTGAGACTGATTGATTCTATGTGTGAACACATTTTCTTTACATTGAACTTGATTCTTATGATTATAAGATCAAATTGGTTACTCTTATGCTTATGTGGATTCATGAGATAAGATTTTGATTATGAGATATATTTGGTTATGATTGTTCATTTGGTAACACTTATGCATATGGCTAAAGTTGTTTCTTATGAATTGGATACTTGGAGAATATCATGGATTTGGAAAGTATCATGGAATTGATACTACCTTCAATATCATGGACTTGATACTCAAAAGAGTCAAGGTGACTCTTGGATCTAGGAAATCCATAAAATGATTGAAAATATCATGAATTTGATATCATGGAATTGATATCACTTATGGTTGGTAAACACCATGGACTTGATTTTATCATTAATATCATGGACTTGATATTCTTGGGTTGTTGAGACTAGTGGATCTAGGAAATCCACATTTGGATGGCAAGCATCATATGATATGATGTTTCTCATATGGATATGAGATGAATGATTGAGGAATGATGAAGAACATATGTGTTCTCATCTTTATCTAGTAGATAGAGATCTACTATCATAGATATAGGATCTATGGCATCGTTGGATAAGGAATCCATCTTGGTTATATTTTTTGATGAAGGATTAAGGAGAAGATCTTTGCCTCAATTCCAAGAGGGAGTGTTGATATTTTGGCCTTTACAAAAAATATCCATTGACTTGGAAATTTTGATAGGCATAAATAATAATATTAAATATTAGGGAATATTTAATATTTATTGTTTATAAAATAAATCGACTTAAGGGCCCAAAGTCCTCCCACTTGGTTAATTGAAATTATTATTTCATTTGGCCAGTCAATCTCTTGAGAAAGATATTCATGCTCATATAAATAAGGATCGATTTTTGAAGGAGAAAATATCAAAAAAATAACATATGATCTCCCTCTCAAGAATTGATCATTCTAAGGTGAATTAGAAGCAGCGATTTGGAGTACTAGTTGAGCGATGTGGAGCAGAGATTTAGATCCATGATTATATTCTAAGAAGTGAACATAATCAATTGTGCATCCCAAATCAACAAAATCATTGTTGCGATCTATACAACATAAATAGAAGTTTTGATTGGTAACATTCAAGTGCAGATCTGATTGAAGAAAAGAGTTGTGAGTTACTTCTATAGATCTGAGAACACACTTGCATATTCATGGTCTAAATATCTAATATTTAGACCATCGAATAAGGGCAAATCTGGTTTGACATTTCAATTGAATATATACCTAGATCAATATTATTACAGGAGAAGACATACATTTGATTGGATCAGATTGATAGAAGAAATTAAAGGCAAGTTGAAGGACCAACTTTGAAGACCTTCATAGTCAATCAAGAATCTCTAATTTCTACATTCTAGGTACATTCATTTCCTTCTTTATGATTGTCTTCTTATATCCTATGCTTAGTTATAAGATCTCTATAGTTGGTATATTCCTAGCATAAATCTAGAAAATATTAACATCACTTGTTGATTGATTGAGCACTCATTTCAATCAGGGTATGGGCTCAAGAAGACTTACACACCACCTTTGTATTATAGAGACCAATGCATCTTGCATGTTGAAGGTTTAAGATGTGCTTATGTCTTTTTCATAAATTTGACCAAAAAATGATGTTTTTCTTATCATGTAATGATGTTAAACATGAGTTATCTGAATACAAAAATGAAGAGCTTAGCAGTAAATTTGATCATCTGATTTGGATGATGACTTTTAGTCTTCTATTGATTTGACCATTTGAGTGAGATCCACAAATACCATCATATACCATTAGCACACTAACAATAGAAAAATGTCAGGACCACATAAAATGATTCCCAAATAAAACCTATCAATTACCACTTTACACTCTAAACTTAATTACTTCACATAGTCAAAATATTTAAGTAATATAATACATTAATTGTTAAAATAGTAAATGGTTTAATTAATGTAGGATATAAAAATATATGTAAAGATATATTTTTATATCTATGTTAGGGGGTTTTTTTTTATGTGTGGAATGTGATGTGGGGGGGAGGGGGGTGTGATGGAAAATGTTGTGGACATATAAAACTAATAAAACATAAACACCTATCTTGAAAGGTAGAAGATCTGGAAATTGTTGTTTTTTTTGTGTCTATACTCAGTTTCTGGAAATTCTGCAACTGGATCTGGCTTGGAAACACAAAGATAGAGAAAACTCAAAAATATTTTTCTTTTCTAAACCAGGTCGACCTTGACCCAAATAAAGGTCAACCTTGACCCCTTTATGTCAAACTTGACCTACGTTGGTCCGATAGAAATTATGTTCATGGATCCAAAAAAATTTCCAAAAAGGGTGTCTGAATATGTTCTGTAATTCATTGTTCTGCGCTTGTTCCTGCAAGAAAAATGGTTTTGTTATTTGGATGAGGGGTTTTCCTTGGTCAAACCCTAATTTTGAATCAACCTTGAAATGGAATTGAAATGGATAATGCTAGCAAGTAGTAGAAGTAGATCTAACAATGAAGCTATGATATTCAATAGATATGAAATTGTACTTGAACTTTAAACAAGTATGTTAATATGAAAGCTTGGACTCAACACTAATAACCATAAATGTAAATCAAAACCTTCATGATTGTATCTTGGAATCCACCTTGAAGGAAGAATGAATATATCTTGAAGATGAACAAAGGATCTTGGAGGAAGATCACACCACCATGATGGATAGATCTAGGGTTTGAATGATGAATCTTGAATGCTTGAACCAAATCCCTTCAAAGGCTTGAATGCTTGAATCCTTGATCTTCAATGTAGAACTTGAATGCTTGAATGTAGATGATTTCTTGAATGCTTTCTTGATTGAAAATGCTTGCTTGATAATGATTGAGATCTTGGATGTTGCTTGAGTGAGGATGGATTGCACACTTGATTGTGTAATACCCCAAAAATGGGCTATAAGTTCATTAACCTCTTATATCATCAAATCAAATGAAATTGACATCAAAGTCCTAACCTAAGGCACATCTGAACATCATCAAATCATAATTGATTATCTTAAATTCTACATCGGGGAATATTCCTAGTAATATTCCCAATCATCATAATTATCTTTAATTTTATAATTATTTGGCAATAAATCACATTTATCCTAAAATTTGATTAATTGAATATTTTCATATTTAATTAATTAGATTTAATATTTGCCACTTAATTGTTTAATTAAATTTAATTCTATCTATTATTAATTGTATTATTTAATTTTGACAATAAATCTAATATCATATGAATAATTGATTAAATTCTTATTTAATTAATTAAAGCAAGTTGTCATTATTTAATAATATAGTTTTTAATAAAAGTTTGATAAATAATTGATTAACCCATAAAATAATTATTTTATTTTTTAAAATCAGTTAAGTTGAGAATAAATCACTTTATTATTAAATTAATTCATAAGTAAAACATGCACAATCATAAAAGTAGACAACTGTCAATTATCAATTAAAGCTAAACTCTATTTTGAGCTAAAGCTTAGCTTTTGCATGTTTTTGTGACTTAATTATCTGTTATTATCAGATAACTCAAAAATCAAGCTGAGTTATTTGAGTGATTTATGGCTTTTTATCCATGCACCTCCAAAGCCCTAGATTTCTATAAATTAAGGCTTCAGCTCTTCATAATTCATCCACATATTTTGCACAATCACGCTGGAGAATTGGAGGCTGAGGAATCAACTTGCGAATTCAAAGCTTTGTGAGATCAATTTCAATTGCATAGCTTTTATATCTTAGCATAGAATTTCATAGTTTTCATATCATTGTTGGAATCTTCATTGTTAGATCATTTAGCATCCATAGCATATCAGTTTATCATTCTTATTGCATAGAAAATATCAAAAATATAGATTAATTGCATTCAATTTCATATCCATCTTTTGCATTCAAATCCTTCATTTAGGTGTCGTCTAGGTCACTGATCTCGATTACAATCTGAGAACATCAATCTCACACCTATTAGAAGGCAGTAAATCACTTGGTTAGATAGTTTTCAATTTTGCACGATTTTGGTTATCACTAACCTCTAATGTTTTACTAAGTGTTGTGTTTACAGATCAGGTACAATTTTCACACACACATTTCTGGTGCCCATCGTGGGGCCCTGAAATGGGTTTCCAATTCAATTCTATCAATTTTTGTCTTTTTCTTCTCAGGATCTGTGCAAAACTGTGATTTTTAATTTTTGTCCGTACATCTGTCGTATGAGTTTCTGACAAATGTCGTATGGGAGCATACCCACTATTGTATGATACTGGACCCACTGTCGTACGACAGTCTATCAGATCGAGACTCATTTCATTACATACCCACTGTCATTTGGGAGCTCAACTATCGTATGGTAGCATACCCAGTGTCGTACGAGTTTCTGGACTGTCGTCTGGGAGCATACCCAATGTCGTACGAGTTTTCATACCAGTTTTTGACTGTCATTTCATTTTTCACAGCAGAGTATCAGATTTGATTTTTATATTTCGACTAATTGCTAATTTTGACAATTGAAATTCTCTATTTTTGATTGCTCTCTGCTAGTTTTGATTGGGAAAAGTGCAAGAATTGCTAAAAATTAGGTAAAATCTACTAAGCACATTGTGAGGATCATGAGGTATTCTCCTTGTTCTGAAAACATTTCAATTTGGACTTAAAATAAATCTCTCACGTGTCAAGTTTGTGTGCATCTTTTCATGCTTTTGATATATTTCTACACACTTGCATAATTTGATACTAGGTTGTGATCCCTTAAGGATTCATTAAGTAGTCTTAGAATACTTGTGATTGATCTTGATTGCTATCTTGGGTTATTGGACTCGCTAATTCGCCGACCCCTAATTTTTGCCCCGTGGTTGCAATCTCAACACCATAAAGGGGAGGGGTCAACAGGACAAAAGCATTAAGTGTTCCACTTGGCAACCCTTTTGTGCTTTTAGGAACTCACTTGTTTTCTAAGTTGGGGACTCATTTTCAGCTTGTGTGAGGTGTTAAGTGTTCCACCTTTTGGACTCATCTCATATTTTCTTTAAGCGTTAAATGTTCCTCTTTCTACTTTTTGGATGCTTTTGGTAGATTTGCTTTCGGGAATATATCTATGCTCACATAGTAATTAGGCCCTATGAACACTATTCATGATTCTTGAGAGATTGGATTCCCAGCGAAATCCTTCTTGATGATAGAATCCTTGTAGGTAGGGAGGATACTTAGTACATTTCACATTCAACTTGGTTAGTGAGTCTTCTCTTATTGATCGACACATTCTCTCTCTGGAGAGGTTGATAGATCACCTGGGGTTGATATCATGAGCTTTGGTGAATCAAAATTGGTTAGTGCATCTTCTCTTATTGATTGATACATTCTCTCCCTAGAGAGGTTGATAGATCACGTGGAGTTGATATCATAGACCTTGGTGGAACAAAACTTTGTCTTAGCGTGTTGGATTAATCTACTTGCTTTGTTTGGGTTAAAAGTGAAGAGGTGTCAAAACCTTGAATCTGGAGCCAAGTCCCCTTGTGGTATAAATCTGTGAGTCACCTTTAGAGAGGGTTAACCGTAGTGGAAAATCCCTTCACAGGGCAAACTGTGTTGATGAAACCTCAAGCGGTAATAGCCATTTTCACCATGGTAGTGACAGCTGCTATATAAATGTCCTTGTGGAAGAAATCTCCATGGGTATGGTTCATTGTTGGGTTGTCAGATCTCCCTAGTAGCTCTTGAAGATTAAGTTCTCGAACTGTGTCAAAACCCTGGTGTGCCGGGATTGGAGTTCACCCCTTTGAATCATAAAAGTTGCAGAGTCAAACCATTACTAAAAACCCTAGAGAGGCCAATTTTTTTCATTCTTAGGTATATGTGTGTTATTGCAAAACTTTTTAGAACATACACAATTAGTACTCTCAGGGATTAGCACAATTTGGTCACTTGATTGTTCATGCACAAGGTTGCTTTTGCCCTTGTTCATTGTTTTCAGACATGCTTGGAATCACTTGCTTGCTATTCTGTGTGTTTGTTTATCTACTTGGCTATTAAAAATGATCAAATCTGGTATAACCTTAAAAATCTGGATAGTACAATTTGCAAACAATCCAAAACTGAAAACCTTAAATTTTGCAAAAATTGACGTAAAATTCTTTCTGGAGTCAAAAGTCATTTCAGGAAGTCAAAAGTCGTATGACTTTTTGTCAAATGTCATTTCAGTATTGCCCATCTGTCGTATGATTGAGAACCCAGTGTCATACAAGTTTTCATGCCAGCAAATCCAAGGAAGTCAAAACCTTGTTAGCAACTATCGTACGAGTTTTGTCAACTGTCGTTTCATTTCTACCCAACTATCATACAAGTTTAACAACTGTCGTTTCATAGACTACCCAGTGTCGTACAAGTCTGTAGAGTGTCATTTGGAAAAATTTGGGAGAGTTGTCAGAAATTGTCAAATTGCAAGATATCCAATGTTTCCAGCCTAGTTCCAGAATCTGTCAAAAATATCATTGTGTCAGGAATAGAGTGGTAGCCATTGAGCATTCTAGCATTTTCTGAGTTTGATCTTTTGAATCTAATCTAGTCTTCTATTTGATCAATTTGATTCCTTTTTATCTTGTGTCAAAACCTTGTCATAACTATCAATCTTCAATCAATCTTCAAAAATAAACTAAGTGTTGAGAACTAGTGTTCGCTATCTTTTGGGTGATCTATCCCATACATCCAGGGCATAGTTTCCTTCACCCACATCTCATTAGATCTTCAAATCTATCATAATCTTGACAAGGTTGCGTCATCTAATTTTCTCAAATCAAATTGTTCTTCAGTTGTCTTCGTCCTTTTCTTCTGTTTCATTCAAAGTTAATGGTGGAGACCAGAGCTTCTTCACACAAGAAATCAGAAGAAACATCTCAGCACTTAATTTTGACCAATACCCCAGGTCCAACTCTTGAACAACTCATCAAGTTAGGTATCTACGAAGATGATGGTCTCGGTAACTTTTGATTGAAAACTGGTTACATACCTCCTTTATCAACTCATAGAGGTAATCAACAAACTCCTCCTCAATCTATTCCAGGGAGCCCAAAAACTCCTATCATGTCTCAAGCAAGGACAAACCATGGTTCTCTAGGAGGAGGGTCCCAAGGACACCATTCTCAACATAATGCCGACCAAGAACCTACCCCCTTTGAAATCCATCGATGTCAGAATGACGATGAATTCAAGAGAATGATGAGACATTTCTTGAAAGTGGATAGAGAGGCATACTTTTTACAATTAGCCCAGGAAGGGGCTAAGCTTCCTCCCAAATTTAACGTTGATGATATAATCACACATGAGGAAGAAACTCCACTCACAGCTATGACAAAATAGATGCATGCTATACAAGTCAAATTTAACAATCTTAAGAAGGAGAAGGAACCCAAGGAGTTCTCCATGGAGGCCCTATGTCCTTTCCCATTTGACAAAAACTTGTATATGCCACCATTCCCAAAAAGAGTGGAGATACCAAAGTATGAAAATATGATAGACACTCTGATCCTCAAGATCATGTTAGAGAGTTCTATACGTAATCCATGGAATTCATGCATGAACCGACTTATCTGATGCATCTTTTTCCTAGATCCTTGGGAGGAGCATCCATTCAGTGGTTTTTAAGATTACCTTCTATGATCAAAAATTTTGAGGAATTGATTAAATTGTTTTATCAACAATATTCCTACAATATTCAACATCCGATTACCATGATCGATATCTGTAACCTCAAGCAATATCTAGGGGAATCATTCCTAACTTTTCTCAAGAGGTGGTGAAAGAAGTTTTCTCTATATGCTAGACCGATCCCCGAAATGGAGAAACTTGAAATCTTTATCAATAACCTTGTTCCAGAGCTCAACTATCCATTACAAATGCAAGATCATGTATCTTTTGATAAAATGGTGGATAATGCAATCAAGATTGAGAAAGTACTTGTCAAGAAAGGAGAAATCACACTTCAAAAGGACAAGTTTGAATCTGGACCTAGCTCAAAAGATAAAAACAAGAGCTGGAATAGAAACAAAGGTATCATCTTTGATGGTGTTGTTGACACTATCCACACCCCATCAAAGGCACTGGCCTACAATCTCACCCTTGCCACCAAATCCATTGAAGCTTCAGAGCAAAAATCTGCTGAACCATCTCCAAAGAAGCCATTCAAATGATGGGATAATAAATGAAAGTTTACTCCCCTAGGAGAATCTTTGGAATCTGCCCTGAGAACCCTAATAGCTGATAACATGATCTCTTTACCACCAATCCAAAACCCTGATCCGGATCCAAAAAAATATTGGTGGAAAGATAATGAATTCTATGCTTTCCATTGGACTAAAGGCCATAGAACTAATGGATGCTTCTACTTGAAGCATACCATTCAAGACTTGATACATCAAGGGGACATCACGATCGATAATCCTACTAGCAATAATGATCACACAGCATTTACAAAACTATTTCCACAACATGGCAAGGGAGTTTCCACTTCTCAGCCTAACATGGGGGCAAAAGTCAACTATGCCTACCCTGGAAACAATGTTGTCATCAATATGGTTGAACCATGTCTCTCTGAGAGTTGTAATATCATCATGATTGTACGAAGAGACAGAAATCATTCCTTAGCTAATGCGGTTACTAGATCACAAGCTCAAGCTCATCTGAAAGGACAAACACCAAGTTCATCTAATGTCCCTAAGATACCTTTCAATCTCACATCTACTTCTAGACAGAAAGCTGCCTTAAAATCTTCCAATCCAAAGGATACAAGACCTACATCTTATAGCATCGTCCAACAACTCCAGCATACCAATGCCAAAATCTCTATGTTTGAGTTACTTCGAATATCTCCAGCTCACAAAGATATCCTAGACAAAGCTTTTCTCAGCTCTAATGTTCTTGATGATCTAGATCTAAATAGGTTCCAGACTATGGTTTGTCATCTAACGTCTCCAAAATATATCTCCTTTTCAAAGGAAGATGACAACTCCCTAAGTCACCCTCATAATCAGCCCTTGCACATAGAAGTCTTGATCCAGAACTGTCGAGTCAAACGTGTGTTGATAGATGGGGGCGCAGGCCTCAACATTTGTTCTTACAACTTAATCACATAGTTGGGATTCTCAGAGATGGCTATTGATCCTTGAAAGAAGATCACCATAAAAGCCTATGATGAACAAGAATGAGCTTCTAAAGGCACCATTGTCTTACCTATCTGAGTGGGTCCGGTCATCAAAGATATTACATGTTAGGTGCTTGATCTACCATTGGCTTACAATATCCTTCTAGGGAGACCCTGGATACATGAAATGCAAGCTATTCCTTCTACGTACCATCAATGCTTGAAATTTCCCTATGAAGGAGTGGAGGTTACTATCCCAGTAGATCTGAGTACAACTTGAAATACATTGAAGGAAAGTGCCGATAAGCTTGGTCCCAATAACAGAGAATCTTCCATCAAGCAGCTAAATGTTGCTTCCACATCTAAGATGGACGACATTGCTAAAGAGATCAATATCAAAGAAAATGGGATGGGAGAATGCACTATAGAGCCAGTCTTGTCTTTGACATCTCTCCCAATCTCACCTAAGTCATATGGACAATCCTTGAAGCAGTCTAAATCAGAACCTAAGGAACCTATGGAAGCATACAAAAGAAATTTTGTGGCAGAGCAAGTATCCAAACAAGAATTTGAAGAGGATGAAGCTGTGCTTGCATGGCTATATAAAGATGATTCTGAATCCAAAATTTTTCAACCTAGTGAATCTATAGCACCTACAATCCCTTCTAATTCATATGGTCCAAGAAACAAATTGATAGCCAAGATGGGATATTCCAGTCAAGGACCTCTAGGAATCAGAGGAAAGGGTCTTGTGACACCCATTTCACATATTGGTAGATCCAACAAAGATACTGGTGGCTTAGGGTTTAAGAAGAAACCCTATCATCTCAAAGGTGGTTGTTCTCATGTCATAGAACAAATTGCACCAGGAGAACCCCTTCTTAAGAAAGAAGAAACAGAACCCTCTGATGATGATTTAGATAGCTCTGAGCTTATCCCCTATGAAAAATTGCCTAAAGAGATCAAAGATCTTCTTGATGATACAGATGATCCTATCAAAAGAATTAATGTAGTAGAAACACAAGAACCTACTATAGCACAAGAGATGGTTACACCACAAGAACTAGCCAATCTCGAAGGCAATCAAGCTGATCAAGAAGAAGGGGGTAGTTATTCTGACACTGATTCCCATGAATATGAATTCAAATCAGAAACTGAGGGTAATCCTTCTTGGGGTATTCATCCTGACTTCACACATTTTCTAAGATTTCCTAGAGATATTGAATCAGAAGCTGAGTCAAATGACTATGAATGGGGTGCCATTCCAGAAGAAGATGAGCTTATCACAGAGAAATATATTGATGTTATTCACCAATATGTATCTCAACCCAATGTAGGTCTAGAGCGAAACAATGAACTTAACGTGTCTGATCCACCTATAGCTGAAGAGGACTCCCTTGATGATGTTGAGCCTATTCATGAATTGAACATTTTGAGCTGTAATATCACCTTTGAACTTGAGTGTCAGGTTAGGACCAATGATGACATATCCACATCCGTGAACACCATATCCCAAACCTTTCCCGCTTTGACTATCCAACATCCTGTTCTTATCAACCAAACTTCCACAAACCCAAACCATGTTATTTACACCTTTCCAAGTGACTATGCCCTTGCTTGTTACCTCAATGTAGTCGAGCCTATGAGGACTTCCATCAGTGAACCGAGCGTTAGCATGATTGAGTCGGACATCAAATATCTTAGTCAAAAAAATAAAAAGAAAAAGAAAAAGAGTTCTAAGGGTGAAAACTACTTTGTGGTAATCTCAGAACTGACAAAAGTAAAAAGAAAAGACATATCTGAAGGTGAAAACCTCTCTGAGGCACCTAAGGAAGAGATATTTGATGTCCTTCTGAGTCATTTATAGGATAGATCTCCAGTTCTGATTGAGCCAACTCAATCCATCAATTTGGGTACAATAGAGGAACCATAATTGGTACATGTAGCACAATCTCTATCAGAAGAAGAGAAATAGAAATTCACTACATTTTTATCAGACAAAAAGATCAACTTTGCATAGAAATATTCAGATATGCCAGGATTGGATCCCAATCTCATTATGCACCATCTATCCATTGCTCCTGGAGTAAAACCAATCAAACAAAAATTGAGAAAGATGCATCCTCATGTTGCAATCTTAGTCAAAGCAGAACTAGAAAAACTCCTAAAAGCTAGATTCATCTGTGTCATAGACTATGCTGAGTGGATCTCTAACATTGTACCTATTTCAAAACCAGATGGTTCAATCAGAGTGTGCATGGACTTTAGAGATGTGAACAGAGCATGCCCTAAGGATGATTTTTCGTTGCCTAACATTGATATGATAGTGGACATGAATGCGGGCTATGAAATGTATTCCTTAATGGATGGCTTTTTTGGGTACAACCAAATCAAAATTGCTCCAGAAGATCAAGAGAAAATAGCTTTCACATGTGCGTGGGGAACCTTCTATTGGAATGTTATGCCATTCGGACTCAAAAATGCTGGAGCTACATATCAAAGAGCAATGACATCTATTTTTCATGATATGATGCATAAAACAATAGAGGATTACGTGGATGATACCTTGGCAAAATCCATGATTAGAACTGAACATCTAATAGACTTGAGCTTGATCCTAGACAGAATGGAATAGTTTAGTCTCCAACTAAATCCTAAGAAGTGTGCTTTTGGTGTCACTTCTGGAAAGCTCTTAGGATACATAGTTTCAAAGAAAGGCATTGAAGTTGATCCAGCTAAATTCAAGGCTATAATAGAGATGCAACCTCCCACAAATATCAGTCAAATGAGGACATTGCAAGGCAGAGTTCAATCTATCAGAAGATTCATATCACAGCTAGCGGACATATCACAGCCTTTTACAAAAACATTACATAAAGGCGTGACCTTTGCATGGAATGAAGAATGCGAGAAAAAATTTAACCATATCAAGAAGTATCTATCAAATCCTCCTATCTTGATGCCTCCTATTCATGGGAAGCCATTAATATTATATGTCTCTACAACAGATACATCACTAGGGGCATTACTAGCACAACATGATGAGAACAAGAAGGAAAGAGCCATCTACTATATCAGTAGAACTTTAGTGGCCTATGAGAAGAACTACTCAATGATAGAGAAGGCATGTCTAGCTATGATCTTTGCATCGTAGAAACTAAGACATTACATGTTAGCTCATACCACTCATTTGGTAGCTAAGATTGATCCACTGAGGTACCTACTAAGCAAAGCTTCCCTCACAGGTAGATTAGCTAAATGGGTCATGCTCTTGAGAAAATTTGACATTGAATATGTTGAAAGAAAAGCTATAAAAGGTCAAGTTATTGCTGATCAACTAGCAGATGCACCCATGTTTGATGATACACCCATGCAAATGGAATTTCTTAATTCCTCTATCATGCACCTCTCTTCTAGAGCATGGCAGTTATTCTTTGATGGCTCCTACACACAGAATGGATCTGGAGTAGGCATATTGTTCATCACTCCTCAAGGATGCTCGATACCCAAAGCATTTAGACTAAAGTTTCCTTGCACAAACAATATTGTTGAATATGAGGCACTTCTCAATGGTATGAAAATGGCAATACAGTGGAGAGTTATAGAGATGCACATCCATGGAGACTCACAAATGGTTATCCACCAAGTCAATGATGTGTACCAAACCAAAGATGAAAAGCTCATTCCTTACAAGAGAATGGTAGATGATTTAAATAAATACTTCATCTCTATCACATTTGAGCAAATACCCAGAATGGAGAATAAGGCTACCGATGCAATGGCGACATTATCTACTCTCTTACAGTAGCCCAAACATGAACTACGCTACGAGTTCCTATGGAAGCCCTATCCTATCCTACATATGACTCCCCTGAAATCTACATGATCTGCACTGTTGCAGGTTATGACTCATCTTGCTACAAAAATCTGTTCTCCTATCTCCATGACCAAATCATCCCTGAGTCCTTTAACCATTTTGAGAAATGAAACCTTATCCGATCCGCATCCTGATATGTCATCATTGGTAATGATCTATACAAATGAGGTCTAGATGGTACACTGCTTAGATGTTTAGAATGGGAAGAGTCTCAACTTGCATTAGAGGAAGTCCACGAGGGTATATGTGGGTCACACTTGAACAGTTTAACGTTAGCTCAAAAACTTATTAGGGTTGGGTACTATTGGCCTGAAATGGAGAAAGAGGCTATTAAATTTGCTAAAAACTGTCAACAGTGTCAAGTACATGGCAACTTGATTCATGCTCCAGGGAGAGATTTGATTCCCTTTACTACATAATGGCCTTTTCAACAATGGGCATTTGATCTCATAGGTGCTATCCATCCACACTCTTCTAATGGACATACCCATATAATCACAGCTACAGATTATTTTACAAAATAGGTAGAAGCAGTTCCTCTAACACAAGCAATGGGGAAACAGATCTCTATGTTCATCCTGAACTACATCATTTGCAGATATGGGATCCCTCACTCTATCATCACAGATAATGGGGGACAATTCAAAAACAAGGATCTAGATGACTTATGTGCTAAATTCAAGATTACACAACATTGGTCTTCTATTTACTATCCTCAAGGGAATGGACAAGATGAGGCTTCCAAAAAAAATCTCTTGAAGATCTTGTACAGAACAGTGAATAAAATATGAAGAGATTGGCATCTCATGATCAATCCAACTCTTTGGGCCTATAGAACTAGTATCAGAACACCTACTGGGGCTACACCATTCACTTTAGTTTATGGGTCTGAAGCGGTACTACCTATTGAGGTTGAAATCCCATCACTCAAAATCAGAATGCATGGGCTTGTCACTGATGAAGACTACAAAGTGTCTAGGTTACAAGAACTTGAATTACTAAATGAGAGCAGGCAAGCAGCATATGATCATCTCAGAGTGTATCAGAAAAGAATGTCTAGTGGCTACAACAAGAAAGTCAGACACATAGAATTTCAGGTTGGTGATCTAGTGTTGAGAGAAAATCCTAAAAATCAATCACATCGAGAACGCAAGGGGAAGTTTGAACCCAACTGGCTGGGTCCCTTTGTTATCACTACTACTTTTGGCTCTGGTGCCTATCAACTCTCAACGACTGAAGGAGAACAGCTCCGAGAACTAATCAACGTTCTCCATCTGAAGAAATTCTATGCCTAAGACATTCATTGCTTGGTAAATGTCCTGAAAAAATCTTTAAAATTAGAAAAAGTCCTGAAAAAATGAACATCTTGGTGAAAACCTAGCAATAGGCACCTTGATGATTCACAAAAAAATCAAAAAATATCAAAAAAATTCAAAAACATTGAAAAATAAAAAATACAAAAAAAATGAGAAAAAGAAAAAGTGCCTTGGTGAAAACTTGGAAACAGGTGCCTTGGTAGCAAAAATAGAATCTCTACCAAGATGGTGAAAACCTGGCAAACGGGTGCCACTTGTTCAAAATGCCCCATCTATCAACACAATCTTGGTCTTTCCCAGCTTTCATTCTTACTTTAGTTTGTACATATCTCTCAGTTTGTTTCAACATTTCCAGTTTTTAATAAGTCAGTTTGTACACCAATCAGCTTGCGTGTCTGTATCCTATCAATGTTCAAAATTGGGGGCAATCAATGTCATATCCTATGGCCTCCAATGTATCTTAGATGTATCATATCCAGTCAGAGTCCTTTGAAGCTTCAAGTTGAGTCAGTCAGTCAGTCTCGTCTCCAAAAAGGATTTTGCATCTACAACAACGCAATCAAACATCAAAACTCAACTGAAAACAATCTGTGCTTCATGCTCTTATCTCCTTGTATGCTTACTGATTCGCATTGAGATTTTTGCATATTGTGTCCCTTCGAGCTCTTCGATGACGTCCTTTATAGGATTTAGAGAGTGATGACTGGGGCCATAATCTTTTCTTTGTCTTCTGCTTGTATGTGAAAATCTAACAACTTTGGAAATTCTAGATTGAAATGGTGTCCGACTGTAAGAGCCTCTATCTCGAATTGGATGGCCATGCGTACCTCGACCATTGATACCTAAAAAATTCAAGGAAGTTTGATCTAACTATTGTTTTTTTGAAGTGAATTCTTTCTCCTACTGTGAAATGCGATCTTGCCTAAGGATGTGAATGATAAAGGGTCACTACGGGTAATTCACATTGGATTTAGAATGATCTCTTGACTGTTTGATGTGTTTGCAATGCAAGGTGTACTCAGGTCATCATGACGTTTATGTTTTGATGCTTGTACAAATTGCTATATCAAAATGGACATGATATTCAGGTCATCTTGGCGTTTGTGCAATGATGCTTATATCTAATCTGACATTCTGAAAATAAAGTCAATATTCATATATCCATGGTTGTTGTCCAGTGGGTGTTGTATTGATTCTTGAGCATACAAATCGATATTCATATGTCTATGGTTTCATAGCTAGTGGGAATTGTATTGATTTATCCGGTTACCTAAAAGTTCAATGATGATAACAAATCGACATATGATCAGTGACTAGGTCCTAGGTCTTGGGTTGCATTTCATCTTGCATGTCTCTTTGCATTTTGCATGTTTGCATGATCTCACAATGACTAAATGAACTTCAAAGCTTAAATGATTCATCAATCGCATCTTCAAATCTAACAAGAGCTGAACCTAACTCGAAGGTCTCTTCACAGAATCACAAGCAATGATCCTCCTGGGTTAACCATCTTTTTGACATAGGACTGAGTACTTGTCTTCATCAACCTACAAAACATATCATGTATATCGTTGCATTTACATATCATATCATAAACATTTATTGCATTACATTTACATCCATTGCATAAACATACATATTTCCATAATCATTACATCTGCATAACATTCATACATATAAAAGAAATCATTGCATTGCATTGATCCATACATACATTCTACACTACTCATAGCATTAACATCACATGATATCATCATACATAACAAAAATGACAAGTACACATGATGTCACAACTAAAAATATCAATCTCATATATATATCAAAAATCTCAAATGGTCAGGGGTGCACTACTGGCACAGGGTACAAACGAATGAGCTCCGTAAAGCTATTAGACACAATAATGTATCAGTGAGAAAGTAACAGATGAGAAGAGAAATCAACTGTCAGCATGCTCCTCTGCATCTGGTGGAGGAGGAGGTGGTTCATCTGGTATCACCTCCACTCTCAATACCCTAGCTCCCTCTGATGCTACCATGTACTGAGAATAAGTGGGCACTCTCTGTGCAGTAGGGACTACTGCATAGTAAGCAGATACATAATATGAGGCCCGCGCAGTCTGATGAATCACCTCTACCCGTAATCTCTACATCTCTGCGTGTTGCTCTGTGCGCTGCCTATCTACCTCTTGATGCCTCTCCTCTAATCTGGCCTGCTCTATCTTCAGGTCCCAGACCTGGACTGTAAGCCGTCTAATAATCTCGACCAAAGTAAGAGGAACTGTAGGCTCTGCATCAGCTACTGGCATATTTGTATCCTATGCTGGCTGATCTGTATGTGCAGGAATGCTAACCTTGTGCACCTTACGACGTCTAACCTTAGCACCCAAATCAAATGTGTCATCCACACTTGTACCACCTGAAAACTGCTCAACTCCTAGAACATCATCTGCAGATCCTACTCCGCTCTCGGTGCCCTAGCTCCCTCTGATGTTGCCATGTACTGAGAATAAGTGGGCACTCTTTGTGCAGCAGGGACTACTACATAGTAAGCAGATACATAATATGAGGCCTGCGCAGTCTGATGAATCACCTCTACCTGTAATCTCTGCATCTCTGTGTGCTACTCTGTGCACTGCCTATCTACCTCTTGATGCCTCTCCTCTAATCTGGCCTTCTCTATCTTTAGGTCCCAGACCTAGACTGTAAGCCGTCTGATAATCTCAGCTAAAGTAAGAGGAACTGCAGGCTCTGCATCAGCTGCTGGCATATCTGTATCCTGTGCTGGCTGATCTGTATGTGTAGGAATGCTAACCCTGTGCACCTTATGACGTCTAACCTTAGCACCCAAATCAAATGTGTCATCCACACCTGTACCACCTAGAAACTACTCAGCTCCTAGAACATCATCTGCAGATCCTACTCCGCCCAGTGTCCCACTCTCACCTCTGCTCTATCTTTGTGTCCTAGAAGATGTACCCGCGATAGATGTAGAAGGACGTGGAGGCCTTGCATGTCCTAGTGCTCTTTGTGAAGGAGCCATGGCTCTCTATCTCAGAGGAGTAGGGTGTACCACCTATGGTCTCGGTCCTGCTCTCATAGGAGCCCCTGTAACATCCATAGCCTCCTCCATGGAGGGTATCAGCTCTGTCAGATCAGAAAATTGGTGAATCCGGTGATCAGCAAACCATGCCACATATGCATCTTTCACACCTGCATCAACCACCTGTGGAAGGTAGTCCCAATCCCTACCAATAATCTGGCTATACTCCTCTGAACCCAATGCATATGTCAGCTGAGTGGTCCATCCTAGCCCAAGCTCCCGTACTATCTGAGCATATGCTGTATACTCCTGTGGAGCATCCTGAATGCATCCATACTGATGCTGGACTCTCGTAATCAAAAATCTCTCCAAAATGGTGGAAGTCCACCCTATCAATATCCGACTCTGGAAAAAGAAGGAGAACTACTCCCTCGCAGTAGGCCAAGCCTCTATCTGCAAATATGGCCTCCATATGACAAATGTCATGTCATCCAAGCATCGGCGAAAATACTCAGTGTGACCCATGCGAACCTGAGTAATGTAACCATCATATGTATATATGATCGGCTCCTGTGGCTATCGCTGACTCTGAAACACTGGTCTCAAAACTGGGATATGCTCCCAAGCCCATATCTGCAGTACCAACACTCCTGAAGCAAATGTCTTGCAGTCCTAATACACGATCTCGTGCATCTCGGAATACAAGTGAGCTAGCAGACACTGACCCCAAGCAAGCTCAGTAGGTGTAGCCATCAAGAGTGCTACCATAGGTTCCCATCCCATCAAGAAGCCATTTTGCTGACGGCCAAGCATAATCAACTCTCCAATCATCCCCGCAATGATACACTCTAGATGATGTGTCTACCCATATCTCTACATGAGTGTCTCCCAGGATATAGACCCAGTAAACTGGGTATCATCATCGAACAGTCATTTGAAAGCATGCAGACCAGTGGATCCTCCGCTGACATACTTGGGACGCCGCGGAGCATGAAAAGGAATGCGAAGAATCCTATACACATCCTCAGGGGTCACAGTGATCTCCCCAATCAGAAGATGAAAATTCTGGGTCTCAGAATGAAACCTCTCAATTAGTGAAGTCAATAAACCATGATTTACCCTAATATTGGGTAAATGAATCAGGTGCTCAAATCCATAGGCAGCCAAATGAACCCTCATAGGGTCTGGCAAGGCGACACACAATCTCTAGGTGGCCGGATATGAATGGCAAACATGTACATCAGGATATGTGACCTAAATCATAAGAAACAAGGTGTTTTATCAGAAATTCAGTTCAAAATCAGGCCAAAAGTATCAGAATGACACAGTTTTGAAGTTTCAGAAGGTGGGGCAAAGTGTTCGCAATCAGGCAGAAGGTTCAGAAAAGTTAGATTTTTGACCTAAAAATGAGTTTTTAACACTTTGTTTTTCAAATGACATTCCAGACTGGCATCAAATGTTGTACAACATTCCACAATAGACCAAACAACAATTCATACTCATACGACACTTCACCCGGATTCATACGAGTTTCGAGGGACCCGATGAAATGTCGTACGACACAAGGGTCCCTCTCATACGACACTTGGGCGTGGATGAAATGACAATCTAAATTCAAATGAAATGTCGTACGAGTCTAGACTGGGACTCGTACAAGTTTCTACACATGTGAAATTCAAAAGCTAAAAATGCATATGGAAAAATTTAAAAATACTATAAATCATCAAAAACATGCATTTTCAAGGGGGAACAGAGGTCCACTTACCGGATGTCCATACTGTCGAGGTCTGTTATGTCTCCGGCTGCGCTCAAAATGGTGCGAACTCATAGGTACCTTCAGTTCTCGCTGGTTTGCCATTTTTCTCATTCAGAGGGCTCCACAGAATCTCTAAAGTCAAAGGGTTGAAATGAATTGAAAATGACCCTTCCAACCTTTATATAGCTTTCGACCTAATTTTTAAAAGTGCTCCGTTTTCCATGAAAATTACACCCCTGGCTAATTTCGATGTTCTGAATCCATTTTCGGGATCAAAATTGAAATCTAAGATCATTTATTATGTCAAAATCATGATTTAAAATTTTTGAAACTAGGATGGTCTATTGCTTGCATAATCGACCTTCAATCTTCACAGAAATCTAGTATTCAACTTAACTGATTATCTTACATCAAACTATCAAAATTTCAAATTGGTCAACCATGGTCAACTCATGGTCAAACCTAGTCAAATTTGGTCTCCAAGACCTCTAAATGATGCAGAATGCATTCTCGGACGTATATAACCACTTCTCAAATCAATTAACATGCTTATAAACTATTAACGCTGACTTTTCTTGTCAGATTTCAATTTTAATCCCGAAGCGGGAATGGTATTGCACATCATTCAAAGTCTGTAAATCAAATTCTATCAATCAAATTATAGCAATCTTTCCTCAGTGATCAAGACAATAATCACGTCTAGTCGCTGATTCATCAAAAGTCCTCATCGCTCGGGGCAAATCTATCATCACTTGGGGCATATCAGATTCATCGATCCATATCAATCTGGTATTCTTTTAATCTTGTAAACTGTATCAGCTTTTGCAACCATCAGATCATAGTGTTCTTTCCTTGGTTCTTTGGCAACTGAAGGATTCGGATGTGATACCTGCTAGTCCTGCTAAGACAATCGAGTCTAGAATGGGTCACTCACTTCTTATCAATCCTAAGGTTCAGAATCAGGTATTTTGACACTTTTTCACAATCATCAGTTCATTGCTGCTATAGTAAACATTATCTCTGGTCATTCAGGACCTCCTATCTCAATATCTCTCAATCGGTTTCTATCTTGAGATCAGTTTTATCTTTTGAATCAGTTTCATATCTCTATCAAACACAGACTATCTTTGAACCACTACGCTTCGCACACTAATTCAAAGAGGGGAAAAATTTAATACCCCAAAAATGGGCTATAAGTTCATTAACCTCTTATATCATCAAATCAAATGAAATTGACATCAAAGTCCTAACCTAAGGCACATCTGAACATCATCAAATCATAATTGATTATCTTAAATTCTACATCGGGGAATATTCCTAGTAATATTCCTAATCATCATAATTATCTTTAATTTTATAATTATTTGGCAATAAATCACATTTATCCTAAAATCTGATTAATTGAATATTTTCATATTTAATTAATTAGATTTAATATTTGCCACTTAATTGTTTAATTAAATTTAATTCTATCTATTATTAATTGTATTATTTAATTTTGACAATAAATCTAATATCATATGAATAATTGATTAAATTCTTATTTAATTAATTAAAGCAAGTTGTCATTATTTAATAATATAGTTTTTAATAAAAGTTTGATAAATAATTGATTAACCCATAAATCAATTGTTTTATTTTTTAAAATCAGTTAAGTTGAGAATAAATCACTTTATTATTAAATTAATTCATAATTAAAACATGCACAATCATAAAAGCAGATAACTGTCAATTATCAATTAAAGCTAAACTCTATTTTGAGTTAAAGCTTAGCTTTTGCATGTTTTTGTGACTTAATTATCTGTTATTATCAGATAACTCAAAAATCAAGCTGAGTTATTTGAGTGATTTATGGCTTTTTATCCATGCACTTCCAAAGCCCTGAATTTCTATAAATTAAGGCTTCAGCTCTTCATAATTCATCCACATATTTTGCACAATCACACTGGAGAATTGGAGGCTGAGGAATCAACTTGAGAATTCAAAGCTTTGTGAGATCAATTTCAATTGCATAGCTTTTATATCTTAGCATAAAATTTCATAGTTTTCATATCGTTGTTAGAATCTTCATTGTTAGATCATTTAGCATCCATAGCATATCAGTTTATCATTCTTATTGCATAGAAAATATCAAAAATATAGATTAATTGCATTCAATTTCATATCCATCTTTTGCATTCAAATCCTTCATTTAGGTGTCGTCTAGGTCACTGATCTCGATTACAATCTGAGAACATCAATCTCGCACCTATTAGAAGGCAGTAAATTGCTTGGTTAGATAGTTTTCAATTTTGCACGATTTTGGTTATCACTAACCTCTAATGTTTTACTAAGTGTTGTGTTTACAGATCAGGTACAATTTTCACACACACAGATTGATGATATTATTGATCAAAATGAGAGGAGAAACTTTATTTTTATACTAGTCTAGGGCACAAACTTCTACAGAGGCTGACATAGGAGAAATAAATTCCAATTAAGCCTATACCCTTGGAAGTGGACCTAAATTAACTATCATTTAAGATTTTACCTTTTCAAAGCCCGAAACAACCGACCCGGAAGCGAGAAATAAATATTTTTGAAACCCGACATCCAGAAACCTTCAGAATCTAATTTTAATCCCTAGGTCAGGGTCAAGGTCAACCTTGACCTAGGTCAGGGTTGAGGTTGACCTTGACCCTGAAGTCAAGAACCTCAAATGTACAGAGCAGGATGTCAAAAATAAGAAAAAAGGAAGTGGAAAATGGGGCAGAATGAGGGAAAAAGCCAAATCCAAGCCAAAGACCCATTCAAGGCATTTGAAATGACCCCAAACCACTTACTTGTAGGGCTAAACCAGTCCTAAATGGAAGTGCTTCTATTTTCTGATGATACATTTAGCCCCCACTTTAGCAAGAGTATGGACTTGATGCAAACTCTTGGTAAAGGAGAAAAAAAATATTTTAGTGGATTGCAACGAGGTAGAATATCACTTAGTTAAGGACATGAGTCCCTAGGTCAAGGATTCTAACTCAACATACATGCATGAGAGTGCTAAAACAAAGAGAAAATAAAGAAAAAGCCAAAAGAAACAAAAAGAGGGGTTAGTACAAAAACAAACCCAAATCAACTAGCAAAGGAAACCTTGCTAAGAAATGTTTCCTATACTAATATCACATTTGGAAAGCTATCATAAAAGCATAAATGATTACATAAGAAAGACAAGAGTAACACTATAAATAACATAGCTTCATGATCTAATCCTACTAGCATGAAAGTGAAAAAGAGAGAGAAGAGAGAATGATTAGCTTGCCTAGTAAGATGCCCACCTTACCGTGAATCACCAAGGAAGGAGAGCCCAATAGGTAGCCAAACTTGATAGTTCACCTATGAACTGTGCTTTGTAGTTTTAATGCATCTTCTGACGACTTTTGGAATACCCATAGATCCACATTCTTGTATCACTATGGAATATAAAATGCATGTCTCTTCAGGATTTGGCAACTTATATGCATTACCTTATGAGGATTTAGCATATTTGAAATTGAAAATGTGTGTCTCTTCAGGATTTAGCAACTTATGTGTGTTACCTTCTAAGGTTTTAGCATATTTGAAATTGAAAATGCATCTCTTTAGGATTTAGCAACTTATGTTTGTTACCTTCTGAGGATTTAGCATATTTGAAATTGAAAATGCGTGTCTCTTCAGGATTTAGCAACTTATGTGTGTTACCTTCTAAGGATTTAGCATATTTGAAATTGAAAATGAGTGTCTCTTCAGGATTTAGAAACTTATGTGTGTTACCTTTTGAGGATTTAACATATTTGAAATTGAAAAATATAGCATAAGGGAGACCCTATATATGCCCCCCTCCTTATCGTGGCTACCTACTAGACAAGATAAGGATGAGAAAGAGGATACCTAATTCAAAAAGTAAGGATATTGTAGACATGGAAAATTGGTCAAAGGCTTAAATCAATAAAAAGGTGCAACAAATCATCAAAATAGCATGAAAAATCAACAAATGGAACAAAGGCAATTCAAATCAAAGGAAAATTCAATTAAATGATTAAATAAAGCTTGAAAAGGGGAAAAACACTACGAAATTGATTAAATTCAATTAATAACATAGTTGTTGAAAGCAAAAATCAAAATGAACCTCTTACCCTTCATGGCTAAATTTAATTACTTTAATTAATTAATAAATCATAATTTCTCTCAACAAAGCAAAAAGGAGATAAAATGGACACAAATCACTCACTTTTGTTGAAATGGTCCAGCCTTTTGAAACCATTTAAATGATTGTCCCCTCCTTGTCCCCCCATTTATGGACAAAGCAAAGCCAATTGACCTTACCCAAGCATAACCATGGTTATCTCACTCTACCCCCTACCCTTGGGAAAATCTTATATATTGAAGGCATTTAGAAGCATAATTCATCCACTCCATATCTTTGAATTGCAGCAAAGCTCTGGCAATTTGCATCCACATCACTCACTTATCATTTTTCATTGCTAATCAGCTTAAATTGCTTTGATCATAGTAGATTGTTCATCAAATAGAGCTAGAATTTGATAGAATAGATCTAAATTTGCATATCATATAGCTTAATTCTCATCTTTAGAGTGTCACTAGTGAGGATCATAGCTGAGAGCCTCATTTACCACTTTATTTTAGAGATCCATGAGATATTTAGATTAATTGTGCATTATTTAGATTAGTTTTCTTTGAATAGTGTAATTGTCTTTTAATCTTGTAATTTCATGAAGGTGTAAATCACTCACACACAAATGGTGCCCACCATGGGGCTCTAGGCCCAAATTCATCATTATTTTCACATTTTTGCTAAATTTAGGCTAGAAATTGTATATTTTTGCTCGCTGTCTGCAAATCACAGAGAAGAAATCACACCGACTGATAAAGAGATCTCACCTTTAGCAAAGAAATGTCACCTATGGAGAATAAAATGACACGCTAAGTCTGAACTTTTACGCAGATTAACCTACAGATTCACACTACTGGACAGAGAAATAATGCATTACAAAAATAAAATCACGCTTCTAGTTATTAAGTTGTCGCATTTGTGACAAAGATATCATGCATTTGGTCATTTAAATGTCACGGACATCAATTGAAAAGTCACTTTCAGGAAGTCATTTTACATCTGGTGTGAAGGGAGTACTCTGCCTTATTGATTTAATTTCTTGCGTTTGTCATTTTAAATCTCACTTTTGATAAATTAGACGTCGCGGTAATAGTATCAGTTTGTCGTGTCTAGTAAAGATTTCACACGTAGATAAAATTTGATATCGCTCCTGGTTATTTTGATCTCACTTGAGCCCCACAAGGTGATGCTCGTGGTTAAAGTAATCACGCCTTTGTCAAATTAAATCTTGCGTATAGTCTGGACAATGTCGCGTGGCTGTACTTTTATATTTTATCAAAAGTGTTAAAATAATGACTGTATTCTGACTTCACGTCCTTTTTTTTTCTATCTCAGGAGTATGGTCTATCATAAGAAAGTTCAAAAACCAGAGAGAAGGCATAACTTGAAGGAGAAATTGATTGCTAAGAGGATAAGAAAGGAAAACCGGATACACACCACCTTTGTTCTCAACAATGATTTAGAAAGGGATGTAGAGGTATATGCTAAATACATTACTGTTGTAAATGCTTACAAACAGAAATACGTATCATTAAATTGGGAGTTTAGTCCCTAAGTTTGTAAAATTTTGCAAATATTGAAGTAAAAGAAGGAATAAAAAGCATAATCAAAATTGTAGCATTCTAAGCTTTGATTTTGGTTTCTCCTCACTTTGTTTGTTTGTGCCGACTAATTTGCTGGTGGAGGGAACATTTCACTAAGGTAAGGGAAGGATTTGGAGAGAAAACAAGAAAATCTACTACTTAAAAATGCGACTAGCCTTTGCTAGCATCGTTTGAGGTATTTCTCTCATCAAGCTTGCAAACTTCCCTTAAATTGTGGCATTTTCAAAGTTCAAAACATAGTTTAATCATAAAAGGAAAAGAACAAACATTTCAATTCTAAGAATCCCTTTGTCACGGGGTTGAAAAAGAACCAAATTGATTGTGAGTGTTTGGGATAAGGGAAAAGCAATAGGGATATGCTCTTCACTCTTTGAGTGAATCAAATTCCCAAACTTGCTCTACCAAATCCACTTTTCATGCTTTCAAATGAACATGTTTAAAATTTAGTGGGCTCGCCTCCTGAGATTGCCTTAAAAGGGCTGGTGAGAGGGACAACCCAAAGTGGGATACACTTGCTTTTGCCACGAGAATCTGACCCACTATAAAAAGAAACACGTGTATCCTTAATGGGGTGCATGACAAAAGGATTTTAGCTCTTTCAAACTTCCTCTAGTAGTCTTAACGGATTGTGCAAAATCATGCTTCGGTGCATGTGGGAAGCCCCTTAACATATTTGGGGGATGAACGACTAAGATCCATTTTGAATGAAAAACTTACTACATAATGGTAAAATAGCAAAACTACCTATTAGAGCCATGTTTACGAACCAATTATGTGCTAGGTAGATTGTGTGGAAGCTATTCTTGTGTTTCAACTTGTGAAAACGTTCAAAAATACACACATTAGAGCATTCTAGGGATATGGTACCAAATTGATGTGTGTGTTGAGATTGTTTTTATATTTTCAAACAAGATATTCCAAAGTTATTGATCAAAACATCATTAAGATTCTAAACCATTTAAAATTGATCAAAAACCTTTACCTTGTTCCAAAAACTAGATTATCAAAAGAAGAAGTCAACATACCCTTAAAGTTTGTTCATTCCTATTCTTACAAGATCACACTCTATAAAGAAAGCATTACAAACATACGGGACCTACAAATGAGAAGAGCTCCCATTTTCGAGGGACACTTTCATTACTTCACGAGTGATTGAAAAACCCGCTAAGGCAAAGGACACTAACAAGATGTTTAGTGGCACCCTAGGAAATACCAATCCTAACAACCAAGGAAACAACATGAATGGGGGTATGGGTCCTAACAACAATCAAGAAAATTCTAATAATGGAGGAAGAGATCCTAATTCCCAAGAAGCAAATTCACAAGGCAACAACTTACCTCCTCTTCATAATACAAACCTACCACCAACTGCGGAAGAAGCCACAGATGAAAAGGTGTTAGAGGCAAGACAATGTCCTTATTTCATAGAACTAATGAAAAAGACCATGCATATGGATAAAGAAAAATACATCATGGACTTGATACAAATGGGAGTAAAGCTACCTAAAGATTTTGACATAGAACAACTAAAGCCCAAGGAAGTAGAAGACCCTATGGAAGCAATAAGAGAACAATTAAAGGCATTACAAATGGAAATCGATAGTTTGAAACAAAACAGGGCTCCTAAGCCTTTCTCTATTGAAACATTATGTCCTTTTCCATTCGATAAAAGTTTGGTCATGGTTCCTTTTCTCATTAATGTAACATTTCCTAAGTATGATAGGTATGAAGGAACATCTGACCCACATGATCATCTTTGGGGGTTTTGTGCATTGAATCTTGAATTCATGCATGATACAACCTATTTAATGAGACTATTCCCAAGAAGCTTGGGAGGAATGGCGATGGATTGGTTTTCAAAACTACCATCCGGCATCAAAACCTTTGAAGAATTAGCTTCTAAATTCATGACTCATTATTCTTATAACATCAAACATGAGGTCACAATGATAAGGTTATGTAACACGAAGCAACAAGATGGAGAAGCCTTCCTCACATTCTTGCAAAGATGGAGGACTGCATTTGCTAGATATCCAAGAAGTGTACCGGAAAAAGAGAAAATGGATATCTTTATTAACGGTTTAAGCAGCAAATTAAATTATAGACTAAGGATGCAATGTCCTAAAACCTTCCAAGATTTGATTGATAACGGAGTTACAATGGAAGAAGTGTTGATTAAGAGTGGAGAGCTGAAATTGTACAAGGAAAATAAGAACAACTCTAACTCCAACAACAACAATACCAACAATAACAACAATCAAAATAAAGGTTGGTACAGTAACAATAGCTGTTATGCTGCAAAAAATAACAACAAGGGCATTCTTAATGATGGTGTGGTGGAATCCAACAACTTGAAGGTGATTCCATTTGCCCTTACAAAGACACCTAATCAAGTGAATAATACTAATCAAGCATATAATTCACCTTCCAACAATAACAACAATGCCAACAAGAATAATCAAGGAAACAAGGATTGAAACAGAAAGTATGATAAGTATTTGAAGCCCACTCCTTCAAGACACTTTACACCCTTGGGAGAATCACTTGAAACTGCATTAAAGGCTCTCATGGCTAACAATGTTATTACATTACCTACTATTAAGCCTTATGAACCAGACAAAAAGCTGGGCTGGTGGGATGCTAAGAATCATTGTGAATATCATAGAATTCGGGGACACACTACAAATGAATGTCTACAATTAAAGAATGTGGTGCAAGACTTGATAGATAATAACATAATCACCATTGATGGACCCCAAAATAATGAAGATCATACGGCCTTCAAACAACCTTTTTACAAACATGATAAAGGTGAGTCATGAAATGGCAAGAAACAAAGTGCCAATAATCTCAACTTTGCGCCATCATATGATCATATTGTTAATGCTATAATAATTAATGAACAATCTCAAAAGGAAGCAACAAATGTCATTACAAGAGGGCAGAATTCTAGAATGACTTTACAAGGGATAGTCCCTCAAAACACCAATATCCCACAATCCAACATTGTGGTCAAACAACCTCCTACAGCAGCAAGGCCTTATAGTTTGGTGGATCAATTGCAATGTACTCCAGCACAAATCTCAATCTTAGAGTTATTGAAGTTGTCACCGAATCATAAAGAGATTTTAGAAAAAGCTTTAGAAGAGACACATGTTTCTACTACCTTAGGGGAAGAAAAGTTTCAAAATATTGTAGGACATCTTGTGGCTCCTCATTGTCTTTCATTTTCCGATCAAGACGACATGTCTATAACTCATCCTCAAAATTTGCCATTACATATAGAGGTTTTGATCAAAAGGCATAGAGTCAAAAGAGCCCTTATTGATGGAGGGGCTGGTCTTAACATCTGCACATTAAGGCTTGTAAAATCCTTAGTTTTATCTGAGTCTTGCATTGACCCTACAAAGAAAATCACCATAAAAGCTTACGATAAAGCTGAAAGAGCTTCTAAAGGCATGATTGTATTGCCCATCCAAGTGGGACCAGTTAAGAAGGAAACCAAGTGTCAAGTGTTGGACATGAAATTAACTTATAACATCTTATTGGGAAGACCATGGATTCATGAGATGCAAGCCATCCCATCCACATACCACCAATGCATCAAGTTTCCATACATGGGTGAAGAAATCATAGTTGGAGGAGACTCAAATCCATTCCAATATTGTAATGCACTCAAACCCTTGCACAAATTATACATTCCACATAATCATGAAGGAATTATTCCAAGAATCACCAATGAAGATACACAAAATCCTCCTCAAGCTAGCTCAACTACATCAACTAAGGGCAAGGAAAAAGTGAGCTACGAGGGTCCAAATGTAATGGTAAGTCCATATTTAGCACCTAAATTGGAGACAATGATCTACAAACCTATGAAAGAGGAAAAGGAACAAGCTAAAGAAGATCATTACCAACACATGAGTGAGATGATGAACAAATTTGACAAACAATGCAAGATTAGTTCAAAAGGAGTAGGAGAATATTCAGTTTCTCTATTTGACATGCCCATATCTCCCAAATCACATGGTAAACCATCAAAAGAGCATCTTCCACATAAGTATAATTCTTATTTTGTGAGGGAAGATAGCAAAGCAACATGGGATAAGGAAGAAGATGAAGTCCTTCAATGGCTTTATCATGATGAAGATAATACCTCAGACACTCCCATGGAAAGAATTCAGCATGTCAATATACAAACCAAACAATATGGGAAAGGATTTGATATTATACAAAAGATGGGATACAAAGGAAGAGGACCCTTAGGCCAAAGAAATAGAGGGTTATTAGAACCTATTGAACCTATTTGGAGGGAAAGTCATGAAAAATCCAGAGTAGGTTTCCAATACAAAGGAGAAAGTTCAAGTCCAATGCATGATTTTCATCCTCAAATAAATGCATTAGAATCTGAAGGAGAGAGTGATGACTCTTAGGATTATGAATGGGATACTTTATTAGAGGAGTCATGTCAAGATAAAGAATTCATTGCTATACATACTTATGCAAAAATCCCAAAACAAGAAGCTCCAATTAATGAAGAACCTCCTATTCAAAGGCCTAATATAGAACAAGCATCTAATAGTGGAGCATGGATAGAAACATTTTGGACACCTTCAGAGGAGGGAAATTCAAATGTTAGTTTTAACCTGCTTGTGGCTTTTCCCACATTATTTCCCGTAGAGGTTGATGAGGATTCGAGTGAAGGGGACTTTGACCTTGCTTCCATGGATCATCTTGAGGAAGCGCACATCATAGATCTAAACGATACAATATATGAACCCTCAAATGAAGTCATGTCCATAAATCCTATTGATGATACCTTACCCAATAATTCCTTAATTTTGATGCACCCGGACCTCATTGATTGGGATCAAACCGAACCAAATGACTTACTTTACTTCCCAAATGACCAAGCAACAAACCAATACCTCAATGCGGTTGAACCCTCTTTCACTAAAAAACTCAATGCGGACATAATGACAATAGCAAGGGTCCAATCTCTTAGTCAAAAAATGAAAAAAATGAAAAAAAATAAAAAAATGAGAAGTTCTATTGGTGAAAACCCAACTATGGCACCATTAGAACCAAAAACAATGAAAATAAAAGATGTTTCTTTTGGTGAAAACCCAACTGTGGCACCAAAGGAAGAGAGATTGGATACTTTGCCCGAACATGAGGAAGAAAGGTCATCTATTCTTATAGAACCAACAGAAAAAGTTAACATTGGTACGGAAGTAGATCCAAAGGTCATACACTTGGCTACATCACTTACATCTCTTGAAAGAGAGGACTTTATCAAATTATTCCAAGAACAACAAGTGAATTCTGCATGGTCATATGCCGACATGCCCAGACTGGATCCTGATTTCATAATGCACCATTTGAATGTTAGACCTAGAGTTAAACCTGTGAAGCAAAAACTAAGGAAAATGCACCCACATGTGGCTCTCCTAGTCAAGGCAGAATTGGAAAAATTGTTAAAGGTGGGGCTCATAAGAACAATAGCATATGCTGATTGGATCTCTAACATTGTGCTGGTTACTAAGCATGATAAATCTATCTGTGTGTGTACGGATTTTAGAGATTTAAATCTTGCATGTCCCAAAGATGACTTCCCATTGCCAAGCATAGATACCATAGTGGATCTGATAGCAGGTCACGCAATGTACTCATTAATGGATGGATTTAGTGGCTGCAATCAAATAAAGATTGCTCCTAAAGACCAAGAAAAGACAACATTTACTTGCCCTTGGGGTACTTTTTGTTGGAATGTCATGCCCTTCGGTCTTAAAAATGCTGGAGCTACATATCAAAGGGCCATGACAACTATTTTCCACGAATGAAAACTTTCTTAGAAGATTATGTGGACAACATTCTAGCAAAGTCCCACAACAGAGAAGAACATTTACAAATCCTAAGAAAAATATTCATTCAGTTAGAACAATTCAAAGTTAGATTAAACCCAAAGAAGTGTGCCTTTGGTGTCCAATTCGGCAAGCTATTGGGTTATATAGTGTCAGCAAAAGGAATTGAAGTTGATCCTGAAAAAGTACAAGCCATTCTAGAGATGGAGATTCTAAGAAACATTAGCCAAATGAGGTCACTACAAGGAAAGATTCAATCAATAAGGAGATTTATATCTCAATTAGCAGAAAAGTGTCACTCCTTCACCAGATTGCTACACAAGGACACTACATTTATGTGGGATAAAGAATGTGATAAGGCCTTCGCTATTTGAAGACTTATTTGATAAACCCACCTATTCTTATGTCACCTATCAAGGGCAAAGAACTATTGTTATACATATCAGCCATAGAAAGGTCTCTAGGTATATTGTTGGCACAAGAAGATGAGCAAGGAAAAGAAAGGGCAATCTACTATCTTAGTAGAACCTTAATAAAATATGAACTAAATTATTCATTCATGGAAAGAGCATGTCTAGCAGTGGTCTTTGCATCTCAAAAACTAAGACATTATATGTTGATGCATAAGATCAAATTAATTTCCAAGATTGATCCTCTCAAATACTTGCTAAGTAAAACTGCCTTAACAGGTAGAATAGCAAAATGGGTCATGATCCTAAGTGAATTCGACATTGAATATGTTGATAGAAGAGAAATTAAAGGACAAGTGATAGCAGATCACTTAGCAGATAACCCAATGGAGTCTACACAAACCATTCAAATTGAATTTCCAGATGCAGCAATTGTCAACATAGAAGCAAAGACATGGCAATTATATTTTGATGGATCTTATACACAAGGAGGTTCTAGAGCAGGTATATTATTGGTTACCCCTCAAGGGTACACCATTCCAAAGTCCTATAAACTCTTATTTCCATGCACCAATAACATAGTAGAATATGAGGCATTAGTCATTAGCATCAAAATGGCTTTGGAATGGAATATTGCAGAATTACAAGTGTATGGGGATTCCCAACTCATAATCAATCAGGTTAATAATGAATACAATACCAAAGATATAAAATTGATGAAATATAAAACCTTGATTGATGGATGGAAGAAGTACTTTGCTTTGATCACATTTGAACAGATTCCAAGAGAAAAGAATAGAGCAGAAAATGCCATGGCTACCTTGGCTTCCTTATTACAAAAACCAGATCAAAATGAGAAGTATGAGTTCTTGGTGGAAGAGTTGGTAAAACTAGCATTCAACCTTCCTGACACCCAAATTGTTTCTCTTTTACATGGACATGACTCTCCTTGGTATGGACCCATCTATACTTACCTTAAAGACCAAGTACTACCCATAGACCAAACTCATGCCCAAAAACATAACTTCATACGCCAAGCTGCCCGTTACCTAATCCTTTCAGACACATTATATCATAAGGGTCTTGATGGGATGTTACTTAGATGTTTAGAGGAAGAAGAGTCTAAGTTAGCTTTATGTGAGGTCCACGAAGGCATTTGTGGGTCACACTCAAGCGGTCTTAATCTAGCTAAGAAAATCCTTCATTTAGGGTACTTTTGGACAACATTAGAAAAGGATGCTTGTCAATTTGTGGAGACATGCAGCAAATGTCAATATCACGGTAACATGATACATGCACCGGCTCAAGAACTACACCCATTCATTACACCATGGCCTTTTTATCAATGGGGTTTTGACTTGATTGGAATCATACATCCTCCATCTTCAAACGGACACAAGTATATCATTACAACAACAGAATACTTCACCAAAAGGGTGGAAGTAGTTCCATTAACAATAGCAACTGGCAAACAAATTTCAATGTTCATATTGAACCACATAATTTGCTGCTATGGTATTCCACATGCCATTATCATGGATAATGGGAAACAATTCAAAAATTAGGATATTGATGAACTTTGCATGACATTCCACATTACACATCATTCATCATCCATTTATTATCCACAAGGCAATGGCCAAGCTGAAGCAACGAACAAAAATATCCTCAAGATATTAAAAAGATCAGTTAACAAATCAGGAAGAGATTGGCACGTGCAAATAAATCCTGCATTATGGGCTTATAGAACTAGTATTAGAACACCTACAGGAGCCACTCCATTCTCTTTAGTCTATGGAACTAAAGTAGTTCGACCATTAGAAGTTGAAATCCCATCTCTACGGGTTTCATTAAGAGGATTGATCACTGATGAGGATTATAGGGTTGCTAGACTACAACAATTGGAATTGTTAGAGGAACACCAGACTCAAGCTTATGAGCATTTAAGAGTTTATCAAAATAGGATTTCACGGAATTACAACAAACACATCAAACCAAGAACTTTTCAAGTAGGAGACTTGGTATTAAGAGAAAATCTCAAAAATCAAGCAAAAAGGGAAAAGAAAGGAAAGTGGGAAGCTAATTGGATAGGCCCATTTGTGATAGTGTCATCCTTTGGAACTGGAACATATAAGTTATCAGATTGTAATGGTGAAGAGTTACAAGAACCCATAAATATCATTCATTTGAAGAGGCTCTACACCTAAAGCAGATGAAAGAGTATACAGAGTATCAGATGAGAGAGCATCATAATTATTGTACATAGTTGCAAAGGGATCTTGAAAATACAAAAACATTTGAAAATGGAAAATCCAAAAACATTGGAAAGGAAGAAAGATCAAAAATAGTGAAAAATTGAGCATGAAGAAAGCAAAAACATTTGAAAAACTATCTCTTGGTGAAAACCTAGCAATAGGCACCTCGGTAGAAAAAAAAAGAAAAAAAAAAGAAAAGAAAAAAAAGTACCCAAAGGTGAAAACTTGGCAATAAGCACTTTTGGTTTCCTTAAGTCATTTCTTTCCTAGTCACATGTGTACATAATGCATCTCATCATCCCATTTGTCCAAACCTTCATTGCATTCATCATTTGTACATAGTCATAATAACATTTTTAGCATCATCCTTTGCATTGCCCAAAGTTGTCAAAACTGATACATCAAACACTTGGGGGCAGCATAAAACAGATCAGAAAGTGGGTACCTCAAAAAAAGATTCAAACGAGCAACATTCAGTCACAAGCAGAAAGGGATCAACATTTTCAGAAGAGAGATCAGATTTTTTAAACCTTTGATTGATATCATTGTTTACTAACCAAGAAGTTGATTACCACAACAAATCCTTGAGCCAAAATTGACTTATTATTCAGGATTAAAAATCAAACATCATTCCATGATCAAAACACTTGGAAATATTATTTGAAGATCAGAAAACAATGCAAAACACCTAGATAGATTCTTTTGAAAAGTTGGTTAAAAATCTGTTTACTTACATTAATTCAATTTGTATCAAGTCTTTTTAGCTAATCAATGATGTTTCGACTAGATTGACAATGATGGAGACATGATATTTTTCTTGACTATGAAGTGAATGTTTGGAGGAAGATTCATTGCCTTATGAGAATTCATCTAAAGACATGGTCATCAAAGAACCATCGAGGATTATCTTATAAAATAATGAGTTAACTTTTATTTGTTTACACAACCGGATACCTTGGATATTTAGATTCTTCATATCTAAATGCCAAAATCCACTTGCAACATAGAATCTAACAAAATCAGTATTTGTACTCTCATGATTGTTTGTAATCAGTGATAGTCGTATCGATGAGACCAATGGGAAAGCAAAATGGAGGTTACCATATGAGCAATAAAAAGTGATATTCATATCATCATGTTAGTGGGCAGTGGTGATTGTATCGACTTTCTGGTCCCAAGTGCTCAATGATGAAAATATATCCTCAAGGCATTTCTTTGCTAAAAAATAGTGATACTTAGGTTAAAATGCATTCATAGAAAAGATAATTGCATTCATAGAAAGGTTAAAATGCATTCTCATGTTAGAATAATTGCACATGCATTTTTTTTCCCAAGGGCTTCATTTCACATCAAAAAAGGGGGGTACATAACATCATCAACAAGGTCAAATCAGCAAGGACAACATCAACTCAATATCATCTTTCTACAATAAAAATATGAGATTATACTTTTTACATTCATTCCATACCATTAATCATTACATAGATATACCATCAAGGAAAAGAAGGAAATAACCATTTACATGTGCATACATCTAGACAGTGATATAGATTGCATACATGAGAAAATAACAAAAACAAAAAAATTGCACCCATACATGAAGAAAGAAATGCATCCATCTATCTATATCATACATAAGATACATTGCATCCATAGACACATCCATTCAAAACAAATGCATTAGATACACACATATAGTAGCATCTAAAGGTAATCTCATATATCATCAAGTAAAATAGGAAAGATCATAAATGTCCTCATATCACACGTCTACTCAAAACTCAACACATCCAGTATAACAATGATATCATAAATCAACTCTATAATCACCCATCAACAGGGGCATCAATGTCAAACAAGTATCAAAGTACAACTGGAAGGGTAACACCAAGGTCATAAGAATATGGTACCACATCAAGTATCTCAACATCAATACACAACTGATCAACAAGAATACTCATCGCTCAACTCTCATCACCACTGGGAGGAGGTCCTGGAGGAGGCTGCTGAGGTGGCTGAAGAGGTGTCTGACCAACCATAGCAACAAGGAGAGGAACCAATGGAGCCAGACCTGACACTAACTACTGAATCATTGAAGACATCTGTGATACCTCTGTTCATAACGCTCCCACATTTGCTCACAGCTGGATGGTACTAGAACTCTCACCAACCTCATAGGTACTCTAAGGATCACCTGTATCTATAGGAGCCTTCCCCTGATCATGGGAAGAAGCTGCTGGCATTTTCTATGCACCTGTATCCCGACCATCCATGGTAGCCTACGGTAATCCCACTCTCATATCCTGTCCTGACACTGAATCCTACCTAGCAGCCCTCACATGGTCCTGACGATCTGCTCTCTATCTCTGTACTACTGCAGGAGGAGAAAGAGGAGGAGGTGGTGCCTGTATATCTATATCTCTCACTCATCCTCTGAGTCTAACCACCACCCTACCTCATGGTCTACCTCTACATCTCCTCCCACCACCGGCACCATCATCATCATCATCTCTCCCAGGCACTGGCTCTACAGGGTCTATAAATCGAGGCATAGGATGCTCCATCAACCAATCCAGATACTCCTGAGTAACCCTCGCATCTCTAATATGTAATCTCATATCCTAGTCCATAAAACCAAGCCACGATATCTACTTAATAGCATCATCATATGAAGGCATGTGTCCCCAAGTAGCCCTCTTTGCACTAAAATGAGCATAAACTACAGATCCCTGAGGCATAGGCTGAATCTGCCCAAATTGTCGTAGCACCCTACCTACCAAAAATCTCTCAAGGATAGAATTGATCCTGCCAATCATCCATCCAGGAGTAAACATGTACGGTAACTCCAAGCCATCCTCTCTCCAATCCTCAACATTGACATATGGTCTCCAATAGACCTCATCCATATCATCAATTTGTCATCACCAATACTCCAAATGTCCCAAGTGATGCTGTGTCACCATCCTAGTGTAATGCCATGCAAAAGGATACCCTAAAGGTTGGTCTCGCTCTGATATCGGATGACTAACTGGTAAATGCTCCCATATCCAAAGCTACAAAATGTGAATCCCAGCAGATAAATCAGGTGATCTCCTATAAACTACCTCATGCAGATCATGGTATAGCTGTGCAAGCACACAAGATCCCCAATCAAATAATCAAGGCTGATGAAGCAAGTCCTCGATAATCCTGCCCCAACCCACTGAAAACCCATGACTCTGATGATCAGGTAGTAACATGCCACCAATAATAGCACCTAACATCACTGGTAGAATAGGAAATGAAGAAAATTGAGCCCATATGATGCAATCATCACCAATAGTATGATCTCTGAATACTTGACGACAATAGGTCCCATCATACGCTGCATCATAATATACTATCTCCCCATGTGTCAGGATCTACAGCAACCTATACACATCCTCAGTAGTGATGGTCATCTCTCCCTTTGGCAGCCAGAAGGTGTTTGTCTCAGAGTGCCAATGCTCTACGACAGCGGTAATCAAACCTCGATTCATCTAGAACTGAGGAAGCTCTAATACACACAACAAACCATAATGCCTAATCAATCACTTCTCAGCATCAGTCAACTGATCTCTAAGCTCCATCACCCAATGTGGCATGGTTTGGAGGTACAGAACAGGGACATCCTCCTGTTTAATCAAAACAATGGAATCACATGAGTAACTTAATGTCAGGAAATCAAACAATCAATCACAGTCATCAATTTAAATATACCTATCAGACCTACCAATCCTAACTCTAAGCATTGAGGAAGGATGATCCTAGTTTTATGTCTCTAAGCATTTGAGAATAAAATGAATGGATGATTAGACCCATGACCTATCATCCATGATGAAGATTGATTTCCCTTATCCTTCAATATCATAGTTACCAATGTCCTAATTCGTTGTTGAAATCAAACAAGGGGAACACCCTAACTGAACATTCGATCAAAATTAATTGAAGTGATCGATATCAATCAGGTTGATGCAATCGAGCAATCAAATGTCATAACAAAGTCTCAAGTAACGTAAAATTTTTTACACTTACGCGACTTTTCATTCAGGCGTAATTTCTTTTACTAGGGGCGACATCTAATTCATCACCTGCATGATTTTAATCATCCGTGTGACTTCATTTGATAGACGCGATATAAGATTTACCTAAGGCGACATTTGATTATCTAGAGATTTTCACGCGAGAAACAATTAAAATGTTTGAACCCTAAGCGATACCTAATTTTCCACACGTGATAAAATATTTTCTATAGGTGTAAACATAGCAACGGAAGGTGATACTAAATTTTCAAGAAGTGACATTTTATTTTTTTCGACGTAACTAAATTGCACGGAGGTGACATTTCTTTTCATAAACACAGAATTAAAATTTTAAAATGCATTAAATGAAGTCATAAATGCAGTTCTAGAAACAAGAGGAAAATTTGAATGACATACTGGTGGACCATAGTTTGCTCTCCGACCGAACTGGTGTACTCTCTCAAACCAATGCTCACGATGTGGGACCACCATCGTGTAAAAAGGGCTAAAATTAGGGCTAAAAATTTCAAAAGGGAAAGGTGAAAATGAATAGTAAAATGAGGGGTTTTACCCTATTTAAGGTCAAATTGGCCCTAATAAACACTTAAAAATGCACTTTGGACCTATTATATGACATCTTTATTAGCCGGGGCATAAATCAAACTTGCCCATTTCTTTAAAATGGTATCAGAAATCAAAACATATTCCAATCAATCAAAATCTTTCAAATCAAGGAATCAATATGTTTTATTTCTAAGGGGGCATCAGAGTATCAAATTGGCATCACATCAAAAACATTTATCAGTGGGGCATATCATATCATATCAAGTTATCATATCATATCAATTTCATATCAAGAGGCAAATCAGTATCAGATCAGTTTACCATATCATATCAAACCTATCAACATATCAAAAATTAGTGAACCCAGGACCTATCATCAAACCAGGACCCATATCATATCAAAGGCATCAGAATCATATCAGCACCATCATCAGAGGCACATCATCATCATCAGGAAGTACATCAATCAGAACTATCAGAGGTATCAAGGAATCATAGAACCAGAACAGAATCAGATCATCATACTAAGGGAATCTTTGAATTAGTGTTCTTCACACATTGACTCAAAGAGGGGCATTTGTAGACATAGAAAATTGGTCAAAGGCTTAAATCAATAAAAAGGTGCAACAAATCATCAAAATAGCACGAAAAATCAATAAATGGAACAAAGGCAATTCAAATCAAAGGAAAATTCAATTAAATGATTAAATGATTAAATAAAGCTTGAAAAGGGGAAAAACACTACAAAATTGATTAAATTCAATTAATGACATAGTTGTTGAAAGCAAAAATCAAAATGAACCTCTTACCCTTCATGGCTAAATTTAATTACTTTAATTAATTAATAAATCATAATTTCCCTCAACAAAGAAAAAAGGAGACAAAATGGACACAAATCACTCACTTTTGTTGAAATGGTCCGGCCTTTTGAAACCATTTAAATGATTTTCCCCTCCTTGTCCCCCCATTTATGGACAAAGCAAGGCCAATTGACCTTACCCAAGCATAACCATGGTTATCTCACTCTACCCCCTACCCTTGGGAAAATCTTATATATTGAAGGCATTTAGAAGCATAATTCATCCACTCCATATCTTTGAATTACAGCAAAGCTCTGGCAATTTGCATCCACATCACTCACTTATCATTTTTATTGCTAATTAGCTTAAATTGCTTTGATCATAGTAGATTTTTCATCAAATAGAGCTAGAATTTGATAGAATAGATCTAAATTTGCATATCATATAGCTTAATTCTCATCTTTAGAGTGTCACTAGTGAGGATCATAGCTGAGAGCCTCATTTACCACTTTATTTTAGAGATCCATGAGATATTTAGATTAATTGTGTATTATTTAGATTAGTTTTCTTTGAATAGTGTAATTGTCTTTTAACCTTGTAGTTTCATGAAGGTGTAAATCACTCACACACAGATATATCTTGTTAACAACAATGTACACTATATTCTTAGTGAAAGGTATTGACCCTTACATCCAAGAGAATAGATAATCATGAAAAAGGATATGTCACTTATAGAAAAAGGATCCTCAAAGAGAAAGAGTTCTTATCAACAAGATCTCCCACCATAGAGGAGTGCTTTGGATAAAATATCATCTTTCACATAAAAGAAAAGAGGGACCAAAGATTCAATCAACAAGCCTCTTGCAATCAAGAGGAAGTGGAATATTGGAACAAAGGAATCAAAATCTAACCCTACAGTAAGGGAAAGAATTTATAAAGAACATAATTTGAAAAATAAAGAAGAGGTGATGACCTAAGACAACAACCTCTCACATAAAAGGATATCCATAGCCAAAACTTCAGTCAGTACAATGAAATAATGTTGTAGAATAAATAAATGCCACTAAGCTAGGGAAAGTAGATCCCTAGACAAAGAGAAAGAAGGAAGAACCATGCCCCCTAGAGATGAAAGAAAGGGATACCTTTGCAAAACAAATGTCTTTAGAAAATATATCTTGACTAATAAAAGAGAACTATGGATGATTATGATCATAATACAAAACCATAGGGATAGAACATAGAAAGAATAACCAATTATGTTCAAAATAGAATACAAGCTAAAAGAATAATGGATTCTAGAGAACTAGAAGAGATACCTCTTGCCCCCCAATGAAGAGACAAGAGGAGAAAAGATCTACATTATAGAAGAGTGAGGGGTATTCCCTGTATCAAAATTATGAAGGAATTGCAAAACCGCATGAGAGTGAGATATAATTCCTAAAGTGTCTCTTTCTCTAACATGCAACTTGATTAAATGCATGCAATCAGCAAGTAAATGTGTATTACTATAGTGAAAATGATATTTATACTTGGAGAGAGCATCTTTCGGCATATTTTTAAATATTTCTTTTTTAGAATTCATTAACTAGACATACACCTTCTTAGCCACATCTTGAGGAGTATTAGGGTAATCTAAGGAAGGTGTTGGAAGAAGAACATGAAGAGGTGGGTGATGATCAAAATCAACCACCCTAAATTGAGATAGTGGAAAGCCAAGACCAGAACCAGATACTTAATACTATGTTCATTAATACCAAGCTCTAAACCCTTATAACCTTGTTTAGCCATCATATTGTATCTTGTAGTGTACATATCTTGTAAAGCTTTTGCAGGAGGTGATTTTTTATAGTGATCATGAGAAAAGGTTGTGTAAGGTGGAATGATAGGTTTAGAAGAAGTCTCTTTTGTCTTCCCTTTAATATCATCATGGATTGGATAAGAAGGGGAAGGTAAATCCAAAAATTCTTGCACATCTATATCATGAACCATAGTTTGAGCCTCATCATAAGTGTGGGAAGAACTAGGAATAGCAGATGGAGAAATAGGAACAAGAATATTAGGAATTGGATTAGGAAGGATAGGATTAGGATTAGGAATATTAGGAAATAGATTAGGAAGGATAGGATTAGGATTAAGAAGATTAGGAGATGGTGTATCATCTACCAAATTCTTCACATAATCCAAAAGAGTAATAAGTCTACCACATAAATCCTTAATGAAAGTTTTAAAAGTAGGAAGGCTAGTATTAGTCAATATCACAATAGCATAAGCAAGTGAAATATGAAGAGTGAAAAACATAATGAAATGGATGATACTCTCATAAAAATCATAAGTACGATAAAGAGATGCTAAGAGGAGAATAATAAGAAAAATAACCATACACCAAAGCATCTTAAAGATCTTCATAGTAAATGAAATGCAAGAAATATTTTTGTATTTTGTAGAGTATATAGATTTTTTTATTTTTGAATTTTAAGATGCAAGAGAATAAAAGAAAACTAATGTAAGATAATTTTAAAGCATCCAACACCAAAAAGAAAGAGTTGTCTATCGCGGGTTCACCAAAATGTAGGATATAAAAATATATGTAAAGATATATTTTTATATCTATGTTAGGGGGTTTGTTTTTATGTGTGGAATGTGATGTGTGGGGGGGGGGGGGGGGGGGGGTGTGTGTGATGGAAAATTTTGTGGACATGTAAAACTAATAAAACATAAACATGTATCTTGAAAGGTAGAAGATCTAAAAATTGCTATTTTTTTGGTGTCTGTACTCAATTTTTTGAAATTCTGCAACTAGATCTGGCTTGGAAATACAGAGATAGAGAAAACCCAAAAATATTTTTCTTTCCTGAACTAGGTCAACCTTGACCCAAATAAAGGTCGACCTTGACTTGCGTTGCTCTAACAGAAATTCTATTCGCAGATCGTGAAAGTTTATCAAAAAGGGTGTCTGAATATGTTCTATAATTCATTGTTTCATGCCTGTTCCTGCAAGAAAAATGGTTTTGTTTTTTGGATGAGGGGTTTTCCTTGGTCAAACCCCAGTTTGGAATCAACCTTGAAATATAATTGAAATGGAGAATGCTAGCAAGTAGTAGAAGTAGATCTAACAATGAAGCTATGATATTCAATAGATATGCAATTGTATTTGAAATGTCAACAAGTATGTTAATATGAAAGCTTGGACTCAACACTAATAATCATAAATGTAAATCAAAACCTTCATGATTGTATGCTTGGAATCCACCTTGAAGGAAGAATGAATAGATCTTGAAGATGAACAAAGGATCTTGGAGGAAGATCACACCACCATGATGGATAGATCTAGGGTTTGAATGATGAATCTTGAATGCTTGAACCAAATCCCTTCAAAGGCTTGAATTCTTGAATCCTTGATCTTCAATGGAGAACTTTAATTCTTGAATGTATATGAATGCTTGAATGCTTCCTTGATTGAAAATTCTTTCTTGATAATGCTTGAGATCTTGGATGTTTCTTGAGTGAGGATGGATTGCACACTTGATTGATGATCGAAATGAGAGGAGAAAGCTTCCTTTTATACTAGTTTAGGTCACACAATTATAGAGAGGATGACATAGGAGAAATAATTTCCCATTGAGCCTATACCCTTAGAAGTGGATCTAAATTAAATATCATTTAAGATTTTACTGAAGCAGCTGACCCAGAAGCGGGAAATAAATCTTTCTGAAACCTGACATCTAGAAACCTTTAGAATTTGAAATTTAAACCCTGGGTTAGGGTTGAGGTCAACCTTGATCCAGAAGGTTGACCTTGACCCTGAATTCAAGAACCTCATATTCATAGAGCAAGATGCCAGAAATAGGTAGAAAGGAAGTGGAAAATGGGGTAGAATAGGAGAAAAATCCAAATCCAAGCCAAACACCCATTCAAGGTGTTTGACATGACCCCAAACCACTTACTCAAAGGGCTAAACTAGTCCTAAATGGAAGTGCTTCCATTTTCCAATGATACAATTAATAATCACACTACTTATAATTCTAATTCTGACTTTGACAAACTAGTGTGTGTGTGTGTGTGTGTGAGTGAGAAAGAGGATAAAGTGTTTAAGCTAATGAATGAAGGAGTGGAGTACCAAACATATGTTTTGGTGAATAAGAAAGATTTGATTATTTTTATTTCTAACACTGTTATGACAGGATTACAGGGATGTTATCTTGTTGATCATGTGAATGGTGATGTTGTAGACATCTATGGGAACATAGATATGATGGATGATAGAGTTAGTGCTTGGAACATGGTCTTTGATTGTAGGTACAAGATGCCAATGAATAGAGGATACAATTATGTTGCAGGTCATCAAAAAGCAATGACTAAAGATTGGAGGAAAACAAAGAAACTTCCTAATACTATGGACTTGGATTGATTTGATCCTTGGGAGTATAGTGCAGGGCACCCTGATGAAGACATGAAGAGAGGGTCACCTGGATGACTCATGAAAATTGAATGATCTACAAGATCAATATATTTGAATGAAATATAGCTTGAAGCCAATTTTATGTATTTGATGTAATAGCCTAAATTTATAAAGGCATGACAGTGTTGAATTGATGTAATAGGAGTTGAATGGCATAGGGGTTAAGGATGTAACCTTGTGGTCACTTGGTTGATCCAAGAATGAATGTAAGGGATAAGGACCTATATGGTCATCTAGGTCTATAATATGGCCATTAATGCCATTAACATCATGTAATTGCACTCAAAGTGCAAAGATGCCAAGAAGTTGTAAAGTTGTATTTCAATGCAATTATGGCCTATAAGGCACATGAGGGGTTATGGTTTAGTAAGGGTTAGAAAAGGTTATGTTTAAACCTTTTAAAATTCATTAGAAGAGATACTAGACTTATGTTCTTGATTTTACAACATTGGTAGTCAACTTGACAACACTTGTAATCCCATTTAGTTGTAACAATCGGTTTTAGACTATTTAGGGACAGTTAGATAGTTAGTTAGAGGTTGTTGTTAGTTTCTTTGAAGAGCAGAGTCTATTTCATGGTGGATCCACATGAGTGGAAGGACGTGTGGAGTTGGTGTGTGTAACAAACCATTTTCAAATGGTGTTCATTGAATAAACATAAACATAAACATTCTCTGCAAATAGTGTATTGTCTCATAGGGTATAATCAGAACAACAACAAATTCTAATGGTTGGATAGAACATGGTTTGGATTGGATGGAGGTGTAAAAACTTTTTTTTTTTTTTTTTACATGTTCATATCTTCATTTTAGTATTTTGATTGCATTTAAGGTAGATTAAATTAACTAGTGTTCTTGATTGTTCCTAGTTTGGGGTCATAGTCAATGCTTTGGTGTTGAAGTCTTCATAATGAAGTGACTCTCCCATCTTTGTGGATACTGTGATCCACCCAAAGAAAAAGAGGGTTTAAAACACCGATGTAAATTTTTAAACAAAATAGAACTAATACCTCCAAAGTGTAGGCCCCAAAATAAAATGCATCCTCTTCTCCCCTACTTCTGAGCCATTTGTAATGCAATCAAGGGAAAAAAAGCTTTTATCTCAATAATGCACCCAATAACCCCTATTATGATGGTTGTGAATATAATATGGCCCCTATGGCTTTTGGGAAGTTTGACGGGATAACACAAATATAACCTCGTGGCATAGGGTTTAACAATGAAATAAAATGAAATAATATGTAATCTTCGTTCCAAGATAATACCACCATTCACATCCAAAATAATGATGGCTATGATTATAACATAGGAATGAATTGAGAGATGCCCTTATAGGTGGTGTCCATGAGAGATGTGTAGGTGGTGTCAAGAGAATCCATTCTTCCTTCCTTCTGCTTTGTGTTGGAATAACAAAATAAAATAAAATGAAACTGCCTTTTCTAAAAGTTATATGCCCGTGCTGGTCGTAATTATGACCAACATGTCATGGTTGTCGCAATTCTAACCAACATGAGAATGGATTAAAAAAAATCAAATTTTTCCTTCTATAAACCAACCAAGCAAATCCATTTTAATGCTTGGTCAGAAATGTTGGTTGGGAATGTGGGTCAAATGTACTAGTGTTGGCCATACTGGATGTGTTTTTACATGAGTTTAGGGAGAAAATAGATGGTGAAAGGAAAAATAATAAGTATTGAGAAGGTGAAATTATTAAGTTAGAACCCATAGAAAACTTCAAAAAGAGAGTTCTTAAGATGACAAGTGATACAACTAAATTACATGGGTTCTCCATATACAGGTTCCCCACTTTACTTCCATCATCGTTCTAATCACATTTTCTTAGAATATAATTTTTGTGATGCTCTCTCTCTATTTTGATTTTAGAAATATGCCAAACCACCATTGTAGTTCCTAGCTCTTTGTTTACTGCATAATCTTCATTTTGATTTCTTACTTACATCTTGTTACACATAAAGATATGGTAGACTGTTATGCCATGAAGGCTAGACAATTCAAGGAATGACACATGTTGTATAGTGGTTTTTCCTCGTCCTTTTAAACCATAGTTTAAATATTTAAATCCTCTAGCACAATTTTACACTTGGGTTGGAATCTATATGGGAAATGGAAAATTTGTCAGTGACATTTCTTTTCATTGCTATTAGCTCTATAGGAGCTATTTTCTTTGCAAAGATTATGAAAAGGGTATTTGTTTTAATTTGTCATTAGGCGTTGCATTCTGTCTTGTTAAGTTGTCACCTATACTGCTCAATTTTCTTTTTTCTTCATGTTTTGAGGCATTTTCAATTCCATTTTTTATTCGGTAGTTGTGTCTTGATTGTGGTCTTTTTATTATGATTATGTTGCATCCTTGGTGGTGCTTCTATTGGACTCCATTCATTTTTATGTTCATGAAAACTCAAGTTCATCTTAAATGGAATGTAATAGAGTGGTAGTCTAAATTTGGTCATCTTTCTTTTAGCCCAACCAAGTATCTATACTTATGAACTATGAGGTTTTATTGCCATTAGTAGAGATTCAAAAAGATGTCACTATGTCTAGATATTTCTAGCTTACTAGAAGAACGTGATTTCTAATAGTGAACCACCCTTATATATATTTTCTTGTTTGAGTTTGAGTTTGTCATGGATTATTGTAATCTTTAAAACACAATTTTTTCCCTCTATTTTATTGCTAAAGAGTCAAGCTTTTGTTTGGAAACAAATTTGGCTATGTTTTAGAGTTTTGGCATGACTTTAATTAGTGCTGAGATTGATGAACTATAACTGATTTAGAACCTGAATCAAGAATCTATGATTAAAGATCACTGAGGAGTTGGTGATTAGATATGCAAGATGATTAAATCAATATTATGTTGTCATTGATGTCAACTAGTTTGACAGTACTTATCTTGTAAGTTACTATACTGAAACATCTGAAGAAAGGTGAAAGAAATGAAGAACAGAAGTATCTACATGAGGAAGATGGATATGTTATATGAGGATAAGGAATACACTGAGTAACTTTTTGATGAGTCTATGACTTGATGATATTGACTTTATTATGTTACATTCATCTATGATGAAGAATAGAGCTGAAAGACACAAAGCAGTGTTGTCGGTAAATGAAGCATTCCAGTATACACCAACAGAGTGTAGTGTATATTGAGCATAGTGTTAACCAAGCTTGTGTTCACCAACACATTTCTTTGTTAACCGAGCAGAACAAAAAGGAATTAAATGATTAGTTTAGCCAATAAATTGATGAGCTGGAACATGTATGAAATCTAGGTAACAGATAAGGTTTGTTATGAAGATCTATGGCTAACATAATTCAAGGAAGATCTAATGGAGCAGATTGAAACATGTTACCAACACATCAACCGAAGAAGGTTAAAGTGGAAAAATCAATGAATGAGATTAAGTGGCCAAATCTAATGGACAAAAAGAAAACAATTTACTCATCTATATAAGAGACATTGGTTTCATTGTTGAAACTATGCTGGAGGAAGAAGATACTGCAGAATTATCATGTGAACAAGTTTTTGTGCATTCTGATCATACTGGTTAGTGAGAACTGAACTACAGAACAATTACCGAGCTATAGAGAGTAATTACCGATGGATAGTAAGTTGATATAGTGTTGAATATGAAGTGATATATTGATTAGAAATATTTGTATGAGTTGAATATTGATCTGTAAACTACAATTGAAGTTGTATAAAGTCAGATCATCTACTATTGCATATTTAACCATTGTACACAGTTAAATCTCTTAACCAAGTGGACTAAGAAAGTCTTTTTATGTTTCATTCATAGAGTGAACATCGTTATCCTGTCAACCCTAGAGTGACTGATGGTTGGACGATAACTATTGGTTTAAAAACCTCTAACAAGGTCACACCTAACAATGTGTTTGTAACCTTTAACAGGGTTGGGTCTTCACCGACCTCACTTCAGATGAGTGAACATTTTTTGGGTTGCCAATCCCAGGTGGTTTTTCCCTTCATAGGGTTTCCACGTTAAATCTCTTATGTTATGTGTTGATTGTGATATTTGTTTATTATCATACTTTGCATATTGCGTGTTAGATTTGATCGGTAACTACTATAAGTTTTAGAATGATAATCGATAAAAGCATAGATAGTGAAATTATTTTGTGCTTACCGAGTAGCAGAAGTTGAAGAATTTGTTTTGGATTATACATTTTGTTTTGGGACACAAGATAATTGATTCACTCCCCTCTCAGCTATTCTAACAATTGGTATCAGAGCTATGGTTGCTTAGAAAAAAGTTTTAAGGACTCCAACACAAAGATCTCAAGATGTATAAGAGGGAAGTGCCAAAGCTAAACAAAGAGAACTTCATAGTATGGCAAAGCCGGATGAAGTTGCACATATCTGGAATTGGAAATTCTGCACTAGAACTAATGTAGAATGGCTACATTGAACTGACACCTGGTCCCTTAACCCTTGATCAACTGAAAGACATGCATGAACACAATATTACTATGATGGAACTTGTTGCTACCTATATCGATGCTGAATTTGAAGACATTAAGGGATGCACTACTGCCAAAGCCATGTGGGATAAACTGACTCTAATATATAGTGGAGATTTGAATGTTAAAAGAGCCAAAGCAGAAAGTATGAAGATGAAAGAAGGTGAGAACATTGTGCAATACTCAAACAGACTAAAAGAGGTAGTACACGCTATTAGAGCATCAGATGGAATAATTGAGAATGAAACAGTGATAAGCAAGATTCTCAGAACTTTACTGCCAATTTATGCAATCAGGATCTCTACAATTCATGAAACAAGATCTACATCCAACCTTACTCTTGACACACTGATTGGTAAGCTTACAACCTTTGAATTGAATAACTTTGACAATAGTGTTGTACCTTCTGTTGAATCCACTTTCATGTCTTCTTTGAAGATCGAAAAGTCTAGTAGTAGGAGTAATAAGAATAATGATAGTGATAGTGATACCGATGATGAACTTGATGAGCTTGAAGCTCTTATGGCCAGAAGGTTACCCAAAGGTAAAGGAAGGTATAGAGGTAAGCTACCTTTGGCATGCTTTAATTGTAAAGAAGTTGGCCACATTGTTGCTAGATGTTCAAATAAGAAAGATGATGATAGATCCAAAGACCAATCTGAAGGAAGCTATGGGAGAAGAGTCAATAGAGGCTACTAACACAACAATAGAGACAACCAAGATAGCTATGACAAAGGGAAAAAGGTATGTTACATAGCCAAAGATATTGAATCTAAATCTGATACTGATGATGATATAGAAGTAGTTTTTTTGCTATGAAAGATGACTCAGAGGAAAGTAGAAAGGAACCGGAGGACTATGGTAGATTCACTTACATTTAACATCCTGATTATCTACCGAAGTCGCAACTTGTGATAACCGGTTAGCAAGAAAATAACCTTGAGGAACAGGAAAGGGAAACCAATGAACAAGATGGAGCTACCGAGAAAGCACATGAACTTGAATAGGATGAACAAGAAATAAGAAATCAAGTACTGGCTAGTTTAGTTAGGAGACATCATCCTGAGATAGATTATTGGAGATAGACAAGCTGGCATGTAGACAAGAAGCAAAGCAAGACAAGGTACATGTCTAGTTTGTGAATTTGAACCAAAAAATGTGAAATTTGCATTAGAGAATGAAGAATGGGTTAATGCAATGAAAGAGGAAATAGAACAAATAGAAAAAAACAAAACTTGGTCCTTAGTACCCTGACCTAAAGATAAGAATGTTATCGATACTAAGTGGATATTCAGGAACAAACTGTATAAAAATGGTGAGTGACAAGAAATAAAGTCAGATTGGTATGCAAGGGATATGCATAGGAAGAAGGCATTGATTATGGTGAGACATTTGCACCTGTTGCTAGATTGTAAGGAGTTAGAATGCTACTTACTATTAGAAATAGGGAATACTGAGAGGGGGTGGGGGTGAATCAGTATTCTATAAACTTTATCTTTTGCCCAATTATGGATATAATAGATTATCTTTATACATGCATAACATAAGAAGCTAAACAACATGTGTAACAATAAATAACTCATAACACATTATTTTTTCTCGAGGAAACCTTGGCCAAGGGAAAACCCTGATGGGGATGGTACCCAGAAAGATCCACTAATCAAAAGTATCATGTTAATGATGTTGACCCTGTTAGGAGTCTATTACAAGCATATAGTGTATCAGTCCCGATTAAGGGACTATAGGCCTTGTTAGAAGCCTCAACCCTGTTAGGAGTTGTAGTACAAAATGTGATTACCAGATGAGCCCACTGCCCAAACAAGTAATGTACAATATACACTAATTAAAAAATAGGTTAAGGTACATAACCTTATACTACTTGCATCAATATCACTTCACTGCTCTTTCACTATTGCTATTACATATGCTTCATATACTTCACATCATATTACTTGCTGCTTGTTACAATTACTACTTCTCTTTACAATTACAATTAAATTTACATTTATACCAATAAATTTAACAAAGATTTAACATCTAGTATGTCATCCCTTTATATTGTTAAGTCATTATTTTGATAAACAAAATAATCCCTTAACTCTTTACTAGTTCTGTCTTCATATTCTGTCCTGTTGCCTTCACACTGTCTTCAGTAAAAATGTCATAACTTCTTCTGTACATGTCGTACTAACTTGTGCTTTGAGATGGGTGATCAATAGACATCATAGAGTCTATGTTCAAGTGCACAAGCACTAAAATTACTCTAGGTGATGTCACAAACAAAAATTGTATCTAGGTTCATTGGTAAAACATTGTCTCACACTTAGACAAATTTGCAATGTGCTCTGTCATACTTTCTCTTTGACTTGTGCAATCTTCATGAGGATCATATGTTTCCATAATGACAACATATATACAATCAACTTATCCAAATTGCCAACAATCTCTCCCTTTGTCATTGGTGGCAACATATGAGAAAATTGGCTAAGTGTACAACTCAAAAATCTCAAAATTGTTCAAAACTGTGGCCATAGTATAAAATGCATACTATCCTTATAACTCCTCAAAAAATTATTTCCTCTAATATATTATTCCCCCTAAGAGTAACAACCCTTATCATATATTATCAATTTTCTTCTATATATCTCCCCCCCTTTGACAACAATGACAAAATAAGGTAGGGAGGGTCACAAAATTGTATCACAAAAAGATTATACCTCAATTTAATTATTGCAAAGCCAGTAGGCTTGCAACATAATATGCAAAATCTATCTTCATGGCTTCAATCTCCTTTTCCCATGATTTCTTAATGGAATTTGCCACATTAAGTAGTGCGCTCAGTCCATAAGAAGCAATTTCACATGCTTGGAGGTTTTCAAAGTTAAATTTCTAAAAAGATGTCTTTGCTGAAAGACAATCTTCCAACTGTTCTTCAATTATGCTCAGCTTCATAGAAACATGCTCTCTCAAAATAGTATATCTTCTCAATTTCCTATCTTTTTCATCTTGTACAACTCTGATTTCATCATAAAATTGCCTAACTTTCTTCTCAACATTACAAACCTTCACATTAGGACTAGATAGAAATTTTGTTTCATTTAGAATCTCTGCTTCCTTCAACTTTATCTTCTGATCTTCCTCAGCTGTCAAAGTCTCTGATTTTGTACACTGTATGTACAAATATTTTCCTATTTCCAAATGCTTCCTCAAATCTTTGATACAGATATCAAGAGTATTGATATCATTGCTGATGTACTGACTGATGTTCAAAAGCATTCTAGCCTCATAGTCTTCTTGTGCTTTCACTTTTGCAATGTCAGCTAGGTTTGTGAATTCATTATCAAAGGTACTCATTACCTTATTTGCCTTCTCCATAGGGTCTACTTCAGAAATTTGTGTAGTCACAATACTTTGTAACTTCTCAGTTAGTTCCTTTAGACATCCTTCAAGACTCTTCACCTTCTTATTCTTACCAATTATTTTGTTTAAGGATGTAATCAGTTCCAACTGATCATCATCATCTACTTCTTTTCCCAAATGCTCAATCATAGAGCCAATTTGAGTCTTCTTTCCAATCTCAGGAGTAAGATTGATATCTTCTTTGGTGGGAAGGGGAACTTTTTCTTCTACAACTGGTGGTTCCACAACAATGGTCTCTATCATCTCTTCTTCTTTTGTAGCTTCTTGTTCCTCAAAGGCCGAATTGTCAACAATGTTCTCCAAATTCTTGAATACATTTTCATTAGTACCCAAGGTGATTTGTGTACCTTCCACATTCATTATTTCATCTTCAATATTAATAGCTGGAGAAGAGGGAATGTCCTCTTGTACTTTCTCACCTACTTGCTCTGCTTCAACTGATGATTCTCCAACATAATCTGCCATAACCTTGATAATTACTTGTTCAGTCTTAGAGTTTACTTCTTCATACCTGCCTCCCATAATCTGAATTATTCTCCTTTTGGTTCTTAGATGGGTGCTTAGGGCCTTCATAATCTGGTTGAAATGAGCTTCATCTCTTATCTCACAAATTTTCCTCACAAGCTTTTCTCTGATAGCTGTCTCTTCATCTGATGCTCTCTTCTTTCTATTCAGAAGTTTTTTATAAAGATCATCAGGTATTTGTCCTTGAATAGTATCAAACTTCTTGCTAGTCAAGATCATATGCTTCACAACTACATTCTCTAAATTAAGTCTATTAGTATAATCATAAAGATCATAATATTTGTTCATTCTTGAAAAGTCACCATTCTCAATAATCTACTCATTAAACTTTTCAACTTTTGGTTTCCAAGCTTTCTTCTTTGTAGTGACATCATCTTTAACCTCTGCAATCTTTCTTGGTACTGGTTGCACTAGAATTTTATGCCTCTTTCCTGGTCCAGTGGCACTCTCCTTAACTCTTTTCCTAGGTTTGGAGGAAGTGGATCTAGTAGACATCTTTGTTTCTATGTCCTTCTCAGGTACTTCCACTTTCACCTTTACTTGTGGTTCTTCCTGTGGCATTGCAATTGATGATAAAGGAGGGATAGACAAAACTTCCTTTTGTCCAATCTCTCTAATTTTTGTTGCTGTCTGCTTTGCTACCAAAAATTCTCTCTTTGTCATTCCTGTATCCTTTAAGATTTTCTTAATGGTGCTCTCAACTCTCTTCTTAGACTATTCCTCTTCAATTAGAATCTTTGCAGAGTTGAAGTTCTCCTCAAAGGTTCCAAACCTGTTACACTAAGTGTCCAACTTACACTTCAGTAGTTTGCTAACATATTCTTCAGCTTCTACCTCAGATATTTCATGGCCAAGAGGGTCTATGAACTCTGTTCTAGGCTCTACTACTTCAATATAGGTAAGGTCAGTATCCACCATAAAACATATATCATCTTTGTATTTGTCAACAAGAGACTTAGGGATCCTTGATCTGCTAGACACAATATTCTAAGATGTCTTAATAACAAGTACTACACTCTCATTAAATCTGTCAATAACATGCTTTCTATATACTACATTAATCCTTTCCATTGTAGTTTGTCCATCATTCCGATCATTTCCTATGGTGTAAGGAAATCTCCTCAAAAGATGAAAGAACATGTATGTGATCAGAGATGAGAACCTAAACTGTGTATACTTAGTTTTCTTGATCTTCTCCAAGTTCTCAAACAATTGAATTCTAAGAATTTCACACATATCAACTGGTACCCTGTCAACACACATAAGATAAGCTGCATGTACCATTCCAGCTGCCATGTCATCTTCTCTTGAATTAGCACAAAACTTAGTAGTTAGGATCTTGCATATGTATCTCACATCAACTTGTTTGATCTTGCTAATCACAATTCCTCTACCATTATAAGATGAATTAGTGTTGTCAATGACTATTTTTCTCATGTTTTTCTCATTAAAAGGAATAGCTCTTATCTTAGATAATCCAGTGACTTCATGAATCAAATCAGCTATAATATCTATCACTCTATCCTCTAGCCAAAACTTTCCATTATGAATTCTACTCAAAATGATCTTAGTGCATTCTTCATTATCAAATTCATATTGTAATCCATATTTGACAATTTCATTATGTTCCAAGTGTTCAAAACCTATTTTCAGTGTCATATCCTGATTGTACATCTTCTGATATTCATCTGTAAAATCACTATCATTTATTGTCTCTAGTTTGCATCCAAGATAACTCCTGACATTCTCTAAATGTAAAAATCCATCTAGTACGGATGACAATGCAAACCTGGGGTCTTCTTCCAATGGTTCTACTGATCCCTTTTCAATTTAGGTCTATTCTTGTCTCTGACATTGTGTATTAATGAAGCATCCATGATTTCTTCAAATGCCTTTACTGATTCAAAGATTTGTCAAGTAAAATACCTCAAATTCATGATTTTAGGGCTTGCGTAGATTCGGTACACAATTCTTTTCCAAATCCTTGCAAAATGCTTTCTATCACTGCTCTTTGATCTCCTTGACACTTGATTTCACTTTGATGATCAAATAATACCGATCATAACCTTTTATTAATTCAATCTCACTTAGATCTGACATCACATTCAATTCTATTGCTGCTTCTTTCCAAAAAGTTGTCTCTGCTATCCTACAAAACTTAAAACTTCTTGCGATCTCGTAAAACATAATATTTTTCTTTGCACTCTTAACCATAGCATTAGAATATCATAAGCTACCTTGCATTAATTGTGCAAGACTCAATTCATCATATATCTACTTCTATACTAAATCTAAGTTCCTATTCTACTATAATTTACATGAATTAAGTACTTTGAGATAGGTCAAGTAAAGATTCATTCTTACCTTTCAATACTTCACCTTCCTGATTACCTTCAGTGTTGATTATGTCTCCTTGATTTGCGCTTTTGGTAAACTTTACTTCATCAGAGTTACTGCAGCATCCTTTCTGAATATTACTAGCATCTTCATTTCTTCTTGCATGATTCCTGGGGTTAGGATTAGGATGAAAAACTCTATTGTACATTCTTCAAAACTTTGTTGTATGTCCAATCTTGTTACATATCTAACAAACAATTCCATTGTTTCCATATCTTGGTCTAGGTTGATTGATTTGTGATCTGCAGTTTCTAGCAATGTGTCCAACCTTGTTGCATCTATAACATACTACTCCACATCTTCTATTCATATCTTCAATAGGTTTCTTAGCTGCATTGTTAGTATTCCTAAACATTCTACTACCATCATTATTCACATTAAATTTAGGTTTCCTACATTCAATAGCTCTATATCCAAAACCATGACAATTGTAACAATAACCATTAAGAGGTTTAAATTGTTTACCTGTGCAATCTCTCTTCATATGACCAATAGTATTACAAGAAAAACATCTACCTTTGAATTCTCTTTGCATACCATTAGGTGATTCCTCTTGCTTTGGTGATTCTCCTTCTTTAGGTATATCTTCAGATTTGTTGATCTCATCAGGCTTCTTCTCATCCATGCTTTCAGATATCTTCAGATTTGGTTCCTTGACTTCATCATTTTCTTTGAAAGTGTTGAATCCAAGGCCAGTCTTATCATAGAATGGTTTCTAATAGGATATTTGTTCATCAATATTCTCACTAGTTGAATATAGCCTTTCTAGTTGTTGTTTGGATTGAGTTAGTTCACCTTTCACAATCTTATTGTATTTCTCAAGTTCAAATGTTACTTTAGAAAGTTTAGATTTCAGTTCTTCATTTTCAGTCTGTAGACTTTCATTCTCAGATTTTAGATTTGCTTCATTCTTGCCATTTCCATCTTTCAAACTAAGCTTCAAATTTTCTATCTTCAATTCATGCATAAAGATCTCATTTTCTTTTTCCATATTGTCATCACAATCTTCAATAAAAACTTCAGATTCTTTTTCAGATCTCAGATCTTCCAATTTGTTTTTCAATTTCTCAATGAGGTTCTTTGCATCATCATACTTTCTTTTCAAAGTATCTTTTTTAATAGTAAGAAAGTCAATATGTTCAAGAGCTTCTTCAAGATTTTTTTGTAGTTGATCCATATCCATAGAGATTTTACTAAAGTTTCTAGGCTTTCCTTGAATGATTCTTTTTCGAGTAACTAAGCTCTGATACCAATTGTTGGAAATAGGGAATACTGAGAGGGGGGGTTGAATCAGTATTCTACAAACTTTATCTTTTATCCAATTATGGATATGACAGATTATCTTTATACATGCATAACATAAGAAGCTAAACAACATGCATAACAATAAAGAACTCATAACACATTATTTGTTCTCAAGGAAACCCTGGCCAAGGTAAAACCCTGGTGGGGATGGTACCCACAAAGATCCACTAATAAGAAGTATCTTGTTAAGGATGTTGACCCTGTTAGGAGTCTATTACAAGCATATTGTGTATCAGTCCCGATTAAGGGACTATAGGCCTTGTTAGAAGCCTTAACCCTATTAGGAGTTGTAGTACAAAATGTGATTACTAGATGAGCCCACTGCCCAAACAAGTAATGTACAATATACACTGGTCTAGTAATCTATTACAAGCATATAGTGTATCAGTCCCGATTAAGGGACTATAGGCCTTGTTAGAAGCATCAACCCTATTAGGAGTTGAAGTACAAAATGTGATTACTAGATGAGCCCATTGCCCAAACAAGTAATGTACAATATAAGTATATGTACATAACCTTATACTGCTTGCATCAATATCACTTCACTACTCTTTCACTATCACTATTACATATGCTTCATATACTTCGCATCATATTACTTGCTGCTTGTTACAATTACTACTTCTCTTTACAATTACAATTACATTTACATTTATACCAATAACTTTAAAGAAGAGTTAACATCTAGGATGTCATCCCTTTATATTGTTAATTCATTATTTTGATAAACAAAATATCCCTTAACTCTTTACTAGTTCTATCTTCATATTCTATCCTGTCGGCTTCACACTATCTTTGGTAAAACTGTCATAACTTCTTCTGTACATGTCATACTGACTTGCACTCTAAGATGGGTGATCAATAGACATCATAGAGTCTATTTTCAAGTGTGCAAGCATTGAACTTACTCCAGTCGACATCACAAACAAAAACTGTATCCAGGTTCACTGGTAAAACATTGTCTCACACTTAGACAAATTTGCAATGCGCTCTATCATACTTTCTCTCTGACTTGTGTGATCTTCATGAGGATCATATGTTTCCATAATGACAATATCTATGCAATCAACTCAGCCAAATTTCCAACACTTACATATGTTGTACGTAAGAAATTTAAAGGTTATCAAATGGATGTGAAGTCAGCATTTCGAAATGGTATACTTAAAGAAGAGGTCTACATAGAACAACTTGAAGGATTCGTTGATCTAGAAAATAAAGACATGGTATGTAGATTACATAAAGCTTTATATGGTTTGAAGAAAGCACCAAGATCTTGGTATGAAAGGCTACATACTTACTTGTTAAGTATTGGATTTGTTAGAACTAGTGAGAACAACAATTTGTACATGAAAGGTGATACTGATGACACTATTATTATTGTTGAGATATTTGTTGATGATATTATTTTTGGAGGTCAAGATTGTATATGTAAATATTTTTTTGATGAGATGAGAAAAGAGTTTGAGATGTCTATGTTCGAAGAGATTAAATTATTTCTAGGACTACAAGTGATTCAACAAAATGATGAGATATTAATCTCACAATCTAAATACATAAAGGAAGTCTTGGAGACATTTGACATGGAAGATGATAAACCTATGGGAACACCAATGGCTACTGGATGTAAATTTACAAAGGAAGATGAAACTACAGAGGTAAACTAGACACTTTACCGATCCATGATTGGTAAGCTAATGTATGTAGTTCACAGTAGACCTGATCTAGCACATGTCATGGGAATTGTTGCTAGATTTTCTGGTAACATAGAGAATCACACATGATTGCTACTAAAAGAATCTTAAGATACCTAAAAAAGATAGATGATTATGGATTATGGTATCCTAAGGAAGGTAAGTTTGAACTAAAGGTCTATACTGATGCTGATTGAGTTGGAAATGTGGATGATAGAAAAAGCACCAATGGAGGATAATTTTTCTTTGGTGAAAGACTTGTAACCTAGACAAGTAAAAAGCAAGCTTGTATTTCTTAGTCTACAGCTGAAGCAAAGTATGTTGCTACTACTACTAATTTCTCAAACATTACATATATTAAGCAAGTGTTGGAAGGAATGAATGAGGTAATCACTGACCCAGTGATTATATATTGTGACAACACCAGTGCTATTAATATTTCAAAGAATCCAGTGATGCACTCTAAGAAAAAGCATATATCAATTAAGTATCACTACTTAAGAGAAAAAGTGCAAGAGAAGCAAGTGAAATTAGAATTTGTTACATCTAAAGAACAACTTGCATATATCTTTACAAAGCCTATACCGAAGGACATATTTGAATACTTGAGGACTAGACTTGGGGTCCGTCCCCTGTCTACTGATCACTAATGTAATCTGGATGTTGCATCAGCTTAATCTTATCAGAAGATCACACATGCTGATGTAGCATAGTTCACACTTTGGATAATGTTCAAGGTTGTGATTAAGTTTGAAGAACTAAAATAGATTGGGATATCAGTATACAGAGATATAGAGACTATATTGGACAATAGAGAGTTACTTAGCTACTACAGAGTTGATTATTTATTTATTTCTTTGGCATTGTTATCAAAGGGAGAGATAAATAATATGAACAAAAACATGCACCAATGAGGACTATCTAAGAGAGAGATAATCTAAAAGGAACATAACATTTAAGATCAGTTACAGAGAAAAGAAGCAGGAACCTGAGAGCTGAAAAGATCATATCTACAGAATGTCAAAGCTGTATTTTATAATGCTATTAGTAATGCAGTGATTAAACATATTAAGCTAGGGAGAGCTTGCACAACATTTGTTCACAGAGTTGTAGAATACATGTTTGGTATGTGTATGGTACACTTCATATTACTTGAGTTGCCATAAATGCCAAAGGGAGAGATTGATGAACTACAACTGATTTAGAACCTAAATGAAGAATCTATGATTAAAGATCAATGAGGAGTTGGTGATTAGATATGCAAGATGATTAAATTAGTATTATGTTGACATTGATGTCAACTAGCTTGAAAGTACTTATCTTGTAAGTTACTATACCGAAACATCTAAAGAAAGGTGAAAGAAATGAAGAACATAAGTATCTATATGAGGAAGATGTATATGTCAGATGAGGATAAGGAATACACTGAGTAACTTATTGATGAGTCTATGACTTGATGATATTGACTTTATTATGTTACATTCATCTATGATGAAGAATAGAGTTGAAAGACACAAAGCAGTGTTGTCGGTAAATGAAGCATTTCAGTATATACCGATGAAGTGTAGTGTATACCGAGCACAGTGTTAACTGAGCTTGTGTTCACCAACACATTTCTTTGTTAACCAAGAAGAACAGAAAGAAATTAAATGATTAGTTTAGCCTATAAATTGATGAGCTGGAGCATGTATGAAATCTAGGTAACAGATAAGGTTTGTTATGAATATCGACGACTAACATAATTCAAGGAAGATCTAATGGATTAGATTGAAACATGTTACCAACACATCAGCTAAAGAAGGTTAAAGGGGAAAAATCAATGAATGAGATTAAGCAGAAAAATCTTATGGACAAAAAGAAAATGATTTACTCATCTATATAAGAGACATTGGTTTCATTGTTGAAACTATGCCAGAGGAAGAAGATACTGCAAAATTATCATGTGAACAAGTTTTCATGCATTCTTATCATACTGGCTAGTGAGAACCGAACTACAGAACAATTATTGAGCTATAGAGAGTAATTACCGATGGACAATAAGTTGATATAGTGTTGAATTTGAAGTGATATATTGATCAGAAAGATTTGTATGAGCTAAATATTGATCTGTAAACTATAATTGAAGTTGTATCAAGTCAAATCATCTACTGTTACATATTTAACCATTATACACAGTTAAATCTCTTAACCGAGTGGACTAAGAAAGTCTTTTTATGTTTCATACATAGAGTGAACATCATTATCCTGTCAACCCCAGAGTGACTGCTGGTTGGATGATAACTGCTGGTTTAAAATCCTCTAACAAGGTCACACCTAACAGTGTGTTTGTAACCTTTAAGAGGGTTGGGTCTTCACCGACCTCACTTCAGAAGAGTGGACATTTTTTGGGTTACTGGTCCTATGTGGTTTTTGCCTTCACAGGGTTTCCATGTTAAATCTCTTGTGTTATGTGTTGATTGTGATATTTGTTTGTTATCATACTTTGCATATTGCATGTTAGATTTGATCGGTAACTACTATAAGTTTTAGACTGATAATCAGTAAAAGCACAGACAGTGAAAGTATTTTGTGTTTACCGAGTAGCAAAAGTTGAAGGATTTGTTTTTTATTATACATTTTGTTTTGGGACACTGGATAACTGATTCACCCCCCTCTCAGTTATTCTAATAGAGATAACTTAGAAATTTCTTACTCTTTGATCAAATTATAAACTTAAATTATAGAGAAGGTGTTCCTATTTTATATGGCTTCTAAACCTCCTGTAGTAACCTTAGGAAATGGAATTGTAGACATTTTCCAGGAGCATCAAAAATACAATTTACCAATAAATGGAATAACTCAAAATAGAAACTGTAATTTGAAAGTTATGTCATATTTTTGGCAGTAAGAAAGATAATCGTTACTCTTAAGTCTTCTTCATTTAAAAAAAATGTTTCTACTATTTAGTTTGGGAGAAGAATCCCACAGTAGATTGTAAACTTAAAAACACTTTGAATTTAGTATGTATTCATTTAAATGGAATATTTTATCGAATGATGGATTGAATAAAAGAAAAGGGCTGGGATAAACTTGGCATCATTAATTCTCTCCAAGTACTCAATAATATTTAATTTTGAGTACTGAAAGTATATATAGTAAATAATGATGCAAACTATTTATTGTGTAAGAAACACTGCATTACTTTTCAATGCTATAACTATGAAAGGGATAAAGCTCTATTTTGTTTATTTTATGATCATTTCACTTAGAAATAAAAGACCTATGCTTATGTGTAAACTTATTTTTTATTTATCTTCTCATTGAGTGGTGATGTGTATATAAATTTTTTGTATGACTAATTATTTTGTGGACATATGGCCATGCCTACACTATTACAAAATTGTAGGCTCTTGAAGAATATGATCACATTTCATATAGGAAATATATATAAATATATCTAGAAGAATTTAAAGTAATTGAGGTTTGTCTATGTTGATGTATGCATGAATGTAGTTTTGTGTTTCTCCATGCTCAAGAAATGAATGTGCCTGTATGAAGGGAATATTTTAGTTTCTTGATATTCTCATCTGTGTATTTAGAGAATTAGACATTTAGGAAGTTGAGAAATTTTTTTATTAATATCTATTCTAAAATTAAATGAATGGTTGTATTTATGAAGCTATCTTTGCTTGTTCTAAATGAGCTGGAACTGAAAACTTGAGATGTTTATACTATTGGGGAAGGATGTTGTTTAATCCTATGTTGAATAATCATGCTTGATAATTATGATGTTATTGATAACATTTGAATAAACATATGCACAATTCCATTACTTCAGTCAGTTTTACTTTGTTAGACTGCTTCTAGTTGGGTTGAGTATCTTTCATGTCAAGAAAGATTTCGAGGAAGCATAACTACTTCGTGGTAGGGCAGAAATGCACTCCTACAATATTCTCACCCCTGATATTTTGTGTGAAAGAAACAGGTGTCTGGAGCTCTTTTCGGGAAGGTCTTCATCTTTAGCATTATGAGTTATCTATTGTAATAACATTTGCAAACTTATGTTAGTCACTTAAGTTTGTATTATTGTTGCACTTTGATGGTTTGTTCGAAGTTTCTTTTTCTATGTTGTTTCGAAGAGATGGTTGAAACTGTTAAATATTTTGATGTATTATTTCATGTGACGTATTGGGGTGCATTCATAGTTGGTCGACACTCTTCTTGATTATGGTCTCATGTGTCGCTTAATCTATTTGATAGTTTTGGTTGAACCTTGTATTCTTTCTTTTTAATTCAATGGAAATTACTTTTTGTCTTGTTGTCATGAGGTTTTGACATTTGACTTAGTTGACTGGCTCCCTTGTTTTACAAATATTGTTGATGTGGTATTTGTGTCAGAAGGTCAGTCTTTACATGATGAAATTTAAATATTATGAACAACCTTATTCAACATCGGTGTAATTAATTTATAACTAACAATGAAATCAAATGATTAAAAAAATTCTATAAAATATCTAACAATTTTTCAAGTGGCATTCACTACAGAAATAAAATAATTATTATATTTCTAATTCTAAAGTAATTGTTAGCATATGCAACTGTCAATGGCCAATATATTGATTGTATTAAATTTTATGTTTTGTTATATTCTTGGTTGTGCCACATTGTTTGAGAGTTCCAATCTTTTGTTTTGAAGTCATAATGATTTGTGTAGTCGCTATACAATTGTTGATTTCAATGGTTTATTGTTATTTATATGCCAATGTTTTCACACTTGTTGTCATAATGGACAAAGAAATTTTATAATTGTATATGGTTATTGGTGTGAAAAAATAAGTAACTAGCTATTGCATCTTGGTGTCCAATAATTATATCAAAGAGTGGTGCAAGTTTAATTAATATCAATTGTAGTATATTTTTGGTATAGACTTGTATATAGAAAATGAGGTCAATGGGAAGACCATTTTTCAAAATGGACATGAGTAATCCAAATATCATTAAAAATAGAGAAACTATGCAGAAATTAGTTTTTAAATATTGAAAAAATAACCCAATAATATCAAAACCATAAACAATAATTGATATGGGGATGAACACACCTGCAAATGTGAAATATCTTCCACAAGTATGTAGTCTCTGCAACACACAATGAAAAAGTCTCGATTATCGATAAAAACTTATATTTGCAATAGGGATGAGAGAGAGAGAGGAGATAGACAAAGAAATAACAGGATAGAGACAAAGGGATATATAGAAGAAGAAATATGGATAAATAGAGATAGAGATGCAAATAGATATATGCGTACAAGTATGGAGAGAGAGAGAGAGAGAGTTCATATAGGAAATGATAGTTAGAGGGATAGGGAGATATATAGAGCTAGATATGGAGAGAGGTAGAGAGAGAGGGGGGAGAGTGATGAGGCTAGTACCCCAAGACATAGAAGAATAAAAAATGAATAATATTTATATTATGTAAAAGGAGAGATTCTAATGAAGGGTGCTCCCCTTAATACCAAAAACACATAATAGAAACAGAAAAACAACAACAATATGCAAGATCAAAAAATTGGCTTCTTATTATCTCCACAAATGTGGAATTAAAAACTTTCAAAATTACAATATGCAAAGCCACATGGGCATTCCCTTACAATATTCAGTAGGACAAAGCCTCGAATTATTATCTAGATCTACCATCCAAAACTATCCCAAACTACCTAAGACAATACTACAGACCTTTCTTATATAGGCAATTTCCACTGCTCGAGAAGGTTCTAAAAATTTAGCCCTTTAGGCCGACTAAACATAGAATTATTTATTTTTCACAATTATTACAATAGGGTCGGCTCAAAAGAAATACAAAAATATGAATTTAGGTAACCCAACTTTCGAAGGCCATAACTTTCTAACCGTAGCTCTATTTTTCTATTGTAACCACTTTTTGGAAACTCGATGATGAGATCTACAACACTTGACATGCAGTAGTGCTAGTCAGCAGGGGTCGATTGTGATCCGGAGCCTCTAAGGCCTTCAAAATTGACCTCAAAGATTTCATACCCAAAAACCTCAATAACTTCACCAATACTGATGATGTGACAATGAAACTCAACTGGTAGGCTAAAATGACTGAGATGAACCTCCAACTATGAAATCAGAACATTCCGAGATCATATGACCAACTTACTAAAAATAGTAAGTTTCTATAAATAGTAGCTCTACACAAGATAGCCATTATTGAAAAGCAAATAGAAATATTTTTGGGTGATGCAAGATTGCTCTTACACCCGGGGTAATTTGAGAAGTGACCCTATCACGAATTAGGTGTGCAGAGGAAAACCAAGATGGTTAACCTCCTCCTTTGCTAGCCATGATGAATCTTCAATAGGTCATCCTTTCCATTTACCAAATACTCTTCATATGCCATGATTATGTAGGTTTTAGGTGCATTTGGAGCTTTTGAAGATATTGAAGACTTGTTGCTTTCATCATTTAGTTGCATACTTGCTTTCTTAGTTGCATAATCATGGCATTCATAGTATAGATTTTCTTTTATGCAATAGAATAAGCTCACATAGCTTAAATAGGAAGGCTTTGTAACACTTGTTATTTCCTTTCATAGATTAGTTGCATTGTACTTTCCTTTCATAGCTTAGATTGTATTCTCATTTAGATTTGCATTGCATTGCATATTTGATTCTTGGAGATATTGGCATTGTTGCCCTTGTCTTCACTTGAATCTCTCATTGTATGGTTGACTAGCAAGGTCACAAGTTTGTAGCTCTAGCTAAGAGCAAATTTATCATAGTCCCTTGCAACTCCATGCATTGGAAAAGGAGGAATCCAACCAAGCGTTAGTTGACATCCACGAGGGCATTTGCGGTGGACATTCTAATGGTCTTGCCATGGCCCGAAGGTTGCTTAGGGCAGGATATTATTGGCCCACAATGCAAATAGACGCAGTCGCCTTTGCTAAGTCATGTGAAAAATGTTAGAAATATGGAAACCTGATTCATGCTCCAGGTAGGGCGCTGATCCCTTCTATTTCTCATTGGCCATTTCAGCGCTGGGCCTTTGATCTGGTTGGGCAAATTCATCCCAACTCATCAGGTGGCCATAAGTTCATTATTACTGCCACTGACTACTTCACAAAATGGGTGGAAGCTGTGCCACTTTCTGTTGCTTCAGGGAAGACTATCTCCTTGTTCATCTTGAATCATATTATTTTCCGATTTGGAGTGCCTTCTGAGATTATCACTGATAACGGAGGTCAATTCAAGAATAAGGACCTAAAGAATTTATGCAAAAAGTTTAAAATCAAGCAACATTGGTCCTCCATCTATTTTCCACAGGGAAACAGATAGGCAAAATCCTCTAACAAAACTATTCTTAAAATTCTTTATAGGACAGTACACAAGAATGGTAGGGATTGGCACTTACAAATCAATCCAGCACTATGGGCTTACAGAAAAAGTATTCGCACACCTATAGGAGCCACTCCTTTTTCTCTCACCTATGGCGCTGAAGTGGTATTTCCTTTAGAAGTCAAGATACCATCACTTAGAGTCTCACTCAAAGGTTTGATTACAGATGAGGATTACCGCGCCATGAGGTTACAAGAACTAGAACTTCTAGATGACAAGCGTAAGGCTTCCTTTGATCATATGAGAGTGTACCAGAAGTGTATGTCCAAGGCATTCAACAAGAAGGTTCACCCTAGAGAATTTCAAATAGGTGATCTTATTTTGTGAGAGAACCCTAAGAACCAACAGAACAAAGAGCAAAAGGGCAAGTTTGAACCTAACTGGCTTGGACCATATGTCATCACAGCTGCTTTTGGTACTGGTGCATATTTACTGTCAGATCCCGATGGAGAACAGCTCCCTGACCCCATCAACATTGTGCACCTCAAGAAGTTCTATCCTTGATGCCCATTCTGTCTGGGGGCATCCTTTGTACATATTTATTGATCCTAAAAAAATACCAAAAAAATTGATATATATTGCTGAAAAAAATCCTAAAAAGCATATAAAGTCCTGAAAAAATATAAAAAATTCAAAAAATTCAAAAAAATACAAAAATAAATAAATAAATAAATAAATAGAAAAAGTGCCTTGGTGAAAACTTGGAAACAGGCGCCTTGGTAGCAAAAATACAAAAAAATGAAAAAAGAAAAAATTGCAATAAAAATCCAAGTGGTGAAAACTTGGAAATAGGTGCTACTTGAGGCCTTTACACTCCTATTTGTTAGCATGCGTCCTCGACACTAAGCCTTTCCCTCATGCCTTGACCTTATTTGGCTTAGTCTAGAATTGGTCTTTGTCTTTGTCTAGGGGGCATAACTGTTAGCGTTGGTCCTTTAGGTATGTTTGTCTCTTGGGGCATTTCACAACAGGTGTTTTTCAACACCACCCCAAACAGTGTTTTTCAACACTACCCTTGTGTCGAGTGTTTCTTAACACTTATCAGGTGTCTTACCCAACAGTCTCATATGATGCGATATCTCTCACTCAGCAGGTGGGATACTCAAAGTTTGACTCTATGACCTACACACACGCACTTAAACAATCAACTTGTTGAGATATGTTGACTTTATTTTTTTGTGTGCTGTCTATGAAGATTTTTTTGATGAGTGGTCTCTCCCTGAGAAGTTTTCGATGATGCATAGCTAGAAGACTGAGGGTATGAGAACATGTTTTATTTCTTTATCTACTTATGGGTATATTTTGTTGGTCCTAACTGTTATGAGCATTTATGCTGGTCCTACTTGACACTATGAATTGACAAGGTATTATCCTTGACTATTTTATGCGAGTGCATGCTTCTAGCTATCCTAATTTTTATGTGTCTTGATACAAGCATAATCTCACCATATCAAACTTAGGTAATCTCACTGCATTAGTCATCTTGACTTACATGTCTTTGATGCCTAGGTGGGATTCCCACATGTCTATCTGATAAAGATCATATTCATATCCACATAGTTATGCTAGTGTGCATTGTATGATCTTACGATGCTACCAATAATGCTCGATGATGATAATTAGATGTCTATAAGCGTTGTGACCTTGCAAGTCAACCACTTTCATAGTAGCTTGCATTTTTAGGGTCATGATAGTCTAGTTTTGCATTTCTTGCATATGGAGAGAGCTCTCCTTTTCATCTTACATGGACCTATCAATCGACTGCGCTCACCTTTCCTTCTTCTTGATCATGTCTTTCACTCCTTGTCCTTTTCATCTCGAACCTATTCCTGTTCATCACAAGGGGTTAATCATATCATCATATCTATATCAAAACTTTCATTTTCAAGAAACATGAGTCTATATCATACACATGAGAATTAAACATACATCTATGAGAGAGAACATACATAAGCATATACATAAGCATTTTGAGCAAAATGACAAGATAATATACATGAACTGATACATCCATCACAAGAGAGACATAAACACATGATACAATCAAACATCCAGTAATCTCATATATACATCAATGTCATGATACAGTATACAAATGGGATCCCATAATCTGGATCAATGTCTCAAGATATGTATAAACATCTATCAACCTAAGACCTAACCCTAGGACTTACTACCACCCTCGTGAGGAGCTCGTGGTGGTGGAGGCATGGCTCTCCTATCAAGTACTGCATATGATACCCCTACCCTCTGAGAGTATGATGGTGCTCTCTCACCCTTTGGAATGGCCTATAGGTAGAGTCCATGATAGTATGCCACTCTCACTGACTCCCATCAAATCTCTAGCGCATCTGCCTGTGCCATCGCCTCACAGCGTGCTATCTCTACCCTGAGATTGGCTATCTACTAATCTCGCTCTGCTCTTATATCTAGTAGTTGCTGGTCTCTCACTACTATGGTAATTTGGAGCTATTGCATCTCAGACTCAAGAACCTGTATCCTCACTCTCAGCTCATCTCCACCCGCAAGCTGGTCCTACTGTGCCTCTGCCTGCTGACGAGCTGGTCTCACCTCATCCTCGAGTGTCGATGATCTCTATCCCCATGACCATTTCTGGCCACCTGATCTTGATCCCTCTCCTCTCTCCATCCTCCTCCCTCTCCCCCTCCCACCATCTCCTCCATTCCCTTTGTCCCCTCCATCCCCTCCGTCTCCTCCATCCCCCCCGTCATCTCCTCCATCCCCCCTGCGCTGGTACCTGTACATCTGGTATCATAAATTGAGGGAATGGTGCCCTCCACTGCTCTGCCCTGTATGCCACATCAGCCCCCACATCTGCCACATCTAGAAAATACTCCCAGGGCTCACTCCTAATACTCATTGTCTCTGTGACAGCCTACTGATAGTCCAACCTGGGTAGCCACCCATGACCCTCCTCATCCCTAGCCCTAGCATATGTAGTAGTCTCTATCGAGACTCGCTGCTACCTCCCAAACTACCGCCACACCTGAGTGATACAAAATCTCTCCACTATCTTTGCATATCGACCTACCAGTGGTCGAGTGCACATCATGTAGCTCAGCTCATCGACTGCATCTCCCCAGACCTCCACCTCCCTGTATGGCCTCCATGTGAAAGAGGCTATCTCATCCAAAATCCTCTTGTAATATGTCACATCCCCAGTATGGGCATGTGATATGAATCCTAGGTACCTATAGATAAAGGGGTACCTCCTCTCCCTCGGCTAAACTCTGGGGCGCACCACAGTGATGTGCTCCCAAGCCCACACCTGTGCCAAGATAGCACCACACACCCATGTCTGACCATCCCTGTAGATGATCTCATGTAACTCATGATATATCTCTACCAATATGGCAGGACCCCATGCCATCTGACGAGGCCTGCCTACCAAATCTACTAGTAATCTTGCCCATCCAAGTGGGAAACCCTTCTGACTGCGATCAGTCATTAGGATCTGAGAGAAGATAGACACCACTATGCATGGCACTGGATAATCCCTGCCAAAGTCATCTATCAGCCTCTCCCAGCTGACATGCCTGTCCAGAATCGTAACATCATGGAACATCTCCTGGACCAATCGGTGCTCCTCGGTAGCATCCTAATCATAGTACACTTGTGCCAACAAACAAATCATGTCAGTTTTCATCATATGGAAACATTACATTTATGATTATATCTCAAAACATGATTATACTCATAGGCTCACCATGGCATGGCACTCGTAGGATCCTGTAGACATCCTCTAGAGTAATGGATGCCTCTCCGGTAGGCAGGTGGAAGGTGTTGTGCTCACTATGCCATCTCTCGGCAAGAGCAGTCAACAACCCATGGTTAGCCATGATATATGGGAACCTCAACAAATACCAGAATCTCATGGCCTTGATATCGACATTGCCCAGATCATCCAGATCTCGGACACACTGCAACCCAGTCACCTTCGGTGCTCTGATGATCAGTGCTGGAAAGACCTCCTACAAGCCAAAAACCAAGCCATTTGTTAGCACATATCATGATGGATGTTTAAAAATCAGTATAACACATCTCTAAAACGTAACATTGTCTAGACCCATGTCATTTTTGCTCAAAAATGTGTCAAATATCAAATTTTTAACTTGGGCGATATTGTTTTTTGGAGAAGTATCGTGTGATACTTCTCCCTATAGCGGGGTGATATACCTTAGGCTGTGTGATACTTCACCCGGTATCATGTGATCTTTCACCTAGTATCATGTGATACTGGTGCCTTAGGTCGCACGATACTTTGGGGAGCCGCGAAGTATCGCGCGACACTTCTCCCAAAAGGGCACGATACTTCTAAAGTATCGTGCGATAGTTCGCCCAACTTCAAAAATTTGAAATTTTAAAAATTTGAAAAACGTGCTAAAAAGGTATTAAATGCACAAAATGCCTCAAAAAGCTTGAGTTTTTCAAAAACATACCGGGGCAGGATAGTGTGGTGGCCGGTTGTGCAACTGGGCGCACTCGAATCGATGCCTGTGGATGGGAACTCCTACTTGCTGGGCCATTTTCTCTCTCTAAAGCTCTCAAGATTCTCAAATCACTAAAAGACAAATGATTTTTGAAAATGACATTTTGACCCCTTTTATAGCCTTTTGACTTTTTGACCTCATTTTCAAAACCCCTTGAAATTGTGCAAAAATTGCACCCCTAGCTAATTTTGACATCCTGGATCCATTTTCGGACTTGAAATCAAAATTCAAGGTCATCTTGATAGTCAAAATTGCATTTCAAAATCTTCCCTTCTTCTGCGCAGTTGGCTACATCTTTTGAGGCCTAATCCTTCGACCTTTGTTGGGGCATCGTCATTTCTTCATTTCCATGTCTTCCAAACTTCTAGTCTTTCATTCATCTTCATTCCATTCCCTCTTTTCTCATGTTTGACTGCATCTTTCTCAGTCAGGCTGGGGCATGTTTCTATGGTTACCCTATTGACCTTTATATTTGATTATGATTTCATTCCGATTTGATCAAATCCTTATCAATTCACTGTTCTCCTCTCTAAGATTTTGATTTTGACTCCGAGGGGGCAGTATTTATGGGATTCTCATCCCTCATTGCCTTGATTCTCTTGATTCAGACATCTTTTGTGAGCTTTTGCTCAAATTTGAGATTCTTATCTCTTACTTTGAATGTGATCCCGAATCGACCTCATGTTCAAAGACCTTTGTTTATGCTTTGTCCAGATATGATCTCGAATCGACCTCATATTTGAGTTGTTTTGTGATCCCAGATCGATCTCACATTTCAATTCTTCTTTGACTGTATGTGTTCTCAAATCGATCACACATTAGTCAAAGAGGGGCAAATGTATGCACCCTAAAATGGTTGCCTAGACTTTAGGCCCCATTTATTCAATTTATCAATCCTGAATCATTTTTATCAATAATCAATATTTTAAACATTATCAATTTCTTGATTAAATCCTATTTCGATCATATATTGAATTTTTATCCTATGGGCTAATCATTTATCCTAAGTCTTTATTTGATTAAAAGGAATATTTCCTCCCCTTTTGATTAAATAAAAAGCCCCACCTTTTCCTCGTATCTTAAGTTGCACAAATAAAGCATTATTCCTATTTCACAAAAAGGAAAAAAGTACTTTTTGTCTCACATGAGGCTCAAAAGTCAACACTTCACTCTCATTGGAGGATACTTGTGCACATGGATTGCTCCTCTTTCAAGCTCCACCACTGATTAAGACTTTTTGCCTCTTAATCTCAATGGTCCATTTCACCTCGTTTCTTATAAAAGGAGAGCTCTCTCCTTCATTTGCATATACCATATTTTTATGCTAATGTTATGCTGCAAGTTTTAGGTGCATTTGGAGTTTTTGAAGATATTGAAGACTTGCTTCATTTCATTACATCATTTAGTTGCATATTTCCTTTGCTTAGTTTGTATGATCATGGCATATTAGCTTAGTTTCCTTTTATGCAATAAATTTAACTCACATAGTCTAAATAGGAAGGCTTTGTAACACTTGTTATTTCCTTTGATAGATTAGTTGCATTGTACTTTCCTTTCATAGCTTAGATTGCATTCTCATTTAGATTTTCATTGCATTGCATATATGATTCTTGGAGATATTGAAATTATTTCCCTTGTCTTCACTTGAATCTCTCATTGTATGGTTGACTAGCAAGGTCACAAGTTTGTAGCTCTAGTTGAGAGCAAATCTATCATAGTCCTTTGCAACTCCATGCATAAAGAGCTATGAGCCACTTTGTGAGGCCTCATTCTTGAGCAACCTTGCATGTAATGGTTCATAGAAGTGCACCATTTTAGTGTGTACAGGTATCCGCCAATCTTGAACTTCACTAGGCACTGTTCACTGACCATGACCTTGTGTTCATCCTGCACCTAGGCAACCTGATATGGATGTGGATGTTTCTACCTCTTGAGCTTCAACTTTGTCACCATCTCTTCTGACACCAAATTTTTAGTACGAACACTATCAATAATCACATCACAACATTTACCCTCACACTTGCACCTGGTGTGAAACAAGCTCCTTCTTTGCTTAGGTTCATTTTCACCACTCAATAGGACTCTTCTATTAATCAATGTTTCTCCTCTTTTAGCATCTTCAGAATGTGATGATCTGGCATCTTCATCTACATATGCAACTCTGGCCTGGCCTTCATTCCTCCTATCTATCCCTTCTTGGCATTGAGGACATTCAAATGCCCTATGACCTTCTTCTCCATAGTGAAAACATGTTCCACGGAAGCCTCTTCTTCTAGATCCTTGTCCTCTTCCTCTCTGATCTCTATTATTCTGATCTTGGAAATGATTAAAATTATCCCCTCTCTAATTCTAACTATTACTAGCCTCATCTTAATTTTTTGGATCTTCATTTCGATCTTCATATGATTGTCCACCAGATCTTCCATCATGACCTCTTCCACCTTGTCTGCTCTCAAACTTCTTGTTCAGGTTTTCCTCTACTTTTAGGGAAAACTGGTATGCCTCTTCAATACTGTTCATTCAAACTAGATTCAGCTCCTCCTGAATGCTCGGTCTCAACCCATTAAGGTAATGGGCAACTTTCTCCTTGTCAACTTTTGCATGGCCTATTTTGATGAGGATTTGATAGAACTCATCTGTATACTCCTGAACAAATCTTCCTGGTTGCTTCAAACTTTGCATTTTCCTTAGTAGGTCAAGCTCATAATCAACAGGGATGAACTGTCACTTCAATTTATTCACCATTCACCCCCATCTTGTGATTTTATCCTTTCCTCTTCAATTTCGCTCCAACTGAATCTCTTGCCACCAGATCTTCGCATGACCCTTCAGTCTGGCCTTCGCAAACTTGACCCAATCAAGATCCTCGATATCTTCATAATCAAAATATTTTTCACATTCATTGATCCAGTCGATCAACTCTTCTGGATTAAGATTTCCAAAAAATGTCGGGACCTCAATCTTAGGTCTCTTCCCAATCTTTGAGATAGCTCAGAAAAGTCTTTCTTCCTCTTGGTTCACAACTTTGACTTCTCCTTCTTGATCTTCTTCTTTGGCTTCATCCTCGCTTTTATCTCTGACATTAAGATTCATTCCTCTGCAAATCTCCTCTTACAATGCTCACACTTGTCTCTGCAGTTCCCTAACCTCAGGTGTTACAACACCAGCTCTTTCACCATGTTCCCTTCATGGAGGCATTTTCATGCTTCTTGTTGAAACCCTAACCATGGTCCTGGTGCAAATTGCCTCATAGTCGGTGTTCTGTTTACATAAAAACCCTAACCCATGGTCCTAGTGCAAACTACCTCACAATCGGTGATCTGTTTACACACTCAGAAACTCCTACTCTGATACCACTTGATGAAGGGTGCTCCCCTTAATACCAAAAACATATAATAGAAATAGAAAAACAACAAAAATATGCAAGAATAGAAAATTGGCTTGTTATTATCTCCACAAATGTGGAATTACAAACTTTCAGAATTACAATATGCAAAGCCACATGAGCATTCCCTTACAATATTCTATAGGACAAAGCTTCAAATTATTATCCAGATCTACCACCCAGAACTATCCCGAACTGCCTAAGACAATACTACAGACCTTTCTTATATAGGTAATTTCCACTACCCGAGAAGGTTCCAAAAATTTAGCCCTTTAAGCCGACTAAACATAGAATTATTTATTTTTCACAATTATTACAATAGGGTCGGCTCAAAAGAAATACAAAAATATGATTTTAGGTAACCCAACTTCTAGAGGCCTTAACTTTCTAACCGTAGCTCCATTTTTCTAGTGTAACCACTTTTTGAAAATGCCATGATGAGATCTACAATGCTTGACATGTGCTAGCACCAGTCATTTGGGGGTCGATCGCGATTCAAAGCCTCTAAGGCCTTCAAAATTCACCTAAAAGATTTTGTACCCAAAAACCTCAATAACTTCACCAATACTGATGATGTGACAATGAAACTCAACTAGTAGGCTGAAATGATTGAGATGAACCTCCAATTGTGAAATCAGAACATTCTGAGATCATATGACCAACTTACTAAAAATAGTAAGTTTCCATAAATAGCAGCTCTGCACAAGATAGCCCTTATTGAAAAGCAAACAAAAATATTTTTGGGTGATGCAAGATTGCTCTTACACCCAGGATGCTCCTGCATCAGATTCCTATTACACAGAAATTACAACTAGAAAAAAAATTACATACCTCATAGGTTATAACATTCTACAAGCTCTAGAAAGTCCCTTTCTCACAATACAACCTTCTCTCCAAAAAGTCCCTTCCAACCTTGAAGATGGGTCCTTAAATAACCTATTTTTTGTTTGGAGCCAAAATTGAAATATGAATTTTAGAATTTGGTCATTGGGAACCAAAATAGAGAATTTAAAATTTAAAATTGAGCCAGATTCAAAAATAAGGTAGTTCTTGAAAAATTATCCAACTTCTAGGAGGCATAACTTTGGATCTGGGCGTCCAATTGATGCATCATTTGAAGCATTAAAAACCTCTCTGAGAAAACTATATGCCCCTATGGACAATCTCTACCCATCACTATAATTTTTTGAGGCTCTACATGGTCATTTAGTGCCTCAAACCTAACTCAGATGATTTTTCAATCAGTTTTCAAAAACTTAAAACCTTAATAACTTTCAAAAGGTGAATGAATTTAACCTAATTCTTTCACCAGAGTTCTTAATTTTCCATTTTTAATCTCCCCTTAAATTTTTGTCCCGTCAACCTTACAAAAAATAGTAGGTTGACCCGAAAATGCAATAGTGGAAATCTAAGAGTTGGAAAGTCTAATTCCCAAATGGGTATCCAAAAATGAAATTTTTTTGAAAAGAAACTAGAAAAAAGAAATTTTTTTGGGTGGTGTAGGATTTCCTTGACACTTCTGGATGGTCCTGCATCAGACACTCAGAGTAATTTGAGAAGTGACCCTATCATGTCTCAATCGGTTAAGGAAAACCCAAACTCTCAACCTCTATTGTGGACACCCATGATGAGTCTTCTACAAGTATTTCTTTCTACTTCACCAAATATTGTTCATACTATCTATTTCTAGCACTCCTTCCCATGTGACTATCCAATATTGCTTCAACCTCCTCCTTCTCTGAAATAGGTGTTGGGATGCTATATTGTTCCAGTATAGGTTCCTCCTTTGTTCCACCTTCCCAATATTCTGTTAAATCTAAAATGTTGAACATAGAGGAAATATTGATTCCATTTCACAACTCTACCTCATATGCATTCTCTGAATCATGCTGCTTTAGAATCTTGTAGGGACCAAACTTCTTCATCTTTAGCTTGTTGTAGGTTCTCACTAGAAACCATTATTTTTGCAAGTACACCATAACCTCTGGTGTAGGAGCACCCTTCTAAGGGCTCCCACCAATCATTTTGGGTGTGAAAAACACTTCTTCAATGAAGCTTGTAAGTAGAGTAAGAGTTTTTGAGCTCACTTGTGTGTGAAGGCCTAGTGGAGGTCTTGGTTTTGGTTGTGAGTTCTTCCTATTGTACTGAACATTGACTTAGGGTAGGTTGTTATCCTGAGGACACTTCTTTTCTAGGAGTTTTCAATGTTTTAGAAAAGGGATTAGGAGAGTTTTGTACCATAGAGTCATGTAACAGACCTTGGTATGGTCTTAGGTGTTTGAAAGAATAAAAAGTTGCATGAGCAAGAAAAGTTGCTCCAAAAGTTGCTAGCAACTTTTCTCTAATAAGGTCATAACCTTATCAAAGTGGCTTCAAGCCCTAAACAAGCTCCAATCCTGAAGGGAAGACTATTAATGCCTTGGAAAACCCTAATTCAAGGGTTGGATGTCATTGTGTACGGTTACAATACGGGGAGACCAGTCTGAATGGTATTTTGTGTGTAATAGTATCTATTAATGGACTGAATACTTGTGAATAGAGGAAAGTTTGTGTGAATCCTTGCAACAGACATTGTTTTGTGTATTCATACTTTCATGTGTGTGTGTTAAGTTTAATTCATTTTGAGTTTTAGTTTACATTTGCTTATTTCTTTTGTTTACAGCTATTCTCTGCCAGTTTGTAGGGATATGTGTAAGGAGGGCTGTAACTTTAGTTTCCACCGTGGGAACATCATGGATCCTTGGAATCTGAAAGTATAGACCCTACGTTTGTACATAAATGCAGGGCCCTGGAGTGTTGAGACAAACATTTGTTTGTGCAAGTGTAGGCGAGCTAGGTACAGTCCGACTAGGAGCAGTCAACAGACAAAGTGTTCCCAAGAGCAAAGGAATGAGTTCCAAGACTTTCCCTTTTGAGGGAGTCAAGAATGGTGTTTGAAGGTGAAGTTTTGTGAAGGAGAAGGTTTGAATAACCTTGGAGGGGTGTTGTTGAAGACTAGAATAGTGAAGTGATCAAGAAACCCTTGAAACCCTCATATTTGGCACAGGTACTGTACGGCCTGTTGGAAGCTTGAGACCCCAAAAATCCTTGAGAATGGGTCATTAGAAGAAGATGTTCTTTAGACCAGGGGTGTTGAATCTTTGAGGAAAGGGTGTCAAATTCCCTATAAAACCGGAAGGAGGGCTAATTAGGCCTCTTTCTTGTAGCCCTAGATTGCAAAGGAACCCTCAAATCAGGTGATGACCCAATCATGCCAATACATTGAAAATATGTCAAATGCCCTAAAAACATCTTGGAACTCATGCAATCCTCTATTGGAGCTTGGAAATGGAGTTGAACCCTAGAAGACCCTTATAAGCCTATGTAAGGGAATAAAGCTAGAAGCTAGAGCTTGGAATGTTGCAAGGTCAAATAGCTAAACTTGGTGGTCAGGCTAGGTAGGTTAGGGGGTCCTTGAATGTATAAGGTATCATATAGACCAATCATAGGTGTTAGGAGCACACTTGGGTCCTTGGGCAAGGATCAATGGATAGACTAAGCTAGTCTATCCTAGCCTCCCCATCAACCTCATCCCCAAATTGAAACTCCTTATGTATTATATTCTGATTTTACTTAACCTTATTTTGCATATTCATCTTGTTGATGTGCTCTCACACTTCTCATGTAGACTCTTGATGTGCTCTGCAAAGTCTTCAGCTTCAACACTTAACCTGCTTCCTTATTCCATCTTCCTCAATTCTTGGTGCGGTCCTTGGACTACCTCTATATACAATTTGAAATGACAATCTAATAGTGGCCCTATCAATAGAATTTTTGTTAGGGAATTCTGCCTATAGTAATATTAGGTCCCATCCCTTGGGTTTATAATGTAGTCAAGGATGGTGAATCTAGTTAAGGAGAGTCCAAACCTTGCAACCAACAATCAACACAATGGATTACTCAACAACATAACAACCAAAATAATTGTTTAACTTTGATTTTCATTAACATGTCAGGCTGTAAGGCCTTCCGAGTTAGGGCCAATTACAATCAGAAATAATTCTAGAAGATCACAGGATCCAATACAACACTAGCTAGTTCAGCTCTGAAATAATCAGCAGCTGATGGAAACCCTAAGGTAGATCTAAACTTGAGCTTGCAAGCCTCCAAACAATCTCTTGTCTCAAAGTATGCAAACCACTAGCTCTGCAACTACAAACTATCAGATAGAAATTTGATCTACAAGATCATGCAAGATCTTTTCCACAACATCACCAACTCCAGCTTTCAAAACCTCATATTTGATTCGCTAAGCCTTCTAAGTCATGAACTTCTGATGATCTCCTGACAATCCCCCAAACATCTACCCAAACATCCTATAAATACTTGATGCGGGAGCATCCTGGGTGTAAGAGCAATCTTGCATCACCCAAAAATATTTCTATTTGCTTTTCAATAAGGGCTATCTTGTGTAGAGCTGCTATTTATGGAAACTTTCTATTTTTAGTAAGTTGGTCACATGATCTCAGAATGTTCTAATTTCACATGTGGAGGCTCATCTCAGTCATATCAGCCTGCCAGTAAAGTTTCATGGCTAGATCGGGTCTAGTTTTGAAGATATTGAAGATTTTTGGTATTGGCAGCAGGGTACAGAAACTTTGAACTCAATTTTGAAGGCTTTAGAGGCCCCAGATGAGGTTGAATTTTTAGGTTGACGAAGCTTGCTTAATTTAGGTGTTGTAGAGCTCCTTGTGCCCTTTCCAAATTGGGGTCATAATAGTCAATCGGAGCAATTGGTGATGACTTATGGTCTCCAGAAGTTGGGCCACATGAAATGGTGAAAAATAATTTTTCTTCAAAATTTATGTTCGGGTTTCAAAAGTTATTTCAAGCCAACTATGATGTAATAAAATAAAAAATAAAATAATTCCAAGTTTGGTCGGCCCTTAGGGCTAAATTTCTGGAACCTTCTCATGCGGTGGAAATTACCTATATAAAGAAGCCCCGTAGTGTTGTCTAGGGCAATTCTAGGTAGTAGATCTGGGTATTGATTTGAGGCTTTGTCCTACAGAATATTGTAAGGGAATGCCCATGTGGCTTTGCATATTGTAATTCTGAAAGTTTGTAATTCCACATTTGTGGAGATAATAAGAAGCCAATTTTCTATTCTTGCATATTGTTTTTGTTTCTCTGTTTCTGTTATGTGTTTGTGGTATTAAGGGGAGCACCCTTCATCAAGTCATATCAGAGCAGGAGTTCCTGAGTGTGTAAACAGATCCCCGACTATGAGGTAGTTTGCACCAAGACCATGGTTAGGGTTTCAGCGTGCATCATGAAAATACCTCCATGAAGGGAATGTGGCGGAAGAGCTAGTGTTGTAACACCTGAGGTTAGAGCACTCTAGAGACAAGTGCGAGCATTGCAAGAAGAGATTCATAGAGGAATGAATCTTAATGTCAAAGATGAAAGCGAGGATGAAGCTAAAGAAGAAGATCAAGAAGGAGAAGTCAAAGTTGTGAACCTGGAGGAAGAAAGACTTTTTCAGGCCATTTTCAAGATCGGGAAAAGACCTAAGATTGAGGTTCTGACATTTTCTAGAAATCTTAACCTAGAGGACTTGATCGACTGGATCAATGAAAGTGAAGAATATTTTGAGTATGAAGATATTGAGGATCCTGATAGGGTCAAATTTGCAAAGGCCAGACTGAAAGGTCATGCGAAGATCTAGTGGCAAGAGATTCAATTGGAGTGAAATAGAAGAGGGAAAGATAAAATCACAAGATGGGATCAAATGGTGGATAAATTTAAGTGACAGTTCATCCCTATTGATTATGAGCTTGACCTCCTGAAGAAAATGCAAAGTTTGAAGCAAGCGGGATGATCTGTTCAGGAGTACACAGAGGAGTTCTATCGAATCCTCATTAGAACAGGCCATGCAGAAGCTGATAAGGAGAAAGTTTCTTGTTACCTTAATGGGTTGAGGCCAAGCATTCAGGAGGAGTTGAATCTAGTTCAAATGAATAGTATTGAAGAGGCATACTAGTTTGCCCTAAAAGTAGAGGAAAAGCTGAACAAGAAGTTTGAGAGTAGACAAAATGGAAGAGGTCACGGTGGATGATCTAGTGGATGGTCATATGGAGGCCAAAATGAAGATTCGAAAAAGAAGGATGAGGCCAGTAGAAGTCAAAATTAGAGAGGAAATAATTATAATTATTTTCAAGCTCAGAACAATAGAGATTAGAGAGGAAGAAGAAGAGGACAAGGTTCACGAAGAGGAGGTTTTCGTGGAACATGTTTTCACTGTGGAGAAGAAGGTCATAGGGAATTTGAATGTCCTCATTGCCAAGGAAGGAAAGATAGGAGGAATGAAGGCTAGACCAGAGTTGCATATGTAGATGAAGATGCCAGATCATCAAATTTTGAAGATGCTGAAAGAGGAGAAACGTTGATTAACAATAGAGTCCTGCTAAGTGGTGAGAATGAACCTGAACAAAGGAGGAGCCTATTTTGCACTAGATGCAAGTATGAGGGTAAATTTTGTGATGTGATTATTGATAGTGGAAGCACTGACAATTTAGTGTTAGAAGAGATGGTGACAAAGTTGAAGCTCAAGAGATAGAAACACCCACATCCATACCGGATTGCCTAGGTGCAGGATGACCACAAGGTCATGGTCAGTGAACAGTGCCTAGTAAAGTTCAAGATTGGTGAGTACCATGATGAGGTACTATGTGATATCATACCTATCGATGCATGTCACATGTTGTTGGGTAGGTCATGGCAGTTTGACAGATGTGTTTTACATGATGGTCGTGCGAATACCTATTCCCTGACAAAGGATGGAGTGCGACATAAGCTAAAGCCATTGAAGGAGACTGAAGAAAAGGTATGTGGTAATGTGAGAGTAACTTTTTTTGATGGAAGAAAATTCCTAGATGGTATGAGGCATGAGCATGTGTGCTTTGCTTTAATTCCAAAAGCTAGTAAAGAGGAAGTAGAGGATGTACCTGTAGAGGTTGTAGATTTTTTGAATGAGTTTTAGGATATTGTATCTGATAATGTACCTGATGGATTACCACTGGTAAGGAAGATCAGTCATCAGATAGATTTGATTCCAGGAGCCAGTTTGCCAAATAAGGTAGCACACAGAATGACACCAACAGAAAGTGAAGAGTTGAATAGACAATACATGAGTTGTTACACAAGGGATTGATTCGGGAGAGCCTAAGTCCATGTGATGTACCAGCAGTATTAGCACCAAAGAAGAATGGAGAATGGAGGATGTGTATAGATTCCAAAGCAATAAACAAGATCACAATCAAGTATAGGTTTTCATTGCCACGAATGGATGATATTATGGATTGTTTGAGTGGAGCTGTGTATTTCTCAAAGATAGATCTAAAGAATAGATATCACCAGATTCAGATCAGAGAAGGTGATGAATGGAATACTACCTTCAAGAAAAAGGAAGGATTTTATGAGTGGTTAGTCATGCCTTTTGGGCTAACCAATGCACCAAGCACTTTCATGCGGCTCATGAATGAGGTTCTGAAAGAATTTCTTGGTAAGTTTGTCATTGTGTACCTAGATGATATTTTCATCTTTAGTAAGACATTGGAAGAGCATATGATGCATATTCATATGGTGTTTGTGAAGTTAAGAGATGAGAAATTGTTCATTAATTTGAAAAAGTACAGTTTTGTGAAGAAAGTGTTAGTGTATTTGGGATTTGTAGTTTCAGCAGAAGGTCTAAAAATGGACCCAGAGAAGGTACATGCTATTCTTGAGTGGCCTACTCTAAGGAGTCCTACTGAAGTAAGGTCTTTTCATGGTTTGGCTAGCTTTTACAGAAAGTTTACCAAAAATTTTAGCAGTATTTGTGGACCCTTGACTAAAACAATGAGAGGGGATAGAAAAGAGTTCAAGTGGACTAATGGGGCATATAAGAGTTTTAAACTGTTGAAACAAAAGGTTACAGAACAACCTATTTTAGCACTTCCAGTTTTTAATTAGGTGTTTCAAGTAGATTGTGATGCTAGTGGTACTGCAATAGGAGCTGTTATGAGCCAAGAAGGTAAACCTATTGCTTATTTTAGTGAGAAGTTAAATGATGCCAAGAGAAAATATTTTGTTTATGATCAGGAATTTTATGCTATAATTCAAGCATTGAAGAAGTGGAGACACTATATGCTTCCTAAGGAGTTTGTTTTGTATACTGATCATCAAGGTTTGCAATATTTGAATAGTCAAGGAAAGTTGAATCAAAGAAATTTGAAATGGGTTGAGTTTTTGCAAAGTTATAAATTTGTTTTGAAACACAGAAGTGGAAAGTCTAATAGGGTTGCAGATGCACTTAGCAGAAGGCAACTATTGCTGACAAAGATGTAGATTGAGGTGGTTGGGTTCAAGGAACTCAAGAATTTGTATCCAGAGGATCCTGATTTTGGTGAAGCTTGGAAAGCTTGTAAAGAACCTATTACTCTAGACAAAATGAAGTGGCTGGATTTCATCATTTAGGATGATATGCTATTTAGAGGGAGCCAGTTGTGCATTCCAAGAAGTTCTATGAGGGAGAATCTCATCAAAGAGAAGCATAGCGGAGGATTGGCTGGACATTTTGGTCATGATAAAACCCTTGCTTTGGTTAGTGAGAATTATTATTGGCCACAGTTGCAGAAAGATGTCAAGAAGTTTGTATAGAGTTGCAAAATATGTCAGATGGTGAAAGGAGTGAAGCAAAATACAGGGTTGTATCAGCCATTACCTATACCAGAGAAGCCTTGGGAGGATATCAATATGGACTTTGTTCTTGGTTTACCAAAGACACAACAGGGACATGATTCAATTTTTGTGGTAGTTGACAGATTTTCAAAGATGGCACATTTTGTTCCCTGCAAGAAGACTAATGATGTTGTTCATGTAGTGGAATTATTTTTCAAAGAAGTGGTGAGACTACATGGTTTGCCAAAGAGTATAGTTTCAGATAGGGACACTAAGTTCGTTGGATATTTCTAGCGTACATTATGGAAGAAGTTGAAGACAGATTTGAAGTTCAGTTCATCACATCATCCATAGACTGATGGACAGACAGAGGTGGTGAATAGGAGTTTGGAAAATTTGCTAAGGTGTTTGGTTGGAGATAAGCGAACAGGATGAGATTTTATTTTACCATAGGTAGAATTTGCATACAATAATTCTGTCAACAGGAGCACTGGTAAATCACCATTCCAGATTGTATATGAGATTAGTCCAAGAAATGCATTTGAGTTGAGAAAGATAGATAAAGGAGAAATAAGTAGTGCTGAAGCTAAGGATTGTGTAGAACATTTGAAGAACATCCATGAGAAGGTGAGGAAGCACATTACCAAGATGAATGCGTAGTATAAGGCTAAGGCAGATGAGAAAAGGAGGCATAAGGAATTTCAGGTTGGAGATGAAGCCATGGTTCATCTATAGAAGGAAAGATTTCTAGTTGGTACATATAAAAATTTGAAAATGAAGAAGTTTGGGCCATGTAAGATACTGAAGAAGCATGATTTAGGAAATGCATATGAGGTCGAGTTGCCTACTGAGCTGAATATTTCACTAGTATTTAATGTTTCAGATCTGACAAAGTATCATGAAGGAGGTGTTGAAGATGAGGTTACCACAGCATAGTGGAGTATTCCAGCAACCAGTTCAAATATCAAGGAGATTGAAGACATACTAGATAGTCATGTTGGCAGAAGCACAAGGAACAGGACATATGAAGAGTATTTGGTCAAATGGAAAGGATGACCTGTTGAAGATTTATCATGTCTAGCAAAGGAGGAGGTTAATCATCTTGGTTTTCCTCTACACACCTGATTCATGATAGGGTCACTTCTCAAATTACCCTGGGTGTTTGATGCAGGAGCATCTTGGGTGTAAGAGAAATCTTGCATCACCCAAAACTATTTCTATTTGCTTTTCAATAAGGGCTATCTTGTGTAGAGCTGCTATTTATGGAAACTTTCTATTTTTAGTAAGTTGGTCACATGATTTTGGAATATTTTGATTTCACATGTGGAGGTTCATCTCAATCATATCAACCTGCCAGTAAAGTTTCATGGCTAGATCAGGTCTAGTTTTGAAGATATTGAAGATTTTTGGTATTGGCAGCAGGGTACAAAAACTTTGAACTCAGTTTTGAAGGCTTTAGAGGCCCTAGATGAGGTTGATTTTTTGGCTAAATGAAGCTTGCTTAATTTAGGTGTCATAGAGCTCCTTGTGCCCTTTCTGAATTGGGGTCATAATAGTCAATTGGAGCAACTAGTGATGACTTATGGTCTCCGGAAGTCAGGCCACCTGAAATGGCAGAAAATAATTTTTCTTCAAAATTTATGTTCGGGTTTCAAAAGTTATTTCGAGCTGACTATGATGTAATAAAATGAAAAATAAAATAATTCTAAGTTTGGTCGGCCCTTAGGGCTAAATTTTTGGAACCTTCCGAGGAGGTGGAAATTGCCTATATAAAGAAGGCCCGTAGTGTTGTCTAGGGCAGTTCTAGGTAGTAGATCTAGTTATTGATTTGAGGCTTTGTCCTATAGAATATTGTAAGGGAATGCCCATGTGGCTTTGCATATTGTAATTTTGAAAGTTTGTAATTCCACATTTGTGGAGATAATAAGAAGCCAATTTTCTATTCTTGCATATTGTTGTTGTTTCTTTGTTTTTGTTATGTTTTTGTGGTATTAAGTGGAGCACCCTTCATCAATACTAATCATTAGCCACAAGTCAGCTAAATGAAACCATTAACTCCCCCCCAACAATTATTAAATTCAATACAAGTCGGCATCCAAAATAACCTTACAAACATTTAATCCAACATGTCAGCCTGTAACAACAACTACCAACAATAAATGCACCATGTCGGCCCAACAAATCACATAGAACTCTAGTCGGTAAACCAAAACTACTGAGCAACAGTGAAATAACTGAGCATGCTTGGCATCGTCAAGCACCAGTGTCAATTAAGCACCACAGGCATCACTGAGTAACACTTTCACTAAGCTCCAGAGATTACTAAGTTCCTTCAGTGACTGAGCTTCCTTCAATGACTGAGACTGTCAGTCAAGGCTGCAACCGAGTAACACCGCCCAAACATACACCTCCCATGCAAATTCACCAAGTACCCTAGAATTCCCTTGCATCAGACACCCCAAGTTCAAAAAATATGTTCATATGTGAGAAGAACATCTTCTGGGATTCATCACATACAAGTGCTTCACATACAAGTCCTCCACCTTTTCAGTTTGCATACTCTTCTACTTCAGCTTTCTCTGTCTCTTCAAGTCTTTTCTTGACAACACATAGGTCGGTTCTCTGAATTGATCATTCATTTTCTTTGGATCCACCAACTCAACTCGGCTACTAATACTTAGGCTTCTCCTACCGAGTGTTGTATCCAGTAAAGGCATTAGGGAAAACTTCATGTCATCCTTCTCAATAGTAAACACATTTCAAACATAGTCATACATAGATCTACAATCATACTGCCAAGGTCTACCAAGTAATATATCACAACTATTCATCTTCATAATGTCACATAACACAAGATCCTTATACTAGCCAATCTGAACATCAATAAAGCATTATTCTCTTACTTCTAGAGCATGAACATCTTGTAACCAACAAATCCTATAAGGACAAGGATACTTCATTCTATTCAACCCAAGTTTCCAAACCATGTCCTTAGCAACAACGTTATCAGTACTACCACTATCAACAATAACATCACAAAGTTCACCTCCAGACTTGCATCGGGTCCTAAACAAGTTACTCCTCTGACAAGGTTCCTCCTTTGTACCGAGCAATGTTCACCGAAGCAACAAGTTCTCAAATTCAAGTTCATTCTCATTCACCACAGCAATTCGTTAGTCACCAAGCTTCTTATGTGTACACTCAAAAGAATGGTGTCCTTCCTCTCCACAGTTATAGCAAGTACCCTTAAAGATAACTCTACCTGTCTTCTTCTTTGGTTCCACAGGTTTCTATTCATCTTCTGCGTCAGTAGGTTTATCCTTCACCGAGTGATCAATCTTTTCTTTTTGTAATACCCTCTCCTATGGTGATACTTGGATTTTCTTATTTGGACATCCTATTATGATGGTTAGAACTACATATTTACATTTATGTTTTATGGATGATGATATGTTTATTAAATGATTGATATGCTCATTATGGTTATCATTTGTATGTTTATGAAATTAGAAAACATCTATCTTTATATGTTTTATGGAGCTAACCCATGGATTTGAATCTAACCATTATCATGATGTTTTATGTTTCATGGATATGTGTCTGATGTGTCTTCATGACTCAGGATGAAGTCGTAGTTACTCACTTAGTTGAGGTCCACATGATGTATCAATCCTAGTCATCTGTTTGCATATATCTGATTTGTATGTATATCCATATGTATATGTATCTCTTCTTAGTGATGCAGGATTACAGGTACCAGGTATCATCTCCACCTGGCTTCACAGGTCTGAGCGATCCCTCAAAATCCTCAATCATTGTTGTTGTTATGGATATATCACTAGGTTCCCTAGGAAGAAACTCTACCTCTGATCCCTTTATCCTTAGGTGGGGAGTTCCTGAGTTAGTCCCTTGTGTGGATGAATTATGTGATCTCTCAATTTATTGGTTTTGTGGATCTTGTAGCTAGTTTCTTGTGTTTTGCATTCATTGAGAATGAGGTTTTCAGTATGGTAGCTTTAACTATCTTCATGGTATGTTCAATTTTTTTAGTAGACTATTGATGTGGATTACTGTTCATATGAGGGTATGATTTAGTAATTATCTTTATTAGTGGCTACTTATGTACTAGTGTATTTTGTTAGGAACAAGTTAGTATGTGATTAAATCATGTGATTTTAATATAAATAATAAAGAATTTTATGGTATTAATAATATTTTATAATACTCATAATAACAAAATGTCTATAGCAATAAATGTTTTAATAATAGTGGTATGTTTCATCTTATATATCACTATTATATTTTGTAAAGAATATGGATTAGTGTACGAATAAATAATATGTTTTATAATAATAATATTATATTTTCAATAATATTTATAATAATAATAATATATGTACACAGGCATATGGGTGCACACATATGCATATGCATACATATATTTATATAATTATTGGTGAGTAAGTAATTATTGTGTTATATTAATAAATAATTAAATAAGTTAATGGTATGGTAAATGTGTTATAAATAATAATTACTATTACCTTCCTTGAATAAAGGAAACATAAATTAGATTATGGTAATAGATAAATATAGTTATATTTCTTCCAGGAAAGGCTTTAATAATATTATTTAAGCCTAACTATTAACTGATGGATAGTTGGGGATGGTTGCATCAGTTGGATTTCCCAAGAAACCACCTCCTCCAATCTATATACAAGAAAGATTTCTTGAGTGAAAAAAAAAAGTTAGAGAGAGGAGTTGATTCGAAAAAATAAATAAAAATGATGATAAGAAGATTAGTATTATGCTTGTAGGAAAAATTATTATTGTGAGGAGAGAATTTATTATTCTCTGAATTTGGCATTTGGTGGTTATGGGTAGAGGCTGAAGATTGCATTCAGAAGGTTTGAAGGAGTGCTGGAAAATTTTGAGAAGATCGGATTCATCTTCATCAACCGAATCCACACAGGACTCCAGGTTGGAATTCATCCTGAGAGTTAACTCTCCTTTGTAATATGAAATGATGAAAATACCATTGGATGTTTCTCTGTATGCTTGTTGCTTATATAGCCTTAGAATGTTTATGTTACATATATCATTGTGTCTTTATTGTTGGAAAAGAGAATATGATCATATATATCAAATATGGATTACTTCCTATGCATTATGAATATGAATACTGCTTGCACTGTAAGAGCCTGTAGAATCCATAGTATTTTCATTTTATCTACCTTTATAATCAGATTTTGATCTCTCATGTTTGGATTAGGAATTGTAATCCGGCATTGTAATCAACCATTTATAATCTGCCATTTGTAAACTATCATTGTAATCAGCCATTTGTAATCTATCATTTGTAAACTGTCATTGTAATCAGCCATTTGTAATCTATCATTGTTTATTTAATCCCAAGTAGTATTATTATGATCTCGTGCATGGATTAGGGTTTGTATATAATCTTGAGTTAGTAGTTTGTTTATACAAATATTGTTAGAATAACTGAGAGGGGGGTGAATTAGTTATCCAATGTCCCAAAATAAAATGTATAATTCAAATCATCTTCTTTAATTTCTGCTCATCGGTAAGCAATAATAACTCTCACTATCTGTGCTTCTACCAATTACCAGTCTAATACTTATAATAGTTTATCGATCAAATCTAACATGTAACATGTAAAGAATGATAAAAAACAAATATCACAATCAACACATAACACAAGAGATTTAACGTGGAAACCCTATAAAGGGGAAAACCACCTAGGACAGGCAACCCAAAATTATTCACTCTTCTGAAGTGAGGTTAGTTAAGACCCAACCCTATCAAAGGTTACAAACACACTGCCAGGTGTGACCTTGTTAGAGGATTTTAGACTATAAGTTATCGTCCAACCAGCACTCACTATGGGGTTGATAGGATAACAATGTTCATTCTATGAATGATACATCATAAGAATTTTAGAGTCCACTCGGTTAAGAGATTTAGACTATATACAATGGTTAAATATGTAATAGTAAAATGACCTGCCTTAAAACAACTTCAATTGCAGATTACAGATCAATATTTAGTCCATACAAATCTTTTTGATCAATATTTCACTTTAGATTCAATACTATATCAACTTACTGTCTGTCAGTAATAGCTCTCTGTAGCTCGGTAACTATTCTGCAGCTCGGTTCTCACTAACCAGTATGATCAAAATGCATGAAAGCTTGTTCACATGAAATTCTTGTAGCTTCTTCTTCTTCTGGCTCTTTTCATAACTAAATTCTACTCTCTTATATAGACAAGTAAATAATTTTCTTCTCCACCATCAAATTTTGCCGCTTAATCACATCCATAGATGCAACATAGCTCACACTTTGGATTATGTCTAAGGTTGTGAAATATTTGAGGAGCTAGAATAGAGAATTTGCATATCAGTATATAAAGATACATTGTCTGCACTAAACAACAAAGAATTACTTGGCTATTGCAGAGCTGTATGTTTTATGTTTTTCTTTGGCATTGTTGTCAAAGGGAGAGATAAACAGTAGGAGAGATACATAATGAAATATCTATCTGAGAGAGACATAATATGAGAAAGTTAGGGAGAGATTTTTTGCTAAGAATAGAAGGAATCTGAGAGCTGAATAGATCAAATCCGCAGAGGAGAGTTTGTTGGAGATTTGCCAGTAGGCTAGTACTGACTATATGTTTGTCATTGATGACAACATATGGTAAGTATCATGCATGGAAGACTTATTTAGTAAGCTTTCAGTATATGTAGCATGGACATGATATTAGCATGATATCATGGGCAGAGAGGTTAACTATTAGTACAGATAGTTATATAGCAGCTTGTGTCAGCAGTGTTCATGACAGAGTAACAGGCAGTGTTATGTGTATGGTTGTCTGTATAGTTATCATGAAGCCTTGCGCACTTGGATATATGATGAATACATGTTAGTGATGTTACATTTATGGATGTAGAGTCTGATGATCAGTAGAAGTGAAGTTATGCAGTCGCTATTCACCAGTAGTAGTTTCCTGTGTTTGTTCAGAAGAGCCGACAGAGATTATATAGGTTCTGGATTTGTGCCTGTCCTTTTCATATGCACCCTTGGATTTAAGCTTGGAGAATAGTTATTAATGTTTAGTTAAGAGCACATGAAGTAATTCAACTTGAGGAAAAAGATATAGTTATTTTGGTAGAGCCGACAGTGTGTAGCGTGCGTCTATAATTATCTTATTGGACAGGTCCCAGAATGTGTTGTGTGCTTAGTAGAGCCACTAAATTATTATTGGAGTTTATTATGGCTTCTCTAATATGATTTCAAGGTGGGTCTAATAGGCTGACTTGATTATATCATTTAGAGGAAATATATTTATAGGCAGTCATTTGTGATTTCTTGAGGGTGGTTCATGGTTGATTGTGAAGAGCAGAGCAGAGTGTGCGAAGTGTTGAGCCATTAGAAGAAGGTCTATGTGACCAAGTAAAGTATTTTTGTTATACATTGGAACTAATCTAGATAGTAGGTCTGATTGTAGTTCACCAAGATCCAGATATAGTGTGTATATGTTATTCAGAAGGTTGTAGCCTTTTCCCTTTTGAGAAGTGTGCTCTCGGATAGTGGGTCCTCTCCCCTAACAGGGACTATTATAAAAGACTCCTAATAGGGTCTGACCCTTGACCAGGTCTACTGTACTAAATATATTGTAAAGCAACTTGTTAAAATAATAACAAAATATATATAGAGAGAGAGGAAATTGTTTAATCAATGAGCTTAGGAATAAGGAGATTTACCATGAATAATCACAACTCTAGGAGCATTCACCAAAGAAAGAAGAAACAAGGAGACAATATTTTGAAGGGGGAAAAGCATAAAAAAAACCCTGTGATATAATGAAAGTGGCAAAAATGCCTAAGAATGAGAGAGAGAGAGAGTGAGTGAGAGGTTAGCTCATACAATGTTCAAGAAGAAGAAGAATCTCATCTGAAGAGAGAAGGAGAGCTATCTCTTAATAGAGATGTGAGAAAGGAGTTACATTGTAACTCCTATTTCTGTGTATGCCACATTCCACTAGTGTGTGAGACAAGTGTAGGATTCCTCATAAGGAGGAATATCTATTTTCCTTAATAAAAGAAATTACAAATATGACATGTCCTCCCACTTGGACTAGAGGATGAATACAATAGGATACCTTGGTTTATCCTTTAAATACATAATTTACCAAGGAAAAATTAAATTCTAACACCCCCTTTAATCTTTACTTGGGGTAATTACATTAAGGGGTATCAAAACCAAATTGTTACAATGAAATTCAAATTTCTCTCTAGAAAGAGGTTTTGTCAAAATATCTGCAACTTGATCTTCACCTTTGCAATGGAAGAGGGAAACTTTCTTTTCTGCAATGTGCTCTCTAATGAAGTGGTGGTGGAGAGAAATTTGCTTTGACTTTGCATGGTAAATTGGATTCTTTGCCAAGGCTATTGCACTTTGATTGTCACAATACAATGGTGTAGGTTCTTGTTGAGGTAGACCCAAATCTTCAAGTATTCTTCTAAGCCATAGAGCTTCTTTAGAGGCATGAGTAAAAATTTTATATTCAGCTTCAGTAGAACATAGAGATACAAATTGTACTTTTTTACTTTTCCAAGATATAGAACCTGAACCAAGAGAAAAACAATACCCAAAAGTAGATTTCCCATCATTGGGTCTCCACCTAGATTTGAATCAGTAAAGCATTTTAAAGAAAAATCAAATTTTGCATCATAAAATAATCCTAAGTTAATAGTACCTTTAATGTAACGTAATATTCTTTTAGCAATTTTGAAGTGAGTTTGTTGAGGTTTGGACATGAATCTTGAAACTAAACCAACACTAAAAGATAAATCAGGTCTAGTTACAGATGAAGACTACCACGCCATGAGACTCCAAGAGTTAGAACTTCTTGATGAGAAATGTCAAGCATCATTTGACCATATGAAGGTCTATGAAAAGTGCATGTCCAAGGCCTTCAACAAAAAGGTTCACCCTAGAGAATTCCAAGTGGGAGATCTTGTCCTACGTGAAAATCCTAAGAACCAACAACATAGAGATCAAAAGGGTAAATTTGAGCCTAATTATCTTGGACCTTACATCATTACAACAGCTTTTGGGATAGGTGCTTATTTATTATCTACTGAAGAGGGAGAGCAGCTTCCTGATCCTATCAATATCTTGCACCTGAAGAAGTTCTATCCATGATGCATGTTCTATATGGGGGCATCCTTTGTACATATTTATTGATCCTGAAAAAAAATTCTAAAAAAAAATTTATATATGATGCTGAAAAAATCCTAAAAAGCATATAAAGTCCTGAAAAAATAAAAAAAAATTGTAAAAAATTCAAAAAAATAGAAAAAGTGCCTTGGTGAAAAATCGGAAGCAAGCGCCTCAGTAGCAAAAATACAAAAAAAATGAAAAAATCAAAAAATTTGTCAAGTGGTGAAAACTTGGAAACGGGCGCTACTTGAGGCCTTTGCACCCTTGTTTCTTAGCATGCCTCCTCAACACTTAGCCTTTCTCCATCATGCCTTGTCCTTGTTGCCTTGGTTTGGAATTGGTCTTTGTCTAGGGGGCATAACTATGTTAGCTTTGGTCTCTTGGATGCGTTAGTCTTTAGGACACCTTGCAAATGGTGTTTTTTGACACCACCCCAACTGTGTTTTTCAACACTTCCCTAGCATCAAGTTTTTCTCAACACTTATCAGATGTCCTACCCGCAATCTAGAATGATGTGATATTTCTCACTGGTAGATGCGATACTTAAATTTTGACTCTATGACCTACACACACACACTTAAACACTTGACTCACTGAGACTTTCTTGACTTTATTTCTTTGTGTTTTTTCTATGATGATTTCTTTGATGAGTTTTCCCTCCCTAATAAGTTTTTGATGATGCCTAGCTAGAAGACTGGGGGCATGAGGACATGTTTTATTTATTTTTTGCTTGTGGGTATATTTTTTTGGTCTTAATTGTCATAAGAATTTATGCTTGTTCCACTAGGATCTACAATGTATTATCCTTGACTTTTTTCTGCAAGTGCATGCTTGTAGTCATCTTGAATTTCTTGTGTCTCGATGTGAGCATAATCTTGCTATACCAAACTTAGGGAGCCTCACTGCACTAGTCATCTTGACCTACATGTCTTTGATGCTTAGGTGGGATTCCCACATTCCTATCTGATACAGATCATATTCAGATTCACATAGTAATAATAGTGTGTATTATATGATCTTGCGATGCTACCAATAATGCTTGATGATGATTATTAGAGTCTAATGGCTTTGTGACCTTGCAAGTAAACCACTTTTCATAGTAGCTTGCATTCTTAGGTTCATGTTAGTTTAGTTTTGCATTTTACATATGGAGAGAGCTCTCCTTTCATCTTTCACAGACTTGTCAGTCAACTGTGCTCACCTTTCGCTTCTTCTCGATCATATCTTTTGCTCCTTATCTTTTACATCACATCCTTTTCCTGTCATCACAAGGGGTTAATCTTATCATCATATCTATATCAAAAAGATCATTTTTAGAAACATGAGTCTATATCATAAACATGAGAACTAAACATACATCTATGAGAAAACATGAGCATATATAAGCATATATCATACATTTGAGCAATATAACAAGACAATAATGTTGAAACATCCATCACACATGAGACAAATACATAAGATAAATCATAAATCTAGTCATCTCATATATATATCATGATACAAGTATAATGTAAGATCCAAAATCTGGATAATGTCTCAAGATATGACTATACATCTAAGCCCTAGACCTAGGACTGACTCTCCCCATCATGTGGAGGTGGTGGTGGGGGTGGTGGTCCCATCCTATTGCCTACCATATCTAATCTCCCTACCCTTTTAGAGTAGATTTCTTCCCTTTGTCCCTCAGGTATAGCTACTATGTATAGACCATGATAATATGCCACCTGTGCCACCTCCCTCTAGATCTCCACGACATCATCTTGTACTTCTCTCTCCCACCATGCTATCTTAGCTCATGTATCTAGTAGCTACTGATCACGTATGGAGCTACTATACCTTGGTCTCTAAGACCTAAATCCTAGCATGGAGATCCTCTCCTCCCCTACTCATAGGCTGCTCCTGCCCTGCATCCACTCATCAATGAACTAGTCTTGCCTCATCCTCCTCTCCCTCCTCATCATTTGATACCTATCTCCGTGACCATCTTCGGCTATCGAATCAAGATCCCTACCCTACCACTACTCTCCTCCCTCCTCCCCCTCCTCTATCTCCCCCATCATCATCATCCCCATCAGATGCCTCTAGCTATGCATTTGGAACCGTAAACCTAGGAAATGGACATCTCCAATGCTTTCCTCTATACGCAACATCTACACCTACATCTACCATATCGGGTAGATAATCCCATGGCTCTTTGCATAACCCTATTGTCTCCTATGCCACATATTGGTATTCCAACATCGATAACCACCCCAATCCCTCATCCTCCCTAACCTGGTCATATGTGGTAGTCTCCACTGGTACCCTCTATTGATGGCCTAACTGTCTCCATACCCGAGTGATAACAAAGTGCTCAACGATCTCTGAATGTCGACCTAGTGGTGGTTAGCTGCACAACATGTATCCAAGCTTGTGATCCCTATTTCCCCACTACTCACACTACTTGTATGGCCTCCACTCGAAGGTTGTCAACTCATCCAATAGCCTCCTATAATAAGCAAGATCACCACTATGAGGCTGGGTGATGAATCCTATATACTTGTATATATAAAGGTGTCTCCACTCCCAAGGTTGTACTCATGGTCGCACACCAGCTATGTGCTCCCACACCCATAACTATGCTAGGATGACCCTGCATGCCCATGATCTACCATCCCTGTATACAATCTCATGTAGCTCATGGTACATATTTGCTAGAATGGCTAGGTCCCACACCATCCATCTTAGGTGTGCTACTAAATCTACCACCAACCTCCCCCAACCTAAAGGGAACCCCTTTTGGCTCCTGTCGGTAATCAACACCTATGCTACTATCGAGCACACTATACATAGCACTAGATAATCCTGACCATACTCCTCTATCAGTCGGTCCCAACTGAGATGTCTATCTATGATGGTCACATCCTAGAATATGTCCTGAATGGCATGTCTCCCATCTGTGGGAGTCTAATCATAGTATACCCATGCCAACAGAAAATCATGTCAGTTTTCATCGTATGGAAACATTACATTAATGAACATTTATAAACATGATTATACTCACTGCTTCTCCATGGCTAGGTACATGTAGGATCTAGTAGATGTCCTCTAGTGTGATCAAGGCCTCTCTGGTCAGCAAATGGAAGGTTTTATGCTCACTGTGCCACCTCTCTGCCAATGCCATCAACAACCCATGGTTTGCCCATATATGGGGCATGTCCAATAGGTACCCAAACCCCATGCTAATCAAGTCATCCCTACTTGGATCATCTAGATCCCAGACGTAGCATAGCCTGACCACTCGCGGTGCTCTAATATTGAGCACTGGTAGAATCTCCTGCAAGACATAAACCACAAACTAGATGTATTGATACACTTTTCATGAAATACAATACAATTTATGTCTTGGTTCTGTTACTGTCTCTTGGTTTTGTGTTTGTTCTTGTATATTTTTATCTGTAAGGCACACAAAAACATACTAGTTGTCAGACAATTACTCTAATTGTTTCATGAGTTTCTTTCAAGGAAAGGCTTAAATCCTCATGTGCAATTTCAGAGAATGAACACATCTGTTGAGATCTTGATGATAACAATCTAAGATTGAGAAGATAGTTTTTCAGGCATTCTATCTAAATTGTATGTAGTTTGCAAGGCATACTACCGTATTTTCTTGGAATTCCTCTATTGATTCATGTTAGACTCTTCTGCCCAAAGGATTAGGCACTGGTTTGATTTTTGTTCATGCAACTACGTTTCTATCATCAAGCACAAAATTTATCATTACCTGTATATTTCATTTTCTTTAGTTTATGCCTACTGTAAAGGGACTGTGTCTAAGTGGTACAGTTCACATTTGGTGATTCCTTAAAGAAAGAATCAGAGGTTAACCTTCTTTGAGGTGAACTCATAAAAAGAAAAAGGATTTATATCCTTATCCCATTGTCTATGCTGTTACATTTATAATTTCTATTGTTATGCTTTGTATCAGGAGATTCTCAGCTGTCCACAAAGTGATCTTTTGTTGAAGTGATCTGAAGCCTAAATAGCATGACAGTGAAGACCAAATCCACTAATCAAAAGCTTACTTGAAATATAGTAACCTATTCATAGGTAATACCCGCCCAAGTCCTATGGAGCTCAAAGCAGAAGGAGGATCTTATCCAATCCTCATCAATTAGGCTTTTCTTGCAAACTTGGAGCCCCTTTTAACTGAGAATCTAGCCTATATTTTTGCCAAGTCTAACCCTACAAGAAAAATCCCTAACAGGTTGTTCACATCACATGATAGGTGATAAAGATAGATTTTTTCATCTAGACAAATACAATGATGGCATGGTTAGATTTGGAGATAACACTCCTAAACCCATCGTTGGTAGAGGAGCCATCACCTTGGATGGAAATAATAGTACTGATGATGTTATTTATGTTGATGGTTTGAAACATAACCTAATAAGTGTTGGGAAGTTACTTGACAAAGGTTACAGATCAAAATTCAATGGAAACAAGTGCATCACGATCAAAGACTAAAGGTAATGTTTTTTAGCTTAATCCAGAAGCAAGTTGTTTTGTTGCTAAAGTAGATGATAGTTGGTTGTGGCATAAAAGATTGTGTCATATCAATTTTGATAACATAGTAAAGATAAGAAATGTAAAGGTATACTAAGAGATCTACCTAGCATAGAAAATTCAGTTGATACTATATGCAGGGAATGTGTGATGAGAAAGCATGTGAGAAACTCATTCAGGAGAAAGCACAATTTAGAATAGAATAAGTTGGATCTAATTCATACAGACCTATGTGGTCCAACTCAAACAAGATCATAATATGGTGAAAGGTTTTTTTTTTTTTTTGATGACTATACTAGGATGATGTGGGTTGCATTCTTGAAAGATAAGTTAGAAGCATTTGAGAAGTTCAAAATATTCAAAGCTAAGGTTGAGAATGAATATGGACTAAAGATAAAATGTTTGAGATTGGATAAAGGAGGGGAATTCACCTCTGACAAGTTCTATGAGTACTACGAAGAACATGGCATAAAGAGGTAGTTAAGTGCACCTAGAACCCTATTATAAATAGGGAATACTAAGAGGGGGGGGTGAATTAGTATTCTAAAAACTTTTACTTTTTCCCAATTATGGATATAACAGATTATCTTTATACATGCATAACATAAGAAGCTAAACAACATGCATAGCAATAAAACTAAAGAACTCATAACACATTATTTGTTCTTGAGAAAACCCTAGCCAAGGGAAAACCCTAGTGGGGATGGTACCCACAAAGATCCACTAATCAAAAGTATCATGTTAAGGATGTTGACCCTGTTAGGAGTCTATTACAAGCATATAGTGTATCAATCCTGATTAAGGGACTATAGGCTTTGTTAGAAGCCTCAACCCTGTTAGGAGTTGGTAGTACAAAATGTGATTACCAGATGAGCCCACTACCCAAACAAGTAATGTACAATATACACTAATTAAAAAAGAAGGTTAAGGTACATAACCTTATACTGCTTGCATCAATATCTCTTCACTACTCTTTCACTATCACTATTACATATGCATTATATATTTCGCATCATATTACTACTTCATTACATTTAATTACTTCATCATCCATCTATATCTTTTCTTAAAATTAGAATTAAATTTATACGAATAAATTTATCCAAGAGTTAACATATAGGATGTCATCCCTTTATATTGTTAAGTCATTATTTTGATAAACAAAATAATCCCTTAACTCTTTACTAATTCTGTATTCATATTCTGTCTTGTTGGCTTGACACTATCTTCGGTAAAATTGTCATAACTTCTTCCATACTGACTTGCACTCTGAGATGGGTGATCAATAGTCATCATAGAGTCTATGTTCAAGTGTACAAGAACTGAACTTACTCCAATCAACATCACAAACGAAAACTATGTCCAGGTTCACTGGTAAATATACTGTCTCATACTTAGACAATTTTACATTACGGTATGTCATACTAGCTCTCTAACCTGTGTGATCTTCATGTGGATCATATGTTTCCATAATGACAACATCTATGTAATCAACTCAACCAAATTGCTAACAATCTCCCCCTTTGTCATTGGTGGCAACATATGAGAAAATTGGCTAAGTGTACAACTTCAAAATCTCAAAATTGTGGCCATAGTATAAAATATATATACTATCCTTATAAATCCTCAAAAATCTTATCTCTAATACAATACTCCCCCTAAGAGTATCAATCCTTATCATATACTATCAATTTTCTGCTATATATCTCTCCCCCTTTGACAACAATGACAAAATAAAGGTAAGGAGGGTTACAAAACTATATCACAAAAAGATTATACCTTAGTTCAATTATTGTAAAGCTGGTAGGCTTGCAACACAATCTGCAAAATCAATCTTCATAGCTTCTAACTCTTTCTCCCATGATTTCTTAATGGAATCTGCCACATTAAGTAGTGTGCTGAGTCCATAAGATGTTATTTCACATGCTTGGAGGTTCTCAAAGTTAAACTTCTAAAAAGATGTCTTAGCTGAAAGACATTCTTCCAACTGCTCTTCAATAATGCTTAACTTCATAGAAGTTTTCTCTCTCAAAAGAGTGAATCTTTTCATTTTTCTATCTCTCTCATCTTGTAAAACTCTGATTTCATCATACAACTTATGAATTTTCTTCTCAACATCAGATACCTTTACATTGGGGCTAGAAAGAAAGTCAGTTTCATTCTGAATTTCTACTTCCTTCAACTTCATCTTCTGATCTTCTTCTGCTATCAAAGTCTCTGATTTTGTACACTGGATGTACAAAGATTTTCCTATTTCCAAATTCTTCCTCAAGTCCTTTATACAAATATCAAGATTGTTGATATCATTCTTGATATTTTGGCTAATGTTCAAAAGCATTCTGGCCTAATAGGCTGCTTGTGCTTTCACTTTTGCAATATTAGATAAGTTTGTGAATTATTGTCAAAAGTGCTCATTACCTTATTTGCTTTCTCCAGAGGGTCTACTTCTATAACTTGTGTAGTTACAATGCTTTGTAACTTCTCAATAAGTTCCTTCAAGCATCCTTCAAGACTTTTCACTTTCTTATTCTTGCCAATGATTTTTTTCAAGGATGTGACCAATTCCAACTGATCATCATCACCTACTTCCTTTCCCAAATGCTCAATCATAGATCCAATCTTATTCTTCTTTCCAGTCTCAGGAGTAAGACTAATATCTTCTTTAGTGGGAATGGGTACTTGTTTTTCTATTATTGGGGGTTCTTCAACTGTTGTATTTGCTTTCTCTTCTCCTTTTGTAGTTTCCTTTTCTTCAAAGGCCGAATTGTCAACAATGTTCTCCAAATTCTTGAATACATTATCATCAGTATCCAAGGTGATCTTTGTTCCTTCAACATTCATGACTTCATCTTCAATGTTAATGGCTGGAGGAGAGGGAATGTCCTCTTGTTCTATTACACCTACTTGCTCTACTGAAACTAATGGTTCTCCAACATTTTTTGACATAACCTTGATAATTGCTTGCTCTGTTTCAGAATTAACTTCTTCATATCTGCCTCCCATAATTAGAATGGTTCTCCTTTTGGTTCTCAAATGGGTGCTTAAAGCTTTCATGATCTAACCAAAATGTGTTTCATCTCTTACTACACAAATATTCCTTACAAGCTTTTCTCTGATAGCTGTGTCTTCATCTGTTGCTCTCTTCTTCCTATTCACAAGTTTATTGTATAAATCATCAGGTATCTGACCCTAAATTGTATCAAACTTCTTATTAGCCAAAATCATATGCTTTACCACTCCATTTTCTAGATTAAGTCATAAATATCATAGTACTTATTCATTCTTGTAAAGTCTCCATCCTCAATGATCTACTCATTAAGCTTCTCAACTTTAGGTTTCCAAGCTTTCTTCTTAACAGTAGTGACATCATCTATTTCTACAATTTTTTTTGGAACTGGTTGCACTAAAGTCTTATGCCTCTTTCCCAGTCTAGTAGCACTCTCCTTTACTCTTTTTCTAGGTGTGGAGGAAGTGGATCTAGTGGACATCTTTGCTTCTTGATCCTTCTCAATTTCTTCCACTTTCACCTTCACTTGTGTTACTTCTTGTTGTGCTGCTATTGATGATAAAGGTGGAATAGACAAAACTTCTTTTTGTCCAATATCTCTAATTGTTGTTGTTGTTTGATTTTCTACTAAAAAATCATGCTTTGTCATCCTTGTATCTTTTAGGATTTTCTTTATAGTTCTCTCAACTCTTTTCTTAGACTATTTCTCTTCAATTAAGGTCTTTGCGGAGTTGAAGTTCTCCTCAAAGGTTCCAAACCTATTGCAATGAGTGTCCAACTTACACTTAAGTAACCTGCTAACATACTCCTCTATCTCTACCTTAGATATCTCATAGCCAAGAGGGTCTATGAACTCTGTTCTAGGTTCTAATACTTCAATATAGGTAAAGTTAGTATCCAACATAAAACATATGTCATCTTTATACTTTTCCATAAGAGACTTTGGGATCCTTGATTTGCTAGACACAATATCTTGAAATGTCTTGATTACCAGTATTGCACTCTCATTTACTTTGTCAATAGCATGTCTTTTGTACACTAGTTTAATCCTTTCCATTATAGTTTGGCCATCATTCCAGTCATTTCCAATGGTGTAAGAAAATCTTCTCAATAGATAAAAAAACATATAGGTGATTAAGGATGAGAACCTAAACTATGTATACTTATTTTTCTTAATCTTCTCCAAGTTCTCAAACAATTGAATTCTCAAAATCTCACACATATCAACTTATACCTTGTCAACACACATTAGATAAGCTGCATGTATCATTCCAATTATCATCTCATCCTCTCTTGAATTTGCACAAAACTTAGTGGTTAGGATCTTGCATAAGTATCTCACATCATCTTGTTTGATCTTACTAATCACAATTCCTCTACCATTATAAGATGAATTTGTGTTGTCAATGACTATTTTCCTCATGTTTTTCTCATTAAAAGGAATGGCTCTAGTTTTAGATAGTCTAGTGACTTCATGAATCAAATCAGATGTGATGTCTATCACTCTATCTTCTAACCAAAACTTCCCATTATGAATTCTACTTAAGATAATCTTAGTACATTCTTCATTATCAAATTCATACTGTAATGCATACTTAATGATTTCATTGTCTTTTAAATATTAAAATCCTTGTTTCAATGTCATATCCTGATTGTAGATCTTCTGATATTCATTGGTGAAATCACTATCATTGACTGTCTCTAGTTTGCATCCAAGATAACTTCTAACATTTTCCAATGTAAAACTCCGTTTGGTACAGATGATAAAGCTAACCTAGGATCATCTTCCAAGGGTTCTATTGGTTCCCTCTTCAACTTAGGTCTATTCTTATCTTTGACATTTTTTATTAAAGAAAAATCCATGATTTCTTCTAATTCCTTCACTGATTTAAAGATCTGTCAAGTAAAATACCTTGATTTCACGATTTTAGGGCTTGCGTAGATTCGGCACAAAATTCTTCTCCAAATCCTTGCAAAATGCTTCCAATCACTGCTCTTTGATCTCCTTAACACTTGAATTCACTTTGATGATCAAATAATACTAATCATGACCTTTTATTAATTTGATCTCACTTAGATCTGACATCGCATTCAATTCTTTTGCTGCTTCTTTCCAAAAAGTTGTTTCTACTAACCTGCAAAACTTAAAACTTCTTGTGATCTCAAAAATCATAATATTTTTCTTTGTGCTCTTAACCATAGCATTAGAACATCATAAAATACCTTGCATTAACTGTGCAAGACTTAGTTCATCATATATCTACTTTGATGCAAGAGCATCCTGGGTGTAAGAGCAATCTTGCATCACCCAAAAATATTTATGTTTTTGTATTCAATAAGGGCTATCTTGTGCAGAGCTGCTATTTATGGAAACTTGCTATTTTTAGTAAGTTGGTCATAAATCTTAGAATGTTTTGATTTTACATGTGGAGGTTCATCTCAGTCATATCAGCCTGCCAGCAAAGTTTCATGGCTAGATCAGGTCTAGTTTTGAAGACATTGAAGATTTTTGGTATTGGCAGCAGGGTACAAAAACTTTGAACTCATTTTTGAAGGATTTAGAGGCCCCGGATGAGGTCAAAAATTTGGGTGACAAGTGCTTGTGCCAATCAAGCTTGTAGAGCACTTTGTGGCATTTCCAAAATGGGGTTATAATAGTCAATCGGGTCAACTGGTGATGACTTATGGTCTCCGAAAGTCAGGTCACCTAAAATGGCAGAAAATAATTTTCCTTCAAAATTTTTGTTTAGGTTTCAACAGTTATTTTGAAATGACTTTGATGTAATATATTAAAAAATAAAATAATTCTTAGTTTGGTTGGCCCTTAGGGCTAAATTTTTGGAACCTTCTCGGGCGGTGGAAAATGCCTATATAAAGAAGGCCCGTAGTATTATCTAGGGCAGTTCTAGGTAGTAGATCTGGGTATTGATTTGAGGCTTTGTCCTATAGAATATTGTAAGGGAATGCCCATGTGGCTTTACATATTGTAATTCTAAAAGTTTGTAATTCCACATTTATGGAGATAATAAGAAGCCAATTTTTTGTTCTTGCATATTGTTGTTATTTCTCTATTTCTGTTATGTGTTTGTGCTATTAAGGGGAGCACCCTTCATTAAGTGGTATCAAAGTAAGATTTTTTGAGTGTGTAAATAGATCACCGACTGTGAGGCAGTTTGCACCAGGACCGTGGTTAGGGTTTTAGCGTGCATCACAAAAATGCCTCCATGAAGGGAACGTCGTAGAAGAGCTAGTGTTGTAACACCTGAGGTTAGAGCACTCCAGAGACAAGTGAGAATATTGCAAGAGGAGATTCATAGAGGAATGAATCTTAATGTCAGAGATGAAAGCAAGGATGAAGCTGAAGAAGAAGATCAAGAAGGAGAAGTTGAAGTTGTGTACCAGGAGGAAGAAAAACTTTTTCGAGCCATTTCCAAGATCGGAAAAAGACCTAAGATTGAGGTTCCTGCATTTTCAAGAAATCTTAACCCAGAAGAATCGATCGACTAGATCAATGAATGTGAAGAATATTTTGAGTATGAAGATATTGAGGATCCTGATAGGGTTAAATTCGCGAAGGCCAGACTAAAAGGTCATGCGAAGATCTGGTGGCAAGAGATTCAATTGGAGTGAAATAGAAGAGGGAAAGATAAAATCACAAGATGAGATCAGATTGTGGATAAATTGAAACAACAGTTCATCCATGTTGATTATGAGCTTGACCTACTGAAGAAAATGCAAAGTTTGAAGCAAGCAGGATGATCTGTTCAGGAATATACAGAGGAGTTCTATCGAATCCTCATCAGAATAGGCCATGCAAAAGCTGATAAAGAGAAAGTTGCTCATTACCTTAATGGGTTGAGGCCCAGCATTTAGGAGGAGCTGAATCTAGTTCGAATGACCAGTATTGAAGAGGCATACCAGTTTGCCCTAAAAGTAGAGGAAAAGTTGAACAAGAAGTTTGAGAGCAGACAAAATGGAAGAGGTCATGGTGGATGATCTGGTGGACGGTGATATGGAGGCTGAAATGAAGATTTGAAAAAGAAGGATGAGGCCAATAGCAGTCAAAATCAGAGAGGAAACAATTCCAATCATTTCCAAGATCAGAACAATAGAGATTAGAGAGGAAGAGGAAGAGGACAAGGTTCAGGAAGAGGAGGTTTCCGTGGAACATGTTTTCACTGTGGAGAAAAAGGTCATAGGGCATTTGAATGTCCTCAATGCCAAGGAAGGATAGATAGGACAAATGAAGGCTAGGCCATAGTTGCACATGTAGATGAAGATGCTAGATCATCAAATCTAGAAGATGCTGAAAGAGGAGAAACACTATTTAAAAGAAGAGTCCTGTTGAGTGGTGAGAATGAACCTGAACAAAGGAGGAGCCTATTTCACACTAGATGCAAGTGTGAGGGAAAATGCTGTGATGTGATTATTGATAGTGGAAGCACTGACAATTTGGTGTCAGAAGAGATGGTGACAAAGTTGAAGCTCAAGAGATAGAAACACCCACATCCATATCAGATTGCCTGGGTGCAAGATGACCACAAGGTCATGGTCAGTGAACAGTGCCTAGTAAAGTTCAAGATTGGTGGGTACCAAGAAGAGGTACTATGTGATATGATATCTATGAATGCATGTCATATGTTGTTGGGTAGACCATGGCAATTTGATAGATGTGCTGTACACGATGGTCATGCAAATACCTATTCCCTGACAAAGGATGGAGTGTGACATAAGATAAATCCATTAAAGGAGACTGAAGAAAAGGTATGTGGTAATGAAAAAATAACATTTTTTGATGGAATAAAATTCCTAGATGGTATGAGGCATGAGCATGTGTGTTTTGCTTTAATTCCAAAAGTTGGTAAAGAAGAAGTAGAGGATGTACCTGTAGAGGTTGTAGATTTGTTGAATGAGTTTCAAGATATTGTATCTGATAATGCACCTGATGGATTACCATCGATAAGAAAGATCAGTCATCAGATGGATTTGATTCCAGGAGCTAGTTTGCCAAACAAGGCAGCACACAGAATGACACTAGCAAAAAGTGAAGAGTTGAATAGACAAGTACATGAGTTATTGTAGAAGGGGTTGATTCGAGAGAGTCTGAGTCCCTGTGCTGTACCTGTGGTATTAGCACCAAAGAAGAATAGAGAATGGAGGATGTGTATAGATTCCAGAGCAATAAATAAGATCACAATCAAGTATAAGTTTCAATTGCCACGAATGGATGATATTATGGATTGTTTGAGTGGAGCTGTGTATTTCTCAAAGATAGATCTGAAGAGTGGATATCACCAGATTTGGATCAGAGAAGGTGATGAATGGAAGACTACTTTCAAGACAAAGGAAGGACTATATGAGTAGTTAGTCATGCCTTTTGGGCTAACCAATGCACCAAGCACTTTCATACAACACATGAACAAGGTTCTAAAAGAATTTCTGGGTAAGTTTGTCATTGTTTACCTAGATGATATTTTGATCTTTAGCAAGACATTGAAGGAACATATGATGCATATTTATATGGTGTTTGAGAAGCTGAGAGATGAAAAATTGTTGATTAATTTGAAGAAGTGCAGTTTTGTGAAGAAAGAGTTAGTGTATTTAGGATTTGTAGTTTCAACAGAAGGTCTAAAAATGGACCCAGAGAAGGTACAGGCTATCCTTGAATGGCCTACTCCAAGGAGTGCTACTGAGGTAAGATATTTTCATGGTCTAGTTAGTTTTTATAGAAATTTTATCAAAAAAATTAGCAGTATTTGTGGTCCCTTGACTGAAACAATGAGAGGGGATAGAAAAGAGTTTAAGTGGACTAATGGGGCAGATAAGAGTTTTAAACTGTTGAAACAAAAAGTTACAGAACAACCTATTTTAGCACATCCAAATTTTAATAAGGTGTTTCAAATAGACTGTGATGCTAGTGGTACTGCAATAGGAGTTGTTATGAGCCAAGAAGGTAAACCTATTTGCTTATTTCAGTGAGAAGTTAAATGATGCCAAGAGAAAATATTTTGTTTATGATCAAGAATTTTATGCTATAGTTCAGGCATTGAAGAAGTGGAGACACAATCTACTTCCTAAGGAGTTTGTTTTGTATACTGATCATCAAGCTTTGCAATATTTGAATAGTCAAGGAAAGTTGAATCAAAGGCATCTAAAATGGGTTGAGTTTTTGTAGAGTTATATATTTATTTTGAAACACAGAAGTGGAAAGTCTAATAGGGTTGTAGATGCGCTTAGCAGAAGGCAACTATTGCTGACAGAGATGCGGATTGAGGTGGTTGGTTTAGGGAGCTCAAGAATTTGTATCCAGAGGATCCTGATTTTGGTGAAGCTTGGAAAGCTTGTAAAGAACTTGTTACTCTAAATAGAATGAAGTGGCTATATTTTATCATTCAAGATGATATGCTATTCAGAGGGAGTCAGTTGTGCATTCCAAGAAGTTCTATGAGGGAGAATCTCATCAAGGAGAAGCATAGCGGAGGATTGCCTAGACATTTTGGTCGAGATAAAACCCTTGCTTTGGTTAGTGAAAATTATTATTGGCCACAGTTGCAGCAAGATGTCAAGAAGTTTGTACAGAGTTGCAGAGTATGTCAGATGACGAAGGGAGTGAAGTAGAATACAGGGTTGTATCAATCATTACCTATACCAGAGAAGCCTTGGGAGGATATCAATATGGACTTTGTTCTTGGTTTACCAAGGACAAAACGGGGACATGATTCAATTTTTGTGGTGGTTGATAGATTTTCAAAGATGGCACATTTCATTCCCTGTAAGAAGACTAATGATGCTGTTCATATAGCAGAATTATTTTTCAGAGAAGTAGTGAGACTACATGGTTTGCCAAAGAGTATAGTTTCAGACAGGGACACTAAGTTCATTGGATATTTCTGGTGTACATTGTGGAAGAAGTTGAAGATAGATTTGAAGTTTAGTTCATCACATCATCCACAAACTGATGGATAGATAGAGGTGGTGAATATGAGTTTGGGAAATTTGCTGAGATGTTTGGTTGGAGATAAGCCAATAGGATGGGATTTGATTTTACCATAGGTAGAATTTGCATACAATAATTCTGTCAACAGGAGCACTGGTAAATCACCATTCCAAATTGTATATGGGAGTAGTCCTAGAAATGCATCAGAATTGAGAAAGATAGATAAAGGAGAAATAAGTAGTGTTGAAGCTGAGGATTTTGTAGAACATTTGAAGAACATCCATGAGGAGATGAGGAAGCACATTACCAAGATGAATACATAGTATAAGGCTAAGGCAGATGAGAAAAAGAGGCATAAGGAATTTCAGGCTGGAGATGAAGTCATGGTTCATTTGCAGAAGGAACGATTTTCGGTTGGTACATATAACAAGTTGAAAATGAAAAAGTTTGCACCATGTAAGATACTAAAGAAGCATGATTCAGGAAATGCATATGAGGTAGAATTGCCTACTGAGCTGAATATTTCACTAGTGTTTAACATTTTAGATTTGACAGAGTATCATGAGGGAGGTGTTTAAGATGAGGTTATAGCAGCACAGTGGAGTATTCCAACAACCAATTTAGATAGCAAGGAGATTGAATACATACTAGATAGTCATGTTGGCAGAAGCACAAGGAACATGGCATATGAAGAGTATTTGGTCAAATGGAAAGGATGACCTATTGAAGATTCATCGTGGCTAACAAAGGAGGAGGTTAACCATTTTGGTTTTCCTCTACACACCTGAGACATGATGGGGTCACTTCTCAAATTACCCCGAGTGTCTGATGCAGGAGCATCATGGGTGTAAGAGCAATCTTGCATCACCCAAAAATATTTATGTTTTTGTATTCAATAAGGGCTATCTTGTGCAGAGCTTCTATTTATGGAAACTTGCTATTTTTAGTAAGTTGGTCATAAATCTTAGAATGTTCTAATTTTACATGTGGAGGTTCATCTCATTCATATCAACCTGCCAGCAAAGTTTCATGGCTAGATCAGGTCTAGTTTTGAAGACATTGAAGATTTTCGGTATTGGCAGCAGGGTACAAAAACTTTGAACTCGGTTTTGAAGGCTTTAGAGGTGCCAGATGAGGTCAAAAATTTGGGTGACAACTACTTGCACTGGTCAAGCTTGTAGAGTGCTTTGCGGCATTTCTAAAATGGGGTTATAATAGTCAATCGGGTCAATTGGTGATGACTTATGGTCTCTAAAAGTTGGGTCACCTGAAATGGTAGAAAATAATTTTCCTTCAAAATTTTTTTTCAGGTTTCAAAAGTTATTTTGAGCCGACTTTGATGTAATAAATTAAAAAATAAAATAATTTTTAGTTTGGTTGGCCCTTAGGGCTAAATTTCTAGAACCTTCTCGGGCGGTGGAAAATGCCTATATAAAGAAGGCCCATAGTATTGTCTAGGGCAGTTCTGGGTAGTAGATCTAGGTATTGATTTGAGGCTTTGTCCTACAGAATATTTTAAGGGAATTCCCATGTGGCTTTGCATATTGTAATTCTGAAAGTTTGTAATTCCACATTTGTGGAGATAATAAGAAGCCAATTTTCTGTTCTTGCATATTGTTGTTGTTACTCTATTTCTATTATGTGTTTGTGGTATTAAGGGGAGCACCCTTCATCATACTTCTACACTAATCTAAGTTCCTATTCTACTGCAATTTTCATAAATTAAGTTCTTTGAGATGGGTCAAATAAAGATTCATTCTTACCTTTTGATACTTCACCTTCTTGATTACCTTCAATGTTGAATATGTCTCCTTGATCTATTCTTTTGATAAACTTCACTTCATCTGAATTACTACATCCTTTCTGACTGTTACTTGCATCTTCATTTCTTCTTGCATGATTTCTAGGGTTAGGATTAGGATGAAAAAATATATTGTTCATTCTGCAAAACCTTGTTGTATGTCCAATTTTGTTGCATATCTGACAAACAATTCCATTGTTTCCATATCTTGGTCCAGGCTGATTGATTTGTGATTTGCAATTTCTAGCAATGTGTCCAACCTTGTTGCATCTATAAGATATTACTCCATTTCTTCTGTTCACATCTTCAGTAGGTTTCTTATATGCATTGTTAGTATTCCTAAACATTCTACTACCATCATTATTCTCAATAAATTTAGGTTTCCTGGATTCAATAGCTTTATGTCCAAAACCATGACAATTATAACAATAACCATTAAGAGATTTAAATTGCTTACTTGTGCAATCTCTCTTCATATGAACAATAGTATTACAAGAAAAACATCTACCTTTGAATTCTCTTTGCATACCTTTGGGTGATTCCTCTTGCTTCAGTGATTCTTCTTCTTTAGGTGTATCTTCAGATTTGTTGATCTCATCAGACTTCTTCTCATCTATGCTTTTAGATATTTTTAGATCTGGTTCCTTGCTTTCTTCATTTTCTTTAAAAGTGTTGAATCCAAGACCAATCTTATCATAGAATGGTTTTTGATAAGATATTTTTTCATCAATCTTCTCACTAGTTGAATATAGCCTTTCAAGTTGTTGTTTGGATTGAGTCAGTTCACCTTTCACAATCTTATTGTATTTCTCAAGTTTAGCATACTGCAAATTGACTTTTTCAAGTTCAGATTTTACTATACCAAGTTTAGATTTTAGTCCTTCATTTTCAGTCTTTAGACTTTCATTCTCCGATTTTAGATTTGCTTCATTCTTTCCATTTCCATCTTTCAAACTAAGCTTTAGATTTTCTATCTTTAGTTCATGCTTAAGGATCTCTTTTTTTTTTTCCAAATTGTCATCACAATCTTCAATAAAAAACTTTGGATTCCTTTTCAGATCTCAGATCTTCCAATTTGTTTTTGAGTTTCTCAATGAGGTTCTTTGCATCATCATACTTTCTTTTCAAAGTATCTTTTTCAATAGTAAGCAAGTCAATCTATTCAAGAGCTTCTTCAAGATTCTTTTGTAGTTGATCCATATCCATAGATATCTTACTCAAGCTACTAGGCTTTCCTTGAATGATTATTTTTTGAGTAACTAAGCTCTGATACCAATTGTTAGAAATAAGGAATACTGAGAGGGGGCATGAATCAATATTCTACAAACTTTTACTTTTTCCCAATTATGGATATAATAGATTATCTTTATACATGCATAACATAAGAAGCTAAACAACATGCATAGCAATAAAACTAAAGAACTCATAACACATTATGTGTTCTTGAGGAAACCCTGGCCAAGGGAAAAACCCAGTGGGGATGGTACCCACAAAGATCCACTAATCAAAAGTATCATGTTAAGGATGTTGACCCTGTTAGGAGTCTATTACAAGCATATAGTGTATCAGTCCTGATTAAGGGACTATAGGCCTTGTTAGAAGCCTCAACCCTGTTAGGAGTTGGTAGTACAAAATGTGATTACCAAATGAGCCCATTGCCCAAATAAGTAATGTACAATATACACTGATTACAAAAGAAGGTTATGGTACATAACCTTATACTGCTTGCATCAATATCTATTCACTTCTCTTTCACTATCGCTATTACATATGCATCATATATTTCATATCATATTACTACTTAATTACATTTCATTACTTCATCATCCATCTATATCTTTTCTTACAATTACAATTACATTTATACAAATAACTTTATCCAAGAGTTAACATCTAGGATTTCATCCCTTTATATTTTTAATTCATTGTTTTGATAAACAAAATAATCCCTTAACTCTTTACTAATTTTGTCTTCATATTTTGTCTTGTCGGCTTGACACTGTCTTCAATAAAACTATCATAACTTCTTTCGTACATGTCGTACTAACTTGCACTCTGAGATGGGTGATCAATAGTCATCATAGAGTCTATGTTCATGTGTGCAAGCATTGAACTTACTCCAATCAACATCGCAAACAAAAATTGTGTCCAGGTTCACTTGTAAAAATACTGTCTCATACTTAGACAATTTTGCATTGCGCTCTATCATACTAGCTCTCTGACCTATGCAATCTTCATGTAGATCATCTATTTCCATAATGACAACATCTATGTAATCAACTTAGCCAAATTTCTAACAAACCCCTCAAAAAAATGGAATTACAGAGAGAAGGAATAGGATCATCCTTGATACAGCACGCACCATTATGATTGAAGGAAAAGTTGCTCACACCTATTGGAGAGATGCGGTCAATACAACAGTCTACACCATCAATTGAATTCAATTGAGGCATGAAACTAAAAAAAAACCATATGAGCTATGGTTTGGTAATGTTCCCATAGTAAAATACTTTAGAATCTTTGGAAGAAAGTGCTACATCAAGAGGGATGAAGCAAGAGGCAAGTTTGATGCAAGGAGTGATGAAGGTATTTTTCTTGGTTACTCTACTAAAAGTAAAGCTTATAGATGTTTCAATTTAAGATTGAAAAAGATCATTGAAAGTGCTCATGTTAAGATTGATGAAAATTTTATGGTTCAAGAAAGATATCATGATTACTCACCCATGATTGAAAAGAACTCAAACCTTCCACTAGTGAGACTGTTATTGAAGAAATATTTGACAGTATTGATGTGTTGTTCAATGACCCTAAGACAAGTGAAGAAGAAACTCCTAAGGCTGATGAATCAACATCACCTAAAGTTCCAAAATTTACATCTAGAAACCATTCTAAGAAAGACATCATTGGAGATCAAAGCGGCAAAGTCTTAATAAGATCACAAGCAAAGAACTCAGCTAGCAGTGAAATGGTATGTTTACTATATCAGATTGAACCTTTAAGTGTTGAAGATGCATGTAATGATTTAGATTGGCATGATGCTATGAAAGAAGAACTTGATCAGATTATTAAGAATGACACTTGGGAACTGGTCCCAAGACCTAGTGATAAGAATATGATTAGAACAAAGTGGATATTCAGAAACAAGATGAATAAAGATCGTATAGTAGTAAGAAATAAAGAAAGGTTAGTATGTAAGGGTTATGTGCAAAGAGAAGGCATTGACTATTTAGACACATTTGCACCAGTGAGCAGATTAGAAGCTATTAAGTTATTTCTAGCTTATGCTACAGTCAAAAAGTTCAAAGTTTATTAGATTGATTTCAAGTTAGCATTCTTGAATGGAGATTTAAAAGAAGTATACATTGAGCAGCCAGAAGGATTCACCTTATCAGACAAACCTAATATGGTATGTAGATTGAAGAAGACCCTCTATGGACTTAAGAAAGCCCCTAGAGCATGGTATGAGAGACTAGATGGATATCTAACAAAGATTGGATTCAAGAAAGGAGTAGCAGACTGTAATCTATTCATAAGAGAGACATCTAAAGGTTTACTACTTGTTGTAATACCCCAAAAATGGGCTATAGGTTCATTAACCTCTTAAATTGACAAATCGATCGAAATCGACACAAAAGTCCTAACCTAAGGCACATCTGCACATCAAGTCATCGAAATCCTAATTAATTTTATCTTAATTCTACATTAGAGAATATTCCTTGAAATATTCTTATTTTATCCTAATTTAATTATCTTTAATTTCATAATTATTTGGCGATAAATCTCATTTATCCTAAATTTGATTAATTAAATATGATGAATATTTAATTAATTAGATTAATACTGCCACTTAATTATTTAATTAGATTTAATTATATTTATTCCTAATTATTTATTTAATTTTGACAATAAATCAAATCTCCTATGAATAATTGATTAAATATTTATTTAATTGATTAAATCCAAGTTGTCAATATTTAATAATATAGTTTTGAATAAAATTTTGATTAAAATAATTGATTAACTCACAAATCAGTTATTTTTAAATTTAAAATCAATTAAGTTGAAGATAAATCACTTTATTTATTTAATTAATTCATGATTATTTGTGCACATTCAAAGAGCAATTAAACTTTAAATCAGAAAATTAATTCAAGTTGTTATCTTTTCAAAACTCAACATCTATTTTGAGTTCAAAGTTGATCTAAACTTCTGATTTGAGTTAAAAATTTGTTCTTGCATGATTTTGCATGATTTTTTGAGTTATCTATTTCTAATTTCTTGTTAACTCAAAAATCAACTTGAGTTCATCAAGAGTGATATATGACTTTTTCCATTCACCCTCAATCCCAGGATTTCTATAAAATCAAGGCTCAACTCTTTACAAATCATCCATAGAATTTGCATACTTACTCTAGCGAATTGACATCGGAGGAATCATCAAGCTTCTTGCGAATCAGCATTTTGTGAGATCAATCTTGTTTTCAATTCATTCTAGTTTCATATTTCATATCATTGTTAGCTTGATTTGCATATCATTTCAATCCATTTAGATTAATTTATTATCAGTTTTTCTCATCTTATTGAATCAAAAATTTAAAAAAATAGATTAATTTGCATTCATATTTTATTGCTTTCATCATTTGAATCTTTCATTTAGGTATTGCATTGTCACTAATCTTGGTCTAATCTGAGAATACCATACTCGCACCTACTAGAATGCAGTAAATCACTTGGTTAGCTATATTGTTCTTATTTGCATATTTTGATTTTTGCTAACCTCTAATATTTTACTGAAGTTTTGTGTCTATAGCTAGGTACAAAATTCACACACACATTTCTGGCACCCACCGTGGGGCAACCCACCTTTACATGCTGCTTTTGATTATTTTTTTGGAGCTAAAACCCTAAAGTTTCAAAGATTTAATTTTATCTCCCAAACAGCTTGGATTTTTGGTCTAAAATTAGTTTTTCAAGTTGGAGACATATTAGGGAAGCTTCAATAAAAAATTTAGAATTTTCTGACATGTTTTGAATTTTTAATAATTTTTTCTTGATTTTCTAGAAAAATTTAATTTCTGATGCAAATCAGCATATTTTTCAAAAAAATTTACATTTTCAAAAATCTCTTTAAATTCTACAGGGGTTCCATTCTTTGTGTTTTAAATTTGGATGGAATATAATAGCTCAAATAGTCAATTTACAAAAACTGGTCTGTTTTGGTAAAATAGGTCTCTAGGGCACAAATAAATAAATTTTTCTAAAATTTTTACATTTTTGGAAAGCTCTCTATTTTTTAGTAGGGGTACCTATTTTTCATTTCTATTTTTGTGGCCAAAATCATATCAAAAAAATCAAATCTTGTTGACTAGGTCAAATGCAAAAAAAAAAAAAAAATTGTGATGGGTATGCACTTATTTTTCACATGGTTCAATGAATGATATGAGTTGTCATTTGGATTAGTTGCTGGTTATTATTGCTCCTAATAATTTATTTTTAGATCTAACCCTAGGGTTTTCATAAGTTGAATATACGTTGCATATCTTGTTTGCTTATTTTCTTGTCGGAGAGTTTGTGGCTTGCTTGCGCCAGATTGCTTAACAAAGCTAAAAATCAGGTAAAATATACTAAGTGTGTTGCAAGGGAATTCAGGTATTCTACTACATCTGAAAACATTTCAATTTGGACATAAAATGAATATCTCACCAGTCTAGCTTGAGTGCCTTTCCTGCTTTCATAAATCAGACTTCAATTTTTGGGCTATAAAACGAACATAGATTTGCTTTTTGCATATCTATTACACATAGTAAATAGGCCCTATGAACACTATTTGTGGATGATCTTGAGGGATTGAGCTTCTTTCACTTGTTTATTCATGTGAAGCTCCTCTTGATAAAGGATCCCCTTGTAGGTAGGGAAGGTACTGAGAAAGTCTCACGTTCTACTAAATTTGTGTGTCTTCAACTTTTGATTGATACATTCTCTCTCTGAAGAGGTTGATAAATTATAAGTGGTTGACATCATAGATCTTTGTGAGATAATTTTGGTCTTAGCATGTCAGATTAATCTGTCTACTTTGTCTTGGTGAAGTGAAGAGGTTAGGGGATTATGCTCTACTTCCTTTTTGGATAGTACTAGAAACCTAGATCCTTGAATCTGATCTAGTCCCCCTATGGTATCTTTTGTGAGTCACCTTTAGAGAGGGTTAACCGTAGTGGACATTACCTTAATTGGGTCAACCATGTGGACAAAACCTCAAGCGGTAATAGCCATTTTTGTCATGGTAGCAGCAGTCACTATATAAATGTCCATGTGGAGGAAATCTTCATAGGTGTGGTCTCTTGTTGGGCTGTCAGATCTCCCTAGCAGCTCCTGATTGATTAATTTCTTAGACTATGTCAAAACCCCAGTGCACCTAGATTGGAGTTCACCCTCTTGAGATCACAAAAGTTGTAGGGTCAGACCATTACTACAAACCCTAGTGAGGCCAAAAAAAATTTATTTTTCTAGGAATATGTGCGTTATTGAAAAAAATTGGAACATACACAATTAGCACTTCTAGGGATTAGCACAATAAGTCACTATTTCTTGTTCATGCACAAGGTTGCTTTTTCCCTTTTTCATTATTTTTAGATGATTTCTTGCTTCTCTTGCTATTTTGTGTGCTTGATATCTTCTTGGTTACTTGAGACAAACTTTTACACAGATCTTCAAAAACTAGATAGAAAAATTTGCAAACAAACTAGTACTGAAAACTAAAAAATTACAAATCTGAAGCAAAAATCCTTTCTGATGTCAAAAGTCATCCTAAAATTTCAAAACTCGTATCAAAGCCAAAGTCAAAGTTGTCAGAGATTGGTCAAATTTGTCAAAAATCCAATTTTACAGCCTATTTCTAGAATTTGTCAAAAAAATCATTGTGTCAGGAACAGAGCAGAACCTATAACAAATACATTCATTTTCCTAAAATGGTCACTTGAGTCTGATTTAGCCTTCTGATTTATCGATTTGAGTCTTTTTCATCTTGTGTCAAAACCTTGTCAAAATTGTCTTCAAAATTCAATCTTTTTACTAAACGGCTAAGTGTTGTGAGCTCATGCTCACCATCTATTGGGCATCTACCCACACTAATGTGGCACAGTATCCTTCATTTACATCTGATCTATTATTTAATCACTTCAATCTTGACAAGGTTGCATCATTTGATCTTCTCAAATCAATTCATTCTTTAGTTGTCTTCATCTTATTCTTTAGCTTCACCCAAGGTTAATGGTGGAAACCAGGGCTTCATCACACAAGAAATCTAGAGAGGTATCCCATACAATACCTCTAAATACTCTCTAGGCCCCAACTCTTGAACAACTCTACAATTCTGGTCTTTACGAAGATGACAGTCTTGGCAATTTTTGATTGAAAACTAGTTACGTACCCCCTCCATCAACTCACGGAGGTAATCAACAAACCCCACCTCAATCTAATCCAGGGAGCCCTAAAACTCCTAACATGTCTCATGGAGGGGCACATCATGGGTCTCAAGGACACCAATCTCAACATAGTATGGATTGAGAACCTACACCTTCTGAAATTGTTTGATATCAAAATGATGATGACTTCAAAATAATGATGAAACATTTCTTGAAGGAAGATAGAGAAGCATACTTTCTAGAGTTATCTCATCAAGGAGCTAAACTTCCTCCAAACTTTAATGTGGAAGATATCATTACACATGAGGAAGAAACTCCTATCATGCCTATGATGAAATAGATGCATGCCATGCAAGTCAAACTTATGAAAACTTGAGAAAGAAAAGGAACCTAAAGAGTTCTCCATGGAGGCTCTATGTCCTTTTCCATTTGATAAAGACTTGTACATGTCACCATTCCCTAAAAGAGTGGAGATGCTTCAATATGATAAGTATGATGGAAACTCTGACCCTCAAGATCATGTCAGAGAATTATGTACTCAATCTATGGAGTTTATGCATGAACCAACCTACTTAATGTGTCTTTTCCCTCTATCTCTGGGAGGAGCAGCCATTCATTGGTTCTCTAGAATGCCCCCTACTATCAAAAATTTTGAGGAGTTAATCAAAGTGTTCTATCAATAATACTTCTACAATATTCAACATCTGGTCACCATGATCTACATCTGCAATCTGAAACAATATCTAGGAGAACCATTCTTGACATTTCTCAAGAGGTGGAGGAAGAAATTTTCTCTATATGCTAGACCTATTCTAGAAACTGAGAAGCTGGAAATCTTCATCAACAATCTTGTTCCAGAAATCAACTACCCTTTACAAATGCAAAATCATACATCTTTTGACAAGATGGTAGATAATGCGATCAAATTTAAGAAAGTACTTGTGCAAAAAGGAGACATATCACTTCAAAAAGACAAGTATGAATCTGGATCTAGTTCTAAGGACAAGAACAAAAATTGTAACAAGAATAAAGGCATTGTCATAGATGGCATTGTTGATAATATCTATGCCCCATATAAGGCACATGCTTTCAATCTTACTATTGGTACCCAAGCCATCAAAGCTTTTGAAGCCAAAGCCATAGAGTCCAACAAAAAGTCATATGATTACAAACCTTGGGCTATAGATCCTAATCGCAAATTCACTCCTCTTGGAGAATCTTTGGAATCTACCATGAAAACTCTATTGGAAAACAAAATCATCTACTTTCCTGAGATGAAAGTCCTTGATCCAGAACCTAAACTGAAATGGTGGAGAGAGAATGATTTTTGTGAATTCCATCGCAATAAAGGTCATAAGACTAATAACTATATTCACTTGAAGCACATTATACAAGACAAAATTGATAATGGTGACATCATGATTGACAATCATAAGAACAATAATGATCATACAACATTCATAGAACCATTTCCTAAACATGGTAAAGAAGATTCTTCTTCTCAACCTAATATGGGTGCTAAAGTCAATTATGCCTACTCAGGAAACAATGTTGTTATCAATATGGTTGAACCATGCCTATCTGAGCGTTGCAATGTCATCACAATTGTAAGAAGAGATAGAGATCATCAATTAGCTAATGCAGTTACTCAATCACAAGCTCAGGCACACCTACAAGGACAAATACTAGATTCATCAAATGTACCTAAGGTGCCTTTCAATCTTTCATCTACTTCTAAATAGAAGGCTTCATCTAAATCTTCAAATCCTAAAGACACGAGGCCTACTTCATATAATATTGTCCAACAATTCCAGCACACAAATGCTAAAATCTCCATGTTTGAGTTGCTTCAGATATCTCTAGCTCATAGAGTCATTCTAGACAAAGCTCTGCTCGGATCCAATGTTCCTAATGACCTTGATTTAGATAGATTCTAGACTATGGGTGGTCATATTATGTCTCCATAGTACATTTCATTTTTAGAGGAAGATAACTCCTTGATTCATCTACATAACTAGCCTTTTCATATTGAAGTCTTGATCCAAAACCATCGTGTCAAATGTGTGTTGATAGATGGAGGCGATGGCCTAAACATTTGTTCTTTCAGCTTGATTACACAATTGGGATTTTTAGAAATGGCCATTGATCCCAGCAAGAAGATAACTATCAAAGCATATGATGAGAAAGAAAGATCTTCTAAGGGAACTATTGTCCTACCTATCAAAGCAAGTCCTGTCATTAGAGATACTATATGTCAAGTTCTTGATCTACCTTTGGCTTACAATATCCTCCTAGGAAGACCCTGGATACATGACATGAAAGCCATTCCCTCTACATTCCATCAGTGTTTGAAATTTCCTTATGAAGGAGTTGAGGTGACGATTCCAGCTGATCTGTATACAACTTGTAATACCTTGAAAGAGAGTGCAGATAAACTTGTTCCCAATAATAGAGAATCTTCCACTAAGCAGCTAGACGCTGCTTCAACCTGTAAGATGGAAGACATTGCTAAAGAGGATAAAATCAAAGAAAATGGTATGGGAGAATATACTATAGAGCCAGTCTTATCTTTGACATCTCTCCCTATCTCTCCTAAGTCTTATGGACAAACTCTAAAATAGTCCAAGCTCAAATTTAAAGAACCTCTTGAAGCATATAAAGGAAATTTTGTTGCGGAACAAGTATCTAAACAAGAGTTTGAAGAGGATGAAGTTGTGCTCACATGGCTATACAAGGATGAACCTAAATCTCAAGTTGTCCAAAAATGTGATGCTAAAATACTGAATATCCCGTCTAATTCATATGGCCTAGGGGACAAATTGATCACAAAGATGGGATATAAAGGAAAAGGACCTCTAGGACTACAGGGTAAAGGTCTTCTATGACCTTTTGATCATCATGGCTGAGCAAACAAGAATACAATAGGTCTAGGATACATGAAGAAACCTTTCTATCTTAGCACTAACTCCCCACATGTATTAGAACAAATAGAGCCTTCTATAGAAAATCAACTAAAGGGAGAAATAACTAAACAATCTGATAGTGATCATTCAGACACCACTGATGAGCTCATTCCTTATGAGCATTTGCCTAAAGAAATAAAAGACCTCCTTGAAGCTGAAGATGATCCAATAAAAAGAATTAATGTAGTAGAAACACAAGAACCTACTATAGAGAAAGAGATAGTTGCAACACAAGAACCAACTAATCTCAAAGGCAATCAAAATGAGGAAGGTGGTAGTTATTTTGAGACAGATTCCCATGAGTATGAATTCAAATTAGAATCTGAAGGAAACCCTTCTTGGGGTATTCATCCTGACTTTACTCATGTTCTCATATTTCCTAGAGGTCTAGATGAAGAAATAGAAGATGAATCAAATGACTATGAATGGGGGGTCATTCCAAAACTAGATGAACTTATTATAGAAAAGCATGTTGATGTTATTCACCAATATGCACCTCAACCTAACGTAAGTCTAGAGTGAAATGATGAACTTATCGAGTCTGATCCACCAATGGCTGAAGTGGATTTCCACAATGACATTGAGCCTATTCATGAATTGAATGTCTTAAGTTGTAATATCACCTTTGAACTTGAGCATTAGGTTAGGACCAATGATGACAAATCCATATTCATAAACACTCTTTCCCAATCTTTCACCACTTTGACTATCCAACGCCCTGACCTTCTTGACATAACATCCACCAACTTGAACCAAGGTATTTATACCTTTCCCAATGACTATGCCCTTGCTTGCTACCTAAATGCAATTGAGCCTATGAGGACTTCCATCAATGAATCGAGCGTTAGCATGATGGAGTCAAACATCAAGTATCTTAGTCAAAAAAAATAAGAATAAGAATAAAAAGAAAAGGAGTTCTGAGGGTGAAAGCCACTTTGTGGCAGTCTCAGAACCTACAAAAGTAAAAATAAAAGATGTATTCAAAGTTGAAAACCTCTCTGAGGCACCTAAGGATGAGATATTTGATGTTCTTCCAAGTCATTTATAGGACAGATCTCTAGTTCTAATTGATCCCACTCAATCTATCAATTTGGGAATAGCAGAAGAACCATAGTTGATCCATGTAGCACAATCTTTATCAGAGGAAGAAAAGAAAAAAATTACAACATTCCTAACAGAGAAGAAGATCAACTTTGCATGGAAATATTCAAATATGCCAGGGTTGGATCCTGATCTTATAATGCACCATTTATCTATAGCTCCAAACGTTAAAAATGTTAAGCACAAATTGAGAAAGATGCATCCACATGTTGCACTCTTGGTAAAAGTTGAATTAGAGAAGCTCCTAAAAGTCGGATTTATCTAAGTTATTGATTATGCATAATGGATCTCTAATATTGTAACTATTTCTAAACCTGACAAATCAATAAGAGTGTGCACCGATTTCAGAGATGTAAAAAAAGCATGCCCTAAGGATGATTTTCTATTACCTAACATAGATATGATAGTAGACATGTATTCTTTAATGGATGATTTTTCTAGATATAATCAAATAAAAATTTCTCCAGAGGATCAAGAGAAAATTTCTTTTACATGTGCATGGGGTACCTCCTGCTAGAATGTCATGCCATTTGGGCTTAAGAATGTCGGTGCTACATATCAAAGAGCCATGACTTCTATTTTTCATGTCATGATGCATAGGACTATGGAGGATTATGTTGATGATACTTTAGCAAAATCTATGATTAGAGCTGAACATTTAAATGACTTGAGCAAGATACTAGACAGAATGGAAAAATTTAGTCTTAGACTAAATCCTAGGAAGTGTGCTTTTGGTGTCACTTTTGGAAAGCTCTTAGGATACATAGTTTCAAAGAAGGGCATTGAAGTTGATCTAGCTAAAGTAAAGGCTATAATGGAGATGCAACCTCCCAAGAACATCAGTCAAATGAGGACATTGCAAGGTAGGGTTCAGTCCATTAGATGCTTCATATCTCAGCTAGCAAACATATCACAACCTTTTACAAAGACATTACATAAAGGTGTGACCTTTGCATGGAGTGAGGAATGTGAAAATAACTTTAATCGTATCAAGAAATATCTATCAAATCCTCCTATCTTGATGCCTCCTATACAAGGGAAGCCATTGATCCTGTATGTTTCCACAATAGATACATCACTGGGGGTATTGCTTGCACAACATGATGAGAATAAAAAGGAAAGAGCTATCTATTATATCAGTATAACTTTGGTTGCATATGAGAAGAACTATTATATGATTGAAAAGGCTTATCTAGCTATGGTATTTGCATCACAAAAACTGAGACATTATATGTTGGCTCATACTACACATTTAGTATCTAAGATTGATCCACTAAAGTACCTACTAAGAAAAGCTGCCCTCACGGGTAGATTAGCCAAATGGGTCATGCTCTTAAGTGAATTTGACATTGAATATGTTGAAATAAAAGCTATTAAAGGCCAAGTTATTGCTGATCAATTAGCAGATGCACCTCTATTTGATGATACGCCAATGCAAATGGAATTCCTAGATTCCTCTATCATGAATCTTTCTTCTAGAGAATGGCAGTTATTCTTTGACAACTCCTATACATAGAATGGATCTGGAGCAGGTATATTGTTCATAACTCCTCAAGGATACTCAATCCCAAAAGCATTTAGAATCAAGTTTCCTTGCACAAACAATATTTCTAAATATGAAGCCCTTCTTAATGGCATGAAAATGGCAATTGAGTGGAGAGTAACAGAATTACACATTCAGGAGACTCACAACTTGTAATCCATCAAGTCATTGATGTGTACCAAACTAAAGATGAAAAGCTCATTCCATACAAGAGAATGGTAGATGATCTAAAGAATTATTTCATATCTATCACATTTGAGCAAATACCTAGAACAAAGAATAAGGTTGTAGATGCAATGGAAACATTATCTACTTTATTACAGCAGCCTGAACATGAGCTACGCTACGAGTTCCTGGTGGAAGCACTATCTTATCCTGCATATGACTCCCCTAAAACCCACATGATTTGCACTATTGTAGGTCATGATTCATCCAAATATAAAAACCTATTCTCCTATCTCAAAGACCAAATCATCCCTGATACCTTTAACCATCATGAAAAGAGATACCTTATCTTCCATGCCTCCCGGTATGTCATCATTGGTCATGATCTTTACAAATGAGGTCTAGATGGTATGCTCCTTAGATGTTTACAATGAGAAGAGTCTCAACATGCATTAGAGGAATTCCATGAGGGTATATGTGGGTCACACTTGAATGGTTTAACACTAGCTCAAAAACTTATTAGGGTTGGGTACTATTGGCGAGCAATGGAGAAAGAGTCTATCAAGTTTGCTAAGAATTGTCAAAAGTGCCAAGTACATGGAAACTTAATTCATGCTCCAGGGAGAGATCTAAATCCCTTCACTACATAATGGTGTTTTCATCAATGGGCATTTGATCTTATAGGAGCTATACATCCTCATTCTTCTAATGGACATACCCATATAATCATAGCTATAGATTATTTTACAAAATGGGCAGAAGTAGTCCCTTTGACACAAGCAACTGGAAAACAAATATCTATGTTCATCTTGAACTACATCATATGTTGGTATGCTATTCCACATTCCATAGCCACAGATAATGGTGGACAATTTAAGAACAAAGACTTGGATTATTTATGTGCCAAATTCAAGATTACACAATATTGGTCATCTATCTACTATCCTCAAGGGAATGGACAAGCAGAGGCTTCTAACAAGAATCTATTGAAAATCTTGCACCGTGCAGTTAATAAAATAGGAAGAGACTGGCATCTCATGATCAATCTAGCTCTCTGGGCCTATAGAACAAGGATCAGAACACCCACTGGGGCTACACCTTTCACTTTAGTTTATGGGTCTGAAGCAATACTGCCTATTGAGGTTGAAATCCCATCACTAAAAATCAGAATGCATGGTCTAGAAACTGATGATGACTACAGAGTGTCTAGGTTGCAAGAACTTGAACTACTAGATGAGTGCAGACAAGCAGCATATGATCATCTTAGAGTATATCAAAAGAGAATGTCTAGAGGTTACAACAAGAAAGTCAGACAGATAATTTTAGGTTGATGATCTAGTCTTGAGAGAGAATCCTAAAAATCAATCACATAGAGAGTGCAAGGGGAAGTTTAAACCCAATTGGCTGGGTCCCTTTGTTCTCACTGCTACTTTTGGCTCTGGTGCCTATCAACTTTCAATGACTGAAGGAGAACAGCTCTAAGAACCAATCAACGTTCTCCATCTGAAGAAATTCTACACCTAAGGCATTTAGTCTATGGTAAAATGTCCCAAAAAAATCTTTAAAATTGAAAAAAGTCCTGAAAAAATGAACATCTTGGTGAAAACCTAGCAATAGGTGCCTTCGTGATTCACAAAAAAAGTAAAAAATATCAAAAGTACAAAAAAAATTGGGAAAAATAAAAATACAAAAAAATGAGAAAATGAAAAAGTACCTTGGTGAAAACCTGAAAACAAGCACCTTGGTAGCAAAAATAGAATCTCTGCCAAGATGGTGAAAACCCAGCAAATGAGTACCACTTGTTTCAAAATGCTCCATCTATCAGCACAATCTTGGTCTTTCCTAGCTTTTAGTCTTGCTTTAGTTTGTACATATCTCTTGGTTTGTTCCTGCATTCCTATTTTCAATAAGTTAGTCTGTACACCAATCAGCTAAAGCGTATGTATCCTATCAATGTTCAAACTTGAGGGCAATCAAAGTCATATCCTATGGCCTCCAATGTATCTTAGATGTATCATATCTAGTCAGAGTCCTTTGAAGATTCATCCAAGTCAGTCTGTCTATCTCATCTCCAGAAAGGCTTTTGCATCTACAACAATGCAATCAAACATCAAACACAAACTGAAAACAATCTATGCTTTTTACATGCTTTTATCTCCTTGTATGCTTACTGATTCACATTGAGATTTTTGCATATTTTTTTCCAACAAGCTCTTCAATGATGTCCTTTATAGGATTTAGAGAGTGATGACTGGGGGCATAATCTTTTCTTTGTTTTCTTCTTGTATGTGAAATTTTAACAACTTTGGAAATTCTGGATTGAAATGGTGTCTGACTATAAGAGCCTCTATCTTGAATTGGATGGCCATGCGTACCTCGACCATTGATACCTGGAAAATTCAAGGAAGTTTGATCTAACTATTGTCTTTTTTTTGAGTGAGTTCTTTCTCCTATTGTGAAATGTGATCTTACCTAAGGATGTGAACGATAAAGGGTCACTACAGGTAATTCACATTGGATTTAGAATGATCTCTTGACTGTTTGATGTGTTTGTATGTAAGGCATATTCTGGTCATCATGACGTCTATGTTTTGATGCTTATACAAATTGCTATATCAAAATGGACATGATATTCAGGTCATCATGGCATTTGTGCCTTGGTGCTTATATCTAATCCGACATTCCAAAAATAAAATCAATATTCATATGTCCATAGTTGCCTAACCAGTGGGTGTTGTATTGATTCCTACGCATACAAATAGATATTCATATGTCTATGGTTCATAACTTGTGGGCATTGTATTGATTTATCTAGTTACCTAAAAATTTCAATGATGATAACAAATCGACACATGATCAGTGACTAGGTCCTAGGTCCTAGGTTTGCATTTCATTTTGCATTTTGCACGTTGCATGATCTCACAAATTGCTTGAACACTTAAAGGATTCTTCAACAATTCTCCTAATCTAAACTTAAACTAGAAAAGAAGAGTTGAGTCTCATACAAAGGTTCCTCCAATGAAACAGCAAGTAGAATCATTTTTCGGGATCAAAATCAAAATCTGAGATCATTTATAATATTCACTACTTGCATAATCAACCTTCAATCATCAAAGAAATCTAGAATTCAACTTAACTGATTATCTTACATCAAACTATCAAAATTTCAACTTGGTCAAGCATGGTCAACTTATGGTTTAACTTACTCAAACTTGGTCTCCAGGACCTCTAAATGATGCAGAACACATTCTCGAATGTGTATAACCACTTCTCAAATCAATTAACATGCTTCTAAACTATAATGCTGACTTTTCTTGTCAGATTTCAATTTTCATCCCCAAGGGGGCATGGTATTGCACATCAATCAAATCTATAAATCAATATCTTTCTCTTAGTAATCAAGACAACAACCACATCTAGTTATTGATTCATCAAAAGTCCTCATCGCTTGGGGCAAATCTTTCATTTCTTGGGGCATATTAGATTCATAGAGATCCATATCAATCTAGTATCCTAAATCTATCTTGTAAACTATATCAGCTTTTCATAACCATCGGTTCATTAGTGTTATTTCCTTGGTTCTTCGTAACTGATGGGTTCAGGATGTGATACTAATATGATTCATACAAGGACATTCAGGTTTGGAATTGATCACTCACTTCTTCACAATCATAAGGTTCAGAATCAAGCGTTTTGGCACTTTTTCGTAATCATCGATTCATTGTTGATATAGCTAGCATCATCTCAATTCCTGGTCATTCTGGGCCTGGGTTGGTATCTCTTTTTTCCAATCTTTCAAATCTTTCAAATCAGTTTCAATCTCAAACATCTTTATCATACACAGATGATTCTTTGAACCACTACGCTTCACATAATGATTCAAAGAGGGGCAAAATGTAATACCCCAAAAATGGGCTATAGGTTCATTAACCTCTTAAATTGACAAATCGATCAAAATCAACACAAAAGTCCTAACCTAAGGTACATCAGCACATCAAGTCATTGAAATCCTAATTGATTTTATCTTAATTCTGCATCAGAGAATATTCCTTGAAATATTCCTATTTTATCCTAATTTAATTATCTTTAATTTAATAATTATTTGGCGATAAATCTCATTTATCCTAAATTTGATTAATTAAATATGATGAATATTTAATTAATTAGATTAATACTACCACTTAATTATTTAATTAGATTTAATTCTATTTATTCCTAATTATATTATTTAATTTTGACAATAAATCAAATCTCCTACGAATAATTGATTAAATATTTATTTAATTGATTAAATCCAAGTTGTCAATATTTAATAATATAGTTTTGAATAAAAGTTTGATTAACCCACAAATCAGTTATTTTTAAATTTAAAATCAATTAAGTTGAAGATAAATCACTTTATTTATTTAATTAATTCATGATTATTTGTGCACATTCAAAGAGCAGTTAAACTTTAAATCAGAAAATCAATTCAAGTTGTTATCTTTTCAAAACTCAACATCTATTTTGAGTTCAAAGTTGATCTAAACTTCTGATTTGAGTTAAAAAGTTGTTCTTGCATGATTTTACATGATTTTTTGAGTTATCTATTTCTAATTTCTTGTTAACTCAAAAATCAACCTGAGTTCATCAAGATTGATTTATGACTTTTTCCATTCAACCTCAAGCCCTAGATTTCTATCAAATCAAGGCTCAGCTCTTTACAAATCATCCACAGAATTTGCATACTTACTTTGGTGAATTGACATCAGAGGAATCATCAAGCTTCTTGCGAATCAGCATTTTGTGAGATCAATCTTGTTTTCAATTCATTCTAGTTTCATATTTCATATCATTGTTAGCTTGATTTGCATATCATTTCAATCCATTTACATTAATTTATTATCAATTTTTCTCATCTTATTGCATCAAAAATAAATTAAAATAGATTAATTTGCATTCATATTTTATTGCTTTCATCATTTAAATCCTTCGTTTAGGTGTTGCATTGTCACTAATCTTGGTCTAATCTAAGAATACCATACTCGCACCTACTAGAAGGCAGTAAATCATCTCATTAGCTATATTGTTCTTATTTGCATATTTTGATTTTTGCTAACCTCTAATATTTTACTGAAGTGTTGTGTCTACAGCTAGGTACAAAATTCACACACACACTTGTAGCTATATTTGTTGATGACATTATCTTTGGAGGTAATGACAAACTTAGTGTTGAATTTTCTAAGGAGATGTAAAATGAATTTGAGATTAGTATGATTGGACCTATCAAATACTTTTTGGGATTGAATGTGCAGCAGACAGAGAAAGGTATTTTCATTAACCAGTCCAAGTATGTGAAAGAAATATTAAATAAATTCAAGATGGATGATTGCAAGCTAGTAGGGACACCTATGATAACTAGATGCAAGCTTACAAAAGAAGATGACTCACCAGTTTTAGATATAACATTGTACAAGTCTATGATTGGTAAAATTATCTATCTTACTCAAACCAAACCAAGTATTTCCAATGCAGTTGGCATAGTTAGAAGATTTGTAATAGAGCCTAAACAAAGTCACCTCATGGTAGTAAAAAGGATATTTAGATATTTGTAAGGCACTATAGAGTATGGTTTATGGTATCCTAATTCAAAAAATGTTGAGCTTCATGTGTAACTAATGCAAATTGGGAAGGATGTGTTGATGGGAGAAAGAGTACATCAGGTGGAGTAGTGTTTATTCATGATAGACTTTTCACTTGGACAAGAAAGAAATAGAATTGTATTTCTCAGTCAATAGTAGAAGCGAAGTATGTTGTAGTAGCCTTGAATTATTCTACAATTGTTTGGATCAAGTAGATGATAAAGGATTTTTGAATTTAGATTGATTATCCTATTGTTATTTACTATGATAATAATAGCACTATCAATGTGTCGAAGAACCCTGTGATGCATGCAAAGACAAAGTAGATTGAGATCAAGTATCATTTCCTAAGAGAAAAAGTGGCAGATAAAGAAGTCAAGCTGGACTATGTGAGTACTAAAGATCAGTTGGTAGACATATTCACAAAGCCCTTGCCAAAGGATACTTTTGAGTATCTCAGGGAGAAGTTGGGAGTAATTCCCTTCCCTGATTCTATTTAGAAGAAAGAAGGAAAAGCATCAGTCCTCAGGGACTGATGGATGGTTGACTAGTCTACTTCTGGAGTAGTATTGGTGCTTAAACTAATTGGCACCCTTTGCCATTGATTTCAAAGGGGGAGTAATATATGGTCATGAAAAATAGAAGTTAAAAGAGGAGTAATATACTAAGGGGGAGTAGTATTCAGTTATGACAGCAGTTCAATCGAGGAAATGGAGAATGTTGAAGAATATTGTAGCAGATGGAGGACTCATCTTTGGGGGAGTCTTCAAGAGAAAATGGAGAATGTTATAAAATAATTATTCATTTGGATTGGTGGAGTTTTCATTCCATATGTTGCCATCAATGCCAAAGGGGGAGATTGTTGGAGATTTGCCAGCAGGCCAGCACTGACTGTATGTTTGTCATTGATGACAACATATGGTAAGTAGCATGCATGAAAGACTTATTCAGTAAGCTTTTAGTATATGTAGCATGGATATGATATTAGCATGATATCATGAGCATAGAGGTTAACTATTAGTAGAAATAGTTATATAGTAACTTGTGTCAGTAGTGTTCCTGACAGAGTAACAAGAAGTGTTTTGTGTATGGTTGTCCATATAGTTATCATGAAGCCTTGCACGCTTGGATATATGATGAAGACATGTTAGTGATGTTACATTCATGGACACAAAGTCTGATGATCAGTAGAAGTGAAGTTATGCAGTCGCTATTCTCCAGTAGCAATTTCCCGTGTTTGTCCAGAAGAGCCGACAAAGATTATATAGGTTCTAGAGTTGCACCTATCCTTTTGGTATGCACCCTTGGATTTAAGCTTGGAGAAGAATTAGTAATGTTTAGTTAAGAGTGCATGAAGTAATTCAACTTGAGGAAAAAGATACAGTTATTTTGGTAGAGCTGACACTGTGTAGCGTGCATCTATAATTATCTTATTGTACAGGTCCCAAAATGTGTTGCGTGCTTAGTAGAGCTGACTGAATTATTATTGGAGTTTTTTATGGCTTCTCTAACATTATTTCAAGGTGGTTCTAATAGGCTAACTTGATTATATCATTTAGAGGAAAGATATTTATAGGAAATCATTTGTGATTGATTGAGGGTGGTTCATGGTTGATTGTGAAGATCAGAGCAGAGTGTGTGAAGTGTTGAGCCATCAGAAGAAGGTCTATGTGACCAAGTAAAGTGTTTTTTCTATACATTGAAACTGATCTGGACAACAGTTCTAAGTGCAGTTCACCAAGATCCAGATATAGTGTGTATCTGTTATTCAGAAGGTTGTAGCCTTCGCCCCTTTGAGAAGTGTGCTCTCAGACAATGCATCCTCTCCCCTAACAGGGACTATTATAAAAGACTCCTAACAGGGTCTGACCCTTGACCAGGTCTACTATACTAAATATATTGTAAAGCAACTCCTAACAAGGTTAAGGATCTTCTAACAAGGATCATAATACACTAGTGCAGAATATTAGTGGGTGTCAATTCTAACCAAGGTTTTTACCTATTTGTGTTTCCCCGTAACCAAAATATTGGTGTTGTGTCAAGTGTTCTTTCATTGTGTTTATGCTTTATGTTTAAGTATACTTAATTGGATAAATAATTAAAACTTGTAGATTACTGATTCACCCCCCCCCCCCCCCCCTCTCAGATATCTCTTGGGACTATTCCTAATAGAGTCTATACTTGTAATGCTATTATGTAACATAGTGATTAAACATATTAAAAATCAAGCTAAGGAGCACTTACCGAGCTACAAGCATTTACTTACATAGTTGTTTTGGTATGTGTATGGCATATTTTCATTTTTCTTGTGTTGCCATCAATTAATGAACTACAACTAATTGAATACTTGAATGACTTGAAGATTAGTGATTAGAGATCACCGAGTTACTGAAATGATATGTAAGATAATTAAATCATTCATTATGTTGTCATTGATGTCAACTAGTTTTGACAGTATTTATCAGGCTAGTTACAAACATATAAACATCTGATAAAGAGAGAAATGATGAAGAATTGAGATATCTACATGGAGAAAGATGGATATGACAGATGAGGATAAGGAATAATTTAGGTAACTTATTGATAAGTCTATGATCTCCTATTGTTGACTTGATTATGTTGCATTAATCTATTATGAAGATGGAAGAAAAATTGTACAAGGCAATGTGGTCGGTAAATGAAGCACTTTAGTATACACCAAGCCAATGTAGTGTATACTGAGTGACAATATTAACCAAGCTTGTATCTTCCGATGCATTTATTTGTTAACCAAGTATGGATGAAAGTATTAAATGCTTAGTTTAGCCAACAAAAAATGATGAGCTAGAAATTGTTATGATTTTGAGATTGAGGAAATTTTTTGTTATGAGATCCACAACTAACAAAATTCAGAGAAGATCTAAAGGATGGAATTGAAATGTTTTATTGACACAATTGTCAAGGAAGGTTTAAGAGGAAAAATCAACGAAGAAGGATAAGCGGCAAAATCTGATGGTTGATATGAAAATGGTTTATCTATCTATATAAAAGATGTGATTTTATTTATTGAAACATGTTGGAACAAATAAGACTCCAAAGATTTTGTGTGAATACAATTTCATGCATTCCTGATCAAACTGGTTGAAGGAGAACCAATCCACAAAATAGTACCAAGTGATAGAGAGCTATTACAGAGTGAAAGTAAGTTGAGGAAGTGAATTGAAATATTGATCATAGGATTTGTATGGGCTTAGAATAGATCTAAACATCTACAAATTGAGTTGTATTGTAATCAGATCAACTACTATTTTAGTTTAACCATTAATACATAAAATCTCCTAACCGAGTGGACTTAACCATCTTATGTTATACCCCTGTGTCATTCAAGAAATGTACATTGTTATCTTATTGACCCCATAGTGAATGCTAGTCGAAAGTTAACTATTAGTCTTAAATCCTCTAACAAGGTCACACCTAATAGTGTATTTGTAACCTTTAACAAGGTTGTCTCTTCACTAAGCTCACTTTAGAAGAGTGAAAATTATTTTGGGTTACCAGTCCCAGGTGGTTTTTCCCTTAGCAGGGTTTCCACATTAAATCATTGTGATATGTGTTTTTGTGATGATTTTTTTTATTTTCATACTTTACATACTACATATTTGATTTGGTCAGTAATCATAGTAAGTTAATTAACTGGTAATCAGTAAAAGGCACAGACAGTTTAATAGTTTATGTTACCGAGCTGCAAAATTTATTGGAATTGTTTTGAGAGTTATATCTTTGTAATTGGGACTGTAGGATATCTGATCTAACTGATTCACCCCCCCTCCCCTCTTAGTTATTCTAACATCCTTTTTTTTCTTGGGGGTTGAGCCTTCAGGTTCCTTATGTGATATTATCTCAATAGCTTGTATTAAGATTTGTAGGTCAACCAGTATCACACTAGATGTTGCCTCCGTGGGTGCAATTTCTTTAATTCAATCTGCAACAATATTAACATCTTCATCATCCTTGATGTCATCAGGATCTCCATTTATGATGTCTTTGATAAGTACATCATACGTCCCTATTATTACCAATTATTCTAGAGGATCCTTGTACTCTTCTTTATAGCCTATGAGATAAAAGTCAATAGCAATGGTAGTGTCTGGTACCTCAGTATGTGATAACTCTATAGGTTTCTTGATAGCCAAGTCTACATCATCCAAGTGTATACATTTACCTTTCTTCTTTCTTTTCTTCTTGGGTACAACTACCAATGCCATCTTATCAACTTCTACTCAGACGGTAAGAATTGGAGTCCATAAGAGTTCACTGTTATCATCAACATCCTTGAGTTTGCCTGCCAGAATGTTTAGTGCTCTACTTTTCACTAAAAATATCTTTGAATACTATGTCATTAATTCTTCAATCTCAGGAACTGATAGTGTAGGCATAGCCAATATCAATGAATGTTCCCTCATCTTTTTCTTAGTGTGCAAGGCATTAGTCCATCTTGCTGACACTTTATCATACAAACTTTTCTGTACATATTTTGCAAATTCAATTGGTACCTTTTTAAAATTGATCATCATTTGTATGAAAACCTCTCTATCTTTTGTTGATCCTCGGTAGACATATGTACATACCGACTCATCTTGGGGTTGCTAAGACCGCCAGTTTCTTTTATTGTTTCAACCAATTCATCAACAAATTGATTCTTATTTACAACTACCTTAAATTTATCTTGGTCTTCATCTTCATCTTCTTCATCAATGTCATCCTTTTCCCTTATCAACTTCCTCTACTTCTTTGGTAGCTCGGAGGTGTCTTGTGTACCTCTCTTTTTCTGTTGGTAATTTTTAGTACGAGTGGGCCTAGATATTTTCACAACTCCTTTCTTTATAGGTGGAGAAGTAGTTGTTGTAGACCTTTTCCTTGCTTGTGTCAGTAATTCTACTTGTTTCCTCTTACTTGTGGCCTTGATAGGTGAAGACTGAATGTCTTTATCTAACTCAGTTGCCTCTTCATCATGATCACTGTTACCTATTAGTAACTTTTCCTTGGTTTCCACTTCAACCAAAATATCCTCGTATGCCTTGTTTTCTTCTACATCATCACCAAATTATTTTAGTAATTTTTCCATCATTTTATTAGACTTCTTTGTCACCTTGACTCTGACTAGATCCATCTTAATTATTTGTTTGGCCTCTTCATAGGTTCCAAACCTAGTGGCCTGAGGATCTTTGGGCTCAGCCAGTAAAGCCTTTATTGACCTAGAAGCTTGGTCAATGTCAATTTCATATCCCATTGGTGCCAGCCATGTTGTTCTCGATTCAACAACCTTTATCAAAGTGTTTTCAGTGCTTACTAAGAATCAAATATCATCTTTTTACTACTCAATCATCTTTCCTGATATTCTACTTCTCTACTTCATTCGGTTCTTGAATTGCTCAAAATATATATCCATGATGTTGACAGAATCTTGTCCCAAACTTTGAATAAAATTATTTATTTATAAAGTGACTGGCTGGTTAGTGTTCCAACCAACATTACCGATTGAGGGGAAAAAGTTCTAAACATGGAAAAATATGTATAACAATTGTGATCCAAACTTACATGTGTTAGACTTCCCCGACCTAATGGTTTTCATGTTTTCTTCTAACTACTTCAATAATAACTTGACAAGGTCCAGTTGAAATCCTTTCTTCACAATTTTATAAGTGATGTCCACAACTCCACATGGCATGTTGTTAGGTATGCTAGATTAAAATATTTTGTACCCAATGGCATATGCACAAAACCTAGTCTCGAGATCAACAATGGTATTGATTCTCATGCCTCTACCGTCCCATTCGGCTCCTATATCTTTTTCAATCTCGGTCCTCAGTGCACTTTCTCAATGCTTTGACCTTGTTGGTTATGGGATAACCAGTGACTATGTGTATTATATCCTTGGTGATCTTGATGCATGGGCATCCAAGGTTTAAACAGGGCATTATGTGTCCTCGGTGAAACTACATGGAGTGTTTGTGTTTTGGATGGTTTTACTTAGTTGCATCCTTGACCGATGGTCTCAGTCATTGAAGGAAGCTCAGTCACTGAAGGAACTCAGTAGTCTCTAGTGCTTGGTGAAATTGTTTCTCGGTCATGCCTGCGGTGCTCAGTTGATACTGGTGCTCGGCGATGTCTGGTGTGCTCGTTGATTTTACTATCATGCAGTAGTTCTAACTTACTGAATGGAGTTCTGTGTGATTTGTTGAGCCAACTTGGTGAATTAATTATTGGTAGCCATTGTCTTGGGCTGACATGTAGAATTAAATGTTTGTATACATTTTTAAGCCAACTTGTATGGCATTTAATTAATTATTTTGGGGAGTTAAGGGTCTCATCCAGCCAACTTGTGGCTGATGATTAGTATTTAAGGAGGGCTTGGGTAGATGTTTAAGAGATAAATAATTTGGGGAAGAACTTGGTAGATTCGAAGGACTTAGACATCAGAGTAGATCTGAAAGTCATATGCACAGCTTGAGAGCGAAGTTGTGGAAAGGTTCTTGATGTTCTTGCAAATCAGATTGTAATATGATAGTCATTTGTAGCAGAGCTAGGGGTTTGCATACTTGGGAACAAGGAGATTTCTTGGAGGCTTGCAAGCTCAAGTTTAGATCTACCTTAGGGTTTCCATCAGCTCCTGATTGTCTTCAGAGTTGAACTAGCTAAGATTGTATTGGATCTGGTTGTGGATCTTGCAAAATTATTTCATTTTGTAATTGGCCCTAACCTGGAAGGCCTTACAGTTGGGCATGTTAATGCAAATTACTTGAAACATTTATGGTGTTTTCTGTTGTGTTGAGTATTTCACTATGTAATTATTTTGGCTACAAGGTTTGGACTATCCTTCATTGGATCCACCATCCCTAACTACATTAGGTGGTATTAGAGTGAGATTTTGTTCCTATTGGAGTGAAAGTTTGATCTTGTTGAAGCAGAAGTTTTGACCTAGAAAGGTTGATCTTGCAAAGTTGATCTTATTGGAGTAGAGATTGTTTGCAACCTGAATTGCAGATCTGAAGCACTGAACTATGAAATTGCATCCTAGCTGTTTACAAGATTGCAGGTTGAGATTTGACTTGTTGCAACTTGGAAATTGTCACAAGGTAGTCAGTGAGGGTTTGTTGCAAAGGGTTTCTCTTATTCTTTAAGGATGCCTCCAAGAAGATTGGACCCTAGAGTTATTTCTAATCTTTGTGATACTATTGAATCCCAGATCACAGAGAAGGTGAAATCAGATTTTAGATTTTAGATGGAATTGATGAAGAATGATATGGTCACCGAGATCATGAGAACTGTTGCTGGTATACCTTGGAATGTTGGTACTGAGGATGGCTATGAAGAATCTTCTAAAGAATTTGAAATTGTTGGATCTAGTGGTGATGACCGAAGGAACAGATCTGGTGAAGATAGAACTACTCAGTTGCCTAGACCTGCTACTCAGTTTAGTAATTACCAGATGGAAGTTTCTACTTTCTCTGGTACTTTGAAGCCTAAAAATTTGATTGATTGGATTGGTGAACTTGAATATTTCTCTAAGCTCGAAGAAATTGAAGATCCTCTTCAGGTGAGATTAGTACAGACAAAGTTGAAAGGACATACTGCTCTTTGGTGGAAGAAATTATAGAGAGACCAAGAAGATGAAGGTGAAACAAAGATCAATCGGTGGAGGTTGATGGTGACTAAGTTGAAAGCTAAGTTCATACCAGCTGACTATGAGCTTGACTTGTTTCAGAAGTTGTAGAATCTGAAACAAAAGGATTTGTCTATTGAGGATTATACCAAGGAGTTCTACAAACTTACTATTTGGTCTGGACATTGAGAGCTTGGTAAGGAAAAGGTAGCTCGGTATGTGAATGGTCTAAGATTCAATATTCAAGATGAGCTTGGTATGCTGAAGATTGATTTTGTTGAAGATGCTTATCAGTATGCTCTGAAGGTAGAAGATAAGTTGAAGAGGAAATAACCTAGCAACTCTCGAGGGAAAGAAAAGATTGATCACTCGGTGAAGGAGAAACCGACTGATGCAGAAGATGAACAGAAACCTATGGAACCAAAGAAGAAGACAAGTAGAGTTATCTTTAAGTGTACTTGCTATAACTATGGAGAGGAAGGACACCATTCTTTTGAATGCACACAAAAGAAGGTTGATCGATGAATTGCTATGATGAATGAGAACATTCAAAATGAACCTGTATGAGAACTTGCTACTTCGGCGAACATTGCTAGTTAAAAGGATGAACCTTGCCAGAGGAGTAACTTGTTTAGGACCCAATGCAAGACTGAAGGTAAACTTTGTGATGTTATTGTTGATAGTGGTAGTAATGATAACCTTGTTGCTAAAGACCTAGTTTAGAAACTTGGTTTGAAGAGAATGAAACATCCTTATCCTCATAGGCTTACCTGGTTACAAGATATTCATGCTTTGGAAGTTAGAGAAAAGTGCTTCATTGATGTTCAGATTGGCCAGTACAAGGATCTTTTGCTTTGTGACATTGTGAAGATGAATAGTTGTGATATATTGCTCGGTAGACCTTGGTAATATGATTATAGAGCTATTTATGACTATGTAAGAAATGTGTTTACTGTTGAGAAGAATGACAAGAAGTTTTCACTGATGCCTTTGATGGATACAACGCTTGGTATGAGAAGCCTGAGTATTGGCAGCTGAGTTGAGATTGTGGATCCTAAGAAAATGAATGATCAGTATGAAGAACTGACCTGTACATTGTCAAGAAAAGACTTGAAGAGACAAAGAAAACTGAAGTGGAAGACTTTGCAAGCAGAAAAGGTGGAGGACTTGTATGTGAAGAACTAGTTCGGGATTTATGTGTTGAATCCTGAAAGATGTTCTTCTCACATATGAGCATCTTTTGGAACCTAGGGTGTCTGATGCAAGGGCATCCAAGGTTTAGATAGGGCATTCTATGTCCTCAGTAAAACTACATGGAGTGTTTATGTTTTGGCCAGTTTGACTCGGTTGTAGCCTTGATTGATGGTCTTGGTCATTGAAGGAATCTCAGTCACTAAAGGAACTTGGTAATCTTTGGCACTTAGTGAAATTGTTACTCGGTCATGCCTATGGTGCTCCATTAATATTGGTGCTTGACGATGCTTGGCGTGCTTGGTTATTTTACTATCGCTCGGTAGTTCTGACTCACCAACTAGAGTTCTATGTGATTTGTTGAGTTCACTTGCTGAATTAATTGTTGGTATCCATTTTATTGGGCCAACATGTAGAATTAAATGTTTATATACATTTGTAAGCCGACTTGTAAGGAATTTAACTAATTATTTTGGGGAGTTAAGGGTTTCATCTAGCTGACTTGTGGATGATGATTAGTATTTAAGGAGGGCTTGGGTAGATGTTTAAGAGACAAGGAATTGGGGGTAGAACTTGGTAGATTTGAAGGACTTAGACATCAAAGAAGATCTAAAATTCAGATGCATATCTTGAAAGTGAAGTTGTGGAAAGGTTCTTGATGTTCTTGTAGATCATATTGTAATATGATAGTCATTTGTAGCAGAGCTAGGGTTTGCATACTTGGGAACAAGGAGATTTCTTGGAGGCTTGTGAGCTCAATTTTAGATCTACCTTAGGGTTTCCATCAGCTTCTAATTGTCTTCAGAGCTGAACTAGTTGAGATTGTATTGGATCTAGTTGTGGATCTTGCAGAATTGTTTCATTTTGTAATTGGCCCTAATCCAGAAGGCCTTATAGTCGGGCATGTTAATGCAAATTACTTGAAACATTTATGGTGTTGTCTATTTTGTTGAGTATTCCACTATGTAATTCTTTTGGCTACAAGGTTTGGACTATCCTTCATTGGATCCACCATCCTTGACTATATTAGATCTTCATAGGTTCATAAAACCATTGTTAGGAATGGGAACACTAAGAGGGGGGGGGGGGTGAATCAATGTTCACTGTATTTATCTTTTTACTTTAATCTTTAAACTGAACTTAAATGCTTAAGTACTAAAATGAACATACACATAAACATGAAACATGAAATCAACACATAACACCAATATGGTTATGGGGAAACCCAAATAGGTAAAAACCCTAGTGGGAATTGACACCCACTAATATTTTGTACTAGTGTTTAGTGATCCTTGTTAGAAGATCCTTAACCCTGTTAGGAGTTTCTTTACAATGTATTAAGTAAAGTAGACCTTGTTAAGGGTCAGACCCTATTAGGAATCTTTTATAATAGTTCCTATTAGGGGAGTGGATGCACTGTCCTAGAGCTCAAAACTCAAGTGGTGAAGGCTACAACCTTCTGATCTTAGATACACACTATATATGCTAGATGTACTATCACTATGATACTTCTTGTCAGATCAGTTCCTTTGATGCATTGATGCTTTGACCTCTTGCAAAGATCTAATACATCTTATAGAATCTTTGCACACTTCTACTCTTCTTATCACAACTCTATATCAACTTCCATACTAAATACAATGGGCGCATCTCATATTTATATGTGCATACAAAATAAACAACTAAGTCCGCCCTTAGACCTATTACATACAACTCTTCCAAATGAATTGGCTCAAGCATGTTTACAAGAAAGCATATATACATGTCAGAAACCTAAATACAATAGGTCCATAGCCTTTACATTAATAGAATATAGCTGCAACTCAAAATGATAATAGTCGGCTGCCTACTTTGTTCTTCACTGGCACTCACTAGCTACGTAACTTCATCTATTTGTATCTTCCTCATACTTTCATATCTTATCATGCGCTCATAGACTAAGCATGAATATAGTCCAACCAACTTAACTTCCAGGGTGCACACCATAATTCATTTGTACACACATGTGTTGATGCTCTGAGCTGCAGGAACTTTCTACATTGTCCAGTCTTCAACACTTAACCGATTTCTGATCTTCTCATCAAGTGTGTTGACTCCAAACTACTATATGACTTTGTTTCCATAATCAAAACACTATATTAAGTCATATACATCAGTATAGTGAACTTGCCAACAATCTCCCCATTTTTCATTGATGGCAACAAAGGAATATGGCCAAGTTGCTAACTATCCTTAATACAAAAAATTGTTTGTCTTCTATATTATGATCCCCCTTTGACATTAATGACAAAGGTGTATCCAAAATTATATCTACACATACTTACTGAGGGAAAACATCCAAATATGCTATCTTTAGGTTTTGGATCTCCTTCTTCCAAAATGTGATCAAGGAGTTTACTATCTAGAGATGGGCACATAGTGCATACTATAGCTTCTCCATCTTCTTCAAGTCAGTGTTAGGACCATGATCATATGTTACGATTGTGGTGTCTATGTCCTTGTTGTTTTAATTTGGTATATCTAATGAGGACACAAGAGCATTCATGTGTTGTGTTTGCCTTGCCCTGATCTTTGACATTTCTTTTTCTTCCTGCTCAATCTTTTCTATTTGTCCTTGGTATACATTATTACACATGTTTACATCTATGGATGTATCTTTCACTAAACCCTTAACTTGCTCAATCATAGCTTCTGCCTCTTTTATTTTCTTGAAATGGGCATTAGTAAGCTTATCTTGATCCATATATTTAGTAATGATTCTTCTTCCTTGATTTGCAAACTCTTTTAAGGATGCTTGACCAGTCTTGAGTGAGATTAGGTCAAGTGAAAAGTTGCTCATTAATTCACTCAACCTCTTCTTTAGGTATTTTTCTTCTACAACTAGGGATGCAGATTCTTCAAGGATTGATAAATTACTTTTGAAATGTGAGATGATTGTACTTACATCATCAACAGAGTGTATCTTTGACACTTTCTTGTCCTCTGGAAACAAATTGTTCATAATGTTTACTGATTCTACTAGGAGGGGGTTCCTCATTACTTGGTTTTTCTTTGGCCCTTTCCATGGCTAGGACACTAAATTTTATTAGATCTTCTTCTCTCCAAGAGTCCAAACTAGTTGTGTCCGGTGTCAAACTTGAAAACAATGCAGAGGGTGATGGATTGATGAGAGTTTTGTCCATTACTTCTTGTTTTACCTTGACTATTTCAACTGATGGTTCATTAATCTCTTTTTCTATTTCTTTCTTTTCTTTCTCATCTGTTATATCTTCAATCAATATTTCTTCTTGATGAGTGGGAGGTGTGTTGCTCCATAACATTTCAACTTCTTGTGTGCTCACAAAAGCTTCCTCAAACTTATCGAAGTCATTTTATGTGACCACCATTGCAATCTCTACATTGTCAATGAATATTGTATCATCTTTTTGTGTATCTATCATGGGCATAGACTTTACTACCTCTATAGGTGTTACCACTGTAGGCACTGAATCTTGAGGACCTATAAAAGGTATATTGGTGGTTTATGCTACTTTGTCTTGCTCACTAGGTACTTGAGTGATGAGCACTGACAGAGGTTTCATGTGTTTCTCTAAGAATACCTTCTCAAAGGCCTTTTTTGTTTCCTTTGTTATCATCTCATAGTCTTTGTTCATAATGTGTAGTGTTCTCATCTTTGTCCTTAAGTGCGGCTTCACCAAATTCAATATTAGTGTCTTTTCTTCAACAAAACATAAAATGAGATTTGAATCTCGTGTTCGTTCCTTGATTCTGAAGTCTTCTTCAGTGGCTTGTCTCTTCAAGGTATCCATGATCTCCCATACCTTATTTAGGATAGCTATCTTTAATTCAAGAATTGTCTTCTTGAATTTTATCATGTGTTTCATCAGCATCTCATGAATCTTTGGCTTATCAATTTCATGATATTTGTCATAAAACTTGGCTATCTAATCTAGCCTTCCTTCTTCTACTACTCTATTCCTTAACACTTGAAGACTAGGTAGGAATCCTACTTCCAGAGGTGGCTACAGATTTTTCAATTTGCTTCTTGTGGCTCTAGCTAAAGGGTGACTTGTGGCAGTTTGTTTTCTCCTCTTGGGCATCTTAGGAGATGCATCTGTGGACTCAACATCAACTATAATAGTGGGCACAAGACTAATATCATCAATTTTACCTTGTTTATCCTTTGGATCATTAGTCTTCTCAATCTTTACCTTTTTCATCTTGGGATAATCAGACTTAGCTTCCACTATGGATGCATTCTCAATTTCTAAAGCAATATTTTCTTCCCTTGCTTTGTCTAGGCCTTCTTGTGTTACTCCATGAATTCTAAGTATCTCAGACATAATCTTAGAGGCTTTCCTCTTAGTTGCTGCGTTGTTCAGAACTGCATCAATTTCCCTTGTCTTTTCCTCATAAGTACCCCACCTAGGTTCATTAAGGTCCTTAGGTTCTGAAATTAATACTTGTGCATAAGCTTCCAAGATTGGTTCCTCAACTTCATATCCAAGTGGATGAATCCACTTAGTTCTTGGTACAACTACCTCCATGCATGTTGTATCTATTTCAACCATAAAACAAATAGTATCCTTGTATTTCTCAACTATGTTTTCTGGAATTATGTACCTCATTTGCATCTTGAACCTGAAGGTCTTCAACTCCAATGTTATGTAATCTCTCAAAGTACTTTCAGTGGATAACTTGTTAGATATATGTGGCATGGTTGGAATGGACTTGTCCAAATACAAATCTGATACTTTCCAAACTATATGAAGGTACATGTAAATGATCAAAGACCCAAACCTGAATATCTTGGTCTTATCATGCTTGATTGCCTTGATGTTATCAATCAACTGTGCGTGCAAGATCTAACACAGATTGAACTCTCCATCTTCCTTCACAAGTCTAATGGTTGCTAGAATTGTTTCCTCAAACACACTATTCACCCTGCTAGTGTGATGAAACATGTATCCAAGTATCATGGACATCAATTTGATGTCAACTTGCTCAATAGGCTCAATTTTATCCCACACCTATCACTCCTTGACTTACATGTTTTCTTAACAATTTTTCTAACATCCTTTCCCTCAGGAAGGATGGTGCTAGACTAAGATAGGCATGTCATCTCATATATTAGGTCACTAGTGATTCTTACTGGCACATCACCTATCAAAAATAGGTCATCATGAATTCTTCTCAAAATTATTTTAATCCATTCTATCTCATAAAACTCATATGTCATATCATACTCCACTATAGGGTGATCATTCCACTTTGCATATTCATCCAAGCAGGTTTTGTCTAGTTTTAACATGGTCTCCATGTGCACCCTTAATCTGTCCAATCCTACCAGTTCCTTCTTACAGTAAGTGTATGCCCTAATGTCTTCAACATGCATAACACCCATAGGTGTGTGGCAGAATGCTCCCTCTAAATCATCTAGGGTAGACTTAAATGGATGCTTCTTGAACATATATCTTTTCTTTTCTACAACATCAAATACTATGGGAGTGGCCATCACTTACTTGTTTTATCACTTTCCAAATGTTCTTTGAGATAATCTGAAGACTTCTGAATCAGCGCGATGAACTATGGTTTCTACAACCGATCAAATGTACTGCTAATCACTGATAGATCAATTTGCAAATCTTCACAATAACTTCTAAAGCTCTTTCTACTCTCCAATCACTCTGAATTTGAATGCAATGAGTAATCAAAAAGCTTTTTGTGTACTTAAAGTGAAAATTCCACCATTAATGCTTGCTGCGTAAACCAGGCTGTCACTTAGAAATTTATATCTTTCATTATGCAAAGAATCAGCTAGTGCACTCTTGCACGAAGGTTTCTCTAGTCTCCAAAAGATTAAGTCCAATGGTGCATACTCTAAGAGTGAGTATACCAGCCACGTAGGGGTCTAGAGCTAAATTAGCTCCCCCTATGACCCTGAGGGCCATTCATCTAGATGTAGAGGGTGTGTCCATTGTGGATGCATCCAATACATACTCATCAACCTTGTCCTTCTTTTTTTTTTACCAAATCAAGCTCGCATCCTCTAAAGCTTTCACAAAATTGAATTCTCCTTTGGGATCCAAAATTGGTTCTTCGGGCTTTTTAGGGCTTTCCTAACCTTGTGTCCTTGATCTACAGAACCTTGTGATATGTCCAGCCTTGTTACAAGAGTGAAAAATTATTGGAGGTCGTATATTCCTTAGTGCATTGACATGGGTCACCATCTTACATTGTTTATCTGAGTGACCATTATAGTTACATATCTGACATGTAAAATTCTAAGAGCTTCTTATATTTGATTGATTTTGATTTCTTTGATTATGAGTCATGTTCTTTTGGCTTATCTTGCAATTCATAGTTCTATGGCCAAATTTATTGCATGAATAATAGTAACCATTAAAAGGTCTTACCTCTGTACATTTTCTTGCTATGTGTCCATGCTTGTTACATGCATAACAAGTGCAGTCTATAGGCTTGTGCTCATTCTTAGGTGGTTCAGCATGATCCTTGGTTTGATTTCTAGTCTCCTTAGCATCTAAGGTGCCTTTTGGTGCCTTCATTCTTGCTCGCATGTTATCAATCTAATTTTGTGCTTCATTGTATCCAATGCATCTAGTATCTCCTTTAGCTCTTCTTGCATATAACTGAGATTCTATTAGATTAGAACTGGTGTGTAATTTATGAATGTGATTCTTAGCCTCTTTCAATTCAAATTCCAAGATTTCCTTGTTGTTTCTTAGTTATAATATTTCCATGTTCGCTTGCCTCAATTCTTCATTCAGTTGAAGGTTCTCTTTGACCTGTTCATCATAGACTTCCTGATTGTTAGTCAGCTTATCATCAAATTCTTCAAGTTGTTCTTTTAAGGATTTATTTTCTTCATTCAGCTTCTTGACCATTGTCCCTAGATCACTGGTAGAGAATTATTTCAAATCTTTCCTTAGCCTTTTGATGACTAATTGAGCATCACTAAGTTTTTCCCTTAGTTCTTCAGTTTCTCTTTCAGATTTCTCTAGGTCTTCAAGAGAAGCTTCCAGATTTCTTTTTAGATGTTTCATTTCTACTTTTTCCATGATCTCCTCAAGTGGTTAAACTTCTTTGCTAAGGACCAAAGCTCTGATACCAATTATTAGGAATGGGAACACTGAGAGGGGGGGTGAATCAGTGTTCACTGTATTTATCTTTTTACTTTAATCTTTAAACTGAACTTAAATGCTTAAGTACTAAAATGAACATCCACATAAACATGAAATCAACACATAACACCAATATGGTTATGGGGAAACCCAAATAGGTAAAAACCCCAATGTGAATTGACACCCACTAATATTTAGTACTAGTGTTTAGTGATCCTTGTTAGAAGATCCTTAACCCTGTTAGGAGTTGCTTTACAATGTATTACATACAATAGACCTTGTTAAGGGTTGGACCTTGTTAGGAGTCTTTTAAAATAGTCCCTATTAGGGGAGTGGATGCACTATCCTAGAGCTCACATCTCAAGTGATGAAGGCTACAACCTTCTAATCTCAAATACACACTATATCTGCTGGATGAACTGTCACTGTGACACTGCTTGTCAAATCAGTTCCTTTGATGCGCTGATGCTTTGACCTCTTGCAAAGCTCTACTACATCTTATAGACTCTTCACACACTTCTACTCTACTTATCACAACTCTATATCAACTTCCATACTAAATACAATGGGTGCATCTCATATTTATATGCGCATACAAAATAAACAACTAGGTCGGCCCTTAGACCTATTACATACAATGCTTCCAAATGAATTGGCTCAAGAATTTTTACAAAAAAATATATATACATGTTAGAAACCTAAATACAATAGGCTCATATCCTTTACATTAATAGAATATAGCCACAACTCAAAATTATAATAGTCGGCTACTTACTTTGTTCTTCACTGGCACTCACTGGCTGTGTAACTTCATCTATCTATATCTTCCTCATACTTGCATATCTGATCATGCACTCATAAACTAAGCATGAATATAGTCCAAAAAACTTAACATCCAAGGCACACACCATAATTCTTCCGTACGCACATGTGTTGATGCTCTGAGCTGCAAGAACTCTGTACATTGTCTAGTCTTCAACACTTAACTAATTTTTGATCTTCTCATCAAGTGCGCTGACTCCAAACTACTATATGACTTTGTTGCCATAATGAAAACACTATATTAAGTCATATACATCAATATAATAAACTTTCCAACAACCATAACTTTCCCTCGTGCACTTAGTTCAGAACAATCTTAATCCATTCATTCTTAAAAACCCTCAAAAAATACAGGGCATTAACCAAACCTTTAACCTCCAAATGTGTGTTCTCATCTTTTAGTTTCCAGCCTACACTTAGTTCTTGGAAGGTGGATTGGAGCTCAAAATCACCAATTTCACCAATCTTACATTGTATATATGCACAAATATCTTCAACTAGCAAAACCCTAGGTGGTATCCTCAAGAATACTCCAACTTTATCAGTTTGCAATGCAACCTCAGGATGAAGTTTATATTTTGGCTCATTACAGGTTGCAGACTTGATTAGGTTAACACTCTTATCAACTACAATCTTAGATTTCTTAACTTTTGATGAGGATGCCATTATTCTTGAAATTAGGGCTTCGAGAGAAATCAACTATATAGCTCGATGAAAATGAAATTTACTTGTGACTGTGACTAATCTACTCAGAAACCTTCAAATCTATGCTCAAATCACTCTTAAATATTTTTTCTCAGTTCTTCACTTGAAATCGCTCTGTTCTCCATTTTCACAATGTGATAAAATAACTAAGTCCACCATGTATTTATAAAAAAATTCAAATTCCCACTCAAACTTTCTGTATTAAATGCTTGACCTACCACAACACGATAAGAATAGTTTCTCTTGGTGTATACTTCAAAAGATCATAAGCTCAGTTAACTCTACAATATCATTCAGTTAATACCACAAATCGATTAACCTTGCCAATAGTTGCCAACTAGAAAACACATACTCGGTCTCACTTATACCGATAGTATACAATGATAGCTCAAAACATATAAAACCATAATGCATCTTGTTTCATGTCAATTTGGTATTCAAGCATTAGATATAAGGAAATTTTTGTTAGATATAACTGATTAGAAATTCAGTTCCATACATGCCTTTATGACTTAGGTGGAAGTGGTGATTTCACCCAATCCAATGGACGAGGTGTCACCGACTACATGTCTTGATCCAACATTATCACTTCATGCTTTTCTCCACATTGTGTTTCTTATTCTCATGATTTCCTCAATTGTATTACCATTTTCATATGTTTGTGTCTTTGGTCCTTGGTCTCTGCAATCCTTACTTAGATGACTGACTTTGTGACAATGTAAACATGCCATACCAGTGCTTGTCTAGTTGCAAGATCTATCTCTCCAATTATTTCTCATGCAATTTTTTGCAATATGTCCATACCTTCCACATGTTGTGTAATTAACCCATGTATTGTAATCCCAAGTGTATGCATTACCTTTTCTTCTTGGTTGATAGGTTTTTTTCTGTTCTTTCGGTGTCCAGACTTGATTCATCTTTGTCATGTATTCTTGTACAATGTGTCCATGCATGTTGCAAGTGTGACAATGTTTCTCCATGTAGGGTTTCTTAGGAGTGCTATTCATCTTAGATCTGCACTCATGTGCCTGATGTCCAAACTTGTTATAGTTATAACAATAACCGTTAAACTTGGGAGTAGATTTAGGAATACCTTTTACTTTTCTCCTGAAATATTTGTTGTGTGGCCTAGTTTTCCACAATGATAACATGATATCTTCTTTGGCCTTTGGTTAGTGTAGGCATTGTTCTTTTTATCTTGTCTTCATGATTCTCCTTGCTCGGTGTAGCCTAAACTAGTAGTGCTGCCAAGTCCTTTTTGACTAATAAAAAATTCATCTATCTTCTATTAGAATAACTAAGAGGGGGGGTGAATTAGTTAGATAAGTTATCCAATAGTCCCAATTCCAAAATGTATCTCTTAAAACAAATTCAGCAAATATCTGCAACTTGGTAACATAGAATACTAAACTGTCTATTCCTTTACCAATTACCAATTAATTACTCACAGTGATTACTAACCAAATCAAATATGCAATATGAAAATTATGACAACAAAGAAATCATCATAGAAACGCATAACACAATGATTTAAAGTGGAAACCATGTAAAGGGAAAAACCACCTAGGACCGGTAACCCAAAATATTTTTCACTCTTCTAAAGTGAGCTCGATGAAGAGCCAACCCTGTTAAAGGTTACAAAACACACTGTAAGGTGTGACCTTGCTAGAGGATATAAGATGAACAGTTATCATCCAACCAACATTCACTATGGGGTTGATAGGATAACAATGTACATCATATGAATGACATAGGGCATATCATAAGACGGTTAAGTCCACTCAGTTAAGAGATTTTTCTGTTACAATGGTTAAACTAAAATAGTAGGTGATCTAATTACAATACAACTTGATTTTTTTGATGTTCAGATCTATTCTAAGCCCATAAAAATCCTCTGATCAATATTTCAATTTAGTTCATCAATATTCATTAACTTTTTGTCCCTCGGTAAAAACTCTCTGACGCTCGGTACTATTTTGTAGTTTGGTTCTTCTTCAACCAATCTGATCAGACATGCATGAAGCTGAGTTCATGCAATATCTCTGCAGTCTCCTTCTTCTGGCATAGTTTCAACAATGAAACCAATGCCTCTTATATAGACAAGTAAATCATTTTCTTTTCATCCATTAGATTTTGTTTCTTAATCTCCTTCATTGATTTTGCCGCTTAAACCTTCCTCGACAAATGTGTCAATGACTCGTTTCAATTCTATCCTTTAGATCTTCTAATTTTATTAGTTGTTGATCTCATAACAAACTTTATCTTCAACCTTGAAATCATACACATTTTAGCTCATCAATTTTTGTCAACTAAACTAAACATTTAGTTCTTTCATCCATACTTGGTTAACAAAGAAATGTGTCGGTGAACTCAAGCTCGGTTAATACTATAGCTTGGTATACACTACACTGGCTCGGTGTATACTGAAGTGCTTCATTTATTGACCACACTGCTTTGTTAAGTTTTTCTTCACAACTTCATAACAGATTAATGAAACATAATCAAGTCAACCATATGAAGTCATAGACTCATCAATAAGTTACTAAGAGTATTCCTTGTCCTTATTTTTCATATCCATCTTCCTCTATGTAGATATCTTAGTTCTTCATCTTTTCTCCTCTTTTATATATGTTTAGATATTTTCAACTATCATGATAAGTACTATCAAAACTAATTGACATCAATGACAACAAAATGACTGATTTAATTATCTTACATATCATTTTAGCACTTGGTGATCTCTAATCACTGATCTTCAAGTCATTCAGGTATTCAATCAGTTGTAGTTCATCAATCTCTCCCTTTGGCATTGATGGCAAGTCAAGCAATATGAAATATACCATATGCATACCAAACATGTATTCTAAAACTATGTAAGAAAATGTTGTAGCTCGGTAAGCTCTCCCTAGCTTGATATTTAATATGTTTAATCACTATGTTACATAGCATAATAGCAAGTGCAGACTTTCCTCTATAGATATGATCTTTCTAGCTCTCAGATTCCTTCTTCTGTTCTCAGCAACAAATCTTCAAAAATCTCCCTGACTTTCTCAGACTATCTCTCCCTTAGATAGATGTTCCAGTGATCTTTCAGTTTGTCATATTTTTTGTCTCTCCCTTTGACAATAATGCCAAAGAAAAACATAAAACATATAGCTCTGCAATAGCCATGTGACTCTCTATTGACCGGGGCATACAATGTATCTTGATATACTGATATGCAAATTTTTGTTCCTCAAGTCTTTCACAACCTTAGACAGAATCCAAAGTGTGAACTATGTTGCATCAACATGAATGATCTTCTAATAAGATTGGGCTGATGCAACCTCTAGATCACATTAGTGAGTGGTAGACAGGGAAAAACCCCAAGTCTAGTCCTTAAGTATTCAAATATTTCCTTCGGTAAAGGCTTGGTAAAAATATCAGCAAGTTGCTCTTTTGATGTAACATATTCCAGTTTGACTTGCTTCTCATGTACTTGTTCTCTTAAGTAGTGATACTTAATATAAATATACTTGGCCTTTGAGTGCATTACAGGATTCTTAGAAATATTTATTGCACTAGTGTTGTCACACTATATAATCACAGGCTCAGTGATTACCTCATTCATCCCTTCCAACACTTTCTTGATGTAAGCAATGTTTGAATAGTTTGTAGCAGCAACAACATATTCTGCTTCGGTAGTAGACTGAGAAATACAAGGTTGTTTCTTACTTTTCCAAGTAACAAGTATTTCACCAAAGAAAAATGATCCTCCGATTGTACTCTTTTTGTCATCTATATTTCCAACCCAATTTGCGTCGGTGTAGACTCTTAGTTCAAACTTGCCTTCCTTAGGATACCATAATCCATAGTCCTCTATTTTCTTTAGGTATCTCAAGATTATTTTTACTAAAACCATGTCTGAATCCTTTGGATTGGTAGAAAATATGGCAACAATCCCCATTACATGTGCAATATCCGGTCTACTATGTACTACATACATCAATTTACCAATTATAGATCAAAACAATGTTTGGTTTACCTCTGTAGATTCATCATCTTTAGTCAGTTTGTAGCCTATGAACATTCGTGTTCCAACTAGTTTAGCATTGTCCATGCCAAATGTTCTCAATACTTCCTTTATGTACTTTGATTGTGTGATGAAAATTACATCATTCTACTGAATAACCTGCAAGCCTAGAAAGAACTTAATCTCTCCAAACATAGACATTTCAAATTATTTTTAGATCTCATCAACAAATGATTTAAATATATGATATTGTCCTCCAAAAATTATATCATCTACAAATATTTCAGAAATCAAAATAGTGTCATCGGACTCTCCTTTCATATACAAATTGTTGTTTTCACTAGTTCTAACAAAACCAATACTTAACAAATAAGTATGCAGCCTTTCATACCAGGCTCTAGGTGCTTGCTTTAAACCATATAAAGCTTTGTGTAGTCTACATACCATGTCTTTCTTATCTGGATCAACAAACCCTTCTAGTTGTTCTATGTAGACCTCCTCTTCTAGTATCCCATTCAGAAAAGTAGACTTAACATCCATTTGATAGAGTTTAAATTTATTATGTGTTTCATATGCAAGTAACATGAAGACTCCCTCTAATCTAGAAATAGGTGCAAAAGTTTCACCATAATCTATACCTTCCTCATGTGCATATCCCTTGTATACAAGTCTAGCTTTGTTCCATGTAACCTCTCCATTCTCATTCAGCTTATTCCTGAAAATCTATTTAGTACTGATAACATTCTTATCTTTTGGTCTAGGTACTAAAGTCCATGTATTGTTTTTCTCAATTTGTTCTATCTCTTCATTCATTGAATTTATCCATTCATCATTCTCCAGTGCAACCTTAACATTTTTCGGTTCAAACTCACAAAATAATTATGTACCTTGTCTTAACTTACTTCTTGTCAGCATGCCATCTTGCTTGTCTCCAATGATTTGGTTCTCGCGATGATGTCTTCTAACAAATCTTGCCAATACTTGATCTCTTCTTTGTTGTTCATCATGTTTAGGTTCATTTCCTTTCTCAGTAGCTCCTTCCTGATCCTTGGTTTCCCTTTGTTGTTCCTCAGTGTTGTTTTCTTGATGCTCAGTAGATTCAACCTGTGGCTTCAGTAGGTACTCTAGATGTTCAATGTAAGTGAATCTACCATAGTCTTCTAACTCCCTAGTGCTTTCTTCACCATTCTTATCATCAAATTCATCAACTCTGACATTGGCACTTTCAATCATCTTATTAGTAACTTTATTCAGACACTTGTAAGCTTTTCTTTTAGTGGAATATCCAAGAAATATCTCTTCATCTCCTTTAGAGTCAAACTTTCCATTTCTATCATCTTTCAAAATAAAAAAATTTCTACCAAAAATTTTGAAGTAACTTACAATCGATTTGTGACCAAACCATAACTCGTAGGGTGTTTTGTTAGTGTCCTTATTCAATTGTACTCAATTCAGAACATATATAGTTGTGCTAACTACCTCTCTCCAGTATGTCTGAGCAACATTCTTTTGTAACATTAGTGTCCTCATGTAATCAATAATTGATCTATTCCTCATTTCAGCAATTCCATTCTGTTGAGGTGTTCTCGGGGTATAAACCTGTCTTTTTATACCATGCTCATTACAATAGTTAGTAAATTCATCCAAAATAAATTCACCACCTCTGTCAGATCTCAAGAATTTTAGTTCTTTTCTAATTTCTTTCTCTACTTTTTCTTTGTACCATTTAAACATCTTAAATGCCTCGGATTTCTATTTTAAAAACATTATAGTCATCAATCTAGTGTAATCATCAAAAAATAGAATGAAATATCTATCTCCATGGTAAATCTGAGTTCTCATGGAACCACATAGGTTGATGTGCACTAACTCCAAGATTCTCTTTGTTGAATAGTCTTTACTCTTAAAACTAGATTTTTTCATCTTACCTTTCTTACACTGATGACACATAACATGATCTAGTTTAGTTAGACTAGGCAGACCTCTAACCTTTTTCTTTCTACTAATCTTAATCATGTTATCAAAGTTTACATGACATAACCTTTTATGCCATAGCCATGCATCCTCATTTTTCATCATTAAACATGAAGACTCAACATTGTCAAGATAAAACAAGTTACCTTTTGTTTGTGTTCCTGTTCCAACAAGTTTTACTCCATCATCAAATATCTTTACCTTCTTACCCTCAAAAGGTACTCGGTGACCTAAGTTGTTAAGTTGTGCCACACTTAGAAAATTTTAATTTAGTCCTTCTACCCAATAAGCATTATCACATTTGATTTTATCATTTATCAATAAAGATCATTTTCCTTTAACTATACATTGTGTATCATTACCCATTTTTACTGATCCTCAATTATATTGCTCAAGATGATCAAAATTTTCTTCATCACCATTCATGTGATGTGTACAGCCACTATCAATGATCCATGTATCATTTTTATTAACTTTAGAAATGATTGTTGTCTCTACATACCTTTCTTCTTCCTCAGAATCATACTTCATTGCAACAAATACTACTTCAACATCATCCTCTGTGTCAATATTAGTGTCATTCTCTTTAGAAATGTAACATACCTTTTTTCCCTTATCATTGTTGTCTTGGTTATCCCTATTGTAGTGTCGGTAACTTCTAGTTTTTCTCCTCCCATAGCTTCCTTCACTAGATCGATCTTTGTTTCTATCATCTTCTTTCCTATTTGGGCATCTAGCAGAAATATGACCAACTTCTTTGCAATTAAAACATGCTAAAGGTAATTTACCCCTATATCTACCTTTACCTTTAGGTAACCTTTGGTCCATAAGAGCTTCAAGTTCATCAAGCTCATCATCATTGTTACTATCATTATCATTCTTATTATTTCTAATGCTAGATTTACCAATCTTCAGACAAGACATGAAAGCAGACTCAATAGATGGTACAATACTATTATCAAAATTGTTTAACTCAAAAGTTGTTATCTTACCAATCAGACTATCAAGAGTAAGAGTGTTGCTAGGTGAAGAGCTCATTTCATGTATATCTAATATTCTAATTGCATAAGGAGGCATCAAGGTCCTTAGAAGTTTGCTAACTATTGTATCTTCATCAATGATACAACCAGATCCTCTAATAGCATTGACTACCTCCTTTATTTGGTTTGTGTACTGCACAATATTTTCTCCTTCTTTCATTTTCATATCGTCAAACCTACCTCTTAGGCTTTCAGCTTGGGCTCTCTTGACATTAACATCACCACCATAGACTCAAGAAAGTTTGTCCCACATTTCCTTTGAAGTAAGGCAATCCTTGACATCTTCAAATTCGACATCTGATAGAGCAGCAACAATCTCCATCATAGTAATATTATTCTCATGTCTATCTCTCAATTGATCAAGAGTCAAAGGTCCTGTAGGTGGTGCTAAGTAGCCATTATCCAATAGGGTGAGGGAAGAATTCCCAATTCCAGATATATGAAGTCTCATTCGGCATTTCCATATTGTAAAGTTGTCCTTGTTCAACTTTGGCACCTCCCTCTTATACATTTTGTGATTTTTCTGTTGAAGTCCTTAAAACTTTGTTCCAAGCAACCAATATGCTCTGATACCAATTGTTAGAATAACTAAGAGGGGGGGTAAATCAGTTAGATTAGTTATCCAATATTCCCAATTCCAAAATGTATCTTTTAAAATAAATTTAGTAAATATCTGCAACTCGGTAACATAGAATACTAAACTATTTGTGCCTTTACTAATTACCAGTTAATTACTCATAGTGATTACTGACCAAATCAAATATGAAATATGAATAGTATGACAACAAATAAATCATCACAGAAACACATAACACAATGATTTAACATGGAAACCCTGTAAAGGGAAAAACCACCTGGGACCGGTAACCCAAAATATTTTTCACTCTGCTAAAGTGAGCTCAGTGAAGAGCCAACCCTGTTAAAGATTACAAAACACACTGTAAGGTGTGACCTTGTTAGAGGATTTAAGACTAACAATTATCATCCAACCAGCATTCACTATGGGGTTGATAGGATAACAATGTACATTCTATGAATGACATAGGGCATATCATAAGACGGTTAAGTCCACTCGGTTAAGATACTTTTCTGTTACAATGGTTAAAATAAAATAGTAGGTGATCTTATTACAATACAACTTGATTTTGTAGATATTTAGATCTATTCTAAGCCCATAAAAATCTTCTGCTCAATATTTCAATTCAGTTCATCAATATTCAATAATTTGTTGTCCCTCAGTAAAAACTCTTTGACGCTCAGTATTGTTATGTAGTTTGGTTCTTCTTCAACCAGTCTGATCAGGCATGCATGAATCTGTGTTCACATGATATCTCTACAGTCTCCTTCTTCTAGCATAGTTTCAACAATGAAACCAATGTCTCTTATATAGACAAGTAAACCATTTTCTTTTCATCCATCAGATTTTGCCGCTTAAACCTTCCTCGGCATATGTGTCAATGACTCATTTCAATTCCATCCTTTAGATATTTGTTGAATTTTGTTAGCCATTGATCTCATAACAAACTTTATCTTCAACCTCGAAATCATACACATTCCAGCTCATCAATTTCTGTCAGCTAAACTAAACATTTAGTTCTTTCATCCATACTCGATTAACAAAGAAATACGTCAGTGAACACAAGCTCAGTTAATACTGTAGCTTGGTATACACTACACTAGCTTGGTGTATACAGAAGTGCTTCATTTACCAACCACACTACTTTGTTAAGTTTTTCTTCACAACTTCATAATAGATTAATGAAACATAATCAAGTCAACCATATGAAGTCATAGACTCATAAATAAGTTACCAAGAGTATTCCTTGTCCTTATCTGTCATATCCATCTTCCTCTATGTAGATATCTCAGTTCTTCATCTTTTCTCCTCTTTTACAGATGTTTAGATATTTGCAACTATCATGATAATTACTATCAAAACTAGTTGACATCAATGACTAATTTAATTATCTTACATATCATTTCAGTACTCGGTGATCTCTAATCATTGATATTCAAGTCATTCAGGTATTCAATTAGTTATAGTTCATCATCTTCTGGGTACTATCTTCATCTTTCTTGATCATTTTATTATGTTGTTGTTCCATTTTGACTTCATTTTTCAATCTTTCATTTTCTTCTCTTAGTTCATCAATGTCTTCTAGTTTTCTTGTTAGCTCGTTGTTTACTCGATTGACCTCCTGACTTATGATAACCATCTTATTGGAGATTTTAAAGTGGTTTTCAGTGAGTCTCAGTATCTCAAATTCCTTCTCTTGTAGCTTCTCATTCATTTGTCTCCTATCTTCAGTAACTAAGTTTCTTTCTTGTTCTGCTTTCCTAGCATTGTTCACAACATCAATAATCCTTACCATTTGTGTATCTTGACTGATCTGTAGAGCTTTGACTTGTTCAGTAAGATGTAGATTCTTTTCAAATAAATAAGATATGTCTCCTTCATATGCATCAGATATACTTCTAGATCTAGATCTAGATATCTCAAATGGGTCATCTACCTCTTCTTCATTATAATCTATTTCACTATACCGAATTTCCATATCCTTCCTTTGAATCAGTAACTTACTAAGTTCATCTTTTTATTGCTTGAATTTTTCAATGAATATTTCCATCTATATCCTTTGATTCTCAATGATCTTTTCCAACCTATACCTTTCCATCCTTAGATCTTTCCCTATTTAGTGGTTAAACTTCCTTAACAAGAGATCTAGCTCTAATACCAATTGTTGGGATTGGAAAGATAAAGTACTGAGAGGGGAGGAGTGAATCAGTACCCTCAATAATTTTTAACACTTAACACTTTTCAATAGTAGATATCTTTTAACTGATTTATTCCATTGTTTCAAACATACATTCATATAATTGTAAATGTAAAGTGAATGTAAACAAAATAATAAATCATACATGAAAATAAGTACGCATGACTCAGATATTTTGGTTACACAGAAACCCTTGTTAGAAGGTAAAAATTATGGTGGGGATGACACCCACAAATTCTTCACTACTGCAATAAATAAAGTATGTTGGTTAAGGCTTCAATTTTTTATCACTTCTAATGATCTTACCCTATTAGAAGTAACAAAATATTGACTAGATCTACCTAGTTAAATGATTTAAACAACAAATTGTATGTGTGTACTTAGTTAAGAGATTTGCAATAAGAACTGTTAAGTCCACTCTGTTAAGAGATTTTGTTCTGCAACAATGGTTAAATTGATAATAATAAAGTATCTGTAAAATGAAAACTCTATCTTGTCTAATTTAGATCTTGTGAAATAACAAATAGATATCACCTCAATGTGATGTGTATGTCCTTCTTTCATGCTTGGTAGCCTTGTATGTGTTCTGATAAAATTGATTATGCCTCTCATAAACCTTCTATCATAAAACCTTGTGTCTGATCTCCTGATGTCCTTAGTGTGGCTACTGCTTCATGATTCACTTATTCATAATGACATCTTTTTAATTATATATCAAACTATCTTGACCTAATTATGGTTTACATCATCTTAGAAAAACCTAAGATCAACAGTATACAAAAATAACCTAGATCTACCATTACATAGGAATCATCACAAAAGTTAATGATTACATCCATATTAAATATGTCTCAATCTTGGTAAACTATTTATATGATCAGTGTAAACTTTTTGCATAGATATATGTACCATTCTTGATTTCTATGTCATTTCTTGGATAACTCGATAACCACTTTATTCATTGTTCGGTAAATTACTGATTCTCAATGTGTATGAATGCTCAGTGATCACTAGCTTGGTACTCTATAAATTCCTGACGCTTTGTAAGTATGCTCAGTCAAACCTATATTTCTATGATCCTAAAAGTCTTCCTTGTCTTTTCTTAGTGTAAAGGCTTTGTCTACTTCAATGATTGACTCGTTGTCTCCTTATACCATCCTTTATCGACTGAATAACTTATTGATACTAATGACAATCCATTAATGCTCAAATAGAGATAACACTTATCACATTATCATCCTAGCATTGTTGCATATGTTGCCCATACTTTGATGTACAATGGAGGATGATCCACCTTTTGTGGACATGTGATTCCACCTAGTGTGGTTGATAGCTTATCATCTCCTTATCATGTAACCTTATCACATTGCCTATATATTCTGGCATTCCTACATTGTATGTAAGAAATATATCAATTCATTCTATTTGATTATTGATTATTATTTGATCATTGATCGTATCATATTTGTCTCTCTTATGTTATCTATTGAGCTTCTAGGTCTTGGATTTTATTCTTTACCTCAGGAAAATTCTTACAAAAATGAAAGATTATCACGTTATTTTGTAGCCTATAGAGATTGTAAATAGGAAGATAGATAATGATACTTTCAAAGCATGGTAGGACACCAACCACATTAGCACCTCTAAATCCACAAAGATAAAATATTTTCTTTTCTTGTGATTATTTTTAATTTAATTTGATCTAATATGAAAATACATGTTATAAATAAATAATAAATAAAATTTTCTTATTATTCAATCTGGATATGTGTTCCCCTTTGGTTTCAAATAGGGAAGGTGGTATAACTACTAAAACATGAAAAATACATGAACACCAACACAAGTATGTTTATCAATCTTTGTATGCACCAAGAAATACAAGAAAATATGGTCAAAATATTTTAATTAGGCTTCCAAAGCTCAGTTGGGGGTATGCTCTATGTACCTCAAGGGTATGTGATGCATAGTCCATAGATGGAGGAGAATAATGTGAAATATATGAGAGAAGAGGATAACCAAGTCTCCATCTTCACTTCGCTAAAGTGTAAAATTCTTTAAGGCTTAACCCAAATTGACAAGTTTCCAATTCTAATAGGTGTGCCTTTTGGTTGACCCCCACTATTTATACTTTATCGATACTTAAGATTTAATGTTGTATCCTAAAGTGATCACTTCTTTTGGTAGGAATCCTAGAAAAAGAAAATAAATATCATTTATTTTCTAACCCCAAGTTCAATCTAGGATGTTAGAGGAGATAATATTTAAGTATATCTTAGAGAGTTTTTTTTAAAAAGTTTATTTTAAGCCCAAACCCAAATGTGAAAGGTTGATATTAAATGTAACTTAAATATGAGGAAGACACACCAAGCATGAGTCTAAATAAAGAAATGATTCATTGATAGATATGAAAGTCTTAGAGTTTTAGGTGACTCTACAACACCCCCAAGATCAAATGAAAGACCGAGATAACTTCCACAAGAGAATGGAAAGACAATTGCATTAAGCTGCAAGAATGATATTATTTTTAATGAACATAATTGACATGTACATAATAGGCCTACTTATATAGGCAAGGCGATAAGAGATAATGATACAAAGTTGATAAGTTTTCACCTATACTAGGTGGAGTCACATGTCCACCAAAAGTGGATTATCCTCCATTATGCAATGAATTATGTGCCATATAATGAGGATGATAATGTGATATGTGCACTAAAGGTGGATCTCACACATAAAGTGGAATGAGCTAACAACTATCACCACCTAAAATGGGATTCTCCTATAACGTGTGCTTAATATAGGTGAAAACTCATAGGTGTCTCAATGAAAAACTACTATGCAATTCATTATCCTAAGTAATATTAGGTAAAGTATAATTAGTGAATATTTAATTACACCAACACCCTCCCTTAAGTGCAACTTAGGGGAATGCACTTAAACTTACAAGAAAAGATGGGTCCCGGATACTAGGCCATGTTAGGTACCCATGTATAATATGCAATGAAATCTCTCATTAAGTGGAGAAAAATGGAAAACCTCAAGGGAAAAACCCTCCCCCAAAAAGAGAGATGAAAATACACAAGATGCATGGATGGATGGAGTTCTCAAGACCCCCCAAGTACTACATACATCAATTTTCCCCCTATAAGAAGAATAGTAGGAGACATTATATCCCCCCATAATGAGGAATCTCCTACAAAAATGATGAGTGTTTGAAGAAAAACATGGTCCAATGCCTAAAAACAACATTTCTCCTCTTGGGAAGAAGATAGACCAAGTAAAAATGTAGGAATGCTTCCCATTCTGGATAGGAACTAGGAAGTGGAATCGAAATGAAGTAATATGATGATGCCAGGAACCAATCCTTATCTAAATGAAAGGAGGGAGAAGGTCTCCAAATATGCATCTTTGAAGACTAAATAAGTATCTCCAAGCTCAAGGAATCCATCACATCATCAAATTGAATCATGAAATGTGACAAATAAAGTGAAGGAGAAGAATCAAGAATGCCAATCTCCAAAGAAAGTAAAGAAGTATATCCAACTCCAACTATGATGAACTATCATCAAAGAGTAGAGAAACCCCCTCATGTATATCTTCCAAATCTAAAATGTGAGACTCCACAAACAATGAACCAATATATGTCAAGTATAAATCCCAATTATAAATACAAATAGATATCTCTTATAATCACTCACTAGAATCACCAACAAGAGATGAATGTGTGATCTCAACTAGAAAAGTGGGATCTACAATTGGAGTCATTGGATCATCCTTACTCTCAATATATGCATTATATTCAGTCTCATGTAATGTATCATCATCATAAGGAATATTATCTACACCATCAAGTGGAAGGAGATAGTCTACAACAGGATCATCTGGGAATGGTGGAACATGTGGACCTCCAAAATGCTCCCAAAAAATTGTCCAAACTATGTGTCAGAAATAAATATCCTTGATTTTGGAGTAGAATGAATGGTGCAAATATGAAATGAGACTCATACCAATCACTCCTCTAATATAAATATTATTTTCTTCCCAAACTATTTTCTTCCACTTTTTCTTTGGCTTGGGTGTGAGTCCCTAAAGATGAGGCAAGAGATTAAGCCATCTACAATGTGTGATGACTTCTTTTTCCTATGACTCATAATTATCCATAGTCAAAGATATTAAAAAAGGATGTGTACCATATCCCATTATTACATTAATGATGCACTTCTCACATTATAATTTGAGATCACAAATTATTATACCCCACAATCAGGCTATAATAGACTTAGATCACTGTGCAAAAGACCAAATGAAGGCCTATGCATTACAATTGTAAAACTAACACAATTTATAAAAGTATAATTTATAATCACAGTCACTATAATCTAATACCAAATTTGGAAAATAAGGAATTAATTATGTTTTTTTTTTAAATAATTCACTTGAAAAGGAGTTCATATGAGCCCAAATGAGGCCTTGGAAGTTGTAAAATTTGGGATTTGTAATTTTTCAAAATATTCAGGAATAGAGATCATAAACCACCTACACCACTGTGTAGAGCACAAAATTCTACCCTAAAACAAAAAAAAATGCTCAAAAAAAGGAGTCTCTGTAGTGCCCACACATAGTTTGCTTTTTTAGTTTTATATTTCCAAACTCTTTTAGGACACTTTCATGTGTGCCTTGATTATTTCATCTTTATTATGAGGTTTTGGATGTATGACTTTACATGGTGATTTGATATTGGATAGCTATGAGATATCATATATTGTAGTTAGATGATATTAGTTAATTTGATGATGATTATTTATAAGTTTAAAATGTTGTTTATATTCATGATTGTACTTACCCCATACTTGCATTGTATGTTTTACCTCTTTTTTTTATGTGTTTTATGTGGTTGAGGGATATAGTCATAGTTACCTTCTTGTGGGATCCACAAAATGTCTCGATCCTTGTCATTTCTTTTTTTTTGTGTATATATATATATATGGATGTACATACTTTCCTTTTATAGGTTTGTAGGTACCGAGCATCAACTTCCCTAAATTGTCAGGATGAGTGATGAGGCATATTAATGCCATAATTTAGACATCCTACAATAGTCTCTGCTAGGTATTTTTCCATGTTCTGCTATATTTTCTCAAAGAATTTTATACTCAGTTCTGTTATTATGTGGCATGTTGCCACTAGACTACTACTATGGTTTAAACACACTTAATATGCTACACTTGGATGAATATTCTATATTACTTAATTTGAAGTTATGATTATGTATTTATAAGTAAAATATTTGTTTGAACATAAATAATGCATGCATGTTTTGGTGTTTAATACCATGAATGTCTTTATCCTAACATTTGAAGTGCATCGCATCAATATAGAAACCATCATCTTGACCAGGTGAAGCATACTCATACACTGGATGCTCAACCAGTCTTCCAGTAGACTCCAACAAAGAAACATTAAAGCAGCACCAGCTAGAGGTTTTTGGATGATCAAGGTGGCAATCGTCAAGCAAAGATTGAGGCAACGTAATGAATTCTCTAAAGAAATCTAGGAGAGAGTGGGAAATTATATCTATTATCACAACAACTCTTTCCTCTTTCCTAGATCTATTATGTTTCCATCTTGTTAGTACTATAAAAAAATTTGGCCCTTAAACTTCAAAAAAGCATCTATTATCGCAACAACTCTTTCCTCTTTCCTCTTTCCTAGGCCTTGTTATGTTTGAACATTACCTTTTTCATTCACTAAAGGTGAAAATAAAGCATGTGTTTAAATGAAAACCCTTTAGGTTTCTGGCTACATGTGTTTCATGGTTAGGTTTTAAAGGGGGTCCCTTTTTATTAAATATTTCATGTGAAACTTTGGCTTTTCCCGTTTTAACATTGGCCATTCGATCCAATTAAATCTTGTGGTCGTCGCTATCCCTTAAGTCCCATGGTTGTCAAAATTTATAACTTGTGGGGATGTGACTAAATGACACCTAGCAAAGCGGGCCCAATTTTAGAAGCTACGTTGTCATTAACGAGTGGGTTATTTCAATCGTTGTCGTAGTGCCTTAAAGCTAAGCTGGCCACTTGTTAATCATTGCGCTTCAGCGAAGGTCATCCGATGTTCCATGAGGTTGCAAAATGTGAGATGGGTCATTGGTCACCAAGTCATGCTAAGATGCTCATTTTTCATTGGTCAAGCTAGAGTATGATGTGGAAACTGCCAGTAGGATTGGCGCTCAGTAAGAAAAAATAGCGGGTCCGCTTGTCAGATATTGTGACGTGGGAATTTTTGATTGGATAAAGAGCTAGTGACAGTAAAGGTGGGACCAAATTTCATAAATGACTGATGATCATTCAATGGAAGCTCATCTATGGTGTTCGCTTTCCCTTAATCTGACATACCTGATAGTTCTCCGACTTTCAGGGATGCGACTAAGTGACATGTGTCCCTTGTAATGTCAGTCACCAGTGGGTCCAAAGTGCACAGGTACCTCCATGTGTTCACTTCCAAAGTGGGGTCACTAACTTTCAAAAAGTGGTAAAAATCTATCAGATCTTGAAAGAATCGATGGTAGTCATTACACCTCAACTGTAAGATGCTCGATGTTTTAAGCTTGCGAGCTTGCGACATGTTGACACCTTTCCATGCCGAGTAAATTTAAAGTAAGTGCAAGTTTTTTGCACATGGGTATAATGAAATGTTCTCATTGGTCAAGACCTAAGCTTGGAAAAGATGTTAAAGTTGTTGCATGTATTTTTTTCAACTATTCGATGTGCCAGAAAGGAATTTGATCTACGATGTATATTCAAATTTGAATTTTTGACATAGTTTCACATCTTGCGAATGTTGAAGCTACCAATCTCAGTAATGGTGAACTTAATGAGTTTTGTGTGAATCAGCTATGACGGGTTGGCAATGATTATATAGTCAAATTTGATCATTGGAAACGTCACTTTCCCTCCAAGTCTTTTTGGAAGAAATTTAGCTCTTTCTGCAAGCGTCAACTGTAAATTTTCTCAGGCATACAGTAGGCATTTTGAAGTTGAAGGTTCATAGATTTTTAAAGGAGAAAGTTTTAGTGATTGAAATATTGTCTATTGTTGCTATCTTGTATTATCTGGGTGATTTTTTTTATCTGGTATCTATACACTTTCTTAAAACCCTAGAACAAAAATGGCACCCAAGAGAGAGCTCTCAGGGAAAACATAATATAAGGACAAGGGGGTTTTTGAGGATTTATTGCAGTTACTCCCACACTTAGAGATCAAGACATCCAAAATAAAAGAATTAGTTCCCAAGAACCCTAGGGACTATGTGTATGATGGATTATATGATAGGGGATTATGGATGAGAGATGCCAAAGTAGGGAAAGATTACAATGGCTTGGTTTTGTTTAGAGCTGCATACTCCCAAAGAAATGCTTGTGCTCCCCTTAGTAATATATGGAAATTTGATGTAGGGAGATTCATTGTGCCCATATTTTTTATGGATGTTGATCTCCTTATACAGATAGATAAGTATTATGACCCCATAACTAGATGTGTTAGGGGCATAAATGGGAGGGTTTTGATAGATATTATAGAAGAAGAGATTAGTCAAGTTTTTTCATTAAATGATCCTTCTGTTGGACTGGAAAGGATTGATTTTGATGAGTTCAATAAGATTTATTAGTCACGAAGAGATTATTTGAGGGCTATCCCTTTGAGAGACTTCCATGATAAAATTGGTGTCATGTGTGTGATTAGCCCAAGTACTCAAGAACCTTTCAGATTAGATCTTTTCAGTATGAGGGCACAAGGCATGTACAAGTCCCTATCTTTGATTTTAGGAGAAGATGAAGCTATACACATGCCCATTCCATACATGGTCATGATGGTGTAGACCCCACATCCCCACTTGGCATTGATTTTTTATTTTTCCCCTTACCTTGCAAACTTCATCCACCAGGGATTAATGGGGATAAAAAATATGAAGGTAGGAAGGCCTTTTGGGTGGTACTCCATGTTGATGCATATGTTCTTCCATAATGGTGTTGAATTCTTTAGCAAAATAATGGATATTGTAAGAGAGAAGAATGGAGAAGTGTTACCAGTCCAATTATGGACTACAAAATTGTCATGGGATAGCACTCAGGCTAGTTATATCATTTTTTATAGAAATTTTGCTTCAAAGCTTAGATCCTTGCTATTTTTTGAGAACCCAAGAATTCCTATGGAGTTGCTGAGGCTAATTAGGCCAAAGGAATATTGTAAGGACATCACCATAGCGCATAAATTTGGTGACATAATTTTGTATCCAATTTCCATAGTATTCAGAGTATATGGTTGCAGAAAGGCACCTTATGTATTGCCTTACCAAGTCCCTTTGAAGATAGGGTATGCTAAGATTCTAAGGTAGATTGGTGAATTTCAGAAAGCACCCCTAACAAACAAGGGAAGGGGAACCTTGTTACCAAGCATCACAATAGCCCACCAATACATTATTGTAAATAAGGGATGGGTGCACTTGAATCAGGTTTTGCAACCTTACAGAATGGCTACTGCAGTGGTAAGGTGTGCAGATTATGAGGGCTTTATATCTGCAATGTTTAGAGAGAAGATAAGGTGTGTCAGCATGGAACACCAATTCAATTTCCCTGAGGATATAGTCTGGAATGAGTTCGATCTTCAAAATCAAGAAATTAAGAAAGAAAAGTTGGTAATCTATAAAAAGACTATAGATTTTATCCAAATTTTTGATAAAGAATATGACCCATTGAAGGCTTTTCAGCCATGGGAAAGAAAGGTGGATGCCCTTATGGAACATTTTGAGGGAATTATGCAAGAAGAAAATGAGAAGAAGGTTGCAGTTATCAAATCTAATCCTTATAGGGTGAGAAGGATTTTGAGTCAGTGAGGGTATACAAAATTGATGCCTAGGGGGATGTATACAGTTTAGGAGAGAAAGGGGTACAATGTCCTTCTCCCAACTCAACAAAAGAATAAGGCTCTTCCATCCACTTCCAAGGGGAAGAGACCCATGAGTGATCCAATAGTAGAAGAGCCCTCTCCAAAGAGGTAGAGATAGGAGGAACCTCATCCAGAGCAAGAGATGTATTCCCCTTCCCAATCCCCATTACAATTAGATGAACATGGAGTTGCTCAGCAACTAATGCAATTAAGCAATGAGGGAAAAAAAATTGTTTCAAGTGATGAGATATAGGAAGGGATGCTAGAGGCACCCAAAGGAATAGAAATGGATCTTACAGTGGTAGAATTTGAAGGTAAGCAAGTAGACTAAATTTTTAAGCAGGCTAGTGATGCTTTCATCTCAGATGACAATTTTGTTAAAACTAGGGCATTTCTTCAATTTTTGTGGCAGATGAAAATTAATCAATACAAAGAGATTTGTGAGAAAAAGAAAGAGGAATTCCCTGAGAGGGATAGTATTGGGATTAAAAATGAGGTAAAGGGGGAGATGATGAAGAAATTTGAGAAAATAACCCTGGAAGAAGGTAGAGAAATGGTTCATATTGCAGGAGTGTTGATTCTCCCTAAATGGGATATTGCTAATGCAATAGTTTTTGACATATTTTGAAAAAGTAAGATTATAGCCCACTCTACTGCAGAACAAGCACAACAGGCTGTTAGGGATGTGGCTTTTTTCTGATGATCATGTAGCTTTGGTTATGTGGTCCCTTAAGAGGGAAGGAAATAAAGATAAAAAGGAGGCATTCTCCTCATAATATTAAGGTAATCTGCTAAAACACAGAGTTGGTGAGACTTCAAATGTTGAAGCCTCAAATATGATCTTGGAGATAGCCAAGTTCAATGTAAAGGTGACAGAAAAGGATGCTCAAGAGAAAGAAGAATTAAGGATTAAGTTTGAGACTATTGTCAAATCCTATAATGAGCTGAAGATACAGATGATTGAGAAAGACAAATTGATAGCACAATTGTCTGGACTAGAAAATCATAGATCACCTCAACTAATGATTGTCAATAGACCTATAGTGGTTTCTTCTTCTAGCCTAATTATTGATTTTCCCCCATTCCCTTTCCTAGAAGTAAATATAGATGCAAGAGTCAGTTGGGAGAAGCAGTAGTTGCTTGAGCAAAGGGACGGGTTAAGAGAAAGTAGGGAAGAAATGGACAAACAGAGAGATGAACATATGAAGGCTAAGTGCTTTCTAGATTAAAAAATATGAAGAGAAACTTACAGAGGCAATGATGCAATTTTCTCATGACCTAGATCCTACAATTTTGTTTGATCATGCTAGAAGATTGCAAATATTGCTTACATCTCTAGGTAATCACAAGCCTGAGTTGGGGCCAATTCTGGATAAATGGATAGGAACGGCATCAAACATGAAGTTTCTCTATATGCTTTCAAAGGCCCAACTTAATCCAAACCCTTTGATTAAGCCTGTACATAAGTTTGTAAAAAGTATGGTTGAATTTAGAATAATCTTGGATGATTTTAAGAGAAAGTAAAATATGCTGAAGAAAGAGTTAACACTTTCAAGTTGTGAATTAATACCATGATTTTTTAAAAGAAATGGTGAATTAAAATAATTGCTCAAGTGGAGATAGAGGATGGATGAAGATTTTTTAGTAAGAATGAAAAGTATTTTGACTTTTTAGAATACTCTCTTCTTCATCCACACCATCAAGGTATTAATGATTGCAAAATCAAGATTTGATTTTATCTAGCAAGAAATTAGGCAAATGGAACGCAAGTGGGAGTAGTTGTCTAGTAGAAGGGCTGAGATAATGAATTTTGTATTCCCAAGTGAAGAGGTGTTCAATGAATGGAGATATCAGTACATACCCCATGTTGAAAGGCCAAATGCTCCATCTACTTCTTGAGGTGAACAAAAGACTATGACTCATAGTCCTAAATTAGGTGAGATGTAAAATGTATTTATTATAGGAACAGTCATGAAGAAAAGGCAATCAGATTCATTTGAAGGGATCGAGGAAAGAATTGAAGACTTGAATACAAGCGGCTTGCCTACAAAATATCAGTCCAGGATCTGATTGAATCATTTATTGTAAACCCAATGTGGTTGTTGTAGATTTTAGGGTAAAATCTTGTAAACCCTAATATGATCAGAAGCTTGTTGCATTCCTTTTCTATAAAAGGATTTTCCATGATCATATTAGGTATTGAGAGTTTAGGTGTCTAGAAGATAGGATTTTGAAACCCTAACCCTCAGTCAAGGATTGTAATATTTTGTATCTTTTCATATCAAAGTAATAGAATAAAGTACAGGCTACTACCATTGTTTGCAGGCTTGTTTCTCAAGATATATTATATACAAATGATCAAATTTCATTATGCTTAATACAAATTTTAGGTCTTTATCTCTCCTCTGTGTCAAATTTGTGAATTTATGAGTTTATTAGAGACCTATGTGTGTGTGTTTTTGTTTTGAGTTCTGATCTAGGGTTGGATTAAATACTACTCTAAATAAAATACATGTTCACTTGATTGGAACAAGGAGTATACACAAGAAGGAAAGAGTTGAAGTATTTTTGTTTATGATTATGAATTAAGTTATTTTAGGATCATTGTATTTCCTTTATATTTTGGTGATTAGCCCAATGGATAAGGCACTGGCATGTATGAGTGCATCTTTAGTTTATGAGGATTGAATGAGATCATTATAATTAGAATTAGAACAATCAAAACTAGTTTTAAATCTTTATTTGTTGATTGGAGATTTAAGTGTCCTACCTCAGTGATGGAGATTCAATGAGTAATAGGTTGTTATTTAGTACTTTCTCACTGATATCTATTGTTAGATCCAATATCAAGTTAAGAGTAGTGTTATATTTATTGGATCAAGTATACCCACCTTGGTTTTGCAGAGCTAGAAGTGTAGAGGGAATTCTTGTCCCTATAGTTGGTCCAGTTACCTATAGATTTCCCTATATTTGGAGCTAACCCCTCCTTAAAATCAGTCTTAGGTATATTAGTGTCTCATGGAGTGTAAAATATTTTCAAGAACCAACAAAATGGTGACTCTTCTTGGGACTTATTATAATCATGTACAAGTAATGGAGGTTTCAAGTTGAGCTAGACTCCTAGCCTGCTTATTCTAAGTCAATTAGTTACCATTAAAAACATAGAGTTTTCTCCTTTTCTCTAAAAATTTTCCATTCCTTTTTGAATTTCACCTTGACTATGAGGGTAATATTTTAAAAGATCCCAGCTCAGTTGGGTGGTGACTCAAAGAGATCTCTGTACTAGTGCTAATTAAAGAATCATCTTTTTACAATGAGTTTCAGGAATACAAGGTCCTGGAGGAAAGAACATCCAGAAGAGAATTTGGAAGGAGAGATTCCAGCCACATCTAGACATGGCCAAATGAGGAGAGAAAAGAGTATTAATGATATGTCCCTTACATGGAAACAAAAGGGGAATCCAAGACATGAAAATCTTGCCCGGCATAGTCAAGAGGGGAATGCATCAAAGTATGAAGAGGTTGTTGATATGGGTTTAAATCAATACGAGGACTATTATTCTCCCTCAAAAAGGGATGGTGAAAAATAACAACATAATAGGAGGGTAGTTTCTAGTAAGCAACATGGAGTTGAGAGGAGGTCTAGAAGACAAAGTAGAAATAGATAGGATTTTGTCCCTCCTTTCACCCTTGGTTCCTCATTACCTCAGAGCATCCATGTATCTAAGGGTCAACAAGAAGAACTTCAAGCTCAACAATATATATCTAAGACACCTTTCCTGAATCTGAGGAAATATTTGAGGAATTTAATGAGTTAGAAAGGAAAGTCTGTGAGTAGGTTGTTATTAGGCAAAAAAGAGAAAAGGAAAAAGAGGAAAAAATTAGGCAGGCTATGATAAGCACCGAGCAATTGAAAAGGCAGTTGTTATATTTGGAAGCCATAAATTATGTTCCTATACCTGAACAAACAAGGGAACAACCCATCATCCAAGAAGTTTTTGAGATAAGAAACCCCAAGGATAGAGGTAAGCAAAAGGCTATAGGAGTTTCAATCAATGAACCTTTAGGCCCTAAGGATCCCATAGACCAAGCTTTAAGGTTAGAAGCTGATCTTGAAAAGGCTAAGAGGGAAAAGGAAATGTTGGCCAAGGATTTGGAAAAAGAAGAGCTAGAGGTTACAGCCCTAGAAATGAGAAAGAAAATAGATTTTCTCAGGTAATCTTTAGGACCTACAAATGTTGCTACTTCTTCTTTAACACAAGGTGGAGATGCTATAAACATTGCAAACCAGGTAACAAATATTCCTCCACCATCTAGACTTAACGTTTTTGTTGTGTCAAACACCAATGCATCAACATCTCAGGGTGCTAGCCAATCTCAAGTAGGGTCTATTCATGAAAGATGTAAGCAATTAGTCTTTTTTGGTATCCCTGGTTATCCCAACCCCATCCCTAATGAAATTAGGAAGAAGCTTCCAAAGTTCACTGGTAGTAATGTTGTCACTTGTGAAGAACACTTAAAGAAATTCATTGATGTGATTGATGATTACAATATTGAGCCTGATGATGTAATAATGAAGTTGTTTGTTCAATCCTTAACTGAAGATTCAAGGGATTGGTTTGGGGCATTGCCACATGGTAGCATAGGTTCATGGGATCAACTCAAACACTATTTCAAAGAACAGTATGGTGACAAGACAAATGAAGGCTTTATGTTGAATGAATTTAATAACATTAAGAAAAATTTTAATGAGGATGTTATTGAATTTAATGTTAGGTTTCAAAACGCCATGCATAAGCTTCTGCAAGTTATCAGGTTAGATGATAGGGTTTGTCTTGTCACTTATCTAAATGCTTTTGATTCCAAAATGGGGTACCTCTTAAGAGATAAAAATCCAAGGAATCTTGGGGAAGCTTATAAATTAGCTATAAACATAGAAAGCAACCAGAGAATATCAAGAAAATTAGGAAGAAGAGATGATAGTAAGTCACAGATGTTGAATAGAAAGGAACCAGGAAAGCCTACAAATGTAAAGAAAAAGGAGGATGATAGTTTGAAGTAGACTTTGAAAGCCATAAAAGACTTAAAACCTGGTGAAAACAAAAACAATAGGGTTGCAGGAAATGATAGGCCTACTTTTAATAATCCTAACAGACTGCCAAGAATGCAGAATTATCCTTATAATACCCAATGGAAAGATGGGAAACCTATATTCCCGAAGAGGAAGGATAAACTAAATGACAAGACTCTAAATCCCTTGCAAAGAAATTCAATGAATATGATTGAAGAAGTCCCATGGTGCATTGTGTGTCAGTCACCACATGACCCTAATTATTGTGTAATATCTCAGAGTGTGTCTGTGGAAGAAGAACAAGAGAACAATGAAGAAGAGCCTTATGATGATTAGGGTTGTGGTATGACCTCCTCCCATCTTTGGGATGAAGTTGACTCTACTGAGGAAGATGAGAATCAAGATGTTGCAAATTCTTAGGTTAGAAATGAATTATACCATCAGCAGGTCTTTTTAGATGAGGAAGATGATAAGTTAGATGATGTCCAATGCAATGCATTGAAAGATGAAGAGACAGTTGTTTTAAGATGGCCATTTGATGAGGAAATTTCTCAAATAATAGTAGATATGGTTACTCAAGCTAAAACTAATTACAATTTAAGAAATAGGGTAGTATTGGACCCAAATCGGAAGCCTACTGGTATTTTTATTAAGAAATCAGAGAAGGATACCAAGTTATCCTAGGATAAGTAGAAGGTTGTTGATGTTGTTGGAAAAGTCAAAATAAAGAAGAATGTCAAATTTACTAACCCAAATGTTGTTTATAAAGTGAATGATAAATCCCTAGAGGAGCTTGTTCCTTCTTTACAGAAAGAGGTTAAAATCCAAAGAAAAGAATACCCCAACACATCTACACAAGGAGAGAATAAAGAGGTTGTCAATATAAAACAAGATATGATTGATTCAAGCTATGTTCCTATTGATATGAGAAAGTTACTTTCACAAATCACTATTAAGATCCCTTTGCTTGAGATGATGAGGATAGAATAACATAAGAAGAAGGCTCTTAATTGGATAAATGGTGTGGTTTCCATAGATGTCCAGAAGATAGATGAGACTAATAAACAAATAGCTACTGCTGAGGAGGAAAATGAAAATCATAGTGGGGAAATCATCTCTAAAATTCCTCAAATCTATTTGGACACAAATGTTGTTAGTACATCATTTGGGATAGTTGATCATTTCTTTTTGACTTTTATAATAAATGGAAAACTTTTTAAAAATTGTATGATTGATTCAGGAGCATCAAATACTGTCATGCCTACATAAGTCATGAAGTCATTAGGATTGAAAGTGCATACCCCACATGGAAGATTTCAAGCCATGGACTCAAGGGAGGTACCAGTTGTTGGCACTATTAAGGCTTTACCTTATAGGTTGGCAGCATTCCCAAGCAAATAGTTAACTATGAGTGTCTTGGTAGTTGACATCTCTCCTCAGTATGCGATGTTATTATCTAGAAAATGGAGTGCTTCTATGGGAGGCAGCATCCAATGTGATTTTTCATTTTCTACTTTCAACATTGAGGGACAAAATATCAAGGTTTCTAGGGAACCTAGGAATCCACGCATGATTGAGGAGGAGGAAGACACCATGAATTGCTTCCTAGATACTGACATTAATTCTTTCAAATTCTAGGACAAGGAAATAGAGGAGGGTGTTGAATCCACCCTTGTATCTAACAACCAAGAGGAATGGACTAACCTTGATAGTCTATGGACTATGTACTTTGATGGAGCAAGCTCAAAAGAGGGGTCTAGAGCTGGAATATTGTTAATATCTCCAAATGGTAAAACATTTAAGTTTCCATTCACTTTGTTATTCTCATATATAAATAGTGTTTCCAAATATGAGGCTTTGTTGATTGGATTAAGGTTAGCATCAAGACATGGCATAAAGTGTCTAAAAGTGGTGGGTGATTCTAAACTAATAGTTTCCCAAGTTAGATCAAAATATGCATCAAAGAATCAAAGAGTAAAATAGTATAGAAATGCAGTATGGGATGAAATTTAATGTTTCAATGCATTTGACATTTGTTGGGTAGAAAGAAGTAAAAATAGTATGGCTGACTTATTAGCCAATGTGGCTCTGAGGCCAGAAGATATTACATTTGCAAACATATCTAGCTGTATACACTTAAAAATGGCTTCATTAATTAATTAAATATTTATTATTTAATTGATATTGACTTGATAAATTAATTAAATATTTATTATTTAATTAATAATTATTCCCTCTATTTATTAAATAGATTATTCAATTTATTTAGTAAATTCACTATAGTCTATTCCTCTATCCTAAGTCTTCTAATTAGTTGTATTAAAGTGATTTAATTAAATATACAATCACCTAAATATGACTAAGTCCCCTAGTCCACCTCACCTACCTAGTCACTTGACACATCACTTTGGCTAAAATAAATCATTATTATTAATTATTTATTGGTAATTATCCTCACCCACACATGTCCTATTCTTAAGGGCTATGTGGCCTCATAGGACTTGGTCTCATGACCACATGTCCTTTCTTAAACCAAGTCAAGAGACATGCCCTATTCCTAAGGGACTTCTCAAGCCACCTCTAAGGGTCAAAGGTGACTCATGGGACACTTGTACCAAGAGTCCTCATGAGAAAAAAGTCATTCCCTCTTCCTCTCTTTGGTCTTTGTGAGACACTTGACATGTGTCTTTCCCTTCCACCTTGTTCTCCTCCATGTCAATGTGAGAGGAACATCATCCCTATTCTTTCTCTCACATTCCAACTACATCCCCCTTTCTCTCAACTCCTTCAAACAAGTCAATCCTAGCCCTAGGATCTTCCACCTTTCATTCTCCACCATAGGATTGTGCCACCTAGGCTTAGATCCTCCAAATTTCTATAAAAGGATCCTAATTTCCCCTTTGTGAGCTAATAATGAATAGGAAATCAAGCATTTCAAGCATTCAAGCATCTTCAAGCAATCAAGCATTTCAAGAGCATTCAAGCATACATATCCATATTATCATCATTTGCATTCCATCCATTAGTTGCATAATCAAGTTTTTAGCTATTTTGCATTCATCATCAAATCTCCACACTTTGGTGGCATCTTGGGAAAAGGGATTCATTTGGAAATCTGAGAGCTCAACATCCTCAAGAAATCAAGGCTAGGAGGACAATGGAGACAAGCTACATGGTAGGTGAAGGTAATTGATTTAATTTCATCATTTGTGATTACTTTACATTCTTCATTATGTTGCATTAGATAGATTTGTTAGCTTCTAATTAGTTAATTTATCATTTTTAGTATTAGACATCTAATTTGCATACATTCTTGGCACCCACCGTGGGGCCTTCCCCACATTTTTAACATTTTATTTGTATTTTTCCATGTGCAGTCATTTCCAGGTTTTTCCTACGCATTCATTCATGATTCCTGCGCATCCATTCATCTATTCTGTGCATCCATTTTTTATCAAACTTGTCACTTTTCTTTTTTTAGTTTTCGGCTTCTGGTTAAAACCTATGCATCCATCACTCTATTCTGTGCATTTACATATTTATGCTATGTATTTGTTAAATTTTGTGCATCGGTTTCATAATTCTACACATTTAATCACTGTCACTGCGCATCTATTATTTACAATAGTTAAATTAAATTTTTTGATTTATTTTGATTTTAGCTATAAAAAAATTGACAAGTTTTTGTTCATTCTAGTAGTCTTTAGGCTGTTTTGTAGGACGTTAGTTTGAACACCCCATTGCTAAATTTCTAACAAGTTTGTTTGCAGGATTCTTAAGGGGTATTGCAAAATAAATCATAACCTTGTTTGGGCTTAAAATATGACATGTTTTTGCTTTGTGTGTCTTCTTTAGCATAGCTCAAGTATTTGTTGTGTCTTGCTTAATAGCTATTTGTAATCCCAAAATTATAACAACGTATCCTCTCCCCTTGCCATTCATGGACCTTGGGTGTAAGAGAAACTGTTATAATTTTTAGAGGGTGGTCTTTGGTGGGAAAAGAGGTACTCACCCAAGGAATGACCCAACCAGTAACAGGTTAAATCCAAGCCCTTCCAAACTGGTATATAAAAAATGCTAGTGTGATTAGTCTCACATTAGACAGGTGTGAATTCATTGTGGCAACCAAAATCTCCTCCAATACCCCAGTGGTGCGTGAAAGTCCTACTTAGCAGAGGTGAAAGCCTTGTTTTGAAAGGATTGGGAGAGCCCCCTTAATTGGGAAAATGACTTGATCACAACCACCTAAATGGATGTCCTTATTAAATACTTTTATGTAGTGGCCAAAAACCTTCTATTTGCTGGCTCAAGGGGTCACCCAAGCCCGTGAAGACACCCCACATTACTCATGGTTCATAGTAGAGATAGCAGTTCTTTGGGAAGTAATGACCCATTTAATTCAGAACTTGGTGTGCCTGAGAAGTGAGTGCATTGTAAGGAGGAGCCCATGCCTCCAAGTTCCTAGGCTTTCCACTATGGATTTGCATGGTTGGATTTTATTATCCTAGTGGGGATTGAGTAGATATTGTCCTTGCCAACTTTAGGATTGTAAGTGTGTTTGTGCATTCATACTAGAAAAATTACATTAAAATCATTTCTATCTTGCATGTGTGTGTTTATGCATTTTTCATTTTCCAAAAACAAGAACATCAGAAAACCAAAAACATTATAAAATCAAACAAAATTCCAAATCTTGCAATTTCAATCCATCATAAACAAAATCTTGTGCATTTATCCAATTTTCTTGTGCATTAGTTACACTGTTCTGCACATTTGATACTTTTCCCACGCATCAGTTCCAAATTGCTGTGCATTTGTTTCATTTTGTTGTGCATTCATCAAACTGTCTTGTCCATTTGTTGTTGTACATATACAATAGCGAGCATTTCCACAAGCTTTGAAAATTTCACAATCACTTTTTCAGATACCCATTTTCATCCTTAGTAAGATTCTGGAAAAATATTCGAGTTACACAGACCTCTGATCTTTAGTTTGACCATTTTCAGCAATTTTTATCATCCTTCCTTCACCAAAAGTCATCAAATCATTTCTTCTAATCCTCTAAAATTCCAATTTTAGTGTTGAACCATTACCTTCTCTATCATATTTTGATCTTTGTGAGTTTATCCTATTAGGATCTATCATCCTCAATCAAACTTACTTAGGTTACTATCTCTTGATTTTTCTTTGTCATATCATAGTGAAATCTATACTTCCTATTGACTGAGATTTTAATCAAGTTGACTCATCACTTTTCAACACTTTTTCAATATCTTTTCTATCAAACACTCTTTCCATATCTTTTCATCAAACATCTTTCATCCCACAAATCAATTTTCACATTTTTATGGTTCAAACTCGATCTCAAAAACTAAAACAAACCGTTGATTCAGAATCCCTAGACAAGATGGAAGGAAAAAAAAGCAATGAAGAAAATCCTTGGCCTAAGAAAACTTCACTTTTCACATCAGAAGAGGAACCCACAAATCAAGAACTTAGGGATGCTACACAAGATCCTAGATTTTATAATGTCATGGAAAGACTCCTAGACATGGATAGGGAGATGTATTTCCTCATGCTTGCTCAACAAGGAGCCAAAATACCAAGTAGTTCTAACTATTGTAACCAATCAAGAAATTCCTAGTAGTTCTCAAGATACTCATGGAGAAAAAGAAACCAAGCAACAATCCGACATAATGATCAACAGAAAAATGCCTCCCACAACAATGTTTCCCAAAACACTCAAGGAAACATGTTATCTTTGGATCCCATTCTACAACAAATCCATATGCTTCAACAACAAATCTGTGACATCCAAACTGGATCATCAACTAAAAATTATTCCTTAGATGATATATGTCCTTATCCTTTTGATAAGAATTTAGCAATGATTCCATTCCCTCCTCATTTTGAGGTAGCAAAATTTGACAAATACAAAGGGAATTCATATCCACAAGACCACATTTGTGAGTTTTGTGCTACTGTATTGAAGTCACTCACAACATCACTTATCTTATGCGACTATTTCCATGAAGTTTAGGAGGGCAAGCCATGGAATGGTTCTCCAAACTACCCCCAGGCATCAAATCTTTCAATGAGTTTCTTGACAAATTTGTGACTCATTATTCATATAACATCAAACATGAAGTAACTATGCTTGATCTTTGCAATGCAAATCAAAAGAATGGAGAACCTTTCCTTACTTTTTTGCAAAGATGGTGTCAATTGTTTGCCAAATATCCATGAACAATTCCTGAACAAGAAAAGATGGATATCTTTGTGCATAACCTTACACCAGAAATGAGTTATAGGTTACAATTGCAATGTCCACCAAAATTCAATAAGCTCATAGAAAATGGTATCAAGATTGAGGAAGCCATGGTCAGAAAAGGTGAGATAAAACTTTATTCCAAAGACAATGCTGGGTCCTCAAATTCCAATCCCAACAACTACAACAATGACAAATCAAAATTCTAGAATTAAAAAAAAAACATTGTCAATGATGGGATTGTTGATAATCATAATGTCAAACCAACACAACCCCTTCTCAATCTCACAAGTTAGGAAAATGCTACTCAAGCTACCTACAACAATCAATCAGCAAATCCAAACACCAACAAAGATTCATCTAAACCAAGATTGCCTTTTATGTCACATCGAAGAAATTTTACTCCTTTAGGGGAATCTCTCGAATCAGCATTATGGAAGTTAATCGCAAAGAAACTCATTATGCTTCCCAAAATGAAAGACTTTGAACCTAGAGTAAAACCTTCTTGGTGGAATGTGAATGATTATTGCGAGTTTCATAGAGGAAAAGGACATAAAACCAATGACTGCCTAAGACTCAAAAATATAGTTCAAGACTTAATTGAAAGTGGTGAAATTAGTGTTGATGGACATACCTTGAATGAATCACATACAGATTTCAAATATCCACTTCCTGAGCATGAAAAAGGAGGTTCTTCCAACACCAAGGGTGACAATCAAGCCAATTATAATTCTACTCCCTATAGATATGTTGGTAACATTCCTGAATGTCATCCTTCTAAGTATTATGTCAATGTCATTACCATAAAAGAAAAATTAGAGAGTCAACCAATACATGTCACTACTCATGCTCAATCCAAGGTTACTCTCCAAGGAGTCCCGTCTAAACCAAATGCACCTCAAAACAAGTTTGTTTATGTCCCAAAGTCTACACCAAATATTTCCAATCAGTACAATCTTTTGGAACAACTCAAGAAAACACCTACCTAGATATCCATCTTAGAGCTTTTACATCTATCCCCATCTCACAAAGATATCCTTGAAAAAGCTCTTTTAGAGACCCAGGTCCCCACAAATCTAGATCATGATCAATTTCAAGCTATGGTGGGACATTTAACAACCCCACATTACCTATCCTTCATTGAAAATGATGATTTAGCTATTACCCAACCTCACAATGCTCCCCTACATATCGAAGTCCTTGTACAGAGTCACAAAATCAAGTGAGTACTAATAGATAGAGGAGCTGGCTTGAACATATGCACATTGAAACTAGTCCTTGCATTGGGATTTTCTGAAAATGATGTAGATCCAAAGAAGAAAATCACAATAAAAGCTTATGATGAAGAAGAGAGGTCATCCAAGGGATTTGTTGTTCTTCCTATCAGAGTCGGTCCTATAATCAAAGATGTACCTTGCCAAGTTCTTGACATGGATCTTGATTATAACGTTCTATTGGGAAGACCATGGATTCATTCCATGCAAGTTGTGCCATCAACTTATCATCAATGCTTGAAATTCCCTCATAATGGTCAAGAGATCACTATCAAAGGAGATACTAATCCTTTCTAGTATTGTAACACAGTAAAGACATATGATTCTTTGATACCTTATAACCGTACTAGATCTTCTACAACTACACCCAGTGATCCTAGTAATATGGCATCAATTTCTAAATCAAATGGGATCAAGATAGACATAAAAGAAAGAAGTATGGGAGAATACACTTTAGGTCAAGCTCTTTGCATCATAGAGTTACCTTTATCTCCTAGATCATATAGTAGATCTTTGATCACTAAACAACAATCAGAACCCCCTTCAACACTTGTTTATGACACATTTATAAGTGGAGGCACAATATCTAAAGAGGTAGCTAAGCGTAATGCTAATCATTTGCTTAAGTCATAGAAGAATGAGGAAGATATCAAACATGAATATATATCACCTGATGTCTATGGTAAAGGGTATACTTTGCTACAAAAGATGGGATACCAAGGTGTTGGACCTATAGGGTTACAAAGAGAAGGTGTTATCAAACCAATTTTGCAAAATCCAAACTATCAAAGAGACACTATAGGATTAGGATGCAAAGGAGAAGGACCAAAAGAACCAAAAGGAAAAGAAAAGATCACACCTTTTCATGAGATATCTAAAGCTCCTGCTTTACAATTCAAAAAGCACGGTATGTATGTAGATCTAGAGAAACAAAGGATAGCACAAAGAATCATTGATAGACTTGGGGATAATGATGATTCTGACTCAAATGATTATGAATGGGATTCATTATCTAATTGTACTAAAGAGATAGGAGTTGATTTTTTCCATCACTATAGTAATGATTACCATGAGGGAGAGATTTCAAAGACTAACTCACTAGGATTAGTCCCATGTGATACTACTTTTATCGATTGTGAGGAAAGTGAGCTTTATCTTGTGATAGATGAATCGGATGAGAGTATGGAAATAGACCTCACTGATACCATCATAAACCTTGACAAATTTTCCATCAATACCATCTCTGCCTTTGAAATTGACCCGAATGATCCAATACCTCTTGTACATCCTGAGCTTATCGATTGGGATTCTCCTGATCATCTAGAACTTGATGTTTTCCATAATGATGATGTAATCATTTACTATCTTGGAATCAGGGATCATTTACCACTAGGGGATCACAAGTCAGGATTTCTAATAGAACTTAATGACATGGCCTACTTTGGAGAGAGTGCCAATCCTTTCAGTCATAAAAATATAAAAATAATCAACAGATCTAATGGTGAAAACCACTCAGTGGTAGTATTAGATCCAAAAATATTTAAAAGAAAAGATGCATCTGATGGTGAAAACCTCTCTGAGGTGCCTAATGATGGAAGGATTGACACTCTTCCCAATTATCTATATCAAGAGAAATCTTATATTCTTATAGAACCAATAGTACCTCTTAACATTGGAACAGAAGAGTCTCCACACATCCTCAAAGTAGTAGCATCCTTGATAGAATCAGAGATAGAAGCTTTTGCAAAAAATTTCAAAGAAAAACAAATCAACTTTGCTTGGTCCTATGTTGATATGACTAGGCTAGACCCTAATCTCATTATGCATCATTTATCTATCAGAGCAGGTGTAAAACTAGTTAAGAAGAAGCTCTGCAAGATGCACCCCCACATTGCACTAATGGTTAAAGAAGAATTGAAGAAGCTCCTAGATGTTGGATTCATTTGTGCTATTGATTATGCTGAGTGGATTTCAAATATTGTCCCCATCTCAAAACCAGACAAGTCTATTAGGATTTGTATTGATTTTTGAGATCTTAATAAAGCTTGTCCAAAAGATGACTTTCCTCTACCAAATATCGATATTATTGTTGATCTGACAGCCGAGCATGAGATGTTATCATTAATGGATGGTTTTTCTGGCTATAACCAAATCAAGATTGCACCAAAAGACCAGGAGAAGACTATTTTTACTTGTCCGTGGGGTACATACTACTGGAATGTGATGCTATTTTGCCTCAAAAATGTTGGAGCAACTTACCAAAGAGCTATGACCACAATCTTTCATGACATGATGCATACCATTATGGAAGATTATGTTGATGAAATTTTAGCAAAATCCAAGGACAAAGCTGGTCATTTGAGAATTTTAGATAGAATATTCACCCAGATGGAAAAATATCAGATTCAACTCAATCCAAAGAAATGTGCATTCGGAGTCACATCCGGTAAACTGTTAGGATACATTATCTCAGCCAAAGGAATCGAAGTATATTGAAAAAAGGTTAAAGAAATAATGGAGATGGCTTCCCCCACTAACATCAGTCAGTTAAGATCTTTGCAGGGATGTCTCCAATCCATCTGAAGATTTGTTTCTCAACTAGAAAATCAAATTCATCCCTTTCAGCATTTGTTACATAAAAATATCTTATTCCAATGGGATGATAAGTGTGAGGAAGCTTTCCATAAAATCAAGCAATATTTAGCAAATCCTCCAACTCTGATGTCACCAATTTTGGGCAAGTCACTCTTGCTTTACATTTTAGCTACGGAAGTCTCACTAGGTGCTCTTCTAGCTCAACAAGATCATGAAGGGAAAGAAAAGGCCATCTACTATATCAGTCGCACCCTCATGGGATATGAGCTAAACTATTCTCCTATAGAAAGAGCATGTCTGGCCATTGTTTTTGCTTCACAAAAGTGGCAACATTACATGTTGTCACATTCAATCAAGCTTATCGCAAAGATTGATCCTTTAAAGTATCTATTAAGCAAGATAGCATTGACAGGCAGATTGGCTAAGTGGGTCATGCTACTTAATGAATTTGATATTGAATATATAGACATGAAGGCTATCAAAGGTCAAGTGATAGTAGATCAACTAGCAAATGCTCCATTAACAAATGACCAACCTATACACATAGAGTTTCCCGATGCACACATCTTGGCTTTATTTACACAAACATGGCAACTATATTTTGATGGATCATGTACTCAACAAGGTTCAGGAGCTGGTATTCTCTTTGTCACGCCGCAAGGACACACAATTCCAAAATATTACAAGTTGCTCTTTCCTTGCACTAATAATGTAGCAGAATATGAAGCTTTTCTGGTTGGGTTAAAGATGGCTTTACAATGGAAAGTAATTGAAATAAATGTCTATGGGGATTCTCAGTTGATTATAAACCAAGTTAATGATGATTATCAGACTAAAGATGATAAGTTATTACCATATAAACATATGTTGATGACTTCAAACAATATTTCTCAATCATCACTTTTGAGCAGATTCCTCGGTATGATAACAAGGCTGTCGATGCAATGGAAATGATTGCTTTTTTATTTGATACAAAGGATACCAAGGTCCATTTTGAGTTCTTAGTGGAATCCTTGACTTGTCCCACATATGATGATCCTAATATGAGTATTATATGTCATCTAATTGGACACGATTCCCCAATCTATGGAAAAATCTATTCTAATCTAAAAAATGACATCCTACCCCCTGACCTATCCTGAAATCAAAAATGGACTTTTCTTCGCCAAGCCTCCCTCTATGTCCTAATATTCAACACCCTTTATCGGTGAGGTCTTGATGGTACTCTCCTACGATGTCTCGAGCATGATGAAGCTCAAACTACCTTGCGAGACATACATGAGGGTATTTGTGGGACACATTTGAGTGGTCCCTCTTTGGCTAAGAAACGCATGCGTATGGGTTATTATTGGCCTACCATGGAAATAGATTCCTATCATTTTGCTAGGGCATGCAAGAAATGTTAGATACATGGAAACCTTATTCATGCTCTAGCACAAGAGTTACATCCTTTTACAACTACCTTGCCATTTAGTTGGTGGTGACTCGACCTTGTGGGCACTATCAACCCTCCATCTTCCAACGGCCACAAATGGATTATCACTGCAACTGAGTATTTTACTAAATGGATTGAGGTTGTTCCATTGATCACTGCCACAAGGAAACAAGTGTCTATGTTTATCCTAAATTATATCATTTGCAGATATGGTATACCTGTAATACCCCAAAAATGGGCTATAGGTTCATTAACCTCCTATATCGACACATCGAATGAAATTGATGTCAAAGTCCTAACCTAAGGCACATTTGAACATCATCAAATCTTAATTGATTATCATAAATTCTGCATTGGGGAATATTCCTATTTATCCTAATTATCTTTAATTTAATGATTATTTGGCAATAAATCCTATTTATCCTAAAGTTTGATTAATTGGATATTCTAAATATTTAATTAATTAGATTTAATACTACCACTTAATTATTTAATTGGATTTAATTATATTTATTCTTGAATTGTATTATTTCATTTTGACAATAAATCAAACATCCTATGACTAATTGATTAAATTCTTATTTAATTAATTAAAGTCAATTGTCAAATTTAATAATATAGTTTTTGAATAAAAGTTTGATTTAATAATTGATTAACCCATAAATCAATTGTTTTATTTTTAAAATCAGTTAAGTTGAGGATAAATCACTTTATTTATTTATTTAATTCATAATTAATTATGCACATCCAAAAAGCAGTTAAACTTTAAATCAAAAAATCAATTCAAGTTGTTTTAAAAATAAACTCAACTCTCTTTTGAGTTAAAAGCTGATCTCAACTTCTGATTTAAATCAAAAAAAAATATTTTTGCATGATTTTGTGAGTTAACTATCTTTAATTCCTTGTTGACTCAAAAATCAACCTGAGTGATTTATGGCTTTTTCCATGCATCCTCCAAAGCCTTGGATTTCTATAAAATCAAGGCTCGGCTCTTCATAATTCATCTCACAAGTTTGCATACTTACTCTGCCAAAATCAATCCATGAATTTGCACAATCATGCTAGCGAATTGACATCTAAAGAATTGAAGCTTCTTTGCAAATCAACAACTTTTGTGAGATCAATCTTATTTTTAATTCATTGTACCTTAATTTGCATATCAGTTTTTCATCTAGAATAGATTCATATCAGTTTATTTTCATCTTATTGCACAGAAAACCAAAAATATAGATTAATTTGCATTCATCTCATATCTAGATTCTACATTCAAATCCTTTGTTTAGGTGTCATCAAGGTCACTGATCTCGGTCCAACTTGAGAATACATACTCCCATCTACTAGAAGGCAATAAATCACTTGGTTAGATGAGTTTCCATTTCACTACATGATTTTGATTTTAGCTAACCTCTAATGTTTTACTTAAGTGTTGTGTCTACAGCTAGGTACAAAATTCACACACACATTTCTGGCACCCACCATGGGGCCCTGAAACGGGTTTCCATTCAATTTCTATCAATCTCTATCATCTTCTTGTCCGTTTCTATTCCAAGCTGTGATTTTTAATTTCTGTCCATACAATTTTCGTATGAGTTTTGTCAAAAACTCATATCAAGAGGTACCCGCTATCATACAATAGTTGATTTGATCAAGGATCATACCATCAGAAATATAGTGTCATTTGGAAGCTCTATTGTCATATGATTTGATACCCAGTGTCGTACAAGTTTCTGGACTATCATCTGGTAGGTAACCCACTGTCGTACGAGTTTTAGTGCCAGGTTTCAATTATCATTTCACTTTTTCAGGCAGTTTTCTAGATTTGGACTGACAGCTAACATTAACAATTAAAAATTTTTATTTCTGATTGATTTCTGCTGATTTTGAGTGGGAAAAGCTTGAGAGTTGCTAAAAATAGGTAAAAATATACTAAGCATGTTGCGAGAAATTCAAGTAATCTTCTCAGCTGATAACATTTCGATTTGGACTAAAACAAACATCTCACGTGTCAAGCTTGTGTAACCTTTATTGCTTTCATATCACATATTTCAGTTTGGGCTATAAAAATGAACATAGATTTTCTTCTCAGCATCTTTGTTACACATAGTAAATAGACCTTATGAACACTATTTGTGGTTCTTGAAAGAGTGGGTTTCTAGTGAAACTCTTCTCAATGAAGGAACCCTTGTAGGTAGGGAGGTTACTAAGAGCGTCTCACATTCTACTAGATTTGTGCGTCTTCAGCTTCTGATTGATACATTCTCTCTAGAGAGGTTGATAGATCATAAGTGGTTGACATCATAGATCTTTGTGAGATAATCTTGGTCTTAGCATGTCGAATTAATCTGTCTGCTTTGTTTGGGTTAAAAGTGAAAAGGCTAGAGGACTATGCTCTACTCCCTTTTTGGGTAGTATCAAAAACTCAAATCCTTGAATCTAGAACAAGTCTCCATGTGGTATCTTTTATGAGTCATCTTTAGAGAGGGCTAACTATAGTGGACATTCCCTTAATTGGGTCAAACATGTTGATAGAACCTCAAGCGGTAATAGCCATTTTCATCATGGTAGCAACAGTCACTATATAAATGTCCTTGTGGGGGAAATCTTCACAGATGTGGTCTCTTGTTGGGCTGTTAGATCTCCCTAGCAACTCCTGATTGATTAATTTCTTGGACTGTGTCAAAATCCTGGTGTGCTTGGATTGGATTTTTCCCTCTTGAGATCACAAAAGTTGTAGAGTCAGACCATTACTACAAACCCTAGTGAGGCCAAATTTTCATTTTCTAAGAATATGTGTGTTATTGCAAAACTTTTTGGAACATACACTGTTAGCACTCCTAGGGATTAGCATAATTCAGTCACTTTGTTGTTCATGCACAGGGTTGCTTTATCCCCTATTCATTGTTTTCATACGTGCTTGAAATCACTTGCTTGTTGTTTTACGTGCTTGTTTATCTATCTAGTTACAAAGAATGAATCAATCCAGTACAATCTTCAAATCTAGACAAACAATTTTGTGAACAATTTGAAACTAAAAACCTCAAAAATTGCAAAATCTGATGTCAAACACCTTTCTGGAGTCAAAATTCATCTTGTAAAGTCAAAAAGTCGTATGAGTTTTGGCTATTGTCATTTCAGAACCCCCAAATTATCGTATGGTAGCTGGTACATTATCGTACAAGTTTTGCTGCCAGTCAATTTAAAAAAGTCAAAAACCCTCCTATCAACTATTGTGCAAGTTTTGCAATAGTCGTATGAGTTTGTCAATTGTCATTTCATGCTATACCCACTATCGTACGAGCCTATAGAAATTCATTTGAGAAATTTTGAAAAATTGCTAGAAAGTTGTCAAAACTGTCAGAGACCCAGCTTTTCCAGCCTATTTCCAGAATCTATCAAGAAAATCACCATGTCAAGAACAGAGTAGCAACTAATGAGAATCTAATCATTTTCCTAAAGTGGCCTTTTGAATCCAATTTAGCCTCCTATTTTATCGATTTGAGTCTTTTTTCATCTTGTGTCAAAACCTTGTCATAACTATCCATCTTCAATCCATCTTCAAAATGGCTAAGTGTTGTGAACTTGTGTTCGCTATCTTTTGGGCATCTACCCATACATCCAGGGCAAAGTCTCCTTCATTTATGTCTAATCTAAGCTTCAATCAATCAAACCTTGACAAGGTTGCATCATTTGATCTTCTTGAATCAGATCTTTCTTCAGTTGTCTTTATCTTATTCTTTTGCTTCACCCAAGGTTAATGGTGGAAACTAGAGATTCCTCTCACAAGAAATCTAGAGAAGTATCCCATACCATACCTCTAAATACTCTCCAGGCCCAAACTCTTGAACAACTCTACAATTCTGGTATTTACAAAGATGACGGTCTTGGCAATTTTTTATTGAAAACTGGTTACATTCCTCCTCCATCAACTCACAGAGGTAATCAACAAACTCCTCCTTGATTTATCCTAGGGAGTCTTAAAACTCCTACCATGTCTCAAGCAAGGACAAACTTTGGCTCTCAAAGAGCTTAATCTCAACATGGTGTAGATCAGGAACCCACACCTGAAGAAATTGCTCGATATCAAAATGACGATGACTTCAAAAGAATGATGAAGCATTTCATGAAAGAAGATAGAGAAGCATACTTTTTACAATTATCTCATCAAGGAGCTAAACTTCCTCCCAACTTTAATGTTGAAGATATCATTACGCATGAGGAAGAAACTCCTATTTTGGCTATGATGAAACAGATGCATGCCATGCAAGTCAAACTTAATAAATTTGAGAAAAAAAAAAACCCAAAGAGTTCTCCATGAAGGCCCTATGTCCTTTTCCATTTGACAAAGACTTGTACATGCCACCATTCCCAAAAAGAGTGGAGATGCCTAAATATGATAAGTATGATGGATACTCTGATCCTCAAGATCATGTCAGAGAATTTTGTACACAATCTATGGAGTTCATGCATGAACCAACCTATCTGATGCATCTCTTTCCTCGATCTCTAGGGGGAGCAACCATTCATTGGTTCTCTAGGTTGCCTTCTACTATCAAAAATTTTGAGGAGTTGATCAAATTGTTCTATCAATAATACTCCTACAATATCCAACATCCAAACACCATGATTGATATCTCCAATCTCAAACAATATCCAAGAGAACCATTCCTGACATTTCTCTAGAGATGGAGGAAGAAATTATCTCTATATGCTAGGCCTATTCCAGAAATTGAGAAGTTGGAAATATTCATCAATAATCTTGTCCTAGAGATCAACTACCCTTTACAAATGCAAGATCATACATATTTTGATAAGATGGTAGACAATGTGATCAAAATTGAAAAGGTACTTGTGAAAAAAGGAGACATCACACTTCAAAAGGACAAGTATGAATCAGGATCTAGTTCTAAAGACAAGAACAAAAACTAGAACAAGAATAAAGGCATCATCACAGATGGCATTGTTGATACTATCCCTACCCCATCAAAGGCACCAACTTTCAATCTAACCATCAGTACCCAAGCCATTAAAGCTTCAGAACAAAAGGTGCCTAAATCATCTCCAAAGAAGTTAGAATACAAATCTTGGTCCGCTAATAATAAATGAAAGTTCACTCCTCTTGGAGAATCTTTGGAATCAGCTATGAGAACTCTACTGGCTAATAACATCATCTCTTTGCCTGAGATCAGACAATCTGACCCTGATCCTAAACCAAAATGGTGGAGAGAGAATGAATTCTATGATTTCCATTGGGGTAAAGGTCACAAAACTAATAACTACTTATGCTTGAAATGTACTATTCAAGATCTGATTGATAAGGGAGACATCACGATTGACAATCATAAGAGAAATAATGATCATACAGCATTCACAGAATCATTTCCAAAACATGGTCAAGAAGTTTCATCTTCTCAGCCTAATATGGAGGCAAAGGTCAATTATGCTTACCCTAGAAATAATGGTGTTATCAATATGGTTGAACCCTATATCTTTGAGCATTGCAATGTCATCACAATTATGCAGAAGGATAGAGATCATCCTTCTACTAATGAGTTACTCAATCACAAGCTTAGGCACATTTGAACAAACAAATCATAGATTCATCAAATGTCCCTAAGATGCCCTTCAATCTTTCTTTCACTTCTAAATAGAAGGCTGCTTCTAAATCTTCCAATCCTAAAGATACGAGGCTGACATCTTATAGCATTGTTCAAAAACTCCAACATAGTAATGCAAAAATCTCCATGTTTGAGTTGCTTCAGATATCTCCAGCTCATAGAGCTATTCTAGACAAAGCTTTGCTCAGATCTAATGTTCCTGATGACCTTGATTTAGACAGGTTCCAGACTATGGTTGGACATCTTACATCTTTGCAATATATCTCCTTTTCAAAGGAAGATGACAACTCCTTGAGTCACCCGCATAACCATCCCTTGCATATAGAAGTCTTGATCTAGAACTGTAGAGTCAAATGTGTGTTGATAGATGGGGGCATTGGCCTAAACATTTGTTCTTACAGCTTGGTCACACAATTGGGATTTTCAGAATTGGCTATTGATCCTAGAAAGAAAATAACTATAAAAGCCTATGATGAACAAGAAAGATCTTCTAAAGGCACCATTGTCTTACCTATCAGAGCAGGTTCGGTTATCAGAGATACTATATGTCAAGTTCTTGATCTACCTTTGGCTTACAACATTCTTCTAGGGAGACCATGGATACATGAAATGCAAGCTATTCCTTCTACATTCCACCAATATTTAAAATTTCCCTATGAAGGAGTAGAGGTCACTATTCCAGTAGACATATCCACCACTTGTAATACATTGAAGGAAAGTGTAGATAAACTTGTGCCTAATAACAAAGAATCTTCTCTTAAGCCAACAAAAGAAGCATCCACATCTAAAATGGAAGACATTGCAAAAGAGGTCAATATCAAGGAAAATGGTATGGGAGAATATACTATAGAGCTAGTCTTATCTTTGACAGCTCTCCCTAACTCACCTAAGTCTTATGGACAGTCTTTAAAATAGTCAAAACTAGACTCTAAAGAACCTCTTGAGGCATATAAAAGAAATTTTGTGGCAGAACAAGTCTCCAAGAAAGAATTTGAAGAAGATGAAGCTATGCTTGCATGGCTATACAAGGATGAACCTGAATCTCAAGTTGTTCAAACTAGTGACTCTACAGTATCCCAAATCCCTTCTAAGTCATATGGTCGAGGAGATAAATTGATAGCTAAAATGGGATATCTAGGTAAAGGACCTCTAGGGATTAGAGGAGAAGGTCTTATGACACCTATTTCACATACTGGTAGGGCAAACAAAGATACTATTGGCTTAGGATTTAAAAAGAAACCCTTCCAGCTAAAGGTAATTGTTCTCATGTCATAGAGCAGATCACACCAGGAGAACCCCTTCTTAAGAAGGAAGAAACTGAACCATCAGATGGTGATTCAGACAGCTCAAAACTTATTCCTTATGAGTGTTTTCCTAAGGAAATCAAAGACCTCCTTGAAGTTGAAGATGATCCAATAAAAAGAATCAATGTAGTAGAAACACAAGAACCTACTATAGAGCAAGAGATAGTTACAACACAAGAACCAGCTAATCTCAAAGACAATCAAACAGATAAAGAGGAAGGTGGTGTAATACCCCAAAAATGGGCTATAAGTTCATTAATCTCCTATATCAACAATTCAAATGAAATCAACATCAAAGTCCTAACCTAAGGCACATCTAAACATCATCGAATCCTAATTGATTATCTTAAATTCTACATCAGGGAATATTCCTAGCAATATTCTTAATTATCTTAATTATCTTTAATTTAATGATTATTTGGCGATAAATCACATTTATCCTAAGTTTGATTAATTGAATATTTTCATATTTAATTAATTAGATTTAATATCTTGCCACTTAATTGTTTAATTAAATTTAATTCTATCTCTTATTAATTGTATTATTTAATTTTGACAATAAATCCAATATCCTATGAATAATTGATTAAATTCTTATTTAATTAATTAAAGCAAGTTGTCATTATTTAATAATATAGTTTTTAATAAAAGTTTGATAAAATAGTTAATTAACCCATAAATTAATTATTTTATTTCAAAAATTAGTTAAGTGGAGAATAAATCACTTTATTTATTTATTAAATCATAATTATCCATGTGCACATTCAAGGACCAGTTAAACTCAAATTGGAAAATCAATGCAAGTTGTTAGCTTTTTGAAACTCAACATCTTTTTGAGTTTTAAAGTTGATTTAAACTTCTAATTCGAGTTGAACTGTGCTTTTGCATGATTTTTGTGACTTAATTATCTGTTATTTAAAAATAACTCAAAAATCAACCTGAGTTATTTGAGTGATTTATGGCTTTTTCTCATGCACCTCCAAAGCCCTAGATTTCTATAAAACCAAAGCTTTAGCTCTTCATAATTCATCTCATAATTTTGCAAGCTTACTTTGCCAAAGTCGTCTACGAATTGCACAACTATTTTGAAGAATTGGAATTTGGAGAATCAAAGCTTATTGTGAATCAAGGCTATTGTGAGATCAATTTGTTTTTTTTACATTCATTTAGATTCTTTTTTATATCATTGTTAGATCATTTTATCATAGATCAATTTTCATGTTAGCATAGATTCATATCAGTTTATTATATTATTGCATAGAAAATACCAAAAAAATAGCTTAATTGCATTCAATTCATATTTAGATCAATTGCATTCAAATCCTTCATTTAGGTGTCGTCTAGGTCACTGATCTCAATAACAATCTAAGAACATTAATCTCGCACCTACTAGAAAGCAGTAAATCACTTGGTTAGAGTAGATTTCAATTTTGCATGATTTTGATTATAGCTAACCTCTAATATTTTACTGAAGTGTTGTGTCTATAGATTAGGTACAAAATTCACACACACATTTCTGGCACCCACCGTGGGGCAACCCACCTTTGCATGCTGGTTTTTTTGTTTTTTTTTGAGCTAAAGCCCTAAAGTTTCAAAGATTTAATTTTATCTCTCAAACGGCTTGGATTTTTACTTTGAAAATTATTTTTTAAGTTGGACATATATCAAAGAAGCTATAGTAAAAAATTTAGAATTTTTTGAGATGTTTTGAATTTTTAATAATTTTTTCTTGAAATTACAGAAAAAATTAATATCTGACGCAAATCAACATATTGTTTAGAAATTTTTATATTTTAAGAAATATCTTTAAATTCTATAGGGGGTCCATTCTTTGTGTTTTAAATTTGGACACAATATAATAGCTCAAATAGTCAATTTACAAAAACTAGTCTATTTTGATAAAATGGGTCTCTAAGGCACAAATAAAGAGATTTTTCTAAAAATTTTACATTTTTGAAAAGCTCTCTATTTTTAAGTAGGGGTCTCTGTTCTGAATTTCTATTTTTTTTGCCAAAATCATATCAAAAAAATTAGATCTTGTTGACTAGTTTAAATGCAGCAAAAAAAATAAAGTTTTGTGATGGGTATGCACTTATTTTTTTTACATGGTTTAATGAATGATATGAGTTGTTATTTGGGTTAATTGTTGGTTATTATTGCTGATAATAATTAATTTTTAGAGCTAACCCTATGGTTTTCATAAGTTGAATATATTTTGCATATCTTGTTTGCTTGTTTGCTTGTTGGAGAGTTCGTCACTTGCTTGCATGGAAAAGCTCAACAAGAATTGCTAAAAATTAGGTAAAATCTACTAAGCACATTGCAAGGATCCCAAGTATTCTCCTTTATCTTATAACATTTTAATTTGGCCTTAAAATAAATCTCTCATGTGTTTAGCTTGAGTGTTTCTTTACATGCTTTTTCTATGAATTTGCATAATTGAATACTAGGTTGTGACACCATAAGTATTTATTGGCAGTCTTAGATTACTTGTGATTGATCTAGATTGCTATCTTGGGTTATTGGACTCGCTAAATCTACCGGCTCCTCATTTTCACCCCGTGGTTGCAATATCAGCGCCACATTAAAGGGGAGGGGTCTACAGGAAAGAAGCGTTAAATGCTCCACTAGGCAACCCTTGTGTGCTTTTTGGAACTCACTTGTTTTCTAGGTTGTAGACTCATTTCTAGCTTGTGTGAGGCATTAAGTGCTCCACTTTGTGGATTCACCTCATATTTTCTTTTAGTGTTAAGTGTACCACCTTGTGCTTCTGAATACTTTTGGATAGATTTGCTTTCGGGAATATATCTATACTCACATAGTAATTAGGCCCTATGAACACTATTCGTGATTCTTGAGAGATTGGATTCCCAGCAAAATCCTTCTTGATGATAGAATCCTTGTAGGTAGGGAGGATACTTAGTGTGTTTCACATTCAACTTAGTTAGTGTGTCTTCTCTTATTGATCGATAAATTCTCTCCCAAGAGAGGTTGATAGATCACGTGGGGTTGACATCACGAGCTTTAGTGAATCAAAATTGGTTAGTGCACCTTCTCTTATTGATTGATACATTCTCTCCCCAAAGAGGTTGATAGATCACATGGAGTTGACATCATAGACCTTGGTGAATCAAAACTTTGTCTTAGCATGTCAGATTAATCTGCTTGCTTTGTTTGGGTTAAAAGTGAAAAGGTGTCAAAAACCTTGGATCTAGAGCCAAGTCCCCTTGTGGTATACTATTGTGAGTCACCTTTAGGATTAACCATAGCGGACAATCCCTTCACAGGGAAAACTGCATTGACAGAACCTCAAGTGGTAATAGCCATTTTCTCCGTGGTAGTGACAGTCGCTATATAAATGTCCTTGTGGAAGAAATCTCCATGGGTATGGTTCATTGTTGGGTGGTCAGATCTCCCTAGCAACTCCTGAAGATTAAGTTCTCGAACTATGTCAAAACCCTAGTGCGTTGGGATTGGAGTTCACCCTTTTGGATCATAAAAGTTTCAGAGTCAAACCATTACTAAAAACCCTAGCAAGGCCAAATTTCTATTTTATAGGATATATGTGCGTTATAGCAAAACATTCTTGGAACATACACAATTAGAGCTTCTGAGGATTAGAATGAATAAATCACTTGATTGTTCATGCACAAGGTTGCTTTTGCCCTTGTTCATTGTTTTCAAACATGCTTGAAATCACGTGCTTGCTATTTTGCATGCTTGTTTATCTATCTGGTTACTAAAAATGAACAAATCTGTTACAATCCTCAAATTTGGACATTGAAATTTGGAAATAATTTGAACCTGCAAACTCAAAATTTTGGAAAAATTGACATAAAATCCTTTCTAGAGTCAAAAATCATTTCAGGAAGTCAAAAGTCATATGAGTTTTTCCAAGTTTCATTTCATTACAACCCATCTATCATTTGATTGAGTACCCAGTGTCGTACGAGTTTCCATGCCAGTAAATTTTCAAAGTCAAAATCTTACAACTGTCGTATGAGATTTTCAACTATCATTTCATTGCTACCCAACTGTCGTACGAGTTTTGCAACTGTTGTTTCATAGCATACCCACTGTCATATGAGTCTGCAGAGTGTCATTTGGGAAATTTTTGAAAGTTGTCAAAAAATTGTCAGAATTGCCAGATATTTAGCTTTTTCAGCCTAATTTCAAAATATGTCGAACAAATCATTGTGTCAAGAACAGAGCAGTAGCTATTGAGAATCAGTACACATGTCTTAAAGAATTAGTACACATGAGGAAGAAACTCTAATGAGGGCTATGATGAAACAAATGCATGCTATGCAACTTGAACTTAACAATCTTAAGAAAGAAAAGGAACCTAAAGAGTTCTCCATGGAATCTCTATACTCTTTTCCATTTGATAAAGACTTGTACATGTCACCATGCCCCCAGACAGAATTTGAGCAATGTGATAACCCTTATGATACCTCTTCCATGGAGAGTGACACACCCAGCTTTGGAGACTATGATGACTATGATGACAGACAATGTAATGATACCTATGACACCTCTATTCCTAAGAGTCCTCCTCATCGTGTGTTCCTACTTACTACAAATGGGTCATCACATTGGATAGATCATGATGGTGATCCATATGATTCTGATTTTGAAAAAAAATTTGATGGCTTTTGTGGACAATACCTTGATTATGATCTATCTACTACTGTTGAGGACTATAAAATGCATTGTGCTAGCTTGAAGCATCAATACTATAAGGATCTCTCCTCTAAGAACTCTCAGGCTAAAAATAAAGATTGCACTCTCAAGCAAGATCATGTTAATGTTGAACCTTTGTCTTGTGATGGTTCTCTTCCATCCCCTACTTCCTCCAATACCCATACATTTCTTAAAGCTTCCGAGTCTTTCAAATCTTTCACAGAACCTTCATCTGACACAAGCCTTGATACTTTTCATGCGGTTCCCTATAGTTATCCTCCAGGGCTACCTCTTAAAGAAACTCAAGCTAACCTTCACTTGGTTGCAAATACTTTCAATAATGATAAACCTAAAGAGCCTAAGCCTTCATATGCTATAATCCCTACTTCAGCTAGTCCTCCACCATCTCTTCCAAAGTCATCCATACAATCCCAACATGCTTCCTTGTCCTTAGAAGTGGCTCCATGTCAAGAGGACTCTAAAAATGATCAAGAAAAGAACATAAAGAAATATCAAGATCAAGAACCCTCCATGTCATCCACTCTTTTTCCCAATGTCTCTTATTTTCTTCATGGTTCTTTTGATCCTGTATCCCCTTTTTCATGCATTCCACCATGTCTTAAGTCTTCGCCTAAGCAAGATCAAGCTACTACTTACACTATTGATCTTATTGACAATCAAAATAACCTTACTACACTTGCATTTTCCAAAGATGATACTTCCATTAAGGTTGTTAAAAATGGTGTTGTTACTTCCAATGTTAAGCCTATTGAAAATCAAAAGACAAATTATGTGCTTGTGCTATCTGAAGATCCTTGTCAAGATCAAAGTCTTCCATCTTCTTATTCTACCACTCCATGTTCATTTTCACTTTCTAGTCTTCCTAAGTCTTTGCAAGCTTTGAACAATCCTATCAAAGAAGGTGCTCCTATTCAAGATGTTCACGATCTTATTGAAAATCTTAATGCTCACTCTAAAGATGCTGATGTCCTTGGTTGTCATATAAATGTTGATGAACTTGTTAATTATCCTTTTGTATCTTCCACTTCCATCCTTGGACCTCTTCCACCACTACTAAAGGCTTCACGTCTTCCTTCCATCTTGGGTCCTTATGTCCCTTCACTTTCCCCTCTTAATTCTCCTAATTCACCATCCATCTTGGGTCCTTACATCTCTCCATCTCCCATCTTCCCTCAAGATCAACATAGATGCATACCCTTGAATCCTTTTCATCCACCCACCCATCTAAATCAGTCATATCCTCCTTCCACAAGTCCCAAGTCTTTTGGAAGTAACTTGAATGTTCAATACAAGAAAAAGCAGTAATACAAGAATCCATAAATAAAAAAATCACCATGTCTCCTCTAATCGACACGGAGGCATAAAGTCAAAAGAGATATCTAAGAAAAAAATTACAAGACAAGTATGGGTTCCAAAATCCATCATTGAAGATATTCTCTCTAGATCATCAAAAGGAAATAAAAAGCCTATGGCTATATGGATTCCAAAGTCTCTCTTGAAAGAGTCTGGTGTTGAGAAAAAAGTAAAGTTGACATTCAAGCTTCCAAAGGCTTCCACTTCATCTCCCTCCAAAAATATTCTTTCATTCCATGCACCTAAACCACAACCTCTACTATCCATTCACCATATTCCTTCATGTATTCCTTCATTCACATTTCCTCCATCCTCTAACCACCCTTCAAGGTGTGTGTTGACATTGATCTTGCCTTCCTTTCCATCTACTCTTTCGCAATCCTTCCATTTATTATCCTTCTACCTTCTATTCTTTTTCCTCATTTGCATATTCCTCTTATCTTCCAACCTCACTCGCTTTACATAAAACCTTATCATCCATTTTTCTCTTCCATCTTCCTTTCCTTATCAGCATCTTTGAGCATATCATTTTGAATCCTTGGCATATCACAGTTTATCCTTTCAAGGAGCATTATCTAAAAATCTTGCCTTCTTCCAAAAATAAAAATAAAAATTTAAAACAAAAAATTAAAAATGTGCCTTGGTGAAAACCTGGAAACAGGCGCCTTGGTAGCAAAAGTAAAGAGAAATAAATTTATCCTATGGTGAAAACCACTCCCTTGTGGTGCCTTGGATAAGTACCATGATGAAAACCTGGCAATCAGGCATCATGCGTAGTTCTTCTACATATTTCATCAATTCCATCTTCTCTCTTTGATCTTGACAATGTTGATCTGTACATGAACTTTTGGCTATCTCGTGAGCTATCTTACGATGATCTTGCTTTCATTCTCTTCATGGTTAGCCTTCGTATTTATTTTCCTCCATTCATTCTAGCCTATCGCTATCCTTTTCCCCTTGGGTCTTGATCTAACAAAAAAAAAAAAAAAAAGAGTAAAACATAGTGCTATGAAGCCTCTTGACATGTCTACTCTTTTGGACTACATCCTTTCCTTCTTTGGCATTGCGCTTTTTGTGACTTATCCTATGCTGGCTTTTCATTGCTTGTCTAAATGCGCTTTACATAAAAAAATTTCCCTAGCTTGGGTATTCTTGAGGAGTTTTCCCTTGAGGATTTCTTCCTTTTATTCTCTTTCATTCTCTTGTCTTCCATCTCACCCACCAACTTGCTAATCCCTCTTATTCTCCACCTTGCTAGACATTGGGACTGCATGATATGATCTTGCTTGAGAGTTTGCAATGGAAAAAGATGCTATCAAGTATACCAAGTATCAAAACAAGTATCAGAACTAGTATCAGAACAAGTATCAAAACCAGTATCAGAATTAGTATCAGAACCAGTATCGAAATAAGTATCAAAATAAATGTCAGAACCAGTATCAGAACAAGTATCAAACACCTATTGGGACTACACCTTTCACTTTAGTTTATGGGTCTGAAGTAGTACTACCTATTGAGGTTGAAATCCCATCACTAAGAATTAGAATGCATGGTCTAGTAACTGATGACGACTACAGAGTGTCTAGGTTGCAAGAACTTGAACTACTAGATGAGCACAGACAAGCAGTGTATGATCATCTCAAAGTATATCATAAGAGAATGTCTAGAGGCTACAACAAGAAAGTTAGAGATAGAGAATTTCAGATTGGCGATCTAGTTTTGAGAGAGAATCCTAAAAATCAATCACATCGAGAACGCAAGGGGAAGTTTGAACCCAATTGGCTGGGTCCCTTTGTAATCATTGTTACTTTTGGCTCTGGTGCCTATCAACTCTCAATGACTGAAGGAGAAAAGCTCTGAGAACCAATCAACATTCTCCATCTGAAGAAATTCTACGCCTAAGGCATTCAGTCTATGGTAAAATGTCTTAAAAAAAAATTTTAAAAAATTGAAAATATCAAAAATTCAAAAAAATTGAAAAATGAAAAAAAAAAGTGTCTTGGTGAAAACCTGGAAACAGGTGCCTTGGTAGCAAAAATAGAATCTCTACCAAGATGGTGAAAACCTGGCAAATGGGTGCCACTTGTTTCAAAACGCTGCATCTATCAGCACAATCTTGGTCTTTCTCAGCTTTTAGTTTTGCTTTAGTTTGTACATATCTCCTAGTTTGTTTCTGCATTTCTAGTTTTCAATAAGTTGGTCTGTCCACCAAACAACTCAAGCGTTTGTATCCTATCAATGCTTAACACTTGGGGGCAATCAATGTCATATCCTATGGTCTCCAGTGTATCTTAGACATATCATATCCACTCAGAGTCCTTTGAAGCTTCATGTGATTTAGTCAGTCAGTCTTGTCTCCCGAAAGGATTTTGCATCTACAACAACACAATCAACAATCAAACACAAACTAAAAACAATCTGTGCTTTTCATGCTTTTATCTCCTTGTATGCTTACTGATTCACATTGAGATTTTTGCATATTGTGTCCTTCGAGCTCTTTGATGATGTCCTTTACAAGATTTAGAGAGTGATGACTGGGGGCATAATCTTTTCTTTGTCTTATGCTTGTATGGGAAAATCTAACGTCTTTGAAAATTTTGGATTGAAATGGTGTCTGACTGTAAGAGCCTCTATCTTGAATTGGATGGCCATGCATACCTCGACTATTGATACCCAAATGATTCAAGGAAGTTTGATCTAACTATTGTCTTTTTCAGTGAGTTCTTTCTCCTACTATGAAACATGATCTTGCCTAAGGATGTGAATGATAATGGGTCACTACAGGTAATTCACATTGGATTTAGAATGATCTCTTGCCAATTTGATGTGTTTGCAATGCAAGGCGTATTCAGGTCATCATGAAATTTATGTTTTGATGCTTATACAAATTGCTATATCAAAATGGACATGATATTCAGGTCATCCTGGCGTATATGCCTTGGTGCTTATATCTAATCCGACATTTCAAAAATAAAACCAATGTTCATATATCCATGGTTGTTGACCAATGGGTGTTGTATTGATTCTTGTGCATACAAATCAATATTCATATGTCTGTGGTTTCATAGCTAGTGGGCATTGTATTGATTTATCCAGTTACCTAAATGTTCAATGATGATAACAAATCGACATATGATCAGTGATTAGGTCCTAGGTCTTAGGTTGTATTTCATTTTGCATGTCTCTTTGCATTTTGCATGTTTGCATGATCTCACAATGGCTAAACAAACTTCAATGCTTAAACGATTCTTCAAATTGCATCTTCAAATCTAACAAGAGTTGAATCTCACATGAAGGTTCCTCTAACAAAACAACAAGTAGAATCCTTTTTCGGGATCAAAATCAAAATTTGAGATCATTCATATTATTAACTACTTGCATAATCAACCTTCGATCATCAAAGAAATCCAGTATTCAACTTAACTGATTATCTTATATCAAACTATCAAAATTTTAACTTGGTCCACCATGGTCAACTCATGGTCAAACCTAGTCAAACTTGGTCTTCAAGACCTCTAAACGATGCAGAATGCATTCTCAAACGTGTTTAACCACTTCTCAAAATCAATTAACATGCTTCTAAACTATCAACGTTGACTTTTCTTGTCAGATTTCAATTTTAATCCCGAAGGGGGCATGGTATTGCACATCATTCAAAGTCTGTAAATCAATTTCTATCAATATCTTTCATCAGTGATCAAGACAAACAATCACATCTAGTTACTGATTCATCAAAAAAGACCTCATCGCTCAGGGAAAATCTACCATCACTTGGGGCATATCAGATTCATCAAGATCCATATCAATCTGGTATTCTCCTAATCTTGTAAACTGTAACAGTTTTTGCAACCATCAGATCATAGTGTTATTTCTTTGGTTCTTCGGCAACTGAAGGATTCAGATGTGATACCTGCTAGTTCTGCTAAGACAATCGAGTCTAGAACCGGTCACTCACTTCTTCGCAATCCTAAGGTTTGGAATCAAGCATTTTGACATTTTTTCACAATCATAGGTTCATTTGCTGTTATAGTGAATGTTATCTTTGGTCATTCAAGACCTATTATCTCCATATCAAATATTTCAATTAGCTTTTGTCTCATATCAATTATCAATTTCGAATCAGTTTCATATCTCTATCAAACACAAACTATCTTTAGACCATTGTGCTTCGCACAGTAATTCAAAGAGGGGCAAAATGTAATACCACAAAAATGGGCTATAAGTTCATTAATCTCCTATATCAACAATTTGAATGAAATCAACATCAAAGTCCTAACCTAAGGCACATCTAAACATCATCGAATCTTAATTGATTATCTTAAATTCTGCATCAAGGAATATTCCTAGCAATATTCTTAATTATCTTTAATTTAATGATTATTTGGTGATAAATCACATTTATCCTAAGTTTGATTAATTGAATATTTTCATATTTAATTAATTAGATTTAATATCTTGCCACTTAATTGTTTAATTAAATTTAATTCTATCTCTTATTAATTGTATTATTTAATTTTGACAATAAATCCAATATCCTATGAATAATTGATTAAATTCTTATTTAATTAATTAAAGCAAGTTGTCATTATTTAATAATATAGTTTTTAATAAAAGTTTGATAAAATAGTTAATTAACCCATAAATTAATTATTTTATTTCAAAAATTAGTTAAGTGGAGAATAAATCACTTTATTTATTTATTAAATCATAATTATCCATGTGCACATTCAAGGACCAGTTAAACTCAAATTGGAAAATCAATGCAAGTTGTTAGCTTTTTGAAACTCAACATCTTTTTGAGTTTTAAAGTTGATCTAAACTTCTAATTCAAGTTGAACTGTGCTTTTGCATAATTTTTGTGACTTAATTATCTGTTATTTAAAAATAACTCAAAAATCAACCTGAGTTATTTGAGTGATTTATGGCTTTTTCTCATGCACCTCCAAAGCCCTAGATTTCTATAAAACCAAGGCTTTAGCTCTTCATAATTCATCTCATAATTTTGCAAGCTTACTTTGCCAAAGTCATCTACGAATTGCACAACTATTTTGAAGAATTGGAATTTGGAGAATCAAAGCTTATTGTGAATCAAGGCTATTGTGAGATCAATTTGTTTTTTTTACATTCATTTAGATTCTTTTTTATATCATTGTTAGATCATTTTATCATAGATCAATTTTCATGTTAGCATAGAGTCATATCAGTTTATCATATTATTGCATAGAAAATACCCAAAAAATAGCTTAATTGCATTCAATTCATATTTAGATCAATTACATTCAAATCCTTCATTTAGGTGTCGTCTAGGTCACTAATCTCGATAACAATCTGAGAACATTAATCTCGCACCTACTAGAAGGCAGTAAATCACTTGGTTAGAGTAGATTTCAATTTTGCATGATTTTGTTCATAGCTAACCTCTAATGTTTTACTGAAGTGTTGTGTCTACAAATCAGGTACAAAATTTACACACACAGGTGGTAGTTATTTTGAGACAGATTCTCATGAGTATGAGTTCAAATCAGAATCTGAGGGTAACCCTTCTTGGGGTATTCATCCTGACTTTACTCATGTTCTTAGATTTATTAGAGGCATAGATGAAGAATCTAATGACTATGAATGGGGAGCCATTCTAGAAGAAGATGAGCTTATCACAAAAAAACATGTTGATGTTATTCACCAATATGCACCTAAACCCAATTTAAGTCTAGAGAAAAGTAATGAACTTAACGAGTCTGATCCACCTATGGCCGAATTGGAGTCCCATAATGATATTGAACCTATTCATGAATTGAATTTCTTAAGTTGTAATATCACCTTTGAACTCAAGCGTCGGGTTAGGACCGATGATGACAGATCCATATCTGTAAACACCGTCTCCCAATCTTTCCCCATTTTGACTATCCAACATCTGAAACTTCTCGATCAAACCTCCACAAATCCAAGCCAGGGTATTTATACCTTCTTGAATGACTATGCCCTTACTTGCTACCTCAATTCAATTGAGCCTATGAGGACTTCCATCAGTGAACTGAGTGTTAGCATGACATAGTCGAACATCAAGTATCTTAGTCAGAAAAATAAGAATAAGAATAAAAAGAAGAGTTATGAGGGTGAAAACCACTTTGTGGCAGTCTCAGAACCTACAAAAGTAAAAATAAAAGATGTATCTAAAGGTGAAAACCTCTCTGAGGTGCCTAAGGATGAGATATTTGATATCCTTTCGAGTCATTTACAGGACAGGTCTCTAGTTCTAATCGAGCCTACTCAATCCATCAACTTGGGAACATCAGAAGAACCACAGTTGATCTATGTAGCACAATCTTTATCAAAGGAAGAAAAGAAAAATTTTACAACATTCCTAACAGAAAAGAAGATCAACTTTTCATGGAAATATTTAGATATGCCAAGCTTGGATCCTAATCCTATAATGCATCATTTATCTATAGCTCCAAATGTTAAACCTGTTAAGCAAAAATTGAGAAAGATGCATCCTCATGTTGCACTCTTGGTAAAAGCTAAATTAGAAAAGCTCTTGAAAGCCAAATTTATTTGAGTTATTGATTATGAAGAATGGATCTCTAATATTGTACCTATTTCAAAGCCCGATAAATCAATCAAAGTGTGCACAGACTTTAGAGATGTGAACAGAGCATGCCCTAAGGATGATTTTCCACTACCTAACATTGATATGATAGTGGACATGACTGTGGGTTTCGAGATGTATTCCTTAATGGATGGTTTTTCTAGATATAATCAAATAAAAATTGCTCCAGAGGATCAAGAGAAAACTGCTTTCACATGTGCATGGGGCACCTTCTGTTGGAATGTCATGTCATTTGGGCTTAAGAATGCAAGTGCTACATATCAGAGAGCTATGACTTCTATTTTTCATGACATGATGCATAGGACTATGGAGGATTATGTTGATGATACTTTAGAAAAATCTATGATTAGAGCTGGACATCTAAATGACTTGAGCAAGATACTAGATAGAATGGAAAAATTTAGTCTCAGACTAAACCCTAAGAAGTGTGCTTTTGGTGTGACTTCTGGAAAACTCTTAGGACACATAGTCTCAAAGAAAGGCATTGAAGTTGATCCAGCTAAAGTAAAGGCTATAATGGAAATGCAACCTCCCAAGAACATCAGCCAAATGAGAACATTGCAAGGGAGAGTTCAATCTATCAGAAGATTCATATCACAGCTAGTAGATATATCACAACCCTTTACAAAAACATTACATAAAGGTGTGACCTTTGCATGGAATGAAGAATGTGAGAAGAACTTTGACCATATCAAACAATATCTATCCAATCCTCCTATCTTGATGCCTCCCATTCAAGGGAAGCCTTTGATCTTATATCTCTCCACAACAAATACATCACTGGGGGCATTGCTAGCACAACATGATGAGAATAAGATGGAAAGAGCTATATACTATATTAGTAGAACATTGGTGGCATACGAAAAGAACTATTCAATGATTGAGAAAGCTTGTCTAGCTGTGATCTTTGTAGCACAGAAACTAAGACACTACATGTTAGCTCATACAACACATTTGGTAGCTAAAATCGATCCACTCAAGTACCTACTAAGCAAAGGTGCCCTCATGGGTCAATTAGCCAAATGGGTCATGCTCTTAAGTGAATTTGGCATTGAATATGTGGAAAGAAAAGCTATAAAAGGATAGGTTATTGTTGATCAATTAGCAGATGCACCTATGATTGATGACACACCAATGCAAATGGAATTTTCAGATTCCTCTATCATGACTCTTTCTTCTAGAGAATGGCAGTTGTTCTTTGATGGCTCCTATACATAGAATGGATCAGGAGCAAGCATATTATTTATAACTCCTCAAGGATACTCCATACCCAAAGCATTTAGATTAAAGTTCCCTTACACAAACAATATTGTAGAATATGAAGCCCTTATTAATGGTATGAAAATAGCAATTAAGTGGAGAATAATAGAATTACACATTCATGGAGACTCTCAACTTGTTATCCATCAAGTCAATGATGTGTACCAAACTAAAGATGAAAAAATCATTCCTTATAAGAGAATGGTAGATGATCTAAAGAAGTATTTCCTATCTATCACATTTGAGCATATACCTAGAATAGAGAATAAAGTTATCAATGCAGTGGCAATGCTATCTACTTTATTACAGCAACCTGAACATGAGCTCTGCTATGAGTTCCTGGTGGAAGCACTATCTTATCATGCATATGATTCACTTGAAACCCACATGATTTGCACTACTGTTGGTCATGATTCATCCTGATATAAAAACCTATTCTCCTATCTCCAAGACCAAATCATTCTGATACCTTGAACTGCCATGAAAAGAGATTCGTTATCTGTAATGCCTCCCAATATGTCATCATTGGTCATGATCTGTACAAACAAGGTCTAGATGGTATGTTACTTAGATGTTTAGAATGGGAAGATTCTCAACATGCATTAGAGGAAGTCCATGAGGGTATATGTGGGTCACACTCAAATGGTTTAACACTAGCTCGAAAACTTATTAGGGCTGGGTACTATTGGCTTGAAATGGAGAAAGAGTCTATCAAGTTTGCTAAGAACTATCAAAAGTGCCAAGTACATGACAACTTAATTCATGCTCCAAGGAGAGATCTAATTCCCTTCACTACACAATGGCCTTTTCATCAATGGGCCTTTGATCTTATAGGAGCTATACATCCTCATTCTTCTAATGGACATACCCATATAATCAAAGCTATAGATTATTTTACAAAATGGGTAGAAGCAGTCCCTTTGACACAAACAACTGGAAAACAAATATCTATGTTCATATTGAACTATATCATATGTAGATATGGGATACCTCATTCTATAATCATAGATAACGGTGGACAATTCAAGAACAAAGATCTAGATGATTTATGTGCTAAATTCAAGATTACACAACATTGGTCATCTATCTACTATCCTCAAGGGAATGGACAAGCAGAGGCTTCTAACAAGAATCTATTGAAAATCTTACACCGTACAATTAATAAAATAGGAAGAGACTAGCATCTCATGATCAATCTAGCTCTCTGGGCCTACAGAACAAGTATCAGAACACCCACTGGGGCTACACCTTTCACTTTAGTTTATGGGTCTGAAGCGGTACTACCTATTGAGGTTGAAATCTCATCACTAAGAATCAGAATGCATGGTCTAGTAACTGATGATGACTACAAAGTGTCTAGGTTGCAAGAGCTTGAAATACTAGATGAGAGTAGACAAGCGGCATATAATCATCTTAGAGTCTATCAGAAAAGAATGTCTAGAGGTTACAACAAGAAAGTCAGACACAAAAAATTTTAGGTTGGTGATCTAGTCTTGAGAAAGAATCCTAAAAATAAATCACATCAAGAATGCAAGGGGAAGTTTGAATGCAACTGGCTGGGTCCCTTTGTTATCACTGCTACTTTTGGCTCTAGTGCCTATCAACTCTCAATGACTGAAGGAGAACAGCTTTGAGAACTAATCAACGTTCTCCATCTGAAGAAATTCTATGCCTAAGGCATTTAGTCTATGGTAAAATGTCCTGAAAAAATTTTAAAATTGGAAAAAGTCTTGAAAAAATGAACATCTTGGTGAAAACCTAGCAATAGGCACCTTGATGATTCACAAAAAAAGTAAAAAATATCAAATATACAAAAAAAATTTTAAAAAAAGAAAAGTGCCTTGGTGAAAACCTAGAAACAGGCACCTTGGTAGCAAAAATAGAATCTCTACCAAGATGGTGAAAACCTAGCAAATGGGTGCCACTTGTTTCAAAATGCTCCATCTATCAGCACAATCTTGGTCCTTCCTAGCTTTTAGTCTTGCTTTAGTTTGTACATATCTCTCAGTTTGTTGGTGCTTTCCTATTTTCAATAAGTCAATCTATACACCAATCAGCTCAAGCGTCTGTCTCTTATCAATGTTCAAACTTGGGGGCAATCAATGTCATATCCTATGGTCTCTAGTATACCTCAGATGAGCCATATCTAGTCAGAGTCCTTTGAAGCTTCATCTGAGTTAGTCAGTTTGTCTTGTCTCTAGAAAGGATTTTGCATCTACAATAATGTAATCAAACATCAAACATCAAACTGAAAATAATCTATGCTTTTTAAATGCTTTTATCTCCTTGTATACTTATTGAGATTTTTGCATAGTATGTCCTTTCGAGCTCTTCGATGATGTCCTTTATAGGATTTAGAGAGTGATGACTGGGGGCATAATCTTTCTTTTTTTTCTTCTTGTATGTGAAAATCTAACAACTTTGGAAATTCTGGATTGAAATGGTGTCCGACTATAAGAGCCTCTATCTCGAATTGGATGGCCATGCGTACCTCGACCATTGATACTTGGAAAATTCAAAGAAGTTTGATCTAACTATTGTCTTTTTTTGAGTGAGTTCTTTCTCTTATTGTGAAATGCAATCTTACCTAAGGATGTGAACAATAAAGGGTCACTATGGGTAATTCACATTGGATTTAGAATGATCTCTTGACTGTTTGATGTGTTTGTAATGCAAGGTGTATTCTGGTCATCATGACATTTATGTTTTGATGCTTATACAAATTGCTATATCAAAATAGACATGATATTCAAGTCATCCTGGCATTTATGCCTTGGTGCTTATATCTAATCTGACATTTCAAAAACAAAATCAATATTCATATGTCCATGGTTGCCTAACTAGTGGGTGTTGTATTGATTCTTGTGCATACAAATCGATATTCATATGTCTATGGTTTCATAACTAGTGGGCATTGTATTGATTTAACCAGTTACCTAAAAATTCAATGATGAGAACGACTGACACATGATCAGTGACTAGGTCCTAGGTCCTAGTTTTTCATTTCATTCTACATGTTTCTTTGCATTTTTCATGTTTGCATGATCTCACAATGGTTGAATAAACTTCAATGCTTAAACGATTCTTCAATCACATCTTCAAATCTAATAGAGAGCTGAATCCTACAAGAAGGTTCCTCCAACGAAACAAGTAGAATCCTTTTTTGGGATTAAAATCAAAATCTGAGATCATTCATATTATTAACTACTTGCATAATCAATCTTCAATCATCAAAGAAATCCAGAATTCAACTTAACTGATTATCTTACATCAAAATATCAAAATTTCAACTTGGTCAACTATGGTCAACTCATGGTTTAACCTAGTGAAACTTGGTCTCCAAGACCTCTAAATGATGCAGAATGTATTCTCGGATGTGTATAACCACTTCTCAAATCAATTAACATGCTTCTAAACTATAACGATGACTTTTCTTGTCAGATTTCAATTTTAATCCCGAAGGGAGCATGGTATTGCACATCATTCAAGTCTGTAAATCTAAATCTAAAATCATATCTTTCCTCAATAATCAAGACAACAACCACGTCTAGTTGTTGATTCATCAAAAGACCTCATTTCTCAGGGCAAATCAATCATTGCTTGGGGCATATCAAATTCATCGAGATCCATATCAATCTGGTATTTTCTTAATCTTGTAAACTGTATCAGTTTTTCGTAACCATCGGTTCATTAGTGTTATTTCCTTGGTTCTTCGTAACTGAAGGGTTTAGATGTGATACCAATGTGATTCTTATCGAAAATCGAGTCTGGAATCGGTCACTCACTTCTTCGCAATCATAAGGTTCAGAATCAGACATTTTGACACTTTTTTGCAATCATCAGTTCATTACTATTATAGTTCACATTATCTTTGGTCATTTCAAGACCTGTTATCTTCATATCAAATTCAATCAGTTTATGTTTCATATCAATTTCAATTTCAAACAGTAGTTTCAATATCATACACAGACTGTCTTTGAACCACTGCGCTTCGCACAGCAATTCAAAGAGGGGCAAAATGTAATACCCCAAAAATGGGCTATAGGTTCATTAACCTCCTATAACGACACATTGAATGAAATCAATGTCAAAGTCCTAACGTAAGGCACATCTGAACATCATCGAATCTTAATTAATTATCATAAATTCTACATCAGGGAATATTCCTAGTAATATTCCTATTTATCCGAATTATCTTTAATTTAATGATTATTTGGCGATAAATCCTATTTATCCTAAAGTTTGATTAATTAGATATTCTGAATATTTAATTAATTAGATTTAATACTGCCACTTAATTATTTAATTAGATTTAATTATATTTATTCTTGAATTGTATTCTTTCATTTTGACAATAAATCAAATATCCTATGACTAATTGATTAAATTCTTATTTAATTAATTAAAGTCAATTGTCAAATTTAATAATATAGTTTTTGAATAAAAGTTTGATTTAATAATTGATTAACCCATAAATTAATTGTTTTATTTTTAAAATCAGTTAAGTTGAGGATAAATCACTTTATTTATTTATTTAATTCATAATTAATTATGCACATCCAAAAAGCAGTTAAACTTTAAATCAAAAAATCAATTCAAGTTGTTTTAAAAATAAACTCAACTCTCTTTTGAGTTAAAAGTTGATCTCAACTTCTGATTTAAATCAAAAAAAATTATTTTTGCATGATTTTGTGAGTTAACTATCTTTAATTCCTTGTTGACTCAAAAATCAACTTGAGTGATTTATGGCTTTTTCCATGCATCCTCCAAAGCCCTGGATTTCTATAAAATCAAGGCTCAGCTCTTCATAATTCATCTCACAAGTTTGCATACTTACTCTACCAAAATCAATCCATGAATTTGCACAATCACACTGACGAATTGACATCTGAAGAATTGAAGCTTCTTTGCAAATCAACAACTTTTGTGAGATCAATCTTATTTGTAATTCATTGTAGCTTAATTTGCATATCAATTTCTCATCTAGAATAGATTCATATCAATTTATTTTCATCTTATTGCACAGAAAACCAAAAATATAGATTAATTTGCATTCATCTCATATCTAGATTCTACATTCAAATCCTTCATTTAGGTGTCATCAAGGTCACTGATCTCGGTCCAACCTGAGAATACATACTCCCATCTACTAGAAGGTAGTAAATCACCTGGTTAGATGATTTTCCATTTCACTGCATGATTTTGATTTTAGCTAACCTCTAATGTTTTACTGAATTGTTGTGTCTACAGCTAGGTATAAAATTCACACACACAATACCTATGTATCTCATTACTGATCATGGGAAACAATTTCAAAATTAGGACATGGATGAACTGTGCACAAAATTCCATATCACCCATAACTATTCTACCATATACTATCCTGAAGGAAACGGCCAAGCTGAGGTATCAAATAAAACAATTGTTAAAATCCTATAAAAGATTGTCAATGATGCTAGCTATGACTGGCATATCCAACTAAATCTAGCCTTATGGGCTTACCACACCTCCATCTGTACTCCTACTGGAGCCACCCCATATTCCCTTATCTATAGATCTGAAGCAGTCCTACCCCTCAAGGTCAAGTTGCCTTCACTTCATGTCACTCTCAAAGATTTGATTCCTGATGAAGAGTACAGAGTTGCACGGTTAACTAAACTAGAATTGTTGGATGAACATCGTCAGAGAGCTTATGATCATTTGAAAGTCTATTAGCAGTGTATGTCTCATCAGTATAACAGCAAGGTAAAGATCAACGACTTTTAGTTGGGTGACCTAGTCCTTCGAGAAAATCCAAAGAATCAACAATATCGTGAGAAGAAGGGCAAGTTTGAACCCAATTGGTTAGGTCCTTTTATAGTTACAACAGTTTATGGTTCTGGGGCTTATCAATTATCCACACCTGAAGGAGATCCTTTAGATGAACCTCTTAATAGCATACACCTCAAGAAGTTCTATCCTTGAAATCCCAATGCAAGGGATATGTATATATTTTGTAAATACAAAAAATCATAAAAATACAAAAAAATCAATAAAATAAAATCAAAATCAAAAGAAAATTGCAATAAAATCATGTGGTGAAAACTTGGAAATAGGCGCCATGTGTATCAAGTTAGCTCCTTTATCTATTAGGATTCTTCTAGTGTGTCCCATCATTGTATATATCCACAATAAAATGGCTAGTTAGTCCCCATTCCCACCATGTATATATCATAATAAAATGGTCATTTCATACACCATCCATTGTATCTACCCATAATAAACCCCCATCATAGCTTGATCTTTTGTCATGGTCTTTGTCCTAGTTTTTGTTGCATCTTTCTTCATCCATAATAAGTTAGTCCATCACCTAGCTGGGGGCATGTCCTCAACCTAGTTCAGGAAGTGGATCTATGATAGTCATGACTCTTAGAGGACACAATGGAGTACTTTCACCAGACAAGCAAACACAATCAAATGTTCTTCCATAATGGTATCTTCATGATGAATCAAAATCTATGATCTATCCTTCGAAACATGGCCACTTATCTATCATTCTTGACTATACATTCTCAATTGAACTATCACTGTACCTTACACTATCTTTTGGAAAAAGAAATGTATATTCATGGCAGGCATGTTAGAATGATTTGTTGAAGATTATGCATTCATATCTAGATTTCATTGTTATCATGTTTCCTATGCTATTCTGGGATATCTTTGACATGAGTTTGAAACTCCCATATGTCATTGATTAGAATAGTCAGGATGGGGCATGGTATTTTCTTTGATTGCTATTTGTGGGATATTTTCTGATGAAATCGAAGGAACAAATGATTGTTGTAAGTGCCTTCATCAATTTAATAGTATTAACAACATACAAATCATGTTTCTCTACAAATGCTATTTATGGTGATACGCCAACACATACCTTGACTCCAAATATTTGTTCCCCAATGGAGGGGGGGATATTCCTTGTCTATTATGCAAATGTAACTCAGGTCATGACTCTTAGAGGACACAATGGAGTACTTTCACTAGACAAGCAAACACAATCAAATGTTCTTCCACAATGGTATCTTCATGATGAATCGAAATCTGTCATCTATCCTTTGAAACATGGCCACTTATCTATCATTCTTGACTATACATCCTCAATTGAACTGATCACTGTACCTTACACTATCTTTTGGCAAAAGAAATGTATATTCATGGTAGTCATGTTAGAATGATTTGTTGAAGATTATGCATTCATATATGGATTTCATTGTTATCATGTTTCCTATGCTATTCTAGGATATCTTTGAGATTAGTTTGAAACTCCCATATGTCATTGATTAGAATAGCTGAGATGGGGCATGGTATTTTCTTTGATTTCTATTTGTGGGATATTTTTTGATGAAATTGAAGGAACAAATGATTGGGGTGTCTGTGCGTAAGTGCCTTCATCAATTTAATAGTATTGACAACATAAAAATCATATTTCTCTACAAATGCTATTTATGGTGATACGCCAACACATACCTTGACTTCAAATATTTGTTCCCCAATGGAGGGGGGGGGATATTCCTTGTCTGTTATGAAAATGAAACTCAGGTCATCTTAGTTCAATTATACCTAGATGCTTGTCAAGTTTGCAATATTAAACTCCATGCAAGACGTGCTCAAGTCATCCTGGTTTAATTATACCATGATGCTTGCATTTTCTTGCAACATAATGAGCTCAATGATGAAAATCAAATTCCAGTTATTATGAAGTTCTAAGATGTTACATGAAGTTGTGGAGATATACTCATTTCATATTTTATTTTGCATTTCATTTAAATAGTTCATGACTTGCATATCAGTGCTCCTTTTATAGGGATTTGTAGGTTATCTTTCTTATTTGGTTATCTGTTTTCCTAGTCCATTCTTCTTATGTCAGATACATTGTTATTTAAGTTGAGGACATTTGGACAACAAAACAAAAAACATTGATTTTTCACCTCTCATCTTACAAATATTTCATCAATTCATTTAGGTCATACATTATTTTCATTGGGTGTGTTCATTTGTATATTATCCATTTATATTACATGCATATTTCACATGCGCACATTCCATAACATTTCATTATCTTTTCATTATGATGTAAGTTGTTATATTTTAGTCATTTTAAGAACATCATCATTTATTATCATCATCATACATTTATTATCATTCATTTATTATCCATTATATGCATAGAACATCATCATTTATTATCCATTACATGCATTCATTTATTGTCCATTTATTATCCATTCTATACATTGTTCTTTACATCATTGTATTGGTAGCCACATAGCATTGTATGAAGTAAACTCATCTAGGACATGCATTTATATCAACATCATATGTTCAATCATTGAAAATTAAGCATCAAATAGAAAATAAATCATTAAGCATTCTAGGACATACATTCTATGCATATTAAAGTAACTCATCACATTCTACATATGTCAGTATGCACATGTATATCAAATCATCAAAGTAAATCATGATAGAACTGCATCACTGTATATATAGAATCCATCATATAGGGACCAATCATATAAAGGCCATAAAATACAACAAAACTATCCAAATGTCCAATGATATAAAGAAATATAAGAATGTGTCCAACATCAGTGTCTATCAAGTCAATGATATAATGATACAATGTTACAATGGTAAAATGCTACAAAAAGTGTATACAATGATCTCCATAATCTATGATCCACTACCTCTAGACTCTGTCTATCGCTATTTTCGAGATGCAATGAGGCCCCATGCTGCTGAACCACCTAATTCTAAGGCTCCACCCTGATCTCCTGAATTTGTGGGTCCTCTCAGAGGGTGTGATGATACACCTCCACTACTAGTTGATGCCTGTCTCTCATATACCGCTGTCCTAATAGCCACTGAGCTCTCTTTGTAGCTCCCAATCCACTGATCCCTTGGAACCACCTATCTATAGGCCTCTCACTAGTAGGATATCTCCTTCCTGGCATGTATCATGGCTCTCAAACTATCTCCATGAGGACCCAAATCCTTTGTACATTGCATCTTGTCTAATAACATCTCTAACTCCCTAAGTCTCTCTATAGCCGCATCTCACTCATGTCTAAGTACTCCCATCTGGCTCTCTAGCCTCTCTATCCACCTCTCTAGACTAGGAACATGATCTGCCTACACCTATGTCATTGCTAGTCATACTAGCAATGCATCAATATCAGGATCCACCTCCTCCATAGTATCTCTTTGTAAATAGGGATCCTGTCCCCCGATGTCCATCCCTGCTAGCTCCTCCTGGGCATCCACATCTGGCATCTATACATCCTGCTCATCTTGTACATCATCAGGGATTTGTCCACCCTGTACCACTCCACCCTAAGCTAATAAAACATATGCATTGTCATGTCCCTACCTTGCCTATATCAGCACATGTGCCTATACAGCTGGTCCCTGTATTGGGGTAGCTAGTATCTATACTGGTACTACTGGTACTTATGGTGGAACTCCTACTACTGGTTGTGCTGGAGGCTGCCTCTATCCCTATCTAGCCGAAGGTGGCATCAACCCTCTCTGTCTCACATCGTTGCCTCTCATCTGAGGTCCAGCTCTATCCCCTCTCCCTCCATCTCCACCATCTCCACCGTCACCGCCACCTCCTCTCCCTCATCCTCACCTATCTTGCCCTTGGTGTCTCCCAAGATGTCTCTCTGCTAGATCCCTCTTTGGTGTCCTAGCTGTTGGATCTATCAAACATGGAACTGGAAAATCTCTAAGGAACTACTCCAGATCCGCTATCATCCCTAGGTCCATGACCCCCTATCTCATCATCCATGCCTAGAATGGTATGTCTAGGAACTCCTGTCTACCTATATCAAATGAATCCATGGGCCCCCAGTCACATCTCTCTTGATGAGTCTGAGAAAACTTAGTGACTCCCTACGGCATGCCCTGGATCTTGCCAAACTGACGCAGAACCTGGCTGACCAGCTGTTTCTCAATAATGTAGGGCATCCACCCTATCAGCCATCATGACTCAAAATAAAAACTCAGCTACCACTCATCATCCCAAGGCTCACATCCTAGGTACAGTCTCCATGTGACTATGTCTAGTGTGTCAAATGTGTACCGCCAGAACTCCAAGTGTCCCAATTTTGCCTGAGACAAAACTGATGAGTATAAATGTATATATGACTATCCTGCACTGTGAAATCTAATGGCTACTAGTCATGTCACTACAATATCCTCCCATGCCCACACATGGAGCATTGTGATGCTTGCTGATAATGATGCACCCCTATGGTACACCACCTGATGAAGATCATGGTACAAATGGGCTAATAGGAAGACACCCCAAGAAAATCAGGTCCCATCATCCATCATCTGTTGTAGTGTGTGGCCCCATCCAACTACAAATTTGTGTGATCTCAAACTAGGGCATACAAATCCCCCAATTACTCCTACTAATACAACTGGTAGTGGCTCATATAAATTGACCATATCCTCCTAGCTAATCTCTCCCTCCTGATGCAGAGAGGATCAATGATCCATTCAAATATGCATATATTTTTGTTCTTCTTATTGAATATTGATTAGAGACTCATAATCTACTAGCATTCCAATAAAAACAATGAACACTTAGCAATATAATAACACCAATTAAATTATATCTTCCTCAACCAATCGCTGACTCTCCAAGATTGGATAAATGTTGCCTATCTTGCTGCTTTTTATTAGACTGAGATTGGACGCTGGTTTGTCACTATACACCTACATGTATTCTATCATCAACCATTTCAACTTTCAAATTTTCAGTTCAAACATAACGAACTTCGCTATCATTCAATCATTATAGAATGGCATTCTATGTAGTTGGTGATTCCTTATACAAATGGATCTCCTAACAAACATCCCTCTTGATTCACTCTCAACATGACTGTCGTAAAGAGATGTTTCTCAGTTTCATACGGTATAACAGTTTAACAATCTCCCATTAATTTGGACCGCACCCAATCCATTATGTGCTTAACGGTTTCTTTGAAACTATTTCTTGTTTTAATATATATTCAAACTTTTAGAACTACAAAGAATTCGAACATCAACATGGTTGATTCATTGTTCAATCAACTCAAAAGGTAACCCAATGTCTACATCAAACTGGGTTCTTAAAAATCGATTTCCATACCCAACTTATATCACAATGAAACAGAGCATTTAAAGACTGGTCAATGATCACCTTGAAATACCAATAACATGGAATTCAAAATACTCATAGTCCTGCAATAATATTATAAACCATCCATTGCAATCAGACTGGTTACAAAACTATTTCAACAGCTAGTAAACTTTGTCAATAAAACTCGATACATATTTCACAAACATTTCTTGTTTATCGCTGTCATGAACCAATAACAGAATATTCACATTCATAAAAATTGACTTCCATAAACATTAATCTTCCTTCCATAAAGCCGATACCAACAACAAATTCATACTTAATCAAAACAAAGATATTTGAAATAGAATGGAAAATAGAATAGATCCTGGAAGTAACATAGTTTAAACATTACTTAACCTAATTTGTATTTGTCATCATTAGTCAATCATTTAGAATAGAGAGATAATAAGAAAGAAGAGAACTCGAAGTTCTTGAAAGTTAATTCAGTCACTTCTTTATTATTTTTGGCTTCCATTACATAATTTCCTCCTTCGCCAATTCTCAATATTCTCTCATACTACTACTACTACTCCATTTCTTATCGAGTTTCTTCATGCATAGATAAAGAATTTACAAAACCAAATACACACCTGAATAACTAATTCTCATAACTACTTGTTTTAACTTAACCGACTCTTTCTAATTCCTCTAACGGTTATCATCACCGATTAGAGAAAATGTGAATCACATTAAACCCTTTATTATTGATGCAGGAGCATCCTGGGTGTAAGAGAAATTTTGCATCACCCAAAAATATTTCTCTTTTTGTATTCAATAAGGGCTATCTTGTGTAGAGCTGCTATTTATGGAAACTTGCTATTTTTAGTAAGTTGGTCTTACGATCTTGAAATGTTCAGATTTTACATGTGGAGGTTCATCTCAATCATATCAGCCTGCCAACAAAGTTTCATGGTTAGATCAGGTCTAGTTTTGAAGATATTAAAAATTTTCGGTATTGGCAGAAGGGTACAGAAACTTTGAACTCAGTTTTGAAGGCTTTACAGGCCTTGGATGAGGTCAAAAATTTGGGTGACGGGCAATTGTGTAGGTCAAGCCTATAGAGCGCTTCATGACATTTTTGAAATGGGGTTACAATAGTCAATTCGGTCAATTGGTGATGACTTATGGTCTCCGAAAGTCAGGCCACCTGAAATGGTGGAAAATAATTTTCTTTCAAAATTTATGTTCAGGTTTCAAAAGTTATTTTGAGCTGACTTTGATGTAATAAATTGAAAAATAAAATAATTCTAAGTTTGGTCGGCCCTTAGGGCTAAATTTCTGAAACCTTCTCGGGCGGTGAAAATGCCTATATAAAGAAGGCCCGTAGTGTTGTCTAGGGTAGTTTTGGGTAGTAGATTTGGGTATTGATTCAAGGCTTTATCCTATAGAATATTGTAAGGGAATGCCCATGTGGCTTTGCATATTGTAATTCTAAAAGTTTGTAATTCCACATTTGTGGAGATAATAAGAAGCCAATTTTCTATTCTTGCATATTCTTGTTGTTGTTTCTCTATTTCTGTTATGTGTTTGCATTATTAAGGGGAGCACCCTTCATCAAGTAGTATCAGAGTAGGAGTTCTTGAGTGTGTAAATAGATCGTTGACTATGAGGCAATTTGCACCAAGATCGTGGTTAGGGTTTCAGCGTGCATCATGAAAATGCCTCCACGAAGGGAACGTGGTGGAAGAGCTGGTGTTGTAACACCTGAGGTTAGAGTGCTCCAAAGACAAGTGCGAGCATTGCAAGAGGAGATTCATAGAGGAATGAATCTTAATGTCAGAGATGAAAGAGAGGATGAAGCCGAAGAAGAAGATCAAGAAGGAGAAGTCGAAGTTGTGAACCAGGAGGAAGAAATACTTTTTCGAGCCATTTCCAAGATTGGAAAAAGACCTAAGATTGAGGTTCCTGCATTTTCAAGAAATCTTAACCCAGAAGAGTTGATCAACTAGATCAATGAATGTGAAGAATATTTTGAGTATGAAGATATTGAGGATCCTGATAGGGTCAAATTCATGAAGGCTAGACTGAAAGGTCATGTGAAAATCTGGTGGCAAGAGATTCAATTGGAGTGAAATAGAAGAGGGAAAGATAAAATCACAAGATGGGATCAGATGGTGGATAAATTGAAGTGATAGTTCATCCTTGTTGATTATGAGCTTGACCTACTAAAGAAAATGCAAAGTTTGAAGCAAGCAGGATGATCTGTTCAGGAGTATACAGAGGAGTTTTATCGAATCCTCATCAGAACAGTCCATGTGGAAGCTGATAAGGAGAAAGTTGCTCGTTACCTTAATGGGTTGAGGCTCAGCATTTAGGAGGAGCTAAATCTGGTTTGAATGAACAATATTGAAGAGGCATACCAGTTTGCCCTAAAAGTAGAAGAAAAGTTGAACAAGAAATTTGAGAGCAGACAAAATAGAAGAGGTCACCGTGGACGATCTGGTGGATAGTCATATGGAGGCCGAAATGAAGATCCGAAAAAGAAGGATGAGTCCAGTAGAAGTCAAAATTAGAGAGGAAACAATTCTAATCATATCTAAGATCAGAACAATAGAGATCAGAGAGGAAGAGGAAGAGGGTAAGGTTCAGGAAGAGGAGGCTTCCATGGAACATGTTTTCACTGTGGAGAAGAAGGTCATAGGGCATTTGAATGTCCTCAATGCCAAGGAAGGATAGATAGGAGGAATGAAAGCCAGGCCAGAGTTGCACATGTAGATGAAGATGCCAGATCATCAAATTTAGAAGATGCTGAAAGAGGAGAAATGTTGATTAATAGAAGAGTCCTGCTGAGTGGTGAGAATGAACCTGAACAAAGGAGGAGCCTATTTCGCACTAGATGCAAGTGTGAGGGAAAATGCTATGATGTGATTATTGATAGTGGAAGCACTAACAATTTAGTGTCAGAAGAGATGGTGGCAAAGTTGAAGCTCAAGAGACAGAAACACCCACATCCATATTGGATTGCCTGGGTGCAGGATGACCACAAGGTCATGGTCAGTGAGCAGTGCCTAGTAAAGTTCAAGATTTGCAGGTACCAAGATGAAGTACTATGTGATATCATATCTATGGATGCATGTCATATGTTGTTGGGTAGACCGTGGTAGTTTGACAGATGTGATGTACATGATGGTCATGCGAATACCTAATCCCTGACAAAGGATGGAGTGGGACATAAGCTAAAACCATTGAAGGAGACCGAAGAAAAGGTATGTGGTAATGCAAGAATAACATTTGTTGATGGAAGAAAATTCCTAGATGGTATGAGGCATGAGCATGTGTGTTTTGCTTTAATTTCAAAAGCTGGTAGAGAAGAAGTAGAGGATGTACCTATAGAGGTTGTAGATTTATTAAATGAGTTTTAGGATATTATATCTGATAATCTACTTGATGGATTCCCACCGGTAAGGAAGATCAATCATCAAATGGATTTGATTCTAGGAACTAGTTTTCCAAACAAGATAGCACACAGAATGACATCAGCAAAAAGTGAAGAGTTGAAAAGACAAGTACATGAGTTATTGTAGAAGGGGTTGATTCGAGAGAGTCTGAGTCCCTGTGTTGTACTAGTAGTATTAGCACCAAAGAAGAATGGAGAATGGAGGATGTGTACAGATTCCAGAGCAATAAACAAGATCACAATCAAGTATATGTTTCCATTGCCATGAATGGATGATATTATGGATTGTTTGAGTGGAGCTGTGTATTTCTCAAAGATAGATCTGAAGAGTGGATATCACCAAATTTGAATCAGAGAAGGAGATAAATGGAAGACTGCCTTCAAGACAAAGGAAAGACTGTATGAGTGGTTAGTCATGCCTTTTGGGCTAACCAATGCACCAAGCACTTTCATGTGGCTCATGAATGAGGTTTTGAAAGAATTTTTGGGTAAGTTTGTCATTGTCTACCTAGATAATATTTTGATCTTTAGCAAGACATTGGAGGAACATATGATACATATTCATATGGTGTTTGAGAAGCTGAGAGATGAGAAATTATTGATTAATTTGAAGAAGTGCAGTTTTGTGAAGAAAGAGTTAGTGTATTTGGGATTTTTAGTTTCAACAGAAGGTCTAAAAATGGACCCAGAGAAGGTACAGGCTATCCTTGAATGGCCTACTCCAAGGAGTGCTACCGAGGTAAGATCTTTTCATGGTCTAGCTAGTTTTTACAGAAATTTTATCAAAAAATTTAGCAGTATTTGTGGTCCCTTGACTGAAATAATGAGAGGAGATAGAAAAGAGTTTAAGTGGACTAATGGGGCAGAAAAGAGTTTTTAATTTTTGAAACAAAAAGTTATAGAATAGCCTGTCTTAGCACTTCTAGATTTTAATAAGGTGTTTCAAGTAGACTGTGATGCTAGCGATACTGCAATAGGAGCTGTTATGAACCAAGAAGGCAAACTTGTTGCTTATTTCAGTGAGAAGTTAAATGATGCCAAGAGAAAATATTATGTTTATGATCTGAAATTTTATGCTATAGTTTAGGCATTGAAGAAGTGGAGACACTATCTGCTTCCTAAGGAGTTTGTTTTGTATATTGATCATCAAGCTTTGCAATATTTGAATAGTCAAGGAAAGTTAAATCAAAGGCATTTGAAATGGGTTGAGTTTTTACAGAGTTATACATTTGTTTTGAAACACAGAAGTGGAAAGTTTAACAAGGTTGTAGATGCACTTAGCAGAAGGCAACTATTGCTGACAGAGATGCAGATTGAGGTGGTTGGGTTCAAGGAACTCAAGAATTTGTATCTAGAGGATCTTGATTTTGGTGAAGCTTGGAAAGCTTGTAAAGAACCTATTACTCTAGACAGGATGAAATGAATGGATTTTATCATTCAGGATGATATGCTATTTAGAGGGAGTCAGTTGTGCATACCATGAAGTTTTATGAGGGAGAATCTCATCAAGGAGAAGCATAGCGGAGGATTGGCTAGACATTTTGGTCAAGATAAAATCTTTGCTTTGGTTAGTGAAAATTATTATTGGTCACAGTTGCAGCAAGATGTCAAGAAGTTTATACAGATTTGTAGAGTATGCCATATGGCGAAAGGAGTGAAGCAGAATACAAAGTTGTATCAGCCATTACCTGTACCAAAGAATCCTTGGGAGGATATTAGTATGGACTTTGTTCTTGGTTTACCAAGGACACAGCAGGGACATGATTCAATTTTTGTGGTGGTTGATAGATTTTTGAAGATGGCACATTTCATTCCCTAAAAGAAGACTAATGATGTTGTTCATATAGCAGAATTATTTTTCAGAGAAGTAGTGAGACTACATGGTTTACCAAAGACCATAATTTTAGATAGAGACACTAAGTTTGTTGGATATTTCTAGCGTACATTGTGGAAGAAGTTGAAGATAGATTTGAAGTTTAGTTCATCACATCATCTACAGATTGATGGATAGACAGAGGTGGTGAATAGGAGTTTGGAAAATTTGCTGAGATGTTTGGTTGGAGATAAGCCAACAAGATGGGAATTGATTTTACCATAGGTAGAATTTGCATACAATAATTCTGTCAATAGGAGCACTGGTAAATCACCATTCTAGATTGTATATAGGAGTAGTCCTAAAAATGTATCAGAATTGAGAAAGATAGATAGAGGAGAAATAAGTAGTGTTGAAGCTGAGGATTTTGTGAAACACTTGAAGAACATCCATGAGGACGTGAGGAAGAATATTACAAAGATGAATGCACAGTATAAGGCTAAAGTAGATGTGAAAAGAAGGCAAAAGGAATTTTAGGTTGGAGATGAAGTCATGGTTCATTTGTGGAAGGAGCGATTTTCGGTTGGTACATATAACAAGTTGAAAATGAAGAAGTTTGGGCCATGTATGATATTGAAGAAGCATGATTCAGGAAATGCATATTAGAATTGCCTACTAAGCTGAATATTTCACCAGTGTTTAATGTTTTAGATTTGATAGAGTATCATGAGGGAGGTGTTGAAGATGAGGTTACAACAACATAGTGGAGTATTTCATCAACCAGTTCAGATATCAAGGAGATTGAAGACATACTAGATAGTCATGTTGGCAGAAGCACAAGGAACAGGACATATAAAGAGTATTTGGTCAAATGGAAAGGATGACCTATTGAAGATTAATCATGGCTAACAAAGGAGGAGGTTAACTGTCTTAGTTTTCCTCTGCACACCTAAGTCATGATGGTGTCACTTCTCAAATTACGCTGGGTGTCTGATGCAAGAGGATCCTGGGTGTAAGAGCAATCTTGCATCACCCAAAAATATTTATGTTTTTGTATTCAATAAGGGCTATCTTATGTAGAGCTACTATTTATGGAAACTTGCTATTTTTAGTAAGTTGGTCTTATGATCTCGGAATGTTTTGATTTTACATGTGGAGGTTCATCTCAGTCATATCAGCCTACCAGCAAAGTTTCATGGTTAGATCAGATCTAGTTTTGAAGATATTGAAGATTTTTGGTATTGGCAGTAGGGTACAGAAACTTTGAGCTCAATTTTGAAGGCTTTAGAGGCCTTGGATGAGGTCAAAATTTTGGGTGATGACAGCTTGCGCAAGTTAAGCCTATAGAGCACTTCGTGGCATTTTTGAAATGGGGCTATAATAGTCAATCGAGTCAATTAGTGATGACTTATGATCTCCGAAAGTCGGGCCACCTGAAATGGTGGAAAATAATTTTCCTTCAATATTTCAAAAGTTATTTTGAGCCAAATTTGATGTAATAAATTAAAAAATAAAATAATTCTAAGTTTGGTCGGCCCTTAGGGCTAAATTTCTAGAACCTTATCGGGCAGTGGAAAATGTCTATATAAAGAAGGCCCATAGTGTTGTCTAGGAAAGTTCTGGGTAGTAGATCTGGATATTGATTCAAGGCTTTGTCCTACAGAATATTGTAAGGGAATGCCCATGTGGCTTTGCATATTGTAATTCTGAAAGTTTGTAATTCCACATTTGTAGAGATAATAAGAAGCCAATTTTCTATTCTTGCATATTGTTGTTGTTGTTTCTCTATTTTTGTTATGTGTTCGCATTATTAAGGGGAGCACCCTTCATCAAGTGGTATCAAAGCAAGATTTCTTGAGTGTGTAAATAGATCACCAACTATGAGGCAGTTTGCACCAGGACTATGGTTAGGGTTTCAACGTGCATCATGAAAATGCCTCCATGAAGAGAATGTGGTGAAAGAGTTGATGTTGTAACACCTAAGGTTAGACCACTGCAAAGACAAGTGCGAGCATTGCAAGAGGAGATTCACAGAAGAATGAATCTTAATGTCAAAGATGAAAGCGAGGATGAAGCCAAAGAAGAAGATCAAGAAGGAGAAGTTAAAGTTGTAAACCAGGAGGAAGAAAGACTTTTTTGAGCCATTTCCAAGATTGGAAAAAGACCTAAGATTGAGGTTCCTACATTTTCAGAAAATCTTAACCCAGAAGAGTTGATCGACTGGATCAATGAATGTGAAGAATATTTTGGGTATGAAGATATTGAGGATCTTGCTAGGGTCAAATTCATGAAGGCCAGACTGAAAGGTCATGCGAAGATCTGGTGGCAAGAGATTCAATTGGAGTGAAATAGAAGAGGGAAAGATAAAATCACAAGATGGGATCGGATGGTGGATAAATTGAAGTAACAGTTCATCCCTGTTGATTATGAGCTTGATCTACTGAAGAAAATGCAAAGTTTGAAGCAAGCAGGATGATCTGTTCAGGAGTATACAGAGGAGTTCTATTGAATCCTCATCAAAATAGGCCATGCAGAAGTTGATAAGGAGAAAGTTGCTCGTTACCTTAATAGGTTGAGGCCTAGCATTTAGGAGGAGTTGAATCTGGTTCGAATGAACAGTATTGAAGAGGCATACTAGTTTTCCCTAAAAGTAGAGGAAAAGTTGAACAAGAAATTTGAGAGCAGACAAAATGGAAGAGGTCGCAGTGGACGATCTGGTGGATAGTCATATGGAGGCCGAAATGAAGATCCGAAAAAGAAGGATGAGTCTAGTAGAAGTCAAAATCAGAGATGAAACAATTCCAATCGTATCTAAGATCAGAACAATAGAGATCAGAGAGGAAGAGGAAGAGGATAAGGTTCAGGAAGAGGAGGCTTCCGTGGAACATATTTTCACTATGGAGAAGGTCATAGGGCATTTGAATGTCCTCAATGCCAAGGAAGGATAGATAGGAGGAATGAAGGCCAGGCCAGAGTTGCACATGTAGATGAAGATGTCAAATTATCAAATTCAGAAGATGCTAAAAGAGGAGAAACACTGATTAACAAAAGAGTCCTGTTGAGTGGTGAGAATGAACCTAAACAAAGGAGGAGCTTGTTTTGCACTGGATGCAAGTGTGAGGGAAAATGTTGTGATGTGATTATTAATAGTGGAAGCACTAAAAATTTGGTGTCAGAAGAGATAATGACAAAGTTGAAGCTCAAGAGACAGAAACACCCACATCCATATCGGATTGCCTGGGTACAAGATGACCACAAGGTCATGGTCAGTGAACAGTGCCTAGTAAAGTTCAAGATTGGAGGGTACCAAGATGAGGTACTATGTGATATCATATCTATGGATGCATGTCATATGTTGTTGGGTAGATCATGGTAGTTTGATAGATGTGTTGTACACGATGGTCATGCGAATACCTATTCCCTGACAAAGGATGGAGTGCGACATAAGCTAAAGACATTGAAGGAGACCGAAGAAAAAGTATGTGGTAATGAAAGAATAACATTTGTTGATGGAAAAAAAATTTTAGATGGTATGAGGCATGAGCATGTGTGTTTTTCTTTAATTCTAAAAGCTGGTAAAGAAGAAGTCAATCGGGTCAACTGGTGATGACTTATGGTTTCAAAATTTATTTTGAGCTGAATTTGATGTAATAAATTAAAAATAAAATAATTCTAAGTTTGGTCGGCCCTTAGGGCTAAATTTCTAGAACCTTCTCAGGCAATGGAAAATGTCTATATAAAGAAGGCCCGTAGTGTTGTCTAGGGAAGTTCTAGGTAGTAGATCTGGGTATTGATTTGAGGCTTTGTCCTATAGAATATTGTAAGGGAATGCCCATGTGGCTTTTCATATTGTAATTCTGAAAGTTTGTAATTCCACATTTGTGGAGATAATAAGAAGCCAATTTTCTGTTATTGCATATTATTGTTGTTGTTGTTTCTCTATTTTTGTTATGTGTTTGCATTATTAAGGGGAGCACCCTTCATCAACTATATTATACCTTAAACACTCTACTAACTGACTACCTTAGTAAAATAACTATTTAAACTAATACTCAACCCAACCAATGACATTATTAAAATAACCATTGAAAATGCGTGTAAAATCCCAAATATTTGAAATGATTGGACTTTTGGGATGTGCCTGCATCACCTCCTCTATCTCATCATCACCAAAGACCGCTCTACACTCTGTCACTCCACCATGCCGGTCATAGTGTATGAGCTCACTTGTAATTGAAAGCCGGATGATGCAATATACATCCTCTAATGTCACTGTCATCTCTCCTGTCGGGAGATGAAAGGTACTCATCTCTGAGTGCCATCTCTCTGCTAATGTAGTCATCATACTAAGATTCACTTGAATCTCAGGCATGTAGATCACATAGTACAAACTAGATGCTCCGATTAAAGTTTGTCAGTCTCTGACAATGCTGGTCTTAGATTCTGTGTGACGGGATATCTCTCCCGTGACATCAGAATATCAATAATATCCTCCTATTCAAATCAAACACAATCAAGCTATCAGATTTTGATAAACTGATCTAAAACGTCTATCTATCCTATTATATCAATTACAAACATGTTTTATCACATTTTTTAACAGATGATTTGATCAATTATCTAGCATCAAGACTAGTTAATTAGTAACCATGCTACAATGTTGCCTATCTTGACCAAATCGATCAAATTTAATCGCCGACAAATTATATTGGCTTATTGACATCTAGTTTGACATAATTGACTTGCTAATTTGACCAAATTCTATCAACTAAACAAATGTGCAGCACAGAAAAATGCATGCACAACATCCCTAAACATGTGTGCAGTTTTCCATGTATGCGCAGATTTATTTAACATTTGCGCAACAATTCTAAAAAAATACACAGAATGCACATATGCGCACTTTTATTTGACATTTGCACAGCCCAAATTTTCCTCTAACACAAATGTGCAGCTGCCTTAAACACATGCGCAGAAGTAGTAATTTTTTGCGCAAACATAGCTAGTTGATGTGCATTCATGCACCGCAACTGCGCATTTGTTTGCCACCCAAGAACAAATTTTTTCTTTTAAACTAACCTATGATTCAAACTAACCTACACATGCTAAATCCTATTCTATCATACTCAAAATCATGAATTGACAAAGAGGATCAAACAACCTACCAGCTCTCCTGAATCGGGTGGTCACTGGAAGTGTCTAGCCCTCTCGAAGCAGCAATTTGACAGTGAAAATGACATCCTAGCAGCTCTTCTCTTCTCTCTCTTGTGCTCTAATCTCTGAATGACAAGTGTGCACAATGAGCCTATTGTGGACCCCTTTTCCTTATTTATAGCCTGTGGACCCGATGTGCTTGGTGTGTGGACCCTATCTCCCGTTTCACCCTATTTTCAAGTGTATTTTCTTCCAAATCTTTCGTGAGATTGATTATCCACCTCGACAAACCTAAAAATAAAAAAAATAAAAAATAAAAAATCATCATAAAATTCAAATACTCAATTTTGTCTATCAATCTCTTGAGGGGGCATACATAGGTCGTCTAAGACATTGTCTGGGGCAAGGGCAAAAATGCTTGAAATTTTCTTTAAAACAATGTGACATGCACATTATTTCAAATAGGGGAAAAATGTATACACTTAAAAATGGCTTCATTAATTAATTAAATATTTATTATTTAATTGATATTGACTTGATAAATTAATTAAATATTTATTATTTAATTAATAATTATTCCCTCTATTTATTAAATAGATTATTCAATTTATTTAGTAAATTCACTATAGTCTATTCCTCTATCCTAAGTCTTCTAATTAGTCTTATTAAAGTGATTTAATTAAATATAAAATCACCTAAATATGACTAAGTCCCCTAGTCCACCTCACCTACCTAGTCACTTGACACATCACTTTGGCTAAAATAAATAATTATTATTAATTATTTATTGGTAATTATCCTCACCCACACATGTCCTATTCTTAAGGGCTATGTGGCCTCATAGGACTTGGTCTCATGACCACATGTCATTTCTTAAACCAAGTCAAGAGACATGCCCTATTCCTAAGGGACTTCTCAAGCCACCTCTAAGGGTCAAAGGTGACTCATGGGACACTTATACCAAGAGTCCTCATGAGTAAAAAGTCATTCCCTCTTCCTCTCTTTGGTCTTTGTGAGACACTTGACATGTGTCTTTCCCTTCCACCTTGTTCTCCTCCATGTCAATGTGAGAGGAACATCATCCCTATTCTTCCTCTCACATTCCAACTACATCCCCCTTTCTCTCAACTCCTTCAACCAAGTCAATCCTAGCCCTAGGATCTTCCACCTTTCATTCTCCACCATAGGATTGTGCCACCTAGGCTTAGATCCTCCAAAATTCTATAAAAGGAGCCTAATTTCCCCTTTGTGAGCTAATAGTGAATAGGCAATCAAGCATTTCAAGCATTCAAGCATCTTCAAGCAATCAAGCATTTCAAGAGCATTCAAGCATAAGTATCCATATTATCATCATTTGCATTCCATCCATTAGTTGCATAATCAAGCTTTTAGCTATTTTGCATTCATCATCAAATCTCCACACTTTGGTGGCATCTTGGGAAAAGGGCTTTATTTGGAAATCTGAGAGCTCAACATCCTCAAGAAATCAAGGCTAGGAGGACAATGGAGACAAGTTGCATGGTAGGTGAAGGTAATTGATTTAATTTCATCATTTGTGATTACTTTGCATTCTTCATTGTGTTGCATTAGATAGATTTTTTAGCTTCTAATTAGTTAATTTATCATTTATAGTATTAGACATATAATTTGCATACACTAACATAGAGGTTCAATCTAGACCTTCTATCCCTAACAATATGGAAAATTGGCAAGTTTTTCTAATGACCAGGACATACTAAGATTTTTGAAGTGTGAATCCCATTTTGGTGACAAAGAGATGGATTTTAGTGCCTATGTTGACACCATAAATGGTAAAGAAAGTGTTTTTGGAAAGGAGGTACTATAGTTGAAATCAAACAGGGTCCCTAAAGGATTAGTTTCTCTTGAGAGGGCATTTGATAATAAATATAAAGTTTTCTCTACTAATACTGATAAGACAAATGATCTTGAGGAAATCAATCTGGGAACAAGAATGGTGCCTAAGAAGGTGTACATTGGTAAATGTTTATCCCCTGGAACCCAAAAAAATTTGATTGATCTCCTCAATAAATTTAGGCATGTTTTTGCATGGTCTTATGAAGACCTCAAGTCTTACAGAGAAGACCTATTCCAACATGAGATCCCATTGAAAGAAGGCACTAAACCTTTCAGACAAAAATTGAGACCTATTAATCTTACTTTGGCACACAAAATAAAAGCAGAGCTTAAGAAAATGATAGATGTTGGGATCATCAAGCCTATTAGGCACTCAACTTGGGTTTCAAACTTAGTTCCTATTAGGAAAAAGAATGGTGATATCAGGCTTTGTGTTGATTTTGGGAACTTGAATATAAACTCCTTGAAGGAAAATTATGGTTTACCCAATATGGAAAACATGCTGCAAAAGGTTACTGGATCAGATTTAATGTCCATGATGGATGGGTTTTTTGGATATAATCAAGTTATGGTTAAAGAATCAAAACAATTCAAGACTACATTTACGACCCCTTGGGGAACATATGTGTATGTAAGAATGCCCTTTGGACTAACCAATGCTGGTGCCACCTTTCAGAGAGCTATGGATGTAGCTTTTGTAGATTTCATTGATAAATTTATGGTGGTATACCAGGATGACCTTACAGCATTTTCAGCTAAAGAGGAACAACATTGCCAACATTTGGAAAAAAATTTCATCAGAGCCTTAGAGTATGGAGATTCCTTAAACCCAAAAAAATGTGCCTTTGGTGTTGTGGAAGGAAAAATTCTAAGACATATTGTTTCAAAAGATGGGGTGAGAATTGACCCTGAGAGGGTTGAAGCTATTGACAAGCTCTCCCAGCCTAAAAATATCAAAGGAATAGAGTCCTTTTTGGGACAATTAAATTTTTTGAGGAGATTCATTACAAACTTTGCAGAGATTAGTATCCCTATATCAAGAATGCTAAAAAAGGGAGAAAAGGTTGAATGGGATGAAGAAGCAATAGAAGCTTTCAAGAATATTAAACAGGCTATAAAAAATGACCCTATTTTGAAAACACCAGATTATAGTAAGCCCCTACAAATCTTTTCTTTTGCATCCTCTCATACTGTAGCAGCAGTACTATTACAGAAGAACACAGAGGGATTTGAAAAACCTATTTCCTTCTTTAGAAAAACCTTACAAGCAGCTGAATTAAATTATGACATTGTTGAAAAGAAAGCATATGCCCTGGTTAAGGCTATCAAGGCTTTTAGATGCTACTTGGTTGGAGCTACAGTGGTGGCCTATGTCCCAAGTGCTGCAGTCAAAGACATATTAGTTCAACAAGAGGTTTCAGGAAGAAGGTGTAGGTGGATCAACGGGATCCAAGAATTTAATATAGGTATCCATATTACAAAACTAATAAGAGGATTAGGCCTTGCAAAGTTGAGGGCCCAAAGAAATTTAGTTGCAAATCAAATAAATATACTGGAAGAAGAAAAAAGTCCCTTTGTTTGCAATATGGATTGTTGTGAGTGGTATAAAGACATCATTAGGTACTTGCAAAAAATTATTATACCCTCTGAGATGGATGACAATAGAAAAATAACTATTAAGCTCCATTCCATGAGGTATGCTATTATAAGCGGTGGGTTATGGTGGAGGAGTAATGAAGGGGTCTTACTCAGATGTGTAGATCAAGATAGATCCAAAATTAATCTTGCTGAATGAAATGTATAACGGTGTTTGTGGAGGGCATTATATGGCAAAGACCACAGCCCATAAGATTCTTAGGTCAGGATTTTGGTGGCCAACACTTTTTAAAGATACCCATCAATTTGTAAAAAGGTGTGACCCTTGTCAAAGGTTTGCTGGAAAGTTGAAATTCAGTGGAAATTTACCTCTTAGACCTGTTGTAGTTCAAGCCCCTTTCCAGAAGTGGGGCATGGATTTTATTGGAGAGATTCCTAATAAATCTAGTGGTGGACATTCTTATATCTTGGTGGCAACAGATTACTTCACTAAGTGGGTTGAAGAAATCCCTTACAGAAAGGAAACCAGTAAAGTTGTGGTGGACTTTATGATGCAGAATATTCTTACTAGGTTTGGTTGTCCAGAAATAGTGGTGGTTGATAATGCAATATATTTCAAATCAGAGGAGTTTATTGAATTTTTTCAAGAAAATGCTATAAAGATCTCATATTCATCTCCTTATCATCCACAAGGAAATGGCCAAGCTGAGTCCAGTAACAAAAACTTGATTAAAATACAAAGAGGGTATTGGACAAGAATAAGAAAGCTTGGGACTCAAAGTTGTTGTAGGCCTTATGGGCTCACAGGGTAACTATGAAGAAGGCAATAGGATGTGCCCCATTTGATTTGGTAAATGGAATCAATGCAAGATTACCCCAAAAAAAAATTCTACAGATGTACCAATTCATCCAAACATATGATGATGATTTAGAAGATGAAATGACAATAAGGATTAATGACTTGATCCAGCTAAATGAATTAAGAAATGATGCACATGAAAGAAATGAAAAGATTCATGCCCAATGTAAAGTTTTATATGATAAAAGGACTACTCAGAGAATTTCTCTGGATGGTGACCTTGTATTGATGTGGAACGCAAGGCTTGAGGATAAGGGGACACATGGAAAATTTGATCCTATTTGGTTGGGCCCTTATATTATTGAAGGAAATTAGGGAACAGATTCATATATTTTGAAAAATTTGACAGGAGACATTATGGAATTGCCAGTTCATGGGCAATTTTTAAAGCTTTATTTCTCCTAGGGTTTCTTCTATTCTCAAGAAATTTTAGCTTAGGGTTTTGTGTATGGTCATTTATTTCTTGATCAAAATTTTGTAATGGTTTGCTTCTCTAGGATATTCTAGTTTTCTCATTGTATCTACATAAGATACACGTCACCGAGTATGAGCCACTGTTAGTACTATAAAAAAAATTGGCCCTCATACTTCAAAAAAATTGTAAAAACCTTCAATAATTTGACCTAGCAGAAGGAAAATGTTGAAAGCCCTAATTATCCTAGGCCTTGTTATGTTTGAACATTACCTTTTTCATTCACTAAATTTGCAAATAATGCATGTGTTTAAATAAAAACCCTTTAGGTTGTCGGCTACATGTGTTTTGTGGTTAGGTTTTAAAGTAGGTCCCTTTTTATTAAATATTTCATGTGAAACTTTGGCTTTTCCCATTTTAACCCTAGCCATCTGATCCAATTAAATATTGTGGTCATTTCTATCCCTTAACTCCCATGGTTGTTAGACTTTCTGACTTGTGGGGATGCAACTAAACAACACTTGGCAAAGTGGGCCCAATTTTAGAAGCTATGTTGTCATTAACGAGCAGGTTATATCACCGGTTGTTGCAGTGCCTTAAAGCTAAGTTGGCCACTTGTTAATCATTGCGCTTTAGCGACAGCCATCCGATCTTCCATGAGGTTGAAAACTATGAGATGGGCCCTTGGTCACTAGGTCATGCTAAGATGATCATTTTTCATTGTTCAAGTTGGAGTATGATGTGGAAACTGCCAGTAGGACTGGCACTCAGTAAGAAAAAATAGCGGGTCCGCTTACCGGATATTGTGATGTGGGCATTTCTGATTGGATAAAGAGTTTGCGACAATAAAGGTGGGACCAAATTTCATAAATGATTGACGATCATCCGATGGAAGCTCATATGTGGTTGTCTCTTTTCCTTAATCTGACATACCTAACAGTTCTCTGACTTGTGGGGATGCGACTAAGTGACATGTGTCCCTTGTAATGTTAGTCACCAGTGGGTCTGAAGTGCTCAGGTACCTCCATGTGTTCACTTGCGAAGTGGGGTCACTAAATTTCAAAAAGTGGTAAAAATATGTTAGATCTTGAAAGAACCAATGGTAGTCGTTATGCCTCAACTGTAAGATGCTTGGTGTTTTAAGCTTATGGGGTTGCCACATGTTGACACCTATCCATGCAGAGTAAATTTAAAGTAAGTGCAGGTTTTTTGCACATGGGTATAATGAAATGTTCTCATTGGTCGAGAACTAAGCTTGGAAAAGATGTTAAAGTTGTTGCATGGATTTTTATTAATTGTTCGATGCGCCAGAAAGGAATTTGATCGATGGTGTATATTCAAATTTGAATTTTTGACACTGTTTCATGTCCTGTGAATGTTGAAGTCACCAGTTTTAGTAATGGAAAACTTAATGAGTTTTGTGTGAATCATCTATGACGGGTTGGCAATGATTATATAGTTGGATTTGATCATTGGAAACATCACTTTCCTTCCAAGTCTTTCTGCAAGTGATTTGGATCTTTCTGCAACGTCAACTATGAATTTTCTCAAGCATACGGTAGGCATTTTGAAGTTGAAGGTTCACAGATTTTTAAAGGAGAAAGTTTTAGTGATTGAAATATTGTCTGTTGTTGCTATCTTGTATTATCTGGGTGATTTTTTTTATCTGGTATCTATACACTTTCTTAAAACCCTAGAACAAAAATGGCACCCAAGAGAGAGCTCTTAGGGAAAATAGAATATAAGGACAGGAGGGTTTTTGAGGATTTACTGCAATTACTCCCACACTCAAAGATCGAGAGATCCAAAATAAAAGAATTAGTTCCCAAAAACCCTAGGGACTATGTTGATGATGGATTATATGATAGGGGATTATGGATGAGAGATGCCAAAGTAGGGAAAGATTACAATGGCTTGGTTTTGTTCAGAGCTGCATACTCCCAAAAAAATGCTTGTGCTCCCCTCAGTAATATATGGTAGTTTGATGTAGGGAGACTCATTGTGCCCGGAGTTTTTATGGATGTTGATCTCCTTATACAGATAGCTAAGTGTTATGACCCTATAACTAGATGTGTTAGGGACATAAATGGGAGGGTTTTGATAGATATTACAGAAGAAGAGATCAGACAATTTTTTTCATTAAATGATCCTTCTGTTGGACTGGAAAGGATTGATTTTGATGAGTTCAATAAGATTTATCAGGAACAGAGAGATTATTTGAGGGCTGGCCCTTTGAGAGACTTCCTTGACAAAATTGGTGCCATGTGTGTGATTAGCCCAAGTACTCCAAAACCTTTCAGATTAGATCTTTTCAGTATGAGGGCACAAGGCATGTACAAGTCCCTATCTTTGATTTTAGGAGAAGATGAAGCTACACACATGCCCATGCCATACATGTTCATGATGGTGCAGACCCTACATCCCCACTTGGCATTGATTTTTTATTTTTACCCTTACCTTGCAAACTTAATCCACCAGGGATTAATGGGGATAAAAAATATGAAGGTAGGAAGGCCTTTTGGGTGGTACTCTATGTTAATGCATATGTTATTGCATAATGGTGTTGAATTCTTTAGCAAAATAATGAATATTGTAAGAGAGAAGAATGGAGAAGTGTTACTAGTCCAGTTGTGGACTACAGAATTATCATTGGATAGGACTGAGGTCAGTTATATCATTTTTGACAAAAATTTTGCTTCAAGGCTTAAATCCTTGCTATTTTTTGAGAACCCAATAATTCCTATGGAGTTGCTGAGGCTAATTAGGCCAAAGGAATATTGTAAGGACATCACCATAGTGCATAATTTTGGTGACATAATTGTGTATCTAGTTTCCATAGTATTTAGAGTATATGGTTGCCGAAAGGCACCTTATGTATTGCCTTACCAAGTCCCTTTGAAGATAGGGTATGCTGAGATTCTAAGGAAAATTGGTGACTTGCAGGAAGCAACCCTAACAAATAGGGGAAGGGGAACCTTGTTCCCAAGCATCACAATAGCCCACCAATACATTATTGTAAATAAGGGATGGGTGCACTTGAATCAAGTTTTGCAACCTTACAAAATGGTTACTGCAGTGGTAAGGTGTGTAGATAATGAGGGCTTTATATCTAGAATGTTTAGAGAGAAGACAAGGTGTGTCAACATGGAACACCAATTCAATTTCCCTGAGGATATAGTCAAGAATGAGTTTGATCTTCAAACTCAAGAAATTAAGAAAGAAAATTTGGTAATCTATAAAAAGACTATAGATTTTATCCAAATTTTTGTTAAATAATATGACCCATTGAAGGCTTTTTAGCCATGGGAAAGAAAGGTGGATGCCCTTATGGAACATTTTTAGGGAATTATGCAAGCAGCAAATGAGAAGAAGGTTGTAGTTATCAAATCTGATCCTGATAGGGAGAGAAGGATTTTGAGTCAGTTGGGGTATACAAAATTGACCCCTAGGGGGATGTATATAGTTTAGGAGAGAAAGGGGTATAGTGTCCTTCTCCTAGCTCAACAAAATGATAAGGCTCTTCCATCCACTTCCAAGGGGAAGAGACCCATGAGTGATCCAATAGTAGAAGAGCCCTCTCCAAAGAGGTAGAGATAGGAGGAACCTTAGCTAGAGTAGGAGATGTATTCCCCTTCCCAATCCCCATTACAACTAGATGAACATGGAGTTGCTCAGCAACTAATGCAATTAAGCAATGAGGGAAACATTTTTGTTTCAAGTGATGAGATATAGGAAGGGATGCCAGAGGCACCCAAAGGAATAGAAATGGATCTTATAGTGGCAAAATTTGAGGGTAAGCAACTAGACCCAATTTTGAAGTAGGCTAGTGATGCTTTCATCTCAGATGACAATTTTGTTAAAACTAGGGCATTTCTTCAATTTTTGTGGCAGATGAAAATTAATCAATACAAAGAGATTTGTGAGAAAAAGGAAGAGGAGTTCCTTGAGAGGGATATTATTGAGATTGAAAATGAGGTAACGGGGGAGATGATGAAGAAATTTGATAAAATAACCCTGGAAGAAGGTAGAGCAATGGTTCATACTATAGGAGTGTTGATTCTCCGTGAATGGGATATTGTTGATGCAATAGTTTTTGACATAGTTCAGAAAAGTAAGATTACATTCCACTCTACTGTAGAACAAGCACAACAAGTTGCTAGGGGTGTGGCTTTTTTTGATGATCATGTAGCTTTGGTTATGTGGTCCCTTAAGAGGGAAGGAAATAAAGATAAAAAGGAGGCATTCTCCTCAAAATATTTAGGTAATCTTCTGGTACACAAAGTTGGTGAGACTTCACTGATCTCAAAAACTTCTCTTCTCTCCTCTGACTGTGCCAAAACTATTAGGATTAGGTAATACTAAGAGGGGGGGTGAATCAATATTATAGAACTTTGATTTTAACTTCAAATAATTATAAACAATCCAAAGTAATGTAGAAATGAAAAGAATAGATAAGCATAACACATTGCTCATGACACCATGATTTTTCTCAAGGAAACCTTGGTTTAAAGGGAAAACCCCGATGGGGATGGTACCCACAAATATGTACTAAAATATAATGTCCCTGTTAGGAGTCCTAGCCCTATTAGGAGTTGATTATTACATAGTACATTTCCTTGTTAGAGGATTACAAAAACCCTATTAGGGGCATACAAAACACCTGGTTAAAGGTGGTGAGCACACTTCTCTTACAATCAAAACTATCCCAAAATAGTTTTCAAAAGGGAAACAATACAAGTACTTATCTTGCTTAGATAGTTCCAGTTGTAGCTCGGCCTCTTACTAATCTCGCATCTGACTTATGCTATTCTATTCGCAAGCTTGTCATATCAATATCATCCATATCTTTTCTTTCACAAGAGCAATCTATATTTATACAAAATTAGCCTTCCAGTCGGCTCCACAATTGTCATACAAAACATAATGGAAACGTGTGCAAATGATATATATGGATTCGGTACTCCTATATCACCAAAGAGTTGGTATTATACTTTATTTACAATTCTTAGCATGTTAGCATATCCATTATGCTTTCCTTAATCTTCATAACTATTTATGTACCCTGATATATTATTTTACTGTCTTCGCACACCTTTCGAACACTGTATCTTGCACACCAACTATCCAAAAATCATGCGATCTTAACTAAGGCATGTACATATCCCAAAATACCTCCATTTAACTTCCCAAGCCATAATACCTTGTATGTCTTCATTTCTAGCCCAAACTATGGCACTATACCCTATTTTCCTGATTCTGGACTTAGTCATTTTCATGACTATGAATCTAGTGGCAATCTCCACAACATGCAATCATACTATCATAAGTGTTGCCATAAATGACAACCCTTAGAAGATTTCCAATACTCCAAAACATCACATACCAACAAAAACCACACCAAATGCTTCACTAGATCTTCTTACTTTGCATCATACATCAATCACTGTTTCAATCTGCCTATGAACCAGCTTTCCAATGGTATTTCATTTTCCAAAAAATGATACTGTATGCCTGAGATATGCCCAAAAAACACCCACCTACCTGAAATTGCACTCAAACCATGCAAAAGGAAAAAAAAAATTTCTAACTGCTAGGTAATCATGAGTTTAACTATGACTACTGGCGGTCAAACCTGGCAGTCAAGCTAGTGGTGACCACTAGCGGTCATCGCAGTGGGGCTGCTGGCAGTTCCCGCTCGCGGAGCCGTCAATGGTTCCCACTTGTGGAGCCACCTGCAGTGGCACCTAGGTGGCTGTGCGGTGGCACCTGATGGCTCTGCAGTGATTTTTTTTGTAAAATATGTACTTTCACATTGGGATGTGTGCTAGGGTGTACAACATGGTATCTAAAAAAATTGCTTCCAAGGCCAACTTGTCCAAAATTGACAAGTTTAATATGGATTTTGGGTATCTCAGACCTTTCAGATGCAACCATGAGGTTTGTTTGAAGCCAAGATGACCAAAAAAATAAGTCCCCCCAGATCTGACAAGAAACCCTCTAAAATAGCAGATCTGACGAACATGGCCAAATCTCTCAGAAAGAGGACAGGGGCAAGTAGATCTAAAGCTATGATACCATATTGGAGTTGATGGAAAACAACCCATAGCTCCCAAGAACACCTACATGCAAACACTTGCCACAGAAAGAGAGAGAAGCAAATAGCTATGGAGACCTGAACGTATGGATCTACGAGAGATGAGAAATCCTTGATGTGCAAAAATAAAAGTTGCAATCAATAATGAAATGTCAGAAAAGGTTACAAAGTGTTATGAGATCAATCCTTATAAAAGGAGATTAGAAAAACTAAAAAGGTAAAACCCTAGGTTGCATAATAATAATTAATAAAGCAATTAATTATTATATGCCTAAAGTTTAGCTTTAGTCGAAAGAGGTAATAAGTGACTTAATAATTAAATCAATATAATTTAATTAATAAGTAAACACTTTATTACTCTAACAATTCATTCTCAGGAAGAGCTAACAAAAGTGCTTCTTTGGCAAGTATATTACACATGAATAGATCTTTTTCTTTCTTAGTTCAATCTTCAATTTTATCTTCTTCAATGATTATCTTGTCATTCTTTGTAATCAACCAATATCTCAATCCTAAACATAATAGATGTCTCTTCATCTTTTCTTTCCAGCTGTCATAGTTAACTCCATCAAATTTAGGACTTTCTTTTCTGAAATGACTTTCCATGGATCTCCTTAATCTGTTAAACTTTTCCTTCAAGGATCTGTCGCTTTGATACCAATTATTAGAAAGTAAAGTCTACCAAGATAACTAAGAGGGGGGGGGTTGAATCAATTATCAGATAAAAATAACTTTTATTAACCTTATTAAATATGAAACATGTAATCAACATAAACAACAACCACAGAAAGATAATCATACACAATGACACTAGATATGTTAACTAGGGAACCTCTTGATCAGAGAGTAAACCCTGGTGGGGATGGTACCCACAAAATATGTACTAATATGAAAATTCCTTGTGAGAGGATAGACTCTATAAGGAGTCCTATGAAATACATTCAGTACATATCAGTCCCTATTAGGAGATTTTAAATCCCTGTGAGAAGATTCTAACCTTGTTAGGAGTTAAGGAAGGTAGAAGGACCCACTGTCCAAACAGCTTCAAGGGAAAGATCATTGAACACACTATCCAACTGATCTCTATATTATCTGAATAGAATAATGCCAATAATTACTAATCTCAACAACTTCTCTTCTCTCCTCTGATTGTGCCAAAATTGTACCAAATGCTTCACCAGATCTCACTACTAGATCTTCTCACTTCACATCATACATCAATCACTGTTTCAATCTGCCTATGAACCAGCTTTCCAATGGTATTTCATTTTCCAAAAAATGATACAGTATGCCCGAGATATGCCCAAAAAAAGTCTGCCTACCTGAAAGTGCACTCAAACCATGCAAAAGGCAAAAACCAAATTGCTAACTGCTGGGTAACCATGAGTTTAATTGTGACTGTCAGCAGTCAAACCTGGTAGTCATGCCGGCAGTGACCACTAGCGGTCACCACAGTGGAGCCGCTAGTAGTTCCCACTCATGGGGCCGTTAGTGGTTCCCATTGGTGGAGCCACTTGTGGTGGCACTCGGTGGCTCTACGGTGAATTTTTTTTGTAAAATTTGTACTTCTGCATCGGGATGCATGCCAGGCCATATGGCCTGGTATGTAAAAAAATTTGCTTCCAAGGCCAACTTGTCCAAAATTGACAAGTTTAATATGGATTTTGGCTATCTCAAACCTTCTAGACACAACCATGAGGTCTGTTTGAAGCCAAGATGACTAGAAAAATAGTTCCCCCCAAATCTGACACGAAACCCCTGAAATAGCAGATCTGACAAACATGGCCAAATCTCTCAGAAAGAGGATAGGGGAAAGTAGATCTGAAGCTCTAATACCATATTGGAGTTGATGAAAAACAACCCATAACTCCTAAGAACACCTGCATGCAAACACTTGTCACAGAAAGAGAGAGAAGCAAACTGCTATGGAGACCTAAATGTATGGATCTACGAGAGGTGAGAAATCCTTGATGTGCAAAAACAAAAGTTGCAATCAATAATGAAATGTCAGAAAAGGTTACAAAGTGTTATGAGATCAATCCTTATAAAAGGAGATCAAAAAACCTAAAAAGGTAAAACCCTAGGTTGCAAAATAATAATTAATAAAGCAATTAATTATTATATGCCTAAAGTTTGGCTTAAGTCAAAAGAGGTAATAAGTGACTTAATAATTAAATCAATATAATTTAATTAATAAGTAAACACTTTATTACTCTAACAATTCATTCTCAGGAAGAGTTGACAAAAGTGCTTCTCTGGCAAGTATATTACACATGAATAGATCTCTTTCTTTCTTAGTTCAATCTTCAATTTTATCTTCTTCAATTATTATCATGTCATTCTTTGTAATCAACCAATATCTTGATCCTAAACATAACAGATGTGTCTTCATCTTTTCTTTCCAGCTGTCATAGTTAACTCCATCAAACTTAGGACTTTCTTTTCTGAAATGAATTGCCATGGATCTCCTTAAGCTGTTAGATTTTTCCATCAAGGATATGTCACTCTAATACCAATTGTTAGAAAGTAAAGTCTACCAAGATAACTGAGGGGGGGGTGAACCAATTATCAGATAAAAATAACTTTTATTAACCTTATTAAATATGAAACATGTAATCAACATAAACAACAACCATAGAAAGATAATCATACACAATGACACTAGATATGTTAACTAGGGAGCCTCTTGATCAGAGAGTAAACCTTGGTGGGGATGGTACCCACAAAATATGTACTAATATGAAAATTCCTTGTGAGAGGATGGACTTTGTAAGGAGTCTTATGAAATACATTCAGTACATATCAGTCCCTGTTAGGAGACTTTAAATCTATGTGAGAAGATTCTAACCCTATTAGGAGTTAAGGAAGGCAGAAGGACCCACTGTCCAAATAGCTTCAAGGGAAAGATCACTGAACACACTGTCCAACTGATCTTTGTATTATCTGAATAGAGTAATGCCAATAATTACTGATCTCAATAACTTCTCTTCTCTCCTCTAACTGTGCCAAAACTACACCAAATTCTTCACCAGATCTTCTCACTTCGCATCATACATCAATCACTGTTTCACCTTCACATCATATATTTCTCATATCATTCACACATACAATTAAGGAAAACAATCCTTCCTTTATACCATGCACAATATTTCATAATTGAGTCGGCCAATTAGGCTTAACCAATTACAAGATATAAAATATTACACGTTACATAATATTTCCATAATCACATAAAACTATCGGTGCACAAACTTAATAAATCTTCACACGTGCAACCTATGACTATGCTGACTCATCCAAGTCACCTCTGCAATGTCTTCAACTTCTTTATAACTTTTCATGACCAGATTCTATCCCTATTAGGAGATATAATCTGATTATTATAAACTGCTTCTCAAGAACACTGCCAAAATATAGTTTCCACTAGATTACTCATAACTGACACAAATACTTGAATTTTCATACGTGCTCTTAACCATGATATCATGACACCATAAGGAACATGTCCTCAACTCCGCATAACCTTATCTAAAATTCTCCATGTGCGCTAATTCAAACTATGTCTTCTACTCTGCTAATCTCTAGTATAATCAGTGTGTTGACATTAATGACAAACATAGTCATGAATGCAACATGCAATTGCTCCAAAACTACTAGAATACTCCCCATGGGACATATTCAACATTCATGCTAACAAATTTAATATTTCATTTTTCATATATGAATGCATAAAACCAACAGATTTCATAACACACATACACTTGCAAAATGGAGCAAGCCAATATTTAAAATTGATTGAAACAACCTACAGACTAATTTCAATCAGAGAAATAAACTCAAGCTCATATATTTGATATATATTTCTCTTTATTTTTAAACACAAATAAAAATGACCTCCAGATCATTTTACCCCTACGCCATAATAATGCTTGAAACTAAAAATATATTTTTCCCCCATTCCTCTGTTACAATCAAAAAATCTCTTCTCTCCTATAGCACACAAAATTTCTAGAAAAGAAGCACCCCATGTTCCTTGGCAAGAATTCCCTTTAATATGCTATTTTGGAAATCCCTTTCTCTGCAGTAACTTTTCATTTTTAATCATATGTGATTCTTGAAAACATTATTAATTAATATCTATTTATATTTCTATCTTTTCATGCCTATGGGTTTCCCCTTTTAGATATTTTTTCATTATAACGTTATTTATAAACATTTTCTCATTAAGATAACACAAATGCAATTTTATAATAATAGAATGGAGTGTCAATCTTAAACTAACTGATGAACAATATCGATAAAGTGTGCTCTATTTCACTGGATTGTCATATGTTTTGTCATAATCCTCTATGCATCTTCCATGCCATATGTAATCGATGCTTTTCATGGAGGTCTTGATCTCTAAGAATCTTTACAGCTACATTTGTTCCATGTCAATCAACACGGTGGAATATTCCAAAAGATCTTGTGCCGATAGGTTCCTTCAAAACTAGGCCATCACTTTCCAAAGATATTTGAAAGTTTGTTTTTGTCTATAATTTACCTCTATTTGCCTTGTATTTCCAATCTTTTTGAAGTAAATAGAGAGTTACCGAAAGTAGCCTCTCTAAAATATGGGATAGCCTAAACCTTAGTTGATCAAGAAAGGGCTCAAATGTGTCTCAAGCTTTTTCTATAACAATTATACAAGCAATTCTAAAATAATGTGTTTCATCAAAAACTTTGGCATATATCTCATCTAGAGCATGCCATTGATGATACTCTATTTGATAAGGGTGACATTCTCCACCTCCACCTACAAGCATTGTAGGTTGCTCCATGTCCTTTTCTCGAGTGAAATGTATAACAAAATCATACTGTCACTACCCAATTTTTAAGTCATCATTTAAAGAATGTAATTTTCACATTTGTTGGTTACATTTTTTATGAAGGGTCCTCCCCTTAATACCACAAACACATAATAGAAACATAGAAACAACAATAGAGAGTCAAGTGAAAGAATGACAAGTGGGAGTGGTGGAAGCAGAGTAGGTAGGAACAAAGATTCTAGGGTTTTTGGTTTGCAGGAGCAGGAGGGATAATCCGAAGATGATGAAGATGATGAGGAGAGGCAGGCATTCTTGGTGGGGGGCTGTCGCTTTTGCATTGAGGGCCCTCTCCCTTCTTTTCCCAAGCCTTTCATGTTTAGGGTTTGGGTAGTCTACATTGGTAAAGGATTGAAGGGGGCTCTCTTCCCCTTTACTTTAGTATGGAGAAGGCCTTTTCTTCCTCAGGAGGCTAGGGATGGTGGACAACTGTTGTGGTCCCTCTGCTACGATCCTTTTGTGCTAGTTTTTTCCTTGGACTCTCATGTGTGGGGTTCTATCTGGGTTTCATTTCTCTTGTCTCTTGTGAGGGAGAGTGGTGGTGGTTCTTCTGATGTGGCTCCGAGAGGGATCCTTATTGAGGTGGGGTTCCACACTAGAGATCTTTGGTAGTCGAAGGATGTTCCCCTTCTTTACTCATCTATCCTGCTTTCTATTAAGGTGGAAGCTTCTTTTGAGGTGAAGGTTTCTTTCCCTCTTAAAACCTCTTTCCTGCTTCCTATAGAGGTGGAAGTTCCTTCTGAGGTAGAGGCTCAACCTATTGAAGTGGCTTGTTGCTCGATGGAAGAGGTGGGTTGGAGTACAATTGGTGAGCTTGGCCTTTGTTGGAGGGTTCTGCTTCTACCAAAGATCTTTGATGGTTTTTTATTTTTCCTAGCAGGTTGTGATTTGGTGGTTTGGGGAGTCTTCCTCATTCCCATCTCCTTGTTAAAGGTTGGGGGAGCCTTTCAAAACTCTAACATGCTCGGCCTTTGCTGGAGAGTTCTATTTTTGCTAGAGATCTTTGACAGTCTTTTCTTTTTCCTGGCAGATTATGATTTGGTGGTTTGGGGAGTCATCCTCATTCCCATATCCTTGTTAAAGGTTGGGGGAACCTTTCAAAACCCTACTATTATGGTGCAGTTGAAGCTTCTCTTGCTCAAATTTTTAAGTTGTTTTTTCTTTGGTTTGGTTCTGATAGGGTGGATTGGTCTGTCTACCAGCTCTATTGGTTGTATGGGGAATCCTCTCTATTCCCATCATGGTTTTGGGTCCCAAGTTAAAACCTAATCTAGTTATGGGAGCCATCAAAACCCTTATGTTCAGTTTAGGGAGCCTGAAAACCCTAGATATTTGATGATGTTGCAAAGCTTTGGCTTTACACAATTGGCTTCAGCAGCTTGAGCCTTTCTCTATTTCTTTCTTTTGGCTATAGTTGTACTGTTGGTTTTTTGTTGTTGGTAGTTCTACTAGCTATATGTGTTGGAGGGGTGTTGTAAGGTTTATTCTTTTCCCCATCTGTTTCACTTAGATCTAAGCTTATTCGTCCAATCCTCAAGCATTCAGTTATAATTCACTCCAAAAACTGAATGTACATGGTTTCGGGGCCCATTCAAAACCTATTTTTACCTTAATAAAAAACATAGAAATAACAATAATTTACAAGAATATAAAATGGACTTCTTATTATCTCCACAAGTGTGGAATTACAAATTTTAGAATTACAATCTGCAAAGCCACATGGGCATTTACTGTTAGGAATGGTCCCAAGAGATAACTAAGAGGGGGGAGGGGTGAATCAGTTATCTACAAGTTTCAATTCTTTATCCAATTAAGTATACTTAAACATAAAGCATAAACAAAATGAATGAGCACTTGAACACAACACAATATTTTGGTTACAAGGAAACCCAAATAGGTAAAAACCCCGATGGGAATTGACACCCACTAATATTTTGCACTAGTGTATTATGATCCTTGTTAGAAGATCCTTAACCCTAGTAGGAGTTGCTTTACAATATATTTAGTACAGTAGACCTGGTCAAGGGTTGGACCCTGTTAGGAGTCTTTTACAATAGTCCCTGTTAGGGGAGAGGACACATTTTTCGAGAGCACACTGCTCAAAGGGGTGAATACTACAACCTTCTGAATGATAGATATACACTATATCTAGATCTTGGTGAACTGCGCTTAGACTTGTTGTCTAGATTAGTTCTAATGTATAGCACAAACACTTTACTTGGTCACATAGATCTTCTTCTGATGGCTCAACACTTCACACACTCTACTGTGCTCTTCTTAATCAACTATGAACCACACTTAAGAAATCACAAATGACTACCTATAAATATCTTTCCTCTAAATGATATAATCAAGTTAGCATGTTAGAACCACTTTGAAATCATATTAGAGAAACCATAACAAATTCTAATAACAATTCAGTCAGCTCTACTAAGCACGCAACACATTCTGGGACATGTCCAATAAGATAATTGTAGATGCACGCTATACACTGTCGGCTCTACCAAAACAACTAGATCTTTCTTCTCAAGCTGAATTACTTCATGCTCTCTTAACCAAACATCACTAACTTTTTTCTAAGCTTAAATCCAAGGGTGCATATCAAAATGATAGGTGCAACTCTAGAACCAATATAATCTTTGTCGACTTGTCTGAACAAACATAAAACACTGCTACTGGTGAATAGTGACTGCATAACTTCACTTCTACTAATCATTAGACTCTGTGTCCATGAATGTAACATCACTAATATGTCTTCAACATATATCCAAGCATGCAAGGCTCCATGATAACTATATGGACGACCATACATAGAACATTGCTTGTTACTCTGTAAAGAACACTACTCACACAAGCTGTTGTATAACTGTCTGTACTAACAGTTAACCTCTACACCCATGATATCATGTTGATATTATATCCATGCTACATATACTAAAATCTTACTACATACGACCTCCATGCATGCTACTTTCATATGTTGTCATCAATGACAAACATACAGTTAGTAATGGCCTGTTAGCAAATCTCTAACAATCTCCCCCTTTGGCATTGATGGCAACATATGGAATGAAAAACTTCACCAATCCAAATGAACATTTCTTTTATAACATTCTCCATTTCCTCTTCAAAACTCCACCAAAGATGATTCCTCCATCTGCTGCAATATTTCTCAACATTCTTCATTTCCTCAACTGAACTGTTGTCATAATTGAATACTTCTCCCCCTTAGTATATTACTCCTCCTTTTTACTTCTATTTTTCATGACTATATATTACTCCCCTTTTGACATTAATGGAAAAGGGTGCCAATTATTTTAAGCTCTGATACTACTCTAGAAGTAGAGTAATCAACCATCCATTAGTCCTTGAGGACTGATGCTTTTCCTCCTTTCATCTAAGCAGAATCAGGGAAGGGAATTACTCCCAACTTCTCCCTAAGATACTCAAAGGTATCATTTGGTAAGGGCTTTGTGAATATGTCTTCCAACTGATCTTTAGTACTCACATAGTCCAACTTGACTTCTTTTTCTGCCACTTTCTCTCTTAGGAAGTGATACTTGATCTCAATGTGCATTGTCTTTGCATGCAACACAAGGTTCTTTGACATATTTATAGTGCTATTGTTATCACAGTGAATAACAATAGGATAATCAATCTGAATTCCAAAAATTTTTATCATCTTCTTGATCCAAACAATTGTAGAACAATTTAAGGCTGTTGTTGTATGCACCTTAAAATGGTCGCCTAGACTTTGGGCCCCCATTCATCAATTTATCATTTCCTGAATCAACGCTTTGCAATATATTTAATTCAAATCAATTTTCTTGATCAAATCATAATTAATTCAATTATTTGAATATTTCCTAAGGTTTGATCATTTTATCCTAAGTTTTATTTAATTAAGAGAACATGCTCCCTTTTAATTAAATAAAAAAATCTTTTAATTAAATAATAAAATCACTTTATCCTGAGCCACATCTAATTAAAAGAAAAAATCTCTTTTCAATAAAGAAAAAATCTTTTAATTAAATAATAAAGACCACTTTGCTAAAAATAATAAATAAATAATAAAATAAAATAAAAATAAAAAGACTTTTTGTCTACACATTGAATGCACACTTTCCAAGATGAGTGGAATCTCCTTTTGCCTCTTAATCTCTTCCACACATATTTTTGCCTCTTAACCATGTCTATTGATTTTGCCTCTTGAGAATCTTGAGCACATGGATCAACCAAGATTTAATCTCCACCATTGCTCATTTATTTTTGCCTCTTAATCTTGACTGTCCATTCATTTTTAAAATCCTTTATAAGGAGCCCTCTTCTTCTGATTTATGCATGGAGATTTTAGAGATCTAGATTTTATGTTATTGTTATGTAGGTTTGGAGAGCGATATTGGAGAAGATTCTTGAGCACTTGAGCTTGGACATTGCAACTTCTCTTTTCTTGTCTTCTTCTCTCATGCCTCCATGGCAATCCATTTAGATTAATCTTGCACTTGCATATTAGATTAGATTCATATTGCATTTCATAGAATAAACTTGCATAAGCATTTCCTTTCATAGATTAGTTTTCTTTCATGCATTGTTATCATATAAAATAGATTTCATTTTCATTCGCATGCATATTTGATGATCATGGAGACTAGCATTCTTGCATTTTCTCTTTAAATCTCTCATTTTATGGTGTACTTGCATGGGCACAAACTAGGTCTAATCTAAAGGCCTTCATTACAAACCCTTGCACTCCATGAATAGAGAGCTATGAGTCGTCATTTGAGACCTCATTCTTGAGAAATCTTAGATTTAATGACTCATAGAAGTGTGACAATATTTTAACACACATTTTTGGTGCCCACCATGGGGCAACCCACCTTTACATGCTTGTTTTGGTTATTTTTGGAGCTAACCCCCTTGTGCAGATTTGTTGGAGACTAAAACCCTAAATTTTCAAAGATTTAATCATATCTCCCAAACGACTTAGAGTTTTGGTCTAAAAATTTTTTCATAGGTTGGAAACATATCAAAGAAGCTTCAGTAAAAAATTTAGAATTTTCCAAGGTATTATGGATTTTTTATAATTTTTTTTTTATTTTTCATAAAAAAATAATTTTTGGCACAAATCAGCATATTTTTCAAAAATGTTTACATTTTTAAAAAGATATTTAAATTCCCTAGGGGGTCCATTTTTTGTGTTTTAAATTTTGATGCAATATCATAGCTCAAATAGTCGATTTACAAAAACTTATCTATTTTGGTAAAATGGGTCTCTAGGGCACAAATGAAGAGAATTTTCTAAAAAATTTACATTTTTGGAAAGCTCTCTATTTTTTACTAGGGGTCTATGTTTTGCATTTTTATTTTTGTGGCCAAAATCATATCAAAAAAATTAGATCTTGTTGACTAGGTCAAATGCAAAAAAACAAAATTTTGTGATGAGTATGCACTTATTTTTCATGGTTCAATGCATGATATGAGTTGTCATTTGGATTATTTGCTGGCTATTATTGCTCCTAACAATTGATTTTCAGATATAACCCTAGGTTTTGCATAAGTTGGATATACATTGCATATCTTATTTGCTTATTTTCTTGTTGGAGAGTTTGTGGCTTGCTTGCACAAAAAAGCTCAACAAAAATCTACTAAGCACGTTGCTTTGGACTTGAGGTATTTTGTTACAATCTCTATAATATTTGGATTTTGGGAATAAAATGAATCTCTCATGTGTCTAGCTTGAGTTTTTATTGCTTTCATAGATCACACTTCAATTTTGGGCTCTAAAAAGAACATAGATTCACTTTCTTGCATATATGTTTCACATAGTAATTAGGCCTTATAAACACTATTTGTGGCATTCTTGAGAGAGTGGGTTTCTTGCGAAGCTCTTCTTGATGATAGAACCCCTTGTAGGTAGGTAGGATATTGTTACTATCTCACGGTCTTACTTGGTTTAGTCCTCAACATTGATCTATATGTTCTCTCTTGGACCCACTTAGAGAGCTCGGTAGACATTGTTGTTGACATACGAACCTTGGTGAGGTGGTTTCAATCTTAGCGTGTCAATGAATTTTCTTGCTATGTTTGGGTGAAGTGAAGAGGCTAGAGGATTATGCTCTACTCTCTTTTTGGGTAGTATCAAAAACTCAAATCCTTGAATCTGAACTAAGTCCCCATGTGGTCCTTTTTGTGAATCACCTTTTTAGAGAGGGTTAACCGTAGTGGACACTCCCTTTATTGGGTAAACCGTGTGGATGAAACTTCAAGTGACCATAGCCATTTTCACCATGGTAGCAAAAAACTTTATATAAATGTCCGTGTGGAAGAAATCTCCACGGGTGTAGTTTCTTGTTGGGCTATCAGATCTCCTCAGCATCTCCAATTGATTAAATTTTCAGAATGTGTCAAAACCTTGGTGCTCCTAGATTGGAGTTTTCCCTCTTGAGATTGCAAAAGTTGCAGAGTCAAACCATTACTAAGAACCATAGTGCAACCAAATTTTTATTTTCTAGGACTATGTGCGTGATTGGAAAAATATTTTGAGAACATACACAAATAGAATCTTTAGAGAGTAGACTACTACGTCACTATTATGGTTCATGCACAAGGTTGCTTTTTCCCTTGCTCATTGTTTGAATACAATTGTTTGCTTGAACTCCTTGGTTGTTGTTTTACACGCTTGATCAATGATAAAAATTGGTTGATGTGTTTACTTGATCTTTTTAAATAAACAAATCTGAGTTCCCGAGTGATAAAAACTTCAAAGATCTCTCCAAATGTGGTATGACATGTTGCTCAACATCCAAATGAACTTAAATGGTATCAAGTTGCACAAAATCACTCTTGGTCTTCTTTCTTCCACATCTCCCATGTCTTCCTAATCTCCCATTTCCATCCTTTCTCTTCTTCCTTCACGCTTCTTCCTCTTCTTCCTAAACTCTTCATGTCTTCTTGATTCTTTTCCTCTTATTATCTAGTCTACCTTCTTCTATTCATCTCTTCTGTCACTTCCATGCTTGATTCCTCCTTTTCCAGAACCATGAATTTCAACTATCTTGTTATGGAACCTCTCTTGAAAATAGATGATCTCGAACTCATTGCTCAATTCGAAGAGTTTTATTCCTCCAATAGTCCTTCTAGACATGGCACAGGTGATAAACTTAAGACAAAAATAAAAGAAAAGTTGAATGAATCAGATGCCTTTGCTAGGATCATAGACATGATCCTGTCATGACCTCCTTCTTCCAAACATTTTTTATCTTCTAAGTCTTCTCATCCTTCCTCATCTTCCAAGTCTTACCATGACTCTTCTAGACATTATTCATATTCCTCATTATCCAAGTCTTCTTCCTCTACTAGGTCTTCATTTTCCTCTTCTTCACGATCTTGTTCCTCTTCTACTTCTCCCAAGAGTCTTACTTCTCTTCTCAAGACATACCATGATGAGAAATATGATAGCCCTTGTGATACCTCTTCCATGAAGAGTGATATACCCATCTTTGATGACTATGATGATGGAAAATGTAGTGATACCTATGACACCTCTATTCCTAAGAGTCCTCCTAGTTGTGTGCTCATTCTTACTGTAAATGGGTTGTCACATTGGATAAATCATGATGGTGATCCATATGATTCTGATTTTGAAAGAGACTTTGATGATTTTTGTGAACAATACCTAGATGATACATATACTTCTATTGAGGAAGAGAAAGCTTTCCACGCTGTTTATAAACATAAATACTATAAGAATCTCTCATCTAAGAACTCTCATGCTAAAAATAAAAATTACACTCTCGAGCAAGATTATGTTAATGGTGGACCTTTGTCTTGTGATGGTTCTCTTCCATCCCCTACTTCATCCAATACCCATACATTTCCTAAAGCTTTCGAGTCTTTCAAATATTTCACAAATCCTTCATCCAACAAAGGTCCTAATACTTTTCATGCGGTTCCCTATAGTTATCCTCAAGGGCTAACTCTTATTAAAAACTCAAGCTAACCTTCACTTGGCTACAAATACTTTCAATAATGCTAAACCTAAAAATCCTAAGCCTTTATACACTATAATGCCTACTTCAACTAGTCCTTCACCATCTCTTCCAAAGTCTTCCATACAATCCCAACATGTTTCCTTGTCCTTAGGAGTGGCTCCATGTCAAGAGGACTCTAAAAATGATAAAGAAAATAACATAAAGAAAGATCAAGATCAAGAACCCTCCATGTCATCCAATCCTTTTCATGATGTCTCTTATCCATTTCATGGTTCTTTTGATCCTCTACGCCTTTTCTCATTCATTCCACCATGTCTTAAGTCTTCTCCTAAGCAAGATCAAGCTACTACTTACACCGTTGAGCTTATTGATAATCAAAATAAACTTACTACACTTGCACTTTCCAAAGATGATACTTCCATTAAGGTTATTAAAAATAGTGTTGTTACTTCCAATGTTAAGCCTATTAAAAATCAAGAGAAAAATTATATGCTTATGCTATCCAAAGCTTCTTGTCAAGATCAAAGTCTTCCATCTTCTTATTCTACCACTCCATGTTCGCTTCCACTTTCTACTCTTCCTAAGTCTTTTCAAGCTCTGAACAATCCTATCAAATAAGTTTCTCCTATTCAAGATGTTCATGATCCTATTGCAAATCCTGATGCTCACTCTAAAGATGCAGATGTCCTTGGTTGTCATATAAATGTTGATGAACTTATTGATTATCCTTTTGTATCTTCCACGTCCATCCTTGGACCTCCTCCACCAATACTAAGGGCTTCACATCTTCCTTCCATCTTGGGCCCTTATGTCCCTTCACTTTCCCCTCTTAACTCTCTTAATTCATCATCCATCTTGGGTCCTTACATCCCTCCATCTCTTATCTTTCCTCAAGATCAACATAGATGCATACCCGTGAATCCTTTTCATCCACCCACCCATCTAAACCATTCATATCCTCCTTCTTCCACAAGTCCCAAGTCTTTTGGAAGTAACTTGAATGTTCAATACAAGAAAAAGAAGCAATAAAATAATCCATCAAAAAAATAAGATCACCATGTCTCCTCTAATCGACATGGAGGGATAAAGTCAAAAGAGATATCTAAGAAAAAAACTACAAGACAAGTATGGGTTCCAAAATCTAGCATTGAAGATATTCTCTATAAATCATCAAAAAGAAATGAAAATCCTATGACTATATGGATTCCAAAGTCTCTTTTGAAAGAGTATGATGTTGATAAACAAGTGAAGTTGACATTCAAGCTTCAAAAGGCTTCCACTTCATCTTCTTCCAAAAATATTCTTCCATTCCATGCACCTAAACCACAACCTCTGCTATCCATTCACCATATTCCTTCATGTATTCCTTCATTTACGTTTCCTCCATCCTCTCACCACCCTTCAAGGTGTATGTTGATGTTGATCTTTCTTTCCTTTCCATCTACTCTTTCACAATCCTTTCATTCATTATCCTTCTACCTTCTATCTTTTTTCCTCATTTGCCTATTCCTCCTATCTTCCCACCCCACTCGCTTTACATAAAAATTTATCCTTTTTTTCTCTCTTCCATCTTCCTTTCCCTATTAGCATCTTTGAACATATTATTTTGAATCCTTGGCATATTATAGTTTATCCTTTCAAGGAGAATTGTCTAAAAAGCTTGTCCTCTTCCAAAAAAAATTCAAAAAGAAAAAAAAATAAAAAAATTGAAAATGTGCCTTGGTAGAAACCTAGAAACGGGCACCTTGGTAGCAAAAGTAAAGAGAAATAAATTTTTCCTATGGTGAAAACCACTCCTTTGTGGTGCCTTGGATAAGTACTATGATAAAAACTTGGCAATTAGGCATCAAAAGTAGTTCTTCTACATATTTCATCCATTACGTCTTCTCTCTTTGATCTTGACAATGTTGACCTATATACGAACATTTGGCTATTTTGTGAGCTATCTTACAATGATCTTGCTTTCATTCTATTCATGTTTAGCCTTCATATTTATTTTCCTCCATTCATTCTAGCCTTTTGCTATCTTTTTCCCCTTTGGTCTTGATCTAATAAAAAAGAGTAAAACACGAAGCTATAAAGCCTCTCGACATGTCTACTCCTTTGAACTACATCCTTTCCTTCTTTTGCATTACACCTTTGTGACTTATCCTATGTTGGCCTTTCATTTCTTGGCCAAATGTGCTTTACATGACAATTTTTCCCTAGCTTGGGTACTCTTGAGGAGTTTTCCCTTGAAGATTTCTTCCCTTCAATCTCCTTCATTCTCTTGTCTTCCATCTCTTCCACCATCTTGCTAATCCCTCTTGTTCTCCACCTTGCTAGACATTGGGACTACACGATGTGATCTTGCTTGAGAGTTTGATGCCCATTTTGTCTGGGAGCATCCTTTGTACATACTTATTGATCCTGAAAAAATCCAAAAAAATAATATATTGTTAAAAATTCTAAAAATCAGAAAATGTCCTGAAAAAATGATCCTCTTAGTGAAAACCTAGCAATAAGCGCTTTGATGTATCTCAAAAAAATAATATATTCCAAAAATACAAAAAAATTAAAAAATTAAAAAATTAAAAAAAAAATAGAAAAAGTGCTTTGGTGAAAACCTGGATAGGCGCCTTGGTAGAAAAAATACAAAAAAAATTATAAAAAGTCCTGAAAAAAAAGAGAAAAAATTGCAATAAAATCCAAGTGGTGAAAACCTATAAATGGGTGCTACTTGAGGCTTTTGCACCCTTGTTTCTCAGCACACGTCCTCAATACTTAGCCTTTCTCCATCATGTCTTGTCCTTGTTGCCTTGGTTTGGAATTGGTCTTTGTCTTTGTCTAGGGGGAATAATTGTGTTATCTTTGGTCTCTTCGATGCATTAGTCTTTAGGACACCTCACAAATGGTGTTTTTCAACACCTCCCCAACTATTTTTTCAACACAACCCCTTGCATCGAGTGTTTTTCAACACTTCTTAGTTTGGTCTTACCCAGTTTTGTCATGTGATCTTACCTACTTGCAAGCATTTGATCCTTATCCTTGGAACTCAGTATCATTTAACACACTTAAATTTTTAAACATAACACTTAATGCTTGAGATATGTCATGATATTTTCTTTGTGTGCTGACTGTTATTGATTTTCATTGAGTGTCCTTGTCTAATAAGTTTCTCCGGGATGCATAGCTAGAGGACTTGGGGCATGTGGCATGTTTTTAATTGCTTTCTACTTGTGGGTGTGGTCTTGAAGCTCTTGAGTGTCTCTTTTTGTTCCCTCGAAACACTTGGGAGATTTGAGGCATCATCCTTGAATGTTTTTGCACAATCGTTCTTATGGTCATCCTGGCATCTGTGCCTTGATGCGAGAGTGGTTTTGCTACATTAAATTGGGTAAGCTAACATCGAAGCCATCTTGACCTTTATGTCTTTGATGCTTATGTTAGAATATTTCCACATTCCAATTCGATATAAATTACATTCATATCCTCATAGTCGTGCTTGTGACTAGTGATGATTGTGTGATTTTCCAATGCCCATTAATAATGGCCCAATGATGAAAATAAGTTCCTTAACATTCTCTAATGAATGATGAACACAAAATCCTATGTTACAGTTTCTCTATTGCAAGTACACCTTTGCATTTTCATGTAGCTTGCAGTGTTAGACTTCATGTTAATTTATATTTTTAGGCTGCATTATGAGTTTGAGAGGGTTTTCCTTCATCTTTCTTTTGGACTTTTAATCAACTGTGGTCACATTTTGATCTTCATTTCCTTATCTTCTTTCATGATCTCAATCAAAATTTCCTATCTTAAACAGTTGATTGATTTTGAGGCATTTTCTTTCTTGAGGCACATTCTCTTTCTTCTCTTCATTTCTTTTCACCTCTTCCAAAATTTTATCTTCCTTTCACTTTCACCCCACTTATTTTCTTCTAATTCAACCTTGGGGCATAATCTTTCTTAATGATCTACCTTGGTTTTGTGATCCTTATATCTTTCATCTTACATCAAGAACCTTATCTTTAGTTCAATTTGATCAAATTTATCAATTTATTATTTCTCCTCTATCTCATTTCGATTTTGATCATGAGGGGGCAGTACCTATCAAACTTTAATTCTTGATTCAGCTTTATCAAACCTATCAATTAAACCTTGCTTGAGACTTGAAAATTACCTATTTACAAGGGTGTTGGCCTTGTCTTTTTCAATCATCTTATCTTTGTCCTAATGTGTTCACGTCTGTCGATCACACGTCTAGGTTGTTTTGTGATCCTAAATCGATCTCACACTTCAACTTCATTCTTTGACTACATGTGTTCCCATGAAGATCGAACATTAGTCAAAGAGGGGCAAATGTATGCACCCTAAAATGGTCACCTAGACTTTGGGCCCCCATTCATCAATTTATCATTTTCTAAATCAATGTTTTGTAATATTTTTAATTCAAACCAATTTCTTTGATCAAATCATAATTAATTCAATTATTTCAATATTTCCTAAGCTTTATTTAATTAAGAGAACATGCTCTTTTTTAATTAAGTAAAAAAATCTTTTAATTAAATAATAAAATCACTTTATCCTAAGCCACATTTAATTAAAAGAAAAAATCTCTTTTCAATAAATAAATTTTTTTTTAATTAAATAATGGAGACCACTTTGCTAAAAAATAATAAATAAATAATAAAATAAAATAAAAATAAAAAGGCTTTTTGTCTACACATTGAATGCACACTTTTCAAGATGAGTGGAATCTCCTTTTGCCTCTTAATCTTGACCGTCTATTCATTTCTAAAGTCCTTTATAAGGAGCCCTCTCCTTCTCATTTATGCATGGAGATTTTAGAGATCTAGATTTTATGTTATTGTTATGCAGGTTTGGAGAGCGATTTTGGAGAAGATTCTTGAGCACTTGAGCTTGGACATTGCAAGTTCTCTTTTCCTGTCTTCTTCTCTCATGCCTCCATGAAAATCCATTTAGATTAATCTTGCACTTTCATATTAGATTAGATTCATATTTCCTTTCATAGAATAAACTTGCATAAGCATTTCCTTTCATAGATTAGTTTTCTTTCATGCATTGTTATCATATAGAATAGATTTCATTTTCATTCGCATGCATATTTGATGATCATGGAGACTAGCATTCTTGATTTTTCTCTTTGAATCTCTCATTTTATGGTGTACTTGCATGGGCACAAACTAGGTCTAATATGAGGGACTTCATTGCAAACCCTTGCACTCCATGAATAGAGAGCTATGAGTCACCATTTGAGACCTCATTCTTGAGCAATCTTGGATTTAATGACTCATAGAAGTGTGACAACATTTTAGCACACAGCTGCAACATACTCCGCTTCTGTTGTTGACTGAGAAATACAATTGTGTTTCTTGCTTGTCCAAGTGACAAGTCTATCACCAAGAAACACTGCTCCACCTGATGTACTCTTTTTGTCATCAATGCAACCTGCCCAATCTGCATTAGTGTATACATGAAGCTCAACATTTTTTGAATTAGGATACCATAGACCATAGTCTATAGTGCCTTGCAAATATCTGAATATCTTTTTTACTGCCACGAGGTGACTTTGTTTAGGCTCTTCTGCAAATCTTCCAACTATGCCAACTACATTGGAAATATCAGGTCTAGTCTAAGTAAGATAAATAAGTTTGCCAATCATAGACTTGTACAATGCTATATCTACTACTGGTGATGCATCTTCTTTTGTAAGCTTGCATCCAGTTATCATAGGTGTCCCTACTGGCTTGCAATCATCCATCCTAAATTTATTTAATATTTATTTCACATACTTGTACTGATTAATAAAAATTCATTTTTCTATCTGCTACACATTTAGTCCCAAAAAGTATTTGATAGGACCAATCATACTCATCTCAAACTCATTTTGCATTTCTTTGGCAAATTATGCACTTAGTTTGTCATTACCTCCAAAGATAATGTCATCAACAAATATAGCTACAAGTAGTAGACCTTCAGATGTCTCTCTAATGAATAGATTACAATCTTCTGCACCTTTCTTGAATCCAATCTTAGTTAGATATCCATCAAGTCTTTCATACCAGGCTCTAGGGGCTTGCTTAAGTCCATAGAGGGCCTTATTCAATCTACATACCATATCAAGTTTGTCTGATAAAGTGAATCCTTCTGGCTGCTCAATGTATACTTCTTTCAAATCTCCATTCAAGAATGCTAACTTGACATCCATCAGATAAACTTTGAAGTTTTTTACTGTAGCATAAGCTAGAAACAACTTAATAGCTTCTAATCTTCTCACAGGTGCAAATGTGTCAAAATAATCAATGCCTTCTCTTTGCGCATATCCCTTACATACTAACCTTTCTTTATTTCTTACTACTATACCATCTTCATTCATCTTGTTTCTAAATATCCACTTTGTTCCAATCACATTCTTATCACTAGGTCTTGGGACTAGTTCCCAAGTGTCATTCTTAATAATCTGATCAAGTTCTTCTTTCACATCATCATGTCAATCTAAATCATTACAAGCATCTTCAACATTTAAAGGTTCAATCTGAGATAGTAAACATACCGCTTCACTGTTGGCTGAGTTCTTTGCTTGTGATCTTGTTAGGACTTTGCCGCTCTAATCACCAATGATGTCTTTCTTGGAATGGTTTCTAGATGTAAACTTTGGAACCTTAGGTGATGCTAACTCATCAGCCTTAGGAGTTTCTTCTTCACTTGTCTCAGGGTCATTGAATAACACATCAATACTATCAATCATTTCTTTAATAACTATCTCACTAGAGGAGGGTCTAGGTTCTTCTTCAATCATGGGTGAGTAATCATGATATCTTTCTTGAACCATAAACTTTTCATCAATCTTAACATGAGCACTTTCAATGATCTTTTTCAATCTTAAGTTGAAACATCTATAAGTTTTACTTTTAGTAGAGTAACCAAGAAAAATACCTTCATCACTTCTTGCATCAAACTTGCCTAGTGCTTCATCCCTCTTGATGTAGCACTTGCTTCCAAAGATTCTGAAGTATTTTACTGTGGGAACATTACAAAACCATAGCTCATATGGTGTTTTGTCAGCACCAGGCCTTAATTGAATTCTATTGATGTTGTAGACTGTTGTATTGACTGCATCTCTCCAATAGGTGTGTGCAACTTTTCCTTCAATTATGATGGTGCACGTTGTATCAAGGATGATCATATTCCTTCTCTCTATAATTTCATTCTGTTGAGGGGTTCTAGGTGCACTTAACTGTATCTTTATTCCATGTTTTTCGCAGTATTCATAGAATCCGTTAGAGGTGAATTCTCCTCCTCTATCCGATCTCAAACATTTTATCTTTAGTCCAGATTCATTCTCAACCTTAGCTTTGAATATTTTGAACTTCTCAAATGCTTCTGAGTTATCTTTCAAGAACACAACCCACATCATCCTAGTATAATCATCAACAAAAAAAAATAAAATACCTTTCACCATAGTATGATCTTATTTGAGTTGGACCACATAGGTCTGTATGAATTAGATCCAACTTGTTCTCTACTGAATTGTGCTTGCTACTGAATGAATTTCTCACATGCTTTCCCATCACACATTCCCTGCATATAGTATCAACAAGCTTTGCTATGCTAGGTAGATCTCTTACTGCCTTTACATTGCTTATCTTTACCATGTTATCAAAATTGATATGACATAGTCTTTTATGCCACAACCAACTGTCATCAACTTTAGCAACAAAACAACTTGCTTCTAAATTGAGTTGGAAAATATTACCTTTAGTCTTTGAGCCTGATGCAATCATAACACCATCCTTGTTGTTAATGATGCATTTGTCATCTTTGAACTCCAGTTGATAACCTTTTCCAAGTAACTGTCCAACACTAAGAAGGTTATGTTTCAAACCATCTACATAGAGAACATCATCAGTACTATTCTTTCCATCCAAGCTAATGGCTCCTCTAACAACTATGGGTTTAGGAGTGTTATCTCCAAATCTAACCATGCCACCATTGTATTTGTCTAGATGAACAAACCTACCTTTATCACCTGTCATGTGATGTGAACAACCACTATCTATAATCCAGTCTGTCCTTATATCAGCTTGTGAAATCAATGCCAGCTCTTGATTCTCTTTCTTATCTTCATGATCTGATTTATTGTTTATTTTCTCTATGATAGCAATAAATCCAATTTCTTCTTTGGCCGAATCATCATCTAAAACTCCATCTCCAACATAGTAACATTCCTTAGAGAATTTAGGCTTGTAGTCATTTTTGAACTTTCTAGCTCTTAAGGGACATGTAGATGCAAAGTGACCAATCTTATTACATGAAAAGCATTTAAATGACAATTGACCTTCATATTTTCCTTTTCCTTTCTTTTCTCTTTTAGCAATCATAGAAATGAAATCATCTAGTGTTTTCTCTTCATCATCATCATCAAAATTACCAGAAGTGTTTGCAGATTTCTTACCATGAACTGTTGCTTTGAAGCTGTCTCACTTTTAGGTTCTGTCTTCAATCTTGAAATCTCAAAGGCTAGGATTTTGCTGATCAAGGTCTCTCTCTTGAAATTTGATGTAAGTTGCATGGTCTCATCAAGGATGTTGATCTTGTTTTCATATTCAAGAGTGAGAGTAGTCATCAATTTGTCCATGATGTCTTCTTCTGAGATCTCTCCACCATTGTTCTTGATTCCAGCAACTGCTTCATTGATCCTTTGATTGTAAGCTCTGATGTTTTCTTCAAACAACATCTCTAATGCATTGTATCTTTTCTTCCATGTCTTTCTGCGTGCATCCTTTGCTTGTTTGTCTCCTTCAAATATGTCTTCTAGGTACTTCCATATTTTGTGGGTTGTATCTACCTTCTTTATTTCTGAAAACTCACTATCAGATAGGGCATCGATAAGAGCTTCTTTGGCTATTGCATTCTGATGAAATGATTCCTTTTGCTTATCAGTAGCATCATCCTTTGCAAGGTCTTCTAAAGTAGGGATCTTGACTACTTTGATAGTTACATCAAAAACTTCAAAAGCAATGCACTGCAAATGAGTCACCATCTTGTTCTTCCAATCAAGACAATTCTCTCCATCAAACTTATGACTTTCTTTTCTGAAGAATGCCATCTGATCAACCTCAAGTTGTTAAATATTTCTCTCTGAGGCACTTGGCTTTGATACCAATTGTTGGGAATGGTCCCAAGAGATAACTAAGAGAAGGGGGGGTGGGGGCTGAATTAGTTATCTACAAGTTTCAATTTTTTATCCAATTAAGTATACTTAAACATAAAGCATAAACAAAATGAACGAGCACCTGAGCACAACATAATATTTTGGTTACGAGGAAACCCAAATAGGTAAAAATCCTGGTGGAAATTGACACCCACTAATATTTTGCACTAGTGTATTATGATCCTTGTTAAAAGATCCTTAACCCTATTAGGAATTGTTTTACAATATATTTAGTATAGTAAACTTGGTCAAGGGTCAGACCCTGTTAGGAGTCTTTTACAATAGCCCCTGTTAGGGGAGAGGATGCACTGTCCGAGAGCACACTGCTCAAAGGGGTGAAGGCTACAACCTTCTGAATGACAGATATACACTATATCTGGATCTTGGTGAACTGCGCTTAGACCTACTATCTGGATCAGTTCCAATGTATAGCACAAACACTTTACTTGGTCACATAGACCTTCTTCTGATGGCTCAACACTTCACACACTCTGCTTTGCTCTTCTTAATCAACTATGAACCACACTTAAGAAATCACAAATGACTGCCTATAAATATCTTTCCTCTAAATGATATAATCAAGCCGGCCTATTAGAACCACTTTGAAATCATATTAGAGAAACCATAACAAACTCCAATAACAATTCAATTGGCTCTACTAAGCACGCAACACATTCTGGGACTTGTCCAATAAGATAATTGTAGATGCACGCTACATATTGTCGGCTCTACCAAAACAACTGGATCTTTCTCCTCAAGCTAAATTACTTCATGTGCTCTTAACCAAACATCACTAACTCTTCTCTAAGCTTAAATCTAAGGGTGCATATCAAAATGATAGGCGCAACTCTAGAACCAATATAATCTCTGTCGGCTCTTCTGAACAAACATAGAACACTGCTACTGGTGAATATTGACTGCATAACTTCACTTCTACTGATCATCAGACTCTACGTCCATGAATGTAACATCACTAATATATCTTTAACATATATCCAAGTGCGCAAGGCTCCATGACAACTATACGAACAACCATACATAGAACACTACCTGTTACTCTGTCAGGAACATTGCTGACACAAGCTGCTATATAACTGTCTGTACTAACAGTTAACCTTTGTGCCCATGATATCATGTTGATATCATATCCATGCTACACATACTGAAAGCTTACTACATAAGACTTCCACGCATGCTACTTTCCATATGTTGTCATCAATGACAAATATATAGTCAGTACTGGCCCGCTGGAAAATCTCCAACATTTTCCCTACAATATTCTATAGGACAAATCTTCGAATCATTACCCAGAACTGCCTAGACAACACTATGAGCCTTCCTTATATAGGCAATTTTCCACTGCCTGGGAAGGTTCCAAAATTTTAGCCCTTAAGGCCGACCAACCCTAGAATTATTTTATTTTTCATTTTATTACATCAGAGTCGGCTCAAAACAACTTTCAGAACTCAAAAAGAAATTTTGAAAGAAATTCATTTTCTTTCATTTCAGGTGGCCCAACTTTCGGAGACCATAAGTCATCACCCATTGACCTGATTAACTATTATGACTCATTTCAAAAATGGTGTGAAGTGCTCTACAACTCTTGACTCGTGCAAGCTCTAGTCAACCAAAGTTTCAAACTCATTTGGGACCTCTAAAGCCTTCAAAATTGAGTTCAAAGTTTTTGTACCCTGCTGCCAATACCAAAATTTTTCAATATCTTCAAAACTAGACTTGATCTGGAAATGAAACTTTACTGGCAGCCTGATATGACCAAAGTGAACCTCCAAGGAAGAAAATAGACAATTCTGAGCTCAAATGAAAAACTTACTAGAAATAGTAAATTTCAAAAAATAGAAGCTCTGCACAAGATAACTCTTATTGAAAAGAAACCATAAATATTTTTGGGTGATGCAAGATTGCCCTTACGCCCAGGATGCTCCTGCATCAATTTTCTTAGAGGCTATCGACTTCTTGTTGACAATCACCCATGGTTTTGAAAACATTTTATGTGCTCTTAATTTCCTATCATCATCGAGGATGAGTAATCTCCACATTATTCATGAGATTTAAAATTTGTTTCAAGATTGGAAATTTCTTGTTGTGATCTGCCTTTGTTTAGATTTGGAGTTTCATTTTGGACTTTGGACTAAAACTGCCAATGAGGAAAATCTCAAACCATATAAGGTTTTGGGGCAGATTTAAATCCCATGTGCCTTCCGACAATGTATATTGTCGACCTTTCCAACAATTTCAAAAGTGATAATCAGGCTCGATAATGAGTTTTAAATTACATGTGCCACCCGATAACATGCCTTCCATCGCCAAATTGGAGAGTCACTCAAGGATGAAACTTCATAGACCGCTTTAATCTTTCAAATATGCTTGGTCCTCTGATAATGTGATGCATTTAATTTCCTCATTAAATGATTATCGAGCCCCATGTTGGGACTATTCTCTAAATCTTTTGTTGAAGAATGGGCAAAGACTATAATTATTTTCTCCACATTGTATATAGACGCCACCATTCCTATAACAATTATGACCCAAGTTGTATAGTAGAAACCTTAAAAAAATTTAACGTTGGCATCTCATTGTTATTTGAATTTGAAAGGTAGCTCGATGGTATATATGTCTTCTTTTTACATTAGCTGTCCTCTTCCTTAGTATCTCGTGGGAATCTTGATATCGATATCTTCGCACATGTTGGGATGTTCAACACAACAAATCTGGAACCCTTCTGAAACACATGGATACCCATCACTTGGACCATATAACTCTCGTGATTGCCCAAAACTAAGACATATTGCCCATCGTTGGATGCCATGCTTGTTGAGGAGTTGTTGACTTTATCAACTAGCATATTCCTCCATCTTAATGTCTTGCTCTTGCTCTTAGAGTATTAGCATGGTGAATTGGGAAATCTTTTGAGCTTTTGAACTCGAACCTTTGAACCATTTTAAGTGCTTGAACCTACTGAACATGCAAAGATAGATCTAAACCTTGAACTTTGAACCAAACATAAAAGGTACAATGGTTCAAAGTTCACTATCCACCAATCTTTTTCACACTCATCATATTTTTATCCAACAAAGACTCGGGTTTAAACTTTTGAACCCGTGAAACTTTTTTGAACCTGTGAGCCTTTTGAACTCTTCGAACTTTGGAACTTTGAACTTGAACTACTCAATCTATCGTTCACAATTCTTTCAAACGCCGCTTCTTATAAATAATCATTTCCACATAATGGTTATGACCAAAATCATGAGGGAGATTGAAAATTCCACTTTTGATCATCTTTAGTAAGTTATGGACTTAGCTTCTAGAAATTTAAATTGAGGGACCAAAGTAGGCCAATAGTACATACATACATAAATATTTGTATACACACACAACACACCTGTCCATACACAACAAATCAAAATAAAAAAGGACAACCCACCAAAAAGAAGTAATTTGATTTGTAATGTAGTAAATCTCCTTTTTATAATTAAAAGCTACCATATCTACAAGGAACACTTGGATAAATGTATTCCACATAAAAAGTCTAAATTAATGTGGGGTTGTAAATGTGTGCCCCTAACATAAAAAACAAAATAATGTTGAGTGAAGAAAGCTCTAATTACTTTTGAAAACAAAAAGAATACATTTGAAGTTACATGTATTTATCACAGCCGGTAGAAAGGCATAAAATATTTCTAGGCTGGTACGACGTTAAAAGAATTATGGCTCAACATTCTAATAGAAAATGCATTTGTTTTTGAATATGAGCACCAAAGAGATCATGTGCTTCATGTGGGGCTTCCACCAATTTACATGCGGTGGTTGTTAAATTAGAGTAATTGCTCTGCTTCTTCTTTATAGGCCAGAGTGAAAACCCTTGAATCATGTGACATTTGACTATGACTACTCACTTTCATTTGCCACAACAACCAAAGTGGCCATGGTGGAATCAACTGAACAAGAAAGTCCAGTTGGAGTTTGGGCAAATCACTGCAACTTATAATGCTTTTTTACTGTAATGGTGGACCAAGAATCATAGTTTGACAAGATTATGTGGGCAGAGAGGTAATTTGAGGGAGACCCATTTGGGTGGGCAACCATTTTCTCACTAAACAAAGCATTAATTTGAATGCAAGTGTGAATGCATTAGTTTGCTGATGTTGAAAGGCAGGAAAGAAGAGTGCACAGGAATTCTGATGGGTTTTCCTAAAGAATTCCAGTGGAGACAAATAAAGAGGGGTCACCATTGCCCATAACCAACCAATGATGCCAAAGTTCACTGAATTTGAGAAGAAGGTAAATAGGACAAACCCTAATATGCCTAACATTGCACTGTCTTTATTGTTGGTCTTTCTTTTCTCCCCCACTTTTCTCATTGTCTTGCATGGATGATGTTGGATTCCAATGTTCATCTACAAACCCATTTAACCTAATGTGAAAGTGGGTAGGGCACTAATGTTAGATTCCAATGCGAACCCAGTTAACCTAGTTGAAAGTGGGTAGGGCACTAAGAAGAACACTGACGTAGAAATGCCTCATAATGGTGCCTAATTTCGCCTAACACATTAAAAAAAAGTCACCCATTTTGCTCAGGGCAAGTGTGTATATATTATCGATCCATAGAGAATTAAGCTCATTGTGGATGGCCGTTGTTTCATTTGGACTTAGGTTGGATAATTCATATTGTAAATACTGTAACAACCACCACCATATATATTCATTACATATGTATCCATTCATTTATGATAAAATTGCAAAGTCAGGCCTTTATTGAATGCACCAGGGGGTCACATTCATTTCATGGCTGGAGAGTAGAAATTGCTCCAGATAAAGCACCCCATTTCATTCAATGGCCCTCCTTCATTGTCACAGGAGTCGTGTGGCATCTTAGCAAGTCTTTTCATGGTGGTTATTATGATCTATCAGCTATTAAGACCAGATCATCATCAAGTACTGGGTAGATATACTTCTAAGTTCTGCTCCTTTATTTTGCTGCTTTTCAGCACCAATATTTTTTAAAGAAAGCATTTCTATTAATTCTTTTTCTTGGCATTTCTTTTCCAATCTTCATAAATCCTTCCGAATGATTATCTCTTTGTATATGGATGGATGGATGGATATCTTTATGTTCAAAAGAATCAAGGCTTTATGAAGACAACTGTACTGGTATTTTTTGTTTCATATTCATCATTTAGGTAAGTTCTGTGTTTTTGGATTTAAAGTCTTGCAGAAATATGTTTCATCTGAGATTTTATTCTGTCTAAGGCTAAACTACTTCCTTTATCACTTCTGTTAAATTAGCTCATAAATTCCACAACATGAATGACTGTTGATTTATTTCACAGATTCATGTACTGGATATTTTGTTTTTTCACACATTTATGTACTGGACATAAATATATGTGCTTTCTTTTTCATTTAAGGCTTCTGTAGGATTGCATTTCCACATATTCTCTATTTATGGTTGACTGGAAGGCTAAGCCACTCCATCAAATCATGAGGAAATTACTTGCTTTATTTTATTGTTCTAACTGTGATCTTTCAATAGACATTTTTTCTAATTAGTTTTGATATTTATATTTAAAAGATTGTTTCTAAAATCAGTTGTGTATGTGTTTGAATCAATGTTTTTATTATGTTTACAATTTAGTGATCTATCATTAAAAAGAGGAGAGTGATTCTTCATTAAGAAGAGGAGTGTAATTCAAAATATCATTTCAGTAACATGCTTAATTGATTTCAGCCACTCCATTAAACCATATCTTATTGTTCATTAGAACTGTGAAATTTCAACAGAGACATTGTTATGAATTATTTTCAATATGTATATTTAAAAGATTAAATCAATTTTGTACATTTTTGGAGACATTTTCGATCAAATTCAGTGACTTATTTGAAGCAAATCTTTTGAATACCACATGAACTGTGAGAAAATCACCCTACTTTTGATATTTATAATCTACATTGCCGTCCCTTTGAATTCAAAACTTTCATAAAATATGTTCCCAAGTTTTTTTTTGATTTGTTCAAAACTTTCAAAAAGTATGTTTCCAACATTTTTTTTTGATTTGTTAATGTAGCATTTCCTATTGATTTATGATAGAAATATATATCAATTTTCTTAGACTTGATCTATCTTGATTATTTTTTATCATTTCCTTTTGATTTATGATAAACCTACCATTTTTAAAGATTTGAGATTTTCAGAGATTGTATACCATTTACTATTTTTTTACAATGTTAAAGCCTGCTTGGAAACCCTCTTCAGAGAACTGCTGTCTCACTTATCATGAAGAATTGGTATCTTGTATCATATTTAGGAAAAGTGGTTTCCAAGAGATGTTTTCTGCTACAATTTGATAAAGAGTTTTGATTGAGTTATACCCATGAAACTTGGCTAAAGTATTGATAATATTTATTTATGGTGGGTGGCAGAGAATGGGGAACTGTCAGGCTTCAGATGCTGCAACTGTGATTGTGGAGCATCCAGGGGGTAAAATTGAAAAGATCTATTGGTCTGTTAGTGCAAATGAGGTGATGGGTTCGAACCCTGGGCACTATGTGGCTCTTGTTACAACAGTTTCTACAAAGAACAGCGACTCAATGCCTCAGAAGCAACTCAAACTTCTTCGCCCTGAAGATATTCTGCATATAGGCCATAACTACCGCCTGGTTAGCTTTGAAGGTTTGTTTAAGCTGAATTGATCTTTTTATGAACATTTTTTTAATGTAGAAGTTATTTTAGAAAGTATGTTTTGAGATGTATTTTATTTGAAGAATTTTATAAGTAAAATATGTTATTGTAAAATATGAAGATTGTATTTTTATATCAGTTTAGATTTGTTGTCTTAATATTTAACATTTCATTATATTTAGCATTTCATTGTTATTAATGTAGCTCTTTAAAAATAAAAGATTTTAATAAAAAATATTTAATTTTTAATAGGGTTGTCTTAAAATTATATTGGTTGTTGGGATTGCAGAAGTTTTAATGGAGTTTTCAGGGAAAAGTTATGTGAAATTGAATAAACTTCTTTCTTTTCAAAAGGGTAAAGATTCAAATAGTGAACAAAGTGGCGAACAAAGTCGTTCAATCTCTCTTCAAGGAGACATGTTGCAGGTAACTGTTAATATCATGTATCTTCACCTTACAATTTTGTCTAATTTTTTGTATAAAAAAAATTGAAAAAAAACTATAAAATAACATTATTTTTTAAATATTTAAATTTTAATAATCTAAATTTGTTGTATGTTAATAGTAAGTTTTAGATTTTTATTTTATTTTTGATATTTTTAATCATTTATAAATGCTTTTTGATTGATGTTTTTTCCAATTTTATTCTTATTTTTTCTTCTTATCCTCATCTCTTCTTTTTGACTCTTATTTCATGTCTTTTTAGATTTTAGTAGAATTTTTGAGCATTTATAAATAAATTTAGTTATTTTAGTTAATTTTATTAATATGTTTTTTTATTGGGTATAATTTATATTAATTTTATTATTTTTTGTTTCATATTTCTTATGTACATTTCTTTTTTTTCCCCTTGTTGCATGCACAAAAGTATGCAATTGTTAGTGTAATTTTAATCTTACAAATTTACAGTACTTATATACTAAACATTAATTTACATAATTTGTTTGTTACAATATTGTTGTTTCTCATTATATAATTTAGACATTTAATGTTATTTTATTCATCCAAAATTATAAAGGAATTTGATTGTATAATATGTTATTTCATACAGGAACAAGAATTAAACATAAGAAGAGGAATTGGAGGGACACGATTAGTTGGAAGACAAGGGCAATGGAAGCCTGCATTACAAAGTATATCAGAGGTTGGACGTTAAATGTGATAACATTGAAATTGCAAATGAAGTCTTTTCAAAGCAATATAAATTTAAGATTTTATGTTAATTGTATGATGAAATCACTATATATTTGTCTATGAATACAATTAACTAGTAAATAAATTTTAATTTTCAAAAATATTTTTTTCTTTAAATAAATAATTAATCCTAATTCAATTAATTTAAAGATGAAATTTATATTTGTAGACATTGACATTTATCTTTTTGTAAAAGTTAAAATAATCATTGTATTTGAATATTTTTATTTGATAACAATTTTTAGATATAGAAAAGTAATGTTAGTGATGCATCACTTACACAACAAGATTTGCAAATATACAATAATATTATTCTTTTTATTTTATAATTATTATCAATGGTATTTTAAGATGCTATTATATGGTTGTAGACACAAATGTTTATAAATTTGAAGAGTTATTCTATATAGTTATTTGTCAAATTATAACAACTATTTATATTTACTGTGTTACTAGTTTTCAAAAATTTCATAGATGCAATAATTTAAAAAATCTTCTAAGAAATCTATTAGTTTTTAATTATTTCAAATATGCATATTTTATCTATATTAGAAAATCTAGATTTAAAATGAATAGTGGTTGAGGACTATTAGTATATATCAACCTTCTTTTTCTTTGCTCTACAATAATCCACCACATATCTTCATCTTATATATTATCTAAAAATGGTGATGTGTTGAATTCTTTTAAGAACAACATCCTTTATTTATGCATATAATGTGTGAAGGGAACTTTAAGAGTTGACATATTCTGAATTTTATTTGAAACCTTGTCCTTTGATCATGTCTCCGGACTCAGTTCACTTTAGAAAATTAGAACACATACTACACTATTAAGTATGGTGTAATAATATGAACAAATGCTTTCTATTTCTTTTTATTTTGCTTAGTTTTATTTTAGTTGCTTTCCCATTTTTTGTCTTTTGATGCTATTCTTTTTTTTTCTCTTTTAAATCATTCATATCCTTTTCTTATGACTTTACCTATTTGATGCTAATCCTTTATTTATTTTTCTCTTTATTGAATGAGTTCTAACTTTATCCATGACCTTTTTACCTTTTTTTCAATCAGTTTGAACCCTTATTATAACTAGAATAAATCATTAAATGTTATTTCTATTTCTCTCATGTATATGTGATCCTCTGTTCCCCTTAAGTATTGTATTATGTGACTTATCTTTACTTAAAATCATCATCCTTAATTGCCACCTTTCCCTGTGGACTTTGTCAAAAAGTTGAGTCTTTTAACTAATTAAAAGGGATGGGGTGATCTCTTTTTGCACTAGAAACCTGGTAGCCTAGTCTTTGCATATTCTCACCTCTAAAATTAAGAATACAAATATTTAATGTAGTGGCTATTGCTACATACTAAATTTTTCCTTCTCTTAAATACTTATATATAAAAGACCTTTTCCTCATTCATTTTAACTCGTGTATGCTTTTTATCTTTTATGCATCATTTTCAAGTAATCTATTTTGAAAGGGTCATTATTTTACACTTATAAATCATTCCAATAATGTTATATCTATCATTCTAAATTTTGCAATACTTTTTTGGAGGTATTTGGATAATGTCATAATCTTTCCATGTTCACTTGGATAGTAGTTTATGTGAGCTACTTCCTTGCTCATCTCACTATGTTTTGATCTAATTTTTTTCTAGATCTATATTTCCTCCTTACCCTAACATTATTCCATACAAATCATTATTTACTCCTATTTCAATCCCATAACTCTTTTCATCTCTATGAACGGGCTAGTTTTCACTTTTACCTTCCCTCCCAAATCTCCTTTATATTTTACACATTTTCTCCTAATTCAATGTTTTCTACCTCTAATTATAGTTCTCTTAACTCCCATATTAGTCCTCTTTGATCATTTTGGCATTTGAGCTTGCCTATTTTTAACACATCTCTCCTTGTTTCCTCATCATTTCTTGATGTCATTATCTATTCTTTTTAGAGGGGTGCATTTCTAGAGTAAATTTTGCTTTTATATTATGTCGTCTCTTTGTTAAGTGGATTTATATGTGAAAGTTCCACAAGAGGACTAACCAACATAGAGTTTCCTTTGAACAATATATTTTATATTTATACTATTATTGCTTGTTGGCAGGAAAGGAGTAAGGGCAGACACAATCAATGCAAAACCTACCGCACTCCACTACAAAGAGTTTGCAAAGCATGAGACTGAAAATATAACATCTACAATAGGGATAAATTAGATGGCTCATGTCCCACCCGCTAGATATATGTATAAAAAAAGATATATATAACATAGTATGATGGAAATATACATGAATAAGAAGTATATATAAAAGATAGAAGGGATATGATAAGACACATGTATACCATGTACTAGGAGATATAAGGATAAGATTAATGCACACGATTGATCTTTGATGATATCAATACACCAAAATTCTATATATTTTATTTTATGTCCATTGAATATTTCATGCTTTTATATTCTAGTAACTAGTTAGTGTTGTGTTTGGATTAACTCCTAGCTCCCTTTGTATAATTGGGTCTAGGGTATAAATACAATACACAAAAATTACTAGGGGCTCAAAACTTTTGTTTGCATTCTCCATTTTTATTGTTGGCATCAATTCCTTTGTGGAGACCTTGGTTATTGTTGCATAATGAGGGAGATCAAACTAAAGAAAAACAATAATAAAAAAAAAAAAAAAATTTGAATTATTTTTCTAAAATAAATTTTGTTTCAATGAGAAAGACTAAATAAGGAAAATGCGAATTTAATGAGTGAAAATAATATTTTGGAAGAAAATTTGATATAAGTTAAACAATGTAATTCATAATTGACAGTAAGGATAAAAGAGTTAGAAAATGAGACAAATGAATATTGATGTGAAAATGATAATCTTGAAAAAGAATTACAAAAAGTTAAAATAAAAAAATGAAGAAATAGAAGTGTAGACACCTAAAATGCCTTTGACAAATAAAAATATTTTATTTTTCATAAACCCTTGATGACATCATCATTTGTTAATTAATTATTTAATAAATTGACCAAAGATCACAATTATATTATGCTTTACTCTGTTCTTTGTCTATGAACTATAACTAGTAATTTTTTATGGCTTCGTGAACTCGTGTTGGCTAAGGCTTGGCCTCGCCCGGTTAACTCTTGTTATTTTTTGTATTTGATCTCTTTATAGTTAATTCAAAAAATTAATTCATTATTATGCCATTAATTCCTCCTATCTTAATTAAAAATATTTAATTAAGAAATCCCTTCCAAAAATGATTAAATCTAATTTAAACATCATTCCCCCAAAATTTATTAATTATTTAATAAATTGACCAAGAATCCTTTAAATAAATAAAATATTTATTTAAATCCCTCAAAACCTTAGAATCTTCTAGAGATTTCTAAACCCTTCTAAACTTTCCTAAACTTTCCTAAACCTATTTAGAAGGTGTTTCCTAACTTTCTTAGCCTAATCCAGTCTCCTTTGACTTTTGGTCAAACACCTCGCATTAATGAGCCTTACAGACTCATTAATGGCCTCTTACACACTCATTAAGGCTCTTACAGCCTCATGAATGAAGCCCATGTCTTCTCTTCCACCCTTGTTCCCTAGGAACACTTCCCTAGTGTTGCTCACACATGTGTGAGCAACTTTAACCCTCATCCATCTAACCTTACCTCTAACTCAATCTCAGACTCTACCCCAAACCTTGACTCTAACCCTAACTCCACTTCCTAACCCAAGCCCTTCCTCAAATCTTATAAATACCCTCACTTCCAAGAGCAAAACACCAATTCACATCCTTCATACTAAGTAATGTTATAATGCTAGTTTACTTCTAGATCATAAGCTTTTAGCATAATTGTTAGTTTAATTCATTTCTAAGCTTTCCTAAATCACATCATAGCTTAGATAATATGGATTAATCTTAGATTTCTTCAGTGTTTTGCATTTCATTTCATCACTTCACACTTTATTTCAGCTAAAATCAATCTAGTTTAATCATCTTTAGCTTAAATCTGCATTCTAGCTCTACTAGGATCCTTGAGGTTCTAGGGGAAAATCAAGTGTTCTATACCTAATATTGTGTCATTATGGAGTTCTCATGGTCCCTAATCCATCCTAATCTTTTCTAATTTGCATTAGGGAAATGCTCCACGTATTTTGAGAGCACACCCACATCCCTAAATTGAGAGCAAATCAAATGGTGACAGGGTGCTCCCGTTGAAGCTCCATCTGAATGTGTCATGCCCCGCAAGGGAACTAGGGAATTGCACAAAGGTTTACTTTGTAAAAGAAAACCTAAGTAGAGTTTTACGAAAAATTTTGAACTTTTAAAGTTTGCAAATAAACAAAACATATTCTAACTTCTTTCCAAGGTTCCCTTAAATGTAAATTAAAAACTGATAAACTATTAACAACATTTACTAACCATACAAATTCCATTTTAAGTTCTTTATTGGAAAATACTTAAACACATTCATAATTAATTTCCATCTAAAACTTTTTAAAGATCAATTACTATAATTCCATTTCCTCAAACAAACATATTGCAATAGTACAACAAATGATTCATCAACATTTTACATAACTTGATACATAACAAGATTACATCTTTCCATTAAATAAACATCCCATATAACCCTTTTCCTATGTCTACCCATTATTACATCATTTGAAAATTACATTACATTTAAACTCCTCATAGGAGAATACATAAGTTTACAACAACATGAATAAGTACAAATCTTCATTCTTCAACAAGTGCTCAGACAAATATGAATCTTCAGTTGTTTACATCTGCACAAGATACCTCGATAGAAAGATTTTCCACCCAACCATGTGAAACTGGTAAAGTTTCACCCCCCGTGCTAGGAGATAAACACCAAGCCCACAAGAAGGAACTTACTAGGTTTTACCAAAAGGGTTGGATAACATTTCACACAAGTAAAGTACATTTCACAAGGAATTCTAAGGTTTGGGTAGGAAATCCTAAGCAACAACCTAAGTGAGTGTCATCGCATAGCCCTCACCCCTTGGGTTGTCCTGGTACTAGCCACACTGGGCCCCGGCCCCCAAGTAGGCACATGCGGAAATCGAATACCTTTCATACAGACAAGTGCCATTCGATTTGTACCTACGCATAGGTACCTTCTCCCACTCCCATCCATAGCCTGTCCTAGCGCTAATGGCATGGGCGAGGCACAATTTAATCTTTTTAATATTTTGAACCCATCCCTTAAATTTTATTAGGTTATCACTTGGTTAACTAACTCATCAGTCGGTTATCCTGGTCTAGCCACTTTAGGGCCCCGGCCCCGCACTGAGAGCCACTCACTTAGGGGTTCCTAGGTTTCCTAACCCTAACCTATTCCCGTTAGGTTTTCCTAGCAAACCACTAACATGTCCAACAATTTCATTATAACAGACCTACCTAGGATGCTTAGGAGATCACAAAGTTTGACAGGTTTGATTGCTGACAAGTTAGGAGACAAAGGGTTCAGTTTTCTAGTCCCCTCCTATCATCTATACAGATATGAAACCAAGAAATCAATTATTTATTTGCAACTTAAATAAAATTTATAAAATTAAAACATTGAACAAATATGCCTCTAGTTCCTATGTTTTCCCCATGTAATGGATTATATTATATCTAATATATTGTATATATAATATATATACATACAATATATTATATATATATATATAACCCTCATTAAATTTTAATATAGTTTTATTCCTTAAATTAATATGCCTCTAAGAAGTCTTAAATGAATGTCTCCATATATTATAATTATATATATATAATATCATACATATTATATATATATAAACAAAGAAAGAAAACATGTGTTCCAATTATAAATCATATTATATGTAAAATAAAATATAATACCAATTTAATTTTAATAAAAAAAATTCAAATTATATTATATATATATAATAATACCCATATTATATATATATAATATAATATCTAACCCAAATTATTGTTAAACACATATATTCTATATGTAAAACCGAAGTCACTATTCAAATAATAAATAATAATAAAAAAATTGTTTTGTTTTTAAAATTTACTAAGGGCCCGCTCCCGCGGGGTACCCTCGGGTACCGCCGACAGCGGTCGCTGCCGCACGGCACCCGAAGGTGCCGCCGGCAGCGGACGCTGTCGTCCAGTACTGCGGGACCCGCCGCGGCAGCGGCCTCATACTTTTTTTATTATTATTATTTTTTTTTCATTTTTAAAACATCTTTAACAAAATTAACATTATCTAATTACATAATAGTATTAATAAGACAACAAGTAATTATTTAATGAATATTTTAGAATATCAAAATAATAGTATGTTAATAAATTTATTTATATTTATATATATATTTTTTTTATAAAAGACATATACAGAAAATATAACTCTATTAATATTATAAAATACCACGTTGTGTATTTTTATTTTGTTTATCTAACTTCTTATACATTTTCTATGGTTTAATATTCTGTGAATTTACATTTTATTTCAGCAAATATTAATATAACCAAGATATTAAAACTATTGAGTTTGCCGATCTAACATAAACAATAATGCACAAACAGACATTACAATAAAATAATTATTTCATATCCTAGGGATTATCAGGGAAAAGCTCCAACCTGGTAAATAGTTCCCTGGTTGACGAAGCCCGTTCCTGCAAAATTCTTTCGCTGCTCCCTGTTCCTCCGCTCCCAAATTTCTCCTGATTAGCCAAAGTTTCTCCGTTCCCCAAATAGTTTCCAGCCCCCCTCTTCCGAACCAATCATCATAAATATAATCTCCTCTCCAACTATTTGGTTGGAGAAGTTTCTATACGGGAAGAAACTTCTCCAACTTCCATAGTCGGTTGGAGGAGAAACTAATCTCTCCCGTAACATAATAAAGTTTTGTTTATTTTATTTTTAAATTAAAATATTGTCCAAAGAAATCTTTAATAACCAAATTAGTTAAACATCTCACAAGGAATTCACATAGCACAATTGGTAACTAACTAGCCCAACTTCTAGGAGGTCTCGAGTTCAACTCCCTCCTAGCTAGTTAGTTTTGTTACCAGAGGCAATTATTTTCAATTATTTATTTTTATTTTTATTTACATTTTAGTTAGAGTTGTAATTTCTATTTATGAGAAATTATAGAGATATATATATATATATATATTTACTTTTATCGAACAATAATTAAGCTAGTGCTATTTTGCTAATCCTGTTATATATTTATTTATACTTATAAATATATATACATATATGTGTTCATAAGCATATGTGTGCACCCATATGTTTATGACACATATAGTATAAATAACTTATTATTCGCTTTACTAACATTCTATAACTATATAACCAAAGATGCAAGGTACAAGTAATAGCTTGACCCTAATACTAACATGATAATCTAACAAAAATTGACCAACAAGGACTCACATAGGTAACCTACTGACAAGGTTGAGCATACCCTAATAGCAAGATCAAGATCCAAACCCTAATAACTAATAACCACATAATCCTCCCTACCAGGAACTAATCTGGCACTTCCCACCTAAGGTGAATGATCAAGGGTAAAGGTTTTCTTTTGTGAAGCTTGATGATATCTCCATGACAACAACAACGATCGAGGATTTTTAAGGGATCGCTCAGACCTGTGGAGCCAGGTGGAGACGATACCCGGTACCTGCAAATCCTACATCACCAAGAAGAGATACATATACATATAGATATACACATCAAATATATGCAAGAAGATGACTAGGATCGATACATCGTGTGGACCTCACCGAGTGAGTAACTACGACTTCGTCCTGAGTCATGAAAAACACATATGTATCCATAAACCAATTGAGATAAGGGTTAGTATACCATTCATGAGATAAAACATGTAAAACTAATACATTCTTCTAGGATCTCATAAACATATAATCAAAGTAACTATAACTGAGCATATAAATATCATCTGATGAATGTATAATCCTCCATGAAAACATAAACATGAGAGCATAGTTCTAACCATCATAATAAAAAAAGTATCAAATCATAGTATCACTGTAGGAGAGGTGTTACATCCTCGCCCCCTAGAGTTAGGCTTACTCCTGGAAGCCTACAAACAAGTACGGATAAGAATCTCTAATCCTAGTGGCATCTTCCCATGTGGCGGAAGATTCATCATTGGGGTCCCATTGGACCCTTGCCTGCTCTATGCTGCGACCCCTGAGGGTCAGTGTCCGCTGCTGCAGAATACGTATTGGCTCTAAAGCCAGCTGCCCATCCGCTACCTGTAATGCATTCCAATCCAAAACATGAGTCACATCAGGAATATACTTTCTAAGAACTGAAACATGGAATACATCATGAATAAGAGCAAGGGTGGGCGGCAAGGCAAGCTAATAGGCTACTGATCCTATCCTCTCTAGGACCTCGAAAGGACCAACAAACCGGGGTGCCAACTTGGAGCCTTTTCCATAACGGATTGGGCTCTTTTGTGGATGCACCCTCAAAAATATTCTATCACCAGGAGAAAAATGTACATCAATCCTGTGAGCGTCGACGTACTTCTTCTGCCTATCCTGAGCTGTCACAATGTGCTCTCTGATGCGCCTGACCTGATCCTTCATGTCCTGCAACATCTCAGGCCCCAAAAGTACCCTGTCCTCCAACTGATCCCAGCTCAAGGGAGTACGACAAGGGAGGCCATACAACGCCTGAAAAGGGGACATGCCTATGGAACTGTGATAACCATTGTTATATGCAAATTCTACCCAGTAGAGGTACTCCTCCCAAAGGGTCTGCCTGTCCATAACATACATCCTGAGCATATCCTCGAGGACCTGATTGACTCGCTCTGTCTGTCCATCTGTCTCAGGGTGATAGGCTGAACTAAAGTTAAGTTGAGTCCCTAAAGCATGCTGAAGTGATGTCCAAAGAGCTGAGGTGAATACTGGATCATGATCAGATATGATTTTCCTAGGAATGTCGTGGAGTCTCACAATATCCTTCATAAATATTCTGGCCATAGAAGATGCTGAATAGGAAGACTATATAGGAGAGAAATGAGCTACCTTGGTGAGCCTATCCACCGTTACCATGATAGCATCATGTCTCCTAGGAGTAACTGGAAGTCCCACTATAAAATCCATGGAAATGATATCCCATTTCCATTCTGGCACTAGGTGAGGTTGCAATAGACCTGCAGGGTGCTGATGCTCGGCCTTCACTCTCTGACACTCTAAACATCTAGCCACGTAGTCCGCTATATCCCTCTTCATCCCTGACCAATAGTACAATGGTCGTAGGTCGGCATACATTTTCTTCACCCCTGGATGTGCTGAATAGGGCACCTTGTGGCTTTCCGAAAGAATAAGCGCACGAAGATCTCTGGCCATGGGAACATAGATTCTATTCTGTTGTTTTAGCAACCCTACTGAATCCAATGAGTATCCTGAGAAGCGACCTTCCAAAGGCCTTCCCGATTCTATCTCCGACTTAACTTCCTGGAACCAAGGGTCAGAAGTAAGGGCCTCCCTGATTCTGCTCTCCAGATCTGTGCTAAGGGTTACGACTGAAAGAGTATGTCGGCGCCTACTCAGAGCATCTGCCACCACATTCATTTTACCTTGAACATACTTAACTTCGAACTCATATTCGCATAAAAATTCCATCCACCTTCGCTACCTAGCATTGAGATTGGGTTGGGAGAAGATGTACTGAAGACTTCTATGATTTGTTTGGAGTTCAAACTTGTGACCCAATAGAAAGTGTCTCCATTTCACCAAGGCATGAACAACTGCTGCAAGTTCAAGGTCATGGGTGGGGTAGTTGAGTTCATGATCCTTGAGCTTCCTTGACTCATAAGCCACCACCTTTCCTTCTTGCATAAGAACTGCCCCGATCCCCTCTAGAGAAGCATCTGTGCATACTACAAAATTTCTGAATGGTTCGGGAACTACCAAAATTAGAGCACTGGTTAATCTGTCTTTCAAGGTTTGGAAAGCGGCCTCACATTTTTCTGACCAAACAAACTTCTTACCCTTCCTTTGAAGTGAAGTGATGGGATGAGCAACCCGAGAAAAATATTTGACAAACCTTCTGTAATACCCGGCTAATCCCATAAAACTGCGAATCTCAGGGACATTAGTAGGAGTTGGCCACCCTACTATGGCTTGAATTTTATCTGGGTCAACAGCAATGCCATTTCCTGATATGACATGCCCAAGATACTTAACCTTAGTTTGAAAGAATTCACACTTTTCAGCATTAGCATACAGTTGGTTCTCCCTAAGGCACTGCAATACTTGCCGAAGATGAACCTCGTGTTCTTCAAGAGTTTTGGAGTAAACCAAGATATCATCTAAGAACACTATCACAAATTTGTCCAAGTAGGTTCTAAACACTCCATTCATCAAGCTCATAAATATGGAAGGAGCATTTGTTAACCCAAAGGGCACCACCGTGAACTCATAATGGCCATACCTGGTGCGAAAAGCTGTTCTATGAATATCAGCTTCTTGAATTCTCAGTTGATGATAGCCTGACTTGAGATCTATCTTAGAGAATATTTTTGCCCCTTTCATATGATCAAATAGATCATCAATGCGAGGTAGAGGATACCAATTTTTGATAGTAACCTTGTTCAGTTGATGATAGTCAATACATAATCGGAGGGATCCATCTTTCTTCTTTACAAATATCACTGGCGCTCCCCAAGGTGATACACTAGGTCTTATAAACCCTTTTTCTAAAAGTTCTTCTAGCTGAACCTTGAGTTCCTCAAGTTCTTGCGTGGTCATACGGTATGGGGCTTTGGAAATTGGTTCTGCTCCCAGCACCAAATCAATTCAAAAATCTATGTCTCTCTTGGGTGGCATCCCTGGAATTCCTTTTGGAAAAACATCCAAGTATTCCTGTAAAAGGGGGTGATCTAATGATATCTCCCTACTCTCTTCTTGATCTAAATCCTCCATTGTGACTGCAAAAAGTTGGCATCCTTTGCGCATGCACCTCTTAAGCTGCATCGTGGAAATCATGTGGAGAGAGATGGATGATTGAACCCCAATAATCTTCTTAGTTTTCCCCAAGTCATCAGTGCATTGAACACTTTTGTTTCGACAATCCAAAGTGGCTTTGTGAGCATCCAACCAATCCATGCCCAACACTACTCCATATGATCCCAAAGGAATCACTCTAAGATCCACTAAGGTAGAGAAAGGTCCAACTTCCAAACTACAACTTTGAACACAGGCGTCAGAGACTACCCTTGCCCCGGAGGCTAGTTCAACCTGCCACCTATCTTCCTGCCTTACTGCCTTCAGCCCACATTGCTCTACTAAAGAGGATGAAATAAAAGAATCTGTTGCTCCTGAATCAAACAAAACGGTGGTAGAGATACCCTTTAACAAACCTGGAGTTTCAATGACTGTCCCCTGACTATTGGCTTGTCCATGGTTTGCAGCAGAAAATGCTCGATGGGATCTGCCTGAGTTACCTACTGTAGGTTCTGAAGTGGCCTATCTAAAACTAACTGCTGAAGAAGATTTCTGAGGGCAATTAACTGCAATGTGCCCATGCTGCCCACAAGAGTAACATCCGGTGTTTTTGATAACATTTCTTCTTGCAGAAGGTGCACTAGATTGCTGGTAGCTACCCCGACTAGAGTTCTGGGGCATACTCTGAGCTGGTTGACGGTTTGGGAATTGTTTTGCACATTGCCAGTTGCGAGGATTATTAAATTGAGAACTCCCACTTTTATTTTTGTTTCCATTCTGATTGTTGCTGTTGTTGTTGCTGACAAACTTCCTTTTGTGTTGGTTCTGGTTTCCTTTAGGTGGATAGTTCTTAGGTGTGCCTTGAAATTGATTCCCTGACCCAACCTGGAAAGTATTGCCACCTTGGCCACTGGTTCGACTTCCTAACCCCAAGGCTATGTTTTGTTCTTCAAGATGAGCCTTAATGACTACTTCATTTATAGTTTGAGGTTCAAACATTCTTACACTGCAGGCCAAACGACTGTTGAACCCTCTGAGAAAGTGTTGAGTTAACATAGGTTCATCATCCTTAAACCCTGAATATGGCTTGAGTTCCAAGAACTTCCTCTCATAGTCATCCACTGACATATTAAGCTGTCTTAGATTATGAAATTCTTCGGCTCTATCCCGCCTCCAATGGTCAGACAGAAATTTAGCTCGGAAAAGTTCTAGGAATAGTTCCCAAGAAAGGGTGGTGATGTCTAAGTGAAGTTTCTCTCTTTTTGTTTCCCACCATGTGGATGCAAAGTCTCTAAGGTGAATAACTGCAAACCGGGCTTTGGTATTACTGTGGTATGGGTGCATGGAGAAAAGCCTTTCTAATTCTAGCAACCAAGTTTGTGCGGAAGTTCCACCTTGTGTTCCCTTAAATGGGTTTGTCTTGGTTCTAAGGAGATCCCGCATATGAGAAGCCCGTAGGGCATCCTCTTCCAAAGTCTGGTCTCTCCTCCTAGGACTTCTTTCTCTTTCCTCATGGTGAGTGCCATTCTCCCCATGCTGGCCTCTATCCTGCCCTGCCTCTAACCTCTGAAGGATTCATTGTAGTAACTCTGTTACTTGGGCTCCCTGAAAACCTCCTGATTGATTGTTAGATTGTTCCCCTTGTTCCTCGTATTGTTCTTCTTCTTGAGAATCTTCGTGTTGGGATCTAGGAGGAGCATTTTGGGCACCTCCTCTACGACCACGGGTTACGGGTGGCATCCTGCCATGAGTTAAGAAGAATGATGAGTTTATGGTTTTTGATTTTCATTTTGAGTTTTCCTAAGGTGTAGTGTAAGCTTAAGGTACATGGACACAATTTCTTTAGGTCCCAGTGTAGCAACTTAGTGCTCTGATACCAAATATGTCATGCCCCGCAAGGGAACCAGGGAATTGCACAAAGGTTTACTTTGTAAAAGAAAACCTAAGTAGAGTTTTACGAAAAATTTTGAACTTTTAAAGTTTGAAAATAAACAAAACATATTCTAACTTCTTTCCAAGGTTCCCTTAAATGTAAATTAAAAACTGATAAACTATTAACAACATTTACTAACCATACAAATTCCATTTCAAGTTCTTTATTGGAAAATACTTAAACACATTCATAATTAATTTCCATCTAAAACTTTTTAAAGATCAATTACTATAATTCTATTTCCTCAAACAAACATATTGCAATAGTACAACAAATGATTCATCAACATTTTACATAACTTGATACATAACAAGATTACATCTTTCCATTAAATAAACATCCCATATAACCCTTTTCCTATGTCTACCCATTATTACATCATTTGAAAATTACATTACATTTAAACTCCTCATAGGAGAATACATAAGTTTACAACAACATGAATAAGTACAAATCTTCATTCTTCAACAGGTGCTCAGACAAATATGAATCTTCAGTTGTTTACATCTGCACAAGATACCTCGATAGAAATATTTTCCACCCAACCATGTGAAACTGGTAAAGTTTCACCCCCCGTGCTAGGAGATAAACACCAAGCCCACAAGAAGGAACTTACTAGGTTTTACCAAAAGGGTTGGATAACATTTCACACAAGTAAAGTACATTTCACAAGGAATTCTAAGGTTTGGGTAGGAAATCCTAAGCAACAACCTAAGTGAGTGTCATCGCATAGCCCTCACCCCTTGGGTTGTCCTGGTACTAGCCACACTGGGCCCCGGCCCCCAAGTAGGCACATGCGGAAATCGAATACCTTTCATACAGACAAGCGCCATTCGATTTGTACCTACGCATAGGTACCTTCTCCCACTCCCATCCATAGCCTGTCCTAGCGCTAATGGCATGGGCGAGGCACAATTTAATCTTTTTAATGTTTTGAACCCATCCCTTAAATTTTATTAGGTTATCACTTGGTTAACTAACTCATCAGTCGGTTATCCTGGTCTAGCCACTTTAGGGCCCCGGCCCCGCACTGAGAGCCACTCACTTAGGGGTTCCTAGGTTTCCTAACCCTAACCTATTCCCGTTAGGTTTTCCTAGCAAACCACTAACATGTCCAACAATTTCATTATAACAGACCTACCTAGGATGCTTAGGAGATCACAAAGTTTGACAGGTTTGATTGCTGACAAGTTAGGAGACAAAGGGTTCAGTTTTCTAGTCCCCTCCTATCATCTATACAGATATGAAACCAAGAAATCAATTATTTATTTGCAACTTAAATAAAATTTATAAAATTAAAACATTGAACAAATATGCCTCTAGTTCCTATGTTTTCCCCATGTAATGGATTATATTATATCTAATATATTGTATATATAATATATATACATACAATATATTATATATATATATAACCCTCATTAAATTTTAATATAGTTTTATTCCTTAAATTAATATGCCTCTAAGAAGTCTTAAATGAATGTCTCCATATATTATAATTATATATATATATAATATCATACATATTATATATATATAAACAAAGAAAGAAAACATGTGTTCCAATTATAAATCATATTATATGTAAAATAAAATATAATACCAATTTAATTTTAATAAAAAAAATTCAAATTATATTATATATATATAATAATACCCATATTATATATATATAATATAATATCTAACCCAAATTATTGTTAAACACATATATTCTATATGTAAAACCGAAATCACTATTCAAATAATAAATAATAATAAAAAAATTGTTTTGTTTTTAAAATTTACTAAGGGCCCGCTCCCGCGGGGTACCCTCGGGTACCGCCGACAGCGGTCGCTGCCGCACGGCACCCGAAGGTGCCGCCGGCAGCGGACGCTGTCGTCCAGTACTGCGGGACCCGCCGCGGCAGCGGCCTCATACTTTTTTTATTATTATTATTTTTTTTTCATTTTTAAAACATCTTTAACAAAATTAACATTATCTAATTACATAATAGTATTAATAAGACAACAAGTAATTATTTAATGAATATTTTAGAATATCAAAACAATAGTATGTTAATAAATTTATTTATATTTATATATATTTTTTTTTTATAAAAGACATATACAGAAAATATAACTCTATTAATATTATAAAATACCACGTTGTGTATTTTTATTTTGTTTATCTAACTTCTTATACATTTTCTATGGTTTAATATTCTGTGAATTTACATTTTATTTCAGCAAATATTAATATAACCAGGATATTAAAACTATTGAGTTTGCCGATCTAACATAAACAATAATGCACAAACAGACATTACAATAAAATAATTATTTCATATCCTAGGGATTATCAGGGAAAAGCTCCAACCTGGTAAATAGTTCCCTGGTTGACGAAGCCCGTTCCTGCAAAATTCTTTCGCTGCTCCCTGTTCCTCCGCTCCCAAATTTCTCCTGATTAGCCAAAGTTTCTCCGTTCCCCAAATAGTTTCCAGCCCCCCTCTTCCGAACCAATCATCATAAATATAATCTCCTCTCCAACTATTTGGTTGGAGAAGTTTCTATACGGGAAGAAACTTCTCCAACTTCCATAGTCGGTTGGAGGAGAAACTAATCTCTCCCGTAACATAATAAAGTTTTGTTTATTTTATTTTTAAATTAAAATATTGTCCAAAGAAATCTTTAATAACCAAATTAGTTAAACATCTCACAAGGAATTCACATAGCACAATTGGTAACTAACTAGCCCAACTTCTAGGAGGTCTCGAGTTCAACTCCCTCCTAGCTAGTTAGTTTTGTTACCAGAGGCAATTATTTTCAATTATTTATTTTTATTTTTATTTACATTTTAGTTAGAGTTGTAATTTCTATTTATGAGAAATTATAGAGATATATATATATATATATTTACTTTTATCGAACAATAATTAAGCTAGTGCTATTTTGCTAATCCTGTTATATATTTATTTATACTTATAAATATATATACATATATGTGTTCATAAGCATATGTGTGCACCCATATGTTTATGACACATATAGTATAAATAACTTATTATTCGCTTTACTAACATTCTATAACTATATAACCAAAGATGCAAGGTACAAGTAATAGCTTGACCCTAATACTAACATGATAATCTAACAAAAATTGACCAACAAGGACTCACATAGGTAACCTACTGACAAGGTTGAGCATACCCTAATAGCAAGATCAAGATCCAAACGCTAATAACTAATAACCACATAATCCTCCCTACCAGGAACTGATCTGGCACTTCCCACCTAAGGTGAATGATCAAGGGTAAAGGTTTTCTTTTGTGAAGCTTGATGATATCTCCATGACAACAACAACGATCGAGGATTTTTAAGGGATCGCTCAGACCTGTGGAGCCAGGTGGAGACGATACTCGGTACCTGCAAATCCTACATCACCAAGAAGAGATACATATACATATAGATATACACATCAAATATATGCAAGAAGATGACTAGGATCGATACATCGTGTGGACCTCACCGAGTGAGTAACTACGACTTCGTCCTGAGTCATGAAAAACACATATGTATCCATAAACCAATTGAGATAAGGGTTAGTATACCATTCATGAGATAAAACATGTAAAACTAATACATTCTTCTAGGATCTCATAAACGTATAATCAAAGTAACTATAACTGAGCATATAAATATCATCTGATGAATGTATAATCCTCCATGAAAACATAAACATGAGAGCATAGTTCTAACCATCATAATAAAAAAAAAGTATCAAATCATTGTATCACTGTAGGAGAGGTGTTACAGAATGTCTTTGCAAATAGATTTTACTATATGTTAGGAATAGATTTTTTGACTAATGTTTGAATGTCTACGCCTGTTCCGAACAGGTTAAGTTTTCTCTAAACACATTTTGGCACACCCAGTGGGACCCCACACACCTTCACAACTGCATTTTTTGGGTTTTCTAAGCAAAAAACTCACTTTCTAACAATTCTCATCTTGTTCTTGGTGGATTATCGTATGAGTAAACACATTGGTGTAGTTTCTCATACGAGAAAACTTCTTGACTCGTACTGGGACCACCCAATACTCGTATGGGGTCTTTCTAGGCAATTTTGGCCTATTTTAGGCTCTCTAGCCCTGTTTACTCATACCAGGAGTCATACTAACTCATACAGGGCCTCATCCTAACTCATATGAGTAAACTCCCCCAAATACCCTACCCTATTTACTCGTATGGGAAACTTTGGGCATGTGTAGGGCCATAATCATGGTGCAAGTTGGTTTTTAGGGTCTCTTGACTACAATTTTTTAGTTTTTAACCCCATTTTCTATAGGTACTCATAGGAGGCAAATAAATCACTAAAAATCTAAGGCCTTAAGGCTAATCAACCATTTGGTATGTTTAGGAATCAAAACGCTTTATTTTGGGGGCTTAAAAAGAACATCAAATCACTCTTGAATGCCTTAAGTGTGAAAAATTGAAAATCTTTCCTAATTGCTTCCTAATCAATCATAAACAACACTAATCATTCCTAATCAGTTCTAAAAATAATCAAAATCATTCATAATGTCTTCCATTTGGCTAAAAAGAACTTCATGCTTTCAAAACTAAAGGTTTCTAAGGTTTTCATGCAAGCTAGGGACACTTCACACTTTGGGTGCATAAAAAGAACTACAAATCTGCATTTCATTCCTATTTTATTCCTAAACAATCCTAATCTAATCAAAGTGTTCCTAAATCCAACTCAATGCATTGTTCTAAGTAAAAGTGAACTTCATTTACAAAATCTCAAAGTGCTTTAAAGTTTCATGCAATCTAGGAGCAAATCTACATCTCTTTCCTATTCGGTTCCTAAATGATCCTAATCTATCCTAAACATTCCTAATTCAATCCTAATGCTTTGTTTTTGGTTAAAAAAAATGTCTTGTGCAAAATCTTGAATGTTTTCCAAAAATTTCATTCATGAGTCAATCTAGGAATCTCTTTTTTGGGTCTAAAACTGAATGCTAGAACACCAAATCTTGAGTGAAACTAAAAAAGTGAACCAAAGTCCAAAGGGTCATTTCCTTTTGAAATCCTAAAGCAAAAAAAAATCTTGAATGCCTTAAAAATTGGAAAACAAAGCAAGTTCGTTCTATTTCAAAGTTCAAATCAGGTTCCTAAAGAAGCAAAAACTTACTCTTGAATGACAAAGTAAACAAACTTGCAATTTTTTCTTCAAAAGCTTTCTTGTCTTCCACGGATGAACAAATCAAAATCTTAAAACACGTGTGTTTTAAAGCATTCATTTTAAATCATTTAATCAATTTGGGAAAGAAATATGTTTGGTGTACTTGTTAAAAATTTCCAAATTCTGCAAAAGCCTTGTTAGCCAAGTAACATAAAAGAAGTTGAACTTGGACAAGTTCAACTATTTTACTTTTAGAGAAGCCCTTCCAAAGAGAAAAGTGCTTCCTCTTTGGAGAACGACTTCAAACTGGTACTTCCTCAGCCGGTATAGAAATAAAACGTTGAGCAAACTCTCACATCATCCCCTCAATCTCGGGTGATGCGTGTTGATGGTAGATCAAGGTAGGTGAATATCCCTACTATTTTAGCATGGTCAACTAGGCTCTTAAGTGAGTCACACGCATACAAACTGATTGGGAGGACTCCACGGACCAAACTACACACTGGATAAAATAGAAGCTTCCCGATCTACTCCCAAATGTATCAGAATCTTTGTGCAAGGATCGATCCAAGTGGTTTCCCAGATCACCTTAAGACACTCTCCATATGTATCCCTATTAGGGGTATCAAGTTGTGGGAAAAGATTTTGATACTAACCTTCCCTTAGGTAGTCTATCTGGTGTGTTTTTCTCGAAGTTCCAAACTTAGTACAAACACTTGTCAAAACATACACATCTTTCGGGAACATTGTCAGAGTCAGTGGTCAATCATTTGCTTGTATCCCACAAAGTTGCATTGTCCTTTGTCAAGATTTCTTTCAGAGTGTCTTTTGTTGAATTTGTCCTTTGCCATTGGAGACATCAAAACGGGTCCAAAATCTTGATCAAAGTTATTCAGACATCCTTGCAGAAGGAAATTCTCCAAAATCAAATACCCAAAGCTTTGTTTCAATCCAATTGCCAAAATCTTTCCAAGATATGTTCGATTCAATCAAACACAAGAAAGCCAAACTTCCCAATTCCCGAGTCTATCAAGAAAATAAAATTGCAGAAAGAAACCTAAAAGACCACCAACCTTCCCTCAAAGAAATCCAAGAAGAAGAGAAATATCAAGGGAAATTGGACAACGTGGGCTATAATGCCAGAGTGAAGCAGTTTGCATATCGGTTCCAGGTTAATTGTCTCTATATCAACCTAGAAAGAGAGGACTAGTTTGGCCCATCGTATATCCATTACTCCTTTAGAATCCCATAATTCTATCTCGACATCCTTTCATCCTAGATCATCCCTAGTTGCATTGTTGCATCGTCATTCATCCTTAGTTGTATCCTAAATCATTCTTAAAACTGCATCATCACATTATTTATCATCTTCCTAGTTGCATCATAGGTTATCCTTTTCAGCTGCATCTAGACCATCCTCTTAGAAATAATATTATTCAGTCATCCTTCATCATCCTTCCATCAGAAATCCACAAGTCGGAATCCTTGCCTCATCCATCATCCATTATCCTTGATCCAAATCCAACATCGATCATCCAAATCAGAACCCATCATCCTTGATCCAAATCCAACATCCATCATCTGAATCAGATGATGGATGTTGGATTTGGATCAAGGATGATTTTCTAAGAGGATGGCCTAGATGTAGCTGAAAAGGATAACCTATGATGCAACTCCATCATCCAAATCACAACCCATCATCCTTGATCCAAATCCAGCATCCATCATTTGAATCAAAACCCACCATCCTTGAACCAAATCCAGTGATCCAAATCCTATCACTTAGTGTCATATCCTTTGAGTTGCTTCAAATCCTTATTAGAAATCTCCACCTTGTGACTAAGCATTGTCTAGGGAATCCTTACTTGTCCTTGTTAGCCTCATCATCTTGAGCAAGAGATTGGCGTGCATTGATAAGAATCCAATCTTCTGAAGATCATTAGTCTATCTTAGGTTGACAATCCTCTTTGATCCTACATCAGTAAAAAAGAAACTCATTTGACCGATACTTAGTAATCATCCACCATCTTCCATCATCCTCCACCAATCTTCCATCATCATCCTCAATCCAAATCCAGCATCCCACCATCTTTCAGCATCCCATCATCCTTTAGTTGATCCAAATCCTTGCATCACATCCTAGAAATCCACCATCCTTAAGTCCCTTTAGCTTTGCATCCATCAAATCCTTAGAGTTTTTTTAGGAAACATCTTGCATCCAACCAACATCTTCATTTTCATCCTTAGATCTGCATTCCATGCCTACCAAGACGCGATTTAAGAGGAGAATGAATATGGATCCCAATCAGGCCACTAGTTCGTCTGATCCTAAAAATCCTACCAGCGCGATGGTAACTTACAATACACAGATCTCGCAAGTTGATAATGTATGGGATGATCCCAACGGACCCCCCAATTCATTTTCCATGGAAATATTCATGAGCCACCCATGGCATGCACAAATGGTGAGTGCAATAATTGATCATAATTGATGGGCTATAATGGAAAACTTTACACAAGAGGGTACTTCCATTCCACTGCATCTCCAACCTCTCATCCCCATAAAAACCATTCAAATCCTAGTAGAAGCCTATACCCCCATAATCCAACAAATCCCTGATCCTATCTTGCACATATCTCAAGAAACCTCACCCATCCCTCCTCTCTTGCAAAGAATCTTCGCAAGTCCCACAACACAAGCAACAACACAATCCACTCCATTTCCATCATAGGAACACCATCATCTTCTATGGCATCTCAAGCCATCACTTAGGCCCAAAGCTTCACACAAAACCAACCGCCACCTCCCACACAAGCCGCTACACAAGTAGCTCCTCCACCTTCCATGTGCCAAGCAACATCATCTTTTCCGAGGGCAACACAATTGTTTCCCTCTTTTACTCAGCAAGCTTCCACATCAACACCTCCCTTTTCATGGCCAACACAAGGATTTTCTTCCACTCCCCAACAAGAATTCACCCAAGCATACATTCCACTTCCACCTTTCATTTCCAATATGCAAGCCCAACAAACTGCCTTCACAATAGGAATGCCCTCCATGGGATCTCAGAATCCACCATCTACATCACAAATCCCCACCATCACATTTGCATTTCCAACATCCTTTGCATCGCAAATCCCACCTCGAACCGGTTCTCATTGGGGCCTCACTCAAGCAGAAATGCAAGCTTTGGGTATACCTGTACACACTAAATAGTGCACTTCTCTAAATCATTGCTTCCAAGAGAATCCATGGATTGGAAACCTTGAGAAATTGATTTAGAGCTGCCTAGGCATGGAGTGCAAGGGTTTTAAGAGTGCTCTCAGCTAGAGCTATTAAGCCAATAACCTTTCTAGTAAACCATGCAATGGGAGATTCAAATGAAGACAAGGGCAAGAATGCCAATATCCCCAAGAATCAAATAGAAATGTAAATGCAATGCAACTATGCTAAAAATGGAAATGCAAGCTAAGCTATGGAAATGAAAGAACAATGCAACTAAGCTATGAAAGGAAATATGCAAGTATTACAAAGACTCCTAATTAAGCTACATGAAGTAATCTAAAGCATAAAGGAAACTAAGATAAATATAAGCTATGAATGCCATGACAATGCAATAAATGAAACTATGATAGCATGTAGATGCAAAAGCCAAGAATGCTCCAAATCTTCAAAAAGCTCTAAAGTGACCTAGAAAACCTGCAGCATAACATTAGCATAAAAAGTTGGGGATTTAGAATAAGAAGAGAGCTCTCCTTTTATAAGAAATGAGAAGGAATGGACCATGGAGATTAAGAGGCAAAATATTTAATCAACGGTGGAGCATCAAAGAGGAGCAATCCATGTGCACAAGTATCCTCCAATGAGAAAATAAGAGTTGACTTTTGTTTCCATATGAAACAAAAAGTTATTTTCTTCTTTTTATAAAATAAGAATAATACTTTATTTGTGCAACTTAGGATAAGAGGAAAAGTGGGGGGCTTTTTATTTATTAAAAGGAGAGGAAATTTCTTTTAATTAAATAAAAATTTAGGATAATATGGTTAGCCCATAGGAAATAATCAAATAAATGATAGCACTAGAATTTGATCAAGAATAAGCAATTGATGATTTTAGCAAATAATGCTAGCAAGGGGCTAATAGTCTAGATGACCATTTTTAGATGATTACATTTGCCCCTCTTTGACTAATGTGTGATCGATCTAGGAACACATTACGTCAAAGAATAGATGAGCCGAGAAAGCAATAGATAGCGGTTTGACTCCAAAGAACGAAGTGCAGAGAAATAAAAAATCCTGCATGGTCAGCCTGGTAGTGACAATACTGATCACTTAGGAAAGAGATGGACAGTATCAGAACTCAAGACGAGAACTAACATGTCAAGCGCAAAGATAGATCGATCAGAGCAAATGGAGTGGTCAAGCATATGCTCTGGAGAATAGCCAACAAGGATATGATGTGTCTGCCCCCTTGGGATCAAAAGCGAAATCAGGTAGAGGGAATGCAGAAGCAAGAGCAACATGATCAATGTTGGACTACAACTGATTTGGAATCTAATTGAAAGATCTGTGATTGCAAGATCACTGAGAAGTTGCTAATTAGATATGTAATATGATTAAATTAGTATTATGTTGTCATTGATGTCAACTAGTTTGACAGCACTTATCTTGTAAGTTACTACACCAAGACATCTGAAGAAAAGTGGAAAAGAGATGAAGAACAGAGAAATCTACATGAGGAAAGATGTACATGACAGATGAGGATAAGAAACACATTGAGTAACTTGTTGATAAGTCTATGACTTGATGATATTGACTTCATTATGTTGCATTCATCTATAATGAAGTATAGAGCTAAAAGACACAAAGCAGTGTTGTCGGTAAATGAAACATTTCTAGTATACACCAACGGAGTGTAGTGTATACCAACCGCAGTATTAACCGAGCAGTGTTCACTGATGCATTCTTTGTTTACCGAGGAGAACAAAATGAATTAAATGATTAGTTTAGCTGATAAGATTGACGAGCTGGAAAGAGTATAACATCGAGGTAACAGATAATGTTTGTTACGCAGATCAATGACTGACAAAATTTAAAGAAGATCTAACGAAGCAAATTGAAACGTGTTATTGACTCAAGTACCAAGAAAGTTTAAGCGGAAAAATCTGATGGTGGAGAAGAAAATGATTTACTCATCTATATAAGAGAACATAATTTATTTATGAAGAGAGCCAGAAGAAGAAGAAGCTGCAGGATTATCGCGTGAATAAGGTTTCATGCATTCTGATCATATTGGTTAGTAAGAACCAAGCTGCAGAGCAATTATCGAGCTACAGAAAGCAGTTACCGATGGACAGTAAGTTGATATAGTATTGAATCTAAAGTGAATTATTGATCAGAAGGATTTGTATGGACTGAAAATTGATCTGTAATCTGCAAATGAAGTTGTATTAAGGTAGGTCATTCTACTGTTACATATTTAACCATTGTATACTGTCTAAATCTCTTAACCGAGTGGACTCTGAAAGTCTTATGATGTATCATTCATAGAATGAACATTGTTATCTTGTCAACCTCATAGTGAATGTTGGTTGGATGATAACTTCTAGTCTAAAATCCTCTAACAAGGTCACATCTGACAATGTGTTTGTAACCTTTAATAGGGTTGGATCTTAACTGACCTCACTTTAGAAGAGTGAACAATTTTGGGTTGCCGGTCCCAGGTGGTTTTTTCCTTTACAGGGTTTCCATGTTAAATCTCTTGTGTTATGTGTTGATTGTGATATTTGTTTGTTATCATACTTTGCATGTTATATATTAGATTTGATCGGTAAATAGTTATAAGTATTAGACTGGTAATCGGTAAAAGCACAGACAATAAGAGTTATTATTGCTTACCGATGAGCATAAATTGTAGAAATTGTTTTGAATTATACATTTTGAAATTGGGACACTGGATAACTGATTCACCCCCCTCTCAGTTATTCTAACAATTGGTATCAGATCGAGCTACATTGCTTAGAATAGAGTTTTAAGGACTTAAGCATAAAGGTCTCAAGATGTATAAGAGGGAAGTACCAAAACTAAATAAAGAAAACTTCGCAGTATGGCAAAGTAGAATGAAGCTGCACATATCTGGAATTGGGAACTCAGCACTAGATCTAATGCAAAATGGCTACATACAACCACCCACTGGTCCTCTAACTGTTGATCAACTGAAAGATAAGCATGAACACAATGTTACTATGATGGAACTTGTTGCTGCCTGTACCGATGCTGAATTTGAAGATATCAAGAGATGCACAACTGCTAAAGGATTGTGGGATAAATTAGCACAAATCTATAGTGGAGATCTGAATGTCAAAAGAGCCCGAGCTAAAAGTCTGAGAGGTAGATTTGATGAAATGAGAATAAAAGAAGGTGAGAACATTGTCCAATATTCAAATAGACTCAAAGAAGTGGTACATGCTATTAGAGCATCTGATGGAGTGATTGATGATGAAACAGTGATAAGCAAGATTCTTAGAACTTTTCTACCAGTTTATGCAATCAGGATTTCTACAATTCATGAAACAAGAGCTACATCCAACCTCACTCTTGACACTCTGATTGGTAAACTTACAACCATTGAATTAAACAATTTTGATAATAGTGTTGTTCCTTCTGTTGAATCTGCTTTCATGTCTTCTCTAAAGATTGGAAAGTCTAGTAGGAATGGTAAGAATTGTGATAGTGATGACAATACCGATGATGAACTTGATGATCTTGAAGCACTTATGGCCCGAAAATTGCCCAAAATAAAAGGAAGGTATAGAGGTAAGCTACCTTTAGCATGCTTCAATTGTAAAGAATTCGGTTACATCACTGTTAGATGTCCACAGAAGAAAGATGATGATAGATCCAAAGATCGATCTGAAAGAAGCTATGGAAGAAGAGTCAACAAAGGTTACCGACACAACAACAGAGACAACTGAGATGAAAAAGGTAAAAAGGTATGTTACATAGCCAAAGATATTGAAACTGAATCTGATTCTGATGATGATATAGAAGTTGTATTTGTTGCTATAAAAGATGACTCAGAAGAGGAAGAGAAACATGAAGAGAAAACACTGATCTCTAAAGTAAGCAGAAATGATACATGGATCATAGACAGTGGCTGCACACATCATATGACCGGTGATGTAGAGAAGTTTGATCATCTTGTTGAATATAATGGAGGATCTGTGAGAATGGGAAATGATGCACCTTGTATGGTAAGAGGTAAAGGCTCACTGATGATCAATGATAGATTACAATGTGAAAATGCATATTGGGTAGATGGACTGAACTATAATCTGATAAGTGTGGCTCAGCTGAACAATTCAAGCCACTGACTGGCTTTTGAGAGCAAAAAGGTGAAGATTTATGATGATGGAGGAAGACTTGTCAGAACTGGTACACAATCCAGAGGTAATCTATTCTATCTTGATATAGATCATTCTTCTTGTTTGTTGATAAAGGATGAAGATGCTTGGTTGTGGCACCGAAGGTTATGCCATGTGAAAGTTGACAACATGATCAAGATTAGTAGAAAGAAAAGAGTTAGAGGATCACCTAACTTGAAAAAACCTGATCATGCCATGTGCCATGAATGTCGAAAAGATAAGATGATTAAGTCTAGTTTTAAAGGCAAGGACTATTCAACAAAGAAGATACTTGAGTTGGTTCATACCGATATGTGTGGTCCTATGAGAACTCAGAGCTGTTCTGGTGATAGATATTTTATTTTTTTGGTGATGATTATACTAGACTGATGACTGTTATGTTCTTGAAAGAGAAATCTGAAGCTTTCAAAATGTTTAAGTGGTATAAAGCTAAGGTAGAAAAAGAAATCGGTAAGGAAATAAAGTGCTTAAGATCTGATAGAGGAGGTAAATTTATCTCTGATGAATTTACTAAATTTTGCAATGAGCATGGAATCAAGAGGCAGGTATCTACACCGAGGACACCTCAGCAAAATGGCATTGCTGAAAGAAGGAATAGGTCTATAATTGACTGTGCTAGAACATTGATGATACAGAAGAATGTTGCTCAGACATATTGGAGGGAAGCTGTCAGCATAGCTGTATATGTTCTTAACCGAGTACAATTGAAGAAGGACTCCAACTAAACACCTTATGAACTATGGTTTGGACACAAACCTACTGTGAGTTATTTTATAATTTTTGGAAGTAAATGTTTTATCTTGAAAGATGAGAGAAATAGAAAATTTGATTCTAAAGGAGATGAAGGAATATTTCTTGGATATTCCACAACAAGTAAAGCACACAAATGTTTGAATAAGACCACAAATAAGATTGTTGAAAGTACTAATGTTCATGTTGATGAGTTTGATGACAAGTACATAGAGGAAAGTACAAAAGAACTGAAAGACTATGGTAGATTCACTTACATTGAACATCCAGAGTATCTACTGACACCACAAGCTGTAACAACCGGTCAGCAGGGAAATAATGCAGTACAACAGGCACCACAAACTGATGAACTTGAAGAAGTTGTGGAGCAAGGAAATGACCCTGAGCAGGATGAACAAGAAAGGAGAAATCAAGTCTTGGCTAGTTTTGTCAGGAGACATCATCCTAAAACACAAATCATTGGAGACAGACATGTTGGAATGCAAACTAGAAGCAAAAAAAGACAAGGTACATGTCTAATTTGTGAATTTGAATCTAAAATTGTGAAAGTTGCATTAGATAATGAAGAATGGGTTAATGCAATGAAGGAGGAAATAGAACAAATAGAAAAGAACAAAACCTAGTCCTTAGTACCTTAACCAAAAGATAAGAATGTTATCGGTACTAAGTGGATATACAAGAATAAAATGAATGAAAATGGTGAAGTCACAAGAAATAAAGCTAGATTAGTATGCAAGGGATATGCATAGGAAGAAGACATTGACTATTGTGAGACATTTGCACCTATTGCTAGATTAGAAGGAGTTAGAATGCTACTTGCATATGCTACACATAAGAAATTCAAAGTCTATCAAATGGATGTGAAGTCAGCATTTTTGAATGGTATACTTGAAGAAGAAGTCTACATTGAACAACCTGAAGGATTTGTTGATCCTAACAATAAAGATATGGTATGTAGATTACATAAAGCTTTATATGGACTAAAGCAAGCACCAAGAGCATGGTATGAAAGACTGCATACTTACTTGTTAAGTATTGGATTTATTAGAACAAGTGAAAACAACAATATGTATGTGAAAGGTGATAGTGATGATACTATTATCATTGCTAAAATTTTTGTTGATGATATTATCTTTGGCGGCTCAGATCTTTTCTGCAAGGCATTTGCTGATGAAATTCAAAAGGAATTTGAAATGTCTATGTTCGGAGAGATTAAGTTCTTTCTTGGACTACAAGTGATTCAGCAGAGTGATGACATATTCATCACACAATCTAAATACATAAAGGAAGTACTGAAGACATTTGGCATGGAAGATGCTAAACCTATAGGAACACCGATGGCTACTGGATACAAATGGACAAAGGAGGATGAAACTACTGTGGTAAATCAGACACTTTACCGATCTATGACTGGTAAGTTAATGTACGTAGTTCATAGTAGGCCAGATATAGCACATGCCTTGGGAATTGTTGCAAGATTTTTTGCTAACCCTAGAGAATCACACATGATTGCTACAAAAAAGATCTTAAGATACTTGAAGAAAACAAAAAATTATGGATTATGGTATTCTAAGGAAGGGAAGTTTGAACTGAAAGTTTACACCAATGCTGATTGGGCTAGAAATGTGGATGATAGAAAAAGCACCACCGGAGGAGCATTTTTCTTTGGTGAAAGACTTGTAACCTGGACAAGTAAAAAGAAGGCTTGTATTTCTCAGTCTACAGCTGAAGCAAAATATGTTGCTGCTGCTACTAATTGTTCAAATATTGCATATATCAAACAAGTGTTGGAAGGAATGAATGAGGTAATCACTGACCCGGTGATTATATACTGTGACAACACTAGTGCTATTAATATTTCAAAAAATCTTGTGATGCACTCTAAGATAAAGCATATATCTATTAAGTATCATTACTTAAGAGAACAAGTGCAAGAGAAGCAAGTAAAGTTAGAATTTGTTACATCTAAAGAACAACTTGTAGATATTTTTACAAAGCCCCTATCGAAGGACACATTTGAATACTTGAGGACTAGACTTGGGGTATTACAGTATTTAGATTTGGTCTAGGTGTATTTTGTCCAGGATGTGAGGCTTGGGGATTTGGAATTGAACTGCAAGGTTGATTTAATGGATTCATTACTAAAGTAACAGGGACTGAGCTACTAGCAGATGTATTTATTGTGTGTGCAAAAATTGTACCTGATCTGTAGACACAACACTCAGTAAAACATTAGAGGTTAGCTATAATCGAAATCGTGCAAAATTGAAAGCTATCTAACCACGCGATTTACTGCCTTCTAGTAGGTGCGAGATTAATGTTCTCAAATTATTATCGAGATCAGTGACCTAGACGACACCTAAATGAAGGATTTGAATGCAAAAGACGGATATTAAATTGAATGCAATTAATCTATATTTTTGATATTTTTCTATGCAATAAGAATGATAAAAACTGATATGAATCTATGCTAGATGAAATTGATATGCAATGCTATTGAAAATTGATATGCAATGCTAATGAAAATTGATATGCAATGCTAATGAAACAATGATATGTAATATGAATGCAAAAATAAGATTGATCTCACAAAGATGTCGATTCGCAATAGCTTTGATTCTTCAATTCCAATTCTCCAGTGTGATTGTGCAAAATATGAGATGATTTGTGAAGAGCTAAAGCCTTAATTTATAGAAATCCAGGGCTTTGGAGGTGCATGGATAAAAGCCATAAATCACTCAAATTAACTCATCTTGATTTTTGAGTTATCTGATCATGAAAGATAATTAATTCTCAAAATCATGCAAAAACATGCAAAAATAGCTTTTTAACTCAAATTAGAGTCTAGATCAGCTTTTTGAACTCCAAAAGGATGTTGAGTTCCAAAAATTAATAACTTGCATTGATTTTCTGATTTGGAGTTTAACTGTTTCTTTTGAATATGCATAATAATTAAGAATTAAATAAATAAATAAAGTGATTTATCCTCAACTCAACTGATTTTTGAAAATAAAATAATTAATTTATGGGTTAATTAACTATTTTATCAAACTTTTATTAAAAATTATATTATTAAATAATGACAACATGCTTTAATTAATTAAATAAGAATTTAATCAATTAAAGATAGGAACTTTGATCTATTGTCAAAATTAAATAATACAATTAATAATAGATATAATTAAATTTAATTAAACAATTAAGTGGAAAATATTAAATCTAATTAATTAAATATGAAAATATTCAATTAATCAAACTTAGGATAAATGTGATTTATTGCCAAATAATCATTAAATTAAAGATAATTAAGATAATTAGGAATATTGCTAGGAATATTCTCCGATGCTAAATTTAAGATAATCAATTATGATTCGATGATGTTTAGATGTGCCTTAGGTTAGGACTTTGATGTCGATTTCGTTCAATTTGTCGATATAGGAGATTAATGAACTTATAGCCCATTTTTGGGGTATTACATTTATATTGGCATGTAAGAAAGCAATCTTCCTCTTCATCTCATCTACAGCAACCTCCAATTCTAATTTCTCAAGCTGGAGAGCCAAATCTTCTTTGGCCTTTCTATCCTTTTCTAATTCTAGGCTTGCTTGGGAGGGTACACTAGAAGTAACAATAGTCTTCTTAGGCTCATTAATATTTATGCCAACCATCTTTTGTTTTCCCTTATCAAGGATTTCCTTTGTGGCATTTCTAGCATCCTCATTCCTCTGGATTTCAGATGGGTTTAATTGCCTGAGAACATGACCTGTTCCCTCAAATTCATCTTGGTTTAGTTTACCACCTTCAACCTGATTTCTTAAGGCCCCCATATCACCAAACAATTCTCTATCCAAACCTTGAACATCTTAGCTTAGATCCCTAGCCTGAACTTCATTTTTCTTGGTTTTTCTAATTAGATCTTGCCTTTCCATAAGAAATTCATAGATTTGTTGCTCCCTAGCCTTCCTTCTATTAGCAATTTCTAATATTTTTTCATGCTCCTTTTTCCTTAAAGCAATTAATTCCTCTCTTAAGTTTTCAGAATCATACGAGGCAGTTTCTGGAGTAGAAGTTTCTCCCGGTTGATCTAAAGTTTCTCTTGCGGGGAAGAAACCTAATTCTATGATTTCCTCTTCCTAAGAGGGAAAATGAACAATGAGCATGACTTTCTTAACATGTTCTAGGTCATCAGAAGAGGAAGAAGCTTCATGGGGAAGTGGTTTAGGGACTCTTTCTCTCGAAGGTCCTGGGGAGTTAGCAGTAATGTGACCTCTCCTAGACCATTGATTTCTACTAGGTGTACGAAGCTCATCACCCATATTGCTTTCTGGATGATCCCTAAAATAAGACCTACTAAATCTCAGCCAACTCACGGCATGTCACAGCAAGATATAACGAAACTTACAAATACCAACAACTGGTAAACACAGATTCTCAGAGTCGCCACCCATGAACAAGTGGGAATCAAAGTATAAAGTTGGTCTACAACAAATACAATATATAGTATAGCACAAATCTACTGTATATTCTCATTAGGTTTCTAGTAGAGTCGCCAGTTTTGTTAGCACTCAAACCTGCAGATGATTGACATATTCAAAAAACTTACTAAACTTAGGACTCATGTACTCCCAACAGCTGCATCTAGCACAATTTAAATGCTAAGGTATTAAGGCTTTGAGCCTTCTTCACTTTGAGTATAAAACTCAGGCGGGTTTACCTTTCACAATTGCTACTACAAAGCATTACAAAATTGATCTATGTACTTGACATAGTCAATACAATTCATAAACATACAAATAAAAGTAAATTGAATATATTTTGATATTTTGGTGGTGAACAGGTGCAAATTAAGCTAGAATCAGTGCCTTATTCATTGGGCCAGAGTCAAAATCTAACATCTACATAATCCCATTAACATAAAGATACTAGAATTTAAATGAAATACCTAACAATTCACTCTCCCAATTCCTAACCCTGCCATCAAATTCATGTATAGATATTCAATTCCCAAAGACCTCCCTAAAGGTTTACTCACTCCTTGAGAGAAACTTGAGTTCAACCTCTATATTCACCTTGTGAACAATGCATTAAAGAGCCTTAAAAATATATACATAAGAAAATCAAAGCATCCATACACAAAGACAACAAGAAATATCAACAAAAGTCCATTGTATTTGTATTCATTTTCAAACTGTATCCATACAAATTTTGACAAAAACTTCAAAGAAGTCAAATCCTATATTCAGTACTCTTTTTACAAAAACTTAAGCCACCCTTACCAAATGAGCAAAACTTTCTATTTATACTTCTAGCCATCTTGGAATCCTTGAAAGGATGCAACAAGATTCAGATGGCTAGGAAAATGACTTGCACTAAAGACAAAAAGTACAAACCATAATGACCAAGACTAGCAAAACATAAAGTAGTTTACAACTACTAGCATCTTCACAGGTGGCACCTTTGTTTGGAGATATTTTAGAGCATTTACTTTGATTTGTTACATGAATGATAACCACCATTATAGGATAACTTACATCATCCTCTATTTGGTACATGCTCTCCCTGGAATTTTGGTTCAGGTGCCATGTGTACTTTACTCTTCTTCTTTTGCTTCTAGCTCCAAGACAGCTGGCTTCTTTGGTTTTCTCTTGATACTATTTTCCCAAGCTGTCACATCATCATTAGATGGCCTATCAAAACTCTGCAGCTCTTGTAACATCTTCAACTGTACCTCCCACTTGGAATTAGTGATGCCCTTTACATATGTGACAACTTATGCAATCATTTTCAACCTTTATCAGGTTATCAATCAAACTATTGCAGCCCTGTACATCCAAAGTATTGTCACCCCCAAGAAAATCCTCCTACTTGATTATTACTTGTCCCATGCTTAGCTTCCATTCATCTACACTAATTATATTTCCATCATCCCCATATACTGAGGGAAAGTACTTGTTGTAATCCTTCTCAAACATGGCCAACTTGGCCTTCACTTGGTTAGACTTCCCCTTACCAATCTAATCTTCTCATAGACCTCAGTCACCACCTTGGGGATATTGGGCTTGTGTTCCTACAAGGCATCTAGTTTTTCAAACAACAAACTCCTTCCTGACCATATGCTATAGAGTGGCTCCAAGGTAGCTAATGACTCATTCACCTTTTCATTTTCCTTTTGCAACAAGACAATTGATTGATGGACTAAATCCATCCTATCTTTTATTATGTCATGTCTATGTTGCACAACATCAGTCATAGTCTTTAAGGCTGCTTCTAGCCTCACTTTCTCTAGATCTTCCACTGGCTGGTCAGGAACCTCTACTTCTGGCTAAGGAGGGCCCTCAATTTTCACTAGAGGGGGAGGAACTGCCTTAGATGCTTCTTCCAGCTTAGCCCTTAGCTCTTCCAATTCACCCTCCATTTTCTTGATCATCATGAGATTTAAATCCCTATCTTTGGCAACCTTCATTGAATTTTAAAATAATCTGTCATATCTTTCTGACAATTGGATGGTCTTTGCCTCATTTAGGTGAGCCAAAAGGGGTACTGCCTTGTACACCTCAAGATCAGTGGTATTTTGCACAGTCCAGAACATTTTATTTCCTTCCATTTTGTCCTTAATGCTCACTACAGATGGCTTATTAGTTCTAGGAGCTAAAGACCAAAGTGCAATAGCTTGAGATTTGGGATCATAACCACTCCCTCTAATCATTTCATCTATCTGCACTTCATATGATAGAATACCCTCTAGATGCTTTCTGATTTGATCAATGAGGAAAGTAGAGGTCAAGTCCCATCAAGGAATTAGGACCATGCCACTTGACTTAACCATCTTCGTTGCCTCCTCCATAGTAATCTTCTCAAGACTGAGATCATATGATGTCAGAGCCCATAAAGTCTCCTCACTTGGTTGTATCCCCTCCCGCAAGGTCTTTTTCACTTCTTCTTGCTTCCTCTAGATGAGGAAATCCCTGAATTGCTTGTTATTGATGAACTGGTCATCACTGAGAAACTCCTCTTGGTAAAGTTCTCTTTCATCCTGTCCCAGTAGCAAGGGTAAATCCCCCTCTTCTTTTCTCACAACCTTCTTGCCTTCTCCGATAGCCTTTCTCAATTGGTGATGGTAGGCTCTGTTACCAAGCACTAGAGCTGAAGCACTGTCAAGTACCCTCTTCTATTTTTTCTTCTTAGAAGTCTCACCTACTTCAAGCCTTTGTTTTTTCAATGGTGGCTCTGAAGTATCCTCTTCTTTATGTGGGTCTTGTGTTAGGTCAATAATTGGTGAGCCTCCACCCTGAGGTGGACTTTCACCCTCTTGTGAATCATCGGTGACTTCCTTAGGCTCAGAAGTAGAATAATTTCTTGGCACCTCCAACTTCTCCTCAAGCAACCCTTCCAACTGGTTAGACAAGATGCCATGCATTTCTATCATTTGCTCCATTCTTTGCAAGTATGGGAGCTCAGGGAAAAAACCACCAAAAGGAATTTCTTCCTTCCCTAATTTGGCCTCTATCTATAAAATCAAAATATTTGGTCCATCTTCTTCCTGCCTCATCTAGGTCTAATATATTTCTTATCACATCCTCCTCATCTAGGCCTTCATGCTCTCTCATTACTCCAATGTTAGGGATCAAGGTCATCCTAGAAATCTTGATGAAACCCTCAGAATCAACATGTCGACAGGTACTTGTAGTCATCTTGAAGTGATTTAACCAAGTGTTGACTAATCTATTTCTCTTTTTCCAATCAAGAAGCTACTAATCCTAAATTACCTCGATGTGAAGGTACCCTTCCTATGAGGTGCTAAGTTCTCCTTGTCAGTCCACATTAATTGCTAGATGAATTCCATCATGGAAACCCTAGGAGGTACAAATCTAAGAAGCATGTGTGGGGGTTGGGGGCAGCCATAAACTTTGATAACTATGAAATTGGATCCTAGGTAGAAATCTCCCCAATTGGGGTTCCTTGGCCATTTATCTTCATACTGCATTGGCCTTAACACCCTTAAGACCTTAGTTGATAGCCTCACAAGATTTTTTCCCAACATCAAAAAGAATTGGATGGACAAAATAATTCTGGAAAATAGTGAAGTTACACTCATTGGATGTGTAATTCCATGCCCTCAACCAATATTGCAATGGGTTTGGATTTCCCTCAAAAGTAGTCCTTAACTTCAACATGCTTGCATCAAGATCATTAACATGGTAGTACAAAATCAAATGCCTGAGGAGGGCGTAATGCATGAATTTGATGGGTCTCTTATTCTCCTTGACAGACATTAACCCCTCATGCCTATCAATTACATACTGGATGTAATCATAGTCAGTATTGGTGTGAGAATTCTAAATATCTAGGATTATCATTAATAGTTCAGCAGGCATTTTTTCTTCATCCCTATCTATCCCTAGAACCCTACACAACCCATGACACAAGAACTTCATGTAGTGAAAGAGGGATGAAAATTTATAAGGGGCATTCATACTTTTTGGGAGGGGGGCTATATACTTAGCCTTCTTGGGCATATGCTTGACTATCTGGTTTTTTACTAATCAAATATTACTGGCGTACTTCTATCTTTCTTTTTTCAAATCTATTGCAGTGGAAGAAGAAGCATAGAAATCAAATGCCCTCATAAAAGACCCCCTATCGAAGGAAACAAAAATAGACTGGTCTTCACACCTAATGACCCTAGAGGTAGTTTCATACAGCCTAGCCAATTAAATAATTAAATCAACATCTAAGAACACATCAGGCACTACTAACTTTGCCATTCCCAATGCCCAAGCATTACAGACAGGTATAGCCTTATGCCTATTATTATAGAAATATGAGAAGATGGTGAAACCTGAACCTGAAGGAGAGATAGGGTCTCTGCATTTGTCCATGAGGTCCTCAAATGTTTTTTCAATGGCCTTCTTGTTTTGATTCAAACTAGGAAGTAGCTTGACGAACTCATCTGAATAATTCAGCTTTCCCTTATCCTCTCCACTCTGCTCTTTTGCAACTCCACTGGATGATGCAACACTCACCTCTAGATGACTCATCTTGATGGCACAGAAATTCACAGTATTGAAACTTTTCACTTGTCACTCACTACTTCAGTGCCAACAATCTCAAATATCTTCAGAATAATTTTGAGCACAGAAAGCAATGAAGTCATGTCTATATACTTTGAGAATTGAATGCATACAATTGCTAAATCATCACAAATCTTGGCTAAGTCACTTTTGCATCCAATTTTGCATATTACTAACCTTCAAATCATACCTAGCCATGGCATGGATGTTGACAAGATGATTTAAAAAATCAAAAATAAAGCATGAGATCACCGATCACAGCTTTTTGGCATTAAAACCCTTAATTACTGATGCAAACCCTCATTAAAACTTGATTGGAGGGCCTTTTACCTTTTTTCTAGCTTGGCAGAGTCCATGTTGCAATGGTTCATAACACTGACTGGCATGAAAACTTAACCAGACACGGTTCAGAGATCCAGCAAACAAAGAAACTCATGATATCTGAAAGAAATGTTAACCTGAGGTTAAGTTTGGAGATCCAGCGGCAAGGCCATTCGTTGAATCTCAGAGTAATTTCTTAACTCATGCTTTTATTTGGAGATTCAGCGACCACTGTTGATCCCAATGATGATCAATGGTCCTTAGACTATCTTTTGAAACTTATCATGACCCTACTGTAATCAGAGATTTTGCGACTGAAAGAAATCTCAACTTCTTAGAACACTCAATTTAATCATGGTTAAACTTAGAGAACAAGTGACCAAAGACTTCGCCAATTCTCACAACCTTTATCTTAACCTAGCAATGATCTAAAGAATTAGTGAACAAAGGACTTTACAACCTGTGAAACAAAACACCTTGTCCATGGTCACATCTGGAGAATCAGTGAATAGCTAAATCTCTTAATCTCGAAAAGCATGCTTAACTCTCATTTTATCTCGCAATTCAACAAACAAGGCTATCTCGCATTCTCAAAAAGAAATGCTTAACCATGGTCAAACCTCGAGATTGAGCAAACAACCCATATCTCTAATTTGTTGAATGTCTTTCATACCTTAGGTTATATCTTGAGATTACATGCAAACCACAGATCTTAGGGACAATCGATGGTCATCGTTGAATCACTCAATCCATTAGACTTTTACCTTTTAATTACAATAATCAGTGACCATTGCATTCACCCAATCTCCCAAGGCTGTCAAACTTATCCCTTTCATTCCAATAATGCGCAACTGAAGAAGACACATCTCAACTTTGCTTTGTTTGCCAGGTCACCGAAAGATTTGGAACTTTACTAACTAGTTCTGAGATCCTATGAATGCTCTATTTTCTCAATCGCTAAACAACTTAGAGCATTGCCATCTTTTCTCAAGATCAAGCGACAAAGGAAAAATATAGCCTCTGCCAAATTACTTTTTCAGAACCGCCAAACTTAGGGGATACAAGAAAAAGATTCAGCTGCTAGATCACCAAATGACTTATTGTATGACCCATTCCTCTTGAGATTAAAACCTTACCGTCATTTGCAAAGAAAATCAATGGCATTCACTGGATCGCTGGAAGATTCTAAACTTAACCGCCCGACTTAGAGAACAGGAGATAACTGCCACACCAATTCACCAAATGTTACAAAGAAACTGCCAAGAATCAAGCGAATAGGAGACAATTCAATCGTTGAATCACTGGATGTTAATACTAACCATGATGAAGACTAGGAGATTCAGCGACCAAAGGAAACTTAATAAAGTACTCACCGCTATCGCCAGTTTGCTAAAAGACTTGAAGATAAGGAAGAACACTGCATAATTCAATGAAGACAAGGAAAAATGACCACGTGCAAATTTGGAAGACTTAAGTGACCCAAAAAGTAATGCGTGAATAGAAATAACTAGGGCACACTCAAATCCAACCAAAGAAATAACCATTTAGGGCAAAAATTGTCTAAGGAAAGGGTTTAAAAACACAAATATGAAATTTTTTAAGGAGTTCTAAAACCCTAAACCAGACAAAGACATAAGCATGGACATTTAAAACAAGACCTAGAGCAAAGACCTCAGAAAACCTAAAATATACCCAATAGGTAGCATCTGAGATTTTTACCCCAAGGTTTGCTAAAAAAATGTTTATTATCAAACCATCATTTCAAATTATTACTTGAAACCAAAACTACACAAGTTGCAACTTATACTGATTGTATCTACCATTGATTTGCATGAGAATCGACCCAACTTGATAGGGAAAACATCTTCCCATTTCTCCTCAGGGAAGGAACCTTTTCACAACTATAAAGAGCTAGTTGCAGATTTCCACCAAGACGAAGCAATCAAAAGAGTACCTAGGTAATTTCATGGGTTCACCTTCGAAACCTCAAACCTGGATGTATGTGAAATGTGAGTATTGGATGTAAAAACTCCCATACATTTGTACCAATTTCTATGCTTGTTCTATCATTCTTCTATTTGATAGCCCAGCCAATTCAAAGCATAGAATTCCAATGAACACATCATGCACTTGCCTATAATTTTCCAATGTCTTGTTCTTCCATAGCACGGGGTAATATTCAAACATGGAGATATCCTCAGCCCAAGGTTCATGTGGAATTTCTATCAGTCCTTTACTACATGCAAGACAATACATAATGTAAGAAGACATAAAGAAATCATTCCCATTTAACTGAGATATTTTGAGTTGTTCTCTCATTGAATTTGCAATCAGTTCACCCCAATCTAAAAATTGTTGACCTTCCAAAATAATCTGAATATAAAAATGCATCCATTCAAAAAATAGGTGAGCTTCTGATGAACCCTTAACTCTATGTAGTAACACCATACTATCAAGAACATAGGGTTTCATATGATCCTTGTTAAGGAGTTTGGGTAATTGGGAACCTCCTTTTTGGAGATTATACAACCAGCTCTTGGCTATAATAGTGTATCGTCTTAAAATGGAACCACTTCCATGTTATGAGTGTTTAGCCCTCTGAGTGAGTGGTCTGGGGTCATTTTAAGTTCCTTGATTAGGTCTTTGCATGTATATGGTTGTTCCCCCTATTCTTCTTCTCTCCTCCTCATTTTCAGCCTTTTTCGGATAGTTTTCTTTGAGAATATGGAGTTTCTGACTCTCTAGGTCAAAGACAACCTAGTAGGGTCAAGGATGACCTGGACCCTGACCTAGGTCATGGATGACCTCAACCCTAACCTAGGGTGGTGTCTACCTCATCCTTGACCCTAGGTCCAATTTTCACATTTTCAAGAATTACAGGATGTCAGGTTTCAAAAATATTTCTTTTCCCGCTTCTGGGTTGGCCATTTTGGGTTTCAGAATGGTAAATCCTTAAATTATATTTAATGTGGGTCCATTTCAAGGATTTAAGGTTAATTAGGATTTAATTCTCCAATGTCGGCCTTCTCTAGAGGTTTGTGCCCTAGATCACTATAAAAGGAAGCCTTCCTCTCTCATTTTCATCAAGTTTTTGCGAGAACATCACTTTTTACAATCAAGCATCCATTATCAAGTAATCTCTCAAGTGCAAGTAAGCAAGGAGAAGGAAATAAAGCAAGCATTCATTCATCTCCAAGCCTAGCATTCAAGTATTCAAGTATTCATCAAGGAGATCCATTGTTAACCATTGAAGGATTCAATCTCTTTGGAGCCCCCTTGAAGATTTCTCCATCCACTTTCGTCCAAGCCTCCACCTATGCAAAGATACATTCAAGATTGGTGTTGAAAATCTAATTCCATTTATTTGAGACATCCTACATTCATTCTACATTCATTGGAGCATCCCTACTTGTGGATTCAAGGATTCAAATCCCCTATAGGGACTTCAACATAAGCAAGGTGAACAGTTCCATTTACTTTTTTTATGCATTGTATGCAAATTAGCTATACTAACTACTCTAAATGATAAATTAACTATTCTAAGATTAACAAATCAAACTAATTACCAAACAAAAATGAAGAATACACCAAAATTGAAGCTAAAACAAGGTTTTACCTTCACTAACCATGTAGCTTGTCTCCATTGTCCTCATATGCTCTGATTTCTTGGATGTGTTGAGCTCTCAGATTTCCAATTTGAAGCTCCTTGCCCAAGATGATACCAAAGTGTGGAGATTCAGTGAATTATATGCAAAACTAAATCCTAATTATGCAAATATGGTGAATGCAAATGATATGAAGATGGATTGATTACGGCTTGAATGCTTTTGAAAATGCTTGATTGCTTGAATGGTTGAATGCTTGATTACAAAAATACCTATTAGCTCACAAAGGGGAAATTAGGTTCCTTTTATAAAATTTTGGAGGATCTCAGTTTAGGTGGCACAATCCTACAGTTGAGAATGAAAGGTGGAAGATCCTAGGGCTAGGATTGACTTGGTTGAAGGAGTTGAGAGAAAGGAGGATGTAGTTGGAATGTGAGAGGAAGAATAGGGATGATGTTCCTCTCACATTGACATGGAGGAGAACAAGGTGGAAGGAAAAGACACATGTCAAGTGTCTCACAAAGACCAAAGAGAGAAAGAAGGAGAGACCTTTTCCTCATGAGGACTCTTTGTACAAGTGTCCCATGAGTCACCTTTGACCCTTAGAGGTGGCTTGAGAATCCCCTTAGGAATAGGGCATGTCTCTTGACTTGGTTTAAGAAAGGACATGTGGTCATGAGACCAAGTCTCATGAGGCCACATAGCCCTTAAGAATAGGACATGTGTGGGTGAGGATAATTATAAATAAATAATTAATAATAATTATTTATTTTAGCCAAAGTGATGTGTCAGGTGACTAGGTAGGTGAAGTGGACTAGGGGACTTAGTCATATTTAGGTGATTGTGTATTTAATTAAATCACTTTAATAATATTAATTAAAAGACTTAGGATAGAGGAATAAACTATAATTAATTTACTAAATAAATTGAATAATCTATTTAATAAATAGAGGAAATAATTATTAATTAAATAATAAATATTTAATTAATTTATCAAGTCAATATCAATTAAATAATAAATATTTAATTAATTAATGAAGTCATTTTAAGTGTATACATTTTGCCCCTCTTTGAAATAATGTGTGTGTCACATTGTTTAAAAGAAAATTTCAAGTATTTTGCCCATGCCCCAGACAATGTCTGAGATGACCTATGCATGCCCCCTCGAGAGATTGATTGACAAAATTGATTATTTGAATTTTATGATTTGATTTTTATTTTTTATTTTTATTTTCATTTTCAATTTGGATAATCAATCTCACAAAAGAAACAGGAGAAAAGATGGGTGAAAATGGGGTGAAACAGAAGAAAAATGGGAGATAGGGTCCACACACCAAGCACAATGGATCCATAGGCTATAAATAAGGCAAAGGGGTCCACAATAGGCTCATTGTGCACACTTTTCATTTGGAGATTAGAGCATGAGAGAGAAGAGAAAAGCTTTCAGGATGTCATTTATGTTGTCAGATCACCACTTAGAGAGGGCCAGACGCTTCCAGCGACCACCCGATTTGGGTGAGCCAGTAGGTGATTCGATCCTCTTTGTCAATTTGTGATTTCTAGCATGATAGAGTAGGATTTAGCATGTGTAGGTTAGGTCGAATCGTAGGTTGGATTAGTAGAAAAAAATTTGTTCTTGGGTGGCAAACGAATGCCCAGTTGCGGTGCATTAATGCACAGCAACTAGCCACATTTGCGCAGAAAATCCAAACTTATGCACATTCGTTTAGGGGAGTTGCGCATGCATGTTAGAGGAAAATTTGTGTTGTGCAAATGTTAATTAAAAGTGCACATAGGTTCTTTTTGTGTATTTGTGTAGAATTGTGGCGCAAATGTTAAATAAATCTGCGCATGTATGAATAACTGTGCAAATATTAAAATATATTGCGCATGCATTTTTCTGTGCTACACATTTGTTTAATTGATAGAATTTGGTCAAATTAGAAAGTCAATTAGGTCAAACTAGATGTCGATAAGCCGATTTGATCTATCAGTGATTAAATTTGATCGATTTGGTCAAGATAGGCAACATTGTAGCATGGTTGCTAGTTAATCAGTCTTGATGCTAGATAATTGATAAAATCATTTGTTAAAACACGTGATAAAACATGTTTGTAGTTGATATAATAGGATAAATATATGTTGTAGATTAGTTTATCAAAATTTGATAGCTTGATTTTGTTGATTTGGATAGGAGGATATTACCGATATTCTGATGTCACGGGAGAGATATCCTATCACATAGAATCTGAGACCGGCATTGTCAGAGACCGACAGACTTTTGATTGGTGCAACTAGTTTATATCATGTAATTTACACACCTAAGATTAGGGTGAATCAGAGCATGATGACTGCATTGGTAGAGCGATGGCACTCAGAGATGAGTACCTTCCATCTTCTAACAGGGGAGATGATAGTCACACTAGAGGATGTATATCACATCCTCTGGCTTCCTATCATAGGGGAGTTAGTACATTATGATCGGCACAGCAGAGTGACAGAGTGCAAAGCCATCTTCGGAGATGATGACATTGATGAGGAGGAGATTAGCTGGGAGGATATGGTGGACCTGTATGAGCCTCTACCAGTAGTACTAGCAGGAGCGATTGGGGGTTTTGTATGTCCTGATCGAAGATCACATGATTTTGCAGTTGGATGGGACCGTACATTATAGTGGATGTTGGATGGGACCCATTTTGCATGATGTGTCTTCTTATTAGCCCACTTATATCATGATCTTCATCAGGTGGTGTAACATAGAAGTGCATCATTATTAGCAAGCATCACACTACTCCATGTTTGGGCATGGGAGCATATTGCAGTGACATGGCTAGTAGACGTTAGATTCCGCAGTGCATGATAGTCGTATATCCATTTATATTCATCAGTTTTGTCTCAAGCAAAACTGGGACATTTAGAGTTCTGATGATATACCTTTGATACACTGGATACAGTGACATGGAGACCATACCAAGGATGTGAGCCCTAGGATGATGAGCGGTATCTAGGATTTTGTTTTGAGTCACGATAGTTGATAGGGCGAACGCCCTTCATTCTGGAGAGACATCTAGTCAGCCAAGTTCTACACTAGTTTGGCAGGATCCAGGGCATGCCTCAAGGAGTTACAGAGTTCGCTAGGACTCATCAAGAGAGACATGAATAGGGGCCTATGGCATCATTTGATATAGCCTAATAGGAGTTTTTGGACATGCCATTCCAAGCATGGACTATGAGACAGGGGGTTGTGGACCCCGGGATGACTGCTGATCTGGAGTAGTTCCTTAGAGACTTTCCAGTTCCTTAATTGACTAATCTGACAGCTAGGCCACTAGAGAGGGATCTAGCAGATAGACATCGTGGGAGACACCAAGGATGAGATAGATGAGGATGAGGAAGAGGAGGCTGTGGTGACGGTGGAGGAGATGATGGAGGAGATGGAGGGAGAGGGGATAGGGCTGGACCACGGATGAGAGGAGGCGGTGTGAGGTAGAGGGGATTGATGCCACCTCTGGCTAGACAGGGATGGAGATAGCCTCTAGCATAGCTAGCAGCAGGGGTTCCACTATAGGTACCAGTAGCACCGGTATAGATACCAGCTGCCCCAGTATAGGGAGCAGCTGTACAAGATGATGCAAATGTTTTATTAGCTTAGGGTGGAGTAGTATAGGGTGGACAAATCCCTGATGATGAGAAAGATGGATAGGATGTACCCATGGTGGATGTGGATGCTTAGGATGAGCCAACAGGGATGGACATTAGGGGACAAGATCCCTATTTATAGAGAGATGCTGTAGAGGAGGATCCCAATATTGACTCATTGCTAGTCTAACTAGTAATGACACAGGTGCAGGCAGACCATGTTCCTAGTCTGGAGAGGTGGATAGAGAGGCTAGAGAGCCAGATGGGACTAGTGAGACATGAGCGGGATGCAACTATAGAGAGACTCAGGGAGTCAGAGATGCTATTAGATGAGTTGTAGCGTACAGAGGATTTGGGTCCTCATGGAGATAGTTTAAGAGCCATGATACATGCCAAGAAGGAGATATCCTACCGATGAGAGGCCTATAGGTAGGTGGTCCTAAGGGATCAGTGGATTGGGAGCTATAGAGAGAGCTCAATGGCTGTTAGGATAGTTGTATATGATAAACAGGCACCAGCTGGTAGTGGAGGTGTATCATCATGCCCTCTGAGAGCACCCATAGATGCAGGAGATCAGGGCAGATCCTTGGGATCAGGTGGTTCAGCAACATGGGGCCTCATTGCATCTCGTAGACAGTGACAGATAGAGTCTGGAGGCAGCGGATCATAGATTTTGAGAGATCATTGTATACACTTTTGTATCATTATATCATTATATTTTTGACTTGATGGACACTGACTTTGGACACATTGTTATGTTTCTTTATATCATTGGACATTTGGACAGTTTTGTTGTATTTTATGGACTTTATATGATTGGACTCTATATGATGGACTATATATATACAGTGATGCAATTCTATCATAATTTTCTTTGATGATTTATATACATGTGCGTAATGACATATGCAGGATGTGATGTTTTACTTTAATATGCATAGAATGTATGTTCTAGAATGCAAAATGCTTTATATTCTATTTGATATTATTAATGCTTAATGGTTAATCATATGATGGTGATATAAATGCATGTCTTAAATGAGTTTACTCTTATACAATGCTATGTGATTACTAATGAAATGATGTAAAGAACACTGTGGATAATGGATATGAATGGATAATGAATAAAAGATATAAATGAATGATAATAAATGCATGATAAATGGATGTAATGGATAATAAATGATGTAAAATGCATATAATGGATAATAAATGATGATGTAAAATGCATATAATGGATAATAAATGATGATGTTCTTTAAAATGACTAAAAGATAACAATTTACATCATAATGAAAAGATAATGAAATGTTATGGAATTTCCACACCTAAAACATGCATGTAAGATAAAAGGATAATATACAAATGAACACACTTAATGAAAATAACATATGACCTAAATGAATTGATTAATGTTTATAAGATATGAGGTAAAAACTCAATGTTTTTGTTGTCCAAATGTCCTCAACTTAAATAACAATGTATCTAACACAAGAAGAATGGACTATGAGAATAGATAACCTACTAAGAAAGGTAACTTACAAATCCCTATAAAAGGAGCACTGATATGCAAGTCGTGAACTATTTAAATGAAATGCAATATGAAATGAGTATATCTCCACAACTTCAGGTAACATCTTAGAACTTCATAATAACTCGAATTTGATTCTCATCATTGAGCTCGTTATGTTGTAAGAAAATACAAGCATCATTGTATAATTAAACCATGATGACCTGAGCACTTCTTGCATGGAGTTTAATGTAGCAAACTTGACAAGCATATAGGTATAATTGAACTAAGATGACCTAAGTTTCATTTGCATAACAGACAAGGAATATCCCCCCCCCTCCATCGAGGAATAAATATTTGGAGTCGAGGTATGTGTTGGCGTATCACTATTAATAGCATTTGTAGAGCAACATGATTTGTATGTTGTCAATACTATTAAATTGATGAAAGAACTTATGCACAGACACCCCAATTATTTGTTCCTTTGATTTCATCAGAAAATATCCCACAAACAGCAATCAAAGAAAATACCATGCCCCATCCTAGCTATTCTAATCAATGACATATGGGAGTTTCAAACTCATGTCAAAGATATCATGGAATAGTGTAGGAAACATGATAACAATGAAATCTAGATATGAATGCATAATTTACAACAATTCATTCAAACATGCCTGTCATGAATATACATTTCTTTTGCCAAAAGATAGTGTAAGGTATAGTGATTAGTTCAATTGATGATGTATAGTCAAAATTTGATAGATAAACAGCCATGTTTTGAAGGATAAATCACATATTACGATTCATCATAAAGATATCATTGTGAAAGAATGTTTGATTGTGTTTTCTTGTCTGGTGAAAGTACTCCATTCTATCCTCTAAGAGTCATGACTATCATAGATCCACTTCCTGAACTAGGTCGAGGACATGCCCCCAGCTAGGTGATGGACTGACTTATTATGGATGAAGAAGAATGCAACAAGATGACAATTGAAGATCATGACAAACGATCAAGCTATGGTGGGGTTTTATTATGGGTAAATACAATGGATGGTATATGGACTAGCCATTTTATTATGATATATACATGGCGGGAATGGGAACTGACTAGCCATTTTGTTGTGGATATATACAATGAACAAACACACTAGAAGAATCCTAACAGATAAAGGAGCTAACTTGATACACATGGCTCCTGTTTCTAGGTTTTCACCGCATGATTTTATTGCAATTTTCTTTTGATTTTTTTGTTTTTTGATTTTTTATATTTACAAAATATATACATAGCCCTTGCATTGGGATTTCAAGGATAGAACTTCTTGAGATGTATGTTGTTAAGAGGTTCATCCAAAGGATCTCCCTCAGGTGTGGACAATTAATAAGCCCTAGAACCATAAATTGATGTAACTTCAAAAGGACCTAACCAATTGGGTTCAAACTTGCCCTTCTTCTCACGATGTTGTTGATTCTTTGGATTTTCTCGAAGAACTAGGTCACCCAACTGAAAGTCTATGATCTTTACCTTGTTGTTATACTGACAAGACATATGCTGTTGATAGACTTTCAAATGATTATAAGCTCTGGGTAAAAGTACAAAGCTGTGTCACACTTTTATAAAGGAAAAGGTCAACAACAACCAAAAATTTTAACTTTAATGACATAAAAATGGCATTTATGTTTAGAATTTGGAGATGATGTAAACTAATGAAATGTGTAAAAGTGGATGAAGTTTATGGCTATAATTTTTTTAATTTTTTTTGAACAAGAATTCACATAGTTTTTAAATTTTTTAAGTCCATTTTTTACTTGCTGAAAAATGCTGAAAAATGAGGGTCTTGTCCGCACCAAAAAAGTATATGCAAATAATCTCTTTTTCCTTTGATTTCAAAATATGTCATAGATAAAATGTATAGCTAGTGCAGAAAAGAAGAAAAATTAGTTTTCAATATCTATTTTCTCTGTTATAACTACTCAAAGTCGAACATACCTGAAATCGACAGTTTTCATCTCGCGTCAAATTTCCCCTATCAAATCTACACCATTCAGAAAATAAATTACACACTCTTGAAGATAACTCTCTCCTCTAGTGTTAAATATAAATTTTCAATTTTTTTGATAAGCTTTACTATTTTTTTCTATTTTTGAAGCATCTTGTTCTCGAATGTTAAAATACCTACTTGTAGTATTTTGAAATTATAATATATTAGATCTAATTAAAATACTATAAAAATTATATGATGATAATCTTGACTCTATGCTCTAAAAAAGGGTATTTTTATATTTGTAAAAAAATATCATTAAAAAGAGTAAGAGTTATTGAAACATCGCTTTTCTGAAATAATTTTATTTCTTTAGTAATTATTATAAAACATGTATTTAATAGATATTTCCAATTGGAAAAGGTGAAGAACTTATCTAACTTAGCTAGAATGAATCTAGCTAGACCATATGTTTGACAAAAAATAATTTTAGTTAGAAATACTCAAATTCAGCTGTGCTGATAAGTTGTCCTGAAATGTGACACAGCTTTGTGCTTTTACCCCTCTCTGACGGCGTTCATCCAACAGCTCTAGTTCATTCAACCGTGCAAGTCTATACTCTTCATCAGGAATCAAATCTTTGAGAGTGATACAAAGTGAATGCAACTCGACCTTGAGGGGCAGGACTGCTTCGGATCCATAGACAAGGGAATATGGGGTGGCTCTAGTGGGAGTACAGATGGAAGTATGGTAAGCTCATAAGGCTGGATTTAGTTGGATATGCCAGTCATGGCCAACATCATTAACAGTCTTTTGTAGGATTTTAACAATAGTTTTATTTGACACCTCAGCTTTGTCGTTTCCTTGGAGATAGTATATGGTGGAATAGTTATGGGTGATATGGAATTTTGCCCACAGGTCATCCATGTCCTAATTTTGAAATTGTTTCCCATGATTAGTAATGAGATACATGGGTATACCATATTTTCAAATGATATAATTTAGGATAAACATGGATATTTGTTTCCCTATGGCAATAATCAATGGAACGGCCTCAATCCATTTAGTAAAATACTCAGTGGTAGTGATAATCCATTTGTGGCTGTTGGAAGATGGAGGGTTGATAGCGCCCATGAGGTCGAGTCCCAACCGACTGAATGGAAAAGTAGTTGTTAAAGGATGTAACTCTTGTGCTAGAGCATGAATAAGGTTTCCATGTATCTGACATTTCTTGCATGCCCTAGCAAAATGAAAGGAATCTATTTCCATGGTAGGCAGATAGTAACCCATACGCATGAGTTTCTTATCCAAAGAGGGACCACTTGAATGTGTCCCACAAATACCCTCATGTACATCTCGCAAGGCAGTTTGAGCTTCATCCTACTCAAGACATCGTAGGAGAGTACCATCAAGACCTCACTGATAAAGGGTATCAGATATTAGGACATAGCGGGAGGCTTGGTAGAGAAAAGTTCATTTTTTATTTCGGGATAGGTCAGGGGGTAGGATGTCATTTTTCAGATAGGAATAAATTTTTCCATAGATTGGGGAATCATGTCCAATTACATGACATATAATACTCGTATCAGGATCATCATATGCAGGACAAGTCAGGGATTCCACCAAGAACTCAAAACGGACCTTGGTATCCTCTGTATCAAATAAAGAAGCAATCATTGCCATTGCATCAGCAGCCTTGTTATCATGCTGAGGAATCTACTCAAAAGTGATGACTGAGAAATATTGTTTAAATTCATCAACCATATGTTTATATGGTAATAACTTATCATCTTTAGTCTGATAATCATCATTAACCTGGTTTATAATCAACTGAGAATCCCCATAGACATTTATTTTAGCTACTTTCCATTGTAAAGCCATCTTTAACCCAATCAGCAAAGCTTCATAGTCTACTACATTATTAATGCAAGGAAATAGTAGCTTATAAGATTTTAGAATTGTGTATCCTTGTGGCGTGACAAAGAGAATACTAGCTCGTGAACCCTATTGAGTACATGATCCATCAAAGTATAGTTTCCATGTTTGTGTAGATAAAGCTAAGATGTGTGCATCAGGAAACTCTGTGTGTATAGGTTAATCATTTGTTAATGGAGCTTCTGCTAGCTGATATGTTATCACTTGACCTTTGATAGCCTTCCTGTCTACATATTCAATATCAAATTCACTAAGTAGCATGACCCCCTTAACCAATCTGCCTGTCAATGTTGTTTTGCTTAATAGATACTTTAAAGGATCAATCTTTATAATGATCTGGATAGAATGTGACAACATATAATGTCACCATTTTTGTGAAGCAAAAACAATGGCCAAACATGCTCTTTCTATAGGAGAATAGTTTAGCTCATATCCCACTAGGGTGTGACTGATATAGTAGATGGCTTTTTCTTTTCCTTCATGATCTTGTTGAGCTAGTAGAGCACCTAGTGAAACTTCCATAGATGAAATGTAGAGCAAGAGTGGCTTTCCTAGAATTGGTGACATCAGAGTTGGAGGATTTGCCAGATATTGCTTGATTTTATTGAAAGCTTCTTCACACTTATCATCCCATTGAAATAAGATATTTGTATGCAACAAATGTTGAAAGGGATGACTTTGATCTACTAGTTGAGAAACAAATCTTCAGATGGATTGGAGAAGTCCTTGTAAAGATCTTAACTGACTGATGTTAGTGGGGGAAGCCATCTCCATTATTGCTTTAACTTTTTATGGATCTACTTTGATTCCTTTGGCTAAGACAATGTACCCCAACAATTTATCAAATGTGACTTTGAATGCACATTTCTTTGGATTGAGTCAAATCTGATACTTTTCCATCCAGGTGAATATTCTATCCATCACTCTCAAATGACCAACTCTATCTTTGGATTTTGCTAAAATGTCGTCAACATAATCTTCCATAATGGTATGCATCATGTCATGAAATATTGTGGTCATAGCTCTTTGGTAAGTTGCCCCAACATTTTTGAGGCCAAATGGCATCACATTCCAGCAGTATGTACCCCACAGACAAGTAAAAGCAATTTTTTCCTAGTCTTTTGGCACAATCTTGATTTGGTTATAGCCAAAAAAACCATCCATTAATGATAACATCTCATGCCCAGCTGTCAAATCAACAATGATGTCAATATTTGGCAGAGGAAAGTCATCTTTTGGACAAGCTTTATTAAGATCTTGAAAATCAATACAAATCCTGATAGACTTGTCTGGTTTTGAGATAGGGACAACATTTGAAATCCACTCAGCATAATCAATAGCATGAATGAATCCAACATCTAGGAGCTTCTTCAATTATGCTTTAACCATTAGTGCAATATGTGGGTGCATCTTGCGGAGCTTCTGCTTAACTAGTTTTACACCTGGTCTAATAGATAAATGATGCATAATGAGAGTAGGGTCCAGCCTAGGCATATCAGCATAGGACCAAGCAAATTTGATTTGTCTCTCTTTGAAAAACTTTGCAAAAGCTTCTTTCTCTGATTCTATCAACGATGCTGCTACTTTGAGGATGCGCGGAGACTCTTATGTTCCAATGTTAAGGGGTACTGTTGGTTCTATATGAATAGTAGATTGCTCTTGATACAAATAATTGGGAAGAGTGTCAATCCTTCCATCGTCGGGAACCTCAAAGAGGTTTTCACCATCAGATGCATCTTTTCTTTTTACTATTTTTGGATCTAATACTGTCACTGAGTGGTTTTCACCATTAGATCTATTGATTATTTTTTATATTTTTATGACTAAAAGGATTGGCACTCTCTCCAAATTAGGCCATGTCATTGAGTTGTATCATAAATCTTGACTTGTGATCCCCTGGTGGTAAATGATCCCTAATTTCAAGATAGTCAATGATTACATCATCATTATGGAATACATCAAGTTCTGGATGATCGGGAGAATCCCAATTGATAAGTTCAGGATGGACAAGGGGCATTGGATCATTCGAGTCAATTTCAAAGGTAGAGATGGTATTGATGGAAAATTTGTCAAGGTTTATGATGGTATCAGTGAGGTCTATTTCCATAATCTCATATGATTCATCTATCACAAGATAAAGGTCACTTTCCTCACAATCGACAAAAGTAGTATCATGTGGGACTAATCTGAGTGAGTTAGTCTTTGAACTCTCTCCCTCATGGTAATCATTACTATAGTGATGGACAACATCAACTCCTATCTCTTCAGTACAATTAGATAATGAATCCCATTCATAATCATTTGAGTCAGAATCATCATTATCCCCAAGTCTATCAATGATTTTATGTGCTATCCTTTGTTTCTTTGGATCTACATACATACCATTCTTTCTGAATTGTAAGGCAGGAGCTTTAGATATCTCATGAAAAGTTGTGATCTTTGCTTTTCCTTTTAGTTCTTTTGGTCCTTCTCCTTTGTATCCTAATCCTGTAGTTTCTCTTTGATAGTTTGGATTTTGCAAAATTGGTTTGATAATCCCTTCTCTTTGTAATCCTATAGGTCCAGCACCTTGGTATCCCATCTTTTGTAGCAAAGTATACCCTTTACCATAGACATTAGGTGATATATATTCATGTTTGATATCTTCTTCATTCTTTTGTGACTTAAGCAAATGATTAGCATTACACTCAGCTGCCTCTTTGGATATAGTGCCCCCAATTATGAATGTGTCATAAACAAGTGTTGAAGGGGGTTATGATTGTTGTTTAGTGATCAAAGATCTACCATATGATCTAGGAGATAAAGGTAACTCTGTGATGCAAAGAGCTTGACCTAAAGTGTACTCTCCCATACTTCTTTCTTTTATGTCTATCTTGATCCCATTTTATTTAGAAGTTGATGCTATATTACTAGGATCACTGGGTGCAGTTGTAGAAGATCCAGTATGGTTATAAGGTATCAAAGAGTTAGATGTCTTTACTATGTTACAATACTGGAATGGATTAGTATCTCCTTTGATAGTGATCTCCTAACCATTATGAGGCAATTTCAAGCACTGATGATAACTTGATGGCATAGCTTGCATGGAATGAATCCATGGTCTTCCCAATAGAACGTTATAAGCAAGATCCATGTCAAGAACTTGGCAAGGTATATCTTTGATTATAGGACCAACCCTGATAGGAAGAACAACAGATCCCTTGGCTGACCTCTCTTCTTCATCATAAGCTTTTATTGTGATTTTCTTCTTTGGATCTATAGCATTTTAAGAAAATCCCAATGCAAGGACTAGTTTCAATGTGCATATGTTCAAGCCAACTCCTCCATCTATTAGTACTCATTTGATTTTGTGACTCTGTACAAGGACTTCAATATGTAGGGGAGCATTGTGAGCTTGGGTAATAGCTAAATCATCATTTTTAGTGAAGGATAGGTAATGTGGGGTTGTTAAATGTCCCACCATAGCTTGAAATTGATCATGATCTAGATTTGTGAGGACCTGGGTCTCTAAGAGAGCTTTTTCAAGGATATCTTTATGAGATGGGGATAGACGTAAAATCTCTAAGATGGATATCTGGGTAGGTGTTTTCTTGAGTTGTTCCAAAAGATTGTACTGGTTGGAAATATTTGGTGTAGAATTTGGGACATAAATAGACTTGTTTTGAGGTGCATTTGGTTTAGATAGGACTCCTTGGAGAGTAACCTTGGATTGAGAATGAGTAGTAACATGGACTGGTCAACTCTCTGATTTGTCTTTTATGGTAATGACATTGGCATAATACTTAGAAGGATGACATTTAGAAATGTTACCAGCATATCGATAGGGAGTAGAATTATAATTGGCTTGGTTGTCACTCTTAGTGTTGGAAGAACCTCCTTTTTCATGCTCAGGAAGTGGATCTTTGAAAGCTATATATGATTCATTTGAGGTATATCCATCAACACCAATTTCACCACTTTCAATTAAGTCTTGAACTACATTTTTGAGTCTTAGGCAGTCATTGGTTTTATGTCCTTTTCCTCTGTGAAACTCGCAATAATCATTCACATTCCACCAAGAAGGTTTTACTCTAGGTTCAAATTCTTTCATTTCAAGAAGTGTAATGAGTTTCTTTGTAATTAACTTTTGTAATGTTGATTCGAGAGATTCTCCTAAAGGAGTAAAATTTCTTCGAGGTGACATAAAAGGCAATCTTGGTTTAGATGAATCTTTGTTGGTGTTTGGATTTGTTGATTGATTTTTGTAGGTACCTTGAGTAGCATTGGCCTGACTTGTGAGATTGAGAAGGAGTTCTGTTGGTTTGACATTACGATTATCAACAATCCCATCATTGATAATGTTTTTTTTTTTATTCTAGAATTTTGATTTGTCATTGTTGTAGTTGTTGGGATTGGAATTTGAGGAACCAACATCATCTTTGGAATAAAGTTTTATCTCACCTTTTTAGACCATGGCTTCCTCAATCTTGATACCATTTTCTATGAGCTTATTGAAGTTTGGTGGACATTGCAATTGTAACCTATAACTCATTTCTGGTGTAAGGTTATGCACAAAGATATCCATCTTTTCTTGTTTAGGAATCGTTCATGGATATTTGGAAAACAATTGATGCCATCTTTGCAAAAAAGTAAGGAAGGGTTCTCCATTCTTTTGATGTGCATTGCAAAGATCAAGCATAGTGACTTCATGTTTAATGTTATATGAATAATGAGTCACAAATTTGTCAAGAAGCTCATTGAAAGATTTGATGCCTGGGGGTAGTTTGGAGAACCATTACATGGCTTGTCCTCCTAAACTTCATGGAAATAGTCGCATAAGATAAGTGTCATTGTGAGCAACTTCAATACAAGTAGCACAAAACTCACGAATGTGGTCTTGTGGATCTGAATTCCCTTTGTATTTGTCAAATTTTGGTACCTCAAAATGAGGAGGGAATGGAATCATTGCTAAATTCTTATCAAAAGGATAAGGACATATATCATCCAAGGAATACTTCTTAGTTGATGATCTAGTTTGGATGTCATTAATTTGTTGTTGAAGCATCTGGATTTGTTGTAGAACGGGATCCAAAGATAACGTGTTTCCTTGGGTGTTTTGGGAAACATTGTTGTGGGAAGCATTGTTGGGAAGCATGGTTATGTTGATCATTTTGAGAAGCATCGGATGGCTACTTGGTTTCTTTTGCTCCATGAGTATCTTGAGAACTACTAGGAATTTCTTGATTGGTTACAATAGTCGGTTCTCTAAGATGAGAAATATCAAAATCACTTGGTAGTTTGGCTCCTTGTTGAGCAATCATGAGGAAATACATCTCTCTATCTAGGTCTAGGAGTCTTTCCATAACATGATAAAATCTAGGATCTTGTGTAGCATCCCTAAGTTCTTGATCTATGGATTCCTCTTCAGATGTAAAAAGTGAAGTTTCCTTAGGAGCTTCAGACCAAGGATTCTCTTCATTGCTTTTGTTTCCTTCCATTTTGTCTAGGGATTCTGAATCAATGGGTTGTTTTAGTTTCTAAGATCAATTTTGAACCATAAAAATGTGAAAGTTGATTTGTGAGATGAAAGATGTTTGATGAAAAGATATGGAAAGAGTGGTTGATAGAAAAGATAGTGAAAAAGTGTTGAAAAGTGATGAGCCAACTTGATAAAATCTAAGTTAATAGGAAGTATAAATTTCACTATGATATGACAAAGAAAATCAAGAGATAGTAACCTAGGTAAGTTTGATTAAGGATGATAGATCCTAATAGGATAAACTCACAAAGATCAAAATCTGATAGATAGGGTAATGTTTCAACACTAGATTTGAAATTTCAGAAGATGATTTGATGACTTGTGGTGAAGAAAGGTTGATGAAAATTGATGAAGAGTGATGAAAATGGTCAAACTAAAAAATCAGAGGTCTGTGTAGCTCAAATGTTTTCCCAGAATCTGACTAAAGACAAAAATGGGTATCTGAAAAAGTAATTGTGAAATTTTCAAAGTTTGTGGAAATGCTCACTATTGTAAATGCGCAGCAACAAATGCGCAAGATAGATTGATAAATGCACAGGAATTTGAAACAAATGCATAGTAATTTGTAACCGATGTGTGGAAAAAGTATCAAATGTGCAGAACAGTTTAATTAATGCATAGTAGTTTGTGATGAATGCGCAGGATTTTTTTTCTCTGATGGATTGGAACTGCAAGATTTTGAATTTTGTTTTGATTTTCTGATGTTTTTAGGTTTGTCTGATGTTCTAGTTTTTGGAAAATGAAAAATGCATAAACACACACACGCAAGACAGAAATGATTTTAATCTAATTGTTCTAGTATGAATGCACAAACATGCTTACAATCCTAAGGTTGGCAAGGACAATATCTGTTGAATCCCCACTAGGATAATAAAATCTAGCCATGCAAATCCATAGTGGATAGCCTAGGAACTTGGAGGCATAGGCTCCTCCTTACAGTGCACTCACTTCTCAGGCACACCAAGTTCCAAATTCAATGGGTCATTACTTCCCAAATAACTGTTATCTCTACTATGAACCGTGAGTAATGTGGGGTGTCTTCACAGGCTTGGGTGACCCCTTGAGCTAGCAAATGGAAGGTTTTTGGCCACTAAACAAAAGTATTTAATAAGGACATCCATTTAGGTGGTTTTGATCAAGTCATTTTCCCAATTAAGGGGGCTCTCCCAATCTTTTCAAAGCAAGGCTTTCACTTCTACTAAGTAAGACTTTAACGCACCACTGGGATACTGGAGGAGATTTTGGTTGCCATAATGAATTCACACCTATCTAATGTGAGATTAATCACACTAGCATTTTTTATATACCAGTTTGGAAGGGCTTGGCTTTAGCCTATTACTGGTTGGGTCATTCCTTGGGGTGAGTACCTCTTTTACCACCAAAGGCCACCCTCTAAAAATTATAATAGTTTCTCTTACACCCAAGGTCCATGAATGGTGAGGGGAGAGGATACGTTGTTATAATTTTGGGATTATAAATAGCTTATTAAGCAAAACACAATAGACACAAAATCTATTCTAAAGAAGAAACACGAAATTGAAAAACATGTTGTATTTTAAAAACCCAAATGAGATTATGGTTTATTTTGCAAACCCCTTGGAAATCTGCAAACAAACTTGTTAGAAATTTTAGCAATGGGGTCTTCAAAAACAACGTCCTGCAAAACAGCCTAAAAGACTACCAAAACGAACAGAAAATTGTTAAAAAGATTAGCTAAAATCAAAATAAATAGAAAATTGAATTTAACTACTGTGAATAATAGATGTGCAGCAACAGCTAATAAATGCGCAGAATTATGGCTCCTATGCACAGGAATTTGAAACAAATGCACAGCAGAAACATGTAAATGCACAGAACAGAGTGATGGATGCGCAAGTTTTAACTAGAAGCCAAAAACTGAAAAAAATAGAAAAGTGACAAGTTTGATTAGAAATGAATGCATAGAACACATGAATGGATGTGCATGAATCATGAATGAATGCGCAAGAAAAACTTGGAAATGTCTGCACATGGAAAACTGCAAATAAAATGTTAAAAATGTGGGGAGGGCCCCATGGTGGGCACCAAAAATGTATGCAAATTAGCTGTACTAACTACTCTAAATGATAAATTAACTATTCTAAGATTAACAAATTAAACTAATTAGCAAACAACAATGAAGAATACACCAAAATTGATGCTAAAACAAGGTTTTACCTTCACTTACCATGTAGCTTGTCTCCATTGTCCTCCTATGCTCTGATTTCTTGGATGTGTTGAGCTCTCAAATTTCCAATTTGAAGCTCCTTGCCCACGATGATACCAAAGTGTGGAGATTCAGTGAATTATATGCAAAACTAAATCCTAATTATGCAAATATGGTGAATGCAAATGATATGAAGACGGATTGATTATGGCTTGAATGCTTTTGAAAATGCTTGATTGCTTGAATCCTTGGTTACAAAAATACCTATTAGCTCACAAGGGGAAATTAGGCTCCTTTTATAGAATTTTGGAGGATCTAAGCCTAGGTGGCACAATCCTACAGTTGAGAATGAAAGGTGGAAGATCCTAGGGCTAGGATTGACTTGGTTGAAGGAGTTGAGAGAAAGGAGGATGTAGTTGGAATGTGAGAGGAAGAATAGGGATGATGTTCCTCTCACATTGACATGGAGGAGAACAAGGTGGAAGGAAAAGACACATGTCAAGTGTCTCACAAAGACCAAAGAGAGAAAGAAGGAGAGACCTTTTCCTCATGAGGACTCTTTGTACAAGTGTCCCATGAGTCACCTTTGACCCTTAGAGGTGGCTTGAGAAGCCCCTTAGGAATAGGGCATGTCTCTTGACTTGGTTTAAGAAAGGACATGTGGTCATGAGACCAAGTCCCATGAGGCCACATAGCCCTTAAGAATAGGACATGTGTGGGTGAGGATAATTATCCATAAATAATTATTAATAATTATTTATTTTAGCCAAAGTGATGTGTCAGGTGACTAGGTAGGTGAAGTGGACTAGGGGACTTAGTCATATTTAGGTGATTGTGTATTTAATTAAATCATTTAATAAGACTAATTAGAAGACTTAGGATAGAGGAATAAACTATAATGAATTTACTAAATAAATTGAATAATCTATTTAATAAATAGAGGAAATAATTAATAATTAAATAATAAATATTTAATTAATTTATCAAGTCAATATCAATTAAATAATAAATATTTAATTAATTAATGAAGCCATTTTTAAGTGTATACATACATATTACTATTTCAATTCAATTTCAAGGTTAATTCCTAAATTGGGGTTTGACCAAGGCAAACCCCCCATCCAAACAATAAAAACCCTTTTTTTTTGGCAGGTATAGGTGCAGGACTGCAAATCGGAGCTTGGATTTGGATACCCTTATTGGTGAACTTTCAAGATCTACGAACAAAGTCAAAGATGACCTTCAGAATTCCAAAGTAGTCCTTGACCTTTTATCGGGGTCAAAGACTACCTGTTGCCAGAAAGACAAAATTTTTATGGGTTTTCTCTGTCTCGGCATTTCCAATCTGGAACAGGTTGCAGAATTGCCTGAAAATGTACACAGACATCAAAAATTATCTTTTTCCAGATCTACCCTATTTTGAGGTTAGTATTTTCCTTTCATTTATTTCAAATTTCAAGAATATACTCTTCATAACAAAATATAAGGTTTTCTCCTTCATTCATATTCTCCATAGATTGATTCTTTTATGTATTGACCTTTTGGTTGATCAATTTGGATCTCTCCTTTGAGAATTTGGATTTAGAAGTAGATCTCATATTTCCCCTTTTCATATCACACTATCCATTTTGGCATGCATACTACTATTTTATCCCATTCATCCACCACTATTATCCTAACCATAGAGGTGAATCCATTCCACCCCTATTCATTTTGGTGAACCCGACTAGCTTACTCTCTTTCTTTTTGGTGTTAGATATCCCTTTATATTATCTTGTTGGTAGTAGATTTCTCTTTTATGTTAAATCTTGCATGCTAATTAGATTTATTTCTTTTCTAATTCAAAAATGCAAAAAAATTGCAAAATTTCTTTCAAAATATAAAAAAATTCATGCTTTATGTTTTCTTAGTCTAGGTCATTTGCATTGTATTGGTTTATGAGCTTTACTACTTCTAGTCCTACTTATAATATTCTAGTTAGACAAAGTCATAGACTTATGGGTGTCTTTGATCTCGAGTCTTCATCTCCTTTCCTTAGGGTCCTGAATGATAATTTGATTCTTCATGATTCTAATCCTATTATGGAGCAAAACTCTTCTCACTCATCTCATGATGACGATGATGCTTTAAGAGTTCCTCCTGAGAAAGTCCAAAAACTTTCAACTAAACTTGATAAAATGGGTAATTGGCTTATTCAAGAAAACCATAATCAAGATTCTATTCAAGCTATAGATGCTCTTAAGAAATTTCTTCACGATAGTGATCAAGGTGTTAATCTTCTTCATGATATTACTCACCTCATGCATTCAAATGTTAAACCTTTAGCTCAAGAAGCTCAAGATTTAGGGTTGATTCCTCCTATCACTAGTGTAGAACCTTCTTCTAATCCTTTACCAAGTGTTCCTACCTATACTCCTTCTTTGGTGACTATGACGGTTCCCTCTATTCCTATGAGTGTTCCTCCTATGTCCCTTCCTACATCACAACCTTCATATCATAATGTTCCTTTTACTTATTCCAATCCACTTCCAACTGTAGTTCCTAGTATTCCTCTAGTTGTATCTTCCATTCTTGCAGCTTCTTACACTTTACTTAGTGTTTCTAATGTTGATATTCCTCCTATTTCCTCTAATAATTCAACAATCATCAGTTTGGCTCAAACTGTGTCATCCTTACAACAACAACTTGCTTCCTTAACTCAAAACAAGTTTAGTATTCCTACATGTGACATGGGAAGTCCTTTGTCCCTAGATATCATTCGTACTCCTGTTCCTCAGCAAGTTGATATGCCTCTTCTTGAGAATTACAACGGAAAAGGAGATCTTGTTCATCATGTTAAAACATTTCAAATCCTTTGTAGTGATTATGCTCATGACATTGGATTTTAGCCAAACTGTTTGCTAGAACTTTTCATGACAAGGCCTTACAATGGTATTGTTCCTTGCCTCCTTATTCTATTGATTCATTTCCAAAACTTGCTAATGCCTTTATTCAATAATTTCAAAACAACATTGGCCTACAAGTGTCTTTGACTGATTTGATGCATTGTAAACAAAGTGCTAAGGAAAATTTGACTGAATTTATTGGTAGATTTAAGAATTTGCATGCTCAGATTTCCTATCATGTTCTTGATATTGATATTCAACGTATGTTTATTTCAAATTTGAAAAGGATATTAGAGATAAGATTTTGCTTACTGAATTTACCTCTTTTCAACAACTTTGTGCACCGCTTCATCATTATCAATTACAACTGAGTCAATTTGAGAGCACCACTCCAATGGTTCTTGTTCTTGTTGATAAGAGTGATGCTGCTCCTAATCCAAAAAAATTTCAAAAATTCAATAACTATGTCAAGATAAACAAACAAGCGAATGTAGTTGCTGATCAAGTTATTGTTGCATCTCATAATGCCACTTCTGCATCCACTGATTTTTTATTAAATCGTACGTTTACTCCTCTTTCTAAATCTTTACATTCTATTATGAATAGGTTGTTAACTACTAATATGATTACTTTACCTCCTATTTGACCTCTTTTACCTACTACGATTGCATCTAAATCTTTTGATTCTAAAGCTTTTTGTCAATATCAGTGTCAGAATGGTCATGATATTGAGAGGTGTTATTCTTTAAAACATAAGGTTCAAGATTTAATTGATTCTAATGCCTTATCTATTGATAATCTTGATGGTAGTGGGACCAAATTTGTCTCTCCTCCTAATCAAAACCTTCAAATCTATATGAATCCTTTATCCACACATGATACTAATACCATTGCTTAGCCATCTTCTATGGAGATTTTGTATGATTCAAAGATGGATGAGATCAATCACATTGTTAATCAAGTGGAGCATGTTGGTCAAACTGTATCTCCACCTCAACCTCAACCTCAGCTTCAACCTCAAGTTCAATCTCAACTTCAACCAAAACCTAAGCCTAAATTGAAAACTCAACCTAAACCTCGACAACAACCTAAGAATAAAAGACCTCGGGAACTTTTGATTACATTTGATGATTTTGAGACTATTAAAGCTCTTGATGGTCCCCTTTACATTTATTCTAAGATTTATCAGAAACCTACTCATGGTTGTCTTGTTGATCCTAGATCCTTAGTCAATTTTATTACTAAAGAAAATGTTTTTATGAAAAACTTGCAATGTGATTCTTATGATACATCGGATGTGTGGATTCAAACTTGTGATGGTTTTCTTTATCCATCATTTGGTTCTATTAATTTTCCAGTTGAACTTTGTGGGAAAATGGTGAATACTACCTTTGTTGTTGTTCCTACTTCTGATCAATTTCAAGTTAAGCTTGGCTTCTCATGGTTAAATGTCATGCATGTTGTTGCTTCACCTATCCATAAATGTCTTAACTTTTTTCATGATGAAGAAGTGAAGATGGTTAATCATAGTTTATATCAACCTTCTAGGCCTAGAGATTGTGTTGTTCTTGATTTCTTTTGGCCTTCATTACCTAATTCATGTCCTTCTCAACCTGATAATATTTTCCATTCATATCAAGCCTATAGCATCGTAAGATTCTTGAATTAAGTGTACCTCCTATGGATCTTATTCATGGTCTTTTGCCTACACCTTCTATACCTCCTTTAACTATGGCTTCTAGTTCTATTAATCAAGTTCCTACTATTGTCGATAATCCTATTGATCTTCCTAAAGAACCTGTGAAGGATCCTGTGGTTGTTCCTCCTAGTTCTCAACCTACTTCAAGTAAAGCAAAGCGAATCAATCTACTAATGAACATCATAAGAAGCATCGTACTCAAGCTAAAGCGTTTAAATCTCTACCTTCTTTGGATAAACCTATGCATGATGTGTTAGAAGAAGTTGTTATTAATAATGATGTTAAGATGCATGATTATGATGATTCTATTCATCCTATTTTGATTAATCTAGATGAAGAAGATACTCTTGATGATGTTAATGATGAATATGAGACTATTGACATTGACATTGATTTACCTAATATGCTTTCATCACAATTGACTATTACATCTAGTGTCGAACATTATGATTCTCAAGAGGATCCTTGTTTGGAATTGGCTATCATTCCTACTGTGTTGGATATAGTCCCTCTTGCGAGTTACCCTCCTTCCAAAAATGATATACAATGAGATGGGAAGAGTAGGCGGCATGCTTGATCGGCTTGTCCTTCGCGGTAGCTTTGTTGTGTGTTTTCCTATTGTATTGTGCTTCTCCCATGATGTGTTTGCTAAATGTTGTTAGATTCTTTTATACGACCCTTGTTACTCAGTTGGTGCAAGGTGATAACGGAATCGAACCTATTGTACAATTCCTCTATCTATATCTCTATTCTTCTATATGTTATTCCATGTTATGTTGTAAATGTGCTATTGTTCATAAATGTTTCCTTGTGTAATCTGCTTGGATTCGAGACGTGGTAGCACTGATTCTTTTTGGTCTCCAGGTCATGGTTCAAAAATATTATTCTTCGTATCTCTTATGTGATCTTTCCTTCTTTGTGATTGTAATTCTACTTTCTTTGGAGAATGATGTCAATTCATTTGCAATAATATCATATATATATAAATATAAATATATATATATATACATACATACATATATATATATATATATATATATATATATATATATATATATATATATATATATATATATATATATATATATATATATAATCTTATGATCATACTGACCCCACGACAAGTAGATCCCTTCTGTGTTCTCTATATGTTTATGTGATATTTCCCTTGAGTTGTGTTCATCTGGGGGCATCTTGTAGTTGAAATGTAATCAGTGGAGTTATTTATGTTTCTGTTAAAGCCATTTCTCTTGTTAAAGTGTTAGCAATGAATTTAACATGGGGGCATACGCTCTACTCACCTATTGCACACATGCACTTTTTGATACACATATATTATTTTTCAAGATACCTTTTCTCCCTTTTTGGATTAGTGATTAATCCTTAAAGGATGGATTTATATTGCAGGATCTCTTGATCTTGCCAATTTCAAATTTTTGATCTGTTAAGGTCGGAGGTGTCCTTAAGACTGGATCTCTTTTTCTTTTGGTTTTATACTTATGGAATAGAATATTTCTAAGGGTGAATCCTTGATGGGTTGACTAGTGAGTAGCCACATTCACTAGGCAATTCAATTCCATCTTTCCAGTTGCGTCATTTCTTGTTGTGGTTCACAATGGGACAAAAGTTCTCATTGGGTGAGATAATCACACACACTCTCTCTCTCTCTCTAGAGATGTCTCTCTTATTGTGATCTTGGATTTGATGAAGAATTGAGTCCCTGGGGGCTTGAGGTTTTCTTTGTCCCTTTGATTACGATAAGATTATCTTTTCATTTTGATCTCCTTTACCAAGAGTTTGCATCGAGTCCATACTCTTGCTAAAGTGGGGGCTTAATGTATCATCTTAAAATGGAAGCACTTCCATGTTAAGAGCATTTAGCCATCTAAGTGAGTGGTCTGGGGTCATGTTAAGTGCCTTGATCAGGTCTTTGCATGTATCTGGGTATTCCCCCCTATTCTGCTTCTCTCCTCCTCATTTCTAGCCTTTTCCAAACAATTTTCTTTGAGAATCTGGAGTTTCTGACTGTCTACATCAAAGATGACTTGGTAGGGTCAAGGATGACCTAGACCCTAACCTAGGGTGGTGTCTACCTCATCCCTGACCCCAGGTCCAATTTTTAGATTTCTAGGAATTACGAGATGTCAGGTTTTGAAAATATTTCATTTCCCACTTCCGAGTTGGCCATTTCAGGTTTCAGAATGGTAAATCCTTAAATTGCATTTAATGCGGGTCCATTTCTAGGGGTTAAGGTTAATTGAGATTTAATTCTCCAATGTCAGCCTTCTCTAGAGGTTTGTACCCTAGATCACTATAAAAGGAAGCCTTCCTCTCTCATTTTCATCATCAAATTTTTGTGAGAACATCACTTTTTGCAATCAAGCATCCATTATCAAGCAATCTCTCAAGTGCAAGTAAGCAAGAAGGAGAAGGAAAGCAAGCAGGCATTCATTCATCTTCAAGCCTAGCATTCAAGCATTCATCAAGGAGATCCATTATTAGCCATTGAAGGATTCAATCTCTTTGGAGCCCCCTTGAAGATTCTCCATCCACATTCATCCAAGCCTCCTCCTATGCAAAGATACATTCAAGATTGGTATTAAAAATCTAATGCCATTGATTTGAGACATCCTACATTCATTCTACATTCATTGGAGCATCCCTACTTGTGGATTCAAGGATTTGAATCCCCTATAAGGACTTCAACATAAGAAAGGTGAATAGTTCCATTTACTTTATTTATGCCTATTACTATTTCAATTCAATTTCAAGTTTAATTCCTAAATTGGGGTTTGACCAAGGCAAACCCCCCCATCTAAACAACTAAAACCCCTTTTTCTTGCAGGTACAGGTGCAGGACTGTGGATCGGAGCTTGGATTCGGATACCCTTTCCGGTGAACTTTCGAGATCTGCAAACAAAGTCAAAGACAACCTTCAGAATTCCAAAGTAGTCCTTGACCTTTTATCAGGGTCAAAGACTACCTGCTGCTAGAAAGGAAAAAGTTTTTTGGGTTTTCTTTGTCTCAGCATTTCCTATCTGAAATAGGTTGCAGAATTGCCTGAAACTATACACAGACATTAGAAATTAGCATTTTCTAGATCTGCCCTATTTTGAGGTTAGTATTTGCCTTTCATTTATTTCAGATTTCAAGCATATACTCTTCATAGTGAAATATAAGGTTTTCTCCTTCATTCATATTCTCCATAGATTAATTCTTTTGTGTATTGACCTTTTGGTTGATCAATTTGGATCTCTCCTTTGGGAATTTGGATTTAGAAGTAGATCTCATATTTCCCCTTTTCATATCACACTATCCATTTTGGCATGCATACTGTAATACCATAAAAATTGGCACCTATTAAATTCAATTAATTTTGGTGCATTTTCATCAATTTTACTTCTTCAAAGTCCTAGTTCCCTAGGCAAATTTCTCTCTCCTACTTGACTTAATTCGACTTAATGTCAATTGCAAAGACCATAAACTGCATTAATTAAAATATCAAAATTAATTCCTAAAGTCCTTGACTTTAATTAGCTAAATTTCCCCTATGATAATTTAATTTAATCCTAAAGTCTTAAGTGCTTAGAATTAAATTAAATCCACCCCATTTGGCTAATTACCCATAAAAAGGAATTAGTAATTGCTTGTTATTTGAATGGACGCTCACTTTTGAATTAATAATTCAAGATATTCGAAAAGTCCCCCATGTGGCAAATTCCATTCTTTTAATTAAATAAATCATGCTTTTTTGTCTCAATTGGGAATGAAGAGTCGAGAGTTTCAAATCAAGAAACTCTTCATTCCTCTCCTGGCTTTTCTATTTAATGGACCTCTTTTTCTCATTTGAGAGGAGGTAATTTTGAGAGCATCTACACTATAGGCATTTTTTTAGTCTTATTTATTTCATTGTTTCCAAAAGCTTTTTATTGCATTAATTAGCTTAATATTTCATTATTAGTTTAATCTTGCATCTCATATTAGATTAATTTGTTTATTTGTTCTTAGCATAATATCACCTTTATTTCAAGTTCTCTAAAAATAAAAATTTGCATTTCATATCTCTTTCAAAGCATTTTTAGATTAATTGCACTCATCTTAGTTTAATTTCAATTTTGCATATCATTATAGCTTTGAAAATCCTCCATTGTGGGATTGGTCTATGGTTGTCGGCTCTCATTCTGAGAGTAATTGAACACCCCATCCACATAGGAGGCAACAAGTCACTTCACAATGAATTTCAGATTGAGTAATTCATACTCTCTTGTAATTCAATCATGTGAGTAATGACTATGTTGCGTTTGTGCCTGATTTAGAGGTCCACATTCAGACACACACATTTTCGCACCCACCATGGGGGAGAAAATCTGATTTCTAGCCTCATTCTCATCTTTTTTTGATAAAAATTTATGCTCTACCATGCGTCCATACTGCCTGTGTACGGATCTTTGCGCGAGAACCTAGAGCGTCCCATACGAGATTTTTCTCTCGGTAGCACTTCCTCGCACGAGAGTGTGTTTCCTCACATGGTAGCCTATGTTTCCTCACACATAGCCTGTGTTTCCTTGCACACCAAGGAGTACTTCCTCACACGAGATTCCAGGACAGTGACCTAAATTTTCCTGCTTTCTATCTTTTTGTTTCAGATTTCTAACAGTTTTATGTTTGTTGTTGCTTAGTATTTTCTATCATTTTCACAGCATAACAGTTTTCTACAGGACGTTTGACCAAGAACTAAAACATGCTAATGGTTTGATTGCAAGCCGATAGTTAAAGATTGCTAAAAATGTTGTGTTTGTTTCCTACTTTTATTCACATAGTCTAAATAGGGCTCCGTTAAAATTTCTTGAGGATTTTGATAGTGAGTAGGGACTTTGACTCTTCATTACATGGAGGTGATGACCATGAATGAACCTGAAATCCTAATGATCTTACTAATATGACAAATTCTTGGGGAAGCAGAGAAAGGTAGTGAATCTTTACGCTTCTATTAGCCAGGGGATTATGCTCTTCTCTCTTTGAGAGAAATAGAAACCCAAAAGCTTGTAGTTGTGGTGGAGTGAAGCTAACTCGGTGATGAATCTTCTTGATGTGTTTGGGTGAGGAAATAGGATAGAGAAGTATGCTCTTCTCCCTTTGGGAGAACCAGAAAATCCAACCCCCGAATCTAAACCAAGTTCAGTGTCACCTTTAGAGGGCCTGTCAGTATTGAACCTCTGGGAATGACCCAATTGAGTACGCACCTATCGTCGGTGATTCCACCTCACTCTAATAAAGAACATTTTGTTGAGTCTAAAGACTCCAAAACCATGTTAGCTTCCTTCTCAATACTTTGACTATCATCTTGAGAAGGCTTCGTCTGTCATACTGAGTGGTGCCCCTCCTAGCCCTCCTTGCGGGGGTGTATGACTTTCGGGTGTTGGTGTGGCTGCGAGGCCTCAACCCTGTATCAAGGGCACCGAAGGTTATCATGAATGGAAGCCTACTAAGAACTTGTTGTAGCTAGTGGCCTACCCGGTTCACCTTCGAAAGGAGTCATAATCTTTGCACAGGGAGGGGGAAGAATCTCTCTTGTAGATTCCCATCATAGGCATACACCTAGACTTTTGGAGGTGGTTGCAACACTGGCCCCTGCTACAATGGTAACCTTTGAACGTACACTATTGAGTCCTTGGAAACATCAAAAACATGAGTGCCCTCTAGGGGGTGACACGGCTGTGTGAGGTGCACATATGCATTCAAGCAATGGGGCAAAGGTTTTGGCTTCTCACCATTTTTTTGTAGGACTAAGCTATGTGTTTGTTATTGAGTCTTAAACATTGTCCAATCATTATCAAACAAAGACTCCCCTAATGCTATCAAGTTGCTTTTTCCTTGATAGGTCTGTTAATGACTACTTCTTGTTTCACAACTGCTTGATTTGAACCTTTGTGTCTTTAAACGAGTGCTTGAAATCCTAAAACGAGCTTGTTGATTAAAATGTTCTTCAAACCTGTCAAGAAACTAGATTTTCTGTCAGACATCAGTTCAAACTATACTTCAACATTCAACTTTTATCTCAAAAATTGTGCCCGATTATTAGATTTTGTGCCTTTCTCACGCGAGGTTTCACACTTTAGAGCACTTTATCGTACGAGACCTTGTTTTCTCGTGTGAAGACTGGTGTTCTCTCGCGTGGCTTGGTACTTTCTCATGCAAGACTATAGCACAATTTGCAAAAATAGAGACCTATTTGCTATTGATCATTTAACTTTTTATCTGATCTTCTTTTTGTCTGAGGTCTATTTTTTTGCTTTCCTGTCATTCACTATCAGAAACTAGTTGTTTTGAGTTAGGAATCGATTGATCTTTGCTTTGACTCATTTCATCTCTTGTTGGTTTACCTTATCTCTTTATGCTTTTTGTATCTCATGTTGTGATAGTCTTACCTCGGCTATTCTAGCCACCTCTTTTGACTATTCGTACTAGATCCATCTCGCATCTTGGTTGTCCTAGTCTTTATCTCTTTTGTGTTGTTCTTAGAGACTGGGTCTAGCTTTGTTCCAAATCTTCTCTCATTTCATCTTTGTCTATGACTGTCATGACTAGAAGTGGCAAGACTTATCCTATTCAGAATCCTGATCAAGATAGAAGTGAATCTCCTAATCAAGAGATAGATCCTCCTGAATCCATTGTGAAATCTGAACTTTGTGAGACATCCTCATTTTCCTCATTGAGCATTTTGAAAAGTAGTCAATCGTCACCTCTGGTGTTTCAAGAGTACTTCAACCCATTGTTTGAAGCTCAACCTGGTCTTTCATTTCAAGACCAAGATAACTCATACTTCCAAGGTGAATCATTGTTCCACAACCTTGGAAGATCTCTTAAACAGACTAGTCCTATTATTGTGCCGATTAATCCTATTGAGAATAGTCCTATCATTTAACCTAGTGGTGTGTGCTAGAAAGTAGTCACACTTCTGTGAATCATTACATTCAAGAACACTCAAGAATGAGGTCTCAAACAGTGATTCACAGCTCTCTATTCGTGGAGTGCAGAGGTTTGTATATGAGGCCCTCAGATTGACCTAGTTATGCTCATGCAAGTACACCAAGAAATGAGAGATTCAAAGATGAATAGCAAGCATGCTAATCTCCATGATCATCAAGTTATTGCATGCAAATGAAACTAGTCTAGATGATAACAATGCAAGAAATAAACTATTCTATTGAAATGAATGCTTATACAATGTTAATCTATGAAAGGAAACATGAATTTAAACTATTATGTGAATGCAATATTAATCTAAACTATGGATTGCATAAGGCATGAGAGAAGAAGACAAGAAGAAAAAAGTCTCAAATATCCAAGCTCCAAATGTGCTCAACAAGCTTCTTCCAAGATTGCTCTCCAAACCTGTAGTATAACAATAACATGAAAATTCTCGGATTTGAAATGAGAAGGAGAGGGCTCCTTATATAGTAAAATTTGGAAGAGAATGCATCCTCAAGAGCAATGTGGGATAAATCCAAAAAGAGGAAATAAAGCTCATTTTTTAGAAAGTGTGAAGAGAAAAGGGATTTTATTTATTTTTAATTATTTGTTTCCCTTTTTTCATCACAAAGAGCTTTAAGAGGATTTTTTATTTATTTAAAAGAATGATTCTCTATTAATTAAATAAGATAACATTATTTAATTAAAAGAGAGATATCATAAGATAAAATCATTTAATTAAAAAAGATTTTAATTAAATAAATTTATTTCATTTTAAAAGATATTTCTTTCAATTAAATAAAGTTATTTTATTTATTTAAGAGCGAATATTTCTTTCAATTAAATAAAATTATTGAAAGAATCAGGAAAAGGATTTTGTTTTGTTTTTATTTGATTTATTTCCTTTTCCATCACAGATTTTGCTTTAAGTGGGATTTTATTTATTTGAAAGAGGAATTATCTTTTAAATAAATAAGATAAGTTTATTTAATAAAAAGAGGAATATTTAATTAAATAAGATAAAATCATTCAATTAAAAGGGGTTTTAATTAAATAAGATTATTTTATTTAAGATATTTCTTTTAATTAAATAAACCTATTTTATTTATTTAAAAGAGAATATTTCTTTTAATTAAATAAAATTATTGATAAAATGATCAAACCTTAGAAATATTTGAATTATTGATTTAATTGCGATTTGATTAAGGAATTGATTTGAAAATTGCAAAGCATTGATTCAGGAAATTGATATTTGACAAATTGAATAAATGGGGCCCAAAGTCTAGGCGACCATTTTAGGGTGCATACATTTGCCCCTCTTTGACTAATGTGAGGTCGACTCAGGATCACATGCAGTCGAAGAATGGAATTGAAGTGTGAGATCGATTTGGGATCACAAAACAACCCAGATGTGTGTTCGACGGATGGGAACACATCAGGACATAGATAAGCAGACTAAAAAAGACAAGGCCAACACCTGTGAATAGGTAATTGTCAAGTCTCAAATAAGAGTATAAGAATCTCAAGCAAGGTTGCCCCAAAAGAAGCAATTGATAAATTTGATAAAGCTGAATCAAGCATTGAAGTTTGGTAGGTACTGCCCCCTCGTGATCAAAATCGAAATGAGATAGAGGAGAAATAGTAAATTGATAAATTTGATCAAATCGAACTAAACATAAGGTTCTTGACATAAGATGAAAGATAAAAAAAATAAAAATAAAAAATCAGAGAACCAAGGTAGATCAGCAAGAAAGATTATGCCCCAAGGTTGAATTAGAAGAAAAGAAGTGGGGTGAAAGCGAATGGAAGATAGAAGTTTGGAAGAAATGGAAAGAAATGGAGAGAAGAAAGAGAATTTGCCTCAAGAAAGAGGATGCATCAAAATCAATCAACTGTTTAAGATACGAAATTTTGATTGAGATCACGAAAGAAGATAAGGAAATGAAGATCAAATCGTGACCACAGTTGACTGAAAGTCCACAAGAAAGATGATGGAAACCCTCTCAAACTCATAATGCAGCCTAAAAGTGCAAATTTAACATGAAGTCTAAATAATGCAAGCTACATGAAAATGCAAAGGTGTACTTGCAATAGGGTAACATAGGTTTTTGTGTTCATCATTCATTAGAGAATGTAAGAGAACTTATTTTCATCATTGGGCCATTATTACCGGACATCAAACGATCACACAATCATCACTAGTCAAAAATGCAACTATGAAGATATGAATGTGATTTATATCAGATTGGAATGTGGAAAGATTCTAACATGAGCATCAAAGACATAAAGGTCAAGATGACTGCAATGTTAGCTTACCCAATTTAATGTAGCAAAACCATGCTCGCATCAAGGCATAAATGTCAGGATGACCATGAGAACGGTTGTGCAAAAATAGTCAAGGATGATGCCTTAAATCTCCTAAGTGTGTCAAGGAGACAACAAGAGACACTAAAGAAGTTCAAGACAACACCCACAAGCAGAAAGCAAATAAAAGCATGCCCCATGCCCCAAGTCTTCTAGCGATGCATCATGGAGAGACTTATTAGACAAGGACATTCAACAAAAATTAGTAACAGTCATCACACAAAGTAAAAATCATGACATATCTCAAGCATTAAGTGTTGCGTTTAAAAATTTTAAGTGTGGAAACTGATACTGAGTTTCGAGGATAAGGATCGAATGTTTGCTAGCAGGTAAGATCACATGACCAAACTGGATAAGAAAAAACTGATAAGTGTTGAAAAACACTCGATGTCAGGGGTTGTGTTGAAAAACACAGTTGGGTTGGTGTTGAAAAACACCATTTGTGAGGTGTCCTAAAGACAAGCATATCCAAGAGACCAAAGCTAACACAGTGATGCCCCCTAGACAAAGACAAAGGCCAATTCCAAACCAAGGCAACAAGGACAAGGCATGATGGAGAAAGGCTAAGTGTTGAGGACGCATGCTAAGAAATAGGGGTGCGAAGGCCTCAAGTAGCGGCTATTTCTAGGTTTTCACCACTTGGAAGAATTATTTTTTTTTGAGGGCTTTTTATAATTTTTTTATATTTTTTGCTACCAAGGCGCCTGTTTCTAGGTTTTCACCAAGGCACTTTTTCTTTTTTTCTTTTTTTGAATTTTTTTTTGAATTTTTTTGATTTTTTTGTATTTTTGGAATATATAATTTTTTTGGAGATACATCAAAGTGCCTATTGCTAGGTTTTCACTAAGATGATCTTTTTAGGACATTTTCTAATTTTTAGAATTTTTTCAGCATCATATATGGATTTTTTTGGAATTTTTTCAAGATCAATAAGGTATATACGAAGGATGCCCTCAGATAGAACAAGCATCAAGGATAGAACTTCTTCAGGTGCAAAACATTGATAGGCTCAGGGAGCTGCTCTCCATCTTCAGTAGATAGTAAATAAGCACCTATACCAAAAGTTGCTATGATAATGTAGGGTCCAAACCAATTAGGTTCAAATTTGCCCTTTTGTTCTCTATTTTGTTGGTTTTTAGGATTCTCTCACAGGACAAGATCTCCTACTTGGAATTCTCTAGGGTGGACCTTTTTGTTGAATGCCTTGGACATCCACTTTTGGTAGACCCTCATATGGTCAAATGATGCTTTACACTTTTCATCCAGAAGTTCCAATTCTTGTAATCTCATGGCGTGATAGTCTTCATCTGTAACTAGACCTTTGAGAGAGACTCTAAGTGACAGAATCTCAACCTCTAAAGGTAACACTACTTTAGCGCTATATTTGAGGGCAAAAGGAGTAGCCCCAGTTGGAGTACAAATACTCGTTCTATAGACCCACAAGGCTGGGTTTATCTGTAGGTGCCAGTCTCTACCATTCTTATGAATTGTTCTGTGTAAAATCTTGAGAATGGTTTTATTTGAAGCCTCTTCCTGACCATTTCCTTGCGGGAAGTAAATGGAGGACCAATGTTGCTTTATCTTAAATCTTTGGCAGAGTTGTGTAAGGTCCTTATTTTTTAATTGACCTCCATTGTCAGTGATGATCTGAGATGGCACTCCATATCGACAGATGATATGGTTTAAAATGAATAAAGACATTATCTTGCCTAAGGCAACAGAAAGTGGAACAGCCTCTACCCATTTTGTGAAGTAGTCAGTAGCAGTGATAATGAACTTATGTCCACCTGATGAGTTGGGATGAATCTACCCAACAAGGTCAAAGGCCCATCGGTGAAATGGCCAGTGAGATATAGAAGGAATTAGCTCCCTGCCTGGAGCATGTATCAGGTGTCCATGTTTCTGACATTTTTCACAAGACTTGGCAAAAGCTACTGCATCTATCTACATCGTAGGCCAATAGTACCCTGCCCTAAGCAACCTTCTAGCCATGGAAAGACCATTAGAATGTCCCCCACATATGCCCTCGTGGATGTCAACTAGTGCTTGATCAGATTCCTCCTTTTCTAAGCACCTAAGAAGTGTTCCATCTAGACCCCTCCTATACAAATCACCAGAGATGAGGGAATGGTGAGAGGCATTACGGACAAGGTTTCTTCTTTCAGATCGGTTAAATGTGTTGGGGATGATGCCATCACAAAGATATGAGTAAATAGCACCATAGCGAGAGGATTCATGATTGACAAGGGTGCAAATGAAATGGTTTTTGGGTGAGTCAAATATGGGATGACGTAGCTCTTCCACTAGGAATTCATATCTGGACTCATGTTCTTCTAACTGGAGAAGCAAAGCAAGGGTGGCCATAGCATCAGCTACTTTGTTCTCAGCCCTAGGGATTTGCTGAAAAGTGACAAAAGTAAAATACCATCTTAATGAATCAACCATTTTTTTGTAAGGTATCAACTTGTCATCTTTTGTTTGATATTGCTCATTGACTTGATTAATGATCAACTAAGAATCCCCGTAGATATGTAGTTCTGTGATATTCCACTCTATAGCCATTTTTAGTCTATTTGTTAAAGCCTCATACTTGGCTATGTTGTTTGTGCATGGGAAGAGTAACTTGTAAGATTTGGTAATAGTGTACCCATGTGGAGAGACAAACAACACACCAGCTCCAGAACCGTTTTGCATGTAGGAACCATCAAAGAATAGTTTCCAAGATCTCTCAGTCATGTACATAAGATGTTCATCTAGGAAATTGACTTGAATGGGCATATTATCTTGAATTGGGAAATTAGCCAGTTGATCTGCAATAGCCTGGCCTTTGATTACCTTGCCCTCAATATACTCTATGTCAAATTCAAAAAAATCATCATCCATTTAGCAAGTCTACCCGTGAGAGCAGCTTTATCGAGCAAGTATTTGAGAGGATCAATTTTTACTATGAGGTGTATGGTGTGCGCAAGCATATAGTGTCGCAATTTTTGAGAAGCAAACACTACTGCAAGGCAAGCTTTTTCAATACTAGTATAAGTGACCTCATAAGCAACAAGAGTGCGGCTAATATAATATATGGCCCTTTCTTTCCCTTGTTCATCTAATTAAGCCAACAATGCCCCCAGTGAAGATTCAGTAGCTAAGACATACAAAATGAGAGGTTTTCCTAGAATGGGAGGCATTAAAATGGGAGGATTTGCCAAGTATTCCTAAATTTGATCCATGCTCTTCTGGCAATCCTCATTCCAGACACATTGAACACCTTTATGCAAGTTTTTGTTAAAGGGTTGCAGTCTATCTGCCAATTGTGAAATAAACCTCCTTATGGATTGAAGGCATCCTTGAAGACTCCTCATTTGATTGATATTTTTGGGAGCTGGCATGTCTATAATGGCTTGGACCTTTTCAAGGTCCACTTCTATCCCTTTGGCTGAAATGATGAATCCCAATAATTTTCTAGAAGTAACACCAAATGCACACTTTTTGGGGTTTAATCTTAGTTGAAATTGTTCCATGCGATCCAGAATTACTTCTAACTCAGCCAAATGTGTTCCTCTTTTCTTAGACTTAGCAAGGGTGTCATCCACATAATCTTCCATATTCTTATGCATCATGTCATGGAAGATGGTTGTCATAGCTCTTTGGTAAGTAGCTCCTGCATTTTCAATCCAAAGGGCATGACATTCCAACAATAAGTACCCCATGCGCATGTGAATGCAGTCTTTTCTTGATCCTCAGGAGCAATCTTGATCTGATTATACCTAGAAAAACCATCCATCAAGGAATAGATCTCATATCCCGTCATCATGTCCACTATCATGTCTATGTTAGGAAGTGGAAAATCATCCTTTGGGCATGCTCTGTTAAGATCTCTAAAATCTGTGCAGATTCGGATGGATTTATCATGTTTGGAAATAGGTACAATGTTGGAAATCTAGTCGGCATAGTCTATAGCTCTAATGAATCCTACACCAAGGAGCTTTTCTAATTCAGCTTTCATTAGAAGAGCTATATGAGGGTGCATTTTTCTCAACTTTTGTTTGACTGGTTTGACACCTGGAGCTATGGAAAAATGATGCATAATGAGATTAGTGTCCAACCCTGGCATGTCTGAATATGTCCATGCAAAATTAATTTTCTTCTTTTGGAGGAACTCAGTGTAGGCTTTCTTTTCTTGAGGTGATAAAGATTTAGCCAAGTGTATAATTTTTGGAGCCTCTTCTGTGCCCAAATTAATAGCTTTTGTAGGTTCAACCAATACTGATGATCTATCCTGAAAATAGCTTGGGAGACTATCAAACACCTCATCCGTAGGTGCCTTAGAGAGGTTTTCACCCTTGGATACATCTTTTATTTTTACTTTTTTTGGTTCTAACATCGCCACACAGTGATTTTCGCCATCAGAACTCTTATTCTTTTTTTCTTTTCTTTTTATCTTGTGACTAAGGCACTTGATGTCAGGTTATTTCATACTGGTAGCTGGTTCACTGGTGGAAGAGACTATAGGTTCAATGGCATTTAGATAGTAGGTGATCTCATAGTCAGTGTGAAATGTCAAGAGTTGAGGCTCTTGATAATGTTGAGACCAATCAATAAGGTTGGGGTCAATAAGCGGTAGGTTAATGACTAGTTCAAGATTAAGGATATAGGTGATGTCATCTCTGGTGACCGTAGAATTGGAGTCTATCAAGTATCCCTCTAAGGTGTCTAAATCAGAATTTACCCTATCGAGTGAAGAATCATCTACTAATGTGACATGTGGGTTCCAATCTTCTAATCTGACACATGACTCATTAGCTATGTCCGGTTGAGAACTATAAGCATGGACAACTTTTATATCCAAGTCAACTATTGCGTCTAAGAGTGAATCCCATTCAAACTCATGAGAGTCTATTTCTGAATTATTGTTGGGGCCTCATGATGTAGAAGCCTCAAGATTAGGAAGAGTTTCCTCTCCTCTAGCAATTTGCTCAATCACAAAATTATTTGAATTATCACCATCCGTTGCAGTTGGGATGGAGACACTATCCATAGTCAATCTTGCAGTCATATAGTCACTATCTATCATAGCTAGGATAGGAGGACTGTCAATTATTAAATCTCTGGAATCTCCCCAAAGGAGATTTGTTGAAGGTACCCAATCATCTGTCATGTCTTGTTGATTTGTCAAATCTGGTACATATTCTGTGTCATCTTCACTATCCCGCCTATCAGGAATGGGGACAATGCACTTGTTATTCTTCATAAAGCCTAGGCCAACTGGTTTCTTAGATTTACATCTAAAAAGATCATGATTAAGTGGTTCGGCTCTAGCATCTAACCTGTGACTAAGAGGGCCATATCCTAGATAACCCATCTTCTTGACAAAATTATATCCTCTCCTATAGGACTTAGGAGAGGGGGAGAAATTTTCATTGTGCTGGTACTTCTCCTCTTTGTATATCCAATCTCGAATAGCTACTTCCTCTTTTTCATCTTGTATTGGTATTGAGGATTCCAAAAACTTGTCAAATAGTTTCATTGCCGAAGAAGACGGTTTCATCTCCTGTGAAGGTTTTCCATAGGACCTAGGGGAAACAAGCATCTTTGCAAAAGAGTCAAGTTGATACCCCCCCATGCCAAGGTCTATTGATTTAAACTTGTCTTGACAGATTGCTAAAGTTTCTTGATAATCATCTGCTTCTTGATTAAGAGGGACATGAACATTAGCTGAGATTGAATTAACTGATAAAGTGCTATCCCCTGGTATGCAAATTTCTACTCCATTGTAGGGGAACTTAACACACTGGTGGTAGGTAGATGGCACTACCTACATGTCATGAATCCATGGTCTACCCAATAAGATGTTGTATGCAAGGGGTCCAGTATCAACAATTTGGAACAAGATATCTTTTTCAACTGGGCCAATCCTGACAGGAAGGACAGCCAACCCCTTAGAACTTTGTTCTGCCTCATCATAGGCCTTTATAGTGATCTTCTTTTTAGTGTCGATCACTTCCTTTGAATAGCCCAAAGTTTTTAACAAACTTAAAGTACAAATATTTAGCCTAGCACCCCCATCTATCAACACATGCCTGACATGGGTTTTATGAATCATTACTTCAATGTGAAGGGCAAGATTGTGTGGATGGATTAGGGATTTTTCATCATCTTCCAAGAAAGAGAGGTAATGTGGGCTAGTAATGTGATTCACCATGCCTTGGAATTGGTCTATATCAATGTTGTTGGGGACATTTTCTGTGTGCAAAGCATCCTCAAGGATCTGTTTATGTCTAGGGGACAACTCTAAAAGCTCCAAGATTGATATTTGTGCTGGAGTTTTCTGTAACTGATCTACAAGATTGTAGTTTGGTTTGCGAGCAGTGGCAGACTTGGTGAAATTCTTGGATGCCACTTGCTTGGGTTTGTTGGATGGACCTGAACTAGGACCTCTAAGAACAATAGGGCTTTGACTCCTGGTAATAGCATTAAGGGCTTGAGAAGATAACCTAGAATGAGGACCTCTCAGCACCACAACAGGTTCTTTGTCAAAGACAAGGGGAGATTCATAACCATGTGGGTCCTTACTCCTCATCATATTAACACTTGGCTCCACAACTTCAAGCATGTTTACCACATTTTTTGCCACTGTGTAAGTGTAGTTGATTGCAGCCTTGCCATCCTTTGGTTTAGAGGTTTCCCCCTTGTCATACTTAGGCAATGACTCTTTAAATGCTTTGTGATCAACATTGGTGTTCAGTCCATCCACCTTAAGCTTTCCATTCTCAATGAGATCTTGGATAATGTGCTTGAGTTTCCAGCAATTCTCAATGGTATGCCCAATGCCATTATGAAATGTACAGAAAGCCTTCTCATCCCACCAATGTGGCTTAATGTCAGGGATGTAATGTTTTGCAGGATCCTGAGGATGTGCCAATTTGTTAGCAATGAGAGTTTTGAGAACATCCTCATATGAGTCACCCAATTTGGTAAATTGCCCCTTCTCCTTTTTGGGCCTCTCCTGATATCTTGGTTTGCTTTCTTGCTGAGGAGGTGCATTGAGCTTCATAGCTTGAACTGCACTGGACAAGTGAAGGACACCTTGATCTTTAGGTTGGGGAGAGTCTACAACTCCATCATTGACAACTTGTTTGTTCTTGTTCCAATTGTCGTTCTTCCCTTTATCCTTGTTGTTTTGTTGACCATTGTTGCCATTGTTTCTATGTTTGGTCAAAATGCCTTGCTCTTTTAGAACATCCTCAATGCGGCATGCAGTTTCAATCATGGTATCAAAGGAATTGAAGACTATCTTTTTGATCTCATATCTCATTTCAGGCACCAAGTTACTGACAAGTATGTCAATCTTTTCATCCTCATGGATCATCCTAGGATACCGAGAGCACTGTTTCCTCCACCTTTGCAAGAAGGTAATAAAGGGTTCCCCCTGATTTTGTTTCAAGTTGCATAGGTCCAACATGGTAATAGATCTTGACAGATTATATGCAAAGTGTTGAACGAATTGATGAACAAGTTCTCTAAAAGTCTTGACAGGGGGAGTGATATTGGTAAACCATTCCATTGCTTGTCCTTTAAGACTTCTAGGGAATAACCTCATCAAATAGGAGTCATCCTGATGGAATTCAAAGCTCATAGTATAGAACTAGCGCACATGGTCATGTGGATCACCACTGCCATCATATTTATCATATTGAGGGAATTCCACCCTCTTTGGAAAATCCTTCATACTCACACTCTTGTCGAATGGATTAGGACAAATCGAGTCTAGTGAGAATGAGCTCTTAGGTTGCATCATTTTCTCCATCATTTGCTTCATTTGGTGGATTTCTTCCTCTTGAGAGGGATTTTGCTTTTGTATTTTGTTGTCCACATCAAAATTATAAGGGACTTTGGCACCCTTGTTGATTAGAATTTCCAAGAATTTATCTTTGTTTTGTTCCAAATACCTCTCCACATACTGTTAGAAGATAGGCTCTTGTTGCATTCGCATGAAGTCTTGAGTATCAAGGTCATAATGTGAGCTACCACCTCCATGTTGGGAACCATGATGTACGTGTTGGGAGTGTGGTCTTGAATTTCTGGGAGGGGTCTGCCTCCTATAGTGAGCATACTGAGAGGCCGTTCTTCCTCTAGGACTAGGAGATCTAGAAGGGGTTCTTGACCGCCTTCTACTTCTTGGTGTTCTGGAAGGGGTGGAGGGAGAAGAATTATTTCCACTATTGGCACCCCTATTGTTCAATTGGGTATTAATTTGTTGGGCTAAAAGCCTATCTTGCTCTTCTTGAGCAAGTTTCCTTTGTACTTCCAATAAAGCTTGGCTCTCTGCCTCAAGCTGTCTAAATTTTTCTTGTTGTGCAGCTTGCTCATCTAAAAAGGCTTTCTTCTCGCGCTCAATCCTTTTAAGCCTTTCACTTGTATGCCTTGAGGTTGTTTGAAGTGGAGAGTTTGGTCTTGAATGTTTGTACAAATCATTGGTATACGTTGCATTGACATGAGCATCACCAAGTTCATTGTCTTGGTCTTCATGTTGTGACCATTGTTCTGGGTGATCTCGTCTCTCATGCCTTTTGGCTCTTTGATATGCATCTAGGTACCTAGTGCTGATGGGGGGTGAACTAGGTTGAGCATCATGAGAGGAATTACCAAATAAAATCTTATCTCTTGTCTTTCATAGATGTCATCAAGAGTTTGATCCATGGCTTCCCTCTCCCACCTAGTGATAGTATAACTCATATCCATAACTGAGTGGGAAGGTGCTGAGGGGGTACCCAAATCACTAAAATGGCTCTTTGGGTCAAACCAAGTTTCAGACTTACTCCTAGGTGACTGGTCAAATATTGGTTCCTTTTCCTTTCTCTTTTGACGAGTCTGAACTAGGGGTAGTTGGTTGAAGACTATCTGAGGTCACTTTCCTTGGCTCACTTGATATCTTGTTGTTACTAACATGAAAGGGAGAGTTTAGGCAAACAGAAAATTCTAGGAAATGTCAATACTAGACTAGGATAGTAAAAGTTTTCTCTTGTCTGAGAGAAATGGTGAAATAGAACTATTGTAACTAGGTGCAAACCAACACTACCACAAAGGTGCTCAATTCTTGGGTGAATACCCAAGCATCTATGGATCAGGAGGATGACTTACACAAAGTATACTAAGTTTGAATTATATGAAAATGGGTGGACGAAGAGATTACTAGCACTCTCCAAGTGTGTTATCAAAGAGTGAAAATTTATCTATTTGACAGGAACAGTTCCTGATTTTCCAATCTCAAGCAAAATCTCTTATGAGATCAAGGATCACTAACTCAAAAGGTCAAGGACACAAGAACCCTAAATACAGAACAGGTCTCTAGAACTGGGACAAGTCACCTAATCGAAGAACTCAGTATTTCAGTTTGTTGTTCATTTTCAAAGACCAAGCAAGTATATCAATGGATTTGTATCAAGCACATAAGATAGCAATCAGGGAGTTCAAGCAAGCAATTGTCTTCAAACAATGAGCAAGGGGCAAAGAAACCTTACACATGAACAAGAATAGTGACTTAGCATGCTACTCCTTAAAGATTCTACTTGTGTATGTTCTTGGATATGTTTTAGCAGGCACTCAGAGCACAACAACATCCTAGCAAGCTGTCTACAAGGATATACATGGCTTTTCTAAAGTGTGTCCTTGATATACGCAAGGTACGTGAGGCCCAAATCCATAGATGAGAAGAATCAAAAATCACACAGCCAGGGGGAGACGGTAACCCAAATCTCCTCCTTCACTTCTCAAAGGTATAAAGTTCTTTGAGGCTTAGCCAAGAGTGAAATCTAACTCATTCCCAAGAGAGGTTTCTTTAGATTCACCTCCCGATATTTATACTCCACCAAAACACGGGAGTTAAGGTCATCCCTTAAGGTGTGAAATCCCCAAGCAGGCCTTCTAAAAAAATGAAAAGTAAGTAATTCTCTATCAAAAAGTATTGAAAAGCACTAAAGGTGGAACACTTAACGCTTAAAGAAAATATGAGGTAAGTCCACAAGGTGGAACACTTAACACCCCACATAAGCTATAAATGATTCCACAACCTAGAAAACAAGTGAGTTCCAAAAAGCACAAAAGGGTTGCCTAGTGGAACAATTAACGCTTCTTTCCTATAGACCCCTCCCCTTTAATGTGGCGCTGAGATTGCAACCACAGGGCGGAAATGAGGGGCTGGCAGATTAGCGAGTCCAATAACCCAAAATAGCAATCTAGATCAATCACAAGTAATCTAAGACTGCTAATCAATACTACTCATAAGTGCAAGAGGGTTTGAATCATGAAATATTTAACTTTCCAAGTAAACATGAAGTGAGTCCACAAAGTGGTGCATTTAACTCTTCATATAAACTAGGAATGAATCCATGCCCTAGATTACTCAATGAGATGTTTTGATATTTGAAACCAAGAATTATTTAATGTTTAAACACAAGCATTCACTTAAACACAAACTTGTATAAAAGCAAATCTATGTTCATTCATTTCCCATTAAGAGCATCAAAAATGTGTTCTATGAAAGCATGTAACACTCAAGCCAAACACATGAGAGATTGATTTTATGTCTAAACCAAGTGTTATAGAGATTTTAAGAACTCACCTTAGGTCCAAAGATCTGCACTCTAGCATTTAGCACACATCTGAACAAAAAAACTCTAAGATGGTTAGATGTGAAAATCAATTGTTAGGAGTTTGATTTAACATTGTTGTCTTCAAGACAGTCTTTAAATATTGATTTATTTGACCCATAAAATCACAATATTAAAATTTATGGAAAGAATAAAGTTTTTAGCCAACATAAAGAACTACCATTTTCCAAAATTATAAGGTCTTATGATTCCATTTGGTTCCTCAACCAATAACCTTTTCAGACTGCAATTTTTCTGTCATAAATCAGACTTAAAACACCAAACGATGTCTAGAGAATCACATATCTTTCTCAAAAAGAATCCAAATGAAACCAAACCAATTTCAAAACAACTATTATTGAATCTAGTTTCCAAATATGTAAGCCATTTATTTTTTCCATTCATAAATTATTTTCTAAGAGAAAATCATTGCCTGCAACTCCAATGCAGATTGTTAAAAACCAGTTTTCATTCAAATGCCCGTAACTTTCACAAATCTAAATAAAAATGACTCAAACAAAAAGGAAATGAAATCTAATTCATGTATCTTTCTAATTAATATTATTATAGGTCTTGATTCTTCATACTTTGTCTGTACTAGACATTTCAATCTAACTATATTCAGAGAATCTCAAATCTGCAAATACCCACTTTCACCAAAATGATCATAACTTATTCATTTCTTTATAAAAATGAACCAAACCAAAAGCATGAGAAATATGATTCATCATTATATCCATCCATTACTATATAATAGGGTTTCCAGTCTGTACATGGCTGTACAAGGCCTAGAACCAACACTAAAACTAAAAAACCAATCAAGAATGAGGCCAAAAATTAATCTTTTCTGCCCCACGGTGGGCGCCAAAAATGTGTGATAGAAAGTAGTCACATTTTTGTAAATCATTACATTCAAGAACACTCAAGAATGAGGTCTCAAACAGTGATTCACAGCTCTCTATTCGTGGAGTGCAGGGGTTTGTATATGAGGCCCTCAGATTGACCTAGTTATGCCCATGCAAGTACACCAAGAAATGAGAGATTCAAAGATGAATAGAAAGCATGCTAATCTCCATGATCATCAAGTTATTGCATGCAAATGAAACTAGTCTAGATGATAACAATGCAAGAAATAAACTATTCTATTGAAATGAATGCTTATACAATGTTAATCTATGAAAGGAAACATGAATTTAAACTATTATGTGAATGTAATATTAATCTAAACTATGGATTGCCATAAGGCATGAGAGAAGAAGACAAGAAGAAAGAAGTCTCAAATATCCAAGCTCCAAATGTGTTCAACAAGCTTCTTCCAAGATTGCTCTCCAAACCTGTAGTATAACAATAACATGAAAATTCTCGGATTTGAAATGAGGAGAGGGCTCCTTATATAGGAAAATATGGAAGAGAATGCATCCTCAAGAGCAATGTGGGATAAATCCAAAAAGAGGAAATAAAGCTCATTTTTTAGAAAGTGTGGAGAGAAAAGGGATTTTATTTATTTTTAATTATTTGTTTCCCTTTTTTCATCACAAAGAGCTTTAAGAGAATTTTTTATTTATTTAAAAGAATGATTCTCTATTAATTAAATAAGATAACATTATTTAATTAAAAAAGAGATATCATAAGAGGGAATATTTATTTATTTAAGAGGGAATATTTCTTTCAATTAAATAAAATTATTGAAAGAATCAGGAAAAGGATTTTATTTTATTTTTATTTGATTTATTTCCTTTTCCATCATAGATTTTGCTTTAAGTGGGGATTTTATTTATTTAAAAGAGGAATTATCTTTTAAATAAATAAGATAAGTTTATTTAATAAAAAGAGGAATATTTAATTAAATAAGATAAAATCATTCAATTAAAATGGGTTTTAATTAAATAAGATTATTTTATTTAAGATATTTCTTTTAATTAAATAAGCCTATTTTATTTATTTAAAAGAGAATATTTCTTTTAATTAAATAAAATTATTGATGAAATGATCAAACCTTAGAAATATTTGAATTATTGATTTAATTGCGATTTGATCAAGGAATTGATTTGAAAATTGCAAAGCATTGATTCAGGAAATTGATATTTGACAAATTGAATAAATGGGGCCCAAAGTCTAGGTGACCATTTTAGGGTGCATACAAGTGGTACTATTGAAGATATTTTTCCACTAGAATTTGTTAAATCTTTTGATCTTATTCATTCACCAAAGGTTACCTTGGTTGTACCTTTTTCATCTCGTTCACATCACTTTGTCAAGTCTCCAGATACTGCGCAAGTCTACGACATGATGGCAGATTCATTTGATTTCCAACCGGGTAAATATTGTCAAAACTCTGACCAATCTCAAAACAATCAATATCATGGTCAATCTTCTAATGAACCATGTCATGCTCCGCCTCGGAATGAGCAACCTCATGATCAATCTCAACATAACTGAAATCCATTCCACAATGATGATCAATCTCGAAGCAAACCTCAAGGTGGTCAACAACCTACCTACTTCTATCGTCCTCCTCCATTTGATCAAAACCAAGATGATCAGCAACAAGATCAGGCTCATAGTATTTATGAGATCCTTGGGGCTGAACCTGAAGTGATAACTCAACAAGGTATAGATGCGGCCAAAGCTAATAAAGGTCTCATTAGGATGATGGAGATTCTTATTTTAGAGGAGAAAGAAAAGTACTTCCTTGAGCTAGCTAAACAAGGGGCCAAGTTACCCTAAGACTATCAAGTTGAAACACTCGTAGCTAAGGAAGAAGAAACTAAGACCGCAAAGTTGCAGAAAATGGTCTGGGAAATGCAAGATCAGATTAGTCAACTTGCAAGGAATAGAGGTCAACCCCCTCAACAATTTACAATGGAAAGTATGTCCTTTTCCTTTTGACAGAAGCATTCATATGCCACCCTTTCCTAGAGGTGTAGAACTCCCCAAATATGACAAATACTTGGGTACAACCGATCCCCAAGATCACTTAAGGGAGTTTGGTGCATTGTCTATGGAATTCATGCATGATCAGACATATCTTATGCGTCTGTTTCCTCAAAGTTTGGGTGGACCTTCTATGGAATGGTTCTCTAGATTTCCTATTGGTATTAAAACTTTTGATGAAATGGAAAATCTTTTTCTCCAACACTGCTCGCATAACATTCAACATTTGGTCAACATCTGGGATCTTTGCAACTTAAAACAGTGACAAGGAAAACCTTTCCTAACCTTTCTCCAAAAGTGGAGACAATTATGCATGAAGTGTCCTCATAAATTACTAGAGTCTGAGAGACTCGACATTTTCTTAGACAATCTTGTCCCCGATTTTGGATACCAAGTACAGTTGCAAGAACCTCTTACTTTTGATAGCATGATCAGACAGGTAGTGCGAATAGAGGCCTTCATGATCAAGAAGGGAGAGCTAACTTTGAATAAGGACAATAAACAAGGATTCTCCACAAACAAGGATAAAGGAAAGACTATCAATAAGAACTGAGATGTGGTAAATGATGGAGTGGTGGATAATGTTACTGCGAAGCCTTCAAAGCCTATTTTTAATCTTACTTCTAGTATACAAGTAGCTAAGGCTGTCAAAAAGACCACAACTGATAATTAGCAACCTTCAAAGTTTTCTAAGAATAAACCTTGGTCCAAATGACCCAATCATGATTTCACTCCTTTGGGAGAGCCTTTTGATATGGTCTACAAGACTCTTATACAAAATCAGGTTCTTAGTCCTTTGGAAAAGCGTACTTATAACCCACAACCATGACCTTATTGGTGGAATGATAATGATTATTGTGACTATCATCAAAATATTGGTCACAAAACTTCTACTTGTCTCCAACTGAGGCATAAAGTGCAAGATCTCATTGATAATGGTGACATCGTTGTGGAGAATCATAATAAGAATTCAGATTACCAAGCTTTCAAGGATCCTTTTCCTCCTCATGAGAAGGGAGAGTCTTCAAACACTAAGAATACCAATGCTAAAGTCAACTACACATACACTAATAATGACAATGTCATTGGTATGATCAAACCTATCGAGATGGAATATTGTGATATGATTACTGCTAAGGGGAGTGATGACGCTCCAAAATCTAAGACACCTTTTATTTTGAATAGTTCTACATCTCGTTCATCTGAATCTGAACAATCCCAAGGTTGTGCTAATGTTCTCACTCGATCACAAGGAAGAGTTGTGTTGAAAGGTCCTGATGCTTCTACATCCACTCCTAAGAAACCAATGGATAAGAGACCTGATATTCCTACACCCGCTCTGAAACAAAGCACGAATAAAACTATTGTCGGCCCTGCCAACAAGAATATGAAAACTATTCCTACAGCTAGCTCAGCTAGTTATAGTATTTTAGACCAACTTCAATGAACTAACGCTCAAATTACCATTTTTGAGTTGCTGAAGATTTTGCCTGCTCACAGGCAGATTTTGGATAAGGCTCTTGTTGAAGCTAATGTTCCCAAGGATCTTGATCTCAACCAGTTCCAATCTATGGTGGGTCATTTGACTTTGCCTCATTATCTATCCTTTTCTAAAGAAGATGACCATTCTTTGAGTCACCCACATAATGCTCCCCTACATATAGAGGTCATGATAGGTCCTAAGCATGTTCACCAAGTGCTCATAGATAACGGTGCTAGCCTTAATATTTGTTCTACTAAATTGCTCACTCAGCTAGGATATGATGAGAACTACATAGATCCTCACAAAAAGATTACCATAAAAGCTTATGATGAGGAAGAACACAAGTCCCAGGGCTTAGTCATGCTACCTATCCGTGTAGGTCCTGTTGAGAGAGATGTTACTTTCCAAGTGCTCGATATTCCTCTTGCCTACAACATCTTGTTGGGTAGGCCTTGGATTCATGAGATGCAGGCCATTCCATCCACATACCATCAATGCATTAAGGTCCCATTTCATGGGGCAGAAGTCACTGTACTTGCAAATACCAACTTCTCTTACAATACTCTTATGCAAACTGCAGATATTTTTGTTCTAGCAAATAGGGAATCCAGTGAGTTCTATGAGGCTAAGTTGAAAGAGATGGAACAAACTTTGAGACTTGAGGGTACGGGCATGGGAGAATACCGAATGGAGCCTGTGCTATCTCTTGTTGCTCTACCTTTGTCTCCACATTCTTATGGGAGACCTTCTAAAGACATCAAAATTCCTAATGCTCCTCCTCAAACAATTTATGATGGCACCTTTGTGAGGGCCTCTATACCTTTAGAAGATGAGGGTGAAGAAAGAGCTATCAGAGCTTGGATCTACAAAGAAAAAGAGATAGTTGAAACAACCACTCTAGATTTAGAGCAAGAACCACACAGTGAAGATTTCAAGATCATGAAGTGCTTCAGTTATAAGGGGAGTGGTCCCATAGGGAAAAATGATCATGGCTTGCTAAAACCTATTGAAGCTATAGGCCGCTGCACAAAAGATACTAGTGGCTTAGGCTTTAAGAAGACTCCCTTTCATTTGGGGACCAAGAAATTTATGTCGGCTCCTGAGCTTGATCCTAAGCCTGAACCTGAACCTGAACAAGAAATTGAAGATATCACTCCAGAAGTGAATCCAGAGAATAGCTCTGATGAGGATACATTTCCATTTCCTATCCCTCTGGATATTGCGGCACTCCTTGCCGAACCTGATGAGCCTATCATACCTGTTCATATGGTAGAGTATGATACTGATACTTATTCTGAAGCTGATTCTAATAAAACCTCTTTAGTATATCAAGTTACATATGAGGAATGGAAAGCAGCACTAAATGATGATCCCAATTTCAAAGGTGAATGATATAGGCCACCATATTTTCAAAAGTACTATGAACAAGAACAACTTCAACAAGCTATCAATGCCACAAGGGATAATAATGAGACTGATGATGTTGCTAATGAAATCTCTACATCAAGTACAGACTCACATGAATATGAGTTTGACTCTTTGTCTGATGCCACTTATGATGTAGACATAGATATTGTTCACGTGTATGAAAGACTCCTCAAAGTAGGTGAAGGGTCTAGCTCTAGGCCGCACGAATTAGACACCACTAATGTTAACATGTCCTCTACCTCTGATGTAAGGTCTTATAGGGATTCAAATGCTCCTTTGGATGAGATCACTTTAGGCCTTGACTTGCTCATTAGCACTTTTAAGGGTTATACCGTGAACGCAGTTGAACCAGTCACTACTCCCCTTTCACTCCATCATCCTGATCTGATAAATTGGAACTCCCCTCTTGAATCCAATGAAGTCCTAACATTCCAGATTGATTATGATCTAGCCTCTTACCTTCATGCAATTGAGCCTATGATGTCCTCCACCAGTGAGAGCAGTGTCAGCATGACAGAGGCAAATATTAAGTATCTCAGTCAAAAAATTAAAAGAAGAAAAAATAGATGCTCTGATGGTGAAAACCACTTTGTGGCAGTATTAGAGCCAAAAATAGTAAAAATAAAAGACGTATCCGTGGGTGAAAACCTCTCTAAGGTGCCCAAGGATGAGATACTTGATACTCTTCCGAGCCACTTCCAAGAGAGGTCATCAGTATTGATTGAGCCGACACAGCTGGTCAATTTGGGTACAAAAACTACTCCACAGATCATTCACCTAGCACAATCATTGTCTACTAAGGAAAAAGAAGAGTTCACAAGCTTCTTCTAGAGCAAGAAAATAAATTTTGCATGGACCTACTCTAACATGCCTGGATTAGACCCCAATCTAATCATGCATCATTTGTCCATTGCACCAGGTATCAAACCTGTTAAACAGAAGCTGCGAAAAATGCATCCTCGTGTAGCACTTTTGGTCAAAGCAGAACTTGAAAAACTCCTTAAGGCTAGCTTCATAAGAACTATTGATTATTCAGAATGGATTTCAAACATTGTTCTAGTCACTAAACATGACAAATCCATTTGGGTGTGTACAAATTTCAGAGATCTCAATAAGGTGTGTCCGAAAGATGACTTCCCACTGCCTAATATTGATATGATAGTTGACATGACAACAGGGTATGAGATGTATTCATTAATGGATGGCTTTTCTGGCTATAATCAAATCAAAATCATGCTAGAAGATCAAGAAAAGACCGCTTTTACATGTTCTTGGGGTACCTTTTGCTGGAATGTCATGCCTTTTGGGCTTAAAAATGCTGGAGCAACATACCAAAGAGCTGTTACTACTATCTTCCATGATATGATGCATAAAATGATGGAGGATTATGTGGATGATACTTTAGCCAAAAGCATGCAGTGAAGAACTCACCTCATAGACTTGGGTCCAATTCTTGACCGTATGGAATAATTCAGTCTTAGGCTTAATCCGAAAAAATGTGCTTTTGGTGTTACTTCTAGAAAACTCTTAGGCTATATTATTTCAGCTAAAGGCATAGAAGTAGACCCTAAAAAGGTACAAGCTATTATGGACATGCCTCAACCCAAGAACATTAGTCAAATGAGAGGATTACAAGGAAGGCTACAATCCATCCGGCACTTTATTTCACAATTGGCCGACAAGTCACAACCATTTACTAAAACTTTGCATAAAAATGTGACCTATGAATGGAATGAGAAATGTGACAAAGGACTTGCTCAAATAAAATAGTATCTTGCTAATCCCCCAATTCTGATGCCTCCTATTCATGGGAAGCCACTTATACTATACATATCAGCAACAAATACATCTTTGGGCGCTCTCCTAGCTCAAGAAGATCAGAACAATAAAGAGAGAGCTATATACTATATCAGCAGAACATTGGTTGCGTATGAAATGAACTACTCCATCATTGAGAAGGCTTGTTTAGTAGTGGTATTTGCTTCTCATAAATTGTGGCATTATATGCTAGCTCATACCACCAGGCTTATTACAAAAATTGATCCATTGAAGTACTTGTTGAGCAAGGCTTCCCTCACGGGTAGATTAGCGAAATGGGTAATGATCCTTAGTGAATTTGACATTGAATATGTGGAAAGAAAAGCCATTAAGGGACAGGTGATTGTTGATCAGCTGGTGGAGACTCCTTTGAAAGATCACCAACCTTTGAGTATTGAGTTTCTAGATGAATCCATCATGCTTCTCACACATCAATCTTGGAGCATGTTCTTTGAAGGATCTTTCACTCAACAAGGGTCCTGTGCGGGCATTCTGTTTGTTACACCTCAAAGCTACTCATTGCCAAAGGCATATAAAATGTTGTTTCCTTACACAAACAACATAGCTGAATATGAAGCTCTTATTAATGGAATGAAGATAGCCCTTGAATTGTGTGTCAATGAGCTCAAAGTCTTTGGAGATTCTCAGTTAATTATCAATCAAGTCAATGATTTCTACCAAAAAAAAGATGACAAGCTAATACCTTACAAAAGAATGGTAGATGATCTCAAGCAATACTTTGCACATATTTCTTTCCAGCAAGTTCTGAGGACAGACAATAAAGCAGCTGATGCTATGGCCACTCTAGCCTCAATGTTACAAATGTCAGAAAATGATTTCAGACACAAGCTCCTGGTGGAGACATTACACTACCCTACTTATGATAATCCTAAATCTAGGATGATCTGTTTAGTCATTGGACATGATTCATCCCGCTACCACCATATCTTTTCCTATCTTCATGACCAGATCATTCCTGATACCTATACCTGGAATGAGAAATGTCATCTCATTCGTACTGCTTCATGGTATGTTCTCATAGCAAATGACTTGTATAGACGAGGTTTAGATGGTACTCTTCTTAGGTGCTTAGAACCCGATGAGTCCAAACGTGCATTGGCTGAGGTACATGAAGGTATTTGTGGGTCTCATTCTAGTGGTCTGACGTTAGCCCAAAAACTTATTAGAGCTGGATATTACTGGTTGGATATGGAAAAAGAAGTTGCTCAATATGCCAAGACTTGCAAGAAATGCCAATTTCATGGAAACTTGATTCATGCTCCTGCTCATGAACTCAGTCCTCTCATTAGTTTCTGGCCATTTCAGCAATGGGCCTTCGACTTAGTTGGTCAGATACATCCTTCATCTTCAAGAGGGCATAAGTTTATTATTATAGCTACTGATTATTTTACCAAGTGGGTGGAGGCAGTGCCTCTAGCTGTAGCTGACGGAAAGACCATTGCTATGTTTATACTAAACTACATCATTTGCAGATATGGCATACCCTCATCTATTATCATTGACAATGGGGGACAATTCAAAAATAAGGACCTAACAGACTTATGCACTAAATTCAAAATTATTCAGCATTGGTCATCTATCTATTATCCTCAGGGTAATGGACAAGCAGAGGCTTCTAATAAGACAATTCTAAAAATCTTGCACCGAACAGTTCATAAATCTAGTAGAGATTGGCATCTCCAGATCAATTTGACCTTGTGGGCCTATAGAATAAGTATCTGAACGCCAACGGGGGCCACTCCCTTTGCCTTGGTTTATGGAGCAGAGGTAGTATTACCTATTGAGGTCGAGATTTTGACATTGTGAATCTATCTGAAGGGCCTCATCACTGATGAAGAAAATAGAATATCCTAGCTTCAAGAGCTTGAGTTACTTGATGAATGTCAGAAGGTGGCATTCGATCATCTCCGAACATATCAAAAGAGAATGTCAAAAGCCTATAATAAGAAAGTCAGACAAAGAGAATTCCAAGTGGGTGATCTCGTCCTAAGAGAGAACCACAAAAATTAGCAGCAACGAGCCCAAAAAGGGAAATTTGAACCAAACTAGCTTGGTCTGTATGTCATTACTGCAGCATTTGGGTCTGGCACTTATCGACTCTCCACCACTGAAGGAGAACAACTCAAAGAGCCTATCAATGCTCTTCATCTGAAGAAGTTCTATAGTTGAGACATTCTCAGCATGCTCATGTACATATTTATTGGTCCTGAAAAAATCCTAAAAATGATATATTGCAAAAAATCCTAAAAATTGCAAAATGTCCTGAAAAAATGATCTTAGTGAAAACCTGGTAAACAGGCACTTTGATGTATCTATTATCTTGGTGAAAACTTGGTAAACAGGCGCCTTGATAATAATCAAAAAAATGCAAAATTGAAAAATACAAAAAAAAAGTCAAAAGATCAAAAATACAAAAAAATGAAAATTTCAAAAATACAAAAAAAATAAAAAAAATAAAAAAAGAGAAAAGTACAAAAAAATTGAAAAAGAAGAAAATGTGTCATTGATGAAAACCTGGTAAACAAGCGTCATGGTAGCAAAAATAGAATCTCTGCCAAGATGGTGAAAACCTAGTAAACATGCGCCTCTTGTTTCCTGAAGCTACATCTCATCTCAACATTGCTTGGCTCCTAGTTTCCTACTTTAGTTTCCTTGCTTTAGTTCGCTTTCCTGCTTTCCTGCTTTAGTTTGTTTCCTACTTTGAGTTCATTTCCTGCTTTAGTTTGCCAGCTCATGCTCTTCCCTTCAGTTGTCTTCAATATTTTCCTTGACTCTTCATGGATTGGAACTGGTTCACGCTTGGGGGCATCTTCCTAGTCTAGGGGGCATTGTCCTATCGCTTTCAAAAGTTTCATTTGTGCATCAGTCACCAGTGATTCTTGTTGCGTCTACCTACTGATGCCTAGCTATTTGTGAGATTTCTCTCCTTGAGGATCTCTCGTGTATCGGTCACCAGTGGTTCTCACTACGTTTGCCTGCTGATACTTGGTTCGCACTCCGATATCCTCTTAATACTTTGTCTCTCGCGATGGTCACCAGTGGTTCTCATTGTGTTTTCCTACTATCGCTATCCCGCTGAGACTTTGAATGTTGTTTGCTTCTGATTCGACTTCAATCCACTTGAACACAAAAGTAAACTGAAACTGAAAATTGATTTTGTGTTCCTTTGAAGCATACTGAGCTTTTCCTTTGCTTGTTTGTTTGTTTTCTTTATCATTTTTCCTCGGGCGAATCTAAGACGTCTTTCTTGACTAAGAAACGCGAAGACTAGGGGCATGATGTTTTTTTTGCTTTCTTCTTGTTGGTTTAGTTCTAATGATCCAAAGAATCTATCTAAGAGGGTTGTTCGTCTGTAAGAGCCTTCATCTCATATTGGATGGCCATGCGTACCTTGACTCCTTTTATATAGACGCTTTGGTGAGGTTGGTTCTTCTCCTTGTCTGTTTTGAGTGACTTCTTTCTCCTACAAGTAAAATGGCTAACGCTCGTCCTGCTAAGTGAACGTAAGGGTCATTGCGAGCACTCTTTGGCAAAAGAAGGAACTCTCACGTGTCTAGTGTGTTTGTTCGCAAGCAGCATTCATGTCATTCTAGCAATTATGCTTTGATGCTTATGTTAACTTGCTAAATCAAAAGGAATAGGTGTTCAGGTCATTCTGGCTTCTTGTCCCTTAATGCTTACATCTCATTCTGACAAACCTAAGACATATGTCATATTCATATTCTCATGATTGCAATATTTAGTGAGGATTGTATGGCATCTTGCGATCATCCCGTGCTTAAATGAACTCGATGATGATAAATACGGTGAGTCCAACAACCAAGTCCTAGGGCTTGCATTTTCATTCTAGGCTTGCATTTTAGTTTAGGCTTGCATTTGCATGTTAAGCTTGGATTTGAGACGATATATTGTTACTCTCTTGATTGTTTTCGATTCATCAAAGGTTCTCATCTTTTGTCCTGATTTCATCTTGGCTGCATAAGTTTTCAAGATCGAAATCAAAATCTGACATCTCTAGATAGCTTGAAATCATGTTTTAAATTCTGGGACCCTTTGGGATCAGACGCTTGTGCAGTCAGCCTTCTAGTGTCATCTTCCTGCCAGATCTTCATCTTTGCATCATGTTCTCAAGATCTTTTCTCTTTTCATCAAAGTCAACTCTGGTCAAATCTAGTCAACCATGGTCAACCATGGTTAAACTTGGTCAATGGGAACTTTGCTTTGCTTTGATTTGCTTATGCTGCTTCTCAAATCTAGTCTAATTGCTTCTGCTCTGCAATCTCTTGTTCTCAATCGCCCTTCTGATATGTCATCTTTCAATTTCGCTCCCAAGGGGGCAAGATGATTGCATCATTTAAATCTTGTCGAATCAATTCTTGAATTAGTTTGATCTAAATCATTAGTTTTCATTGCTTGGGGCATCTCGGTGCCTCGCATCTTGTTATCTTGTCATCCATCTTTTAGGTATCTGAGCAATCTAACTCGGATCCTCGGGAATCAAGCTTCGTTCTGGAGATGGTTCTCGAAATCTTTTAAGTATTGGGGCAATCTAACCCTAATTCCTGGGAGTCAAGCTTCATTCTGGAGATGGCTCTCGAAATCTCTCTTAGACCATTATCTGGGCAATCTAACCTGGGTCTCAGAGGGCTAAGCTTCATATTGGGGCAATCTAACCCTGATTCTGGAGACAGTCCTAAGTTTGCATCTGAATCTCATTCTGGGCATTGGGGCAACCTAACCTCGATTCTCATCTTCTCTCAAGACCGTTGTCTTCACAATCTAACTTAGACTTCAAAAAATCATGCTTTGATATGCTCAGTGTCTTGGCAACCTAACCTAGACTTCTGAATTTCTCATCATCTATCACTTCAGACTATTCTTTGAATCAACGAGTTGTTCGCACATCAATTCAAAGAGGGGCAAATGTAATACCCTAAAAATTGGCACTTATTAAATTCAATTAATTTTGGTGCATTTTCATCAATTTTACATCTTCAAAGTCCTAGTTCCCTAGGCAAATTTCTCTCTCCTACTTGACTTAATTCAAGTTAATGTCAATTGCAAAGACCATAAACTGCATTAATTAAAATATCAAAATTAATTCCTAAAGTCCTTGACTTTAATTAGCTAAATTACCCCCATGATAATTTAATTTAATCCTAAAGTCTTAAGTGCTTAGAATTAAATTAAATCCACCCCATTTGGCTAATTACCCATAAAAAGGAATTAATAATTGCTTGTTATTTGAATGGACACTCACTTTTGAATTAATAATTCAAGATATTCAAAAAGTCCCCCATGTGGAAAATTTCATTCTTTTAATTAAATAAATCATGCTTTTTTGTCTCAATTGGGAATGAAGAGTTAGGAGTTTCAAATCAAGAAACTCTTCATTCCTCTCCTGGCTTTTCTATTTAATGGACCTCTTTTTCTCATTTGAGAGGAGGTAATTTTGAGAGCATCTACACTATAGGAATTTTTTTAGTCTCATTTATTTCATTGTTTCCAAAAGCTTTTTATTGCATTAATTAGCTTAATATTTCATTATTAGTTTAATCTTGCATCTCATATTAGATTTATTTGTTTATTTGTTCTTAGCATAATATCACCTTTATTTCAAGTTCTCTAAAAATAAAAATTTGCATTTCATATCTCTTTCAAAGCATTTTTAGATTAATTGCACTCATCTTAGTTTAATTTCAGTTTTGCATATCATTATAGCTTTGAAAATCCTCCATTGTGGGATTGGTCTATGGTTGTTGGCTCTTGTTCTGAGAGTAATTAAACACCTCGTCCACATAGGAGGCAACAAGTCGCTTCACAATGAATTTCAGATTGAGTAATTCATACTCTCTCTTGTAATTCGATCATGTGAGTAATGACTATGTTGCGTTCGTGCCTAATTTAGAGGTCCACATTCAGACACACACACATACTACTATTTTATCCCATTCGTCTACCACTATTATCCTACCCATAGAGGTGAATCGATTCCACCCCTATTCAAATAGTCTGGTATTTATCTACCTTTTCATTAAATCAAACAACTGACTAGGCAGGAGAGAACTCAGAGAAATTATGATCAGGAGTTCTAAGTGTAGAGACTATGGTTTCCCTATTAACAAAGAGAAAAAATTCCCCATATTTCTTTCTTATGCATCCAGTTCTACTATCATACCCATTTATACATTCTTGAATCAATTCAGGACACAAAATGATTTGGGGAAAGGTGTCAGCCTCTAGTAAACCGCTACTTATAATTTTTATGATAAAAGGTTTCTCGATTTGGTTTACCATCCATTCTTTGAGCTCTTCTAAATCAACCTCTTTAAGATTGGTGTCGCGTATTATAGGCCCCTCACAAACTAGGCTAGAGACATTTCCAAAGAAATGAAATGTGAACTTCATGTTGTTTCAACCTCTATTCTAGACTGATTGAATCTTGTTAAATATTTCAACTAAAACTTCAAAACATAGACAAAGAAGGCTACCAGAACTCACCTTTCAAATGCAGACACTTCAAACAATTTCTTGTACCCAATTGATTTTACCGCTGCTACTTTGCCTTGGAAATGCAATTGTTTACAATTACTCTACTAAAGCTCTCTTTAAATAAACAAGGCAAATGAAATCATGCGCCTTAATTACAATATCTCATCCGCACAAGGAAAATATATTGATTTGACACAACGAGGTTAATTAATACCCATTACACCATTCCCAATACCTTACCAAGTTATGTTTGCCTCAATCTTGCCAACTCACCTCCTTGCGGCATCACATTAAATATAGAGCCTTTTTTGGGATCCTCAACTTTAAATGATTGTTGTACACCTTCTTTTCGTGATGTTGAGAGTTCCACCTTGAACCTGAATGAACTTTGTTCAATAAGGTTCTCAAAATTTTATTACGGTTCATGCCTTTCCATCTACTCCCGAGTTGTGAGTCTATTTTTTTGTGTGCCGAAAGGAATATGCTTGACAGACTGACCACAAAATATTCTTGGACTGTGAAGAATTATAGTGAACTCTCTTGAACTTGATTGAACTAAGTTTAGAGTGGTTCGCTAGGGTACAAGATGCTTTGCTTTTATTTTCACCTATCTTGAAAAAATGATCTGCTTTATTTGCACACAACTTTAAGTGACCTAGGTCAGCCTTAATCTTTCTGTGAACTTCCTTGAACCTCACTGAACCTCTTGGAACCTTTTTGAACATAATTTGAAGTGGTTCAAGCTAGTTCATAACGTTCATAAGTACAAGGGAACTTGATTGTTTCTTAAGTATGAGAGCAGTTAGACCTAATTGGACACAACCGACTCCCGGGTCATATAAAAGATTGACAAACAACGATGAGACAACTGAAAGAAAAACCAAATATTGATTTGGCATTCACGAAAGGGCTACTAATCGAAAGAATTTTTCAGGATTTAAACATGGTGACTCCAAAGTAGGGGCTAACACACACAAAATCAAGGAGGATTCCATAATGGCCCAAGTGGGCTTTACTTTGGTATGGCTGAAGAGGAAACAATATTTAAATGCCAAGAAGGCTAGAGATGAAGACAAACATAAAACATCATGACTTAATCCTTCTAGAAAGATAGAAATGGATATGTCAATAAGATTGGTAAGCTCCAAAAATGAGATTGCCTTTCTAAACAATGTTAAGATAGAGGCTAAAAGTGGAGTTTAAGTCCTCAAATGATTGATTCTATTGGTAGTGAAACTAGTGCTCGATCAGGATTTTATGGTAGGATTAAACCAATGCAAGGTTAACATAAATGTTTCCTCTAGATTAAGAATAAAAAAATAGGTAGTCAAGGAAATCTTAGGTGTAGTCAAGCTTGATTTTGTTATATATAAGGCAATAACCTAAATAATGTATTTATTTTGTTTTGATCAATGTAGAAAGTAGTCCTAGCTATAACTTATCTATGAAAAAAAATTCCTATATTTTAAAGATAATCCAAATCTAACTTTTCAATAACATCATTTTTTCTTATTATTATATTAAGATGTGTAAGTACAATAGTAATAAACGGTAAAGTGTGATGATATAAGTATGTTAAAAATAATTATTAAAGAATAATTATACAAAAATAATAACACTTACAAAGAAAAATTTAATAACTCTACAAAATATTTTATTTACAATTCATAAATAAAATAATATTCTTTAAATATTTTTTTAAAAATAATTTTGTAAATTGTAAGTGAAATACGAACCTCAAAAATAATATTCTAAACATAGATAGTACTCACAATATTAATAGAACAAATAAAAAATTGTAGCTGCATCGCTAAATATTTTATAAACAATTTTATTAAATCTTATTATTAATTAAATAATCTATTGCAAAAATTTCTAGAAGTTGTAAGGTGCATTTTAATGAAAGCTCTCAACTATCTTTATATTGAAGTCATAAATGCGTGTGAAAGATGCCTCGTAGGTTGGACATTAGAGGCTTCCGAAAGTCTTACATTAATATAATATAGTAATAATAATAATATAGCTGCCCTCAAAACAATTTACCCTTTCAAGTCAAGACATTACAAATTTATAATGTTGGATTGCCTTCTAATCAATATGGATTGAACTATTTTTTATTTATTTAGATTATTTTTTTATTGGAGAAGCAAAACAATTATTTATTTACATGGGTGTCCAAGTCTCCTCTTCCAATCAATACATTATTTAAAAATCAAATAATTTCTTAAATTTCTTTAATGAATTATTTTTATTTTTATTTTACATTTATACAATTTGTGGATATATTTAAAATGGTGTTAAAAGATTAATATTTTTTAAAATAATTGTTAAATGAATTTGTTTAAATTGGTAAGTTATTTATTTTTATTACCAATGAAATTAATTTCAATAGATTTTAAGAAATATTTTTTATTAATGTAAAAGTGGGTTTTGAAGGGATCTAAAACCCTTTCAAAAAAGAAGAGTACATACATATCAATACGTTGTTCTTGAGAACTTCTGTGACCTCCACCTTGAGTTGAGTCATGTCCAGCGCTGCCTTTTTAAGGTCCTTCTGATCTAGACGGGAATTCTCAACCTTTCTTTTGAGATATAAATTCTAAAAAATGTTATTTTCAAGACATTTATTATATTATGTGACAAATCTAAATATCGGTGCTTTGAAAAGAATATTTGCATACATTTTCAATTCTAAGAAAATTTAAGTTAAGAGGGTGTACTTTACGTGGTGTCTTGAATATTCAATTTAGAACATACTTTGACGAATTTAACACTCCTTTTTATCTAAATCATAAGAGAACCATTCAAATTTAAACTTAGAAGTTGTTTGTTTACTACTGCATTTACATGTGCTTCTCCTTAGTTCATTACTCACACCCATGCATTTAATCTAGGTTTAAATATGTGTTTATAAATATTTAGAAAAATAATTAATTAATGTGATCACACCATAATTTATCTTAGATAAATGTGTTGATTTAAATGTTTATAATTTAAATAAAATAGAAGTGTTTAGCTTGAATTTTAATGGAAACATATTCATTAGAGCCTTTGTGATGTCAAATGAATATTTTTAAATTTGTAATTTCTAATTTGATATTTTGGTTTAGTTTTATGACTATTGAATTAAGCTCTAGGAGTGTAGAACTAAACCTCGTGCACAAATTTAAACCTAGTGCATGGATTTGAGTCTCTCTTGCTACAACACACTACCTTCAACATCTAAAAAACTTTAATAGTTGGTTAGTAGTATTTAGGAGCACCCTTAAGAAGTTTGATAGGTACAAAATTATTCCTTTCCGAGTTGATCAACAATATAATTGAACAATCTAAAATAAACTATTGGATAGGTTAAGTTTTTAGTTGGCACATGCTTATTACTCATTGAAATGAAATGAAAATAATAGATTAGAGAGAAAATCAATAATGGAAAATGATGACATATTTCTTCACATATATCCGAGGAGGAAAAGACTTAAAGATTAAGTAATGTAAGTCAATTTATTTTGACATGTAGATTTTTCCACAAAATTTATCTAAAAATTGAAGATCAATACGAACAATCCTTTTATCAACTAAATACACTTGATTAGACACTTGTAATCCATACACAAATTGTCATGATCTATTTGTTGGTCACACATGCAAGTAGTCCTATCCACACCTCATATTGCAACAACACCAACAAAGCTATTGCTTGAGCATTGTAGAAAGTGATTACATGTCACATATTTTAGACAAGATCTCAATTTCTTGTCCATGAAAACATTATTATGCTATTTGTATTCTTTGTGATCATCTAAATTGAGGCCCCATATGCCTTATTTTTTAGAGACCTTGATAATGAAGGAGAGAAGAAAAATGTGTGTAATGGTCTTCCTCTTGTGATCTAGGTGTTGGGATCCACCAATATCAACTGAGTTATGAATGTCAAGTGGTCACGTGCTTTAATACCAAGTTGGGATTAGCCATAATTAGACTTTACAATATAACCTTCTACAAGTGAAACCAAATTAGCACAAATAGCAATGTCTATCATATAGAATGAGATAATATAAAATACACATAGCCGCATTACTTCTATGAATGAATGAGGAGGACGACCCTTGCTCCTCCCACTCTTTCTTGCTTATATAAGCAAAGATGAAGAGATGAGAACATATGAGACAATGAGTAACTACCCCTCCAAAGATGGAACACTTGTGAGATTGCTTAGTTGATAAGTGTGTGAGCAAGTGGTTGTGTATACAGTAGGTGACCCACAAAGTGAGACACATGTCTCAACCACATGACATGAGAGAAAATGGTTTTAACATTCCTGTTTGAGATATATTGTTGGTGTCAACATTCTCATTTGTATAATAGAAATTGTTATTTGCAATAATTTGGTTTCACTTGTAAAACATTATATTGTGTATTTTTATTCTGGCTAAGTGGAGACTTAAGTAGTTTAATAAAGTTGCCATTTAAACCAACAAGAGGACTATGAGGTTTGTCTATGCAACCATCTCATTAGGCTCTCCATCTGTGACTATATCATTAAAGCTAACTCTCAAGCCCTTGCCTATAAGCTTTTGCACTTTAATCTCCTTATGGGGGGAGAGGCTTAGAATTCCTCAACTACAACACATCTCATGTTTGTTTTACTCTCATCTTGAACCTATCTCATGTGGGATTTGAACTTGTGACCTCTCTTTCAAGAGTAGAAAGTTCTCCACGACTAAGCCAACTAAGACTATACACCTATTGATGCCAATATTCTTACCACCTCTTCTATAATATGATGTTACCTTACCGATTACTAAGAGGGGGGGTGAATCAGAAAATACTAAATCTCATTGTTTAAAACTTGTAAACAAATTCTTGAATGCAAAGTAGAAAGTCAACAGTCATTCACAAGCATAAACTAGTACCACATAGATCTACTCAAGTATTTGTATGTGGAAACCCTTAATTAGAGAGAAAAAAACCACGGTGAGACAGAGCTCACAACCTCACTAGGTCTAAATGAAGGTGCTTTGTTAGGAGCATACAAAGCACTGGTTAAGGTGCTACTCGGTTAAGGGATTTTTACAAAAGATCATTTAGGATCTAAGCCCTATTAAGAGCTGCCTAGTTAGAGGACTTTGAACATCAACAAATGTTACCCTGTTAAGGGATTTTTACAACAAACTGATTAGGTTCACCCTATTAGAGGGATTTGTATATGATGTAATACCTTTTAAAAATAGTGATCTATAATGACACTGATTGTCCAATTAGATCATACTTGTAGATCTCTTCCCCTGTTTGCCTAGTTGTTGATCTTCTTTTCTTCCTTCACCTTTGTGCCTGTAGCACTCCTCAGAAGATATCTTTCCTCTGCTCTCTGCGATCTCTACTTCTCAACAACAGCAACATACTTTGCATCCTATGACTAATATTTATACAAGAGTGATCCTCTTGACTCATAGAGCTGCCAGAGAGTAAACTTGACCATAAAATATGCACAGCAAGAAAGCTATGTGTTGTGATCTAGATTTTATCTTGAGATCATCCGTATAACTTAAAGCTAACTCCTGTTGAAAGCTTAAATTCACATCAAAGTAATGGATGTCTCGCATAATCAGGTTCTTAACTCAAAATGTAACTCAAACTGTTCCACAAAAATTGGACCAAATTTTTCTATTAGTTAGATCAGTACCGGACCGATATTGAGTAAGACCGATTCTGAGTACTTGGTTCAGTCTACCAGTTTATCTAACTACTTAGTTGACTGGTGCATACACTATGTGCTTTATCTACCAGTGTCATCTAAGAAATGTGAGCGATTGGTGATCTTCGACTGGTGTGAATGGGTTTGATGAAATACACTAATGACAACTTAAATTGCTAACAATCTTCCCCTTTGTCATTGGTGGCAAAACAGTAAAAAACAAAACCATTCATACAATAGTTGTTCAACCTTCTGCACTTGCTTGATTGAATGCTTTGCTTCTGGCCAAAACTTCCCCTGACTGAGTTCGAACAATACACGCAAACTTCCCCTTTTTGCCTCCATAAGACAAAGGGTTATGTTTTCTTTCACATTTGAAGCTGTGTGAAAATATCCTTATAGATATTCTTGGCAGAATGTAGAAACGGTGCCCATTGACCGATTACATATTCAATATTTTGTTGGGCAGCCTTGAGAGAGACAATGATGTTTTCCATATCATCTATAGTTTTGTAGTCTGGTTCATTGATCAGAACATCAGTTGAAGTAGCTGTCTGGTGCATGATATCAAGTGTTGGGACCAAAAACATCTGGAATCCAACGATGTCTTGAATTCTTTTGTTCTCTTCTTCTACAATCTTTCTAAGGACTAAAGCAAGACTAGCCATTTCTCTGCTAAAAGTTGTGGTCATTTTGGTCTTTATATCAAATTGGTTGGACAAAGCTCTTATGTCTTCTGAAGTCTTTGTAGCTTTATCAATTAAGTCTGTCAAGAAAATCTCAAAATTTAAAGTTCTTCTTAACAAATTTTCTACAACTTGTATTTGTTGTTGAAGAACTTTGAGATTGTTTAGCAAAATAACTTTTATATTGGCAACTTGCTTGTGAAGAAGCTCCACTCTTTTCTGCGCATAATGATCAATTGCCACTGTTTCTGGAACAATCAGATCCTCACCAATGGTTTGACTCAGCACTTCCAGCTGGTCGATGACCGGTTCATCTTCATCTATATCAGCATCCGACACAAAGTTGTACATGATATCTTTTACTTTGTTCAGAACCATATCCTATTTTCTTTTAGTGAGCTCTTTCAGCTATCTTGTTGACATTTTGCTGATGTCAACTATTGTATCGGTTTCTTTGCTCCTTTTTGCTTCAGATTCTCCAGAGGATGTGATCTTTCTTTTGGAGGAGCTGGCAAGAGTTTCTTGATCCTTTTATGTACTTTGTTCTTGTGCCTTTGGAGATTTCTCATGTTCTTTTGCATCCTGTTGGTCTGTCTTGTTTCCCTCTTTTGGTCTGGCTTCTAGTTGTTGAACGTGAATCTCAGGCATAGAATCTTCTACTTGATGTGAGGGCTCTTGTGATGGGGCTTGAGATTGCAGTTGTTCTTTAGCTATATGAAGATCATCTATAGGGATCCCTTCACCTCTTTGATCTGATTCGTTAGTAGGAAGATTGATAGAAGTCTATCCCAATTTAACCGGTTCACTAGAAGTGAAATTTTCTGTGAGGACTTCCTGCTCATCAGAAATCAGAGTTTGAGTTGCAATAAACTGAACAGGTGGATCAACAATTGTAGTGGTGTGATCCTGAGGACCTGTTTCTTCAAGGGTATTGAAATCATATTGCTGCCAGAAATCCAAGGTCTCTTTAAAGACATCATTCTCATAGCCATTGAGAATCTTGGTGACTTTGTAATTTGTGTCTAGATTCATAGATGTGTCACCTAAAAGAAGCATGATACTTTTATCACTCAAGCCAGGTCTAGCTTTCTCTAGTGCTTCTTTATTGATTTGTGAGTTTCTTTCCAGACCGGTTCTCCATTTTTCTTGAAGCTTGCCATTCAATTCGAGAGGAAACTTGCCTCTATAATCCCTGCGTGTTTTCATGAAGTCTAGAAGACTTTCAACAAGAGCTTCTTCTATTGCCTATTTGTCTTCCTCAGCTAACACGCTATACCATTTGGCTGCATTATCTATTTCTCCAAAATTGGTAATTTTAGCTACAATGTCATTAACAGTCATGGTGCGAGCTTTACCTTTTTCTAGAGATACAAGAAGGTAGGATTTGTCGGTTCATCGATTATGTCGATGATGACCAGTTTGTCTACTCCAAGTACTCCTTTTCTTTTTCCGGTGTCACGAATCGGTGGAGCTGTTGCCTTTTGGCATGCTTCCTTTGCTTTTTGTTGTGTCTAAAGTAGGTTGCTTCAGATGGTTACTCCTTCAGTGTGGACTTTCTCAATTTCTCCAATCAGCAAGAGGTTTGTTCTTTTCTTTATCAAGAAATTCTGATGGTGTAGTTCAGCTTGTTGACTCGTTTCTTCTAAAGTGAGATGATTTTACACTTCTAGTAGAGCTTGAATCCTTAGCTCTTTTTCTTTTTCCATTGAAGCTTTCCACCTGCCTTGAAGGATATTCAACAGATCCTTAGGCAGTACCTTCTGAAGCTCAGTAGGGCTTAGATTGAACTTATGCAAGCATTCAATGATAGCATCTTCGATTTTCCTTCGGTCTTCATCATTTGTCAAAGTGTATCTTCTACTGACATTACCCATTCCTCCGGTTTCTTTCAGTCCTATTATAAATTCATCTATCGTTGGTTTATCTTTTCTTGGTGGTTCCACCTTTGCTTGCTTGCCGGTCCTCTTCTTTCTTTCGCTAAGCGAAACCGTATCCTCTGAATCGATTTCTTTTGCTTCTTGCTCATGTGTGCTTGGCTCTAGTTGAGCTTTTCTCTTTTGTGCTATTTTTGGTTTCTTCTTTGGCGCGGGTGATCTTTTGACATAGACATTCTTGATTGGCGCCTGCTTTAAATTCTTCTCTATCTCCTCATAGGTTCCAAACCATTGAGCACCGATATCCAGATGTGCTTTTTTCAAGGCCTCTACATACACCGTTGCAAATTTTGATGTGATTTCATATCCAAACTTAGGTGCATACTTGTTTCTTGGTTCTATTGCTTGAATGATGCAGGCATCAGTAAACACCAGAAAACATACCTCCTTTTTGTATTTTTCAACAATAGTTGATGGGATTCTTTCTCTAGCATGCATTTTTAGTTGAAATGCATTGAAGTGATTGGTCATTTCCTTGTCAAACTGGTCTCCCAATTCATTAGCCATATCACTGATTTGCATCATGACCAGTTGATCTGTTGCCCACGTTACTTTTCCTTTCTCGGGAAAGAAATTAGAATAGTAGAAGTAAAGACAAACCAAGCGTGTTCCAAATTTCAGTGATTTCTTCTTGACGATGCCCAGCTTCTTCATGTTTTCAAAGATTTGTCCTATTAACATTTTGCATATATCATATTGTGTGTTGTCATGAACAATTCTGTAGGCTGCATGTATGCCTCCACCCGGTATGCTGTTGAGGTTACTTGATTGATATACTTTGTAACCAATTACTGCTGATGCGAACTGAACAACTGGATCCTCAATGTCAGTTATGGTCATCAATCGCTTGTTGGATTTTGATTTTGTTAGCTTAACCACCACTGCATTAGATATGGTTCTCAGAGTAAGTGCTTCTCCCTGATTGCAGAACCCAATTACCCTGTAAAGATCGTCTTTCGTGATCGAAGTGTAGATTACTCTCATAAGCCAAAATCCCAGATCATGCACCCGACTGACTACCATTCGAATCCACTTAGGTTTGAAGATAACTGGATACAAGACTCCATTTATGATTCCCGACGATACCAACTTTGCGTAGCCACTAGGATGATTACCATCAAAGCACAGCGAGCGATATTCGCTCTATATGTATGTTTCTCCTAGCTCTTCTTGCTTAGCATGAATGAATGCAGTTACGTCTTCTGTCAGGAGCACTCCTTTGGGTACTGAGGAGAGTGTGCAGTCATGTTGATCTCCCTATCTTGATTTGGCGAGATGTTAAAAGGACTACGCTCTATTTGATTTGTAGGAACAAGCTTTGCCTCACATGATGAGGGTGCCATTGCTCTCACTTGGTTGCTAGAGATGATTAGATCGGTTTGACAAATAATCTTACTCAATGATCGAGTTGCAAGAATATTGCTCGAGCAGAGATTAGATAACATAAAATCACAAGGTAAAAAAGAGTTATCCTTCTTTTCTTTTATAGGATTAGGGCATAATAGTAATTACCAAATGGTAACTATTTGTTAAACGACTATAGTAATAAATGCCTTACCTAACCTTTCTTGACGCCTTTTCTAACCAGTAATCTAACTTTTTCGATTAGACATGTCCCGGTTGATCACCTCATGTCCTTCTGGTTTGTTCTATAGCCTGAGTGAGATAGGACTCACCAGTTTTACCAGGAATGATAGTTGTACTACTGGTTCCCTCTAGGTCTTGAAGACTTAATTAGCAGAAGAAATATCACCATCTTGTGATGATGATTTTGCCTTTGTTGCCTCCTCGGTAGAGTTATTTGATTCCTTGACAAACCATATTTTCTTCACTACTTTCTTGGTTTCTTTGTCTTTGTTGTTCATTTTATCAGAACTCAAGATCTTCACCACTGGTCCGTCTGATCCTTTGTTTCTGTTCCTGATCTGGTTCCAGTAGTCTTTAGATAGGTGACTGACTTTGTTGCAGTAGTGGCAAACTATACCGGTTGTTTTCCATGGATTAATCCCTCTTGGATTAGGTGGTTTGCTCCATGATTCTCTGTTGCAATGCATCTCTTTGTTTGGATGAGTAGTTGCATTCTGGTTTCTACCTTTTTTTGAGAATACCGGTCTGGGTGATCTGAATGTCATAGTCTTTGATTTGCATGCTTCAGCCTTGTGTTTGAATTTGTTGCAGGCATAATAGTATCCCTTGAAGCTTCCCCTACTTGCACTGGACACGGATATGGGATTGGACCAGCACTCATTGGTCTTGTGGCCATTTTTGCAACAGTTTTTACAATAATTGTTGTTGGTTCTTACCGGTGCATTTCTGCAGTCATTAGTGTCATGACCTAGTTTTCCACTAAGCTTACAAGAGATGTAAAAGTTTTTCCTACCTCTTTGTGCTAGCATCTTCCTTTTGTTGACTCCACCAGTAAATCCAAGACCGGTGTAATCATTGTGCCTTCGTTGAGCATCGAGTTGCTCATCGAGCTTAACCGAGCTTTCATTGTATCTTCTCAGCATTTCATTCCTTCTTTCAAGGACTTTCATTTGTTCCTTGAGTTGATATATCTCGATCGCCATCTTCTTGCATGCTTCATCTCTAACCTGCCATGCTTTATGCATATTAGCATTTTCCTGGGTGGCAATCAACAAGTCCTCTTGGAGTTGCATAATGAGGAGTTCGTTGGCTCTTGCAGCTTCCTCTGCCTGGTTCATTTCTTTTTCAGAGGTTATTGATGTCTTGACTGTTGTGTTCCTTTCGCTTTCAGTTTTTCATTTCTGCTCAATCAGTTCAGTCATTCTTAGAGCATTCACCTTTTGCTCCCTTTTGAGATCAGCAATTTGACTGGTTAGGATCTTATTCTTTTCCGTAAGCTTGGAGACCGCTTCCTCGGCCTCATCAGACCCACTCTGCCCAGAGAGTTCGTTGATGGTTTCATTGCTCTCATTTAATTGCAAAGTCAGCTCCTTTCTCTTTACAAGTGACTTTCTTAGTCTATTCTCCAACGAGGCAATAATGTCATTGGCTTCCTCTAGCTGTTTCTAGTACTGGTAACCCTCCATGATCTTTTTCTCAAGTTGTTAAACTTTTATTGTATAGAGAACAAAGCTCTGATACTAATTGATGTTACCTTACCGATTACTGAGAGGGGGGGGGGAGGTGAATCAGAAAATACTAAATCTCATTCTTTAAAACTTGTAAACAGATTCTTGAATGCAAAGTAGAAAGTCAACAGTCATTCACAAGCATAAACTAGTACCACATAGATCTACTCAAGTATTTGTATGTGGAAACCCTCGATTAGAGAGAAAAAAACCATGGTGAGACAGAGCTCACAACCTCACTAGGTCTAAATGAAGGTGCCCTGTTAGGAGCATACAAAGCACTGGTTAAGGTGCTACCCAGTTAACGGATTTTTACAAAAGATCGTTTAGGATCTAAGCCCTATTAAGAGCTGCCTGGTTATAGGACTTTGAACATCAACAAGGATGTTACCCTGTTAAGGGATTTTTACAATGAACCGATTAGGTTCACCCTATTAGAGGGATTTGTATATGATGTAATACTTTTTAAAAGCAGTGATCTATAATGACACTGATTGTCTGATTAGATCATACCTGTAGATCTCTTCCCCTGTTTGCCTGGCTGTTGATCTTATTTTCTTCCTTCAGCTTTGTGCATGTAGTACTCCTCAGAAGATATCTTTCCTCTGCTCTCTGCGATCTCTACTTCTCAACAACATCAACATACTTTGCGTCCTATGACTAATATTTATACAAGAGTGATCCTCTTGATTCACAGAACTGCTAGGGAGTAAACTTGACCATAAAATATGCAATGCAAGAAAGTTGTGCGTTGTGATCTAGAGTTTATCTTGAGATCATCCGTAGAACTTAAAGCTAACTCCTGTTGAAAGGTTAACTTCGCATCAGAGTAATGGATGTCTCGCATAATCAGGCTCTTAACTCAAACTGTTCCACAAAAACTGGACCGAAATTTTCTATCAGTTAGATCAGTACCAGACCGATACTGAGTACTTGGTTCAGTCTACCGATTTATCTAACTACTTTGTTGACCGGTGCATACACTATGTGCTTTATCTACCGATGTCATCTAAGAAATGTGAGTGACCGGTGATCTTCGACCGGTGTGAATGGGTTTGATGAAATACACTAATGACAACTTAAATTGCTAACATAATAACCATTAGATAACCACAACACTATATTCAAAACATACATCCAAACATACCAAAACAGTGTTCAAGATTAACATGGACTACTCCCATATCTAGTATTAAAGAATAATATGTTGAATACCTAATAATTTATTTATCATTTTTAGGTATAACATAAATATCTCGTCTTAAACTATTTTGATTAACAGTCTTCATTATAGGTTCAACCCAACTGGGGATCATGGCAATAAGGTTTACCTGGGAGCAACTATTAAAGGTAAAGCTAGATTGCTAGTGGCCCAGTTGAGGACGGGCTCTCACCACCTCAGATGCGAGACAGGTAGATGAAAAAGGCCCAAAGAGGAATGGGAAAAAAGGATCTGCAAGTTCTATGTATCAGGTGTGATTGAGCCTAAATGTCATTTTATCATTGAGTGCACCGCTTATGATGACATCCGGGTTCAGTACAGAATCAGTTCGGGAGCATGCTGCATGCACACCCTATTCGAGGAGGATAAGATCAACCAAACCGCTAGTTTGATTGTCAAGATTCACAATAGGAGGTCCGACTTAGAGAAGAATCTGGAGTTAGTTGACGACTGTGATCCGGTGGTCCCTTAAGCTGTTTGGCCTCGTAAACGTCGTTAAAATCTTTCATTTCATTATGAAAATAAAAAACAATATTTTAAGGGTCACATCCATATATAGAATTTTCGGACCATAAGGCCCTCCCCAGAACAGGAAGGCCGCTTTCTCCAAAATTGAAATGGAGATAACAGCATGCAGCAAAACGTAACTTTACTGAGTAGCATGCCAGATCTTTACACATACTCTGCTTTCATAGTTGGCGAGTCTTAACAATAGGTCCTGCCCCGGCAGGAAGGAGAGTAAAGCAAAAGCCAACTTCCCACCTTATTCAAAATCAATTCAAACTCGCTGCTCTATTTCAATGAAGGCCTACTGTCATCTTCCTAACTCACAATCAACTGCAAAGAAAGCGCAATTCACCTGACAACAACTTGTTTTGTGATCAAGTCAGAGGTAAGAGTATCCATACCTTCTCTATGCCCAATGTCAATTGCATCAAGGCATGCTACTCACTGTTAGAAAAGCGTTCATGAAATTTGTGACCGTTTACCCATTTGTCAACAATGTAGGTTTACCATTGCTAAATTTATCATTGACTTGTAGATTTTTGTAAGCAACTGAATTTGAATCTTACTCATCAGACCCAATACTAAGTGAGAGTGCTACACTGACTAAAATCATTCACTTAGCAGGGCCAATACAACTCATAGTTATACGTTGAATAAAAGCATTCCTTTATCGGGAGGCGCTCTCGTTCTCATATCCAGATGACCCCCTTGCTGTTTTATGATAATGTATTGTCAAGCAAAATTTTTATGTGTGTTGTTTGCTCACAGTCAGTATGCGGCTGATGGGCCTTGAATAAAAATGATATGCAGTCCTTTGTTGGTGCTCCCTGGTGGTGTGAAGGCAGTGAATGGGACAATATCCACAAAAAAAGAGAAACCGAATTTGTTTCAAGCGAATCGAGTTTTCACTACCCAAATTCTGATGGTCTCAATTTTTCAAATTTTTGTCAGGGATTGTTACGGGTTATTTTTTTTAACTTTTGCTTAACCCTAGGGTCTCTTGATTTTTAAATCTGCCCGCCCTCCTTGGTCTTACCATACCGGTTACAGCATGTAGCTTCAATCCATTACTGCCACAGCGTGCATCCTGTATGGTTTGAACTCTATTGAATTGATAGAAGCACATCGACTGTCATCTGCTCATGCAGGAGTCCTGAATTATCAAAAATCTTACTCTTTCATATAATGAGAGGCATACAATTTCAATTCATTTGCAGTCCAATTTAAAGCATTGTCTGCCAAGCTAGGAGCAAAGCCAACAATTATGCGGCAAAAGAACTTGATTTCATGAACCTGTAATGACTCTATCAGATCATAACATCACTTTTTTCTATCCTTTGCTGTTTTCTTTCTTGTTTATTTTGCATGTAATAAATACCTTTTCGTTAATTTCAAAGTTTCCTTCCATAAGTGTCATTTCCTTACATGTTTGTAACAACATTTTATCCTCTTTGTATTTTGTCTTCTTTTGCTTGAAATGTTAATTGTTGTACTTTGATATCTACTTGTTTGTTTAACAGAACTTTTAAGTTGCGTGTACCTTAATGCCCTTAATTATGGTTTTGATGGACCAAACTTGTACTCTTTCTGCCGAAACATAGCAGGTTCAATCTTCAGTAGTAGATAATGTCAAACTTTCACCCTAAATGTATTTCTGAGAGGCCGCAAGTTCCACTGAGCTAGAATCTATTTGTTAATGCAGGCATGCACTTTTTGTAATTATACAATTCCGTTTATCCTACTCACTTTAAGAACACAAACATTCCACACTTTTATCTCAACATTCTAAGCTTGCTATTGTGCTGTTAAGAAAGTTCAGTTGAATCGCTCACAATCTACAAGTTTAATTCTAATTTTCTACTTTTTCACGCATTTAAAGACTGATCCCACATGTCTTCTCCCTACCTGCGCAGGAAAGAGTAAAGAAAAGGAACATGGACACTGTGGAGGCCAATATTATTATAAATCATGACTTTTCAGATGGTCTTCTATCTTGGCATGCAAATTCTTGCAAGGTCTTTGTCTCTGATAATTTAAGCTATGCTAAAGAAATAAAGGCAGAATCAGGAAGCCAGTATGCTGTTGTATCAAATCGAACAGAATGCTGGCAGGGTTTGGAACAAGATATCACTCCAAGATTATTGCCACACATGACATATACTGTTTCAGCACTTGTTCGTATATGGGGATCTACTCAGCAAACAGCTAATGTATCAGCAACCCTTAAACTAGCGGACCCAAATTCTGCCCCAACTTTTTTAACAATTGGAAGGTATCACTTGTAGTTTATGAGTACTTCTCATTTTTGTTGGATTATGAAACCGATGCCATTTACACAAACAATCTGGCCAAATAAGAAAAAATATATGAACATTGCAACCTGAAACGTGTGCATTCCAAAATGCATGATATACGGAAATCAAAACAGTGAAGTTGGTCAGGGAATGCATAAGGTTTGACAGTACTCATTGTGTATGAGTATGTACTGAATCCACCTGAATCACATTATCCGTATTCCTAATTTAAGTAAAATGTGTCCAGTGTAGGTTGGTTGAAGATTGAATGTGATTGTAATGTCACCTTATACATATATATATATATATATATACATACATATACTTACGGGTATATATATGTATGTGTGTATACATAGATACATAGACACATACATATATATATACCTGAGTGTATATGTGCATATATATTTCAAGCTAGTTAATAAGCTGTGTATTTATGCATATATTGTTTCTCTACTAAGGGGGCGTGAGATAATTTTTTCACTGTGCAGAACGACAGCTTCAAGGGAAAGATGGGAAAAACTTGAAGGGACTTTCTCACTAAAGAGCATTCCACACCAAGTTATATTCTATATGGAAGGGCCTTTTCCTGGTACTGATCTTCTGATTGACAGAGTCCATGTATGCTCTGCAACAAAGCCTAAGGTTAGTGTTAGTTTTCACAAGAATTTCTATTGTTTAGTTCAATTGTATGGTTTAGTTTTTGAACTCAACTATATGACATAATTTTTTCTTCATGATGAATCTAGAAGAAGTGCACAAATCATTAGAAAGTACCATTTGTGTTTATAAATATGTGCCCAAATGCTTTGATTTAAATGAGACATAACTTTTTATGAGTGGGACTATACTTTACTATAGTTTTTTGTGTTTACCATACGATATGATTGACCTAGACCATATAGAATCTGCACCATTTTGTGTGCTATCAGTAGGCTTCTATGTTTGATGATGAAACATTCTGGTCCCATACAAGTGACTGATTGTGTCTTAGGATTAATTTGCTCAATATTTTCTACTGAAAACACGCTTGCTATGATGGAGAATAGGAGAAAAAAGAGAAGGGAAGCTGGCATGAATATAGCAGGTTTCTTTGGGCTACAAAGATTCGTTTATTTGACCAGCCAACATTGACAATTTTGAGATTGTTCCTGTATTTCTATTGCATGTTGTGTTATATGTGATGGTTTTGAATAATTATCTTTTCTAATTGTTGTCCACGCCATCTTCTTCTCTCACTTGTGTGCATCTAGGGTAGGGTTTCCTTTGTTAATAACATTTTGGTGTTGTAAATTATTTTGGTCTTAAAGGTTCAATAAGTAAAACTGCAAACCTTGGTTACCACATTTTTAATTCATTCTTCAAGACCATCCAATTGATCTATTTTGATGATTCGGGTAAGTCTGTGCTCCACTGGGATGCGTCCCTATGCTGGCAACTCCGTTCCCATACCAGGGATGGTACGGGGATGCTGGGACGGCTTTCAACATACCCTAATTTCTTATATAATATGTATGCTCATATACAATGAAAGCATTTGAATTTTGATAATTTGTTAGTCGATTCTCATGTGAAATCTCAATTCAAGTCTAATGATATGTATTAAGCTTCTACAATGTCTGTGATGAACGCTTTATCAATTTTATGATATTAATATTTGAAATTCCTCTATGCTTTAAAAATTTCCCTTTTTTAACAGACATCCCCATCCATCCCCTAAAAAATGGCCCAACCGGAAATACGTCCTGCCATACCCTGTCATCCACATAGAGGTAAGTACTTTCAATGTTTGAGAAGAGAGCTTAAAGGACCAAGGTCTTAACCCTGTTGTTTGGCAGAGAATCAGCCATGATGAGGATCACATGACCTGTAGCTGCATGAGATTTAATCCCCGGATACAACTTTTTAAAGCTATAGACATTGAAAATGTAGATACACTGGTAAAAGCTTATGAGATCAAATCATATATGCCAAGGATGTATGTCTATTGGAGATTTTCTCAAATAGTGCTCAATGTTGATGTTGGGCCAAGGATGTCTTTGCTTGATGATATGTGTAGGTTTATTCCACTAGTGATAGCTTTGTAAAATATGATGGTAGAGAAACCCCTCACAAATCTTCTATCATAGCCAAAAAAATTCCATTCTATATCCTGCCATGATAATTGAGCTCTGCTTCAAGCCTATTAAACAGTTCTCATGGAGAAAGTAATGCTGGAGCAAATTTTTATTTTAGTTTTTCACTCAGTTGCTTGTTTCCAAAAATGTGCATACCCTGAACCTCCAAACCAATTTTTGTTTCCAGATATGCAAGGCCTCAGCTGAAAGCTCTTTAGCATTTGACAAGTTTTATTGTGGGATTAGTTCTCAAGTACCATTCAGAAACAGAAGTTTGAGCGATTTGAGCATGTATTAGACTTCAAAGGACAATGATGATTCAATTCAGTTCTAAACTTCTAACCTGATACTCAAAAAAGAGGATGTAGATGACTCTATGGTCCCTTCAAAATCCCAAGTAAAAATATGTAAGAACTACAAATGCAACCTTTTTTCTTGTTTAATGAAAATCCATCCCGGCACTGAGAATAACCTAAATTAATCATTAAGTAGCATTATACACAGGAGTACGGATATAATCAACACTCAATTGAAAACTTGCTTTCTGTCAAATTTTTACAAAAGCAGCCACAACTATAAACTGGGTTTACAAGAAAATATTGTTTTGAGGGTACTGAATTCAACATTTTAGTTGTACTGTCCAGAAACAATGGATGCTATTCATTGTTTGCATGTGGACATTGCAATGATTTGAGTATACTCCAACAGAACAAGAGCTAAGTAGACCTGAGAAAAAATTTCCAATCTGAAACTACTGGAAATGCAGATGGAAACAAAGATTGTCATTTGCTGGTAGCTTTGCATCCATGGAAGACGAATGAATCTTTCTTTTTTTAGTTAAAGAAAATATTCACCGCTCTTCAAATTTTGCATTTGCAATCAAATATATCTGGATTGTGAGACATGCTATTATCTTCCTAGACACAGAAATTGAAATATATTTGCCTACGAACAATTCTTGCATCATTGGAACCCTCCAGAGATTTTCTGGAATAGATTAAAATGCTATGTTGGTGTCAAGAAATCTAACAATTCCAAATTAGCTATCCATTGATTATCCTGATTTTGGCACATTCATGGAAGTGTGTATTTAATGCCATAGGAAATTCTTAATTTTTCTTAATATTTAATTAAAAAATGAGAACCGTTATTTCACAAAATTTTTGCTTCTGAAAAATAATTCCAGTATATTATGTGTACAGTTTGACTTTGCAGGAGAGTTTGATAAGAAATATGCCAAAACTGCCTGTTTACCTTCTTCTGAATTTTATTCATTGAAAAGGATTATGCACATGGTAACTATTTTGGTTATTGGAGGACAAATAAGGAAGTGCATTGTTTAATGAAAATATCATACAGGATGTAAATTGAATTTTGATTAAATATTTGGAGATTGATTTCCTTACACTGGAGGAAAAAATAACTTTTGATGAAGATAGGTGTAAGAACCAGAATGTCACGAACTACAGTTTACCACAGTTATAGCCATTTTTGTGTTTCAACTTTCTCTTTTATACTATTAAGGCTTGTATATGGAAATAAAAGTTCTGGGTTAAGTCAGAACTACAATCGTGTTTTTTTCGGAGCCATTTGTCAATTTTCGATTTGTTTGCTCTTGTTTTCTTCTCATTTACCATAATATATATGTATTAGAGTTTGATATCACTTATTAGTCATTAACAAATTCTGTGTTGATAGTAATTGACATTGGATATCTTATGAATTGTTACAGGATGCAGCTGGCAAGAGGAGAATGCCCGGAGCAGTGGAAAATATAATTGTGAACCCAAAATTTAATATGGGGCTCCAAGGATGGTTTGCCAATTCATGTAATGGATCGATTTATTCAGATTATTCGGAGGATTCTAAAATAGAATCGAATCTATATGCAGTTGTATCTAATCGAAAAGATTCTTGGCAAGGATTAGAACAAGATATTACTAGAAGGGTTATGCCAAATGTGCAATACCATGTACTAGCATTTGTCCGATTAGAAGGTCCATTACAATCAGCGCATCATGTACAGGCAACACTTAAGCTGGAAAGCAAGGGCACATCTCCAAAATTTATGTCAATCGCAAGGTATTTATAATTTATAGCACCCTATAATTTTGTGATGCACATCTTGCTTTCTCCTTAACATGTTGGTGCTACAATTGCTTGTCTATAGAGTCAAAGCTTCTGTTGAGAAGTGGGAGAAATTGGAGGGAACATTTTCTTTGGAAATTATTCCTGGTAAAACTGTATTTTACTTGGAAGGACCTCCAGCTGGGTTCAACCTTCTAATCAAAAGTGTGGAGATATTTCCATCTTTAACAAATTCCGTTTTAGCTACAACACAAGACTGCAAAGGTTCTGATAGGTTGTTGAAGGTAACTAGTATACTGAGGTCTTGATTATTTTCTTACTAATAACTGGCTATATTGAGCTTAGTGCTGTATCCATGACTAAAATGAGCAAATGATGTGATTTTGTCTATCCTTAAAGGGAGAAATCAATAACAGATTCAAGAATGGGCATTATAGCATTATGATTATACAGAATCCTTTGTTTGACGATGGGCTTAATCACTGGGCTGGAAGAAGCTGTAAGATTATGCTTCGTGATGTGGCAAAAGGTGAACATCTTCCATCAGGGGGGAAACATTATGCTTCTGCAATAGGGCGAACACAAACTTGGAATGGAATTGAGCAAGACATAAGTGGCCATGTGAAAAGTAAGTCTGTTTTAGAAGTATCAGCATATGTTCGGATTGCTGGCAACACTCAATCTGCAGAAGTGCGGGCCACTCTATATGTACAAACCACAGACCTACGTGAGCAATATATTACAATGGGAAAGTGAGTTCTGTGCTTTATTATGCCTGCAAACAAATTTGCATTCAATTCCAAAGAAAAATATTTCTATCAAACGGTTCCAACATCCCTTTTCTTTGCATTTAAATGGACTTATCTCTTTTTGTGACCCTTGACATAGTGATTCATTTTATATATGGCTTGACCTGAATATGAATAACACGGAATGTTCTCTTTCTTGCTATTTTAGAGTGCAGGCATCAGTAAAGGAATGGGTACAATTGCAGGGAAGGTTCCTTATAAACCCTGAACCTGCCAAAGCAGTAGCTTTTCTGGAAGGGCCACCTGCTGGCATTGATATTCTTGTTGAAAGTTTCTTCATCAACCCTGCGAAAAAAAGTCCCCCTTCACCATGTCCTATAATTCAGGTCAGCCCACTTACTATTACTCCTTGTTCCACTTGGCTACATACACACTGTAAGCTTATGGCATGAATTGCAATTGGAATTTTTAAATTTACTTCTCAATGTTCTACAACACTCAAATCTATCTCTCCCTGATAGAATCTGACTCCCTCTTGTCCATATAAAAGTGTTGGGATGTCCTAGTTCACTAGGTGGTCCAAAAAATGGAACTGTAAGGAGAAACGTCAAAGTGCTTGCTTCAAATTCCATCTCCTGGTGTTGGGACAAAATTACCATTTTCAGACAGCCAGCAGTTACGAAATTGGTTGGGAACTGGCAGTTTGGCTCTGCCATATTTTCCTGTTCATTTATGAGATCTGTGACTTCTGAAAGTTATTCCTTTAATAAATTCTTATTTTCCTGATCCCAATCAGATCAACCAAGCCCAATGTTTTCATCTAGTGAAAATTTTCAAACTCAATAGTTTTGAGTCTTTGACCATATGCCTTTGCTCATTAACATTTTGCTGACAAAGCCCAAAAGAAAAATCATTGTGAGTAGGTTTTAAGTGGATGGGAGACAAGGATCATAGAAATAGCTAAATTGACTTCACAGTTCCTTGTTTCTTATATGCTGGTAAGCTATAGTTGATACAATTTTTGGAAGAGATCATATAAAACTGTTTCGTTTGTAACCTAAGATGATTTCATTGTTTCTCTTTTGAAATAACATATTTCTAGTGTAGACAGCCTAAGGTATTTCCATCATTACTTTTTTTCTTTCTAAATGCCTTTAGTTCCTAATTTGTGTGTTGAAAAAACTGTTAAACAGAAACTATTTCATGTCAATGCTTGATGGTGCTCTATTTGGTCCTGAAATGTCCCATTTAATCCATTATAGGCTGTTTAATCTAGAAGTGCTTTTGTGTCTCTTTTGTATGCTATTCATATCATGTTTGCACTCAATATTTTGCAGAATCCTGGTTATGGGCTGAACATTGTGGAGAATAGCAATCTATTTGATGATCTGAAAGGGTGGTTTCCTCTAGGTCCATGTTCTCTTAAAGTAGCCACTGGTTCACCTCATATACTGCCTCCAGCAGCAGGTGAATCACTTGGATGGCAGCAATCTCTCAGTGGTCGCTATATTCTTGTGACCAATCGGAGTCAAAACTGGCAGGGACCAGCACAAACAATAACAGAGAAACTAAAACTGTTTTTAACTTATCAAGTGTCCGCCTGGGTTCGTGTAGGCTCTGGTGGAACTGGGGCACAGAATGTCAATGTTGCACTTAGTGTTGACAATCAGTGGGTTACTGGAGGTGAAGTGGAAGCTGACGTGCATGTGTGGAGAGAGGTTGCAGGGTCATTTAGATTAGAGAAAAAGCCATCAGATGTACTGCTTTATGTGCAGGGTCCTTCAGCTGGGGTTGATTTAATGGTAGCTGGGCTGCAGATATTTGCTGTTAATGGGAAAGCACGTTTTGAGCATCTCAAGAAACAAACTCAGAAGGTACGACCTTAAGACCTGCAAACAAGAGATAAATAATGCATTTTACATCATGTTTGACTATTTAAATGTGTGAATGAAACAGATAACATTGGCCATAATAGTGCACTCTTTTCTAAAATATTGGTCTTATCCAACCATCTATAGACAATGCTAATATATCCACATCAATCTTTTATAACTAAGCATATTGCAAGAGTTTTAGCTGCTTCTTTTTCTTCTTATAGAAATCAAATAATTCTGCAGTACAGGTCTCAAAGACAGGCAGATCTGCAGAACAAATTATGGGAGATGTTTCTAGCCGGAAGGAGCATCCCGTGGAATGTCCCAATGCTTCCCTTTTGCACCTCAGTGAATGTCTCTCTCTAGAAAAAAAACAATAGGAAGCAAATTAAAACAAAAATTTAACAGAATGGCTTAAATTAAAACAATGAAAAAAAACTCCACCCAAGCCATTTTTCACTTATTCAAACAACAAAGTTGGTAAGAAATTTGGATGACATACAGACATGTTAGCTATGCCCACACCTCCCAGTGACTATTCTTCAAAATGGAAGGGGCATAGTAAAACCATATATCAATATGGTGTTCCTTGTTAATGTCCCAATTCACATTCATAAAATATATTTGCAATTTGCAATTTACTGAGATGTCAGAAGATATAATATTCATCTACAAGATTTTATTAAATTATCATTTTCAATATCATTGATTACATGTAGGTGCAGAAACTGAACCTGTTAACTCTAGGATCCATCTGAAAGATTATATAGTTTGGTAATCGAGCCCATTAGGAAATCCAGACTTCATGGTATAGCAGTAATCCAAAGTGTTCAGATTGCAGGCTTTATTTGTACCTCCATGATAAAACTCTTTGTAAGATTTGATACAAGTCAAACATGAAAGAAATTCCTCCTTTTGTTGTGTTTCACAAATGTCAAGGCAGAAATTACTATAATTTCCAAGGTTTAAATCTCTTCTCATTCCAGAGTATAATTGATACTGCAAGTATCGCAGGTTGATTATATAAATGAGTAATTCACTAATATCACAATCATTTAGGTTGCTTTAGAATAAAGAACAAAACAAACAAGATATGGTTAAAATGTCATTACTAATGATTGCATAAAACCAGAAGCACAATAGCTCTTTATTTTGGACAATGCATTTGGGAAAAAGCATGACATTCAAATATATGCACAGAAACTTATCAGAGGATTGCATATACGTATAATGTCTATGCCTATCATACTCGCCTTTTTCTTTCTGAGAATGCATATTATCTTACATTGTGAGCAAAGAAAGCACACGCCCATTTATCAAAAACTTTGGTGATACTGTTGATTGTGGGTTTTACTAAAACAAAATGAATTCTCTTAGGTTCCAAAAAATTCAAATCAGGTAATCAAAATTTGAAAGATGCATAGATCTTGATTTTTTTTTGCTTGTACCAGTTAAAATGCACTTTTCAATGAAACTGTTTCTTAAATTAAAAATTTTAAATTTTGTATATGCAAGCTTTTGAGCATATCTGCTCCACACCTTTGTCTCTTAACAATGGTCTTAAAATTTTTGTATGTTCCACTTCCAGATACCTTAATTCAAATACCTCTTGAATGTTCTTTTGAACCTATCTCCAGTACACTAGTATCTCATAACCATGGTTTTAACAAAATTTATTGGTCTTTCTCAAGATTTCTCAAGAAATATCCTCCCCAAATATACTTACACTTGAAATGCATGAATTTATATCACTACTGTGATTGCCCTCTATAGATTTCCTTACACAAGGCCTTGTGGAAGTTAGTTTTAATTTTTGTCTCATAGATCTGTTGAAACAGGCTATTTATCAATCAAGAAGAAAAACAAAGATAATGTTATAACAGATTTAGTGCAAAGCTGTTTAGATGAGCTGTAAAACCAAGACAGATTTAACCTAGAATTGGATTTTGGACCCATCATTTGTTGACTAATTTAATTTTTCATGTAGGTACGTATGCGTGACGTGATACTAAAAATATCAGGACAAGAAGTGAAAAAGTGCCCAGGTTTGTGTGTCAAAGTCAAGCAGACCTCCAATAGTTTTGCTTTGGGGACCTGCATAAACAGAAGCAGCATTGATAATGAAGACTATGTTGAGTTTTTTGTGAAGAACTTTAACTGGGCTGTTTTTGAAAATGAACTGAAATGGCCATGGACTGAGCCACAGAAGGGGCAGCACAATTATAGGGATGCAGATGATCTCACTGACCTCTGCAAGTGCCACGGTATTAAAATTAGAGGACACTGCATATTCTGGGAAGACCAAAATGCTGTACCACAATGGGTTAGAACATTAAATAAGGAACAGCTACAAGCAGCAATAAAAGATCGCATTGTTAGTCTGCTTTCTAGGTATTCTGGTAGATTTGAACACTATGATGTAAACAATGAGATGTTGCATAATTCATTCTACCAAGATAGGCTGGGGAAGCAAATCTGGGCTTCTATGTTTAAAATGGTTCATGAATTGGATCCATCAGCTACTTTGTTTGTCAATGAGTACCATGTAGAAGATGGTCGTGATGCCAGATCTTCTCCAGAGAAGTATATTGATCATATTGCATATCTCCAGACCCAAGGTGCGCCAGTTGGGGGGATAGGAATACAGGGTCATTCTTCTTATCCCGTTGGTTCCATTATATATAATGCTTTGAATAAATTGAGTGTTCTAGGCCTTCCTATCTGGTTCACAGAGGTAGATGTTCATTCAGTTAATGAATTTGTTAGAGCAGATGACTTGGAAATTGTTCTTCGTGAAGCTTTTGCACATCCAGATGTTGAAGGTGTTTTGCTTTGGGGTTTTTGGGAACTAGCTATGGCTACAGAGCAAGCACACCTAGTTGAGGCAGATGGCGTCATTAATGAAGCAGGAAAGAGATTTCGTGCCCTCAAGAAAGAGTGGACTACAAAGTTAGAGGGTCTCACAGATCATCAAAATCAATTTCAATTTCGAGGCTTCTATGGAGCATATGAAGTGGAAGTTTCATCGCTTTCAAAAAAAGTAAAACACAAGTTTGTTGTTGATAAAGGTGATACTCCTTTAGTGATAGAGATTTGTTTTTGAACACATACCTTCTACTTCTCTCCTTGTCCTAGAGAAATACAACACCATAGTTTTCTTCATTTTCTTAACCGAGCTCTCATACATCATTCCTTATAGCTTGCTGCAATAAAAGCTTGCTTGCCACAATAAAGGATTGGACTACCAAGGTTCTTACAATCTATGCAACTATAACTCAACACCCCCAAAAAGGCCGATGACATAGCCATTGTAAAGAAGTTTAAACTTATCATGGCCTCTTTGGTGAACGATCTCGTACTACTGTTTGTTTCTGTCAGTCACACATTTCAGATGCATAGAAAGCAATAAATGATTCTCATCATGGCCTATGTTTTGCATACAACTGATAATTTATCTTTGATTATTGGTGGTGGCCTGTTAGAGATTTTCATCTACTAAATTAAGCATATAGCAGATGCTATTTTTATGTAGAACAAAATTGGGTCACCCCCGTAAATAAATCTGTGATATGCAATAAAACATTTTAAACTGCCAGTTGTATTTGCCAAACTACTTAACCAATGCATTTTGTTTCTACTTTTCAGTATATATTGAACTTGTTATTGCTCTGGATTGTTGCTCATTCTTAAAAAATTACACAATATTGTTGGATATGATATATGGGCATAAATTTGAATTGTCTAGACCACCCCAATGTACAGGGTAAAATACTAAGTATCCAATCCTCTCTTGATCAAGGAAACTCCAAATGGTAGACAATTTAAAAGATTGTGTGATCAAGTGAAGTGACCCCAATGTTTACAATGCATACTTGACTTAGTGTTGGACACAACTCAGTTTAATGATGTGATTTGTTGGTAATCACAAAGAGACTTACATTGTTCATTCATGGACATCTAGCGATTCTCAAATGACAAATGGTTTGGCAATGCAAGTGTTAAACTACTAATGAGGATTATGAAATAAAATGCAAAAGATATGGGTTTAGAAATCTAAGGTAACTATTTCTCTAACTCTATTAATGTAAGAGACTATTGACGAGGTGAAAAGTTAACCAATCCTTGCCTTGCCAACTTAAACAACTAAGCAAAGGAGGGTGCTATCTTCTAAGGATGTGTGGATGGATTTCAAATCATTTATACACATCAAAACCATAAAACATGCGAATAAATGAATATGAAGCAATTGAAGTTAAGTGCTTTGCAATGAAGTTCAGTCTAAGTTTGTACTGCTGCTTGCAATCAACAAGTATCAAAAGGTATAAACATAAAGTTTCACCATGAACCAACAATAATATATTCATCATCTACTCAACATAAACGTCTACTCAACATAAATAAATCATATTTAAATGAGAAGTAGGAACCATGCAACACTCTAAAATAACACAAGTATTCACTTTGAATCAACAATGAATTTGCAATTATTTTGGCAGTATCTCAACAATAATCTCTCTAAAATCCCCTCTACAAATGAATTTAGCAAGCCTTATATAGATGCCTCAAGTATAATAGATTACTTAGATCGGTCCAAGATCAACGACCAAGATTATTTAAATTAACCCTAATTAGGGTTTTCCTTGTTAGATAATTGAGAGGGGGGGGGGAGAGGGGCTGAATCAGTTAATTCCAATTATCCTACAGTCTCAAATCTCTCAGATGTATATATTCAAACTTTTCAATCAAATAATCAACTCGATAAGCTATCAACTATGTCTTACTCTTTATCTACCGATTGACAGTAAATTCAATACTGTATTTACCGATCTGTCCAGTTATGAAATGTGTAAAGTAAAATAACAATTCAACACATCAAATACACATAACACGGATTTTTAACATAGAAACTTTGATAAGGGAAAAACCACCTAGGACTGGTAACCAAAAATAATTCACTCTTTTGAAGTGAGCTCGGTTAGCAGCCAACCCTGTTAAAGGTTGCAAAACACACTGTAAGGTGTGACCTGGTTAGAGGATTTATCACTAATAGTTCTCCCTTGACCAACATTCACTATGGGGTCAACAAGAAAATAATCAACATTTATTGAATGTCATATTGAAATACAAAAAGACTGTTAAGTCCCACTCGGTTAAGAGATTTTGTTGTAACAATGCTTAAATTGATACAGTAATGATCTGATTCAAATACAACTAAGATTTGCAGATTTTCAAATCTATGCTAAGCTCAAAATACCTCCTCTGATCAATAAACAATTCAATCTTTCATATCCTCCAACTTCATTCCACTCGGTGAATACTTCTCTTATGCTTGGTAATGTCTGCAGTTCAACTCGGTTCTGTCTTCAACCAGTTTGATCAGCAGTGCATGAAACAATCATTTTCACGTGAATTCTCCTGCAGTATCAATAATCTTAGACTCAATAATGAATCTCATGTCTCTTTAAATAGACAACATAAACTGTTTTCTTTTCATCTATTGATTTTGCCTCTTAATCTTTATCGTTCATTTTGTCTCTTTAACCTTCCTCGACAGTTGTGTCTATAACACGTTTCATTCTCCTTCATCCGATCAATCTTGATTTTTGTCAGCCGTTAGATCATCATAAAAAAATTTATCTTCTACCTCAAAATCATAAGCAATTGTCCAGCTCATCAATTCAGTCGGCTATTATAAGTTTTATTTGTTTCTTTCACTCGGTCAATACCAGAATGTGTCGGTGAATACCTACTCGGTTAATACTATACTCGGTATACACTACCTTAGCTCGATGTATACAAAAATTTTCAATTACCGACCACATAAACTTGTTCAGTTTTGATCTTTAATACATAATAAAATCATGTAATACAATCAAGTCAACAAGACAATGTCATAGACTCATCAATAAGTTACTCAATGTATACCATATCCATATTTTTTATATCCATCTCATCTTCATGTAGATATCTAATTCTTTTACCATTTTCCTTTTTTCAGATGTTTGTAACCATCATGATAAGTACAGTCAAAACTAATTAACATCAATGACAATACATTGACTGATTTAATTGCCTTACATATCACTTTTGTAGCTCAATGACCTTCAACCACTGTCTTTCACTTGTCCATTCATTCCATCACGATATTCAATCAGTTGTAGGTTATCAATCTCTCCCTTTGGCATTGATGACAACACAATATAAAATATGTCATAGAATACCAAACATTTGTTCTACAACTCTATAAGTAAATGTTGTAGCTCGGTAAGCTCTCCCTAGCTTGTTCATTTAATATGTTTTATCACTACACAACATTCTATACAGACTCTCCCTACGGATTTGATCTTCTTCTTCTCCCTATGTTTCTCTCTCTCATTATGATATTTCATTGATTCTTCTCTCCCTTTGACAACAATGCCAAAAAGAATAAATAGCTCTGTAGTAGCTAAAATGTTACTCCTGGTGTTCGATTTAGATTAAATACCTTCATGTATAGATATGCAGTGTCATTTGTTCTAGCTTTCACAACCTTAGGAAACCTAAAGTGTGAACAATATGCATCAACATCATTTGATATTCTGAGAAAGTATAGGTTGATGTAACCTCCTGATCACCTTAGTGACTGATAGACAGGGGATGGACCCCTAGTCTAGTCCTCAAGTACTCAAATGTATCTTTGGGTAAGGGTTTGGTAAATATATCTACAAGTTGTTCATTTGATTTCATAAACTCCAGTTTCACTTTATTTTCTTGTACTTGTTCCCTCAAGTAGCGATATTTTATGGATACATGCTTTGTCTTTGCATGCATCACTGGATTCTTAGAAATGTTTATGGCACTTGTGTTGTCACAATATATTATCACTAGATCAATGATCTCTTCATTCATCCCTTTCAATAGTTGTTTTATCCATGCAATGTTTGAACAATTAGCAGCAACAACAACATATTATTCTTCGGCAGTGGACTGAGAAATGCATCATTGTTTCTTGCTTATCCAAGTAACTAATCTTTCTCCCAAAAAGAATGCTCCATCGGTAGTTCTGTTTCGGTCATCAATGTTTCCAGCCCAATTTGCATTTGTATAAACATTTAGTTCAAAATTGCCCTCTTTCTTGTACCATAAACCATAGTTCTCTATGTTTTTCAAGTATCTCAGAATTCTCTTAACAACAATCATATGTGATTCTTTAGGATTAGCAGAAAATCTTGCTACAATCCCATCTACATGTGCAATATCCGGTCTACTATGCACAACATACATCCGTTTTCCAATCATTGATCTATATAGTGTTTGATTTACCTCAGTTGATTGATCATCCTTTGTTAATTTGCATCCCGTGACCATCGGTGTATCAATCGGTTTTGAATCTTCCATTCCAAAGGTCTTAAACATTTTTTTGTTGTACTTTGATTGTGTAATGAATATACTTTCACTTTGTTGTAAAATTTGCAAACCAAGAAAGAATTTAATCTCTCCAACATTGACATTTCAAATTCTTTTCTCATTTCATCAGCAAATGATTTGCATAAATTATCATATCTTCCAAATATGATATCATCAACAAAAATTTCAGCAATAAAAATCTTATCATCAGTTTCACCTTTCAAATATAAATTGTTGTTGTCACTTGTTCTAACAAATCCAATATGAATAAGATATGAATGCAGTCTCTCATACCATGTTCTTGGTGCTTGTTTCAGTCCATATAGTGCTTTGTGCAACTTACATACCATATTTTTCTAATTTGGATCAACAAAACCTTCAGGTTGTTCAATGTATACCTCTTCTTCAAGTATTTCATTAAAAAATGCAGATTTGACATCTATTTGATATACTTTGAATCCTCTGTAGGTAACACATGCAAGCAATATTCTAACTCCTTCAAGTCTTGCAACTGGTGCAAAAGTCTCACCATAATCAATACCTTCTTCTTGTGCATGCCCTTTGCATACAAGTCTTGCCTTATTCCTAGTGACTTCACCATTTTCATTCAACTTGTTTCTGAATATCCATTTGGTTCCAATTACATTCTTATCATTCGGTCTCGGTACCAATGTCCATGTTTTGTTCTTCAGTATTTGTTCAATTTCATCATTCATAGCTTTAATCCATTCATCATTTTCAAGTGCATCCCTAACAATTTTAGGTTCAAATTCATAGACTAAACATGTGATGTTTCTCAAATTACTTTGTGTCATCATGCCAGCTTGCTTGTCACCAATAATCTAATTATGTGGATGGTGTCTCCTCACAAATTTTTCTAGCACTTGCTCTCTTCTTTGTTCATCATTCGGTGTAGGATCAAAATCTTCTTCAGTAGTTATTTCCCGATTCTCGATCTCTATAGGCTGATGCTCAGTATCACTATCCTGTTGCTCGGTAATTTCAGCCTGTTGCTTGGGTAGAGTGTCAGGTTGCTCAATGTATGTGAATCTACCATAGTCTTTTGGTTTCTTTTTTCTTTCTTCATCATTTTTCTCAACAAACTCATCAACCCTCACATTTGAACTTTCAATCATTTTGTTAGAAACTTTATTCAAACATTTGTAAGCTTTTCTTTTAGTAGAATATCTTAAGAATATTTTTTTATCACCTTTTGAATCAAATTTCTCATTTCTATCATCTTTTAGAATGTAACATCTACTTCCAAATATTTTGAAATAACTTACATTCGGTGTGTACCCATAACATAACTCATAGGGTGTCTTGTTTGAATCTTTCTTCAGTTGTACTCGGTTCAATGTGTATACAACAGTACTAACAATTTCTCTCCAGTACATTTGTGCAACATCTTTTTCAATCATCAATGTTCTAGCAAAATCAACTATGGATCTATTCCCCTTTTCAGCAATTCCATTTTGCTATGGTGTTCTCGGTGCAGAAACATGTCTTTTAATTCCATGCTCATTACAAAAGTTAGTGAACTCATCAGAAATAAACTCACCACCTCTATCTGATCTCAAGCATTTTAACTCTTTTCCACTTTCTTTTCCCACTATAGCTTTATACCATGTAAACATCTTGAAAGCTTCAGATTTTTCTTTAAAAAACATAACAATCATCATCCTAGAGTAGTCATCAACAAATGAGATAAAATTTTTGTCACCATAATAACTATGAGTTCTCATAGGACCACACAAGTCACTATGAACCAACTCCAAAATAGCTTTAGATCAATAGTTATTTCTTGTTAGAATTTGTAATCTTTCCTTGGTGTATTTATAAACCAAGGTTAGACTATTAATCTTTGTTGTAATATATTAGGATATAAGCCAAGGTATCCTAATATACTACTTTTTTGTCTTCTTTCCACTACATTCTATTTCGTCCTCTAGTGAAATATGTGAGGATAAATATTTATTGTAATTTGTAAATTAGTTTATTCCTCCTTAAGATGAATCTCACACTTGGCCCTCACACACTTATGAATGGTGGCATTCATAGACTTGGGAGTTACATTCTGACTCCTCTCTCTCATCTCGATTTAAGAGATGGCCCTCCTCTCTCATTTCTTATGAGGTTTTTTCCTCTTCTCAATTATTGTATGAGCAATTCTCTCTCTCTCTCTCTCTCTCTCTCTCCTCTTCTTAGGCTTTTCATGCCTCACTCATAATGTCACAAGGGGTTTTCTTTGCTTTCCCCTTTCAAATATCTTGCCTTCTTGTGTTGGATCTTGGAGCTTTCTCTCTCCTTGCTTATGGTAATATTTTTTCATGTATTCACTCACTTAAATTCTTTCCTGGTATTTTTTTTTTAATATTTCCTTCCATTTCTAACATTTCTCTTGAAACTAGATTCTGACATTTTTCTCATTTGACATTGTTTACACATGACATGGTCAGGTTTAGATAAGCTCGGTAAGCCTCTAACTTTTCTTTTCTTGCTGATTTTAATCATGTTGTCAAAATTCACATGACATAACCTTTTGTGCCATAATCACACATCTTTAGTTTTAGCCAATAAATAAGAAGTTTCAACATTGTCAAGATAGAATAGATTACCTTTTGATTGTTCACCAGTACCGACCAACTTTCCAGTCTCATCATAGATTTTCACCTTTCTATTTTCAAATACAACTCAGTGACTTGATTTATTTAGTTGTACTACACTCAATAGATTATAGTTAAGTCCCTTCACCCAATATGCATTCTCACATCTGATCTTATTGTTCAACAAGATAGATCATTTTACTAGACAAGGTGTATCATTTCCCATTTTAACATATCCACCATTATAATGTTCAAGGTATTCAAATTTTTCTTCATCACCAGTCATATGATGTGTACAACCACTATCAATAATCCATGTATCATTCTTGCTAACTTTAGAAATAAGTGTTGTTTCAACATCCATTTCTTCTTCTTCTGAATCTTCTTTCAAAGCTACGAATACCACCTCAATGTCTTCATCAGTGTCAGTGTCGGTGTCATCATCATCTTCAACAAGGTAACATGTTTTCTTACCTTTATCTTTGTAGTCTCGGTTGCTTCTTATATCATTCTTTCGGTTGCCTTTGTGATCTCGGTTATCTCTTCTGTCAAACTTTCTTTCACCGGATCGTTCATTATCTTTGTCATCTTCTTTTCGATTAGGACATCTAGCTGCAATGTGACCAATCTCTTTACAGTTTAAACATACCAAAGGTATTTTCCCTTTGTATCTTCCTTTACCTTTCTGCAGTCTTCTAGCCATTAATGTTTCAAGTTCATCACGTTCATCCTCATCACTGTCACTATCACTCTCATTTCTTATCATGTGTTTACTGCTTGATTTACCAATTTTCAAGGACGACATAAATGCAGACTCAACATTTGGAACAATACTATTATCATAGTTATTCAACTCAAAAGTAGTAAGTTTACCAATCAGGCTATCAAGTGTAAGTTGATTACTCGCAGTTGATCTCATTCCATGGATTGCAGAGATTCTAATAGCATAAATAGGAAGCAAGGTTCTAAGAATTTTACTTACAACAGTGTCTTCATCAATAACACCTCCTTCTCCCCAGATAACATTGACAATCTCCTTAATTCAGTTGCTATTTTGTGAAATGTTTTGTCCTTCTATCATCTTCATGTCATCAAAATTTCCTCTAAGACTCTCAACTCTTGCCCTCAGCACATTCTCATCTCCTCCGTGAACTAGTGCAAGTTTTTTCCACATTCGTTTGGCAGTAGTACATGTCTTGATATCTTAAAATTCAACATCTAATAAGGAAGAAACAATCTCTATCATTATGATATTATGTTCATGTCTATCTCTCAACTAATCAACAGTCAAAGGTCCAGTTGGTTGGATGTAATCATTGTCCAAGTAGTATATAGCATATTCTCCAATTCCAGATATATGTAGTTTCATTCTGCTTTGTCATGTTGAGAAGTTGTCTTTATTCAAATTGGGCACCTCTCTCTTATACATCTTGTGATCTTTAGCTCAAGTCTTTCAAAATTTCATTTCCAAGCACTCTACGACAAGTTGTGGTTTGTAAACACTTAAGAAAAAATTATTTTGCAAACTCAGTTGCATGTTTAGGTTAATTTCTCCTAGGTTCCCTGGCGGGGCATTACAACAAATGTGTCTACCGAGCTACCAGATATTCATCAGGAGCAACAGGCTCTAGTTCCACTTAATCAATCACCATCATCAAGCAAGCAGGAAAAGAAGAAAAGAAAGAAATATGGAAGTAAAGGTCTAGTCACACTTGATGAAATCATTGAAATAGTAAATTTTGACCCGAGGACTTTTGACCCGAGGACATTGGACCCCGAAGCTCTTAGAAAGTATGGAGAGCTATGCACCAAGAAAATAGCTCAGGAGAATCTGAGGCAAGAAAGTAAGAATAAACCGGTGCTTGGAGATGTAAAAGAGATACTGATGCAAGATGTACCCGATGCACATGTTGAAGAGAACACACCTATCATTTGCCAACATACTATCTTAACCGAAAATATCAATGCACATTCCACTGATGCAGAGAAGAAAATCAAAGAAAGAGATGAAAAGAAGATAGAGTACAAAGTTACCGATAAGATTAGCCAAGTAGTGGAAATAAATAAGGTCAAACTTTATGAAACAATAAATGACATTAAAGGTGTCATTCAAAAAATCCTTACTATTTTACAGAAATTATGCACTTTAGATTCTTTTACTATAGAAATTCATGATCAATTAAAGAAGTTGGATGAAGACTTGAAGCAGAGTGTAGACAATATCATCACCGAACCCCATGCATTTCAAGAGAATTATTCAAAAGTGAAAAAAATTCAGGAGATGCACCATGATTTGAGAAAAGAAGAAGACTGGCTGAGTTATTACCGCACATTGAGGTAATACAAAAGCATGTCAAGAAGGAAAAATAATTGATTGCCACCGCTGAACTTTCTATAGTTGATCATATTTTTTATATGCATGCAAAGTTAGGCATAGAGAAAATTGCACTAGAAAGTCTAAAGGATGAATGGGAAAACCTCATGGAAAACCTACAAAAAACCCATTAGAATATTTTTGACAAGTTGCAAGTACTTTTTTTTTTGCATTACTATCAAAAAAGGGGGAATAATATGTATAGTATGTACATTACCAAGTATTGACACAAGGGGAGGATACAAGTTTTTCTAAAAGATTTTGAAGATTTTGAAAATGGAAAACATATGTCTATTTGTCACTAATGCCAAAGGGGGAGAATGTTACACCTAATTGCATTAATTATTGTCATTAGTGCCACACATATAGTCGGTAAAGAAAAAAAATAGACAAATCAGTCAAAGCATTAATTATAGTAATTGAGCCGAGCATAAAGAGAAAGCTCTATTAACCGAGCACAGACTTGACTGAGCATTGACACCAAGCCACATGTTACCAAGGACACCAAGTACAGTGATAACCGAATATACTTGATTAACAAACATTAGTATTTTACCGAGGTAATGATACAATATTTACTAAGTAATGCAGGACTCACATAAAAGTTTGTAATGACACTGAAAACAAGGCAAATAGTTTTTACCGAGCTAGAAAATGGTTTACATAAATCAAGGTAAAGATTTCTTAGAAATTTTAAATGGATTCATGATGATCCCTATGTAGACTTGAATTAGGTTATTCATATGGATCGTTGATCAAATATTTTATAGATATTTCCACAATCCTAATTGGGTATAAATCGTTATAATTTAAGAATTGCCAAGATGATAGAAAATAACTGTAATGAGAAGTAGCCACCAGGAGAAGACATATGAAGATCAAAACAGGGTTATGATGCCAAGTTATGACTAAGTACTAAGGATTATATCAAAAGCAGACCAGAGGCTACCGAACATTATTTGAAGGAGATATCTATCATAGAAAGGTGATTTCAGATAAGGGCTAAGCATATCTGATATTCTACAAAGTAAGTTGTAACATCCAGATAATTTATGTTGTTACTTTCTAACAATTGTAGCAGGAATCTCTTAACAGAGTAGACTTAACCATCTCATTGTAAATCTCTTAACCAAGTGCACACTTAAAGAGTGTTTGATGGGGAGGCTAGGATAGACTAGCTAGTCTATGCTTTGATCCTTACCCAAGGACCCAAGTGTACTCCTGACACCTATGAATGGTCTATAGGATACCTTACACATTCAAAGACCCCTTGACCTACCTAGCCTGACCACCAAGTTTAGCTATTTGACCTTGTAACACTCCAAACTCTAACTTCTAGCTCCATCCCTTACATAAGCGTATAAGGGTCTTCTAAGGTTCAAATCCATTCCCAAACTCCAACAGAGGATTTCATGAGTTCTAAGATGTTTTTAGGGTATTTGACAACTTTTCATTGCATTGGCATGGTTGGGTCATCACCCGATTTGAGGGTTCCTTTGCAATTTAGGGCTACAAGGAAGAGGCCTAATTAGCCCTCCTTCTAGTTTTATAGGCTTTTTGACACCTTTCCCTCAAAGTTTCAACACACCTATTCTAAATAAAATCTACTAAAAATGACCCATTCTCAAGGATTTTTGGGGTCTAAGGCTTCCAACAGGCCGTACAGCACCTGTGCCAAAAATGAGGGTTTTAACAGTTTCTTGGTCTCTTCACTGTCCCAATCTTCAACGACACCTCTCCAAGGCTATTCAAACCTTCCCCTTCACAACACTAGGCCTTCAAACAACCTTCTTGACTCCCTCTAAAGGGAAATCCATGGAAGCCATTCCTCTACTCTCAGGAGCTTCTACACTGTTGCTTGCTCCTAGCCGGGCACTATCAAGCTCGCCTAGGGCTTTGTCAAACACATGTTTTCTCTTGCTTCCTAGGCCCCTGCTTTCATATTATTACAAGTTATGGTATTTATTCTTATATTCCATAGTCCCATGGTGTGTCCACAGTGGAATCAAGATCTACAGCCCCATATGTACAAAGCTCTCCAAACTGGCAGAGCAATAAGAAAATGAAAGAACTCAAACAAAAGCCACACCAAAACCTTTAATAACTAATCTAATGCACACATATAAAGGATGAACACACACAAAAAACAAAATCTCACACAAAGATTCACTCCAAACTCTAAATATTCACATTACAACAGTCTAAAACAATGACTGTTTTACTCCAGCAGCGTTCAAACTGGTCTACCATACTATCTCTGTACTATAGGATTGCCAACCCTTGCATTAGGGTTTTTTAGGTCTAATATAGGCTTCTCCTCGGTATGTGTATGATGTTAGGGCTTTTTAGCCACTGAGGTTAGGTTAGGTTAAAACAATGAAAAAGTTGCTGACAACTTTTAAGCAACTTTTGTTGCACAAAACAACTTTGCTTCCATTCTTCAATGACCTCTACTATAAGCCTCCTAAAGCACTCACATGTGCTCAACTTCAACCAAATCTACCCTAAAACTTCCAACCTCCTATCAAAGCACTGATTTCAGGATGACAACATTCCCTGAATCATTGTGCCCTTCACATTGGAAAGACCAACTGAACTTCTAGGACCTAGCCTAGGCCTAGACACACAAGCATGAGCTAAAGCTCTTATTTTAATTACAAACTTCATTGAAGAAGTGTCTTTCACAACCAAAATTGGATGGTGGGAGCCCTTAGAAGGGTGCTCCTGCACCATACTCCCCCTCAGCACAACTAAGGCACTTTGGGGTCAAGAAGAGCCAAATCAATACCAAACTTCTTGAACTGTCCTTCCTCAATCCAGGTGGCTTCAGATTCAGACTGATCCTTCCATTTGATCAGTTGCTCCATGTAAACTTGATTCCTTGTAGTCTTCTTCACTCTGGATTCCAAAACCTTCTCTTCTTGGGTTGGCTTCTTCTTGGGCAATGCATCAGTGTCTATATCTTACAGTACCTTTGGTGGAGCTATATCTTGTTGATTGATATCTCCCTTGAATCTGATCAGGTCTGCAACATTAAACATTGATGAGATGGCTAAGTCTGATGGCAAGTCCACTTTGTAGGCATTCTCCCCGTATTTGGCTAGAATCTTGCATGTGCCACTCTCCTCATCTGTAGCTTGGTGGGCATGCCCTTCTGCATCCTTGCTTTGCTAAGATGGACCATGACATAGTCCCCAATCTGAAACTGTACTTCTTTCCTCTTTTCATCCACTTTAGCTTTGAGTCTTTGAGTAGACTCCAAAATAGACTTCTTCACTTGCTCTTGAACCTCTTTGATAGTTTGAGTGAAATCTTCAGCTTGTCCACTCTTCAACTCCATAGAACCTAAGTCTCTCAACTCACACACTCCTCTAGGGTGTCTTCCATACACTATCTCAAAAGGACTTCTTCCTGTGGTCCTATTTACACTATCATTGTAAGCATATTCAGCCTGAGATATAACAAGATCCCAAGTCTACCCATACTCCTTTGTCAAACACCTTAGCAAGTTGCCAAGCATCCTATTGATGACCTCAGTTTGACCATCAGTTTGAGGATGGTATGCTGAATTGAAAGAGAGATTAGTTCCCAGCCTTTTCCATAAGGTTTGCCAAAAATAACCCATGAACTTGCTATCCCTATCTGACACAATACTCAAAGGGAGTCCATGAATCCTAACTATCTCTTTGAAGAAGAGATGTGCTACATAGCTTGCATCATGAGTAGTTTTACATGGAATGAAATGACTCATTTTAGAGAACCTGTCTACTACAACATAGATGCTATCCATACCTGATTTGGTTTTAGGAAGTCCAACCACAAAGTCCATACTTACACACTCCCAAGGCCTATTTAGAATTGGTAGAGGTTGATAGATTCCTGCATTGCTTGAACCTCCTTTAGCTCTTTGACATACTCCACATTGCTCTACATACCTCCTTACATCCCTTGCTAGCTTAGGCAAAAAGTAGTATCTCTGTACTAACTCCAATGTTTTGTTTATGCCAAAATGACCACTAAGATTGCCATTATGCTTCTCTTGAATCAGATTTTCCCTCATGGATCCTCTAGGTACACAAAGCTGATTACCTTTAAACAACAATCCATTTTGAAGGGTGTAATCTACAAACTCACCATGGAAATGGTTCTCAAACTCTAGGCACACCTTGTAGGCTTGTGAGAAGTGTTCATCCTCCTCATATAAGTCTTTAAAACCTGCTATTCCAATGCTTTGCAACTGTACCTCTTGGACAGTCAATAACTTCCTACTCAAGGCATCTGCTACCTTGTTGAGTTACCCTTTCTTGTGCTTGATTGTGAAGGTAAAGGATTGGAGATACTCCATCCACTTCAAGTGCCTGTTACTAAGCTTCTCCTAAGTTTTTATGTAGCTTAAAGCTTGATTATCAGTAAACACCACAAATTCTTTTGGCAAAAGGTAATGCCTCCACTTCTTGAGAGATTGTACCAATGCATACAACTCCAAGTCATAAGTTGAATACTTCTTCTTTGCCTCATTGATTTTTTCACTAAAGAATGCCACAGGCCTTCCTTCTTGACTCAATACACCCCCTACTGCTACACCACTTTCATCACATTCAATGGTGGACAACTTGTCAAAAGTTGGTAAGAGTAAAATAGGTTTGGTAGCTACCTCTTGCTTCAATGTTTGAAATGCTTTCTCAGCTACCTCAATCCATTTAAACTTTGTTTTTAGTCCTCCTTTGATGGTGTCAAGCACTAGTGCACATATCCCACTGAAGTTCCTCACAAACTTTCTATAAAATTGTGCCAAGCCATGAAAACTTCTAACTTCAGTCCCTATTTTAGGGGCAGGCCAATTCAAGATTGTCTCCACCTTGCTTGGGTCCATTTTCAGAGTACCTTTGGACACCACAAATCCTAAGTAAACCAGCTCTTTCTGCATGAACTCACACTTTTCCAGATTGATGGCTAATTTCTCTTCATGTAGCTTCTTCATAACCAACCTTAAGTGCTCAAGATGCTCTGCTTTTGTTTTGTTATAGATGAGTATATCATCTAGATACACCACTACAAATCTGCCTGTGAAGTCCTTCAAGACCTCATTCATTAACCTCATGAAGGTGCTTGGGGCATTGGTAAGCCCAAATGGCATTACAAGCCATTCATACAATCCATCTGTGGTTTTAAAAGCGGTCTTCCACTCATCACCCTCCTTGATTCTGATTTGGTGATAACCACTCTTTAAATCCAGCTTAGTGAAGTACATAGCACCACCTACGCAATCCATCAAATCTTTTATTCTTGGAATTGGGAACCTATACCTGATAGTGATCTTGTTGATAGCCCTTGAGTCTGTGAAAAGTCTCCATTTTCCTCCTTTCTTGGATGCTAAGACCATTGGGACTGCACATGGACTAATACTCTTCTTGATCATCCCTTGATCCAATAGCTCTTGCACTTGTCTTGCCACTTCTTTGTTCTGATCAGGGGTAAGCTTTTATGCTACTTTATTAGGCAGAGATGCACCAGGTAAAAAGTCTATTTGATGACTTATGGCCCTTCTTGGAGGTAGTGTTGCAGGGGTTCCATCACTCACTATATCTCTAAATTCTTTCAACATTTACTGTACTTCTAAAGGTGTCTCTACCTGCAACTTCTTGTCTTCCTCCTTTGGCTTCACCATGATAGCACATCCTATGGTCTCCTCTTCATGTAGTGCTTGTAAGAACTCCTTAGCACTACTGAGAAACACACTAGGTGTCTTTGAATTCCCCTCTTCATTATCTATTAAGGACTGAATCTTAAAATTCCTCCCATCCTTCTTGAAAGAAATGGAGTTTTTCTCTCCATCATAGATCACCTTTCTATCAAATTGCTAGGGTCTTCCCAATAGAAGATGGCATGCATCCATGGGTAAGATGTCACAAAGAACTTTGTCTTTATAGCCTCCAATGGAAAACTCTACCCATGTCTGCTCATTCACTAACACACTTTGCTCCTGGTTCAACCAAGTCACCTTGTATGGATTTGCATGGGGAACCTTTGTGAGTTTAAGCTTCTTTGCTGCTTCCTCTGCTATGATGTTATCAGTAGACCCTGAATCCACTATAACCTTGCATACTTTACCTTTTATCTTGCATCTGACTCTAAAAAGAGCTCTTCTCTGCTTGGGTTCACCTTGATTAGGCTGCCTGATGAGCACTCTCCTGAACATCAAGTTCTCACCCATTTCTGATTCTAACTTGTTGACTTCATTAGTACATGAGCTGCTGCTATCTTCTTGGGTATAGGCTACCCTCTTCTCATTGTTTGAGGCTGATGGCTTATCAGGACACCTATAGGTAGGGTGTCCAAGCTGTCCACATTGATAGCATTTCATTGTGGCAAAGTAGGAGCTACTTCTTCCTACTCCTCTTCCTCTATTCCCTTGAGAACCTCTTCCTCTACCAAAAGATCCTCTTGTACTAATTTTTGAACTTTGTTCCAAGAGTCTGCTCTCTCCTTGGCTTCTTGAGTCACCTCCTCTACTAGAACCTCCTCTTTGACCCCTTCTAGAGTCTCTACCTCTTCCCCTATTCTTGGAGTTAGGTTCTTGCTTTCTTCTTTGTTTATCTTCAAGTTTTTGTGCCATATGCTGACATCCAAGTACTATTGTGGGAGTAAACAAACTCATCTCCTCTGTTATGCTCCATTTCAAACCACTTAGGTACCTTTCCACTTTAATGCTTTCATCTTCTTTGATCTTGGATCTTAGGCTCAACTTGTGGAACTCTTTAGTGTAGGTGGCTACATCCATCTCCTTCTGTCTGAGATTCAATCTCCTCCTATGCTGTTGGATTTCATAATCTTCTTTTAAGTATGCTTCCCTAACTTTATTGGCCATTGCTTTCCAATTGGAGATTGGGTTCTTACCCTCTTTCTCTCTTTCACCTTGCAAGTAGTTCCACCAAGTTAAAGCTTGTCCCCTCAACCTAGACTTGGCCACTTTGACCTTCTATGCTTCTGAGGTCTCTTCACATTCAAAGTGATTCTCCATGCCTTCAATCCATTGCATCACAAGCTCTGTATCCATCCTGCCAGTCAGTAATGGGACACCTTCAAGTGCCTTGCCTGTGATAGCCTTTAGGGCTTTAAGAAATTGTTCATCTTGAGTTGGAGGATCAAGTGTAGGTACATCATCATCAATGGTTTTCTCTTTCCCTCTAGCATCTTGCTCCTCCATCCCATCTTTCACCTTATTTACTTTTTCTTGGACATCATCCAAGAGTTGCTCCATTTGCATCAATCTTTCCTGTAGGAGTCTGTTAGCTTCCTCTTGATCTTCCACCTTCTTAGCAAGCTCTGCATTAATCACCATTTTCTGCTTGTGTGATGATCCAACTGACTCTTCTGATGGTTGAAACATCCACTATTCACTTCCCAAGCCTTAAGAGGCTCTGATACCAATCTAATGGGGAGGCTAGGATAGACTAGCTAGTCTATGCTCTGATCCTTACCCAAGGACCCAAGTGTACTCCTAACACCTATGAATGGTCTATAGGATACCTTACACATTCAAGGAACCCCTAACCTGCCTAGCCTGACCACCAAGTTTAGCTATTTGACCTTGTAACACTCCAAGCTCTAACTTCTAGCTCCATCCCTTACATAGGCTTATAAGGGTCTTCTAAGGTTCAACTCCATTCCCAAACTCCAATAGAGGATTTCATGAGTTCTAAGATGTTTTTATGGTATTTGACAACTTTTCATTGCATTGGCATGGTTGGGTCATCACCCGATTTGAGGGTTCCTTTGCAATTTAGGGCTACAAGGAAGAGGCCTAATTAGCCCTCCTTCCAGTTTTATAGGCTTTTTGACACCTTTCCCTCAAAGTTTCAACACACCTGTTCTAAAGAACATCTGCTAAAAATGACCCATTCTCAAGGATTTTTGGGGTCTCAGGCTTCCAACATGTCGTACAACACCTGTGCCAAAAATGAGGGTTTTAAGGGTTTCTTGGTCTCTTCACTGTCCTAGTCTTCAACAACACCTCTCCAAGGCTATTAAAACCTTCCCCTTCACAACACTAGGCCTTAAAACAACCTTCTTGACTCCCTCTAAAGGGAAATCCATGGAGCGCATTCCTCTACTCTCAAGAGCTTCTACACTATTGCTTGCTCCTAGTCGGGAACTGTTAAGCTCGCCTAGGGCTTTGTCAAACACATGTTTTCTCTTGCTTTCTGGGCCCCTGCTTTCATATTATTACAAGTTAGGGTTTGTATTCTTAGATTCCATAGTCCCATGGTGTGTCCACAGTGGAATCAAGATCTACAGCCCCATATGTACAAAGCTGTCCAAACTGGCAGAGCACTAAGCAAATGAAAGAACTCAAACAAAAAGCGCACCAAAACCTTTAAGAACTAATCTAATGCACACATATAAAGGATGAAAACACAAAAACAAAATCTCACATAAAGATTCACTCCAAACTCCAAATATTCACATTACAACAATCTAAAACAGTGACTATTTTACTCCAGCAGCATTCAGACTGGTTTGCCGTACTATCTCCGTACTATAGGATTGCCAATCCTTGCATTAGGTTTTTTCAGGTCTAATATAGGCCTCTCCTCAGTATGTGTGTGATGTTAGGTCTTTTTAGCCACTGAGGTTAGGTTAGGTTAATACAATGAAAAAGTTTCTTAGCAACTTTTAAAAGTTGCTGACAACTTTTAAGCAACTTTTGTTGCACAAAACAACTTTGCTTCCATTCTTCAATGACCTCTACTATAAGCCTCCTAAAGCACTCACATGTGCTCAACTTCAACCAAATCTACCCTAAAAATTCCAACCTCCTATCAAAGCACTGATTTCAGGATGACAACATTCCCTAAATCATTGTGCCCTTCACATTGGAAAGACCAACTGAACTTCTAGGACCTAGCCTAGGCCTAGACACACAAGCATGAGCTAAAGCTCTTATTTTAATTACAAACTTCACTGAAGAAGTGTCTTTCACAACCAAAATTGGATGGTGGGAGCCCTTAGAAGGGTGCTTCTGCACTAGTGTTGCTAAAATCCTCTAACAAGGTAGATCTTAATAGGTCTTAAATGTTACTCCTACTAGGGTAAGATCATTAGAATTGATCAAATTTGCATGCCCTAACAAGCAACTTTATTATTGTAGTAGTGAATCTTTGTGGGTTTCATCCCCACCATAGTTTTTACCTTCTAACAAGGGTTTCTGCAATACCAAATCTTTATGTCAAATGTGTGAAGTTTCAAGAATGCTTATTTGATAGTTTATAATTATTTTACATTTCAGTTATATTCATGAATGAATAGTAACTATGAATATGACAATCAGTACAGTTAATGAAGGATATTATCTTGTGGATTGAGAATAAAAGTTTCTAGGGTTACTGATTCACCCCTCCCCTCGTAGTAACTCACATTTCCATAATCCCAAAAAAAATTATCATTTACAAAAGGGAGAGGATGGGCTCGACTGACCTCCCCTACTCTCATTGGTAGCATGGTTGTCCTAGGCAACCTTGGTTGCCATGACAACTTATGTTGTTGTCGATCGCTATTGTTGTCAGGGGTGGGGGTTGGGAAACCCCCCACCTCCAAAACTATCACACACATTTTTCAATTCCATCAAACATTATTTGAAGGAGATATCTATCATAGAAAGGTGATTTCAGATAAGAGCTAAGCAGATATGATATTCTACAAAGTAAGTTGTAACATCCAGATAATTTATGTTTTCACTTTCTAACGATTGTAGTAGGAATCTCTTAACAGAGTAGACTTAACCGTCTCATTGTAAATCTCTTAACCGGGTGCACACTTAGAGAGTGTTGCTAAAATCCTCTAACAAGGTAGATCTTAACAGGTCTTAAATGTTACTCCTAATAAGGTAAGATCATCAGAAGTGATCAAATTTGTATGCCCTAATAGGCAACTTTATTATTGCAGTAGTGAAGCTTTGTAGGTTTCATCCCCACCGTAGTTTTTACCTTCTAACAAGGGTTTCTGTGATACCAAATCTTTATGTCAAATGTGTGAAGTTTCATGAATGCTTATTTGATAGTTTATAATTATTTTACATTTCAGTTATATTCATGAATGAATAGTAACTATGAATATGAAATTTGGTACAGTTAATGAAGGATATTATCTTGTGGATTGAGAATAAAAGTTTCTAGGGTTACTGATTCACCCCTCCCCTCGCAGTAACTCACATTTCCATAATCCCAACAAAAATTATCATTTACAAAAGGGAGAGGATGGGCTCAGTTGACCTCCCTTGCTATCATTGGCAGCATGGTTGTCCTGGGCAGCCTCGGCTGCCATGACAACTTATGTTGTTGTCGACCGCTATTGTTGTCGGGGGTGGGGGTTGGGAAACCCCCCACCTCCAAAACTATCACACACATTTTGTAATTTTTATTATTATTTAAAAAAAAATTATATTTTTTTATCAGAGAATTTATCTAATCCAAAACAACAACACATATTTTTTTATTTAAAAAAAAAAAAAGAATAGATCATGAATTATATATATATATATATATATATACACACACACACACACACATATTTATTTTTTCTTATTAAATTTATCAGAGAGGAAACTAATAACTAGCTACTAGTAGGAAATGAAATTATGTAGATAATTTGATTTGATACAGACCCTAAGGTTTTCTACCATGAAATTTATCAAACCCTAACTAGTTTAAAATGAGATTTAATTGTGATATTTCCTAACATGCCATGTATTAATAAAACAAGATCTCTAAAGCTTACTAACTAGGAATTTAAACATAATAAGACAATAAAAAATATATCAACCAGATCTAACACGCACCAAAAAAAAAAAAACTTTCTTAAATAATAGAATATAATCTACGAAGATTTTCAAACCCTACCTCAAACTACCAATTGACCAAAATCACGAAGAAGACCAAAAATCCTAAAAAATTCAAAAGCTTTCACAAAAATATTTGAATTCAATCCTTCCATCCACAAAATCTGCAAATCTCTGTAGAATAATGGCCAAATTCTCCTCATAAAGAAAAAGAACCTAGCACTCAAACTTAACCATGCAAAACCCAAAACTCAACTCAACTCCACAAACTTTGTTAACATCAATCTCTCTTTTGCATGATTTAATCAATTTTCTAATTAATAACTCAACGCACTTTTTGTATTTCTTGTTTATATCAATTCACTTAATTCCTAACATTTACTTTATTCTTTTATTTATTTTAATTAATTGTGCAACTTAATTGCATATCAATTTTAACTAAAAGAATATTATTTTAATCATTTTATTATTTATCCAATTTATCTTTAATTTTAATTTAATAATTATTTAAATCTTTAAATTCCACAATTAGACTTTTAATTAAGACTTTTTAATCAATAAATGTATTTAATTAATTTTCATTAATTAAATACCCTCACATTTAATTTTCTATATTTAATAACATTTAATTATTTAAATGACATATTTAATCTTAGTAAATCATTTAATCATTTCACAACAAACACACCAACCAACCAAAGATCAAGAAAACCAATTGAACCTAATAAAATAATAATCATGCTCAAGGGAAATGCTTATGAATTTGCGTCACCTGGACGAATTCAGAAAGGTGAAATATCAAAAACATGTCCACTATTTCAGGACAATAAAATGGCTTAGGTTGGGATTCAGACCTGAATGTTATCTCTCCTCTCTTACCATTGAAACATTGTGATAGGGCATGCTCATCCTGAAAATTCAAGGAAGTCGATGTCTGGTACCTTCAAACCTACATAAAAGACAAGCATGTACATCCATATATATATAACAAGCAATGACAGGTATCGGGACATCATGTGGATCCCACAAGCAAGTAACTATGAATACGTCCCTCAACCATATCAAACACGTCAAACAGAAAGGTAAAATATACATGATAGCCATACACATGCAAGTATGGGGTAAGTAAAACCATGAATATAAACAACATTTTAAACATATAAATAATCATCATCAAAGTAACTAACACCATCTAACTGCAAACATATGATATCTCAAAACTGTCTAATATCAATTCGCCATGTAATGTTATACATCCAAACATCGCATAATAAAGTTGAAAAAACCAATGCACACATGAAAGTGGCTAAAAAAGTTTGGCAATATAAAATTGAAAAAAGAAAACTATGGGTGGGCACTACATTAAACACGTGAAATAGAAAGGTAAAACATACATGAGAGCCATACAATGTAAGTATGGGGTAAGTAAAATCATGAATATAAATGACATTTTAAAAATATAATAATCATCGTCAAAGTAACTAACATCATCTAACTGTAAACATATGATATATCATGACTATCCAATATCAAATCACCATGTAATGTCATATATCCATAACCTCATAAGGCCCAAAAGAGTTTGGCAATATATAATGGAAAAGAAAACTATGGGTGGGCACTACATCCACCTCCCCTAGAATCAGGATTACTCCTGGAAGCCTATAAAAAAATAGGGATATAAATCTCATAATCTCATTGTGTCCTCCCAAGTCATTGATGACTCATCAGTAGGGTCTCATTGGACCCTTACCTGCTTGATGGTGCGATCCTTGAGGGTCAACTCCCACTGCTAAAGTATGCGAATGGACTCCAAAGCTAGTTACACGTCCTCTACCTATAATGCATTCCAATCAACAACATGTGTAACATCTAGAATATACTATCTAAGTACTGAAACATGGAAACCATCATGAATGTGAGATAATTTTGGTGAAAAGAAAGATGGTAAGCAACTGGTCTTATCCTCTCAAGAATCTCAAATGGGCCAACAAAATGAGGTGCGAACTTTGAACCCTTTCCATAACGGATCAGACTCTTCCGTGGACGCACTCTTAGAAACACCTTAACACTAGCTTTAAACTATCCATCCACCCTATGAGCATCTACATACTTATTCTATCTATCTTGAGTTGTGGTCACATGCTCACAAATGCGCTCCACCTGTTTCTTCTTATCTTGAAGCATCTCAGGACCTAATAGAATATGGTCCTCCAGCCTATCCCAACTCAAAGGTGTACGACAAGGATAGTCATACAAATTGTGAAAAGGTTACATACCATTCAAACTATGATAACCATTGAAAACTCAACAAAATATAAATAGTCCTCCCAATGATTTTGTCTATCCATGACATACATCCTCAACATATCCTCTAACACCTGATTAACCTACTCTGTCTATCCATCAGTCTCGAGGTGATATGTCGAACTAAAATTTAGTTATGCTTCAAGATCATACTGCAAAGAAGTCTAAAATGTTGAAGTTAATACTAGATCCTATCTGATATAATCCTATGGGGAATACCATATAGTCTCACAATATCCTGCATAAAGACTCTAGCTACTGAAATTATTGTATAGGATTCTCTCATAGCAGAAAAGTGTTCCACTTTGGTCAACCGGTCAAAAGTGACCATGATGGTATAATCTTTGTGAGGAGTCATAGGAAAACCCACGATGAAATCCATCGGGATGATATCCCATTTCCATGATGGAACAAGATTAAGTTGTAAAAGTCCTTCTAGATATTGATGGTCTTCCTTAACCATCTGACACTTTAGACATCTTACCACAAAATCAAAAAATTTGCATTTCATACTAGACCAATAATATAGTTTTCAAAGGTCTGCATGCATCTTCTTGACACCTAGATTTGTCGAGTAAGGCGCACGATGAACCTCAAATAAAATCAATGTATGAAGATCATTTGATGGTGGTACATATATATGGCTTATATAACGCAAAGACTATCTGACTCCAAAACATAACTTGAAAATTTGTCTTCCAAAGGTTTCCCTGACTCAATCTCAACAACCACTTCCTAGTACCAAGTATATGTAGGAAGTGCTTAGAGTATACGACTCTGCAAATCTACACCAAGAGTTAATGTTGATATCTCATGCCTCCCACAGCTCAAGGCATCAACAACCACATTCTCCTTACCCTAGATGTAAAAACTTCAAAGTCATACTCAGAAATAAACTCCATCGACCATATCCTCTGCCTAGCATTCAAATTAGGTTGGGTAAAGATACACTACAAACTACGGTGATCACTATGAAGCTCAAATCAATGTCTCAATAGAAAATGTCTTCATCAGACTAATGCATGAACTAATAATACTAACTCAAGATCATGTGTAGGATAGTTCAATTTGTGATCCTTTAGTTTGTGAGATTCATAAGCAATCACACGACCTTCTTGCATAAGGACTGCTCTAAGACCTTCCAAAGAAGAATCATCACACACCATGAAATCACCCAATTGGTCGACTATTGCTAGAATTGTTTCACTAGTCAAACACTCATTGAGGTTATGAAAATCCTTTTCACACTTCTTTGTCCAAACATACTTCTTCCTTTTCATTTGAAGAGAATTAATATGATATGCAACTCTAGAGAAGTCTTGAACAAACATGTGATAATATCCCACCAAGCCCATGAAACTAAGAACCTCAGACATATTGGTGGGGGTTTCCCAATCTACCATAGCCTAGATCTTTGAAAAATCTACTAATATACTCTCACCTATGATCACATGTCCCAAGTACTAAACCTCAAACTGAAAGAAGTCACACTTTATTGCATTGTCATACAACTGATTGTCATGAAGACACTGCAAAACTAGTCGTAGATGTTCCTCATGCTCTTCTATGGATTTAGAATATATCAATATGTCATCCAAGAAGATGAGAATCAAACGATCAAGGTAAACATGAAATAATTCATTCATCAGGCACATGAAAATGAATGGAGCATTTGTCAAACCAAAATGGACTACTGTGAACTCAAAATGTCCATAGCGAGTTTGGAATATAGTCTTGTAAATATCTACATCCTGGATATGTAACTGATGGTATCCTGATTTGAGATCAATATTTGAGAATACCTTGGCCCCTTTTATCTGATCAAAGAGATCATCAATCCTTGGAAAAGGATACCTACTCTTGATTTTTACCTTGTTCAACTATCTATAGTCAATGCACAAGCGTAAAGATCCATATTTCTTCTTAACTAAGAGTACAGGTGCTCCCCATGGAGAAACACTTGGTCGAATACTACCCTTTTCCAAAAGATCCTCTAACTAGGGCTTAAGCTCACTCAACTCTTGTGTGGTCATTTGGTAAGGAGCTCTAGATATAGGTTGTGCTCCTAAAACAAGATCAATCTAAAAATCTATGTCACGCTTTGGTGGCATACCTGTAATCTCACTAGGAAAGACATCGATGAATTCCTGAAGAGTAGGATGATCAATAGTCTTCTCCTTAGTTTCAACTTCAACTCATTCATTGTTACAGAAAAAAATTGATAACCCTTTCACATGCTTCTCTCGATTTTCATAGTGGAAATCATACGAAGAGATATCAGATGTTGAACTCCCACAATCTCAAAACACATCCGAAATAATAAAACATCATATAATCACAAAATAGTAGTCTGACATACAATAGTTTTATATATCTAGGCTTTTGTTTCAAGTTTTAACTACTAGACATCTAATGGGCGAACAAAATTCTCAGAGTTTCCAATGTAGAAACATGGGCTCTGATACCAAGTGTAATGCCCCGCCAGGGAACCCAAGATAAATTAACCTAAAAACTATTACTAAATTTACAGAATAATTTTTTTCTTAAGAGTTAACAAACAATAATGAATAAAAAAATGGAAGCAATAACATAAATTCAATACATACTCATATACACAATCTCAATTACATATTACAAATCTCAAGGGTTCCTTGACGTAGAATTGCATAAATATGATTAATCTATAAAGTACAAAAACTATACAAATCATCCACATAATGAAACTAAAGTACATCATCTCATAAAAGAAATAAAAAATACATTTGAACCATAAGGTATACATGATAACCCACATCCATCGCAAGAGTCACGGGTTATGTAAATATAATCCAAGTACAAAGTACAAATATAAAAATGTTGGTGCAATTAAATATTCACTAATTACACTTTACTTAAGTTTACTTATGATAATGCATTTTTATTTTAGTTTTCACTGAGACACCTAAGAGTGTGCATCTCATTTTAGCACATGGTGTAGGATAATTCCACTTTAGGTGGTGATAGTTTTTATCTCTTTCCACTTTATGTGTGAGATCCACCTTTAGTGATCTTATCACATTATCATCCTTTCATTTTTGCACATACTTTGTTGTACAATGAAGGATGATCCACCTTTGGTGGACATGTGATTGCACCTTGTCTAGTTGATAGGTTATCATCTTCGTCTCTCCTAGTTATCATGCATTACCTATATATTCAAGCACGTCTACTTTGTATTTATTCAATTGATTTTGTATCTATTTTTTTATTGATCATTATTGAGTCATTCAATTAATCATATCATATTTGTCTCTCTTGTGTTATCAATTGAGCTTCTAGATCTTGGCATTTGCATTATTTTTCTTAGGAAAATTCTTACATGATATCAGAGCGATATAAAAATTCTTACATGGTATCAAAGTCATAGGAGTGTCATTGTATGGCCTATTTTGAGAGAATTCTGTTGTAGGTCAAAATTGGAGCTTGTTGGTGCAAATCAGAGGTTGGAATCACATTGAGGAGATCCAAAAACTCATAAATTGAATTTTATTTCATCCAAATCGGGAATTTGAAGCCAAATCTAGAGCCATTTGAATTTTGGAAGTGTGGCGGTGGTGATTTAGAAAAATTAATTTTAGAAGTAGTTTTCAAATAGTGATATCTCAGTCATCCGGACTCCTTTTTTCGAGCAATTTTTTTTTGGGGGGATATAATTTCATGATCTACACAATGGTATGGATGGTTTTTTATCTTTGTTCTTAATGTTTTTTGAAAATTGTAAATCCTAATTTTTACAACTTTAGAGGCTTCATTCGAGCTCATACAGACACATTTTCAGGTGCAATTTGTTTTTAAAGTGCATGATTTTTAGTCTACTTTCCAGATCTGGTATCAATTTGGATAAATTTTGAGTATACATAGTACTTTTAGCATTTGGTTTATTTTGGCCTATATTTGGCACTTGTAATTTGTTGGTTTCTTGAGTGGTCTTGTGTCTTATTTGTTTAAGTCTACTATAGCTTCATATTCTCTATTGTAATCATTGAAATCAGAAATCCACTTTGGTTTATTTTAAAAAGTGGCAATTGTATATGCACTAAATATAAAGTGACAAAATCATGTATTTGGGGGGGGGGGGGGGGGGGTGTGTCCTTTGATTCATTGCATTTTGGGGGGTGCATTAATTTTTTTATCTCATTTTTATTTCATGTGAGAATTGCATCATGGATGGTTTAATTAGATTGACTAGTGGAAACTATAAGAAATGGAGTGATTTAGTTCTATCTCATCTTAGTGAGCATAATCTATTATCCTATTTGTATGAAGACAAACCTACTAGTCCTTCATATGATGGGGACCCTTGGATAAAATTTATTAATGTTATCTATTGGAATATGGATATGGATGTTATGGATTCCCTTGATGACTATGAAGATCATACAAACACTATTCCTAGTCTTTGGACCATTCTTTGGGAAATGTATTGAGATCAACTTGTTCCTCCACTCCCAAAAGGTCTAGAACCTCTAGTTGTAGGTCCTACTTCTCCTATTGAGATCACATCTAGTTTTGTTCCTAATTATTATTGCATTCACAAAACCATGGATTCTTGTGATTCCGTGCAGTAGGATATTCCTTGTCTTCCAATTATAGTTCCATGGGATGACTACTTGACATACATTTCATGTTTGTATGTGGAGTCCTACATTTCAGATTTGGGAGACACTATTGATGGAATTCATCTTCTCTTTGTTGAGGATAATCCTTCTTTAGTTGCTATGAGGGAACACTCTAACCCTCCTCTTCATTCTCCACTTGATCCATCTTTTGAGTTTGGCATGATTGCGGATCCTTTGATATAACATTTGGAGGAGGTCTCTTTAACTTCAAAGAAGATATTTGAGTCTTTAGAGATTGGTTTTCACGAGTCTCAAAATTCACTTGAGATGTCACATTGTATGGGTCAGGATGATCATACTCATGTGTTGGAGATTATAATTCATTTTCTAGAGATGTCATACATTTTGAGGATTCATTGATACACATATGGCCTTGTTTCTTCCTAAGGGGAGGAACATCATTCAGTTTTATTGGTGCAATTTCTACATTGATCTAGGTGCACTTATCATGGGTGTGCATTCTACTTTGGGGGGGATCCTTTTCTTCTCTTCCTACTTATTCATTTGAGGAGGCATCTTTTTCTTTGGATTTGGATCCAAATTCTTACAAGGATCAGTTACCATTGGTTCCTTGTTTGTCACCTTCTATTGGGCTTGATCCTGATTGGTTTGTGGCATTTTCATCAACCAAGGATATGGAGATGCATGAGAATACTTCAGAGACATCATACTTCATTTGGATTCCCCTTCCTTCTTCCTATCCACAATGGTAAGCCCTCTTACATCTATACTTGGTGTATCTTCTTTTTAAGGGGAAAAATGTTGTTTGTAGGCATTGGACTATGTTTTTCCTTCAAGTACTCACCCTCCTTGGAGGATATTATTCATTATGGGGGGGAGTATCATGTCTCCCTATTTCCTTCCAATAGGGGGATTCTTGTGTGTATATGCATGATGTATGTCTTAATGGGGGGGTCTTGATTACTCCATCCACCCATGCATCTTGTTTTTCATCTCTCTTTTTGGGGGAGGGTTTTTCCCATGAGGTTTTCCCTCTTTCTTTTCTTTATGAGAGATTGCATTGCATATCTTTTGCACTTGTAGTTTGTACATGGGTACCTAATATGGCCTTGTAGCTGAGACCCATCTTGCATTGTCATTTAGCCTTGTGAGCTTAAGTGCATTCCCCTAAGTTACACTTAAGGGGGGTGTTTGTGTAATTAAATATTCACAAATTATGCTTTACTTAAGTTTACTTAGGATAATGCATTTCTATATTAGTTGTCATTGAGACACCTAAGAGTTTGCATCTCATTTTAGCACATGGTGTAGGAGAATTCCACTTTAGGTGGTGATAGTTGCTATCTCTTTTCACTTTATGTGTGAGATCCACCTTTAGTACTCTTATATCACATTATCATCCTCTCATTGTTGCACATGTTGCACATAATTTTTTGTACAATGGAGGATGATCCACCTTTGGTGGACATGTGATTACACCTTGTCTAGTTGATAGGTTATCATTTTCATCTCTCCCGGTTATCATACAGTGCCTATATATTCAAGAACATCTACTTTGTATTTATTCAATTTATTTTGCATCTATTTCTTTATTGATCATTACTAAATCATTCAATTCATCATATCATATTTGTCTCTCTTGTGCTATCAATTGAGCTTCTAGATCTTGGCATTTTCATTTTTTTCCTTAGGAAAATTCTTACATGGTATCAGAGCAATATCAAAATTTTTACAAATAAAAAGGAAGAATGGGAACCAATCTCTAAGAATGAAATAATAAGAAGCAACCACAACAAGGATCATCCAACACTAGTACAAGAACGTCAAAGTCTCAAATAGTAAAAGAATCACTACCTCCCAACCTTGTGGAAACCTATGGTTCCACTCTCACCGTGCTAAGGAGATACCATCAGACCCCACTCGAATAATAATATCAAAACCAATCACCATATAGTACTATGCAAGGGATCCTAAAAGCTTCTTATCTCAAAGGTACAACTCAAAACACAAAGGTACACATACTAATTCAGAGGTAACCAACATACGTAAGAAATTTAAGATGAAATCAGGAAAGTGTCATCATATATGTCAACCCCTTGGAAATATCTCATTGGACCCCGACTCCCAAGTGTGAACATATGTGGAACATGAAATCCTCTCATGTAGACAAGGATAACCGATCATGTCAAAACTCGTTGTCACTACTAGACAGGCAAGCATATTCTCCCACTCCCATCCTTATCTTATACTAGTACTCAAGGCATGGGCGAGGAACACATTATCTTATTAATTCATTGTAAAACCTTATTTTATGTATTATATTATCACTTATTAAGTAACTTACTAAGGATACCCAGGTAGCCACATTTGGGCTCTGGTGCCTCTAAAGAAAGTCACTTCCCCTCTAACACCAAGATAACCTACCTTAAGCTCATAAGTCTCAATAACATCTCATAGGTCATTGTAAATCATAAAAGTCAAGATCTATTTCCAAAATTTCATAGGAACACACATAACCAACTTCCATCACATATACATCATAACATAATCAAGAGTTTCCATAAGGTTGGGTTATAAAAAATCAAATGTCATACAAGTATGCAAGACAAAAGAACATGACACAGTTTTCCTAACCCCGCCTCTGGTAACAATCCTAAAAGTATAATCTAAGAAGATTCTCTCTTAACCCACAATCACATAAGGAAAACATTCATAAGAATTTATTAATAATAAACTAATTTATAAAACACCATTATAAAAATTAATTTATTAAAATAATCACTAACACAACTGTAATTATATTCCTAAATTAAATTCTTCTTTATACATGAAAAAATCCATTTATGCAAAGAATTAAATAATTTCAAATCCATAATTACAAAACTCATATAATTACAAAATATTGATAATGAATCTTAAACAACTTACACTAAAATAAAAATTAATAATATTAATTAATAAATATTAATATTAATATTAATTAATAAATATTAATATCAATATTAATTTAATTAATATTAACATTCATTATCAATAATTATCAATAAATTTATTAAAGTAAAATTAATTTTAAAAAATTTATAAAACAATTTTATCAAAAACAAATGAAAAATAACCCGTGTGTGGGGGGACAGTTGATCCCACCCCATGGCTTCTATGATAGCATAGGTTGTCATGAATCCTACTACTCTGGTAGCTTATGCTGTCGGTAGCCCACGACACCAGCAACTTAGGTTGTCATGTCACTAAGCTACTACGGTATCTTAGGCTACCATGCAACTAAGTTGTCGTGTGGCCTCTTCCGCACACGGGGGAAAGGGTGGGGAGAAATAATCCCCACCCTCACCCGCCCCTCCCGCCAAATAATTTATTTAATACTATTTTAATATTGTAGACACCCAAAACTGGGCAAGTGTCTTAGAATCATTCAAATTTGCAAAATCTTAGTCAAATGCTCTAATTTTCATCAAAATGGATCAAATCAATTTCAAATGGATATTTATTAATCAAAATTGGACAAAATCATTTAAATCAAATCATGACATCAAATAATTAAATACAAGCTTAAAGAGATCAATCATTCTATATAATTGATTTTAATCAATTAATTGTATAGTTTTTAAATCAAATTGAACCTATTCCCTTACATGGCTAATTTAATTAATTGATGGAATTTAATTAATCCTAATATCTTTCAACATAATTTGAGTAACCAATAAGAATTGAGAACACAATGCATATGGATCACTCCAAATTGTTGAATCTCAATCACTCATTTTCAACTTTGAATCTCAACCACTCAAATTTGTCTACTTGTCCAAACATTTGAGACAATCATTTAAATTGTTCCCCCATTTAAAAACATTTCAAAGCTTTTTAGTCAACCAAGGCTAAACCATGATCAAGTAACTCTACCCCCTACCCTTGGGATTTTACTATAAATAGAAGTCATTTTGAGAGCATAAGGATGTTAGGAATGAATGCTAAATGTTTGGCAGTCATTATGTAGTAGTTGTTGTTGCATTCATGACTATGATTGTCATTGATGTCAACACAGTGATTTACCAGAGACTTGTAGAGAAGCAGACAGTGTTTGGATTAGCGCACGTGGGATATTGCAGTTGGAGCTATGCAGTGTTCTTGAGTAGCGGTTTGTGGAAATCGGATGATATCTCCTAATCGGGATGAAATATGGTTTTGCGCAGTTAAAGGGAAGTTGAAGACACATTCATAGTGATGTGGATGACAGTGCAAACTTTGAGGTTGCACGAGTGAAGAATTATTGTAGTTGGAAGCTGACAGTTTTGTGTAATTCTGATGTAGCGTGTGGAAACTTTTATTTTGTAATTGTATGCCGACTCATTTGTAATTACTTGTGTGGTATAAAGGAAGGAATGTTTTTCCTTTTTGTAATAGATGGTTGAAGATGGTTGTAATGGTTGGATGTGTTGATGTACGCATGAAGTGAAGAAAAGAGCTAATTGTGAAAGTGAATTTGTGAAGGAATACATGTGAGGTACAAAGATCTGGAATTGAGATCTGGTGTAATAGTGAGTGTGGTTTGGCACAGTCAGAGAAGAGGTAACATATTATTCTATTGAGTAATACAAAGATCGATTGGATAGTGTGTTCAGTGATCTTACCCTAAAGCTATTTGGGCAGTGGGTCCTTCTGTCTTCTATAACTCTTAACAGGGTTAGAATCTTTTAACAAGGATTCAAAATCTCCTAATAGGGATTCATATGTACTGAATGTATTTCATAAGAATCCTAACAGATTCCATCCTTTCACAATGAATATTCATATTAGCGCATCTTTTGTGGGCATCATTCCCACTGGGGTTTACTCTTTGATCAAGAGGTTCCCTAGTCAACATATCTTGTGTCATTGTGTTATTGTGTATGAATATCTTTCTATGGTTGGTAATTATATTGCTTACATGGCTTAATGTTGTTGAAGTTGATAAAAGTTATAATTATTAGATAACTAATTCACCCCCCCCCCCCTCTCAGTTATCTTGGTGGACTTTTCTTTCTAAAAATTGGTATCAGAGCGGCAGGTCCTTGAAAAAGAAGTTTAACAGCTTAAGGAGATCCATGGTGAATTTAAAAAAAGAAAGCCCTAAGTTTGATGGAGTAAATTTTGGCAGCTGGAAAGAAAAGATGAAGACACACCTACTGTGTTTAGGACCAGGTTATTGGTTGATTACAAAGAATGATAAGACTATCATTGAAGAGGACAATCTTGAAACATGTACTACTGATGAGAGAGATCTATTCATGTGTAACATACTTGCAAGAGAAGCACTTTTGACAACCCTTCCGGAGAATGAGTACAGTCAGCTAAAATGTTTGAAAAAATCTTATGAAATTTGGAAAGCTTTACACTCTACTTTCGAAGGTGATGAACATGAAAAAAGAGTTAGATTACATAATTGGATATGTGCATTTTAAGATATAAGAATGTTGGAAGATGAATCTGTTAGAAGCTATATTGGTAGAATGTCAAAAATTGTTACATGCATAAAATCTTGTGGAGGAACAAAGATAGAGAATGAAGTGATATGGAAAATTCTAAGAACATTGACTCTTGTATTTAAGCAGACAACACAGATGATTGAACAAGTTATACCTTGTACTACAAACTTTACAAGAGAGACTCTTCTTGGAAGATTGGAACTAGCAGAGATGAACCTGAGGTTATCAGGAGACTTGCCTAGAATGGAGATAGCATTCAGTGCTCTTAGTGTCCACCATACTTTGTCAAGAAGCATCAGTGTGAGTGGAGATTATGTTGGCAGTAGCAGATCTAGAAATAAAGAAGACAAGAAGATTGAAAAAGGTATTGCCTTGCTTGTGAAAAGAGAGCCAGACGGTACTAAAATTTTTAAATGTTGGACTTGTCAAGAATATGGTTATTTTTCATCTAAGTGTCCTAAGAGAGTTAAAAGGTATAGAAAAAATTTCAAACCTAGAAGATCTAAGGAATGTTATTATGCTAATGATGAAGATCTTGAAACTAGTATAGAGAGAACTCTGAGTGAAAGTGATACTGAGAATAATGATGACATAGGATTTGTAGCAATTAAAGAAGAAAATTCTGAAACTAATGTGAAGGAAGAAAAAGCCTTAGTTTCTCAAGTTGAAAAGAAAGCTGATTGGATTATAGATAGTGGTTTTTCACATCATATGACTAGAGAGATGAAAAATTTCATAAAGTTTAACGAATATGATGGAGGAGTTGTTAGAGTTGGAAACAATGCACCTTGCTTGATTAAAGGTATAGGATCTATTACTCTTGATGGAAATACTAATACTGATGATATTTATTTTGTGGATGGATTGAAACATAATCTTTTAAGTGTTGGACAGTTATTTGATAAGGGATATCAAGTTTGGTTTACTAAGAAAACTTGTGTGATTAAGGATAAAGATGGAAATTTGATTAGAACTGGATCTAGAACCAGAGGTAATGTATTTCAGTTGAATCCTACTGAGATGACATGTTTGATTACTAAAATTGATGACATTTGGTTATGGCATAGAAGGTTTTGTCATATAAACTTTAACAACATTGTGAAAGTAAGTACTACACTTGCAGTAAGGGATTTGCTTAAAATTATGAAGCCTACTAACATGGTTTGCAAAGAATGTGTGATGGCTAAACAGAAGAGAAGTTCTTTTCCTAGTAAGAATTTTACATCTACAGAAAAGCTGAAGATTGTTCATACAGATTTGAGCGGTCCTACCAGAACTACAGGATTCTATGGAGAAAGGTATTTTATGATTCTTGTTGATGATTTTACAAGACTGATGTGGATTGAATTTCTTAAAGAAAAGTCTGAAGCATTTGATAAGTTTAAGATTGTTAAGAACAAAGTTGAGAATGATTTGGCAAAGATATTCTAGAGAGAAGCAGTGAACATAGCAGTATATACAATGAACAAAGTACAAATCAGAGTAGACACATAGAAGACACCCTATGAATTATGGTTTGGACATGCACCCTTAGTTAAGTATTTTAGAATTTTTGGAAGTAAATGTTATATAAAGAGAGATGATGATATTGGAAAGTTTGATCCTAGAAGTGATGAAGGTATATTTCTTGGATATTCTTTGAAAAGCAAAGCCTATAGAAGTTACAATAAAATAACTAAGACTATTGTTGAGAGCGCAAATGTTAAAGTTGATGAAAAGTTCAAAATTCAGGAAATAATGCTTGATTATGAATCAAATGAAGAAGCTCATCCTAAACCTAACACTGGATCTACTGAATTATTTTATGAGACTGATAGTGATTTGTTGAATGAAAGCCACAGTGAAGTCATTAAAGAACCTACACCTGAAGTGAGATTTGAGACAGTGACACCTAACAAGATTTTATCAAGAAATCACGCTATTGGGAAAATTATTGGAAGCATCAAAAGAGGAGTTCTAACTCAGAATAAGGTACAAGAATAGTTATGTTTGATTTCTTAAATTGAACCTAAAACTACTAGGGAAGCTTGTGAAGATGAAAGTTGGACTAATGTTATGAAAGAAGAACTAGAACAAATTGAAAAGAACAAGACATGGGAATTGGTCCCTAGACCTAAAGACAAGAAAGTTATTGGAACTAAATGGGTATTCAGAAACAAGATGAATGAACAAGGAGAAGTAGTAAGAAACAAAGCAAGATTGGTATGTAAGGGATACTCACAGCAAGAAGGAATTGACTATGAAGAAACCTTTGCACCTGTTGCAAGAATTGAAGTAGTAAGAATGTTTTTGGCTTATGCGGCTTACAAGAAATTCAAAGTATATCAGATGGATGTGAAGTCAACATTTCTGAATGGAGAATTGAAAGAAGAGGTCGACATTGAGTAGCTTGAAGGTTTTCCTTTGACTCAAGAAGGAGACATGGTATGTAAACTAAAGAAAGCCTTATATGGACTAAAGAAAGCACCTAGAACTTGGTATGCAAGATTGGACAAGTATTTGTTAAAGTTGGGATTTACAAAAGGAACAGTTGATAGCAATCTGTACACAAAAGAAATTGAAAATGGTTTGTTGGTTATAGTTATTTTTGTTGATGACATTATTTTTGGAGGAGAAGATGAAGCTAGTGATAAATTTGCTGATGAAATGAAGACTGAATTTGAAATGAGTATGATTGGTGAAATGAAATACTTTTTGGGATTACAGATAACACAGAACAATGATGGTATCTTTGTAAGTCAGATAAAGTACCTAAATGACTTGTTGAAAAGATTTGGAATGGAGAACTGTAAACCAGTTGGAACACCTATGGTAACTGGACATAAATTATCTAGCACAGATGAGACTCCTACAATTGAACAGAAAAAATATAGATCTATGATTGGAGGATTGTAGTACTTGACTCATACAAGACTTGATATAGTACATTCAGTTAGAATTGTAGCAAGATTTCAAGCTGAACCTAGAGAATCCCATTATGCAGTAGTAAAGAGGATACTGAGATATTGAGGAGGCACAATGGACTATGGATTGTGGTATGAAAAATATGATGATTTTACCCTATGTGCATATACATATGTTGATTGGGGAGACAATGTTAATGATAAGAAAAGCACCAGTGGTGGAGCATTTTTCCTTGGACGAAGATTGGTTTCTTGGCTAAGCAAGAAGCAAAATTGTATCTCATAAAGCACAGTAGAAATAGAATATGTAGTAGTAGCAAACAACTGTAACCAGATAATTTGGATGAAGCAAATGCTAAAGGATATTGGAATAAAGTTTTTTGAACCCATTGTCATACATTGTGACAACACCAACATAGTTAGTATGTCTAAGAACCCTGTATTACATTCTAAGACAAAACATATAGAGATTAAGTATCATGTTGTAAGAGATAAATTTGTTGAGAAAGAAGTCAGACTTGAGTACATAAGTACAAAGGAGCAAATAGCAGATATATTTACAAAGCCTTTGCCTAAGGATACATTTGAGTATCTGAGAGGTATGCTTTGGGTTATACCCCAGCCTACTTTTGAGAAGTGATGCAGTTAGTTGCATCCATCCAGTGGTATATAAGCCTCATCTTTCTTCTGGACTGGATGTTGGTACTTCCTCTATGGGGGAGTATGTGTATCTAAGCTGAGTCATGAGGACTATAGTGAATGTATTTTCTAAATAGTGTCTTTTGACATTGGAGTTGTTGTTGACATAATGATGAGATTTCTATCATTGATGTCAATGAGGCAGAAGTGTACATGAAAAAAAATTATTTGTACTATCTAAATAGGAAAATGAAGCAAGTTTGATTGATGAAGAGGAATTGAAGCAACAGTATTGCAATATTGAATTTTTGGAACATTGGATTTTTTTTTTTCATCTATGTTGCCATCAATGCCAATGGGAGAGATTGTTAGGAATGAATGCTAAATGTTTGGCAGCCATTCTGTAGCAGTTTTTGTTGCATTCATGACTATGATTGTCATTGATGTCAACACAATGATTTACCAGAGACTTGAAGAGAAGCAGATAGTGTTTGGATTAGCGCACGTGGGATATTTCATTTGGAACTATGCGATGTTGAGGATATACTCTTTGATATATTATATGTTTATGGTTAAGAGCACAAATAGTAATTCATTTATTCATGGAACTTATGAGCATTTTGGTGGAAGTAGTATTCAAGCAGTGTTCTTGAGTAGTGGTTTGTGGAAATCGGATGATATCTCCTAATCGGGATGGAATTTGGTTTTGCGGAGTTAAAGGGAAGTTGAAGACACATTGATAGTGACATGGATGATAGCGCAAACTTTGAAGTTGCATGAGTGAAGAATTATTGTAGTTGGAAGCTGACAGTTTTGTGTAATTCTGATGTAGCGTGTGGAAACTTTTATTTTGTAATTGTATGCCGACTCATTTATAATTACTTGAGTGTGGTATAAAGGAAGGATTGTTTTTCCTTGTTTTAATATATGGTTGAAGATGGTTGTAATGGTTGGATGTGTTGATGTACGCATGAAGTGAAGAAAAGAGCTATTGTGAAAGTGAATTTTTGAAGGAAGACATGTGAGGTACAGAGATTTGGTGTAATAGTGAGTGCGGTTTGGTATAGTCAAAGAAGAGGTAACATATTATTTTATTGAGTAATACAAAGATTATTTGGATAGTCTGTTCATTGATCTTACCCTGAAGCTGTTTGAGTAGTGGGTCCTTCTGTCTTCCATAACTCTTAACAAGGTTAGAATCTTTTAAGAGGGATTCAAAATCTCCTAACAGGGATTCATATGTACTGAATGTATTTCATAAGACTCCTAACAAAGTCCATCCTTTCACAAGGAATATTCATATTAGTGCATCTTTTGTGGGCATCATTCCCACCGGGGTTTACTCTTTGATCAAGAGGTTCCCTAGTCAACATATCTTGTGTCATTGTGTTATTGTGTATGAATATCTTTCTATGGTTGGTAATTATATTGCTTACATGGTTTAATGTTGTTGAAGTTGACAAAAGTTATAATTATCAGATAACTGATTCATCCCCCCCCCCTCTCTCAATTATCTTGGTGGACTTTAATTTCTAACAAAGGATACTAGAAAATTCGAATGCATAGCATCATCACTATAGGAAATTTGAGAGCAATTGAGCATTTTGAGAGCATTATCATGATCATTTGAGTTAATCTTTGTATCATTTTGAGAATTGAGAGCTAGATTTAGGCATTTTATCATAATTTTCTCATTCTAGGATTGTCACTAGTAGAGAATAAGGCTGAGAGCTCTACTTACCAAGCTTAGATAGAGAACCATGAGATGATATGGATGTTAAATGCAATTCTTTAGATTAACTTTCCATTGTATTTTCATAGAATTGTTGCTAATTGTCCTAATTTCATGAAGGTGTAAACACTCACACACAAATGGCGCCCACCGTGGGGCTTTGAGCCTCATTTCTATCATTTTTATTAAATTTTGTGTGTTTTTTGCTTCACTTTTACGTCAATTTTGTAGAAAATAGGAGAAAAGCCGCCTACAAAGGAATCAGCAATGCCTATGAGCATTTTGACAATGCCTAGAAGAAGTTGACTGACACCTATGAGATTCTTTCTATTCTATATTTTCTTCTTCTGACGTCTGCAAAATAAAGTATTATGCCTGAGAGTGTAAAGTGTCGCCTAAAATCTAAGAAACGATGCCTATTAGTTATTCTTTGCTGCCTTTGATACTTTAGCTTACGCAATTTACAATTATTTGTAATGCTTAGTAGCTAAATTTTTATGCTTAGTAATTTTGAAAAGTCACTTGAGTCACTGGAAAGTGACACTTGTGAGCTTTAAAATAATGCCTACTATATATTAACTGATCCCTATTAGTTGTTCTTTTCTGCATTTGATACTTTATCTTACGTAATTTATAGTCATTTGTAACGCCTAGCAGTTAAAGTATTACGCTTAGTAATTTTTGAAAGTCACTTGAGTCACTGGAAAGTGACACCTATGAGTTTTAAAATAATGCCTACTAGCTTTTAACTGATGCTTATTAGCTGATAAATGTCGCCTAGCATTTTTTGTTTAATTTTGCTGTCAGATTATTAAATTTTGTTTTCTAACTCTATATCTATGTTTTTCTCACAGATGAGTAGACACAGGAAAGTACGGAAACCAGAAAGTAGAGTTACTCAAGAGAGCAAAGAGGTAAGAATTCAAACCAAACCTCAAAAAGAAATCTATAATGCTTCAATTCTAGATAGTTTGAAATTAGAAGAAAAGCTTTATAAGCACTACATTAAGGAGTTAGATGCTTCTAAAAAGAAATTTCCTACTTTGAACTAAATTGTTTGCATTAAGTTGTTAAAATTTTATTTGCAAAATATTGTTAAGAACACTTAATTGCATTTCAATTTGTTCCTTTTGGTTTCCTTCACTTTGTATTGCTGTGTTGACTAATTTGTTGGAGGAGTCAGAATGGGAACTATCGCCACTAGGTAAGTAAGAAAATAAATGGTAAAAACTTCAAAAACGCGCCTAGCCTTTGCTAGCTACGAAAGAGATATTTTCCATATCAAGCTTGCATTGCTTAAATTGTGTCTTTTCTTTGGATCTAGTTTAATAGGAAAAACCTTACTATTGTCCAAATTGAACAAACATTATGCATATGCTCTCCATTTTACAAAGTGGATCAAAAAGCCAAACATGTGAGTTCAACTTGGTAGAAAGAAAGGGATGAGGAATTAACCAAACATTTCATTTATAAGAATCTCCTTGTCAAGAGGTTGAAAAAGAACAAATTTTTCTTGAAGTGTTTGGAACAAGGAACAACAATAGGGATATGCTCTTCACTTTCTAAGTGAACCAAACTCCCAAACTTGTTGAACCAAGTTTGATTTCTTGTTTTTCCATATATGCTAGATAAATTAGATCTTTAGAGGGCCTACCTCTCGATAATTGCCTTACGAGGATGGTGAGAGGGAACGACCCAAAGTGGGAGACAATCTCTTTAGTCACGATACTATCCGACCCACTATAAACAAATACACTCTTCCTTAATAGAAGAGTTACTAGGTTGTGTGCAAGTATTCTTCACTTCCTCGAGTAGTCCTTCGGGATTGTGCCAAATCATACTTTCATGCCTGTGGGAAGCCCGCAAGGGGGTAAAAGAACTTGACATGATCTAGAATGGAGGCGTTCATTAAAAACCATGTTAAGTAGTAATCTACCTTTTAGAGCCAAAACGTGTTTAAAAGCCAAAATCTGACTCTAGGTAGATTTCTTGGAAGACATTCTTGTTTATACTTGTGAAAATAACCGAGAACATACACTATTAGTGTGGTTTTAGGGATATGGTACAAATTTGATGTGTGTGTTGTGTTTGTACTTTATTTTCAAGCAAGAATATTTTGCAGATCTAATCCTAAAACTTTTAAAAATTAAAATTTACAACCTAATCTGCAAAATGTCACCTATGCATAGAGGAAAACTGCTTATACACAGTGAAGTTATGCCTATGACTATTCAAGCAATGCTTGTAAATGATGAAGTCACGCCTGTGACATTTTAAGCAATCCCTCGAAAAAGTTAAGCAATGCCTATCAACGGGAAAAAGTTGCCTGCTCTCTGCAGAATGCCGCCTAAAAAAATTCCAGTCACCTTGTAGTAAAGTTAAGTCATGCCTACACACAGGAAAGTGATGCCCAAAAACAAAGAAGGACAAACAGTGGACATTTCCTGAGGGTTTGGAAAGATTTTGAAATCATTTTTGGATACCCTTTTCAGAGATATTCCTTATTAGTGCAAGAAATAGATCATATTCTTGAAAAACATTTATAATGATGAATCTATTTGAGAAATGAATCAATCCTATTATGGAGCATAATTATCGAAATCAAGACCAAAATCTCCATTGGAATCAAAATGATGAAGTGTCTGAAGATGAAATTTTAGAAGCAATCCAAGATCCCATATTTATGGAAACACTGGGATTAATTTTGAAGAGGGATAAAGAAGCATATTTCATAAAGTTAGCTCAATCAGGAGCTAAGCTTCCTCATAAATATGACACATCAACCTTGAGGAAGAATGAGGAAAAATAAAAAGATGCATCATTTAAAAAGCCATCATTAAGATCAATTTTTCCTTTTCTTTATGATGATGGGCCATCTGTATCTTCATTTTCCCCACAAAAAGAAGCATTTAAGAGAAACGAACCTATCTTGGATCAAGGGAAATTTCATGATCATCCTACTTGTGATCAATATAATAAAGAGTATGAAGAGAAAAGTACCACTGTCAAGCAAGATCTAATGCACAAACCTCTATTTATCAAGGTTTCTCCCATAGCTTGTACTCCTTTCATCCTTCATCCATCTCACAAAGCTTCACAACTATCCAAAATTCCTCCATCAAAGAGTGAGCCTAATGATGACACTTTTCACATTAACTATGTCTACCCTCAAGGGCTACCTCTAAAAGAAACCCAAGCTAATTTACATCTTGTTGCAGATCATTTCCATGCTTCAAAGATCTTGGACCCCAAAGCTTCATGTGCTTCAATGCCTATTATACCCATTCAAAAGGATCCTACATCATTCTTCCAAACATCCCCCACACATATCCAAACATCTACCTTGTCCTTAGAAGTGGCTCCATGTCAAGAGGATAATCCAAAGAGAAAAGAAACAAATATTGGTAAAGATCAAAATCCAGATTCTATACAATCCCCTCCCATATTTAATGAAGGTCCCATATCTATAGAACCCTATGATGATCCCCTTGCATCCTTTCATGTCTTCCAAGATGATATCCTTCCATTCCAAGAACAAAGTACCCTTCCAAGTTCCATATTTTCTCCACTTCCCAAGCAAGATCAAGATATCCCTTCCACAATTTCCAATGAGCATATTGAAAATCAAGAGAAAAATACCCTCTCTACACCATTCAAAGATCCTCGTCAAGATCAAAGTATCCCATCATTTCCTTGTCATATTTCTCCATGTTCACCTCAAGAAATGATCATTCTTCCAAATCCCTTGCATGATAATAAATCCCTTCAAGCTTCAGTTGATCCTATCAAATGTGTTCCTATCAAAGTTACTCACAATCCTATGGGTATAAAGATAAATCTTGAAGATGAGAACCTTGGCAATGCAGCTCCTTCCAAAGATGTTGATATCCCTTTCACACCTTATATCCCTCCATTCAAACGCAACCATATGCCTTCACTATCCCCCAAATCCATTTTGGGTTCCTATGTCCCAAAACAAAATTCTTCATCCCTTCCATCCATATTAGGTCCATATATTCCTCCATCAACCATTCCTATCATCCCTAGCTCTCCATTCATGTACCCTACCATGTATCAAGATCAACGAAGGCACACATACTAGAAGAATGTGCAAACACCAATTCATATGAACCCTCCATATTATTCCTATTTATCCACAATTCCTAAGTCTTTTGGAAGCAATTTTGATGTGCAACATAAAAATCATAAATCTAAGAATCCATGTGTATAAAAATCACAATGTCTCATCTAATCGACATATGAATGAAAAGAAAAATGAAATATCCAAAAGGCCGCAAAGGTCCACCAAGCAAAAATAAAAATCAAATACAATGTGGGTTCCTAAATCCCTCAATGAAGAAATGCATTCAAAGGCATCACAAAAGAAAGAAAAATCAAAGACTATGTGGATCCCCAAGTCACTTTTGAAAGACTTGTATACAAAAGAAAAATCAAAATTGACATTCAAGCTTCCAAAGGCTTCCATTCCATCTCCTTCCAAACATCTTCCACTTTCCAAGTCTTATTTGGGTTTTTATATCCCAAAATCCACTACCTCAAAAAGATTCTTACCTCCTTCATCTATTGTTCCTCCATCATTCCACCACTCTTCAAAGTGTGTGTCAAAGTTGATCTGGCCAACATTTCCATCTACAACATACCTCCTTCTTATCCTCACATTCATTTTCCAACACCTACTTTCCATATCTCCATTCCTCGTATCCAATATATTGCATTAAACCTTTATTACCACCTACCTTTATCCTCCATATCTATCCTTTGTTGTTACCTTATCAATATCTTTGAGCATCCTAGTCATGCCCATGGTTTATTATAGCATATCTTTCAGAAGAGCATTCTCCAAAGATCCCGATGTTGGGAAAATATTGAAAAATACAAAAAAAGATAAAAAGAAAAAAGAGAAAAAGAGAAAAAAGTACCATGATGAAAACATGGAAAATAGGCGTCATGCGTAATTCCTCCTTCTTGCACTCTACACTTGGGGGAAAGTTTCATCCATGCTATTCTCCATCTTCCTATCATTTATCTCACTTACATCCATATTCCCTCTCTCACCTTTAATCTTGACAAGGTTGAACACATCCATGAGCATTAAGTATCTCGACATCCGTTATCCTTTCCATCAGCTTATTTACTTGTTGCATTCATGTTACCCTATCATGATCTTTCTTATCCCAAATTCACCTTCATTATTCCTTGACAGTCTTTCCATAATCCCAAAACATCCCTTCATATCCTTCATCACCCCTTTATCCTAATTGTGTTATCTTGTCCACATCTTACCCAAATTGACCCCTTGGTCTTGATCAAAATGAAGAACTTAAAGTACAAAATTTGGTATCAAAAACTTCTTGACATGTCTACTCTTTTGGATCCCTCATTTTCATGACAGTAGATCGTTATCCTATAGGCTATCTAGCACTACATCATTGGCTTCCATGGCTTATCCAAAAACATGCTTCACATTGCTATATCATTTTTTCCTTAGCTTGGGTAATATTGAGGAGATGGTCCTGTGGGTCACATTTGCATGCTTCATCCATCATGGCCTTCCCATCTCTAATCCATTAGCTTGAAAATCCATCCTTCATGTCCTATATCTTGCTAGACATTAGGGGAAAACCAATGTGATCTTGTTTGAGAGCTGGTAAAAATCTAAAAATATAAAAAGTAAAAATCAAAAAATCAAAAAAAAATGTTTGCATAAAGTGCTTTGAGCTGCATCTTGCATCAACCGAGCTTTTGTAATATTTTGGGAGTTTGCCCAAGTCCAACATTTTTCCTATCCAACTAGGGGCATTTGATCTTAATCAATGGATTTCAACAAACAGGCATCAATTCACATGAAGCAAGGCATTAAACTCAAACGGATTCAATAGTGCTACTTTTGGTCACACATCAGAGGGACTTATCAGAGCTTCGAAAGAAGGATTTTATTGAACCTTTGATTAATATCATTGTTCACAACCAAGTATTTTGATCCTACGACTTGATCCTTGAGCCTTCATTGACTTTATTATTCGGGATTGAAAATTGACATCACTTAAATGATCAGAATGTTTGGAAATTCTTTTTGAAAATCTTGATACATTGCAAAACCCTTGAAGCTTTTTGATGATCTTTACTGGCTTTTTATCATATATTTTTAGCTAATCAATGATGTCTCGACTAGATTGGCGATGATGGAGACATGATATTTTTCTTGCCTTTGAGTGACTGTCTTGAGGGAGATCCAACAAATTATGTGAATTCATCTAATGACATGGTCATCAAAGAACCATCAAGGACTTTCATATAGGGTGGAGGGTTGACCTTTGTTTGTTTCCGCAAATGGATACCTTGGCTATTTAGATCTTCCATATCTTAATACCAAGATCCAATTGCAACATTGAATCTGTTGAAACCAGTATTCATACTCCCATAGTTGGTTATTCAACTAGTGAGGGTTATACTAGTTTCCTAAATGGTTACCAAATGTGATATAAAGCAGTATTCATATCATCATGATGTGGTCAGTGATGGTTGTACTTGCTTTCTGGTCCCACAATGCTCAATGATGAAAATATATCTCTATGGCATTTATTTGCTAAAAGCTAGTGACAATTACTTGCATTGCATTGCATTTTCATGATAGATTACTTGCATGTTTATGGGATTTTCCTTAATCAAGGGGGTGGAATTTAATCATGATTACATCATTAATGTCCTAATCAATGTCTTGAAATATTTGACTCATTAAATTGATCAATGTTACATCCAAGATTATCATTACTATGCATCTGCTCACCTAGGGGCAATCTCATCATCTAATCAATTAGGGGCAACCTTATTCTCTTCATCACCTAAATCTATACTTGCACCTACACCAACAGATGACCCTTCTATCAATCCTTAATTTTGCTTCATGAGAACATCCAATCAACTTCGTATCATCAAAACATTTAATCATATCAAATCAAATATCAATTAGTCAAATCATCCAATTGATTATCTAACGTCAATCAAGTTATCCTATTATCCATTTGCTCATCTTGAGCGCATCAAATCTCCTAACTCTATATTGTGAGGAAGGAAAATCATTGTTTTGTCTCTCTAGATTGTGAGAGCAAAATATCTATCCATTAGCATACCTATCCTATCTGATTGACATCAATACAACATCAACCAAGTGATTATGACTAACATCAAGTGATATCCAAGCATCATCAAATTATCTCAAACATCAACAACATTTTCTCAATCATAGCTTTTCTCATCAAATTGGGGCATTTGTTGTGACCTTGATTATCATCAATTTTTTTCAGAAATGAAAACATATTGGATCTATTTTCAATCAATTTCATCATATTTTTCTATATGGCAATCAATTTGTTTCATTTCTGAGGGGGCATTATCATAGTATCAAATCTGCATCAATGTTTAATCTGGGGCATTAAAATTTTGAACTATTATCAATGGGGCATGTTGTATCATTTTTCAAATCAGCTTTTATCAATCAAAACAGTTTCAAATCAGGTTTCAAATCAGTTTTGTATCAATCAATCAAGTATCAAATTAGTGATCAAGACATGCAATTTTATTTGAATCAATGTGCTACACACATCAATTCAAAGAGGGGCATTTGTAGACACCCAAAACTGGGCAGGTGTCTTAGAATCATTCAAATTTGCAAAATCTTAGTCAAATGCTCTAATTTTCATCAAAATGGATCAAATCAATTTCAAATGGACATTTATTAATCAAAATTGGACAAAATCATTTAAATCAAAGGAAAAATCAAATCATGACATCAAATAATTAAATACAAGCTTAAAGGGATCAATCACACTATATAATTGATTTTAATCAATTAATTGTATAGTTTTTAAATCAAAAAATCAAATCGAACCTATTCCCTTACATGGCTAATTTAATTAATTGATGGAATTTAATTAATCCTAATATCTTTCAACATAATTTGAGCAACCAATAAGAATTGAGAACACAATGCACATGGATCACTCCAAATTGTTGAATCTCAATCACTCATTTTCAACTTTGAATCTCAACCACTCAAATCTGTCTACTTGTCCAAACATTTGAGACAATCATTTAAATTGTCCCCCCATTTAAAAACATTTCAAACCTTTTTACTCAACCAAGGCTAAACCGTGATCAAGTAAATCTACCCCCTACCCTTGGGATTTTACTATAAATAGAAGTTAGTTTGAGAGCATACAGATACTAGAAAAATTGAATGCATAGCATCATCACTATAGGCAATTTGAGAGAAATTGAGCAATATCTTGAGCATTTTGAGAGAAAATTGTGAGATTTTAGAGCATTATCATGAGCATTTGAGTTAATCTTTGTATCATTTTAAGAATTGAGAGCTATATTTAGGCATTTTATCATAATTTTCTCATTCTAGGATTGTCACTATTAGAGAATAAGGCTGAGAGCTCTACTTACCAAGCTTAGATAGAGAACCATGAGATGATATGGATGTTAAATGCAATTCTTTAGATTAAATTTCTATTGTCTTTTCATAGAATTGTTGCTAATTGTCCTAATTTCATGAAGGTGTAAACACTCACACAAAAATATTTTTTTTTGTGTATTTATTTATTATTATTATTATTGCTATCAAAAAAAAATATCTGAGACAAAACAGTAATCTCTCTTTTTTTTGTTTTAAAAACCTCATATATATATATATATATATATATATATATAATAGGGTTTAATAATTGATTTCTAATAGTAGACATAATTTTCTTAGATCTACAAAATGAATATAGCTACATGTAAAAATTATAAAGACGTTTAAATTTGATTTGAATCTCTAGGGTTTCAACAACAAAATCTAAACAAACCCTAACTGATCCAAAATAAGATCTTTACATAATGTCCCTGAAATACCATATTTCTGCTAACAAAACTTTAAACCATAAATTTAAGCAAGAGAAGAATTCCAAAACAATTATCAACAAGATTTAACAAGCGCAAAGGAAACAAACTTTCTTTAAAAACATTAATCTACGAGGATTTCAAACCCTACCTCAAACCACCAATTGACAGAAATCACGAAGAACAATCAAAATCCTAAAAATTTTCAAAGCTTTCAATATTTTCTCCAATTCAATCCTCAGAGCCAAAACCTTCAAATTTGTGTGTAAAGAACAATGGTCAAATCCTCATAATAAAGAAAAATGACCTCCAATCTAGAACTCAACCATGCAAACTTGGAACTCAACTTAACTCCTAAAACTTTGTTATTATCAATTTCCCTCTTTTTGCATGATTTTCAATTTAATAATTAATAACTTAATGTAATTTCACTCAATTCAAATTAAATTAAAGTTTCTTATTTTTATCAATTCACTTAACTATTAAAAATTACTTTAATCTTTTTTTTATTTTTAATTGATTATGCAACTTAATTGTATATCAATTGTAACTAAAAGAATATTGTTTTAATTATTTATCCAATTGATAATTTATCATCAATTAATAGATTTATCTTTAATTAAAATTTTGAATTTAATAATTAATTAAATCCTTAAATTTCACAATTAGACTTTTAATTAAGTCTTTTAATTAATAAATATATTTAATTAATTTCTATTAATTAAATACCCTCACATTAAAAAAATTATATTTAATAAGATTTAATTATTAAACCACATAATTAATCTCAATAAATTACTTAACCATTTCACAACAATCACACCAACCACATAACTAGTCAAAGAATAGAAAAACCAACTGAACCTAATAAAATGACAATCATGCTCAAGGAAAAAGGCTCATGAATTTACTTCACCTGGATGAATTCAAAGAGGTAATACATTATAAAATTGTACACTATTTTAGGAAAATAAAATGGCTAAGGTTGGGATTCATACCTCAATGTTATCTCTCATCTCTTACCATTGAGACATTGTGATAGAGCACGCTCATCGTGACAATTGAAGGAAGTCGATGTCTGGTACCTGCAAACCTACATAAAAAGACAAGCATGTACATCCATATATATATATATATATATATATATATATATATATATATATATATATATATATATATATATATAACAAGCAATGGAAGGGATTGGGACATCATGTGGATCTTGCAAGCAGGTAACTAGGACTTTATCCCTCAACCACATCAAACACATCAAATAGAAAGGTAAAACATACATGATAGTCATACACATGTGCTGGTGTAATTAAATATTCACTAATTACACTTTACTTAAGTTTACTTAGGATAATGCATTTTCATATTAGTTATCATTGAGACACCTTAGAGTTTGCATTTTATTTTAGCACATGGTGTATGAGAATTTCCACTTTAGGTGTGAGATCCATCTTTAATTCTCTTATCACATTATCATCCTTTCATTGTTGCACATACTTTGTTATACAATGGAGGATGATCCACCTTTGGTGGACATGTGATTACAACTTGTCTAGTTCATAGGTTATCATTTGAATATCTCCTAGTTATCATATATTGCATATATATTCAGACAAATCTACTTTTCTATTTCAATTAATTTTGTATCTATTTCATTATTGATCGTTATTGAATCATTCAATTGATCATATCATATTTTTTTCTCTTGTGCTATCAATTGAGCTTCTAGATCTTGTCATTTTCATTATTTTCCTTATCATATTTTTCTCTCTTGTGCTATCAATTGAGCTTCTAGATCTTGTCATTTTCATTATTTTCCTTAGGAAATTTTTTACATGATATTAGAGTGGTATCAAAATTCTTACATGGTATGAAAGTCATAGAAGTGTCATTGTATAGCCTATTTGGAGAGAATTTTGTCGCAGGTCAAAATTGGAGCTTATTGGTGCAAATCAGAGGTTGGCATCACATTGAAGAGGTCCAAAAAACCCTAAATCAAATTTCTTTTCATCCAAATCAGACATCTAAAGCCAAACCTAGAGCCATTTGAATTTTGGAGGTGCGGCAGTGCCGATTCAGAAAAAATAATTTCAAAAGCGATTTTCAAACAACGATATCTGAGTAATCTGAAGTAAAAAAAAATTTCGGGGGGTATAATTTCACTATCTACACAATGGTGTTGATAGTTTCTAATCTCTATTCCTGATGTTTTCTAAAAATTGCAACTCTCAATTTTTGCAACTTTAAAGGCTTCATTCGAACTCATATGGACACATTTCAGGTGTGTTTTTTTAAAGTGCATGATTTGTTATCTAGTTTCCAGATCTATTATTAGTTTGGAAAAATTATGAGTGGACATAGTACTTTTAGCATTTGGTCTATTTTGGCCTATATTAGGCACTTGTAATTTGTTAGATCCTTGAGTGGTCTTGTGTCTTATTTGTTTGAGTCTACTATAGCTTCATATTTTCTGTTGTAAACATCAAAATCAAAAGTCTACTTTATCTATTTTAGCAAGTGGCAATTGTACACACACTAAATATAAAGTGCCAAGATCATCTATTTTGGGGTGGTTATTTATTTTAGTGCATTTTGAGGGGTGCATTGATTTTTTTATCTCATTGTTTCATGTGAGAAGTGCATCATGGATGGTTTAATTATTGATGAGAGAAAACTATAAGCAATGAAGTGAATTGGTTCTCGCTCATCTTAGTGAGCATAATCTATTGCCCTATTTGTATGAGTATAGACCTACTAGTTGATGATCTACAACTGATTGAATATCTAGATGAACTAAAGGAATAGTGATTAGAGATCACCGAGATACTAAAGTGATATGTAAGATGATTAAATTAGTCAATATGTTGTCATTGGTGTCAACTAGTTTTGACAATACTTCTCATGATAGTTACAAACATCTGAACATCTATAGAAGGAAGAAAAGATGAAGAAATGAGACATCTACATAAGGAAAAGATGGATATGACAGATAAGAATAAGGTAAACATTGGGTAACTTATTGATGAGTCTATGGATTTATATTGTTGACTTGAGCATGTTAAATTAATCTATTATGAAGAAGAGATTTGATTTGAATAAGTTAATGTGGTCGGTAATTGAAGACTTATGTATACACCAAGTCTGTGCAGTGTATACCAAGTGATAGTAATAACCGAGTTGGTTATCACTGACGCATTCAGTATTAACCGAGTATGGATGAAAACATTAAATGCTAAGTGTATACACTAAAAAGTGACTTCATTAATTAATTAAATATTTATTATTTAATTAAATATTGACTTGATGAATTAATTAAATATTTATTATTTAATTAATATTTATTCCTCTATTTACTAGATAAATTATTTAATTTATTTAATAGATTCACTATAGTTTATTCTCCTATCCTAAGTCTTCTAAATAGTCTCATTAAAGTGATTAAATCAATTATACAATCACTAATTATGACTAAGTCCCCTAGTCCACCTCATCTACCGAGTCACCTGACACATCACCTGGGCTAAGACAAATAATTATTATTAATTATTTATTAATCATTATCCTCACCCACACATGTCTTATTCCTAAGGGCTATGTGGCCTCATAAGACTTGGTCTCATGACCACATGTCTTCTCCTAAACCAAGTCAAGAGACAATCCCTATTCCTAATGGGCTCCTCAAGCCACCTCTAAGGGTCAAAGGTGACTCATGGGACACTTGTCTAAAGATTCCTCATGAGGAAAAATCCCTTCCCTCTTCCTCTCAATGGTCTTTGTGAGACACTTGACATGTGTCTTTCCCTTCCACCTTCTTCTCTTCTATGTCAATGTGAGAGAAACATCATCCCTATTCTTCCTCTCACATTCCAACTACATCCCCCTTTCTCTCAACTCCTTCAACCAAGTCAATCCTAGCCCTAGGATCTTCCACCTTTCAATCTCCACCATAGGATTGTGCGTCCTAGGCTTGGGTCCTCCAAAAATCTATAAAAGGAGCCTCATTTTCCCTTTGTGAGCTAATAGCTAATAGTGATTTTCAAGAAATCAAGCAATAAGAAATCAATCAATAGGCAATCAAGCATACAAGCATTCTAAGCATCCAAGCATCTATTATCAAGCAAATCAAGCATATCCATATCATTTTGTGAGCATTCCATTCCACTATCCATTTAGTTGCATAATTGAGTTTTAGGCTAGTTTTGCATACATTCATCATCAAATCTCCACACTTTGGTGACATCTTGGGAAAAGGCTTCATTTGGAAATCTAAGAGCTCAACATCCTCAAGAAATCAAGGCTAGGAGGACAATGGAGACAAGCTACATGGGTGAGTGGAGGTAACTTTGTTTTAGTTATTCATTTGATCATCGTGTATTCTCCATTGTTGTTTGCTAATTATTTTGATTTATTAGCTTAGATTTGTTAATAATTCATTTAGAATAGTTAGACATCTAATTTGCATACATTTTTGGTGCCCACCGTGGGGCCATCCCACATTTGACATTTTATTTGCAATTTTCTGTGTGCATATTTTTCTAGGTTGTTTATGTGCATCCATCCATGATTTTTGCGCATACATCACTTTCTGTCTACCATAAATGATTTTTATCTCTATCTTTTCCATTCTATCTATACATTCATTCAAATATTTTGTGCTTTCATAATATTATGTTGTGCATCTGTATTTTCTACACATACATACCATCTCACTATGCATACATTACATTTTGTTGTGCATCTATCCCTTTTGCTCATTAGCTTTCTTTTGCTGCGCATTTGTTCTTTGTTTCTACACATTAGTAGTTTTTAGTATTAAAATTCAGATTTTTAATCTTTTTATTTTAGCTAACTATTTTTAACAAGTGTATGTTCACTTTGGTAGTTTCTAGGTTGTTTTGCAGGATGATATTTTGAAGGCCCCATTTGCTAAAATCACTAATATTTTATGTTAGTGTAATTAAATATTTACTAATTACACTTACTTAAGTTTACTTAGGATAATGCATTTTCATATTAGTTGTCATTGTGACACCTAGGAGTTTGCATTTCATTTAGCACATGGTTAGGAGAATTTCCACTTTAGGTGTGATAGTTTTCATCACATACCTCTTTGTATGTGAGATCCACCTTTAGTGCTCTTATCACATTATCATCCTCTCATTGTTGCACATGTTGCACATACTTTCATGTCCAATGGAGGATGATCCACCTTTGGTGGACATGTGATTCCACCTTGTGTGGGTGATATCTTATCATCTCCTTATCATGTATTCTTATAGCATTGCCTATATATTTAGGCACTCTTGCTTTGAATTCAATTCAATTAGCTATAATCAATTATTTGATTATTTTTCCTATCTCTCTTGTGCTATCTCTTGAGCTTCTAGATTTTGGCTTTTATTCTTTGCCTTGGGCAAATTATTACATGGTATCATAATGATATCAAAATTCTTACATGGTATCAGAGCCATAGGAGTTTCATTGTATAGCCTATTTTGAGATATTTTTATTGCAGGTCAAAATTGGAGCTTGCTGGTCCAAATCAAAGGTTGGCATCACATTGAGGAGGTCAAAAAACTCCTAAATCAAGTTTTGTTTCATCCAAATTGGACATCTAAAGCCAAATCTAGTGCCATTTGAATTTTCAAGGTTCGACAGCGGCGATTCATATGGACAAATTTTCAGGTGCTATTTTTTTTTAAAAGTTCATGATTTTTTGTCTACTTTCCAGATCTGGTATCAGTTTGGAAAAATTCTGAGTAGACATAGTACTTTCAGAATTTGGTCTATTTTGGCCTATTTTTGGCACTTGTAATTTGTTAGATCCTTGAGAGATCTTGTGTCTTATTTTTTTTAGTCTACTATAGCTTCATATTTTCTATTGTAATTATCAAAATCAGAAGTCCACTTTGGTTCATTTTGGCAAGTGGCAATTGTACACACACTATATATAAAGTGTCAAAATCATCTATTTTGGGGGGGTTCTTTGGTTCATTGCATTTTGGGGGGTGCATTGATTTTTTTATCTCATTGTTTCATGTGGGTATTACATCATGGATGGTTTAATTAAGTTGACAAGAGGGAACTATAAGAAATGGAGTGAATTGGTTCTTGCTCATCTTAGTGAGCATAACCTATTGTCCTATTTGTATGAGTATAGACCTAAAAGTCCTTACAATTGTGACTCTTACTCAGAAGTTGTTAAGGTTATCTATTTGAATATGGATATGGATGTTATGGATTTCCTTGATGACTATGATGATGAGACAAAAAATATTCCTAATCTTTGGACTGTTCTTTGGGAAATGTATGGAGATCCACATAGTTCTCCACTTCCAAAACATCCAGAACCTCCAATTGCAGCTCCTCCTCCTCCTACTGAGATCACATCTCTTGATGATTCTTGTCTTCCTATAGCCATTAGCTCTTTTGATTCAGTGCAGTAGGATATTCATTGTCTTCCAGACTTGGTTCCATGGGATGACTACTTGACAGACATTGCAGGTTTGTTTGTGGAGTCCTACATTTCAGATTTGGGATACTTCATTGATGATATTCATCTTCTCTTTGTTGAGGATGATCCTTCTTCAATTATTGCGAGGGAGCATGATGACCCTCATCTTCATTCTCTACTTGATCATTCTTTTGAGGGTGACATGATTGTGGATACTTTGATACAACATTTGGAGGAGGCCTCTTTAACTTTAGAGAAGACATTTGACTCTTTGGAGATTGGTTTTCATGAGTCTCAAACTTCACTTGAGATGTCACATTGCATGGTTCAGGTTGACCATACTCATGTGTTGGAGATTCCTATTCAATTTCCTAAGACATCATACATTTTGAGGATTCTTCCTAGAGTTTGGGGAGGATTCATTGATACACCTATGGACTTGTTTCTTCCTAAGGGGAGGAGCATTATTCAATTTTCTTGGTGCAGTTTCTACATTGATCTAGGTGCATCTATCATGGGTGTACATTCTACACTAAGTGGGGGCTTTCTTGCTTCTCTTCCTACTTCATTTGAGGAGGCATCTTTGTCTTTGGAGTTTGATCCAAATTCTTACGTGGATCAGTTATCATTGGTTCCTTGTTTGTCACCTTCTTCTACTGGGCTTTCTCCTGATTGGTTTGTGACATCTTCATCAACCAAGGACATGGTGACACTTGGGCATACTTCAGAGACATCATACTTCATTTGGATTCCCCTTCCTACTTCCTATCCACAATGGGAAGCCTTCTTACATCTATACTTGGTGTATCTTCTTCCTAAGGGGAGAAATGTTGTTTGTAGGCATTGGACTATGTTTTGTCTTCAAGCACTTACCATCCTTGGAGGAGATTACTCATTATGGGGGGCTATCATGTCTCCTTGGTTCCTTCCTTTGGGGGGATTTTTTATTGTATATGCATGATGTATGTCATAATTAGGGGGTCTTGATTACTCCATCCATGCATGCATCTTCTATTAATCTCTCTTTTTGGGGGAGGGTTTTTCCCATGAGGTTTTCCCTCTTTCTCCACTTTATGAGAGATTGCATTATCTATTTCTCTTGCATATTGTACATGGGTACCTAACATGGCCTAGTAGCCAGGACCCATCTTGCATTGTGAGCTTAAGTGCATTCCCCTAAGTTGCACTTAAGGGGGGGTGTTGGTGTAATTAAATATTTACTAATTACACTTACTTAAGTTTACTTAGGATAATGCATTTTCATATTATTTGTCATTGTGACACCTAGGAATTTGCATTTCATTTTAGCAAATAGTTAGGAGAATTTCCACTTTAGGTGTGATAGTTTTCATCACATACCTCTTTGTATGTGAGATCCACCTTTAGTGCTTTTATCACATTATCATCCTCTCATTGTTGCACATGTTGCACATACTTTCATGTACAATGGAGGATGATCCACCTTTGGTGGACATGTGATTCCACCTTGTGTGGGTGATATCTTATCATCTCCTTATCATGTAGTCTTATTGCATTGCCTATATATTTAGGCAATCCTACTTTGAATTCAATTCAATTAGCTATAATCAATTATTTGATTATTTTTCCTATCTCTCTTGTGCTATCTCTTGAACTTCTAGATCTTGGCTTTTATTCTTTGCCTTAGGCAAATTCTTACATGGTATCAGAACGATATCAAAATTCTTATAGTTTATTTGCAGGTTCTTAAAGGGGTTTGCAAAAGAAATGATAATCTCTTTTGAGTTTTTAAAAATACGACATGCTTTTTATTTTCATGTGTCTTCTTTAGAATAGATTATCTGTTTGTTGTGTTTTTCTTTCTAAGCATTTTTGTAATCCCAAGGTTATAACAACGTATCCTCTCCCCTCACCATTCATGGATCTTGGGTGTAAGAGAAATTGTTATAATCTTTAGCGGGTGGTCTTTGGTGGGAAAAGAGGTACTCACGCCAAGGAACGACCCAACCGGTAACAGGCTAAAGCCAAGCCCTTCCAAACCGGTATATAAAAAATGCCAATGTGATTAGTCTCACATTGGAGATGTGTGAATTCCTTGTGGCAACCAAAATCTCCTCCAGTACCCTAGTGGTGTGTTAAAGTCCCTACATTGTTAAGGTGAAAATCTTACTTTGGAAGGATTGGGAGAGCCCCCTTAATTGGGAAAATGACTTGATCACAACCACCTGAACGGATGTCCTTACTACAAATTGTTTTCTAGTGGCCAAAAACCTTTGATTTTCTAGCTCAAGGGGTCACCCAAGCCCATGAAGACACCCCAAATTATTCACGGTTCATAGTAGAGATAGCAATTCTTTGGGAAGTAATGACCCATTGAATTCAAAACTTGGTGTGCCAAAGAAGTGAGTGCACTGTAAGGAGGATCTTGTGCCTCCAAGTTCCTAGGTTGTTTGTTGTGGATTTGCGGGGCTAGATTTTATTATCCTAGTGGGGATTCAGCAGATACTGTCCTTGCCAACCTTAGGATTGTAAGTGTGTTTGTGCATTCATATTAGAAAAAATTAAATTAAAATCATTTATGTCTTGCGTGTGGGTGTTTATGCATTTTACTTTGCCAAAAACAATCATTAGAAAAACCAAAAAATTTGAACTTTTCAGCCAAAATCATCGAAAAACCAAAAAATTCAAACTTTTAAGCCAAAATCATCAGAAAACAAAAACCTGTGCATTTGTCACATATTTTTGCACATTTGTTCAATCAAGTTGTGCATCTATTCAAACTTGCTACGCTTTTGTTCCTGTCATAACGCATCTGTCCAAAACTTGTGCGCATTCATCTGATCTTCTTGCGCATTGATTTAACTATCTTGTGCATTTGTTGTTGTGCATATACAATAGGGAACAATTCTATAGACTTTAAGAAATTTACAATCACTTTTTTAGATGCCCATTTTAGTCTTTAGTTTGATTCTGGAAACACATTCGACTTACATAGACCTTTGATCTTCAATTTGACCACTTTTATCATTTTTCATCATCTTTCTATCATCACAAATCTTCATAATCATTCCAAATCTTCCAATTTTTCAATTAAGTGTTGAAACATTACCTTACTTATCATATTTTGGCCTTTGTGAGTTTTTATCATATCAAGATTTATCATCCTTAATCCAAACTTACCTAGGTTATTATCTTTTGATTCTCTTTGTCATATCATAGTGAGATCCATACCTCCTATTGACTTAGATTTTCAAGTTGTCCTACCTACTACAACACTTTTCAATCTTTTTTTCACATCTTTTCTATCAAATACAATCCAAATCTTTCATCAAAATCTTCCATCCCAAAATCATTTTTCACATTTTATGGTTCAAACTCGATCTCAGAAACTCAAACAAATCACTAATCCAAAATCTGTAGACAAGATGGGAGGAGACAAAAACAATGACAAAAACCCTTGGTCATCTGGAATTCCTATTAAAAATTTAATTTTTACATCAGATGAGGAACCCACAGATCAAGAGTTAAGAGATGTTATGCAAGATGCTAAATTCTACAATGTCATGGAAAGACTCCTAGACATGGATAAAGAGATGTATTTCCTCATGCTTGCTCAACAAGGGGCAAAATTACCAAGTGATTTTGATGTTTCCACTCTTAGAGAACCACTTATTACAAACAATCAAAAAATCCCTAGTGGTTCTCAAGAAACACATACTCATGGAGCAAAGGAAACCAATCAGCAATCTAATGCTTCCCAAAACAATCAGCAATCCAATGCTTCCCAAAACAATCAGCAAACCAATGCTTCCCAAAACACTCAACAATATAGTGTTTCCCAAAACACTCAAGGACACAAATTATCTATGGATCCCATTCTACAACAAATCCAGATGCTTCAACAACAAATCCATGACATCCAAATTGGATCATCAACTAAGAAGTACTCCTTGGATGATATATGTCCTTATCCTTTTGATAAGAATCTAGCAATGATTCCATTCCCTCCTCATTTTGAGGTACCCAAATTTGACAAATACAAAGGGAATTTGGATCCACAAGACCACATCCATGAGTTTCGTGCTGCTTGTATTGAAGTTGCTCACAATGATACCTATCTTATGCAACTATTTCCACGTAGTTTAGAAGGACAAGCCATGGAATGGTTCTCCAAACTACCCCCAAGCATAAAATATTTCAACAAGCTTATTGACAAGTTTGTGACTCATTACTCATATAATATCAAACATGAAGTCACTATTCTTGATCTTTGTAATGCACGAAAAAAGAATGGAGAACCCTTCCTTACTTTTTTGCAAAGATAGCATCAATTATTTGCCAAGTATCCACGAACCATTCCAGAACAAGAAAAGATGGATATCTTTATGCATAACCTCACCCAAGAAATGAGCTATAGGTTGCAATTGCAATGTCCTCCAAACTTTAACAAGCTCATAGAAAATGGTATCAAAATTGAGGAAGCTATGGTCAGAAAAGGTAAGATTAAACTTTATTCCAAGGACAATGTTGGACCTTCAAATTCATATCCCAACAACAACAACAATGACAAGTCCAAATTCTAGAACAAAAACAAGAATATTTTCAATGATGGGATTGTGGATAATCACAATGCTAAACCAACACAACCTCTTTTGAATCTCACAAGAAAGGCCAATGCTACTCAACCTACTTATAGCAATCAATCGGCAAATCCGAATACCAACAAAAATTCATCAAATTTGAGATTACCTTTTATGCCACGTAGAAGAAATTTTATTCCTTTGGGTGAATCTCTGGAATCTGCATTAAGGAATTTGATCACAAAGAAACTCATTGCACTTCCTGAAACTAGAGATTTTGAACCTAGAGTGAAACCTTCTTGGTGGAATGACAACGGTTATTGTGAATTTCATAGAGGGAAAGGTCACAAAACCAATGATTGCCAAAGACTTAAACATTGGATACAAGACTTGATTGAAAGTGGTGAAATCAGTGTTGATGGACATACCTCGAATGAGTCACATACGGCTTTTAAAGATCCACTTCCTGAACATGAGAAAGGGATTTCTTCCAATACTAAAGGTGATAACCAAGCCAACTACAATACTACATCTTACAAATATGTTGGTAACATTTTCGAATGTCACCCTTCTCAATACTATGCCAATGTGATTACTATAAAAGAAAAATCTAAGATTCAACCAGTCAATGTTACTACTCAAGCTCAATCCAAGATTACTCTCCAAGGTGTCTTGTCCAAACCTACCACTTTGCAAAACAAGCTTATTTATGTTCCAAAGTCCACGCCAAATGTTTCCAATCAATATAATCTTTTGGATCAACTGAAGAAAACACTAGCTCAAATATCCATATTAGAGCTTTTGCATCTATCACCATCTCATAAGGATAATCTTGAGAAATCTCTCCTAGAAACCCAGGTTCCTACAAATCTAGATCAAGACCAATTTCAAGCTATGGTGGGACATTTGACAACCCTACATTACCTTTCTTTTACTGAGAATGATGATCTAGCCATTAATCAACCACATAATGTTCCACTCCATATAGAAGTTCTTGTACAAAGTCATAAAATCAAGAGAGTACTAATAGATGGAGGAGCTGGCTTGAATATATGCACTTTAAAATTAGTCCTTGCATTGGGATTTTTTGAAAATGTTGTAGATCCAAAGAATAAAATCACAATCAAAGCTTAAGATGAAGAGGAAAGGTCATCCAAGGGATCTGTTGTTCTTCCTATTAGAGTAGGTCTTGTAGTCAAATATGTACCTTGTCAAGCTCTTGACATGGATCTCACTTATAACATTCTTTTGGGGAGACCTTGGATTCATTCCATGCAAGTTGTGTCGTCAACTTATCATCAATGTTTGAAATTTCCTCACAATGGTCAAGAGATAACCATCAAAGGAGATCCTAATCCTTTCCAGTATTGTAGCACTATGAAGACAACGCCTGATTCTTTGGTACCTTATAATTGTGTTGGATCTTCTGCAACCACACCCATTGATCCAAGTGATATAGCATCAACCTCTAAATCTAATGGGATCAAGATATACATAAGGGAACATAGTATGGGAGAATACACTTTGGGCCAAACTTTTTGTATCACAGAGCTACCTTTATCTCCTAGATCATATGGGAAATCCTTGATCACTAAACAATAATCAGAACCCCCTTCCACACTTGTTTATGACACATTTATAAGTGGGGGCACTATATCAAAAGAAGCAATTGAGCGTAATGCTAACCATTTTCTTAAGTCACAGAAGAATAAAGAGGATGTCAAACATGAATATATATCACTTGATGTATATGGTAAAGGGTATAATTTTCTTCAAAAGATGGGATACCAAGGTATTGGACCTATAGGGCTACAAAGAGAGGGTGTTATAAAATGAATTCTACAAAACCCAAATTACCAAAGAGATACCACATGATTGGGATACAAAGGAGAAGGACCCAAAGAATCTAAAGGCAAAGAAAAGATCACACATTTCCCTAAGATATCTAAAGCTCCTACATTACAATTCAAAAAAAATGGTATGTATGTGGATCCCGAAAAACAAAGGCTAGCAACAGAAATCATCAATAGACTTAGGGATAATGATGATTCTGACTCTAATGATTATGAGTGGGATTCATTATCTGACTGTACTGAAGAAATAGGATTTGATGTTGTTCATCCCTATAGTGGTGATTACCATGAGGGAGAGAGTTCAAGGACTGACTCACTAGGATTAGTTCTATGTGATACTACTCTTGTCGATTGTGAGGGAAGTGAGCATTATCTTACAATAGACAATCCAGATGAGAGTATGGAAATAGACCTTGCCAATACCATCATAAACCTTGATAACTTCTCCATAAATACCATTTCAACCTTTCAAACTAACCCTAATGATCCAATACCCCTTGTACACCCTGAGCTTATAGATTGGGATTCTCCCAACCATCCAGAGCTTGATGTTTTCCATAATGATGAAACCATAATTGATTATCTTGGAATTAGAGATCATCTCCCACCAAAGGATAATAAGTCAAGATTTCTGATAGAACTCAATGGCATGGCTTACTTTGGAGAGAGTGTCAATCCTTTCATTCATAAAAATATAAAAATACTCAATAGATCTAATGGTGAAAACCACTCAGTGGCAGTATTAGATCCAAAAATAGTAAAAAGAAACAACGCATCTAAAGGTGAAAACCTCCCTGAGGCACCTGAAAATGGAAGGATTGACACTCTTCCCAATTATCTGTATCGAGAGAAATCTACCATCCTTATAGAACCAACATTATCTCTTAACATTGGAACAAAGGAGTCTCTGCGCATTCTCAAAGTGGCAGCATCCCTAATAGAATCAAAGAAAGAACTTTTTTCAAAACATTTCAAGGAGAGACAAATAAAATTTTCTTGGTCCTATGTTGATATGAAAGGACTGGACCCTAATCTAATTATGCATCATCTGTCTATTGCACCAGGCATTAAATCAGTCAAGCAAAAGCTCTGAAAAATGCATCTACATATTGCACTAATGGTTAAAGTAGAATTGAAGAAGCTCTTAGATGTTGGATTCATTCATGCTATTGATTATGCTGAATGGATTTCCAATATAGTACCAATATCAAAGCCAGACAAATCTATCAGGATTTGTATAGATTTTCAAGATCTCAACAAAGCTTGTCCTAAAGATGACTTCCCACTGCCTAACATTGATATCATAGTTGATTTGACAACTGGTCATGAGATGTTGTCTTTAATGGATGGTTTTTTCAATTATAACTAGATCAAGATTGCACCAGAAGACCAAGAGAAGACTGCTTTTACATGTCCTTGGGGTACGTATTGTTGGAATGTGATGCCTTTTGGGCTCAATAATGCTAGTGCAACTTATCAGAGGGCTATGACAAAAATCTTTCATGACATGATGCATACTATAATGGAAGATTATGTTGATGATATTCTAGCAAAATCCAAAAACAAAGATGGTCATTTAAGAGTGCTGGATAGAATCTTCAGCCAGATGGAAAAGTATCATATTAGGCTCAATCCAAAGAAATGTGCATTCGGGGTCACATCAAGCAAACTATTAGGGTACATTATCTCAGCCAAAGGTATAGAGATTGATCTAGAAAAGGTTAAGGCAATCATGGAGATGGCTTCCCCAACTAACATCAGTCAATTAAGATCTTTACAAGGACATATCCAATCAATCAGAAGATTTTTTTCTCAATTAGTAGATAGAAGTCATCCCTTTCAACATTTGTTACATAAACATATCTTATTTAGATGGGATGATAAGTGTGATAGAAGTCATCCCTTTCAACATTTGTTACAAGCTACTTTCTTATCTTATCTTACAAGCTACTTTTTCCTTCCATAAAGATTTGTTTCTCAATTAGTAGATAGAAGTCATCCCTTTCAACATTTGTTACATAAAGATATCAGCCTTCACTAAAATCAAGAAATATTTGGAAAATCCTCCAACTTTGATGTCACCAATTCCAAGCAAGCCACTCTTGCTCTACATTTTAGCTACAGAAGTCTCACTAGGTGCTCTTCTGGCCCAAGAGGATCAAGAAGGAAAAGAAAAGGCTATATACTATATCAGTCGCACCCTTGTGGGATATGAACTAAAATATTCTCCGATTGAAAGAGCATGTATAGCGGTGGTCTTTTCTTCATAGAAATGGCGACATTATATGTTGTCTCATTCTATCAAGCTTGTTGCAAAGATTGATCCTTTGAAATATCTTTTAAGTAAGACAACATTAACTGGAAGATTGGCTAAGTGAATTATGTTACTTAGTGAATTTGATATTGAGTACATGGATAGGAAGGCCATCAAAGGACAAGTAATTGAAAATAAATTAGTTGAGGCACCACTGATAGATGATCAACCTATACATACAGAATTTCCAGATGTGCATATCTTGACATTATCTACCTAGATATGGAAGTTGTACTTTGATGGATCATATACTCAACATGGTTTAGGAGCTGGGGTGCTATTTGTTACACCGCAAGGATATACAATAACAAAGTCTTACAAGCTACTTTTTCCTTGCATAAATAATGTAGCTGAATATGAAGCCTTGATGATTGGGTTAAAGATGGCTCTACAGTGGAAATTCATTGAATTGAATGTCTATGGAGATTCTCAATTGATTATCAATCAAGTAAATAATGAATACCACACCAAGGATGACAATTTGTTACCATATAAACATATGGTGGATGACTTTAAGATATTTCTCAATCATCACCTTTGAGCAGATTCCAAGGCATGATAACAAAGTTGCAAATGCTATGGCAACAATTGCTTCTCTATTTGATGTAGAGGATACAAAAGCCCACTTTGAGTTCTTAGTGGAATCTCTAACTTATCCCGTGTATGATGATCTTGATACAAGTATCATATGTCATCTTATTGGACAAGATTCCCTAATCTATGGGAAGATATATTCCTACTTTAAAAATAATATCATTCCACCTGACCTATCCTGAAACCAAAAATAAACCTTTTTACGCCAAGCCTCCCACTATCTCCTAATATCCAACACCCTATATCGGTGAGGTCTTGACAGTACTCTCTTACAATGTCTTGAACATGATGAAGCTCAAACTTCCTTACGAGATGTTCATGAGGGTTATTTGTGGGACACATTCGAGTGGTCCTTCCTTGGCTAAGAAGATTATGCATATGGGTTACTATTGGCCTACTATGGAGATAGATTCCTTTCATTTTTCTAGGGCATGCAAGAAATGTCAAATACATGGGAATCTTATTCATGCACCAGCACAGGAGCTCCATCCTTTTATAGCCACCTTGCCATTCAGTCGGTGGGGACTCGACCTTGTGGGCACAATTCACCCTCCATCTTCTAACGACCATAAGTACATTACCATTGCAACTGAGTATTTTACCAAATGGATTGAAGCCATTCCATTGATTACTGCCACTGGCAAACAAATATCCATGTTTATCTTCAATTATATCATTTTTTGATATGGTATCCCTATGTATCTTATTACTGATCATAGGAAGCAATTCCAAAATCAGGACATAGATGAACTATGTGAGAAATTCCACATCACCCATAATTATTCCACCATTTACTATCGCCAAGTTAATGGCCAAGTTGAGGCGTCTAATAAAACCATTGTCAAGATCCTATAAAAGACTGTCAATGACGCGGGCCATGACTGGCATGTCCAATTGAATCCCACCTTATGGGCTTACCGCACTTCCATCCGTACCCCAACTAGAGCCACACCATATTCCCTTGTCTATGGTTCTAAAGTTGTTCTTCCCCTCAATGTTGTGTTACCTTCTCTTCGTGTATCCCTAAAAGATTTAATTCCAGATGAAGAGTATAGGGTTGCATGACTAGCTAAATTGGAATTGCTAGATGAACACCGTCAGAGAGTCTATGATCATTTGAAAGTCTATCAGTAGAGGATGTCTCATCAATACAATAGTAAAGTGAAACCCAGAGACTTTCAGGTGGGTGATCTAGTCCTTCATGAGAATCCCAAAAATCAGCAGCATCGTGAGAAGAAGCGAAATTTTGAATCCAACTGGTTAGGTCCTTTTGTGATTACAGCAGTCTATGGTTCTAAGGCTTATCAGTTGTCTACATCTGAGGGAGATCCCTTGGATGAGCCTCTTAACAGTATGCACCTCAAGAAGTTCTATGCTTGAAATCCCAATACAAGAGGTATGTATATAGTATGTATATAGATCAAATCAAAAACACAAAAAAAAAATTAAAAATCTCAAAAATAAAATAAAATCAAAATCAAAAGAAAATTGCAATAAAAACATGTGGTGAAAACCTGGAAATAGGCACCATGTGTGACAAGTTAGCTCCTCTCTCTATTAGGATTCTTCTAGCATGTCCGCTCATTGTATATACCCATAATAACATGACTAGTCCATCACCTTTTCCCGCCATGTATATATCATAATAAAATGGCCAATTCATAACACTATCCACTGTTTATATCCATAATAAAACCCACCATAGCTTGGTCTATTATCTTGGTCTTCATCCTAGTCTTATTTTGTCCTTCTTCATCCATAATAAGTTAGTCCATCACCTAGCTGGGGGCATGTCCTCGACCTAGTTTGGGAAGTGGATCTATGATAGTCACGACTCTTAGAGGACAAAATGGAGTATTTTTTACCAGACAAGAAAACATCATTAAACATTCTTACACAATGATATCCTCATCATGATTTATAATCTATGATCTATCCTTTGAAACATGACCGCTTATCTATACATTTGACATGGTTATACATCAATCAAATCGATCAATACACGTACACACTATCTTTTGGCAAAAAAAATGTATATTCCTGGCAGGCATGTTAGAATGATTTGTTCAAGATTATGCATTCATATATGGATTTCATTATTATCATGTTTCCTATACTATTATGGGATATCTTTGACATGAGTTTAAAACTCCTATATGTTATTGATTAGAATGGTCGGGATGGGGCATGATATTTTTCTTTGATTGTTGTTTTTGGGATATTTTTTGATGAAGTCGAAGTAACAAGTAATTGGGATGTTTGTGTGTCAGTGCCTTCATCAGTCTGATAGTATTGACAACATACACATTATGTTATTCTGCAAATTCTATTAACGATGATACGCCACACATACCTTGACTCCAAATATTTGTTCCCTAATGGAGGGGAGAATATTCCTTGTCTGTTATGCAAATGAAACTTAGGTCATCTCAGTTTAATTATACCTAGATGCTTGTCAAGTTTTCTATATTAAACTCCATGCAAGAAATGCTCAGGTCATCCTGGTTTAATTATACCATGATGCTTGCATTTCCTTGCAACATAACGAGCTCAATGATGAGAATCAAATTCCAGTTATTATGAAGTTCTAAGATGTATCATGAAGGTGTGGAGATATTCATTTCATCTTTCCTTTTGCATTACACTTAGCCAATTCATGTTGCATATCAGTGCTCCTTTTATAGGGATTTGTCGGTTATCTTGCTTTTAAGGTCATCTGTTCTTTTTGTCTATTCTTCTCATGTCAGACACATTGTTATTTAAAGTTGAGTACATTTGGATATCCAACAAAAAAAACATTTCATCTTGCATTTTAGAAAAAAATTCATATTCCATTTTTCATTATCACATTTAATCATTTCGCATAGTTCGTTACACATGTGTCATTAGGTTTGTTCATTTGTATATAACCATTGTATATTTAACATGCATGCTTTGATCATTTAACATAACATTTCATTATAGCTATTATCTAATCACCTTTTACTTGTCATGTTTTAGGTTATCACATTTTATCTTATTTTATCATATTAGAGTTTGTCCAATTCTTTTGTGATTTCATGAAATAAACTTTCATTCATTTCATATAATATCATTAATCATATCATTTAGTTGTTATCCATTATATGCATTTTCATATGTTCACTTATTATTCATTATTTACATTGTCATATTCATCATTGCATTAGTCACACATAACATTAAATAACTAATCATTTAAGAACTGCATTTATATAAATATCATCATTGCATGCTAGACCATACATCATTATGCATTCAAAAGAAAGTCAAACCATTTGCATTCTAAAACATAAGTACTATGCATATCAAAGTAAATCATCACATCTTGCATATGTTAGTATTCACATGTATATAATCATCAAAAGTAAATCATAATAGAACTACATCATCATGCATAAATAGTCCATCACATAAGTGTCCATATAAAATAAATAAACATATCCAAATGTCCAATGATATCTCATAAAATGATAAAGTGTCCAAGTGTGTCCATCAAGTCATAAACATAATGAAATATACTAATAAAATGGTGATCCCGAGACAAAAAAGTGTGTATACAATATGACTATGAGCCACTACCTCCAGACTCAGTCTGTCGCTGCCTGCATGATGCAATAAGACCTGGTGCTGTTGGATCTCTTGATCCTGTGGAAGGTCTCGAAGGACGTGATGATAGCCCTCCACCCTTAGTCATTCCATGATGAACCAAAGTCCTTCCTACATAAGAGCTATCTCTGAAGCTCCCAATCCACTGATCACTCAGCATAGCCTATCTATACGCATCCTTCCAGTAGGTGATCTCCCTACCGACCTGTACCATCACCCATAAGCTATCTCCATGAGGTCCTAACTCCTCTGTCCATTGTAGCTCATCCAATAGAGCCTCAGTCTCCCCTAGTTTCTCTATGGTGACATCTCACTCATGCCTAATCACGGCATTCTCACTCTCCAATCTCTCCACCCGTCTCTCTAGTCCAGGGACACGATCTTCCTGTACCTATGTCATTGATAGTCTAACTAGAAATGAATCAATATCTATATCCTCCTCCTCAGCAGCGTCCCTCTATAGGTAGGGATCATGTCCACCAATGTCCTTCTCTATCTACTCACCCTGGGCATCCACATCTATCATCTGCATGTCCCGTCCTGCTATATCAAGCATATGCTCATCCTGATTATCATCATGTATGAGTCTAGCCTATACAACTCTCTCCTGGCCAAGTATCACATCTGCCTCATCCTGTACATGCCCTACCTACATAGGTACCTATGCTTGTACCATGGGATCCACCTGTATCAGGGAAGCTGCTGGTATATGTCTCGCGGCAACTGCTAGAATCTATAGTGGGGCACCTATGGCACCATGTGCTAGAACCTGTCTCTGTACCTATCTCACAGGGGGTGGTATCAATCCCCATAGTCACACACCTCTACCTCTCATCTAAGGTCTAGCTCTATCTCCCCTACCTCCACCATCACCTCTATCACCACCATGATCTCTACCATCACCTTTGCCCCTCCCTCAGCCTCTCCTATCCTGGCCTTGTTGCATGTCTCAGCCTCTATCTGTTGCATATCTCTCTGGTGGCCTCTCCACTAGATTAGTCAATCTAGGGAATGGATGCTCTCTAAGGTGCCTCTCATTATCAGCTATCATCCCTAGGTCTATGACCCCCTGTCTCATGGACCATGCCTAAAATGGCATGTCTAAGAACTCCTGTCATAATCAACCAATCAAACTATCAGATTTTGATCAAGCTGAACTATCTATCTATCCTATCCTATCAAATCAAACACATGTTTATCACATGTCTTAAAAGATAATTCTATCAATTATCTACCATCAGGAAGGTTAACTAGCGATCATGCTATGATGTTACCTATCTTGACACAAATTGATCAAAACACAACGCTGACAGATCAAATTGGCTTATCGATATCAGGTTTGACCTAATTGACTTACCAAATTATCCAAATTCTACCATCTAACATAAATGTGCAGCATAGAAAAATGCTTGCGCAGAACCCCATTTTACTTGTGCAAATTTAAACATTTGCATAGTTTCCCTAAACATTTGTGCAACATCATTAGACAAATGCGCGGAATAAAAATATGCATGTTTTTATTTCATGCATGCACAGTCCAAATTTCTTTTTCCACAAATGGGCAACTAATCCACATGAATGCGCAGAACACATTGTTTGCTGCGCAAACATTGTTAGTTGTTGCGTATTCATGTGCCGCAACTACGCATTTGTTCAACGGCCAAGAACAAAAAAATTTCTAAGCTAAACTACTGATTAAATCTAACCTAAACAGCCTAAAATTCTACTACAAAATCACAAAATCAACAAATTGATAAAGCGGGATGAGTCACCTACCGGCTCTCCTGAATCGGGTGGCCTCTGGAAATGTCTAACTCTCTTGAATCGGTGTGCTCTTCTCTCTCTCCAAGCTCCAATATTTAAATGACAAGTGTGCACAATGATCTTATTATGGACCCCTTCACCCTATATATAGCCAGTGGACCCATTTTGCTTGATGTGTGGACCCTACCTAACCATTTCTTTCTGATTCACCCTATTTTCACCCATTTTCTCTTCTGTTTCTTTTCATGAGATTGATTGTTAAAAAAAAAATCAAATCAAATAATTTTCTATCAATCAATCTCCTGAGGGGGCATGCATAGCAGATCTCTAAGATATTGTCTGGGGCAGGGGCAAAAATGCTGGAATTTTTCTTTGAAACAATGTGACCAGCACATCATTTCAAAGAGGGGAAAAATGTATACACTAAAAAGTGACTTCATTAATTAATTAAATATTTACTATTTAATTAAATATTGACTTGATGAATTAATTAAATATTTATTAGATAATTAATATTTATTAGATAAATTATTCAATTTATTTAATAGATTCACTATAGTTTATTCTCCTATCCTAAGTCTTCTAATTAGTCTCATTAAAATGATTAAATCAATTACACAATCACTAATTATGACTAAGTCCCCTAGTCCACCTCATCTACCTAGTCACCTGACACATCACCTTGGCTAAGATAAATAATTATTATTAATTATTTATTAATTGTTGTCCTCACCCACACATGTCCTATTCCTAAGGGCTATGTGGCCTCATAAGACTTGGTCTCATGACCACATGTCTTCTCCTAAACCAAGTCAAGAGACAATCCCTATTCCTAAGGGGCTTCTCAAGTCACCTCTAAGGGTCAAAGGTGACTCATGGGACACTTGTACAAAGAGTCCTCATGAGGAAAAAGTCCTTCCCTATTCCTCTCAATGGTCCTTGTGAGACACTTGACATGTGTCTTTTCCTTCCACCTTCTTCTCTTCCATGTCAATGTGAGAGGAACATCATCCCTATTCTTCCTCTCACATTCCAACTACATCTCCCTTTCTCAACTCCTTCAACCAAGTCAATCCTAGCCCTAGGATCTTCCACCTTTCAATCTCCACCGTAGGATTGTGCCAGCTAGGATTGGATCCTCCAAAAATCTATAAAAGGAGCCTCATTTTCCCTTTGTGAGCTAATAGCTAATAGTAATTTTCAAGAAATCAAGCAATAAGCAATCAAGCAATAGGCAATCAAGCATACAAGCATTCTAAGCATCCAAGCATCCATTATCAAGCAAATCAAGAATATCCATATCATTTTGTGAGCATTCCATTCCACTATCCATTTAGTTGCATAATTGAGTTTTAGGCTAGTTTTGCATACATTCATCATCAAATCTCCACACTTTGGTGACATCTTGGGAAAAGGCTTCATTTGGAAATCTAAGAGCTCAACATCCTCAAGAAATCAAGGCTAGGAGGATAATGGAGACAAGCTACATGGGTGAGTAAAGGTAACCTTGTTTTAGTTATTCATTTGATCATCTTGTATTCTTCATTGTTGTTTGCAAATTAGTTTGATTTATTAGCTTAGATTTGTTAATAATTCATTTAGAATAGTTAGACATCTAATTTGCATACACTAAGAACAGCCGACTGAAATTGATGAGCTGGATATTGTTATGATTTTGAGGTAAAGGATGAAGTTTGTTATAAGATCCACGGCTGACATAATTCAGAGATGATCTAAAGGATGAGATTGAAACATGTTAAGGACACATCTACCGAGGAAGGTTTAAGCGGCAAAATGGACGAAGGAGATTAAGAGGCAAAATTTGATGGCTGATATGAAAATAGTTTACTTATTTATTTAAGAGATATGAGTTTCATTATTGAAACATGCCAGACAAATAGAGACTGCAGAGATTTTTCCTGAAGACTTTATTCATGAATTCCTGATCAAACTGGTTATAGAAAGAACCGAGTTGTAGACATTACTGAGCATCAGATAACTATTTACTAAGTGAAGTAAGTTGGGAAATATTGAGGAAGTGAATTGATTAATGATTAGATGAGTTTTATGAGCATAGCATAGATTTGAATATTTTCAATTGAGTTATATTTGAATTAGATCAGAGCTATATCAATTTAACCATTGATTCAGCAAAATCTCTTAACCGAGTGGACTTAACAGTCTTATTGTATTTCTATATGACATTCAATGAATCTTAATTGTTATCTTGTTGACCCCATAGTTAATGTTGGTCAAGATTTAATTGTTAGTGATAAATACTCTAACTAGGTCACACCTAACAATGTGCATTGTAACCTTTAATAGGGTGGCTCCTAACCGAGCTCACTTCAGAAGAGTGAAATATTTTGGGTTACCGGTCCTAGGTGGTTTTTCCCTTAGCAGGGTTTCCACGTTAAATCATTGTGTTATGTGTTATTTGTTATGATTGTTTTGTTATCATACTTTACATACCACATATTTGATTTAATCAGTAATCACAGTTTTGATAATTACTGGTATTCGGTAAAGTGAATAGACATATTGACATTTTATGTTACCGAGCTGCATAAATTGTTGAAATAGATTTGAAAAGTACATCTAGGAGTTTGGGACTATAGGATAACTAATTCCCCCCCCCCCCCCCTCTCATTTATTCTAACAATTGGTATCAGAGTTTATTGGTTTCTTGGAGGAAAGTTTTAAGGACTTGAGCAGAAAGATCACAAGATGTATAAGAGGGAAGTGCCTAAGCTAAACAAAGATAACTTCTCCACATGGAAAAGCAGGATGAGGCTTCACATATCTGAAATTGGAGATTCTTCTCTACATCTACTAGACCATGGCTACATACAACCAACTATTGGACCTTTGATAGTTGATCAGTTGAGAGACAGACATGAACATAACATAACCATGATAGAGATTTGTGTTGATCTATCTGATGCTGAGTTTGAAGATGTCAAAGCATACACTATAGCGAAGAAAATGTGGGATAAACTTGCTCTAGTTTATGGTGGTGATGTAAATGTAATGAGAGCCAAAGCTGAAAGCTTAAGAAGAAAATTTGATGAGATGAAGATGAAGGAAGGTGAGAACATCACACAATAATCTAACCAAATCAAAGAGGTAGTCAATGCTATCCGAGGAGCAAGAGGTATTATTTCTGAAGATACTATGGTAAGTAAGATACTGATAACCTTGTTGCCTATCTATGCAATTAGAATATCTACAATTCATGAAATGAGGTATGCACCTAATAGCACTCATACCCTTGATAGTTTGATTGGAAAGTTAACTACTTTTGAGATAAATAATTATGACAACAATGTTGTACCGAGTGTTGAGTTTTCTTTTATGTCATCTCTAAATATTGGTAAATCTAGCAATAAGCATAATATAAAGAATGAAAGTGACAGTGATAGCAAAGATGAGCTTGATGAGCTTGATGAGCTTGAAGCACTTATGGCCCGGAGACTTCAAAAAGGTAAAGGAAGATATAAGGGAAAGTTAACTTTATGTTATTTTAATTGTAAAGAGATTGGCCATATTGTTGCTAGATGTCCTAACAGGAAAGAAGAAGATAAAGATAATGACCGATCTGGTGATGGAAAGTTTGGAAAAAGAAATAACAGAGGAAACCAACACTATAATAGAGACAACTGAGATTAAAAAGACAAAGGAAAGAAGGCATGTTACCTTGTTGGAGAAAATGAAGATGACACCAACACTAACACTAATGATGAAATTGAAGTGGTATTTGTTGCAATGAAAGATGATTCAGAAGAAGACGAAAGGTATGTAGAAACATCCCTTATTTATAAAGTTAGTAATAATGATACTTGTATCATTGATAGTGGTTGTACGCATCACATGACTGGTGATGAAGATAAATTTGAACATCTCGAGCACTATAATGGAGGATCAGTGAAAATGGGAAATGATACACCTTTTCAAGTGAAAGGAAAAGGGTCTATCTTATTGAATGATAGGATTAGATGTGATAATGCATACTGGGTAAAAGGACTTAACTACAATTTGTTGAGTGTAGCACAGCTGAATAACTCAGGTCACTGAGTTTCATTTGAAAGCAAGAATGTGAAAATATTTGATGAAAATGGAAAGCTTGTCGGTACTGGAGGACAATCAAAAGGTAATTTATTCTATCTTGGCAATGCTGAAATTTCTTGTTTACTAGTGAAGAATGAAGATGTATGGTTATGGCATAAGAGACTATGTCATGTGAACTTTGATAACATGATTAAGATCAGTAAAAAGAGAAGAGTTAGAGGTCTACTGAATCTAACCAAACCTGATCATGTTATGTGCAATCAATGTCAGAAAGGAAAGATGACCAAATCTAATTTTAAAAGTAAAGACTATTCATCTAAAGGTATTTTGGAGTTGGTACATACTGACTTATGTGGTCCTATGAGAACTCAAAGCTACTATGGTGACAAATATTTTATTTTATTTATTGATGACTACTCTAGGATGATGACAGTCATGTTCTTAAAAGAAAAATCAGAGGCATTCGAATTATTTAAGTGGTATAAGGCTAAAGTTGAAAAAGAAACCGGGAAAGACTTAAAATGCTTAAGATCTGATAGAGGAGGTGAGTTTATTTCTGATGAATTCACTAATTTCTATAATGAGCATGGAATCAAAAGACAGGTTTCTACACCTAGGACACCGCAGTAGAATGGAATTGCTGAAAGGAGGAACCAATCTATTGTTGATTGTGCCAGAACATTGATGATTGAGAAAAATGTTGCACAAATGTACTGGAGAGAAGTAGTTAGCACTATTGTATACACCTTGAGTTGAGTTCAACTAAAGAAAGACATGAACAAGACACCTTATGAGTTATGGTTTGGCTATACACAGAATATAAGTTATTTCAGAATCTTTGGAAGTAGGTGTTATAAACTGAAAGATGAGAGGAATGGTAAATTTGACTCTAAAGGTGAAGAATGAATATTTTTAGGATATTCTATTAAGAGTAAAGCTTATAATGTTTGAACAAGGCTACTAATAAAATGGTAGAAAGTGCTAATGTAAAAGTTGATGAGTTTGTTGAAAAGAATGATGAAGAAAGCATGAAATAACTGAAAGACTATGGTAGGTTTACATATGTTGAGCATCCAGGCTATCTATTGAAGCCACAGGCTAAGTCTAGCAAGCATTAATAAAATGCTACTGAGAATCAGAAAATGCAAACCAAGAACTAGGAAGAAGCTACGGAGCAAGAAAATGAACCTGAACCAAATGATGAGCAAAGGAGAGATCAAGTGCTAGCACAATTTGTTAGAAAGCACAATTTGTTAGAAGGCACCATCCATATAACCAAATCATTGGAGATAAGCAAGCTCACATGATGACCCAAAGTAATTTAAGACATAACACATGCTTAGTTTGTGATTTTGAACCTAAGAACATTAGGGATGCACTTGAAAATGAGGAATGGATTAAGGCTATGAATGAGGAAATTGAGCAGATTGAGAAGAATAAGACATGGACATTAGTACCTACTATATGTGATGGAATGGGGACCTCAAATCCAACTACACACGCAACATAGTCATTACTCACATGATCAAATTACGAGAGAGAGTATAAATTACTCAATCTAAAATTTGTGGTGATGCGACCTGTTGTGTCCTATGTAGACGGGGTGTTTAATTGCTCTTAGATTTGAGGGCCGAAAACCATAAGACCGATTCTACAATGGAGGATTTTCAAGAACTATGTAGATAAACAAACTGAAATTGAACTAAATGAATGCAATTTAATCTAAGAGCTTTAAAAGAGATATGATATTAATCTAAAATATCTTTGAAAGAAATATGAAATAAAAATTACTCTAAAGAACTTGAAAATAGAAATGATATTAAGCTATGAACAATTAAGCAAATTAATTCTAAAATGAGGTGCAATATTAAGCTAAAATGAGAAAATTATACTAATGCAATAAAAGCTTTGAATTGATAAAATTGAGACACAAAAATACTATAGTTTAGTTACTCTCAACAATTACCTCCTTCGAATGAAGAAATGAGGTTCATTAAATAGAAAACCTTGAGAAGAGAATGAAGGGGTTCTTGATTTGAAACTCCTGACTCTTCATTCCCATTTGAGTCAAAAATGCATAAATTACTTAATAAAAGAATGGAAAATGCCACACAGTGTGACCTTTCGAATATTATGAATTGTTAATTCAAAAATGAGTGTCCATTCAAATAACAAGTAATTATTAATTCCTTTTTTTATGGGTAATTAGCTAAAGGGGGTAGATTTTAATTTAATTCCAAGTACTTAGGACTTTAGGATTAAATTAATTTATCATAGGGGTAATTTAGCTAATAAAAGTCGAAGACTTTAGGAATTAATTTTAATATTTGATTAATGCAATTAGGGTTTTTTGCAATTGACATCAAGTCAAATTAAGTCAAGTAGGAGAGAGAAAATTGCCTAGGAAACTAGGACTTTAGAGATGTAAAATTGATGAAAATGCACCAAAATTAGTTGAAATTAATAGGTGCCAATTTTAGGGTATTACATTTGCCCCTCTTTGAATTGATGTGCAAACAGCGTGTTGATTCAAAGAATAGCCTGAAGTGATAGATGACAAGAAATTTGGGAGTCTAGGTTAGGTTGCCAAGACACCGAGCTGATCAAAGCATTATTTTTTGAAGTCTAAGTTAGATTGTGAAGACAACGGTCTTGAGAGAAGACGAGAATCAAGGTTAGGTTGCCCCAATGTCCAAAATGAGATTCAGATGCAAACTTAGGATTGTCTCTAGAATCAGGGTTAGATTTCCCCAATACGAAGCTCGGCCCTCCGAGACCCGAGTTAGATTTCCCAGATAACGGTCTAAGAGAGATTTCAAGAGCCATCTTTAGAACGAAGCTTGACTCCCAGGAATTAGGGTTAGATTTCCCCAATACCTAAAAGATTTTGAGAACCATCTCCAGAACGAAGCTTGATTCTTGAGGATCCGAGTTAGGTTGCTCAAATACCTAAAAGATAGATGACCAGATAGCAAGATGTGAGGCACCAAGATGCCCCAAGCAATGAGAACTAATGATTTAGATCAAATTAATTCAAGAATTGATCAACAAGATTCAAATGATGCAATCATCCTGCCCCCTCGGGAGCGAAATTAGAAGATGACATACCAGAAGGATGATTGACAACAAGAGGTTGCAGAGCAGAAACAATTAGACTAGATTTAAGAAGCTGCTGAAGCAAATCAGAGCAAAGCAGAGGTCTTGTTGACCAATTTTGACCATGGTTGACCATGGTTGACCAAATTTGACTAAAGTTGACTTTGATGAAAAGAGAAAAGATCTTGAGAACATGATGCAAAGATGAAGGTCTAGCAAGAAGATGACGCCAAAAGGCTGACTGCACAAGCGTCTGATCCCAAAGGGTCCCAGAATTTAAAACATGATTTCAAGCTATCTAGAGATGTCAGATTTCAATTTTGATCCCGAAAATGGATTTAGAGCAGTCGATTTAGCCAAGGGTGCAATTTTCATGCAAAATGAAGCACTTTTGAAAATTAGGTCAAAAGCTATATAAGGCCCAGAGGGGTCATTTTCAATTCATTATTCACTTTCATCTTCTTGTGATTTATAAGCTTTGAGAGAGAAAATGGAGGGTCTTCCACTGCATATGCATAGATTTGAGCACTCTCGATGACATGCTCGGCCTGCGGAGTATGACGCACCTGTAAGTAGTCGATAAACCTTCAGCCTTTCAATTCGTATAGCTTTTTAGGTCAATTTAGGATAGATTTAGAAACTTTTAGTCCATGTTCTTCCAATCTTGCATGAGGAAGTAGTTTCCTCACGCTGACCTAGGTCTCCCTTCGCATGAGTAAGTCATTTCCTCACATGATTTGGGTTTTCTTCGCACGGGCTCTGTTTGAAAGATCACGCGAGCTGAAAGGGGGTTCCGCGCGAGATTGTAGCAACTCATGCAAGATTGAGTCTTGTCTCGCACGAGGAAACAGTTTCCTCATGCGAAAAACTACTACAAAGTTTGAAGTCTTTGCCAAAGTTTATCAAATTTGTGTAAAATCAGCCAAGTATAGCGTCACAGAGCCATGTCTAGGATAGATGTCTTGCTGCATTTACTGTTGTTGTGTTAAAAACCATCATGTCGAGATACTGATCCAATGTCATCACTTTCTTTGTAGGTTGACTTTCTCGATGTTGCCTTCAGGAAACACCATCCTGTCATCACCACATTGGTGCAGAGACTAACAGATGCAGAGAGTGCTCATATTGATGGACTCGGTCTGGGATACTTGCATGATCTACCTGGCATTCAGGTAAATCATGATCTTCTTGGTGCACTGGTAGAGCATTTCCATTCCTCATATGTGAATTGGTATATTGAAGAAGTTTTATCAGAATCATTATCAGTATCAGTATTTATCTCTATCATATGGACAGGTATGATAGGCTTATCAGGTTCAGCAAAGAGTGTCACAAGATCTGGAGGAATAGGATATGGAAATGTATCTTCATCAGAGCTATTCTCTAGATTCACTTCTGGAGTGGCATCTTCAATCTCTTGTTCAGGTTTAGGTTCAGGCTCAGGAGCTGACACAAATTTCTTGGTCCCCAAATGAAAGGGAGTCTTTTTAAAGCCTAAACCACTAGTATCTTTCATGCGGCGGCCTGTAGCTTCAATGGGTTTTAGTAAGCCATTATCATTTTTCCCTATAGGACCACTCCCCTTATAACCGAAGTGCTTCATGATTTTGAAGGCCTCACTGTATGGTTCTTGCTCTAAATTTGGAGATGGAGTGGTTGTTTCAGCTATTTCTTTTCCTTTATAGATCCATGCTCTAATAGCTCTCTTCATCCTCATCTTCTAAAGGTGTAGAGGCCCTTACAAAGGTGCCATCATAAACTATTTGAGGGGGAGCATTAAAAAGTTTGTTGTCTTCAGAAGGTCTCCCATAAGAGCGTGGATACAGAGGTAGAGCAGCCAGTGATAGCACAGGTTCCATTTGGTATTCTCCCATGCCTATATCTTTAATTCTCAAAGTTTGTTCCATTTCTTTTAGCTTAGCATCATAAAACTCAGTGGATTCTCTATTTGCTAGAACAAAGCTATCTACAGCTTGTGCAAGAGTGTTGCAAGAGAAATTAGTATTCGCAGGTACAGTGACTTTCGCTCCATGGAATGGAAACTTAATGCATTGATGATACGTGGATGGAATAGTCTGCATCTCATGAATCCAAGGCCTACCCAACAAGATATTATAGGCAAGAGGAATATCGAGCACTTGGAAAGTAACGTCTCTCTCAATGGGACCTACGTGGATAGGTAGCATGACAAAGCCTTGGGACTTGCATTCTTCCTCATCATAAGCTTTAATGGTAATCTTTTTGTGAGGATCTATGCAATTCTCATCATAGCCTAGCTGAGTGAGCAATTTAGTGGAACAAATATTAAGACCAGCACTGTTATCTATGAGCACTCAGTGGATGCGTTTAGGACCTATCATGACCTCTATATGCAAGGGAGCATTATGTGGGTGACTCAAAGAGTGGTCATCTTCTTCAGAGAAGGATAGATAGTGAGGCGAAGTCAAATGACCCACCATAGATTGGAACCGGTTGAGATCAAGATCCTTGGGAATGTTTGCCTCAGCAAGGGCCTTATCCAAAATCTTCCTATGAGCAGGCGAGATCTTCAGCAACTCAAAAATGGTAATCTGAGCATTGGTTCACTGGAGTTGATCTAAAATACTATAACTAGTTGAGATAGCTGTAGGAATAGATTTTGTGTTTTTGTTGGTAGGGCCAACAGCAGTCTTATCCGCAATTTGCTTCAGAGTGGATGCGGGAATATAAGGTCTCTTATCCGCAGTTTGCTTTGGAACGGACATGGAAGCATCAGGACCTTTCAAAACAACTCTCCCTCATGATTGAGTGACAACATTAGCACAGCCTTGAGATTTTTTAGATTCAGATGAACGAGGTGTAGAGCTACGCAAGATAAAAGGATTCTTAGATTTGGGAGTATTGTCGCTCCCTCTAGAAGTGATCACATCACAATACTCTATCTCGACATGTTCAATCATACCAATAACATTGTCATTATTAGTGTATGTATAATTGACTTTAGCATTGGTATTCTTGGCGTTTGAAGACTCGCCCTTCTCATGAGGAGGGAAGGGATCCTTAAAAGCTTGGTGGTCTGAATTCTTGTTATGGCCATCCACAACGATATCACCACTATCGATCAAATATTGGACCTTGTGTTTCAACTGAAGACAAGTTGAAATCTTATGACCAATGTGTTGGTGATAGTCACAGTAAGCATTATCATTCCACCAATGAGGTCTTGGTCGTGGGTCATAAGTATGCTTTTCTAAAGGAGTAAGAACCTGATTCTCTATAAGAGTTTTATAGACCACATTAATAGGCTCTCCCAAAGAGGTGAAATCACGCTTCGGTCGAGAGGCCCAAGGTTTGTTCCTAGCAAATCTTGAAGTTTGTTGATTGTTTGTTGTGGTCTTTTTGACAGCCTTAGCTGCTTGTCTGTTGTGGTCTTTTCAACAGCCTTAGCTACTTGAAGGCTTTGTAATAACATTATCCACTACTCCATCATTTACTACATCTCTGTTCTTATTGGTAGTCTTTCCTTTATCCTTGTTTGTGGAGAATCCTTGTTTATTGTCCTTATTCAAAGTTAATTCTCCCTTCTTGATCATAAAGGCCTCTATATGCACTGCTTATTTGATCATACTATCAAACATAAGAGGACCTTGCAATTGCACTTGGTATCCAAAGTCTGGGACAAGATTGTCCAAGAAGATGTCGAGTCTCTCAAACTCTGGTAGTTTGTGAGGACACCTCGTACATAATTATCTCCACCTTTGGAGGAATGTTAGGAAACATTCTCCTTGTCACTGTTTTAAATTGCAAAGGTCTCAGATGTTGACCAGATGCTGAATATTATGTGAGTAGTGTTGGAGAAAAAGATTAGCCATTTCGTCAAAAGTTTTAATACCAATAGGCAATCTAGAGAACCATTCCATAGCTGGTCCGCCCAAACTATGAGGAAAAAAGTGCATAAGATATGTTTGATCATGCATGAATTCCATGGACAATGTGCCAAACTCCCTCAAGTGATCTTGGGGATCAGTTATACCCAAGTATTTGTCATATTTAGGGAGTTCCACACCTCTGGGAAAAGGTGGCATATGAAGACTTCTGTCAAAAGGGAAAGGACAAATACTTTCCATCATAAATTATTGAGTGGTTTTGTCTTTATTCCTCGCAATTTGACTAATCTGATCTTGCATTTCTCAGACCATCTTTTGCAACTTTGCGGTCTCAGTCTTTTCTTCCTTAGCTACAAGTGTTTCAACTTGATAGTCTCGAGGTAACTTGGCCCCTTATTTAGCTAGCTCAAGGAAGTACTTTTCTTTCTCCTCTAGGAGAAGGATCTCCATCATTTTAATAAGACCCTTATTAGCTTTGGCAGCGTCTATATCTTATTGAGTTATCACTTCATCTTCATTCCCAAGGATCTCATAAATACTTTGAATCTAATCTTGTTGCTGATCATCTTGGTTTTGATCGAATGGAGGAGGACGATAGAAATAGGCGGGTTGTCGATTGCCTTGAGGTTTGCTTCGAGATTGATCATCATTATGGGACTGATTTTGGTCATGTTGAGATTGACTATGAGGTTGTTCATTTCGAGCTTGAGCATGACATGGGTCATTAGAGGATTGACCATGATATTGATTATTGTGAGATTGATCAAAGGTTTGACTATACTTGCCTGGTTGGAAATCAAATGGATCTCCCATCTTGTTGTAAGCTTGTGCAGTGCATGAATTCTCAGTGAAATGATATGTCCAATACCGAAAGGGTGCAGCCACGGTAACCTTCGGTGAATGAACAGGATCAAAAGATTTAACAAATTTAGGTGAGAAGATTCATCAACAGTATCACTATGTTCAATGATAGAACTATTCTCAGTAGGATCAACAGGTACGATAATAGGATTAGTCTGAGGAAGAGGTCTTCCAAAGTTGTAAAACAATGAGTTCTCTTGGAAGAATGAGTTGTCTTGGTCTTGAAATGAGAAACCAAGTTGCGCTTCAAACAATGGATTAAAACACTCTTGAAACATCGGAGGTGATGGTTGAGACGGACTATCTTTTGAAGTATTCAATGAGGAAATTGAAGATATCTCACAAAGTTCAGATTTCACAACAGATTCAGGAGGATCTATTTCTTGATTAGGAGGTTCGCTTCTACCTTGATCAGGATTCTGAATGGGATAAGTCTTGCCACTTCTAGTCATGATAGTCATAGATGAAGATGAAATGAGAGAGGACTCAGGATAAAGCTAGAAACTATCTCTAAGAATAACGCAAAGGAGATAAGGGCTAGAACAGCCAAGATGCGAGATGGACTTGGTATGAATCACCAAAAGAGGTGGCTAGAACAATCGAGATAAGACTATCGCAACATGAGATACAAAAGGCATAAAAAGATAAGGTAAACCAATGAGAGACAACATGAGTCAAATAAAAGATCAATCAATTCCTAACTCAAAACAACCAGTTTCTGATAGTGAACAAAAGGAAAGTAGAAAAATAGACCTCATACAAAAAGTAGATCAAATAAAAAGTCAAATAGTCAATGGCAAATAGGTCTCTATTTTTGCAAACTGGGCTACAGTCTCGTGCAAGAGAACACCAACCTTCGTGCAAGAGAACAAAGTCTTGCGCGAGAAAGTGCTCTGAAGTGTGAAACTTTGCATGGGAAAAGTGCAAAATCTGACAATCTGACATAGTTTTTGAGGTTAAAGTTGAATTTTAAGGTATAGCTTGAATTGATGTTTGACAGAAAATCCATTTTCCTAGTAGGTTTGAAGAGCAGTTTAATCAACAATCTCATTTTAGGATTTCAAGCATTCATTTAAAGACACAAAGGTTCAAATCAAGCAGTTGTGATACAAGAAGTAGTCGTTAACAGACCTATCAAGGACAAAGCAACTTGATAGCATCAGGGGAGTCTTTGTTTGATAATGATTTGTTAAGTTTTGGATCAAGAATGTATGGCTTTTACTTTTTCTTATCTCAACTTAGTATGTGATACATATAATCACAATAGATGTACATATATATTACAGATATATTAACAGATATATCTAATTGTATTATATTATAACTCTGCACCTCTTTAGAAGAAAGACTGTGATTTTTCAATTATCTATCTTCATCCAATCAAGAAATATCTATATATATAAGTGAAGGCATGTTGATGAAGAGACATGTCTCCACACATGGAGACATGTCTATTCATCAACATGTCTTTCCATAATATTCATTTGTGCTGATCCACTTTGTGTTGTTAACGTTCACATCTCAAACAATATCCATTCACTAATATGAACTGATACTAATCAGCATCTTTGACAGGTTAACTGTTATTAAAATAGTTGGTACTAATATAACATCTTGTTGAGACTGCTTGGCAGGATCGTATAACATGCAGCAGTCAACCAGCATGGAGACCGATCAATTTAGAAGTATTATTAATACACATTGTTAATGTGAGGGACCGAAATGAATCGGTAATACTAACCCATACAAATTTGTAATATATGAGTTTAATATTATTTATTTGATCAACTAAAATATATATATATAATAATAATAATATCATTATTATTATATATATCAATATCTATATAATAATATTATCGCATATCATTTTATCTTAATAACAATGTTATTAATTCAATGATGTTTATTTAATTCAATATTATAAGTTTGTATATTAATATAATAATAATGTCCATCATTATATGTATATTAATATATTGCTTATTTATTTTCTCACAATATTGTGATCATTTTATCTAATCAAAACTATAAACATCAACACTCCCTCTTAGTTAGAGAAGATAAAATGTAACTCACAAAAAGTTCATAAATTGTGAGAGTTAGTTCCTAGGTGGATTACCTCTATTGGTGATTCTAACCACAGTTCCCAGGTGGATTGCCTCTATCAGAGATTCTATCCACAGTTCCCAGGTGGATTGCCTCTATCGGCGATTCTATCCACAAGCTCCTGTGTGGATTGCCTCCATCAGCGATTCTATCCACAAACTCATGAGCTATGGTGTGGATTGCCTCTATCAAAAATTCTATCCACAAGCTCCTGTGTGGATTGCCTCCATCGGTGATTCTATCCACAACTCATGAGCTTCAGAGTGGATTTCCTCTATCGGCAATTCTATCCACAAGCTCCTATGTGGATTGCCTCCATCGGCGATTCTATCCACAACTCATGAGCTTCAGAGTGGATTGCCTCTATCAACGATTCTATCCACAAGAAAGATATATCTATTACAAAAGAAAAGTTATTGCAAGATCATCACCTTCCAATAACTTTAACAAGTACAAGTGATAATCATTTAGAAGTCATCACTTCTTCATGATTTACACAAGGCCCATATAATTATAAAATAATATTAACATAATAATCAATAATCATTACAAGTTTACCTTGGAAGTGTTCTTATCTTTATCAGTGAACTCCCTCTCAATCATAAGGTATCTTGAATTCCAATTTACAAGAAACATTTCTCTGAACATACATTTGAATTATTTACTTCGGCAAGGGAAGCTTGCATTCTAAGTCAGTTAGGACACTTTCTTATGCTATGACCATATTTGTCTTCTTGCCCTTTTTCCTTAATACCAACATCATTCGAAGTTTCCATGATTCAAAATCGGAGGCACCTCCAAGTCTGACTTCTAGTCTCATTCCATTTTTCCATTCTGAGATTTAAAAAAAAAATCTGATCTTGATCTTCCTTTTATCAAAAACTTCCTTCAAGCGGTTAGACTTCAACAAAGGAACTTGGCTCTGATACATGTTAAGTTTTGGATCAAGAATGTATGGCTTTTACTTTTTCTTATCTCAACTTAGTATGTGATACATATAATCACAATAGATGTACATATATATTACAGATATATTAACAGATATATCTAACTGTATTATATTATAACTCTGCACCTCTTTAGAAGAAAGACTGTATTTTTTCAATTATCTATCTTCATCCAATCAAGAAATATCTATATATATAAGTGAAGGCATGTTGATGAAGAGACATGTCTCCACACATGGAGACATGTCTATTCATCAACATGTCTTTCCATAATATTCATTTGTGTCGATCCACTTTGTGTTGTTAACGTTCACATCTCAAACAATATCCATTCACTAATATGAACTGATACTAATCGGCATCTTTGACAGGTTGACTGTTATTAAAATAGTTGGTACTAATATAAGATCTCATTGAGACTGCTTGGCAGGATCGTATAACATGCAGTAGTCAATGCAGCATGGAGACTGATCAGTTTAGAAGTATTATTAATACACATTGTTAATGTGAGGGACCGAAACAAATCGATAATACTAACCCATACAAATCTGTAATATATGAGTTTAATATTATTTATTTGATCAACTAAAATATATATATATATATATATATATATATATATATATATATATATATATATATATATATATAATATCATTATTATTATATATATCAATATCTGTATAATAATATTATCTCATATCATTTTATCTGAATAACAATGTTATTAATTCAATGATGTTTATTTAATTCAATATTATAAGTTTGTATATTAATATAATAATAATGTCCATCATTATATGTATATTAATATATTGCTTATTTATTTTCTCACAATATTGTGATCATTTTATCTGATCAAAACTAGAAACATCAACATGATTGGGCAATGTTTAAGACTCGATAACAAACAAATAGCTTAGTCCTACAAAAAAAATGGTGAGAAGCCAAAACCTTTGCCCCATTGCTTATGCGCATACATGCACCTCACACAGTCGTGTCACCCCCTAGAGGGCGCCCGTGTTTTTGGTGTTTCCAAGGACTCAATGGTGTACGTTCAAAGGTTACCCTTCTAGCAGGGGCCAGTGTTGCAACCACCTTCAAGCGTCCAGGTGTATGCCTATGATGGGAATCTACGGGAGAGATTCTTCCCCCTCCCTGTGCAAAGATTATGACTCCTTTCGGAGGTGAACCGGGTAGGCCACTAGCTAAGGAAATTTTTTAATAGGCTTCTATTCATGCTAACCTTTGGTGCCCCCAATACAGGGTTGAGGCCTCGTAGCCACACCAACACCTGAAAGTCATACACCCCCGCAAGCAGGGCTAGGAGTGGTGCCGCTCAGTATAGCAGACGGAGCCTTCTCAAGATGATAGTCAAAGTCTTGAGAAGGAAGCTAACATGGTTTTGGAGTCTTTAGACTCAAAAAAATGTTCTTTATTAGAGTGAGGCGGAATCACTGGCGAAAGGTGCATACTCACTTGGGTCATTCCCAGAGGTTCAACTTTTGGCAGGCCCTCTAAAGGTGACACTAGACTTGGTTTAGATTTGGGGGTCAGATTTTCTGGTTCTCCCAAAGGGAGAAGAGCCTACTTCTCTATCCTGTTTCCTCACCCATACACATCAAGAAGATTCATCACCAAGTTAGCTTCACTCCACCACAACTACAAGCTTTTGGGTTTATGTTTCTCTCAAAGAGAGAAGAGCATAATCCCCTGGCTAATAGAAGCGTAAAGATTCACTACCTTTCTCTGCTTCCCCAAGAATTTTTCATATTGGTAAGATCATTAGGATTTCGGGTTCTTTCATGGTCATCACCTCCATGTAATGAAAAGCCAATTCTCTACTCACTATCAAAATCCTCAAGAAATTTTAACAGAGCCCTATTTAGACTATGTGAATGAAAGCAAGAAACAAACACAACATTTTAGCAAGTCTTCAACTATCATCCTGCAATCAAACCATTAGCATGTTTTAAGTTCTTCAGCAAATGTCCTGCAGAAAATTGTTACACTGTGAAAATAACAGAGAAATAATAAACAACAGCAAACAGGAAATTGTCAAAAATCTGAAACAAGAAAGACAAAAATTGAAAAAATTAAACCACTATATCCAAATCTCACGCGAGGAAGTACTCCACAGCGCACAGTACAGGGTGTCGCACGATGATGCAAAAGCTCATGCGAGAGAGTGCTATAGGGAGCGAATCTTCACGCGGGACACTCTGGATTCTCACATGAGAATCTATACACAGACAATACGGACGCATGGCAGAGCTTAAATTCCTGTCAGAAAAAATGAGAATGAGGCCAAAAATTAGATTTTCTACCCCACGGTGGGTGCCAAAATGTATGTGATGGAATGGGGACCTCAAATCCAACTACACATGCAACATAGTCATTACTCACATGATCGAATTATGAGAGAGAGTATGAATTACTCAATCTAAAATTCATGGTGATGCGACCTGTTGTCTCCTATGTAGATGGGGTGTTTAATTGCTCTCAGATTGGAGAGCCAACAACCATAAGACCGATTCTACAATGGAGGATTTTCAAAAACTATGAAGATAAACAAACTGAAATTGAACTACATGAATGCAATTTAATCGAAGAGCTTTAAAAGAGATATGATATTAATCTAAAATAGCTTTGAAAGAAACATGAAATAAAAATTACTCTAAAGAACTTGAAAATAGAAATGATATTAAGCTATGAACAATTAAGCAAATTAATTCTAAAATGAGGTGCAATATTAAGCTAAAATGAGAAAATTATACTAATGCAATAAAAGCTTTGAATTGATAAAATTGAGACACAAAAATACTATAGTTTAGTTACTCTCAACAATTGCCTCCTTCGAATAAAGAAATGAGGTTCACTAAATAGAAAAGCCTGAGAAGAGAATGAAGGGGTTCTTGATTTGAAACTCCTGACTCTTCATTCCCATTTGAGACAAAAATGCATAAATTACTTAATAAAAGAATGAAAAATGCCACACAGTGTGACCTTTCGAATATTATGAATTGTTAATTCAAAAATGAGTGTCCATTCAAATAACAAGTAATTATTAATTCCTTTTTTTATGGATAATTAGCTAAAGGGGGTAGATTTTAATTTAATTCCAAGTACTTAGGACTTTAGGATTAAATTAATTTATCATAGGGGTAATTTAGCTAATAAAAGTCGAAGACTTTAGGAATTAATTTTAATATTTGATTAATGCAATTAGGGTTTTTTGCAATTGACATCAAATCGAATTAAGTCAAGTAGGAGAGAAAAAATTGACTAGGAAACTAGGACTTTGGAGATGTAAAATTGATGAAAATGCACCAAAATTAGTTGAAATTAATAGGTGCCAATTTTAGGGTATTACACCTACATCGAAAGATAAAAATTTAATTGGTACTAAGTGGATATTCATAAACAAGTTAAATGAAAATGGTGAGGTCACTAGGAATAAGGCACGACATGTATGCAAGGGATATGCACAAGAGGAAGGTATAGATTATGGTGAAACTTTTTCACTTGTTGCTAGACTTAAAGGAGTCTGTATATTACTTGCATATGTTGCACATAAGGGATTCAAAGTATATCAAATGGATGTGAAACCAGCATTTATGAATGGAATTCTTGAGGAGGAGGTCTACATAGAACAACCGGAAGTTTTTGTTGATCCACATTAGAAGAACATGGTATGTAAACTGCACAAAGCTTTGTATGGACTGAAGCAAGCATCGAGAGCATGGTATGAAAGACTACATGCTTATATTATCAGTATTGGCTTTGTAAGGACTAGTGATAATAGTAATTTATACATGAAAGGAGAATCTAATGATAATATTTTGATTGCTGAAATTTTTTGTTGATGACATAATCTTTGGTGGACATGATTTGATTTGTAAATCTTTTGCTGATGAAATGAGAAAGAAATTTGAGATGTCAATGTTTGGAGAGATAAAAAAAAATTTAGGTTTGCATATTATACAACAGAATGATGGGATTTTCATCACTCAATCAAAATACATTAAAGAAGTGTTAAAGACTTTTGGCATGGAAGATTCAAAACCGGTAGGAACACCGGTGGTAACAAGATGTAAGTTGACAAAGGATGATGAATCTACAGAGGTAAATCAGACACTGTACAGATCAATGATTAGAAAACCGATGTATGTGGTACACAGTAGGCCTGATATAGCACATGCAGTTGGGATTGTGGCAAGATTTTCTGCCAATCCTAAAGATTCACATATGGTTGTTGTTAAAAGAATTATGAGATACTTGAAGAATACTGAAGACTATGGTTTATGGTACACAAAGGAAGGCAAATTTGAACTCTGAGTTTATACAGATGCAGATTGGGCTGGAAACATTGATGGTCGGAAGAGCACAACCGGTGGAGCATTCTTTTTAGGAGAAAGGCTTGTGACTTGGATAAGCAAGAAACAAGCATGCATTTCTCAGTCTAATATTGAATCAGAGTATGTTGCTAGTGCTGCAAATTGTTCAAATATTTCTTAGACAAAACAAGTGTTGGAAGGAATGAATGAGGTAATCACTGACCCAGTGATTATATATTGTGACAACACTAGTGCTATAAATATTTCTAAGAATCCGGTGATGCATTAAAAAACAAAGCATATATGTACTAAGTATCACTACTTAAGGGAACAAGTTCAAGATCAAATGCAGGTGAAACTGGAATTTATAAAATCTAAAGAACAACTTGCTGATATTTTTACCAAGCCCTTACCGAAGGACACTTTTGAGTATTTGAGGACTAGACTAGGGGTCTGTCCCCTGTCTATCAGTCACTAAGGTGATCAAGAGGTTGCATCAACCTATACTTTATTAGAAAATCATTCATGTTAATGCACATAGCTCACACTTTAGGATTTCTAAGGTTGTGAAAGATTGTAGAAGTTGGAACGGGAAATTGTTTATCGGTACATGAAGGTACTTGATCTGGATCGAACAACAAAGGATAATTTAGTTGTTGTAGAGTTGTTTATTTTCTTTGGCATTGTTGTCAAAGGGAGAGGAACTTCATATAAAATATCTGTTGCTGAGAACACATATGGGAGAAAGATCAAATCCACAGGGAGAGTCTGCATGGAATGTTGTTTGTTTTGTACTAATTAAACATATTAAATATCAAGCTAGGGAAAGCTTGCCGAGCTACAACATTTACCTACATAGTTGTAAAATACTTGTTTGGTATGTGTATGGCATATTTCATATTGTTTATGTTTCCATCAATGCCAAAGGGAGAGATTGATGATCTACAACTGATTGAATATCTAGATGATTTGAAGGAATAGTGATTAGAGATCACTGAGCTACTAAAGTGATATGTAAGATGATTAAATCAGTCAATATGTTGTCATTGATGTCAACTAGTTTTGACAATACTTATCATGATAGTTACAAACATCTAAACATCTATAAAAGGAAGAAAATATGAAGAAATGATATATCTACATAAGGAAAAGATGGATATGATAGATAAGGATAAGGTATACATTGGGTAACTTATTGATGAGTCTATGGCTTTATATTGTTGACTTGAGCATGTTACATTAATCTATTATGAAAAAGAGATTTGATTTGAACAAGTTAATGTGGTCGGTAATTAAAGACTTCAGTATAAACTGAGCCCATGCAGTGTATACCAAGTGACAGTAATAACCGAGTTAGTTATCACCAACGCATTCAATATTAACTGAGTATGGATGAAAACATTAAATGCTAAGAATAGCTGATTGAAATTGGCGAGCTGGATATTGTTATGATTTCGAGGTAAAGGATGAAGTTTGTTATAAGATCCACGGCTGACATAATTCAGAGATGATCTAAAGGATGAGATTGAAATGTGTTAGGGACACATCTTTCGAGGAAGGTTTAAGTGGCAAAATTGACGAAGGAGATTAAGAGGCAAAATCTGATGGCTGATATGAAAATGGTTTACTTGTCTATTTAAGAGATATGAGTTTCATTGTTGAAACATGCCAGACAAATAGAGACTACAGATATTTCACGTGAAGACTTTATTCATGCATTCCTAATCAAACTGGTTATAGAAAGAACCGAGCTACAGACATTACCAAGCATCAAAGAACTATTTACCAAGTGAAGTAAGTTGGAAAATATTGAGGAAGTGAATTGATTAATGATCAAATGAGTTTTATGAGCATAGCATAGATCTGAATATTTTCAATTGAGTTGTATTTGAATAAGATCAGAACTCTATCAATTTAACCATTAATTCAACAAAATCTCTTAATTGAGTGGACTTAACAATCTTATTATATTTCCATATGACATTTAATGAATGTTAATTGTTACCTTGTTGACCCCATAGTGAATATTGGTCAAGAGTTAACTATTAGTGATAAATCCTCTAACCAGGTCACACCTAACAATGTGCATTGTAACCTTTAATAGGGTTGGCTCCTAACTGAGCTCACTTCAGAAGAGTGAAATATTTTGGGTTACCGGTCCCAGGTGGTTTTTCCCTTAGCAGGGTTTCCACGTTAAATCATTGTGTCATGTGTTATTTTTTATGATTGTTTTTCTATCATACTTTACATACTGCATAGTTGAGCTTGGATAATTACTAGTATTCGGTAAAGTGAACAGACAGATTGATATTTTATGTTACCAAACTACATAAATTATTGAAATAGATTTGAAAAGTATATATGGGAGTTTGGGACTGTAGGATAACTGATTCACCCTCCTCTCAGTTATTCTAACACTAGTCCTTCTTTCGATGGGAACTCTTATAAAAAAATTATTAATATTATCTATTAGAATATGGATATGGATTTTATAGATTCCCTTGATGATGTCGAAGATAAGATAGAGACTATTCCTGATCTTTGGACCGTTCTTTGGGAAATGTATGGAGATCCACATGTTCCTCCACTCCCAAAAGGTCTATAACCTCTAGTTGCAGCTCCTACTTCTCCTATTGAGATCACATATATTGTTTTCCTGATGATTGCATTCACACAACCATGAATTTTTGTGTTTCAGTGTAGCAAGATATTCCTTTTCTTCCATAAATAGTTCCTTGGGATGACTTCTTGATAGACATTGCAGGTTTGTTTGTGGAGTCTTGCATTGAGGATTTGGGAGACATCATTGATGATATATATATTTTCTTTGATGAGGATGATCCTTCTTCAATTGTTGTGAGGGAAAACTCTGACCCTCATCTTCATTCTTCACTTGATCATTCTTTCGAGTTTGACATGATTGTGGGTCCTTTGATACAACATTTGGAGGTATCTTTAACTTCAGACAAGACATTTGAGTCTTTGGAGATTTTTTTTCACGAGTCTCAAACTTCACTTGAGATGTCACATTGCATGGTTCAAGTTGATCATACTCATTTGTTAGAGATTCTTATTCAGTTTTCTGAGACATCATTTATTTTGAGGATTCCTCCTAGAGATTGGGGAGGATTCATTGATACACCTATGGCCTTATTTCTTTCTAAGTGCAGAAACATCATTTAGTTTTCTTGGTGCAATTTATACATTGATCTAGGAACACCTATCATGGGTGTACATTCTAGATTGAGGGAGCTTCTTTGCTTCTCTTCCTACTTATTCATTTGAGGAGGCATCTTTGTCTTTGAATTTTGATCCAACTTTTTACATGGATCAGTTACCATTGGTTCCTTACTTGTTACCTTCTATTGGATATGTTCCTGATTGGTTCATGGAATCTTCATCAACCAAGGACATGTCGATGCATGAGTATACTTCAGAGACATCATACTTCATTTGGATTCCCCTTCCTTCTCCCTATCCATAATGGGAAGCCTTCTTGCATTTGTACTTGGTCTATCTTCTTCCTAGGGGGAGAAATGTTGTTTGTAGGTATTGGACTATATTTTTCCTTCAAGCACTTACCATTCTTGGAGGAGATTATTCATTATGGGGGGATCTCATGTTTCCTTATTTCATTCTTATGGAGGGATTCTTGATTGTATATACATGACGTATGTCATAATAGGGGGTCTTGATTACTCCATCCATCCATGCATCTTATTTTCCATCTCTCTTTTTGGGGGAGGGTTTTTCCTATGAGGTTTTCCCTCTTTCTCTGCTTTGTGAGAGATTGCATATCTTTTACACTTGCATATTGTACATGGGTGCCTAACATGGCCTAGTAGCTGGGACCTGTCATCTAGCTTTGTGAGCTTAAGTGCATTCCCCTAAGTTGCACTTAAGGGGGGTGTTGGTGTAATTAAGTATTCACTAATTACATTTTACTTGAGTTTACTTAGGATAAATCATTTTCATATTAGTTATCATTGAGACACCTCAAATTTTGCATTTCATTTTAGCGCATGGTGTAGGAGAATTTCCACTTTAGGTGTGAGATCCACCTTTACTATTTCTCTTATCACATTATCATCCTCTCATTGTTTCACATGTTGCACATACTTTTTTGTACAATAGAGGACGATCCACCTTTGGTGTACATGTGATTACAACTTGTCTAGTTGATAGGTTATCATTTGAATATCTCATAGTTATCATACATTACATATATATTTAGGCACGTCTACTTTGTAATTTCAATTTATTTTATATCTATTTCATTATTGATCATTATTGAATCATCAAATTGATCATATCATATTTGTCTCTCTTGTGCTATCAATTGAGCTTCTAGATCTTGACATTTTTATTATTTTTCTTAGAAAAATTTTTATATCATATCAAAACGATATTAAAATTCTTACAACATGCAAGTATGGGGTAAGTAAAATATAAATGATATTTTAAATATATAAATAATCATCATCAAAGTAACTAACATCATCTAACTATAAACATATGATATCTCATGTATATCCAATATCAAATCACCATGTAATGTCATACATGCCATAACCTCATAATAAAGCTAAAATTAACCAATGCACACATGAAAGTGGTCTAAAAGAGTTTGACAATATATAACTAAAAAGAAAACAATTGGTGTGCAATACACCATTATTCTCCTATTCTTCGTGAATCTTGTATTGAAATGATATTCTCTCTTAGCTATGTAGCATATGCACAAGATGGCCTTGAAAGAACAGAGTGTAATGCCCTGCTAGGGAACCCAAGAGATATTAACCTAAAACATGTTACTAAATTTATAGAATATTTTTTATCTTAAAATTTTACAAATAGTATTGAATAACAAAGCGGAAGTAAAACATAAAGTCCATATATACTCATATACACAATCTCAATTACAGATTACAAATCTCAAGGGTTTCTTGACGTAGAATTATGTAAATATAATTTAATCTATTAAGTACAATAATCATCTAAATCTTCTATATAGTACATCATCTCCAAGAATAAGAAAATACATTTGAACCATAAAGTATACATAAAAACCCACATCCATTGCACAAGTCACAGGGTATGTAAATATAATTGAGTACAAAGTACAAATCAAGAAAGAATAGGAATAAATCTCTAGGGAAGATAGGATAAGAAGCAACTGCAACAAGGATCATTCACCACTAGTACAGGAATGTCGGAGTCTCAAATGGTAAAAAATCACTAACTCCCGACCCTGTGGAAACATGTGGTTCCACTCCCACTGTGCTAAGGAGATAAACATCGTACCCCACTTGGATAAAAATACCAAAATCAATCATCAAGTAATACTAAGCAAGGGTCTTATAAGTTCCTATCTCAAGGGTACAACTCAATAACTCAAAGGCACACATACTAATCTAGAGCCAACCAACACATGTAGGAAACCTAAGATGAAATCAAGTGTCATCACATATGTCAACCCCTTGGAACAATCTCACTAAACTCTGAATCTCAAGTGTGATCATATGCGGAACCTGAAATCATCTCGTGTAGACAAAGATAATCGATCATGTCAGAACTCGTCGCTACTACTAGATGGGCTTGCAACATCTTCTCTCGCTCCCATCCTTAGCCTATACTAGCACTCAAGGCATGGGCGAGGATTCCATTATCTTATTAATTCATTTTAAAACCTTATTTAATGTATTATATTATCACTTATTTAAGTAACCTACTAAAAATACCCAGGTAGCCACTTTTGGGCTTCGGTGCCTCCAAAGAAAGTCACTTCTCTTTTAATACATAGATAACCTACCCTAAGTTCATAAATCTCAAAACATATCTCATGGACCATCATGAATCATAACATCAAACCTGGTTCCAAAGTATCACGGGAACTTACATAAACATTTTGTATCATGATAAAAATCAAAGCTTCCATAAGGTTGAGTTATAACAAAATCGAATGCCACAGAAGTATGCAAGGCAAGCAAACATAACACATTAACCCTAACCCCGTCTCTGGTAACAATACTAAAAGGATGACAAAAATATTCCCTCCTAACCCATAAATGTAGAAGGCAAAACATTCATAAGAATTTAATAATAATAAACTAATTTGTAAAGTACCATTACGCAAATTAATTTATTAAATAATCACTAACAAAACTATAATTACATTCTCGAATTAAATTCCAATACTAAACAAATCAATTTATAATGTTATTTAAAATAAATTAATTCTCAAATTTAATAATTACTAAAATAATATAATTTCATAAAAAATCTCAATTTAGGAAATAAAATAAGTTCCCTTAATTATTAATCAATAAAATATATTAACTAATAATTGACTCAATTTTCTACATTATCCATTACAAGAAAATATCCAATAATATGATGCAAAAATTATAAAGTATTCCCAAACAAGTAATACATTAAAAATATATATATACACTCATGCATATATTTATATTTCCATTTAACGAACATCTACCATTGTTATATTTATATTATTTATTATTTATTATAATTTTTTTTTAAATTGTTATATAATATATATATATATATATATATATATATATATATATATATATATATATATATATATATATTTATATATTTATATTTATATATAAAAATATAATATATATATATATAAACATTTTTTTAATAAAATATAAACAACATATCCAAAGGGGTTGTCACTGGCAATATGGTTTTCGTAGGCAGCCTTGGCTATCATGACAGTCATGGTTGTCATCGATAGCCCTAGCTGTCGCAGCAGCTTAAGGTTGTCGGGTGGGAGTGGGGGTAACATATCCAAAGGGGTTGTCACTGGCAACATGGTTGTCGTAGGTAGCCTTGGCTGTCACGACAGTCATGGTTGTCATCGATAGCCCTAGATGTCGCAGCAGCTTAAGGTTGTCGGGTGGGAGTGGGGGTAACATATCCAAAGGGGTTGTCACCGGCAACATGGTTGTCGTAGGTAGCCTTGGCTGTCACGACAGTCATGGTTGTCATCGATAGCCCTAGATGTCGCAGCAGCTTAAGGTTGTCGGGTGGGAGTGGGGGTATTACCCCACCTCCATTCCAATATATATATATATATATATATATATATATATATATATATATATATATATGTATATATATATATATATATATGTATATATATATATATATATGTATATATATATATATATATGTATATATATATATATATATATGTATATATATATGTATGTATATATATATATATATGTATGTATGTATATATATATGTATGTATATATATATGTATGTATATGTATGTATATGTATGTATATATATATATGTGTGTGTATATATATATATATATAATTCTTTTCTTTTTCCATAGAATTTTAACAATGAAGAATTTAAATAACTGGATATCCAGATCTGACAGGCACAAAGAAAATAATCTTTTTGAAATACAAGAATTAAACCTTGAGGGTTTTCAAACCCTACCTCAAACCACCAATTCAAGAAACATGAAAGACCAAAAAAATGTTAGAAATTCCAAGCTTTAAAAAAAATCCTTGAATTCAATCCTTCATCCAAAACCTGCAAATCTCTGTGTAGAAGAATGGCCAAATTCCTCCTCATAAAGAAAAAGGCTCTGAAATTCGAACTCAACCATGCAAATCTTGAACTCAACTTAACTCCACAACTTTATTTTTATCAATCTCTCTTTATGCCTGATTTATTCAATTTTCTAATTAATAACTTCATGTACTTTTTGTAATTCTTGTTTATATCAGCTCACTTAATTCAATAAGAATTATTATTTATTTAATTTATTTAAATTGAATGTGCAACTAATTATTGCATATCAATTTAACTAAAAGAATATTATTTAATTCACTTCCTTATTGTTTTATTCAATTTTCCTCAAATTTAAATTTAATAATTATTTAAATCTTCAATTCCACCATTTGACTTTTAATTAAGTCTTTTTAATTAATAATTGTATTTAGCTAATTTTCATTAATTAAATACCTTCACATTTATTTTTTTATATTTAATAAGATTTAATTATTTAGACCACATAAATAATCTTAGTAAATTATTTAATCATTTCACAAAAATCACACCAACCAATGAAAGACCAACTGAAACTAATAAAAACAATAATCATGCTCAAGGGAAAGGCTATGAACTCACGTCACCTGGACGAATTCGGAAGGGTAAAATACCATAAACTTGTCCACTATTTCAGGACAATAAAATGACTTAGGTTGGGATTCGAATTTGAATATTATCTCCCCTCTTACCATTGAGACTTTGCGATGGGGCATGCTCATCCTGACAATTCAAGGAAGTCGATGTCTGATATCTGCAAACTTACATAAAAGACAAGCATATATATATATATATATATATATATATATATATATATATATATATATATATATATATATATATATATATATATATATATAAACAAGCAATGGTAAGGATCAACTGAAAAGTAAACTATGGGCGGGCACTACATGGAGTGTGGTTAATTGATACAAGATGCAAGATAATAATATGATAGCAAGAGGATGAAAAAATTGTAAAAGTTCTCCAAAGATAGATAAAAGACCATTAGATTCAAATGAGGAAGAAAGATTTTATGTTTTGTTTCTAGAGTCAATTGCATGAGAATCTTTTTGCATTGACATTTTGGATCACACTCCATGATCTATCATCACGATGTGAGATGAGAGTTGAAGGATAAAAGTGATGTAGGCTCCTTGAAAGGAAGTGGAGGAGATTGAGTGGGCAAATATCAAAGTCTAAAACAAAACTTAACGCTCAAATTTTAATGTGGAAATTATTGCATTTTAGATTATCAATAAGGGGTAGACTGAAATATGTTGGTCCAATCTATCAAGTGCCCCTTTTGTTAATGTGGTGAGAGTTCAAAACATTAAATCTAGGATTTGGTCTACGAAAAAAAAATGGAATGTTATTTTCAGTCATGTTCATATTAGTTTTTGTCACTTCTTGAACTAGAGAAAAGAGTGTTTTGGGTGCTAGTCTTCATAATACTGTTGTCAATTTTTTTAAACAAATTGTTTTACTTAATATACGATAGAGCAAGTGTTTCCCAATGTTTTCAAACCAATCAAATTACTAGCAGGTAGAAAATTGAAGGTTTTACTGTAATACCTTGTTTCAAATTCTTGTCTTTGTTTGGAGAGCACCAAGGAACATATTAAGTGCATAAATTATTTGGATGATATTAAACTACAAGTTCTCAACACTACAAAAAATAAATCATGTAGTTGTTACTTTTGTCTTGATGGTTTTTGGTTCTCCTTATGTAGCTTTCACTAGTTATAATTGAGTTAGTAGTGGATATTGATCAATCTTTTAATCTTTTGACTAGTTGTTCTTGAGTTGATTTAGTTCTTTGGTGTCTACTTGTTTTGTTTAGCTTCTTATTTTTTGTCTTATTAGTAGTCTTGTGGATGCCCTCCCCCAATACATATTTAAGAAAATTTAAAAAAAAATTGATATTTTTATTTCAATATCTAAAATATGAGCAAATAACACATTGAATGTCAAAGCATAATGGCTAGGAGGTTTAGTGAAAATTAGAAATCCAATTTGAATTTGCAGTTCCCTCCCAAATTCATTAATATTAAGTTAGGTCTATCCAAAATACCACAAATTTTAATAAATAAATATATAATTTTCACCATTACAATTATATATGATTAGTGAAATCTTGAATTTTAATTTTGTGGCCTTAGAACTTAAAACCAAACAACTTTAAAAACAAAAACAAAAGGTGATTCAACTCCGTCCTACTTTACAATTATTAAATTGCAAGTACATGGTGGGGTAAGGCAGGAAACAAAGGGAGCTCACATGGCAAAAAAGGCAATAATCAGAGAGTTGAAGTCTAAGCCAACAAAAAAACAAGGAATCCAGTAATGGGCAACGTACAACCTCCCCAATAATGCCTTTACTAGAATTCACAAATTCAATGATAGGATATTAGCATCTACACTGGTAAGGGGCCCCATCAATCCCCTGTCATTATCATTTGACATCATCTAGTGCTAGATACATCATATCTGTATATATATGTCAATACTTGTACTGACATATACAATCAAAAGCATATCACATTCATCATGATGGAGCACTCAGGGGGCCCTTCTCACCAACTAAAGAACACCCACTAACAGAAACACTGCACACAATATCACTAGTAGTTGCAAAAGTACGTATCTCAAATTTCCCACAGAATTTACAGGGAGCGACAAAATATTAGGTTTTCCAGGATTTGATGTTCAGATTGGTGTACAAAATTTAAATAATCTTTTAGGTGAAAAAATTATTACACGGTCAATTTCAGTTGAAATTTTCTTCCCAATTAGAGATTGCAATAAAAAATATTGCGTTCCCCTTCTTGATGATGGACCACTGAGTGTGGTCCTAAACATCGAGCAACAAAAGCACAGTGCAAACCATAAGCTTTTGCATCTCCCCTTCTATGATGTAATTTTTGCTTCGCTTGATTCAATGTAAAAACAACACTATATAAAAGGCTGCTGATATGCTTGCACAGCTGATTAAATGGTAACTGTAAATTGACCAGCAATGGGAGTGCTATTTTAGCAGTTTCCATCAGGTGTTTTGATTGTTTGTTCACCTGTTTTATGGGGTTATTATGCTTTCCCTGCTGAAACACTTTATTTGTTGGTTGGTCAGCTCTCCTTTGTTGATATTCTGCTGGCTTATACTCACCGTAACTTTTTTTACCTTGTTCAACTTCTTTTCTTTCTTCTTGCTGTAGCTGCTCTCATACAGCTGCTGTTTGTAATATTCTTGTCTTCTTAATCCAATAATATATATATATATATAAATTCCTTAAAAGATTGAAAGACTAATAGGTGGTCAAGTATGTTTTATTCACTCTCTTCTTCATTAACTGAAATTATCTATTTGGGGTACCATCTTCAGTAGATCTTATATTCAACCTCATCTAAACCAAATCTTTTTCTTCCCTATATGCCCAAAAGCTAACTTATCATGGACTGCACAAGTTACAGAGTCTTGCAGCTATTGAATTGTGCTTAAAGAGTATCCTTGTTCTGAAACAGTGCCCTTGTTTCATTGGTCTTGATCAGAGAGAGAGGACACACTAAACTGGGGCCAAAAAAATCAACATAATCTTTACCTTAAACGATAAGTGCGATTGTCCTGCAAATTTTTAAAAGTATTAGAAAAATTGAAAGCCACAACGAGGCTAGCCTAGCCAATAGGTATCAAATGATCTGCAACATGTAAGATTTTCTTTAGCTTCAGACCCCATACCTTTTTTCACTTCAGAATTGAAGGGTCCCAGTCTATTATGGAAGAATACCCAAAGGTACTGAATCCTTGGCAGGAGGCTACAAGGGTCCCGTACAACTATAGAGTTGCATTCAGGTTTGTGGGCTCCCACGTGCAGGAGATCATGGGTTGAATTTACCAAGCCCATCAATAATGGGGCAAATATAGTAAATTGATGACGTCACGTCAACCATACACTGTAAAACCGTTTTTTAAAAACGCTGAGAATTGATTTAGATGGGATTTTAAAATTTTGTAGACGTCCTATAAATTAATTCATAATTGAAATGGAGAACGTGCCACATGCGAAGTTTTAAGGCTGAGACCATCCCAAATCAACTGAGCACATGCAGGAATAAGTGTTGATAATGTCTCTGGTAAGTAGGAGATATTTTCCACAGGATGTCTATGATTAATTTAGCTAACGTACACGAGGTATACAGTTTAATTACACTTCGATTTTTGTTTAATTACTTTTCCATTTGGAGTCCGCAAATTAATAGGGATTTGACCTGTAGATTATTTAGTAGGGAGGGCCTGAATTACCGACAACCTAAACTGTGAGCAAATTTTTTGTATGACAATTATACATTCAAAGTTATTTTTCAAAATTAAGACCTATATATGCATGTCAGAATAATCCTATATAAATTGAAACTCTATTCTAAATCGCCCCTTACATATGAGACAGTCTTCTTAAAATATTTATATTGCATTTTAATTGTATAAATGACTAAATATGGCCATAACGACATCATATTTAGGCCCTGCTTGTGGCCAATCACTGCTACAGGATTAGCATGTGTACAGTGCTGGGTCATATAGATTGGATAATTCAATACACTTGTACTTGAAATTGATGTTGCAATTGCTCATGAAAGGCACTTAAATTTTATGTTTATGTGAATCACTGTAACTTTCAACCAACAAGAGGAGATGTAATGGCGTAATGGCATGAGGATGCAACCTAGTGGATACAGGGGCAAATTAGCTTTATCATTTGGTCAAGTGCCCATAGTGCATGTTTTAGTAGCTCAGGAGGAACACATTTCTTCTGTGATGATAACTCAAAAACAAAAACATTATTAGAAATGCAAGACTCCTAGATTCAAGACTTGAACATATGTTTCCCACCACAATTGCTTGCAATTATAGTCCAACAGTAGGCCTGTGTACAGTGTACACAAGATCTGGTTTTTATACTAAAGCACTCTGGCCACTTGGGGTAAAACTTGGTACCTAGAAAGGACTATAATTCCTCTCCTCCATTTAGCACAAAGCATAAAGTGGCTTCTATATGACTGACTTCTTTACAAGAGAGATTAAACCCAGGCTAGAACTTATAAATCTTCTATATGCATTCTATGGGAGAAAGCAAACCCAGGCTAGAACTTATAAATCTTCTATATGCATTCTATGGGAGAAAGCAAACCCAGGCTAGTAGAGCCTATTACATGTCACTTGGTTGTTGCAGAGAGCCTATTACATGTCACTTGATTGTTGCAGATCACTACTCTCTATCAATTTATCATATAAATTAAAAATGATTTACCTTTGCACCACCAGAATAGCTGTAACATGCGTTCATAAATGATAAATTCACAAGCAACCAATACAATTCTAGGACCTTAACAGTACTATATTAAAAAATTATTGTTATTGATGATAGGACAAGCCAGCTCCCCCGTATGTAAGTCACAATTTCTGCCAAGAATAGATTCTAGAAGAACATGAAACGAAAAACTACTACTCTTTCCATGAATAGATTCCAGAAGAAAATATCAGTAAATATACCACTTCCCGAGCTTAAAATGAAGTTCAGTACCATTCCAAGAGCCAAGACATTATATTGCAGATATTTATCATTTTGAATGAAAAGTGGGTAAATATTGAAAAAAATTGTAAGTTTGACAGTTTTAACTTTTTAGAAAAAAATACAATAGATTTTTACTTCACCACTCCCCTATCTAAGAAAAGGCGAGATTTGGAAAACTTTACCGACCCTCTTTCAGGATCGTTCCAGAACATATGCTCATTGGTTCAATTCTATCAAAGCATGAACAATTAAAGATTTACCGTTGAATCTTTATAATTACACTTACAAAATTAAGCTAGTTGTGCACAACATTCATCTTGAAAGATTTGAATCAAGATGACATCTAAAAAATCCTCTGCTAAGCATTCTAAGCATCCTATCTATTCACAATTCTGTTTTGCTACGTGTGAAGCACATGCCATCGAAAATATCTAAATGATTGTTGATCAGGGCACAAGACTTATTAAAGGCAGTTCTTAAAACTTTGCCCTATATGGGGAAAAGTAGTAAAATATTAACACCCAAGGCTTTCTTACTATGAAATTATATCCAATGAATACAAAATTATTCTTTGCCTGCCTGCCCATAACACGGAGGTATTCCCAACCTCAAACATAATAGAGCTGCTTCTTCAGACAGACGGAAAAAACTTATTTAGTCTGAAAGGAAGAGCATAAAATTCTTCACTTCTAGGGTCTGTTTTGAATTTACGTGACTTATCCCACCAATGCCAACCCCTGTCTTTCCTTGTTGAACTCTCATGTAAATGCAAAGTGCTATCCAGTAATAATGCTACAATTCCGGCAACTGTTGCTGGTGATGAGAAAATCACATTGAGAATGTCGTTGAACTGCAAGATAATCCAGTTAGAAAAAGAAATTAGTTCACAAATCCATGGTTCAACTCAATATCACCACAATAAATGTGATATCTAAATTCTCTAGCTCCTGGAAAAGAGGAATAGAAATCCTACCCATCGCGATCCAGTGTGGACTGGACCGTGCCCAGAAGCAACTGTGAACTCATTGAAATACTGAGGTACGGATAAGCCCAAAAACAAAGAAAATCCCAGGATAAAAATTGTCCTGAAACTATTTAGATTGCAATATTGGAGAAAGCTAAGCCCTCCAGCAGCTGCTCATCAAAAATCACAGAAACTCAGAAAACAACATGGAGTTACTGTTTTTCCCAAATACAAGTATAAATTTTTGTAAAGTGTAAACTAATCATAAGCTTATCCAAGGCTTTCTCATAAATTGCAAAAACTAAGACGGTGAAATTGAGTGACTAGTTGAAACTTGACTGAAATCGCAGCATAATGGAAATATGTGTCGCTCATACATACCAACATAACCAAAGAAAAGGCAATACAAAGCTGCAACGATAGATATTGGAATGGAAGCAAAGATTGCTCCAAATTTGCCTAGAATGACAAAAACACAAAATCAGCTCTGTAAAATAGTAGGTTTAAAAAATAATATCCAAAATTATAGAGAATAGAGAGCCCGGGTGAAGACGATACTCACCAAGAATAGAGAAGAATATCATAAATCCTGCTGCTATCTGTATCACCCTGCGACTTCCAACTCTTGTCAATGCCAAAAGACCAGCATTCTCACTGCAGGCAGAAAACACACAATTTAGAGCTCTGAACTAGAACTTTTTTAAAAGGGCCAACAAGGAGCAGCTGAAAGTGCCAGACTTCTTACACTGATACAGTGGACCCATTTACAGTTCCAAACATCCCATCCAACAAAATTCCAATTCCCTGCAAAAATACCTGTTAGATCTCATCCCTAACCTTCATGTAATGATGCTAATGTCCAGACTCAAGGAAAAGAGGATCAAGAGAGGTCAGAAGAAAGAGTCCACTCCTCACCTGCCAACCTAGACCTCGGCTGAGGATAGACGGAGGGGGAGCTGTGGCACTTGCAAACCTCGACACAGCATAAAATGTACCACTAGACTGCCAATTCAAGGCACAACAATCAATACACTTTGCAGCATATGGATAATTAACAAAGTAGTCAGCAACTACAAAAAAAATAAAAAATGAAGACTGGAATTTGGAATGTGACAAGCTAACCTCAACAAGTGAGACAAAGGCAGCAGCCATCATTGCAAATGCTTGTCCTGCATCAAATATGGGTGCTCCCCATTGGAATGGATAGGGAATCCTTATCCTGCAGAATCACAAGAATGAGTGAAAACAGTTTTCAAAAATGTGATTGAACATGAGAACTTTGTAAGGAGTCTATACCATGGGGCATGTGTAACCAATCCAGAACTGTCTGTCTTGCAATGAAGTTGGGTTTTTTGAGGCCTATGCTTGTATGCTCCACCTACAGTGAGAAAATAAGCATAAAGCCAAACAATTGCGACAGCAATGATGACAGCAAAGCGCTCAAAAATAGGTTTCTTTCCAGGCTTGATATGTCGAGTATACTGAAATGACAGAAAAGGGGTTCAATCAGTTAGTGTGCCTATACCTCAAAGCAAATACAATACTTTTTTTCAACTGCAAAACATTATCTGTATACCCAAGTACAAGGTTAAAACACCATGTATACTCTCAATACTAGAAGCATAAAATCAGGACTTTATAAATTTGACCCTAAAAACCCAATCTCCTTAAAGAGATAATAATGTTTACAGGAACCCAACCAAAATAAATGCTCATTTTCCAAATTTTAAAATCACATGTTAATAGTTTAATTCAAAATTCTGATGTTTTACCTGTGAAAAAAAGACCAATGCGATAAGCTGTGGTAGTCCTATCTCTATGCATTTAGCCACCTGCAAATAACATTATAAAATGAACAGAAGACTTAATCTGATTTCAACATATGGAAGTTTGTTGATGTAAATAAAATCATGCAAATTGAACACTGATTGTATTGAATTAAGAAGTTAAGCATTCATGCCCTACTTTTACCAATGTACAAAACACTTTGTAAAAACATAACTTCCAAAGAAAGCTCTTAAAGTTGATAATAATGAAAAACTGAAGTGCTGCATATATGTCAACCCAAGTTTGTATTTTGAATGTTACATATACATTTAAACAAAGACAGAGGTTTCAAAACCTTGAAAACCATAAATCCACTTCATCTAGTGAAAAATCCCAGCTGGCATGAAAAAGGAAATTTAAAAGTTCAATAGCCCAATAATTATTTGGCTTAAAGTTCTCTAAATAACCTACTGATAGACCATTTCAATGAGATGCTCTCTCAATTCAAGCTTAATTAGTATCTCTCAAAGCAAAAGTGAGCATTGAATTCTTGCTCCCCCCAGTTTCATTGCATGCAAATTATTTACCAATAGCCCTATTGCCTCGAATTTAAATTGTAAACTTGAAAGGTGTGTACAAACACCAACTTAGATTAATATCCAAGTGACAAAATCAATAGCAATACACTACACAGGTCCCCTGGATTTGGGTGTTCACAATCATAAACCATCAATGATCCTGAATTAAGGATTGTATGAATTGTCAATGATACAAAATGACATTTTGTTCAAAAAGTATTCATTCAATCAGAGTTATTATAAGCAAGTTGTCATGAATCCAGGATAAATAGACATTTGATTAAGCAAATGGGATCTAGGCAAATGGGTTTTATATACATACCCCAGGGAAGCCAAGTTCATAGAGCCCAAGCCCCACAAGAGTTATTAGAGGAACTGCAGAAAGTGGACTCAGAAACCTGAGAAGAGCAAGACCATCAACTTAATAATGTCAAGCCTTAAGAGACAGTAAAGAAATCCAAAACAATTTTGTAGCCTATATATCAGATAACATGCAGAAACTAAACAGACCTAGCAACAATAGCCCAGAGACCACTGAATCCAACAATAATTTGTAAACTGGATGCAACAATGAGAGCTGCCTGCACTCCTCGCATTGAATGCAAAAATCTCTGCAAACAGATTAAGCAAACAAGGATTCCTATGTTAGCAAAGAGTAATAAACCATATATGTTTCCAAATCAAGTTTGACAAATACTCAAATGCACCAATTTCTTCGCGTACATCGTGTGGGTCCGATATGTTTTGAAATTTGCTAGAACCAACAATGGAAACAGTTGGAATAATGAAAGCATAGGATCCTCCTATAACAGCAGGAAGCCTAGTCCCAAAGTAGGATTGTAAAAGGGTGTTAAGACCTGCTACAAACAGTAACGTCTGGATAACTCTGGCTTTGTCATCCTGCATGAGCATTTAATTTATTTAATTAAAAGCTATAAATGCCTAAGTGAAGCTGTCAATCGTACCTTCCACTAAATTAACAGGATTTAGGATTCCATTGGTAGCAAAACCCTCAAATGTCCTAGGCAAATAAGAAATATGAAACATACAAAGCTCTATAATGGACTGTTATCGGAGTTTTGAGACTACAGAAGTGTGTAGTATTTTTTACTTACATTTGAGCCACCCATCTGAGGAACAAAGAATGAGGGGATGATAACAGTGGTGCCCAACATAACCAGATAGTGCTGAAAACCAAGCAGAATAGCTTCCGCTGCAGCAGCCAAGACAATAATTAGCTCCATACTATGTCCAACCTAGAAGCAAATTGATCAAGACATTGGTATGGAAAACGTATGTGAAGTATTTAACGAGTCTTCAGCAACCTCTTAACTGAAAAATTCAACCAAACAGATAAACTGTAATGGGGCTTTTGGGTTACTTGAAAATTTGAAGTACAGCACGAATTAGTTGCCAAATTGAATCTAAACATCTGAGATACTGGCTTGCTCTGGTTGACTAATAAAAAAATTACAATAGGAGAGATTGCCAAAAACAATTTCAGAGCAACACAATATACACAGGTCATAACAACAAAGTATACTTCAAAAAAAAAAATTGAGATCCAAAAGAATATTACCCTGAAACAGTTTTAGAGCAAGATATTCTTATCAGCTGACCAAAGAATTCCAGAATAGGATGTGGAGACGGTTTTATAGTAAAAAGGCCTAATTGATTATATATGAATCATTAGTAAATGTCTTGAAAACAGTCTTATGTCTTGGTTACCAACAGAACCATTAACAATCTTCTGAGCAAAATATTCAAACTCATCATAAACAGGATGCATTTGAACAAGTTTTTGAGCAAATAATGCAGTTTAATTGCTGATAAATATGTATATGTGTGTTTTCATAGGAAAACGCATACCCATGGAACATTGGATAGTAGAGATAGCGCGTTTGAAGCATTTTGAGAACGGAGAGTTGAAAAAATGCTCCAGACACTTTCAGCCCAAAATTTGCATTTGTTTTATTGACTGGAAGGCTCAAAAAAATTAGAGTGATATATGCACTCAAATCATAGGTAAACATATTGGATCACACAGAAAACGTAATAGGCAATATTCAGAAGCAGTATAAGCATATGGGTTCCAGACATAAGACATTTACAACCGTTATGCCATAGGTTAAACACGTTAGAGAAGTAAAGAGGTGCAATATATGGGCATAAGCAACAGGCAAAAATACTGAGTTATATAGAAATGCATTAGTGAGAGCTTGAAAAGCGGAACATTAATATGGATTGTAACTATTTTGGGGTGCTATATGTGTTCGGCCCTGAGGTGAGTTGCATTGAAAGCAGCACCCAAATGGCAAAACACATTGAAAACAGTTCCATAGCAGCACCCACATACAGATCACTGTTTGAAAACAAATTGCAAGAGTCTACAAGAAAGAGATATTAATATGTGTCGATTTTCAAGCAAGAAATACAGATTAAAACAGTTTTGAAGCAAGAAGTTGAAAGGAATGTAGACTAAAATGCATTAGCGAGGTGTGATGAGAAGGCAAAGAAGTTCATACGCCATGGAGGGGGACTTGTTATGCAGTAATCTACTCCTGGGAGCTGATCCTTTGCCGGGTGAGGCTGTAATTCATCAGCTTTTGGGGCTCCCCCTCCTCCTCCTCCTCCTCCTCCACCTCCTCCTAGTCCACCAACTCCTCCTCCTCCTCCTCCTCCCCCAGCTCCTCCTCCTCCTCCACCTGCCATACTTGCAGATGAAAACAGAACAAAGGACTTCTAGTCCTACTGAACCAGCGGCAGAACTACCTAACTGCTGCTACAGTTGTACTACTCGTGCCAGCCAAAAAAAATGAAGAAGAAAGAAACTCAGTTTCACTGCTGCTACAGCTTACAGACCCGTCCACAGATTTATTAGTCCTCCTAATATTCCCGCACAGGAAGAAAATTGTTTCAGAGTTAAAGCAAACCCATGTTTTCTATCACTCTCGGGTAGAAGAAGCCAAGGGAATATCAAGCATGTGAAATGATGGGGAAACACCCACGAAATACTAAACAATTGGATGATGTATACTTAAAAGCAGCCGCTCTCTCTGCCAAAGGAATCTGGCGGTGCCAGTACTACAAAGGAAACATTACGGAAACATCGTGATATAATTGTGAAATTATACCCACATGGAGGGTTAAAGCCTATTACAGGTAATATTTTACCAGATGCACAACACCATGAGCATCTTCTTCATATGATGATTGTAATGATGGGAAGTGAGAAGAAGATCATGTGATCTCTGAGCATATGAAAACATCAGAACCTGGCTGTTACGACAATATGGACACAGAAGAAAAAAAAAATTGGTTTAGTTACAGGAAGAAAAAGTTTAGTTCTGGACGCAAGGGGTAAGAATAATATATGTAACAACAAAGAAGTGACTTGTGCGACCACAAATAGTAATAGGTAAATGTCACAAGAAAATGATGACTTCGTTTTATCTTATGATATACGATCTGAAGAGGAATAAAATAGTAGTTTTCAGGAAAGTTACAGGGTGGAAGGGCAGCTGGCTTGATCACCGCCTAAGTAACGGCAAGGCCAAATTCGAATAGATGAGATTTTTTCCGCCATGGATTTTAGGGTTTGGGTTGTAATCGTTATGCCATGGATTTTAGGTTGATTCAAATGGAGAGCATTTTATAAAACTATATGATAATAAGTATATTAGGTTTTAATTTTAATTTATTTTAACAATATAAATTATAAATTGTAATTAATTTTATTTAATTTTTATATTAATTTAAATCATTTTGAAAAGTATAAAATAAGTTTTATTTCATAGTTTGTTATTTACATTATTAAAATATTTAATATTTATATATTATATAAATATTTAATTTAATTTAATTTATGATAATAAACATAATAAATAATATTATTATATTTTTCATACAGATAAATTTTATCAATCTTTGTAGTTGTGCCTATAATAATGCAATATGGCTAAAAAAGTGGAAATAAAACTGTTCACATTTCACATTCCTAGACCTCATTTGATCTAGCCAATCAAATGATAGAGAAATAATTTTTATAAATGATAAACTTAAAAATATTGCATTTAAACTTTACAAAATCCAAATTTATGACAAAATACAAAATATAATAAATTGTTATTGGAGAAAGAGTTTCATTTAATCACTAGTTTACACTAAAAAGCTAAAAAATGATACAATAGTACTTAGCCTACCGGCAAGTACTAATATATGAGTGGTTAAATTAATTGGTGCATTTTGTGGTCTTATAATAGCTTGTGGTTTCATGAATGCTATTTATTTCACTAGACAAAAAGTTGGGAAGGTTATAATTAGAAGCTCTCATCTACAAATTTCATTTCACATGACAAACTTTTGAAAATAGTTGGAGAGGTTATAGTTAGAAGATCCTACTTCAATTCTTAAAAGAATTTTAATACAAAATTTTAACTGTTTAAATTATAATAATTATAAATGAATACGAGATATTTTCCACGACAAGTTAAATTGTGATATTGCTATCAGGATTCAACTATGTAATTTTTGAGTCAAACTCATTCACCCATGTTTCATGAGTAGTGGTTCACAAGAACCCATCTCTTGTGAGAATAAATGGAACACTTAGCACTCATTGCATCTAGGTGATGCACAAAGAGGTGAAGCACTAGGACTTCTTGGGAGGTCACCCATGCTAGTACTACTCCAGCTCAAGCACACTTAACCAAAGAGTTTCATCCAAAGTTAAGCCCACTTTGTGTGAAGTTGCAAGAAAAGTGGGCTTAACCTTGGAGGAAACTCAGTGGTTAAGAACGCTTGAGCTGGAGTAGTATTGGGATGGGTGACCTCTCAAGAAGTCTTGGTGCTTCACCTCTATAAGCATCACCTAGATGCAATGAATGCTAAGTGTTTCATTCATTCTCATCAGAGATGGGTTCTTGTGAACTACTACTCATAAAACATGGGCCAATGAGTTTGACACAAAAACTACATAATTGAATCATGATAGCAATATCACAATAGGAGATTAATTTTGGCTCCTCCACCAAAACATTACGAGAAGTTCCCTACTTCATAAGTCTCTTTAAATGAAGGTTTTGCCAATAGGAGAGGGGAACAAGATAGATAAAGGTATAAGTGCAACACAAAAAATAGCACAAACAACTTGTCATTGTCGATTCCTTGACATCAATTCTATGAGCATTTAGATTAATAATATTATAAATAACATTGTCTTATCAACTTACTAATTTATTATGAATTGTTTATAACTTGTAAACATATATAAGAATTGTAATGGTGAAAAATTTGCATACCTTTTCATGCTTTCCTAGTAATTTTTTTTACATTTTCCTCTTCTTAATGATGAATCATAGAGAGTGATTCAAAACATCGATCAAAAAATAACAACACAATTTTATCCAAAAGTTTTGTAATTACACTCATTTTGACTTGTTTTTCCCCATTGCAATGATTACTTAACAAATCAATGTATCTTGCATGGAAGTTGGCAAACTAATTTAAATGTTTTGGTCAAAGACTAGTAGACCATTGAGGTCATGGCATTCAAGCTCATTGGACTAGTGGTAAATATCTATGAGAGGAAATTATGATCAAAATAGCTCAAAAAGAGGTTAAGATGGTGGTTGGGGATGATAAAGGATGTATCAACATCTTTGAGAGTATTTGATCAAAGTTTCAAACCTCGTGATGATCTAGAAAACTTGTTTCAACAAATTCTCCACAAGTCTCGTAAGTGGAAAATCTCTCTCTCTCTCTCTCTCTCTCTCTCTCTCTCTCTCTCTCTCTCTCTTTGGTGAAAGCTCACTCTATAGACACAATGCCCAATATTAATATGGGTTGTCATTTTATATTTCAATTTGCTTGGTTTCTCATTTTTCAAGATGGGTAGCTCGATAGAGGTTATATGATATTGTAAAGACTAAGGTCTGGACAATAAGTGCCACACTAGCAATATACAAAAGACAAGGGAGTTGGTTAACTCAGTCAAAGGTCAAATCCACATATCGACAAAAATAAGATAATATCCTTTAAATAATATAAAAAAGATACATGGTTTGACCAACCAATCGAACAAAATACATGTCTATAACAAGGAAGAGTGTCAACCACACTATCGAATGCAATAACTATATATCAACATGAGGTATTACATCAAATTCAATAACAATCTCGACAAAATAGCCGAAAATAACAACTGACACTTGTAAATAATGTTGCCCAACTTGTTGAAAACATATATGTGTATACACCTAAAAATGGTCATCTAGACTATTAGCCCCTTTTGCTAAATCATAAATTGCTTATTCTTGATCAAATCCTAGCTTTATCATTTATTCGATTATTTTCTATGGGCTAACCATGTTATCCTAAGTTTTTATTTATTTAAAAGGAATATTTCCTCCCCTTTTAATAAATAAAAAGCCCTCACTTTTCCTCTTATCCTAAGTTGCACAAATAAAGCATTATTCTTATTTTATAAAAAGAGAAAAGTACTTTTTGTCTCATATGGACACAAAAGTCAACTCTTATTTTCCTATTGGAGGATACTTGTGCACATGGATTGCTCCTCTTTTAAGCTCCACCGTTGATTAAATCTTTTGCCTCTTAATCTCCATGGCCCATTCCTTTTTCATTCCCTATAAAAGGAGAGCTCTCTTCCTCATTTGCACACACAATTTTTATGCTATTGTTATGCTACAGGTTTTCTAGGTCATCTTGGAGCTTTTGAAGATATTCTTGCATCTAGGGTTTGAAGATTTGGAGCATTGTTGGCATTCATCTTGGATCTTCATCAACACTCTATCTTCTTGTCTTCATTCTTGCATCATCATGGCTTTCTTGCTTCATAGTTAGATTTCATTTCTTGCATAGTAGCTTCATTTTCATGGCATTCTTAGCTTAGATTTCCTTTATGCTTTAGATTAATTCATCTAGTTTAACTAGGAGGCTTTGTAATACTTGCATCTTTCATTTCCATAGTTTAGCTTGCATTTCCATTCTTAATCTAGCTTGCATTGCATTTCATTCTTGATTCTTGAGGATATTGGCATTCTTGCCCTTATCTTCATTGAATCTCCCATTGCATGGTTTACTAGCAAGGTTATTGGCTAAATAGCTCTAGCTGAGAGCATTCTTAAAAACCCTTGCACTCCATGCCTAGGGAGCTATGGATCGATTTGTGAGGGCTCATTCTTGAGTTTCCTTGCATGTAATGATCCATAGAAGTGTGACACATTTATACCACACATTTTTGGCACCCACCGTGGGGCAACCCACCTCTTGCATGCTGGTTTTGATTATTTTTGGAGCTAACCCTTGTGCAGATTTGTTTGGAGATGAAAAAAACCCTAGATTTGAAAGATTTGACCATATCTCCCAAATGACTTGGTGTTCTGGTTTGAAAATTTTTTTATGGGTTGACGACATATCAGAGAAGCTCCAAAAAAATTTTCAGAATTTTTTGAGGTAATTTGTATTTTTTATGATTTTTTCTTTATTTTTCATAAAAAATCAATTTTTGGCGCAAATCAGCATATTTTTCGGAAATTTTTATATTTCTGGAAAGGTCTTCAAATTCTACAGGGGGTCCATTCATTGTGTTTTTAATTTAGAAATCATATCATAGCTCATTTGGTTAATTTATAAAATCTGGTCTGTTTTGGTAAAATGGATCTCTAGGGCACAAATGAAGAGATTTTTCTAAAAATTTTATATTTTTGGAAGCTCTCTATTTTTTGACAGAGGTCTCTTTTCTGCATTTTGAGTTTAGGGTCCGAATTCATGTGGTAAAAATCAGATCTTGTTGACTAGGTCAAATGTAAAAAAAATAAAATTTTGTGATGGGTATGCACTTATTTTTCATTGTTCATTGCATGATATGAGTTATCATTTGGATTATTTGCTGGTTATCATTGCTCCTAACAATTGATTTTCACATCTAACCTTAGGGTTTGCGTAAATTGGATATATATTGCATATCTTGTTTGCTTGTTCTCTTGTCAAGTTGTGGTTGTAGGTGCTTCTTGCTTGAAATTTGCTAAAATCGTATGTCAAAGAGGGCTACTAATGGTTTTTGCAGGGCTGCCCTAAGCATAAAAACCAAATCAAGTTCTTGTTTAATTTCTTTCTTTATTAAGTGTGACATATACTAGTTGTTTCATTAGGCACTTAATACTTTGTGAAAGGAATCTTGGGGTGGTAGGAGAAGTATGCTCTTCACCTTTAGGTGAATCAAAAAATCTTGACCCATCTTGAGGTTTTGGAAGCAAAGGGGTAATTGGATCTTGTTTGGTGTGTTTGGGAGAAGTTTTTGAGATAGGGGAGTATGCTCTTCACCCTTGTGGTGAATCAAAAACCTTGAACCTCAAGAATTAATCCACTCTTTGTTTAGCTTAAGATCCTTTAGCGGGCCTGCTCTTGAGCAATCAAGAGGAACGACCCAAGTGGGGACAACCTTGTCATCATTTTCCTTAGTGGCGAGTGATTCCAACTCACTATAATCTCAAGGCTATCGAGGACACAAAACCTTGGTAGACATAGTACTTATCTTCGCTTGATGTGAGTAACTTGTGGGATTGTGACCATGAGGAAAGCATTAAGCAAGAATGCTTAAGGTACTCTTGAGGCCGCGAGGTCCTAGTCCTTTATGAGGAGCAAGAGGGGTGCTATGAACGGAAACCCTTACTATGAACCATTAGATAGAGGCCACCCTATTTTAGCCGCTTAGCTTCTTGGTGCAAGGATTGATCCAAGTGGACTTACCCGGATCACCCCAAGACACTCACCATATGTGTTCCTTTGGTTGTGTTTTTGACACTTCCATGACAACGCCAATATTTCTTGTGGGCAACCACTTGGTGTGAGGCAAGGGAGCATCAAGTTGTGGGCCACGTTGCTAAGTAATGAGCCTTGTCCTTCTAGGTAGTAATTGCTTGAATTTTCTTCGATTGTGCTATGCCCGTGTAAACGTTCTCAACATTCAAACAAACGGTAGCATTCATAAGGTTCTCTATTTTGATATCACAAGTGCTTGTCTTGGCAAGGTTGCTTTTGCCCTTGTTTCAAGTGTTCTATGACATGTTTGATCACCTACTGTTTGCAAACTTGTCTTTTATCTGCTGTTACTGCTTGTCAAACTGAAAAATTGCACTATCCAATCTTTGAACTTGATCAAAACACTTCAAAACTGAGATTTTTATGTTCATTGGTCAAGAGTCACACTGTTTGCCTGGGAACTATCACACAAAGTTATTTTGCTATCTCACTACTGCTTGCAATCTGAAGTTGATTTGTGTCACTTCCAGTCATCCTTGGTCAGTCCAGGTCAGATCTTAGAGGTTATTACATGTTTCTCAATATTCAAATGGACTTCAATGGTATCAATTTGCACAAAATGACTCTTGGTCTTCTTTTTTCCACATCTCCCATATCTTCCTAGTCTTCCATTTCTCTTCTTCCTTCATGCTTCTTTCTCTTCTTCCTAACCTCTTCATGTCTTCTTGATCCTTTTCCTCTTATTATCTAGTCTGCCTTCTTCTATTTCATCTCTTCTATTCATTTCTTTCATGCTTGATTCCTCCTCTTCTAGAATCATGAATTTCAACTATCTTGCTATAGAACCTCTCTTGAGAAGGGATGATCTCGAACTCATTGCTCAATTTGAACAGTATTATTTTTCCAAGCATCCCGCAAGTCATCAACTTAAGACAAGAGTAAACAAAAAGATGTTTGAGTCTGACGCCTTTGCTAGGATTATAGACATGATTCTCTCACAATCTCCTTCTTCCAAACACTCTTTTTCTTCTAGGTCTTCTCATCATTCTTCATCTTCCACATCCTACCATGCCTTTTCCAAACATCATTATCCTTCTTCATCTTACCATGACTCTTCTCAACATCATTCAAATTCTTCCTTAGCTAAGTTTTCTTCTTCCACTATGTCTTCATTTTCTCCTTCTTTAAGATCTTGTTCTTCTTCTACTTCCCCCAAGAGTCTTTCTTTTCTTCATGAGCCATACCATAATACCTTTGATGACTATGATGATGGACAATGTAGTGATACTTATGACACCTCTACTCCTCAAAGTCCTCGCAGACTCATGCTTACTGAAAATGGGTCATCCTATTGGATAGATTGTGATGGTGATCCATATGATTCTGATTTTGAAAGAGAGTTTAGTGATGTTTGTAGACAATACCTTGATGATAATCCATCTACTACTGCTGAGGACTATAAAATACAACGTGCTGATTATAAACGTTACTACTATGAGCATTTCTTCTCTAAGAATTCCACTGCTAAAAATCAAAATTGTACTTCTGAGCAAGATCATATTAATGTTGAACCTTTGTCTTGTGATGGTCCCCTTCCATCCCCTACTTCCTCCAATACTCATACATCTCCTAAAGCTTCCGAGTCTTCCAAATCTTTCACAAATCCTTCACCCAACAAAGATCCTAATGCTTTTCATGCAGTTCCCTATAGTTATCCTCAAGAGCTACCTCTTCAAGAAACTCAAGCTAACCTTCACTTGGCTGAAAATAATTTCAATAATGCTAAACCTAAAGAGCCTAAGCCTTTATGCACTACAATGCCTACTTCAGCTAGTCCTTCACTATCTATTCCAAAGTCTTCCATACAATTTCAAAATGCTTCCTTGTCCTTAGAAGTGGCTTCATGTCAAGAGGACTCTAAAAATGATACAGAAAAGAATATAAAGAAAGATCAAGATCAAGAACCATCCATGTCATCCAATTATTTTCATGATGTCTCTGATCCATTTCATGGTTCTTTTGATCCTCTATGCTCTTCTACATTCATTCCACCATGTCTTAAGTCTTCTCCTAAGCAAGATCAAGCTACCACTTGCACTATTGAGCTTGTTGATAATCAAAATAACCTTACTACGCTTGCACTTTCCAAAGATGATACTTCCATTAAGGTTATTAAAAATGGTGCCATTACTTCTGATGTTAAGCTTATTAAAAATCAAGAGAAAAATTCTACGCTTATGCTATCCAAAGATCCTTGTCAAGATCAAAGTCTTCCATCTTCTTGTTCTACCACTCCATGTTCGCTTCCATTTTCTACTCTTCCTAAGTCTTTGCAAGCTTTGAACGATTCTATCAATGAATTTTCTCCTATTAAAGATGTTCATGATCCTATTGCAAATCCTAATGCTCACTCTAAAGATGCTGATGTCCTTGGTTGTCATATAGATGCTGATGAAATTATTGATTATCCTTTTGCATCTTCCACTTCCATCCTTGGACCTCTTCCACTGCTAAAGGCTTCACACCTTCCTTCCATCTTGGGTCCTTATGTCCCTTCACTTTCCCCTCCTAACTCTCCTAATTCATCATCCATTTTGGGTCCTTACGTCCCTCCATCTCCTATCTTTCCTCAAGATCAACATAGATGCATACCCTTGAATCCTTTTCATCCACTCACCCATCTAAACCAGTCATATCTTCCTCCTTCCACAAGTCCCAAGTCTTTTGGAAGTAACTTGAATGTTCAATACCAGAAAAAGAAGCAATACAAGAATCCATCAAAAAAAGATCACCATGTCTCCTCTAATCGACATGGGCACATAAAGTCAAAAGAGATATCTAAGAAGAAAACTACAAGACAAGTATGGGTTCCAAAATCCATCATTACAGATATTCTCTCTAAATCATCAAAAAGAAATAAAAATCTTAAGGCTATATGGATTCCAAAATCTCTCTTGAAAGAGTCTTATGTTGAACAAAAAGTGAAGTTGACATTCAAGCTTCCAAAGGCTTCCACTTCATCTTCTTCCAAAAATGATCTTTCATTCCATGTGCCTGAACCGCAACCTCTGCTAAACATTCATCATATTCCTTCACGTATTCCTTTATTCATATTTCCTCCATCTTCTTGCCACCCTTCAAGGTGTGTGTCGATGTTGATCTTGCCTTCCTTCCCATCTACCCTTTCACAATCTTTCCATTCATTATCCTTCTACCTTCTATCCTTTTTCCTCATTTGCCTATTCCTCATATCTTCCAACCTCACTCGCTTTACATAAAGCCTTATCCTCCATTTTTCTCTTCCATCTTCCTTTCCCTATCAGCATCTTTGAAGCATATCATTTTGAATCCTTGGCATGTCAGGGTTTATCCTTTCAAGGAGTACTATCTAAAAAGCTTGCCTTCTTCCAAAAATAGAAAAAAGAAAAAAAAAAAGAATGAAAAAATTGAAAATGTGCCATGGTGAAAACCTGGAAACATGCGCCTTGGTAGCAAAAGTAAAGAGAAATAAATTCATCCTATGGTGACAACCACTCCCTTGTGGCACCTTGGATAAGTACCATGATGAAAACCTGGCAATCAGGCATCATGCGTAGTTCTTCTACATGTTTCATCCATTCCATCTTCTCTCGTTGATCTTGGTAATGTTCAGCTATACACGAATATTTGGCTATCTTGTGAGCTATCTTTCGATGATCTTGCTTTCATTCCATTCATATTCATTCCTTCATTTTCCTCCATTCATTCTAGCCTTTCTTTATCCTTTTCCCCTTTGGTCTTGATCTAATAAAAAAAAAGAGTAAAAAAAATGATGCTATGAAGCCTCTTGACATGTCTACTCCTTTGGAATGCATCCTTTTCTTCTTTTGCAGTGCGCTTTCATGACTTATCCTATGCTGGCCTTTCATTGCTTGTCCAATGCACTTTACGTGATAATTTTTCCCTAGCTTGGGTACTCTTGAGGATTTTGACCTTGAGGATTTCTTCCCTCCATTCGCCTTCATTCTCCTTTCCTCCATCTCATTCATGAGCTTTCCCTCCCTCTTGTCCTCCACCTTGCTAGACTTTGGGACTACACGATGTGATCTTGCTCATGAGTTTGATGCCCGTTTCTATCTAGGGCATTCTTTGTACATATTTTATGATCCTGAAAAAATTACAAAAAAAAATTCATATACGATGCTGAAAAAAACCTAAAAAGCATATAAAGTACTTTAAAAATGAGCATCCTAGTGAAAACCTAGCAATAGGCGCTTCGATGTCTCACCAAAAAAATTAAAAAATTCAAAAAAAAAAAAAAATTGAAAAATTTGAAAAAGTGCCTTGGTGAAAACCTGGAAACAGGCGCCTTGGTAGCAAAAATACAAAAAAATTATAAAAAAGTCCTGAAAAAAATCTATCAAGTGGTGAAAACTTGGAAACAGGCGCTGCTTGAGACCCTTTGCACCTATGTCTATCAGTCTTGCGTGGTGCTCCTTCGCTCCACTTCTCGCTTTGCCTCTCCTAGCCTGGAATTGATTCTTGTCTTAGTCTAGGGGGCATATGTTGCTTTAAGCTTATCTTGGGTCTCTTTGTGCGTCTGGGTTTCTTGGGCAACTTGGTTCCAATGGTGTTTTTCAACACCACCCCAATGGTGTTTTTCAACACCACCCCAATGGTGTTTTTCAACACTACCCTTGCGTCGAGTGTTTCTCAACACTTATCAGATGTCCTACCTGCAGTCTAGTATGATGTGATATTTCTCATTTGCAGATGCAATACTCAAAGTTTGACTCTATGACCTACACACACGCACTTGACTTGCTGAGATTTGTTTGAATTTATTTTTTTGCATGCTGTCTATGATGATTTCTTTGCTGAGTGGTCTCTCCCTGAGAAGTTTTCAATGATGCATAGCTAGAAGACTGAGGGTATGAGAACATGTTTTATTGCTTTTTCTGCTTGTGGGTATATTTTGTTGATCCTAACTGTCATGAGCATTTATGCTAGTCTTACTTGACACTTTGGACCTACAAGGTATTATCCTTGACTGTTTTGCAAGTGCATGCTTATAGTCATCTTGACTTTCTTGTGTCTCGATGCGAGCATAATCTTGCTATATCAAACTTAGGTAATCTCACTGCACTAGTCATCTTGACCTATATGTCTTTTGATGCCTAGGTGGGATTTCCACATTTCTATCTGATATAGATCATATTCATATTCACATAGTTATGCTAGTGTGTATTGTATGATCTTGCGACGCTACCAATAACGCTCGATGATGAATATTAGATGTCTATTGGCTTTGTGACCTTGCAAGTAAACCACTTTTCATGTAGCTTGCATTTCTTAGGTTCATGTTAGTTTAGTTTTGCATCTTGCATATGGAGAGAGCTCTCCTTTAATTTTTCATGGACTTGTTAATCAGCTGCGCTCACCTTTCACTTCTTCCTGATCATGTCTTTCGCTTCTTGTCTTTCATATCACATCATTTTCCTTTCATTTTGGGATCAAAACCGAAATCCAAGTTCACCTTGATCATCCAAATCACCTTTTCCCGCTCTTCCACGCAGTTGGCTAACCTTTTTGAGGCCTGATCCTTCAATCTTCACTGGGGCATTCTTAACCTCTTCATCCCCATCTCTTTCAAACTTCTAGTCTTTCATTCACTTTCAAATCCCAAGTTCAAATTCTTCCCCCTCCGTGGTGTTTTCGGGTTGAGGGACCACTTGGTTCGTGCCCCGGGTCCCATGTGTGGGGCATATCTTCACTGCTTGATGGTTATTCTGTTATCTTTCTTCGATTATGATTTCTAGTGATTTGATCATGTTGCTCTTGCTTCTGCATTCCCTCTACCCTGGATTTCGCTTTCGATCCCGAGGGGGCAGACACATCATATCTTATTGGCTATCTCTTTCCTAAGTGTTCAGTACTGTCGCTACCAGGCTGACCATGCAGGATTTGCTATCTCTCTGCACTTCATTCTTTGGAGTCAGATCGCTATTTGCTTGCCTTCTTGGCTATCTCTTGCTTTCTTGGCTGATCTGAGTTGTTTTGTGATCCCAAATCGATCTCACATTTCAACATCATTCTTTGACTGCATGTGTTCCCAGATCGATCACACATTAGTCAAAGAGGGGCAAATGTATACACCTAAAAATGGTCATCTAGACTATTAGCCCCTTTTGCTAAATCATAAATTGCTTATTCTTGATCAAATCCTAGCTTTATCATTTATTCGATTATTTTCTATGGGCTAACCATGTTATCCTAAGTTTTTATTTATTTAAAAGGAATATTTCCTCCCCTTTTAATAAATAAAAAGCCCTCACTTTTCCTCTTATCCTAAGTTGCACAAATAAATCATTATTCTTATTTTATAAAAAGAGAAAAGTACTTTTTGTCTCATATGGACACAAAAGTCAACTCTTATTTTCCTATTGGAGGATACTTGTGCACATGGATTGCTCCTCTTTTAAGCTCCACCGTTGATTAAATCTTTTGCCTCTTAATCTCCATGGCCCATTCCTTTTTCATTCCCTATAAAAAGAGAGCTCTCTTCCTCATTTGCACACACAATTTTTATGCTATTGTTATGCTACAGGTTTTCTAGGTCATCTTGGAGCTTTTGAAGATATTCTTGCATCTAGGGTTTGAAGATTTGGAGCATTGTTGGCATTCATCTTGGATCTTCATCAACACTCTATCTTCTTGTCTTCATTCTTGCATCATCATGGCTTTCTTGCTTCATAGTTAGATTTTATTTCTTGCATAGTAGCTTCATTTTCATGGCATTCTTAGCTTAGATTTCCTTTATGCTTTAGATTAATTCATCTAGATTAACTAGGAGGCTTTGTAATACTTGCATCTTTCATTTCCATAGTTTAGCTTGCATTTCCATTCTTAATCTAGCTTGCATTGCATTTCATTCTTGATTCTTGAGGATATTGGCATTCTTGCCCTTATCTTCATTGAATCTCCCATTGCATGGTTTACTAGCAAGGTTATTGGCTAAATAGCTCTAGCTGAGAGCATTCTTAAAAACCCTTGCACTCCATGCCTAGGGAGCTATGGATCGATTTGTGAGGGCTCATTCTTGAGTTTCCTTGCATGTAATGATCCATAGAAGTGTGACACATTTATACCACACAATATGCACTTACAAATAGACCAACAAGAACTAAAATGTACTTACAACATAGAGATTTGTACAAGAGTCATCGACTAACATAAGCTTACAATGTCAAATTGCAATTGACCACTTGGTTGATACAAATAAATCATAAGGAACCAACATAAAGACCTTCCTGAAAAGAGATCCAAACACTAGTTCCACACAAAACATCAGGACAAGAATATTGTAGGATTGTGTTTCCACCCTAGCATGAAGTAGTTGCACTTCCCTGAAATCTTTTCTAACATGAAAGATGCACAACCCAGCTAGAGGAAAGCTTATCAAGTAAAACTAATATGAGTAAAGGAATTGTGCATCATTATATATGTATATATCCCAGACAACACAACCAAGATCATGGATGCACCATTTGTACACATCATGAATAAGCCATTAGCAGCAACATTTCATGTTAGGATAACTAAAATCAATTCTAGATTTTACTTTTTATCTCAAGCATATAGAAACATGAGAATGCATTCATTGCATAAAATCTTAATGAGAGCATATCACACATAGGAAATCCAAAGAAATCATATCTCAACACCTTATATAGTTAATCATGTAGAAGCTTATCATTGCTCTCAAGTAATAAACATGTGACATCTTTTAGTTCCAAGCAGTTATCTATATAGTAAGTGAAAAGCATATAATAACGCATCATTATAAAAGCATCTCTAATAGTAAGGTGATGAATGTAGATGAACCACTATAGCATCTTGAAAGAAACTAAATGTACTCCCCTTGCATATCTAGCTAATATTTAAATGCACACATGTCATCCAATTTGTCACACTTTTAAACAAGTGAACCACTATCTAAGCTATCAATAGGACAACATGACGACATCCAAAAGTGTGAAAGAGCAATCAAGTTTTCTTCATAGAGGTGGTACTTCTTGATATATCGCAAAGATTCATAATTTTTTCTTTAACAACTACCTAGAATCAAATGAGATATTAACTTTAACATTTACATTAAGTTAGTTTTCATAAGTACCGACAGTTACGCTCCACTCCAATAATTATTTACTATTACTAGTCCTTTCCAATCAAGGTCAAAATGACATTTAATGTTTGTATAATTTAATGTGAAATTTCACTTTATAATGAAAAACAATCTTCTTTTCTATTTTAAAAATCTCCATATTTAAGTCCTCATTTTCTTGATTCATAAGCTATAGTTGTCATGCAAACGTATTATTCTCACCTATTCAATTCAAATCAAAATATTGGTTTAGTCCACCTTGGAACAACCATCATGTTTCAATTATAGAATTTACAGTTTATCATATTCACTAACTATACTTTAGAGATAACAATTATTTTGAAACACACACTCAAAACCTTTCAAAACTACATTCTGGAGAGGTTCAATTACATTTCTCAAAGAAACCGCCTATCAAATGTGTATTTACTCATCCACAATTTGCATTAAGGCTAACATTTGTATTGGTTCTAAAAGGAATGAATTTGGAAGCTTTCATAAGTATGAAGATTTGGCTCTTAAGAATGCTTATAGTGATGCATGAGCATCTTGGGTTCGGAGCAATCTTGCATCAACCAAAAATATTTATTTCAGTTTGTTTGTTGTTATGTTCTAGTTGGGTAGTTTTATGTGTTTTAGATAGCGATCATTCCAGTTGGCTCGTTATCTTATGTGATCCTTATGATTTGATGTAGACATCATATGTCTAGGTTCATAGCTCGTTCTGATGTTTCCAAGTGAAGTTATCTTATGATAGGTTCGATCCTATATTATTTTCTTGTTCTAACAGTCAGGATTGGCGAGATTCAGCTTGTGATGGAGATTCACGTTATGTCAAGCTTCATGTAATGCCCACCCCTTTACTACCATTTATGTTTATGATGCCAACCCATTTAGACCACTTTTTATGAATATTAGATCTTTGATTGCATTTAATGATCCAGTTTTATGATACTTTAATCATTTGATTTATATCATGTTAGTTAGATGATGAGGATTATTTATATTTAATGGTGTTACGTATGTTATGGTTTTTTACTAACCCCATACTTGCATGTGTATGGTTGGCATGTATATTTTATATTTCTGTTTGATGTGCTTGATTTGGACGAGGGACGAAATCGTAGTTACTTGCTTGCAAGATCCACATGATCGGTTGATCCCCGCCATTGTCTGTTATATATATATATATATATATATATATATATATATATATATATATATATATATATATATATATATATATATATATATATATACATACACACACACACACATGCTCATCTTTTATGCAGGATTTCAAGTATCAGCCATTGACTTCCTTGAATTGCTAGGATGAGCATTCCCTATTACAATATCTCAATGGTAAGAGAGGGGAGATAACATCTAGGTCTAAATTCCAACCTAAGCCAGTTATTGTCCTCAAATAGTGGACAAGTATCTTATCTGCTACCCTTTGAATTCGTCAAGGTGATGTCATTCGTGAACCCCTTCTTTCAGTTTGATTATTATTGTATGGATTTGGTCGATTTTTCCTTTGTGTTTGTTTATCTGGTGTCTTGATGTGAATTTTGTGTTATTAATGCATTAAAAATTTAAATAAGATTAATTATGAGATTAAAATAATTATATCTTATAAATATGAAAATATTTAATTAATAAAAATTAATTAAATATCATTGATGATCTAAAAGACTTAATTAAAAGTCTAATTATGAAAATAAAGGTTTAATTAAATACTAAATCTAAATCTAAAATAAATATTCAAATAATATAAATTGATATTATTTATCAAGTTACTTATTAAGTGGTGCTAAAGATATTAATTATAATTTAAATATAATCATGCAAGTATATGCATGTTGATATTGTGGGAACTGATCATGTAGTGGGTGGATTTTTTTCGTGATGACCTCTCATGTAGTTACCGGAGGTGAGGGGCGCTAGCCCCTCACCTCTGGTCGGTGCGCAGCGCCAAAAAATTTTGTGCTTTTTCAGGAAGAATATTTTGCTTTTTTGGGAAAAAGGAATACCGACATTGTAAAACCCTAAAATGGTCGATTTTAGAGGTTGCCCTAAAATGTTGTTATAAGTGGTTGAGATGCATAACGCATTGTAATGTTGGTGTATGTTTTTGTTGGATAATAAGAAAGTTGGATGGCTGTGTAGGTGGACGTAGCCCAGGTTTTGGGTGAACCACGTTAAATCTGTGTGTTATCTATTTTGTGATTGTTTTCTTCTTCTGTTTCTGCATATAACTGTTAATTTTATATTGTTCTGGATCTGTCAAACCCTAACAATTGGTATTAGAGAAAGGTTTTGTGCTATAGATTAGCAGGACTTTCAGATTTGAGTGGGAGCAATGGAGGATTCAAAATTCAAGGTTGACCAAAATTTTCAATTATGGAAAATGTAGATGGAGGATTATATGTATCAAAAAGATCTGTGGTGGCCATTAGAAGGAAAGACAAATAAATTGGCCACACAGTCAGAGGAAGATTGGGATATTTTGGATAGAAAGGCACTAGGATCTATTCATTTGTGCCTTACACCATCTGTAACATTCAACATATCAAAGGCAAAAATGACTGTAAATTTGATGTAGACATTGGCTCAGTTATATGAGAAGCCCTTAGCTTCGAATAAGGTATTTCTTAAGAAGCGTTTATTTAATATGAAAATGGGTGAGGGAGGATCTGTATCGAATCATTTAAATGAGTTTAATATAGTTACCAGTCAACTGTCATTGGTAAATATTTCCTTTGATGACGAGGTTAGGGCTCTCTTAATTTTATGCTCTTTGCCAGAAAGCTGGAATAGCTTGGTTATGGCTATAAGTAAGACTGTCTCTAGTTCAAATACTTTGAAATTTGATGATGTTGTTGGTGTTATCCTAAGCGAGGAAATGCAACAAAAAAGCACAGGTGAAGCTTCAACCTCATGAGGTTCCGCTCTAAATGTAGAGAATAGAGGAAGAGCAAGGGAAAGAGGAAAAGGCTCTTCGAATGATAAGTCACGAGGGAAGTCAAAGAAAGGGCACTCTCAATCTAAAGGAAAGAAAGATTGCTAGTACTGTGGAAAGCCTGGTCACCTGAAGAAAGACTGTTGGGATCGGAAAAGTAAACAAGGAGACAGAAATGAAGATGACAGTAAGGAAGCTAATGTTGCAAGTAATACTTTACAAGATGCTTTAATATTATGTTTGGATAATGTTAATGATTCCTGGTGTTGGCATGCTTTTAGCACCCCTATTTTAAACTTTTAAATCAAGCCTCCATTCCATTAAATGCAAGTGTTGCATAATTTTTAAATATTTTGTGAAAGTTATGTGAAGTAAATGCATGTGTTGCAAAGTTGGTCCTCCTGTTGAACTACAAATCTTGAACTATTTTAGTTCAAAGTTCAAGGTTCAATCGTCGGGTGTAAATTGTAACAAGCCTTGGGTGGCAGCTAATATGTGCCTTTATGATACTTCATTTCTTTGTAACTATGATAAGGGGCAGTGCTTCAATTTCAAGCATCCAAAATGATTCAAGATGCCAGGTCCAGAATTTGAAACACAGATTTATCTTTCAACACTGCAATTTCAAGTTTGAGCACTAGAGTTTAAATATCCAAGGTCAAAGTACAGATTTGAGTTTGAGTTTGAAGTCAAAACATAAATTTAGAAGTTTAGAATAGTGAGGCGAATAGTTGAAAGATGCTACTTAATGTGGAAAATTATAGAGTGGAGGTTTTCCTCATTCTCGAGATCACTAGGTCTCATCTAAGTGACAATGACTTTATAGATAACTAATTCAAAGGAACTGAATATGCAACAATAACTTGAGGATATAGAGATATTCATAAATCTTATTGAAGGAATATATGCATGGGCTTATCAAATTGTAGGGCCCATTCTCATTCTGAATCTGATTTGAGTTATCTCTTTCTCAATTAATAGCATGAGAGAATATGTTCTCATTCCTGCAGTACAGAGGCATATCCAAAAGTTTATAAATCTCTCATGATTGACCTTCCAATCTCATATGTATTGTCATGGAGGTTAAAGTTGAAGGGAGAAAGCATTAATTAATTCCTAGTCAGTGAAGAATGGTCACAAAGTGCCAAGTTTGAAGCAGAGTGGATTGCATGCGAATTGCTTGATGAAATGCCTACCATTTAAATCCATCTCAAATAGATGGTGAAACTTGATCAAGTAGGAGGTTTCATATGCAATATAGACATCTGAGAAGTATGAATAGTTCAAATTTTGGTGCAGTTTATTTGAGAGCAAAAGATGTGAAAGTCACTGAGAATAATTTTTCAACAAGTCTGATTTTATGACAGTCATATATACCCTCACAAAGCAGCCTGTAACTTTTGACTGGGATATTATTTTTAAAATCACTCTGGTCAGATTTCAGATAACTAGGTTTTAGATAACATATCCAAGAATAAGCTTGATCCAACAGTTGAAAAAAATGTTATGCCCCCCACATGGAGACCCATTTTTTCTGTTAGAGATATTTTCAGTCCGCCCAACATAACAAATATTTTTATTCTTGGTTGACATAATCAAATGCCACTTGTCTAAATTTTATTTGACATGTTAAGTTATATCATTATAAACTTCAAAATCAATAGTTTATAATGATATCAAATTATCAAAAGAAAAACATTAGAAGTGAATGGAAAATAGTTTCAAGAATCAGTTATGGGATAAAATGGAAAAGTTACGGGAAGTGAAAGAACAAGATGAAAGCTTTCAAGAATCAGTTAACAAGGAAAGGGGTTAAAGATTATTTATTGGAAGATCTTGATGAAGTAGGGGTTCTTCTTTTTCCAGCAGTCAGTTGGCAACAGGGAGAGGGAGAACATTTTTCTGAATTCTATATTTACAACAGAGGATTGAAGGAGAATTGATATTTTAGTTTTGTTTTTGTAGAGCTGGTCTTTTTGTGCAAAGATATGATGATCAGTTGGTCATTATACTAAGCATCTAAGAATAAATAGATTTTGTATATCTAGATCTATAGGTTTTGGTGTATGATTTTCTGATTGAAATAAATCTGTGGGTGATTCCAGTCATTCTTAGATGTTGTTTTGCCTCTCTTTTCCAGAATTACAAATGTATTACAAGATGTTAAATTCTCCTTTACTTCTTTGTTTTAGGGAGATTAGATGAGAGATCTTTTGGTCATTCATTCATTTCTTTCTAAGCTTTTAAATCTGTTAATCACATTTTTCCCATGTTGATGGGTAAATGTTAGGCTACCTTCGTGTCTTCTGGTTAAAGACATATCCAGTTGTTTAATTCATTGTAAATCTTTCTAAGAGGGAGTTGTACCTCTCAATTCAGAGGAAGATTATCAATTCAATGATAATCTATCCAACTGTTAGTGTTGTTTGTTCTTCTTTTTGGGCATTTGGAGATAAGTTATTTATTTATTTTTGAAGGACAAATTTGTTTACTAACACCTGGGTAATAGATTCTGGGGCTTCATTCCATGCTACACCCCATAGAAAATATTTTTAAGATTATATTCAAGGTGATTTTGGATAGGTATATTTGGGTGATGATGAACCCTGTCCTATTATCGGAATGGGAAAGATAAAGATTAAGTTGTCAAATGAAAATGACTAGATGCTGTAGGAGGTAAGACATGTTCCTAATTTAAGAAGAAATTGAATTTATGTAGGACAACTGTGTAGTGAAGGATGCATAGTCATGTTTACAGACAATGTCTGGAAGGTCACTAAAGGTTCATTAGTAGTAGCTAAAGGTGCGACGATAGGCACATTATATCTGTGTATCGGTAATACTTATTCTACCTTAGCTGCTACTGATAATGTTAATGAAGGGAACACTACTATAGATGTTGCAAGAATAGATTCACAAATGTGGCACCATAGGCTTGGGCACATGAGTGAGAAAGGGATGAAAATGGACTTCACTCTAAAAATCTATTGCCAGGACTGAAAAATATTGATTTAGAGTTCTGTGAAAATTATGTTTATGGTAAACAGAAAAGGGTCAGATTTCTGAGAGTTGGGAAAGAAAAGAAGAGTGAGAAGCTGGAGCTAGTGCATTTAGATGTATGGGGACCAGCTCAGGTATCATCTCTTGGTGGCTCTCATTATTATGTTATTTTTATAGATGATTCAACCAGGAAAACATGGGTATATTTCCTGAAACAAAAATCTGATGTTTTTGAAACATTTAAGAAATGGAAAGCTTTGGTTGAGAATGAGATGGGAAAGAAGTTGAAGTGTCTCAGATCTGATAATGGAGGTGAGTATTGTAGCATATCCTTTGAAGATTACTATTCTATCAATGGAATTCGAAGGCAGAAGACGGTTCCATGAACCCCACAAGAAAATGGTGTGTCAGAAAGAATGAATAGGACAATCATGGAACGTGCAAGGAGCATGAGATTGCATGCTGGACTGCCCCTTCATTTCTGGGTAGATGTTGTAAACATTATTGTCTATTTGATAAATAGAGGACCCTCAGCCCCTTTGGACGGTGGTATTCCAAAGGAAGCATGGACTGGTAAAAAGGTAAATTATTCGTTTCTAAATTTTTTTGGTTGTGAAGCCTTTGTCCATGTTGATAAAGAAAATAGAACCAAGCTTGATGCTAAATCTCTAAAATGTACCTTCATTGGATATGGAGTAGATGACTACGGTTATCAGTTATGGGATTCTCAAAATCTTAAAATAATTAGAAGTAGAGATGTTATATTCAATGAGAAGGCCATGTATAAAGAACAGTTGCAGGAAAAGAAGCATGAACAAGTCAATCAAGAATATGTGGTGTTGGATGAGATTCCTGAAAATGAAATGCCACTGGTACCTGATTCTCAGCAACAACAGGTTATCCAAAAAACTCATGTAAGTGTTAGATGTTCTACAAGGTCAAGTAGACCTCCTGAAAGGTTTTCTCCTTCTTTGTATTCAATTTTATTGACTGATTCTGGTGAACCAGAAGAATATGAAGAAGCAATACAAGTGGATGCCAAACAACAGTGGAAGTTGGAAATGAAAGAGGAGATGGACTCCTTGTTGAAAAATAAGACTCGGGACTTAGTCCCTTTACTTGCAGGAAAAAGAGCCTTGCCTAATAAATGGATTTATAGGCTGAAGGAGGAAGATGGAGGAAAGAAAAGGTATAAGGCCAGACTTGTGGTAAAAGGTTTTGCATAGAAAAAGGGTATAGATTTCAATGAAATATTCTCCCTTGTTGTAAAAATGACTTCAATTAGAACTGTACTAAGTCTTGTGGCTATAGATAACTTGCATCTTGAACAACTAGATGTCAAAATGGCTTTTCTCCATGGAGATTTGGAGGAGGAAATTTACATGCAGCAACCAGAGGGATATGAGGTCAAGGGTAAGGAGAATTTGGTGTTCAAGTTAAGGAAGAGTCTGTATGGCCTAAAGTAGGCACCCCGTCAATGGTATTTAAAATTTGATAGTTTCATGGCTGAACAAGGTTACCATAGATGTCATTCTGATCATTGTGTATATTTTAAGAGATTGGATAATGGGAGTTACATTATCTTGTTACTCTATGTTGATGACATGCTTGTTGCTGGGTCTAATATGCAACATATAAATGAACTTAAACAGAAATTAGCAAGGTCATTTGCTATGAAGGATTTGGGTGCTGCTAAGCAAATCCTTGGTATGAGGATTACACGAGACATGAAAAATAGAACGTTGAATTTGTCCAAAAGTGAGTATATAAAGAAGGTGTTGAAAAGATTTAATATGCAGGATGCAAAAGTAGTCAGTACACCTTTGGCTAGTCATTTCAAATTGACTAAGGAAATGTGCCCAAAGGCACAGGAAGAGGTAGATAAAATGTCTAACATCTTGTATTCATTAGTTGTTGGCATTTTGATGTATGCAATGGTATGCACATGACCAGATATTGCTCATGCAGTGGGAGTTGTCAATAGGTATATGAGCAATCCGGGTATGGAACATTGGAATGTTGTCAAATGGATTCTTCGATATTTGAAAGGTACTACTACAAAGGCATTATGTTTCACAAGATCTAGTTATGCTCTGAGTGGATTTGTTGACTCTGATCTGGTAGGAGATATTGATACAAGGAGGAGTATTACAGGGTATGTTTTCACTGTAGGGGGTACTGCAGTCAGTTGGATTTCTAGATTGTAGAAGGTTAATGCACTTTCAACCACTGAAGTTGAGTATGTAGCTGCTACATAAGCTAGCAAGGAAATGATTTGGTTACAATGTTTTCTGGAGGAATTGGGTCAGAAGCAGGAAGATCGCCCATTGTACAGTGATAGCCAGAGTGCAATTCATCTTGCAAAGAATTCTACTTTTCATTCAAGGACAAAGCACATACAGCTCAGGTGCCATTTTATAAGGTCTATTTTGGAGGATGGCCAATTACGGCTTGAGAAGAATCACACAAGTGACAATCCTGCAAACATGTTCATGAAGACAGTCCCCAAGGAGAAGCTGGTTTCTTGCTTAACTTCTATTGGGCTTCTTGAGTGATGATCATGGAGTTAATGCACAACCAAGTCTTTTACCCAGTGGGAGTTGCACATACTACATTATCGTCTGGATTCAGCCTCCAAGTGGGAGATTGTTCTGGTGTGGAGCCTGATCAGTCTCCAAATGGGAGATTGTTGATATTGTGGCGACTGATCATGTAGTGGGTGTTGATACTGTGACGACCTCTCATGTAGTTGCTAGCCCCTCACCTCCGGTCAATGCTGAAAATTTTTGTTCTTTTTTAGGAAGAATAATTTTCTTTTTCAGGAAAAAGGAATACCAACATTGTAAAACCCTAAAATGGTCAATTTTAGAGGTTGCCCTAAAACGTTGTTATAAGTGGCTGAGATGCATAACACATTGTAATGTTGGTGTATATTTTTGCTAGATAATAAGAAAGTTGGATGGCTGTGTAGGTGGACGTAGCCCAGGTTTTGGGTGAACCATGTTAAATATGTGTGTTATCTATTTTGTGATTGTTTTCTTCTTCTGTTTCTGCATATACTGTTAATTTTATATTGTTTTGGATGTGTCAAACCCTAACAATGCACACAAGGAATTGATTTATTAGTTCTAAATTAGAAGGTTGAGTTAAGAGACTTAAATGAGGGATTAGCTATAATTCTTTTTAATAAATTAATGAAATGATATTTAATTATCAATTTGCATATTATTAATATGCTAAAAATATTAATTGATTAATTAAATATTAATATGCAATTAAAATTGCACCATCAGTTTAATAAAATTGAAATATAAAATTAAGTTGAAAGTTAAGTGATTTACACAAAAATAAATAATAAATAAAAGTGATGTAAACAAGGTTGGAGTTAATATGATTTTGAGCTAACTATTTTATTGCTTTTAACAATTGAGTTCTAGTTTATGATTGTGAGTTGCATGCTTGAGTTTGATTTGCTGGGTTTTCTATATTAGAATCTTTTTTGGTCATTTTTAGGAGGAGGTTTTACAGGTTAAGGGATTTTTTAAAAAGCTTGGAATCTTGGAAGTTTTTGGATTTGATCTTCGTGTTTTTTAGCATACTATTGTCTTCATTGTGTCTACTAGATTTTGGTTGTCAATTTTGGATTGGTTGTATTATGATTTTTTTTTCTTGTTTGTGAAACTTGAAAAGCTATTGAGTTCTTCAATTGAGTGAAAACCCAGATCTTTGTTTGAAAAAAATAGGAAAGTTTTAAACTAAATCATCTAGGATTTGATTTTAAATTTGGTAAAAAACCAGATTAATCCAAATTAGAATCATACATCAATTGGATAAATTGTACAATTTAGAATGTAAATTCAATATCAGGGAAAAGAATTAAATCATTGCTTTAGAATACGAAAATTTTATGTATATGATTAGTTCATAGGTTGTCTGGTGTACATCTTTGTTTTTAACTCCAATTCAAATATACATTTATGAATTATTTCAAAAGACACTAATATTTAATTTAATTTATTTGTGTAAATTATTATTATCCTGTCATTAAATAAGATACAATTTAAATTTGAGAAACCAACCAATTACATAAGTACGATAAATTTAGGGTTGTGAAAGACACTTTCTCATAAGTTGTGTGGAGTTGGCTCTCAATTATTTGGTAGTTTTACTCCATCTCAAATTGTTGCAAGTGTGTTTATCATAAGAGTGTGGTTACCAGTGTTGTTGAAGCTTCTATATTATTTTTGGACTTCATTGAAGCCATTATGGAATTGGAAAAATTGGTGTTAAACTTCTTTCTTTATAGTGGAATGAGGAGTATTTTTTCTCTAGAGTTGGAGTTTCTCACCCAATTAGGGTTTCCTTCAAGAAAAGTTATGTCTCAATTTGTTGTATATGTTTCTCACTTGTTCTATTAGTTTGTTGGAATCTATTATGAAGAACAATACATGAATGATAGCCTCCCTATCTACAAACCAAAAATAACTTTCCTTGAGCCTAACCAAACACACCAATTAAATAAGTACAATAAATTTAGGGTTGTGAGAGATACTTTCTCATAAGTTGTGTGGAGTTGGCTCCCAATTATTTGGTGGTTTTACTCCATCTCAAATTGTTGCAAGTGTGTTGAAGCTTCCATATTATATTTGGACTTCATTGAAGCCATTATGGAATTCGAAAATTTGGTGTTAAATTTCTTTCTTTATAGTGGATTGGGGAGTACTTTTTCTCTAGAGTTGGAGTTTCTCGCCCACTTAAGGTTTCCTTGAAGAAAAGCTATGTCTCAATTTGTTGTATATGTTTCTCACTTGGTTCTATTAGTTTGTTGAAATCTATTATGAAGAACAATACATGAGTGATAGCCTCCCTATCTACAAACCAAAAATAACTTTCCTTGAGCCTAAATTAATTTCCATTCATTCATACACTTATGACTTAGCTATTAGTTTATCCATCCTCCACTTTGGTTCAAATCTACACTTAATTTTAGATCCTTATTTGTGAAAACTATTCCATAGATTTTAAGACTCAAATTTAATTTTGAGCTCCAAATGTTTCTTTCTACTTAGTTGTTGTAAGCCAACAAAAGTACCTATTAATAGTTTAAATCCAACACACTAGATTCATATTTCTAGTAGAAGAGCAAATCAATTGATAATATTTACCATAATCAAATCAATATCAAACCAAAAAATGAATACCTATCATTTAAATTATATAAATTAAGGGTTAATTTCATTGGTTAAAGCATTAATTTCTCATTATTGACATCGAAGTTCAAATTGTGTGGAGACATTTAATATGGAATTTAAAAATCTGGACTCTTGGTTTACCAGAGTTTGCTTATAATGTGGAGACGGTTTATGAATAAATAGATTTCTAAATTGTGACTCTTGATGTTTTATATATAATTTCTAATATAAAACATAATATTTGTTAAGTTTAAATTTTATACAATTGTCTAAAATAATAGTAAAATTATAATAATTATTATATTAATTAATTATTTACCCCCAAAATTATAATTGAAGTGATTTTATTTCTTGAAAGAATAAATTTATTTTTTCAAACTCTTCTTCAGACTTTTAGTTATGACTTTTCTTTCAAGATTCATATGATAAAATTTATCATATAAAAATATCAACTAATAGAGTGATACAAAATGAAGAATCAAGGAGGGAAAAAGAGTCCCAAATTTAGGGGCAACAAGGACTGAAAAGAAAAAGAATATGATGAAAGTTGGACAACAAATTAACAAATGGTCAACGTAAAGTGGAGAAGAAACAAAAAAACCTGAGCACATGGAGGGATTTTGGACGCTATGCCAGAAATAGAGTGAAAGCGCGTAAAGGACAAGCATCAGGAATGTGAAAAGAGTTTGGTAGGAAAAAAATAAGAGCATAAAGTCAATTAAGTGTAAGAAAAACACTACACTGAATTTGGGAGAAAGTTAAGAAGCACGGCAATTATAAAATAAATGAGTATTAAATGGAGTATTACCAAAATCATTAGTTAATGGAGTATGAAATGACTTAAAATAAGATGAGAAAGAAGTATGCGTTAATTAATGATACCAAAATTATACAATTTATAATGTTGATGGTATGTTCTTTTTGAATTCCATCATGTATGAGTTTTTGAAAGATCTTATATTGCTAATTTTTAATTATTAATTTCACGAAATTAAAAAATATTATAACTAGAAGTTTATTAATAAATAGATAATGTATCTATAGTTTTTTGAGTGACTATTAAGAAATACAATTTATAAGGTGATTGTGGCGTAGGATTATTGAAACATATTTAAATTGGTATCTAACATACTTTGAAATAAGTAATTTTTGATCTTTAATTTCCCTAATCTAATCCAAAAACAAGAATAATCAAGATATATACAAGATCATATAATTTCCGAAAATCTAATGCAATTTTTTGTGAAAACCCACACAAATATTTATTCAATTTATAAAAATCTGATAAAAAACAATAGCGATCAATATGCATATACACATAAATATTAAGAAATTATGTTTGCCTAGAGGGTTTTGAATGAGAATTTAATGGAAGCAGTTGGTAGAGGAATCATTGCAGAGAGACTATATAGACAAAATGGGGAAAGTATAATGTATTATGTTTGTTTCCACAGTGAACATAAATGGAGAACAGTTTGTTATTAGTTTATAGATTGATGATTGTATTTTCAGTTTTTCTCAATCAGATTTCCCAATTTTTTATATAAATAATTAGCACTGTGATTTCTGTACAAACTTCTATAGAAATAATTAACATTTTGATTTCATGAGAATTTTCTATACAAATAATTAGCATGTTGATTACACCATTCTCTATTCATGTGAGAACCCAAAAAGAATTTGCGTTAACAACCACTGAAAAAGTAATTTGGAGGTTTTTTTATTTGTATTCCTATTTGGGATATTTGGACAGATCTGTTGAGCTTCGTCTTTTGTGCTTTGTTTTTATTTGATTTGTTTATAAAATTGGTTATATTATGGTGTAAAATAATGTTTGTTTAATGGATTATTTCGATTATCTATATTCATTTAGAATTGTTAAATTTTAATTTATTTTAATGATTAGTCATATTCTCTGCTTTAAGATTTGAAAGGAAATTAGAAAAAACAAATCCTTTGAATAATTTAAGGGGAATGAAGGAAATATCTTAGATTGAGTAGTTGAAATAATTTAAGGGGAATAAAGGAAATAAGTTATAATTAGTAAATATCTTATATAGAGTAGTTGAAATAATTTAAGGGAATCAGGAAATAAGTTATAATTAATAAATATTGAGATTGAATAGTTGAAATAATTATTATTATTATTTTTTGAAATAATAAAGAAGTGATTAAAGATTTTGTTCTATATGTAATAATGTAATATTTTGTTGAAGATTGTGTGTAAGGTTCTAAATTAATATTTTATGATCAAAGTTAAGATTAGTATAATCAAATGGATTTTTAAGCAATTTGTTATTGGTTTTAGGTCATTTTTAAGTTATAAAAATGATCTCCATAACTACAAATTTAAACCTCGTTTATAGATTCAACCTTTGATTATGAAAAGAAATTGCATAGTTTTAATCTCATGGAATCTACTTGCCTCGATATTTGAACTTGTAATAAAACTAATATAATTAATGAACACCTCTTGGAGTTTTATTTATAAGGATGTTCCCATTAGTGAAACCCCTGGATTTGAGTCAACAATTTTGATAAAGGATTGGATCATACACCAAATAATTATGTAGTATGTTATGTCACTAATGATGCAAATGCTAATGTAAGTTGATGATGCAATGGTGTGTTATCTAAGTGTTGATGTGTGTAGTTGAACAAGAGTTTCCATATGCATAAAATGGAATTAAGGTTTTCCTCTTATACCCTAGCACCCAAATTTGGATGTTTTGATCTCAAGTTGGCAACAACTAGTAGAAAAGTTGTCATCTTAGGCTCAAGATTAAATTTGAATTTAAAAGCCCAAGGGTCAATTGTGTGGTTGAATTTTGAATGAGATCCATTAGGGGTCAATTTTGTGGTTGAATTTTATGGGTCAATTAGGTGTGACCTGGTTAAAGACAGGGGCCAAAAAGTGGTGATGTGAAAAAAAATGTGTTTTTGATCTGCTAAAAAATGCAAAAAACCTGTGTTGACTTTTTAATAGTCGTAGGTGTCAATACACTTGCCCATGGAAAATGCGTAACCTTATTGGATATCAAATTCGTTTGTATTAATAATATAAAAATATTGAATAATAATATATATTATATTATATTAAAATATATGTAATAATAATATGTTAATAATAATCTATATTAGTAAATATGTATATAATAATACATTAATAACGTATATAATACTATAACAAATATTATTAAATTAATATTAAAGTATTGGGATTGGATATTTGATATGGATCATAGATCTATTCCCTATAAATTGTTTATATACCACAATTGAACAGTCATGGTCATTTTAACCCATGATTTTTATGTTATCCATGAAAATCATGTTTTGCTCAAATCAACTATCAGGTATGAGTTTTATTGGATATTTATTTATTTTTAATTATTTATTTATATTTTTTGGTTTGTTTGTTTTTTTTAACTTTAAATTAGGTTTTTTTAAAACTTTAAATTAGGTTTAACTATATCTTAATTATATAAATTTGTAACTTAATCAAGTATGATAGATAACATTGATAACCCACAACACACAAACCCATAGCCAACAAATCCACAACCACTAAACCCTATGCCACCATTTACCCTCGACCAATACAACAGCTAATATTTGAAAATTTGAACCAATTGAGAGGCATTACAAATGCTTATTGTTGTACAATAGGAAATGAGAAGTAATGCTATGATGTAAATTACTCCCCACTTCACAATTTGTACATTAGGAAAGAAGGTTATCCCCATTAGGCTCAAGGGTTGACTCAAGCTCTTAATGGGAATAGGATATGTCCTTCCTTGGATGTGTAAATGATGGAAGTGGAAGAATGACTAAATGATGTAATAGATCTAATAGAGAAGTCACTAAAAAGATGATCAAAATAAATTGATATAAACTGATACGAGTTGAAGCTGACATAAATGGAAATCAGAAGATGAAATTGACCTTCTCTAGAAATTTCAATAAAAAATGGTAGGGATAGATCGAGAATTTGATCAGTACCTAGGGATAGGTCGGGAACTCAATATGTTCCTGACACTTTCCGATGATATTTTCATGGAATCTACAACTATTCTTGTACTGCCCAAATCTGAACTTGTGACTTCGTAACATGTTCCTGCACACAAAAAAATGGGGAAGAAGGTTGAAAATAGGTTTACCTCAATCAAACCCTTGTTTAGGAATCAACCTTGAAATGAAATAAAATGAAGGAAAAGCATGTTGTCATGTAGTAGACGCTAGATCTAAACAAATGAAGCATATCATACTTTCTAGAGTCAATTACTTCTTTAAATGCGATCAAGTATGTTGATGCAATAGCTTTGTCTAAAAACCAAAAACCAAAAAGGAAATCATGCAAGACAAAACCTCATGGAATAGATGTTTTAATTTGCGATAATGTTTGAAGAGAGAGAAGAGTGAAGTTTGAATTTAAATGAATGTGGGTACCCTTTCTTGATAGAAAACTCCTTTTCTTGGCCTCCAATGGGGAAAGAAGAAATATCTATGGGATAAGACACCTTAATTGTTGGCATTATGATGAATTTTGGAGTTGAGATACAATATTTTATGCTTATGAGTTTATCATTGATGGAAACTCTATCAGATTTAATGAATAGATTACAAATACTGATTAATTGGATGGATAGGTAAAGCAAAATAAGCTAAGTGTTTTAATCAGTTAATAGGAAGACATTAACAAAAAGTATTTTGAGTGGTGATCAAGATAGAGAGCACATTGGGTGGTGTGATTGCTACTAGAGCATTATTTTGGTCAGTCAAGTTCAGTTTTCTGACTGCAACAGTTCACACAATGTTTGGAGTGAGTTGGTATTTTGGTGATGTGTTTAGTGTGAACCAATTGAGTTACCAATTGATACTGGATGATCAGATGATAGAGGTAGTTATTTATTTATCAGTGTTTGGTAATAAAAAAAAATTATTATGTTTTGGGCTGACATGTTAGGTATGATTGGCATTGATTTTCATGTGTTCGGTCAATTTTTTGGGCCGGCTTGTGGAATGCTTTTCAAGCCCTAGCCGACTTAAGAAGAACAGTATACATGCAATGTAAATTATGTTATTTAGTGAATAAGATCATGTTATTGGTCGTTGTGATCAGAGATATAGATAGAAATTTATGCTAGGATTCAGAGATTGTATTAGATTTGTTAGGCAAGCAGTGCCATTTCCATATTAGTTATTTGAGTTCATTGTAAGCAAGGCTAACTCTAATAGGTTAGCAAGTTAAATCCCTTAACAAGGTGAACTTTGACATGTCTCATTGTATAAATCCTTTAACAGGGTGACTTCTGAGAAGGAGTTCAAAATACTTTTGCGGGGTAGATCCTAGCAGATCTAATTGTACTTCTAACAAGGTACTAGTCACTCTTAACCAGGTGATCTCCTAACATGTATTATAAGCTCTTAATAGGGAAACTCATTTTACTGCAGTGAAGAGATTCATGGGTGTCATCCCCACTGAAGTTTTCCACCTCTTACAAGGGTTTCCACAAAAAAAATAGTGGTGTTATGTGTGATGCTTTTGTGGATGCTTGAATTATTTTAGTTTTATTGCATAGTTACACTTGCATCTTTGGTTATATGAAAGTTGTTTAAAAGCATAATAAGATTATTGGTTGAATTGGTTCATTACATGTTTGCATTGATTCACCCCCCCTCTAAGTTCCTTTGTATACTATTTCTATTAGAGTCAAGTTTCCTTGAAGAAGCTTAATAACTTGGGTGAGATCCCTAAGGAAGGCATGGAGAGTTATAAGTACAAAAGGCAACTTCAAGAAGTAGAGAAGGTAATCAATGAACTGAAAGATCAATTGAAGATATCTATTGCTAAGAGGCAAAAAATTTGTGAGCAACTAAATGAAAGCCAAGAATACATTGAACACATGTCAAAACATCAATCCGAAGAATCTAAGGAAGCTATTGCAGATCTAATGAAGGAAAAATGAGAATTTGACCAAAGACAAATAAAACCTAAGGAAAGAGCTTGAAGGTCAAATAATTAGAATATGTGAAGAGATGGAAGCAAGAAAAATTGCAGAGGATGCAAGGAAAGTTGTAGAAGATGCTAAAAAAGTTGTTGAGGATGACCTAAAGGCAAAAGAGGAAGAATTGTTTAGGACTATACAAGAGAATTTCATAATGCATGAAAGGCTTCATGATACAAGTGAAGAAAACCAATAGATCCTAAGTGAAAATGAAAGATTGGGGGAAGAGAATGAGAAGTTGAGGAATGAATTAAAAATTGATAAAGAAGCCAATGAGAAATTGAAGAAGTATAATGAAAGTTATGAGAAGCTTGATGGATAGTTGAGGAGTCAAAGAAGAACCAAGGAACCAACTGGTCTTAAATATATCAATCAGGTTAATTTTGAAGTCGGTGAATCATTTGGACCGAAGAAGCCCTATCAAGATCCAAAGGTTAATCCAAGCAATTATGGTAAGAAACCCCACAAACCTATTTGTTACAACTATGGTAAGGCTGGTCATACTACTAATGTTTGTAGAAGAAGGTCAATCAATAGGCCTAACAGTTTTGATGGGTATTTTTATAATTACAATAAGTATGGCCATACTGCATATGATTGTAGATCTAGGCCTAATAGTAGATCCGGTCATAGTAGCTTTGATGGATATTGTTATACATGCAATAAATATGGCCACAAAGATGACTAATGCAAGTCAAGAGTGAATAATCCAAGGTCACCTATGAACCCAGAAAGCTCTTACCAAAGGGAGAGATAATTCAATGTCGGGCGAATCCACAATAGCGGGTTACACTTTTTTGCCTAAATGGACACTAAATTCTATATTTTGAAAAAAACTTTCAGATTCAAATGCATATTGTCATTAAACTCTTTGAAATTGGAAGATGAAGTAAATTAGAGTCTTTTAGGATTTTCTGTCTAAATTCTAAATATATTTTTTATTTTTATTTTTTAATTGATTTGAATGGTTTTTTCTTTCTCCCATGAAAATTGGTATGTTGTAGAAAACGTCATTTTCAAAGAGTTGGTTTTCATAGAGCATAACTTTTTTTCTAAAATAGATATCAATGTGATTCTTTTTAATTTAATTTTCTAACATCCATACGGAGGGCATACAATTTATTTTATGACACTATTACTATTATTGCATATTTTATTAACATTTGAAGTTGACTAAATCATAATTTTGACATACTTTGACTACATAGATTATAACTTGTTGTGTATTTTTCCAATTTTATTTTTATTTTGTTTCATAGAAAGAGAAATTGAATACGTAGGGAATAGATATTTTTTAGAATTTTTTTTCTCTCCTTTACTATTTTTCCACAAGCGTCAAACATAGAGGTAGACATACGGTGTAATATCCATGTTTAGTAAAACTAAAAATACAAAGTCATAATAAAATTAATATATATTAACATTATAATCATTGGAAATATTTTCCTTAGTAGTACCTTACTACATATATAGGTTTGTCAAATGGATTCATTTGATCTACCAAAAGATAAATTCGAAGTGATTTTTTATCAACATTTTAATAGGTGCAAAGGAGACTCCATTATAGGTATGAATGAGGAGTATAGAAGTTATATCTATGTTTTTTTTTAATATGAGAGGCTTTGAGATAACAATTTGTAATTAATTCCTTCAAATAGAACCTATCAAGGCTTAAATTATCATATTTTATTAAAAATGTGTTATTTCAGCAAAAATCAACATGTCTAAAAAAGTGTAACCCACTATTGTGGGGTCACCCTGTCACATGCTCAATTTGTGGGAATTATGGACACATGGGTGTGAATTACAGAATGAGGAAAAATAGAGGCAATGCTAGACCATGGAAGACGACCGGTATGACATGCTTTCATTGTCACAAGATTGGTCATCTAGCAAAGAGTTGTAGAATGAGAAATCTACCAATAAACCGGTCAGAGGATCAAAAGGGAAAACAAATTGTTAATATGGAAGAGACTAGGAAAGAGATGAACAAGATCTGGAAGAAGAGAGAAGATGCTAAGGAAGAGAGAAATACATCAGAAGGATCCACATCACCATCGATTGTGGATGGTTCATCATCAAAATAAGTCACTATTGGCTTAGGGGGAGAAACTAAAGTAAGACCTATATCCTATCCCCTAAGTTGTATACATGGTAAGAGTTATAAACATATTTATATGACTATTGATATTATGAAAGACTCTGATGAAGAATCTTGTATTACATATGATTCTATGCTACCGCGTAATGATTGTTATGGCATAGTGACCTTTTGTGTTCTAATCATTGCAACCAGTTAAAATTACTATTTGACTATTGCATGTATTACTTGGAAATGAAATGTTAAAAGGGAAAAAGTGAATTTCATTTGTCATGATGTATTCTACGAGATAAGTAGTGCATTGCGAATGACCCTCAAGCAATTTGAAGTGATTGTGGCTTGATAGTTGTGATCTTGTGCTAGAATTGAGGCGGTGTTTGAAGAACCCTTATTGATGAACAAAAGTGATATTTATCTATGTTGCGAAGGTTCTATACTTTGTTTTGCGAAGAGAATTATTATTGGCATTATGGACACTCCTATATTAGTTGAGATTATAGAGGAATTGAAGCAAGTATTTAAGTTACATCATTTTAAGGTGGTAGAGAATGATCTCGCAAGTGCTTTGTCTTTGATACCCCATGGTGTGTTGTTGACTAAAGATATAAGATTATTTTTCCATTGTAAGATTGAGGATCTTGGTTCAAATGTTATCTTCAAAGCATATACCAAAATGTGTAATGACTTTGGATTGAAGGATGAACACAAGCATTTGGCATACAAGGGTTTTACTTATATAGTCAACATACCTAATTATTTTGAATGTAACTAGATCAAATATGTGCTAAGTCATGGTCTTGACCAGTTCCTATAGTTGAGCAAGCGCATAAGATTACCAAGGAGATTATTCATGTGGTGACAGGGTTGTGTGTGACCAATGATGTACATGTTCTAAGAATGATTCCTACTGATGAGGTCACTCATCTAACAAAGTCTAAACAAGATCAATGTGCTACGATAATTAACAAAATTATAGATATCGAGGTCAAGTTTTCATCTATGGTGATCGATTGTAAAGTATATCAATCAAGCCAATTGAATAGTGTGCTCGATGGAGGTATTCATGTTGCATATTGGATGGTGAAGGAAAATGCTTAGTATGACCTATGTGAGGTCATGAGAAGTCAGTTCTTTATGAAAATGGAGAGAATCAAGAAGGACAAGAAACAAACTTTCAAGTATGGTTCATTGCTGGTATGTATATCGGTAATGTTCAGTGGCCAACTAATAAACCACTAGTGTAGATTAAGGAATGCATAAGAATGTTAGGAAATAACTTCAATAGTGAAATGTGGGGTTATTTAAAAGATTTCTAGAAAATAATGCATGAGAGGTTGAGGATCCCAACTAGTATAGTGGAGAAGTAAAAATAAGATATATGTTTTATTATAGATATTGATACATGTATGATGTAGGCAGTACAACCAAGAACTTCTTGGGCTCTACCAATGGGTTATGATGTAGATGGTGATATTGTATCACTTCATGTTGATGAGTTACTATCTAAGTCGTTCGATGCTAGTACTCCCAGGTTTGGTACTTATGAAGAAACCTATCTGAAAATTCAATCTCAGCTAATGGCACCAGTGATAGAGAAAAGAGCGAGTAAACAAGTTGATGATTTAGCTAAGAAGAATGGCATTACAAAAGAAATGATGGATAATATTAGGAAGAAGTTTGTAACTGGGGAGGTAGGGACCTATGTTGTTGCTACAAATTTAGAAGAGGTAGAGATTGTATATTTTACAACTGGTAATAAAATATGAAGATCAACTAGGATTTCCTTAGTGCAAGAGGAGGCTCCTTCCCCTGTTGCTAGAGCACATCCAAAAAGTAAAATCACATCAAATCTTGAACCCGTAGTGGTTAAGGAAAAGGAAAAGGAAAAGAGAAGACACCTGGGACTAAACATAAAACTTACAAGAGAAAGAAGGGAATGACACATGGCTACAAAGAGTCAAAAGGAAATAGAAATAATAAGGATACAACTGAGGAAGTAGAACCTCAAACAAAATCTGACAAAGAGAAAGATGAATTGAGGGCCAATGGAAAAAGATCAAAGATTGTTGGCATTACAGTTGATAAATCAACTAAGCCTAAGACTGGGAGAAATTTTACTGCAGATAACATAGATGTGAACATAAGGGAATATGGATAATGAAGGTAAGAAAAAGATAGAAGATGCTATTGTATATAGTTTGCATAAGTTTTGCAAAGGACCCAATGAACTACACAAAATGATACTTGAATCACTTTACAAGAAGATTGATGCTAGGTGGAGATATAATATGAAAATAGATAGAGAAATGATGGAATATGCATGGATTAAACTTAAGCCTGAATTGTCTATGGAAGAAGTGAAACTTACAATTAAGGGTATAAGACCATTTTTCAGAACAAGTAGAGTATCCAGAATACTAATTGGTGAATCATAGACAGTTCATGATGAGACTCTTGATGTCATGAAGAATAAATTGGAGGAAGAAGATGAACTGGTGGATTATACTCAAGGGGAGAAACAAAAAAAAGAGGCTACCATTAGAAAGGTAAAAATAGATGAATTTTTCACTATTGAGCAAGTGACTGAAAGAATTATCAGTGATATACCTTCTGATACTCCACAAAAAGTTCCTATTGTTGAAGTTGAAGATGTACAAAGAGAAGAGGATGAACATAAGGATAAGACTAAATAGGTGGTGATACCTGTTGCAACTGATGTAGTTGTATAGACAACTGATGTTGTAAATAAATATGAAGTTCATGAAGTCGATGTTGTAGCACAATGAGTAAAGCAAAAATTGGATCTTAGTGGAAGTCTAAGTTACAAGAAGAAAAGAAAGGCTATGGATATTCCTAAGGAAGAAATTGAAGATGATCTTGGAGATGAGGATGTTGAGGTCAATCAAGGACCTATTGATGTTACCAAAATGGGCCCTAGTGAATTAATGAGAATTTCAAAGATACTAAAGTTGAAAGCTAAAAGGGACAAACTTAGAGCTGAAAAAAAACATGACCGAGTACTTCAGTTAGCTAGAGACATTCTTGCGGACCTTGTACCGTAAGTTGACTATGATTCTAATGCTACACCAATTGAGAAGCTGGATACTTTGATAAATGATATCATTAAAAAAGTTACTAGTTTGGAGGAAGCCACCATGAACAGGGAAAAGATGGATTATGAAAAGAAGAGGGATGATAAGTTAATGGAGACTATTGTATCAGATAAAGGGAAACTTACAGTTCATATGAACAAGATGAAGGAAAATTTGAAAGAGATTGGAAAATTACTTGCTAAAGTTTCTAATTTTTCATTCTTTACACAAGATCCTGAGCTAAAGAGAAATGAAGCTCAACATGAGCTTAAGTTTTTAATTTCTAGTTTTGATCCTATTTCACATTCAGATACCACTTATGGATCATACGTTAAGGTTGTCGATCACAAGTTGAAGACATTACAAGTAGAACAAGATAAGAGGATCACTACTTTACTAGAGTTATAGACTTATTTGATTCCTATAATTGATGTAATATAACAAAATGTTAAAGATTAAAAAGTAATACTTGGATCACCAGACATGAGTACACTTGAATCTATGGACTAGTTAGCTTCTATATTACAAGGAAAAATTCATTCCACAAAGCACTTGCATAATTCATGGGATAGTTCTTTGGAGACAACCAAAATAAATTCTAGAAGTATTTTTGGAAGGCTGTGATTGGTAAGATGATTTAATTTTTGTACCTTTGTCATTGTCATCAAAGGGGGAGTTATAGGTACAATGAAAATGAGTTAAGGATCTAGTTTAGTGATCAAAGGAGGATTAGTGTATAACAGTGCAAATCTTGATGGTTATAGTTGAGTTTGAGTTCTATGCATCCATGTGTATATGTTTTTGGTGAATCGGTGAGTGGAACATTTTTGAGGAGTTGATTATTTTCACTATGTATTACCATCAATGCCAAAGGGGGAGATTGTTGGCATTATGATGGATTTTGGAGTTGAGATGCATTATTTTATGCTTATAAATTTCATTGATGGCAACTCTATCATATTTAATGAATAGATTACAAATATCGATTGACTAGATGAATAGGTGAAGCAAAATAAGATAAGTGTTTTAATTAGTTAATAGGAAGATAGTAACATAAAGTATTTTGAGTGACAATTGAGATAGAGAGCACATTGGGTGGTGTGACTGTTACTAGAGCATTATTTTAGTCAATCAAGTTCAGTTTTTTTACTGCAATAGTTAACTCAATGCTTGGAGTGAGATGATATTTTGGTGATGTATTTAGTGTGAACTGATTGAGTTATCGATTGATACTAGATGATTAAATGATCAAGGTGGTTTCTTATTTTTTGGTTCTTGGTAATAAAAAAAAATATTACATTTTGGGTCGACATGTTAGGTATGATTGGGGCTGATTTTCATGCATTTGGTCAATGTTTTGGGTTGACTTGTAGAATGTTTTTCAAGCCCTAGTTGACTTAAGAATAATAGTATAAATGCTAGATAAATCATGTGATTTAGGGAAGAAGGTTGTGTTATTGGTGGTTGTGATTAGAGATAGAGATAGAAAGTTGCACAAGGATTCAAAGATCATATTGGATCTGTCAGGCAAGAAATGCCATTTCCAAATCAGTTATTTGAGTTCATTGCTCAAGGCTAACTCTAATAGGTTAACAAGTTAAATCCCTTAACAAGGTGGATTTTAATAGGTCTCATTGTATAAATCCTTTAACAGGGTGACTTATGAGAAGGAGTTCAAAATCCTCTAGAGAGATAGATCCTAATAGATCTAATTATACTTCTAACAAGGTACAAGTCACTCTTAACTAGGTGAGCCCCTAATAGGGTATTGTAAACTCCTAACAGGAAAAAACTTTTTACTATAATGAAGAGATTCATGGGTGTCATCCCCACCATGGTTTTCTCCCTCTTACAAGGGTTTCCACAAGAAAATTAGTGGTGTTATGTGTTATGCTTTTGTGGATGCTTGAATTATTTTACTTCTATTGCATAGTTACACTTGCATGTTTGGTTGTATGGAATTTGTTTAAAAACATAATCAAATTATTGGTTAAATTGGTTCATTACCTATTTGTGTTGATTCACCCCCCCCCTCAGTGCCTCTGTATACTAACATTGATTTCTTGAGAAGACTTGAATGCTTAAACTTGATGGCTCTTGATTTGCTTCCTTGCACTTGATATCTTAAATTCTCACAATAGATAATGGATTATTTTATGGATAACTTGAACTTGAGTCATTATTTCCAAATGAGGGAAGAAGAGGTCTTTTTATAGTTTACTCCCTCAATTCAGGTTTCAAATCTGATCTAGGCCAAACATAATTGAAAACCTCAGATGAAGACCCCGATTTTAGACTTTGGGCAAAATTTTGGCCCAAAACCATAGGGATAAATTGGTTATGTGATGTTTTCCAGAGATAGATCAAATTTTTGATGTGTCCCAGGTAAAATAGGCTTAAACTTTGTGGGGAGATCGAGGATAGTGAATAGGTGTGAGAGAAGGATAACTTATTTCGGGGTCAGAGATGATCACGAAGGCTGAAAATAAGTGGATAGGTTCTAGGTGAGAACTTTTTTTATGAGATTATATGAAAAATAAGTAAAAACACCTAGAAATAAGGGCCAACCTTGAGTTTAAGAAATATTGAAGGAGGTGGAGGACCCGCATTTGAATTTAGGCACCCTTTTAGTGCCATGTAAGGTGCTACCATAGAAAATACACTAAAGTAGGCACAAAATGATTCTTAAATTGAGCATAGGTTAGGTTCTTAAAATTTAGGAATATACAATTGTACAATCCCTTTATTAGCCCCAATGTTTAACACACTAAATTCGATAATATTGAATGTATAAACCCTCATCAACTAGCATAATTGTACACTTTAGTGGTGAGAAGCCATGAAGACTCACTATGTAGATGGGTTGTCTTATGATGAGGTGAATGACCTCAAAATAATAAAAGATGACATAGTTTCCCTCTTTGTCAATCCTCATACTCGACAGTCAACGGATCCTAAAAACTAAAGTTGTCTATGAAATGGTGTACACATGATGATATGCAAGATAACTTCTAGGATCGCCGGTGGATGGTTTTTGATAGACCACCAAAAAAATATGGATTTTCCCTTTTATTTCATCAAAAAAAATATGTTGAATTTGCAGATTGCATAAGCACATGAACTATTAGAGCATGAGAGCATTTAGGGGTGTAGGCATGGGTATACCCTAAGATAGAATTGGGGAAAATTAAGTACTACAAGTCCCATTTGTTCCCCTTTTATTTATTTCCCACCTCTAGTACAACCTCCAATTATTATTGCAGAGGTCACCTCATAGGCTATTATGGCTACTTATGCTTTCAGCCAGCTTTTGGTTACTCAAATTGTAGCACTTATGTAACCACATGATAATGTTATTGGCAGTGGATTTGGTGGCACTAGCACATCCTCCTCGAGTCCACATATTTGTGTGCCACATACTTGCACTATGTGCAAGAACATTCACTTGGGTCCCCTTGGACAACCTATTGAGCCTCCTATTTACACATCTAATTACAAGCTACATAATATGGGTGGTGCACCAGATGCAACGATGTGGACCAGGGAACACCCTAGAGAGTCCTCTCATGTGAGATAAGAGGAGGTGCATACATCATTCACTAAGAATATAGTGGTAAGACTTAACTTTTAACCTTATAGTCCATTTAATTTTAAATGAATATTTATAAGTGATAAATTATTAATACTATACACTAATGCTTATTTACATGGTCTATTTATGTTCAGTTAATGTCCAAGGAGGAGATGACATAGGTCCAAGATGCCACACTCTCATCCATTTCATTTGGCCTTGACATCTACATGTGATGCAGGGGCATTTTTTGTCCTCGGTGAAACTACATGGGGTGTTTGTATTTTGGACCGTGTTACTCGGTTGTAGCCTTGACCGATAACCTCAGTCATTGAAGGAATCTTGGTCATTGAAGGAACGTGGTAGTCTCTGGCGCTCGGTGAAAGTGTTACTCGATCATGCCTACGGTGCTCGGTCGACACTAGTGCTCAGTGATGCCTGGCATGCCTGGTTAATTCATTGTTGCTTGGTAGTTCTGGTTTACTGACTGGAGTTCTGTGTATTTTTTGGGCCGACTGGGTGCATTTATTGTTGGTAGCTATTGTTATAGGCCAACATGCTAAATTAAATGTTTGTATACAATTGTAAGCTGACTTGTATGGCATTTAATTATTTGTTGGGGGTAGTGAATGGTTTCATCCAGTCGAATTGTGTCCGATGATTAGTATTTATAGGATGTTTCGGTAGATGTTTAGGAGGAGGAAGGATCTGGAAGAGATGGTAGAAGTTCATGACTTGAGGACTTAGTAAATTAGATATGAGGTTTTGAAAGCTGAAGTTGTAGAAAAGATCTTGCACGATCTTGCAGATCAGATTGATATCTGATAGTTGTTTGTAGAAGAGCTAGTGGTTTGCACACTTGGAGAAAAGGGGATTTCTTGGAGGCTTGCGAGCTCAAGTTTAGATCTGCCTTAGGGTTTCCATCAACTTCTAATTGTCTTCAAAGCTGAACTAGCTGAGATTGTATTGGATCTATTTGGATCTTGCAGAATTATTTCATTTGTAATTGGCCCTAACCCAGAAGGCCTTACAATCAGGCATGTTAATGTAAATTACTTGAAACAATTGTTGTGTTATCTATTGTGTTGAGTATTCTACTATGTAATTCTATTGGCTGCAAGGTTTGGATTGTCCTTAATTGGATCCACCATCCTTAACTGCATTAGGTGGTATCAGAGTGAATTTTGTTCCTATTGGAACTGATAGTTGATCTTGTGGAGTGAAGGTTGACCTAGCAAGGCTGATCTTGTGAAGTTGATCCTATTGGAGTAGAGATTGTGCACAATCTGGATTGCAGATCCAGAGCACTGAACTTGTGGATCTTTCCCTAGTTGTTTGTTCAAGGTGGCAGGTTGAGATCTGACTTGTACATGACTTGGAGATTGCCACAAGGTGGTCGGTGAGGGTGTGTGCATAGGGTTTTTGCATATCTTGAAGGACACCTTTGAGAATATTGGACCCTAGAGCTATTGTAGATCTTTGTGATGCTGTGGAATCAAAGATTTTTGATAAATTTAGATCGGATGTCAGATATGTGATAGAATTGATGAAGAATGACATGGTCACCAAGATAATGAGAGTTGTTGTTGCTGTACCTCAAAATGTTGGTACTAAGGATGGCTATGAAGAAGCTTCTGAAGAATTTAAACTTGTTGGATCTAGTGGTGATGACTGGAGGGATAGATCTGGTGAAGATAGAATTGCTTGGTTGCATAGATCTGGAGCTCAGTTTAGCAGTAGTTATTGAATGGAAGTTTCTACTTTCTCTGGTACTTTGAAGCTCGACAATCTGATTGATTGGATTGGTGAACTTGAAGATTTCTTTGAGCTGGAAGAAATTGAAGATCCTCTTCAGGTGAGATTAGCATAGACAAAGTTGAAAGGACATGCTGCTCTTTGGTGGAAAGAACTACAAAGAGATAGAGAAGATGAAGGTGAAACAAAGATTAATTAGTGGAGGTTGATGGTGACTAAGTTGAAAGCTAATTTCATACCTGTTGACTATGAGCTTGACTTGTTTAAGAAATTGTAGAATCTGAAATAGAAGGATTTGTCTGTTGAAGATTATACCAAGGAGTTCTACAAACTTACTATTCGGTCTGGACATTGAGAGCTTAGTAAGGAAAAGGTAGCTCGGTATGTGAATGGTCTGAGATTCAACATTGAGGATGAGCTTGGTATGCTAAAAATTGATTTTGTTGAAGATGCTTATTAGTATGCTCTGAAGGCAGAAGAGAAGTTGAAAAGGAAACAACCTAGTAACTCCCAAGGGAAGGAGAAGATTGATCACTCGGTGAAGGAAAAACTGACTGATGCAAAAGATGAACAGAAACCTATAGAATTGAAGAAGAAGATAGGTAGATTTATCTTTAAGGGTACTTGCTATAACTGTGGAGAGGAAGGACACCGTTCTTTTGAGTGTACACAGAAGAAGGTTGACCAATGAACTATTTTAATGAATGAGAACATTCATAATGAACTTGAATCAGAGAACTTACTACTTTGGCAAACATTGCTCAGTACAAAGGAGGAACCTTGTCAGAGGAGTAACTTGTTTAGAACCCAATGCAAGTCTAAAGGTAAAATCTGCGATGTTATTGTTGATAGTGGTAGTACTGATAACCTTGTTGCTAAGGACATGGTTCAGAAACTTGGTTTGAATAGAATGAAGCATCCTTGTCCTTATAGGCTTGGCTGGTTATAAGATGTTCATCCTCTAGAAGTAAGAGAACAATGCTTCATTGATGTTCAGATTGGCCGGTATAAGGATCTTGTGTTATGTGACATTGTGAAGATGAATAGTTGTGATATATTGCTCGATAGACCTTGGAAATATGATTACAGAGCTATTTATGACTGTGTTTGGAATGTGTTTACTGTTGAGAAGGATGACAAGAAGTTTTCCTTGATGCCTTTGATGGATACAATGCTCAGTAAGAGAAGCTTGAGTATTGGTAGCCGAGTTGAGATTGTGGATCTAGAGAAAATTAATGATCAATTTAGAGAACCGACCTGTATGTTGTCAAGAAAAGACTTGAAGAGAAAGGAAACTGAAGTGGAAGACTTTGCAAGTAGAGAAGATGGAGGACTTGTATGTGAAGAACCAGTTTAGGATTTACGTGCTGAATCCTGGAAGATGTTCTTCTCACATATGAACATCTTTTGGAACTTGGGGTGTCTGATGTAGGGGCATCCAAGTTTAAGGCAGGGGCATTCTTTGTCCTTAATGAAACTGCATGGGGTGTTTGTATTTTGGCTGGTGTTACTCGGTTGCAGCCTTGACCGATGGCCTCAGTCATTGAAGGAAGCTGGGTCACTGAAGGAACTTGATAGTCTCTGACGCTCAGTGAAAGTGTTACTCAGTCATGCTTGTGATGCTCAGTGATGCCTGGCGTTCTTAGTTAATTCACTATTGCTTGATAGTTCTAGTTTACAAACTGGAGTTCTGTGTGATTTGTTGAGCCAACTTGGTGCATTTATTGTTGGTAGCTATTGTTACAGGCCGACATGCTAAATTAAATGTTTGCATACAATTGTAAGCTGACTTGTATGGCATTTAATTATTTGTTGGGGGGAGTGAATGGTTTCATCCAACCGGCTTGTGGCTGATGATTATTATTTATAGGATGTTTGGGTAGATGTTTAGGAGGAGGAAGGATCAGGAAGAGATGGTAGAAGTTCATGACTTGAGGACTTAGTAAATTAGATTCGAGGTTCTGAAAGCTGAAGTTGGCGAAGTTGTGGAAAAGATCTTGCATGATCTTGCAGATTAGATTGATATCTGACAGTTGTTTGTAGCAGAGCTAGTGGTTTACACACTTGGAGACAAGGGGATTGCTTAGAGGCTTGTGAGCTCAAGTTTAGATTTTCCTTAGGGTTTCCATCAGCTTTTGATTGTCTTCAGAGCTGAACTAGCTAAGATTGTATTGGATCTATTTGGATCTTGCAGCATTGTTTCATTTGTAATTGGCCCTAACTCAGAAGGTCTTACAGCCGGGCATGTTAATGCAAATTACTTGAAACAATTGTTGTGTTATCTATTGTGTTGAGTATTCTGCTGTGTAATTTTGTTGGCTACAAGGTTTGGACTGTCCATAATTGGATCCACCATCCTTGACTGCATCAACATGTTATATATTTTTGCACTTAATCATTTTTTTGTTTTTTATTTTATACATGTTTTGTCATTTAAATTGTGATAATTAAAGTATGTTAATTAATATTTTCATCTTATTTTACTCTTGCAGGATGCACCTAGTGCGAGGGAGTTGTAATAACATCCACTGATAAGGGGAAGGTAATTAAGAGTTTAAAGAACTTAGAATGATTATGCATGGAGAGAGAGAGAGAGAGGTTTCTATATTAAATAAAATATATAACATCATACACATAATTGTAATTTAGCTTAATATGTATTATAATATATTAAATATTACATATTATAATATATTATATTATTAAAAAATCCTTAAAAAGGTAGGTTGCTTTCAAGGTGTTGAAGAAGTGGGAAGATTCAAATTCTAATGATAATAAAAATCTGGAGGAGGAAAAATTTATCAAGATATTGAAAAGAGGTTCTAATAAGTATAAGGGGAAGTTACCTTCAAATATTTTACTTATGGCGAGGTAAGAAATTTTATGGATAAATGCCTATATAAATATTATAATAATAAAGGTTAAAATAATGGGAAGAAACCATTTCTCAAGAAGAAGAAATTTTGAAAGAATTAGAAGAGTTCCTTTGTAAACAAGGATAGTTGTTCATCCAATGAATAAAAATATCCAGACACTTATGAAAATGAATGTGAAAAGGCTCTATTCATGGAAATGGAGGCTCTTGTTAGCAATGTTAGAATGAATCTTAGAAATTATAATGATGATGAGGTTGATCTAGTGGAAGAATCGCTTTGTGTTGGCAAAGAGATAAAGAGACTGGAGAAGGGTATTGTTGAAGAAGTCAAGGATAAAGACAAAGTGACTTAGAATCTTGAGAAGGAATAGAAGATTTTCATTGAGTTGAAGATTCAAGTAGAATAAGGAAAGAGGATTGGAGAAGTTCTAACAGATATACTGCTCACTAGTTACAAGGTTTGTGAAAGAATTGAAGTAAAGATTGTGGCATTGAGGAGAGATCTTGAAAGAAAAAAGTTAGCTAAAGTTGAAGTTTGGAAAAATTGACACTTTAGATCGAATAATAAACTATTTGAGGGTTTTGCACATAAAAAATGAGACTAAACTTGTAGAAGATCATAAAGGAAAGGTACCCAAACATCCCATGAAGTCACATGGTGAGAATCTAGAAGACAAAGGTTCCATAATAAAAATAGAGTTAGGAAACATGACATAAAAATTTCAATAAGTTATCAACCTTACATCAAAATATGTAAAAACCTATCCACAAAAAGATTCTATTCTTACATATTTTGATATAAGGTTGATATCTTATTGAAATTTTTATGTCATGTTGCCTAACTCTATTTTTATTATGGAACCTTTGTCTTCTATATTCTCACCACGTTACTTCATGGGATGTTTGGGTACCTTTCCTTTATGATCTACAAATTCAATCTCATTTTTTATGTGTAAAACCCTCATATAGTTTATTATTCGATCTAAAGTATCAATTTTTCCAAACTTCAATTTTACGTAACTTTTTTTTTTCAAGATCTCTTCTCAATGCCATAATATTTACTTTAATTTTTTCACAAACCTTATAACTAGTGAGCAATATATCTATTAGAACTTCTCCAATCCTCTTTCCTTATTCTCCTCGAACCTTCAACTCAATGACAATATTATATTCCTTCTCAAGATTCTAAGTCACATTGTCTTTAGCCTTGACTTCTTCAACAATACCCTTCTCCAGTCTCTTTATCTCTTTGCCAACACAAATCGATTCTTCCACTATATCAACCTCATCGTCATTATAATTTCTAAGATTCATTCTAACATTGCTAACAAGAGCCTCCATTTCCATGAATAGAGCCTTTTCACATTCATTTTCATAAGTGTGTGGATCTTCTTCTTTATTGGATGAACAACTATCCTCGTTTACAAAGGAACTCTTCTAATTCTTTCAAAATTTCTTCTTCTTGAGAAATGGTTTCTTCCCATTATTTTAACCTTCATTATTATAATATTTATATAGGCATTTATCCATAAAATTTCATACCCCATTATATGTAAAATATTTGAAGGTAAATTACCCTTATACTTATTAGAACCTCTTTGCAATATCCTGATAAATTTTTCCTCCTTTAAATTTGTATTATCATTAGAATTTGAATCTTCCCGCTTCTTCGACACCTTGAAAGCAACCTGCTTTTTTCAGGATTTATAATTTTCAAATTTCATCTTATAAGTGCTCATAGATCCATATAATGATGGTTAGTTTATATTCATATCTTTAGCTTCTTTAATTGCAAACACCTTAGATCAAATCTTGAGGGTAGAGATCCAAGTATCTTCAGTTCTTCACCGAGTCCTCTAAATGACATGACTATCTCATCAACCCAAAGTAAAAAAGAAATAGTATTTTTATCCTCTTTCATTTTCAAGCTTTCAAATTGAGCTATGGAGGTATAAAGATTTTATTCCTTAACTTTATTATCTCCTTCATAAACGGGTTTCAATTTGACCCATATTTCCTTAGTTGGCTTGTAGTGCATAACTTTCACAAACGCAAAGTTAGTTAAACAACATATAATTATGTTTTTTTCTCTAGAATTATTATCACAAGGCTTCTTTCCACCCTAATCCCTTGAGGAACTTTTTGGAATTTCATTTCCATTTACAAGTGATTGCTAAACTTCAAATCCTAGAGCCATCAAATAGGATTCCATCCTTCCACTCCAAAAAACATAGTTAGATCCATGAACAAGTGGAGCATAGTTTGAAGACAAACCTTCAAAGTAAAATGAGTGTTCTATTATGGATCTACCTGTTGGTTTGAAAAATGAATTCTATGCTTTGAAATCCACCAATATACCTATAGATAAATTTTGAGGAGTGGTTAATTCCAAATATAGGGAAATATAAGGCAATTGGACCAACTATAGGGACAAGACTACCCTCTGCACTTTTGGTTATGCAAGAAAAAGATAATTACACCTAATCCATCTCAACATACAACACTCTACAATTATCTCTAGATTTTAATATCATAAAATGATAAGAAAATACTAAATTATGACCAATCATTCATTAATTCTCAATTACCATAAAGAACATACAACCTTATAACCATAATATTTAAATAATTTTGAATGGTTATTTAAATTTTGCTGAATATAACCAAACCCAACCAAACATATATCAATGTAGAAAATACTTGTTCCTGACCAGTGCCTTATCCATTGGGTAATATTTCTAATAAAAAACAAGAATACAAAAACCAACTGATGTCAATGATTCATGATCGACAATACCACCACCTTATGGTGGTATTTATCCATTCAACCCATACCCATACTTCTTATGAAAATCCTTGTGCAAACCAGATGAATTTATGTTCTATATAGAGTAGTTTAATTTGATCCCATATTAAAACTAAGGAATAACAACATACACATAGATAAAATCTATGCAATGAATCAAAAAAATCATAACTCAAGAAAATAACACACAAGAGAGACTTGAATCTGAAATATTTGTATTATATATGTTGAATCATGTTCTTGTATACACTTTTCTTCAAAATATGAACCACTACAATAATAGCCAAAGACCTGAAACTTTCTATTTCTATATTGACATAGTCTAATACAATCTGCTATATCCCTGACTGAAAAACTATAAATTTTCTATCTCATTTTCCATCACTTCTAAATGATCTTTGGAATCCTTTTATAGAGAAAGGATTGTAACAATCTTCGGATCATTTAGGCAAAGTAAATTGTCAAACACCAAAACTACTTGTGACAACACAAAGTTATTATAGAAGGGACATCCGAAAAGCCCAAAGATATCAGAATCAAATTTGATTTACATTGTAGGTGTAACCATAGCAGGTGAATCACAAGGATAATATTTACTTCATTAAATGACCTCTCACCCTTAGCTTCTCAATCAATATCAGAACTATCTCACCTACCTCCAGGCAGGGGCTTGAGTTTCTCTGATAATTTTTCCATACCATAATCTCCCTCTTCGAGAAAAATTTCCCCTTCAATATCATATTTTAGCAATGATCAAAGAAAAAAAATTAGATCAGATTGACTGGCATAACATTCATTCATCAATTCTCTATCTGCAATTTTGTCCTTTCCATCTCTGCAATATAAATCAGATTAGATAAAAAATCCAATCTGCATGGTTTGTTGACTCCATTTCCTCCTACCCTTCAATTTACCAACCCTGTTGAAAATACTTCACCATATTTCAAAACTGCAACCTCAACAGGTAAAAAAAGAGAATTTTGCATCATGAAACAAAATTCAAAACAAAGCCATTAATCAAATACATCTCGACATATCTGGTAGTCTAAAAAAAGTCAAAGGACCCATGACCTCCACATCACTCCACATGGATGTGAAATCAACCAATCGGAAAGTGGTATCTCAACTCCACATGATGCTCATGCCACACCTTTTTTCCTCTTTATCAAATTGGACATGCGTCATTCATGTGTGATGCCTTGATCAATATCTTTCTTGCAAGTTTTGATCATGGGATTATGCCTACCATCTGATAAAAAATGATCTATCCATACTTTACCACCTTTTAGCTCGCACTATGTGATGTCATCCTAGACGATGCCTTGATGAATAATCAATAAGAAGCTCTTGATCATGGGATTATGCCTACTGTTTGATCAAACTTGATCTAATTTCCCTTTATCTCCTTCTATACCAGTCCCACGATCTCAGGGAAGACACTTGTCACTTAGGCGTGATCCCACGAAGAATAAAAGGTATGCATCTTTGGTTAGCAGCATCATGACCACCATTGGATCAAACTTAATTTGCTCAATATATATCTTATCCTTTAGCCTCGGCTCAGTCCCACCACCAGCTATGTGTCACTCGGGCGTGATGCCTTGAAGTGTAAACTCTTCACATATTCTGATCACGGGATCATACCCACTGTTAGATTGAAAGGGATATGACTTGCTTTTAAAATATTACGAAGACTTTAGACTTAGGAAAAATTAATACATGGGTCCCGCTAGGCTTTATGACTTAATAAACTTGGCCCCCTTCAATGACACTTAAGACACATGCTTTAGAACATACTTAAGTGACTCCCAAAAAGTAATGAAGAAAAATAAAAACCAAGGGATACTTAGGTTTTAAAACAAGGAAAATAATTAGGGCTTGGATAAAATAAAACCTATGGCTTCATATGAATAAGAGTTCATACACAAATTAATACAGAGGGCCAGAAAAATGTTTGCAGTCCTAACAACAACTCTAATTAGGGATGTATGTCTCTTATAGGAAAAACAAGATTCTAGGATCTCAGGGTTAAGAAGACCACCTACAGAAAGAAAACTACTCTACAAAACACAACTGAAAAAAACACCCAATAGAAGGAAATACACGATAAACAAATATACACATCTAAAACCTACTATTCATGGATAATGAGAACTTCAAGAGAAGTAAAATTTCAGGAATTGTCCACGAACTGGAAATTCCAAAATATTTCCAATCAAATCCTTAAGAATGTAAGAATTAGAACCCCATTTACTATCAATGATATATGGTCCCAACCAAATAGGATTAAATTTACCATGTTTTCCTTTATCCTCTAGTTTGACATTCCACATTAAGACCAAATCATCAATCTCAAAACTCCTTACAGTGGCTCTTTTTTCATATAAATTCTTAAATTGGAGCTACAAGCTGATATTTCTATCATGTGCCTCCCTTCTTGACTCATCCAATCATATCAAGTCATCCATTATGATTCTCATTTCATCATCCAATTCATTATCATAAATCTAGAAAAACTTGTACATCTGTAGCAAATTATTTTGTGGCAACCTAGAATGTATACCATATACTAAATCAAAGGGTGCACAACCAATAGCCTTTTTCACTGTTACTCTGTCAGCCCATAGTGCTTGCTACAATTTTGAGTTCCAAGCCCTTTTTATTCTTATCCAACACTCTTTTCATACTTTTAATCAAGCTTTTATTACTAGATTTAGCTTGACTATTCCCCTATGGGTGGTATGAGTATGAATAATTTTTTTTGATCCCATATAGTTGGCATAAATCATTAAATTCTTCAGATCTAAAACACATTGCATTATCTACCACTATAGTTTCAGGACAACCAAACCTTGTGAGGATGTTTTTCAATACAAAATCAATTACAACCCTACTGGTGGCTCTCTTAGTGGGAATAGCTTCAACCCATTTGGTAAAATAATCAGTTGCCACTAGAATCCATGAATGTCCTCCACTAGATTTGTTAGGAATTTCTCCAATGAAATCCATACCCCACTTTTGAAAAGGTGCTTCAACTGTCAGGGGCTTTAAAGGCAAATTTACATCAAACTTCATCTTACTTGCAAATCTCTGACATACATCACACTTCTTGACAAATCTGTGAGCATCTTTAAAAATAGTAGGCCACCAAAAACCAGACCTCAAGATCTTATGTACAGCGGTCTTGGCCATGTAATGGCCACCACACACACCATTGTGCATTTCTTCTAATAGATCCATAGATTTACCATAGTCTACACATTTCAACAAAACTCCTTCATTGCTCCTCCACCATAGCTCACCTTTCAAAATAGAAGACTTAATAGCATGCAACTTGATTGTTCTCTTTTTACTATCATTCATCTCAGGAGGAAACATCATTTTTTGCAAGTATCCAATAATATCTTTATACCATTCACAACAATCCAGATCACACATGTAAGGCCTTTTCTCTTCTTCAAGCATGTTTATATGATTTTCTGTTGGAAACTACAATTGAAGCAATTGTTGTATTGTCATTGATGTCAAACCTTAACTGGTAAGACTGTTGCTATCTAAGAAAGTACTACATCTATTTGATTGTTGAGAAGGATTAGGGAAAGGGTGATAACAATAGAACCTAGAGAAAGGTTGAGTTATTTAATACTTCAATGAGTGCTTGATTATGTGGCACAATGATAAGATAATGTATTGTTTATCTAAGTAAGAAGCAAGACTAAACAAGTAGGCTTAATCAAGTAGAAGTGAAGATATCTAGTTTAAGCCGAGTGATGTTAGTGTCGATCAAGCCAGTATATGCCAAGTAAATTTAGTGTTGATTGAACATTAGTGTATTGCTGAGGGAGACAACATTAGCTGAGGGAAATAGTTTCAAGTGGTGACTGAGCTACGCAGTGATGATCGAGGAGTTAAACACAATATTGATCGAGCATCAGTAATTTACATTTGAGGAAGAATTTAGATTCCTAGCCGACATGTTTAAATTCTTGGATTATGTAAATCCTATTGACCTTATTTATTGACTGTATGGAGCATTTAATGTACAGTAAACCATTTTATTGTGATTCTGATAAAGAGATTAAAGATGTTTCTAGAAGGATGGGTGAAGAACATAATGTTGGAAGGATTTGATGAATTTGAACTAAACCTAAGATCTATGGAGGAGATTAAGCGGAAAAAGATGGATCTACCTATTGAAGAGGTATTTAGGAAACCTAAGTGTGAGGTTGAAGAAGAGATGTTGGAGTTGTTGTTGTTATTGACTGAATAAGCAGAAAGGCTGAAGGAGAAGGAGTTGATCAGAGTTGTGATTGCTTGAAGGGATTTCCAAGCAGATCAATGATGGAGATAGAAATGGAACTCAGTCACTAAGCCAACATATATGTAAGAATTGGATCTGTTATTTGCAAAGTGAGTTGTATGTTTTCAGATCAAACATTACTATTACTTTCTAATCATTGTATCAGTCAAAATCTTTTAATCAAGGTTGACCTAATATTCATTGTATAAATCCTTTAATCAAGGTTGACCTAACAGTCATTGTATAAATCCTTTAATTAAGGTTGCATTCTAATGGAATGTACTTAAGTCCTCTAACAAGGTGCACTCCTAACAGGGTGGTTGAAATCCTTTAACAAGGTCACACCTAACATTATGTTTGTAAACCTTTGACAGGGTTGGCTTTTCACAGAGCTCACTTTAGAAGAGTGAATATATCAATAGCATGTTACAAAGTGGTTTTTTCCAAAAGGAAAAAAAGAGGGTTTTACATTGAAAAATTCAATTTTTATGAATTTAAATGCATAAATCGACAAAACCAGAAGGGTCAGGCACTCACCAGAGGTCCGTAGTTTAGTGGCCACTAATACCATTGACCATGCTTGAATATGTGCTCTTGTATCAGGATAGACATCGTCAGAGAGTCAAAGGAGGTCAGAGCTCAAAAGTCAAGAGTAAAAGTGAAAATGAATAGTAAAAAAGACTTTTTACCCCTTTATATAAACCTTTTGACCTAAAAAGGGAATCTTTGATTAGAGGGAGCCTGGGGACCCAAATTTTTCATCAATTCTACCAAATCAGGGGCATTTATCATCAAACAGACATGAAAAAAATATCGGAAATGAAATCTAAATTCATTATAAAATGACCCAATCAACGCAGATTGATCTAAATCATCAAAATTTTCAAACATCTATCAAATTTCATTTCATTTTCGAGGGGGCATACCATCGGATAATCATCATTAACAACAACATCATCAAATCAGGAGAATGATCATCAAATTAGAGCACAATCTTTTATCAATTTTTTTTTTCTAATCAATCGAAAGGGGCATAAAAAATCAAACCACATCAAAACAGGTATCACATTAGTAATCTAACATTAGATCAACCATCAAGACACCAAAATCAAATCAGAACTGCATCAATCCTATCATCAAAATCAAAATTTTGTATCTACCATCAAGATCGACCATCAACAGAACCAAGACCTTTTTATCAAGTTGGATCAAAACATTCTTTGAATTGACACGCTTCGCACGTCAACTCAAAGAGGGGCATTTGTAATCACCAAAAAGTGGACAGGATCATTCAAGTGATTAATCAAGGCAAATCAAGGCAAAATCCAAGTAATTGAATCAAAACAAGCATTTAGCCAATCAAAATTAAAATCAAGTCTTAATTCAATATAATTCAAAATCTAAAGCCAAAAGATCAATTAAGAGAATTTAAATCAAGTGAAATTAAATCAATGTGCAATTAATTCAATTAATTTTATAGTTTGGAATTAAATAAATTCAACCCATTCAAGGGGTGCACTTGGCTAAATAAATGAATTAAAATTAATTGATTAAATCCTAATTTCTCTCAACACCACATGGGAGGAAAAAGCCTTAACCAATAGGATTTAAGAAAGGAACTCACATGGATCAAGCCAAATTCAATTTCAATCACTCAAATTGAAAGAGCATCTTGTCCACTCATCTTGTCTTCTTGTCCCTAGCTTTGAGGACACAATATTTAAATTGTCTTCAAAGGGTGGAACCAAAGACTCAACTCAAGCCTAATCATGATCAACTCTACCACACCCCCTACCCTTGCCAAATCCTATATAAGCAAGGCTAAATCACTCATAAAACAATCCACAAATCTGAGAATTGCATCTAACCTCTTGAGAATTATAGCTAGAAAGACAATTTAGAAGTTAATTGAGTATTTCTATTTGGAATTGAATTAATTAGCTTAGCTTATCACTCATTTCTCATTCTAGGACTGTCATTAATGGAGGCTTGTTGAGAACTTCACCATTAACACTCTTAGTTAGAGAGTCATAAAATGCGTAATTGTTCTTTATTTGCTAAATAGAGTTGCTAATTGTGGTTATTTAGTTTCTATTTGACAATACTAATTTTATGAAGGTACAATTTCTAGTACACAATAGCTGTTGTAATAAACTGTTCAAACCTGGTTTGGATAAAGCAATTGTTGAAGGGCATAAAAGAGGAGATCATTGAACCTGTTGTCATATACTATGAAAACACAAGTGCTATCAACATATCAAAGAACCCAGTGATGCACACTAAGAAAAAACATATTGCAATCAAGTATCATTACTTGAGGGAATTGGTACAAGATAAAGAGGTCAGAATGAAATATGTGAATATAAAGGAACAACCAGTAGACATATTCAACAAAGCTTTACCTAAAGAAGCTCATGAGTATCTGAGAGGCAAATTAGGGGTTCTTCCCCTAATTGAGGATGCCTAGTCAAGCTAGGAGCACTGTATCAAATATGCTGCAAAGAGTATCTGACAAATTGATGCAGAAAAGGTCACACTTTAGGAGCAACCTAGAGTTGTGAAAAGTAAAACAAAGCTAATAGACAGTCATAAGCAAAGATGACAGAGGGAGAAATATTGTTACTGAGCTAACAAGAAGGCATCTACATCTAAAAGATGTAATTTCTAGTTGCTTCTTTGGCATTATTGTCAAAGACGGAGATGAGTCAGATGAAAAAACATGGTGAGATTTCATGGAAGATCAAGAAAGAGGGAGAGATTCAGAGGAAAGAGACACATAAAAGATTTAGTGGGAGTTACTTTGTGGACGGTCAAGCAAGTAAGGCTAAAGAGATTCAGAATTAGAATGAAGCTAAGGATATTAGAAATGTTTCTGATGCACAGACAAGTTTTGGATTGGTTGGTGAATCATGTGTTATTCATATGGTGTTGCCATCAATGCCAAAGAGGGAGATTGTTGAAAACTACAATTGAAGCAATTGTTGTATTGTCATTGATGTCAAACCTTAACTGGTAAGATTGTTGCTATCTAAGAAGGTACTATATCTATTTGATTGTTGAGAAGGATTAGGGCAAGGGTGATAACAATAGAACCAAGAGAAAGGTTAAGTTATTTGATACTTCAATGAGTACTTGATTATGTGGCACAATGATAAGATAATGTATTGTTTATCTAAGTAAGAAGCAAGACTGAAGAAGTAGGCTTAATCGAGCAAAAGTGAAGACATCTAGTTTAAGCTAAGTGATGTTAGTGTTGACCGAGCCAGTATATGCCAAGTAAATTTAGTGTTGACCAAACATCAGTGTATTGCCAAGGGAGACAACATTAGCCAAGGGAAATAGTTTCAAGTGGTGACCAAGCTACACAATGATGACCGAGGAGTTGAACATAGTATTGACCGAGCATCATTAATTTACATTTGAGGAAGAATTCAGATTCCTAGCCGACATGTTTGAATTCTTGGATTATGTAAATCGTGTTGACCTTATTTATTGATTGTATGGAGAAATTAATGCACTGTAAACCATCTTATTATGATTCCAATAAAGAGATTAAAGATGTTTCTAGAAGGATGGGTGAAGAACATAATGTTGGAAGGGTTTGTTGAATCTAACCTAAACCTAAGATCTATGGAGGAGATTAAGCAGAAAAAGATGGATCTACCTATCGAAGAGGTATTTAGGAAACCTAAGTGTGAGGTTGAAGAAGAGATACTAGAGTTGTTGTTATTGACTGAATAAGAAGAAAGGCTGAAGGAGAAGGAGTTGATCAGAGTTGTGATTGCTTGAAGGGATTTTTGAGCAGATTAGTGATGGAGATGGAAATGGAACTTAGTCAGTAAGCCAACATATATGTAAGAATTGGATCTATTATTTGCAAAGTGAGTTGTATGTTTTTAGATCAAACATTACTATTACTTTCTAATCATTGTATCAGTCAAAATCCTTTAATCAAGGTTGACCTAACAATTATTGTATAAATCCTTTAATCAAGGTTGACCTAACAATCATTGTATAAATCCTTTAATCAAGGTTGCATTCTAATGGAATGTACTTAAGTCCTCTAACAAGGTGCACTCCTAACAGGGTGGTTGAAATCCTTTAACAGGGTCACAACTAACAGTGTGTTTGTAAACCTTTGACAAGGTTGGATTTTCACAGAGCTCACTTCAGAAGAGTGAATATATCAGTAGCATGTTACAAAGTGGTTTTTCCCAAATTGGGTTTCCACTATAAATCCTGGTGTTAATACTTGTGTGAATGTTTTGGTTTGAACATTTCTATGATTTGCAAGTTAAATACTATTGGATAGTGGATTGCACTGTTTTATGTTTCTGGTATACATTCAGTAATGATCGAGTAGCTGTTGGTTATTAGATCTAAGTTGTTGAAGTGTTTAAAAGTTTAATTGATACATCTGGACCTGAGAACAACTGATTCACCCCTCCTCTTTGTTGTTCTAAATCATATTAACAATTTGCATCTAAGTTTCTCTGAGCCATTATTTTTGCTAATCCTAGGCCTCTAACCAACTTTATGATCTCAATGTCTATATTGAATTCTTGAATTCTTTTTATCCACCTACATCTTCTTCCTGAAACTTCTTTTTGTACTAAAATATCCTTCACAACAACACTAGACACATAAGAAACTATGGTCGCTCCAACCAAGTAACATCTAAAAGCCTTAATAACCTTGACCAAAGCATATGTCTACTTTTCATTAATATCATATTTCAATTCTGCTACCTATAAGGACTTGCTAAAGAAAGAGATAGACTGGACAAAACCCTCTGGGTTCTTTTGTAACAAGACCACATCAATAGTATGGTATGAGGAAAAAGAAAAAAATTGCACGGGCTTACCATAGTCAGGTGTCCTCAATAGAGGGGCATCTTTGATATGTTTCTTAATATTTGAGAAAGCCTTAGATGCTTCTTCACTCCATTCTACTTTAGCTCCCTTCTTTAACATTTTAGAGATAGGAATACTGGTCTTGACAAAATTTGTAATGAATCTTCTTAAAAAATTTACCTGCCCAAAGAAAGACTGAATTCCTTTGACATTCTTAGGCCGAGGCACTTTATCAATACCAAAAACCCTATCAAGATCAATCCTAACTCCATCCTTAGACACAATATTCCCTAAGAGATTACCTTTTGTGAACCCAAAAGCACACTTCTTTGGGTTAAGTGAAACCCCATAGTCCAAATCTCTTACAAAAATCTCTTTAAGATGACCACAATGTTGATCTTCCTTTGATGAATAAGTTGTAAGGTCATCTTGGTAAATAAAAAAAAATTATTTATGAAATCTGCAAATGCCACATCCATGGCTCTCTGAAAAGTTGCCCCAACATTTGTCAATCTGAAAGGCATTCTTACATATACATAAGTACCCCTTGGAGTGGTAAATATAGTTTTGAATTACTCATATTCCTTGACCATAACCTGATTGTATCCTAAAAACCCATCCATCATTGACATCAATTAAAATTTAGTAACTCTTTGTAGCATGGCTTCCATGTTTGGAAAACCATAGTTGTCCTTTAATAAATTAATATTTAAATTTTTGAAGTCTACACAGAGTCTAATATCTCCATTATTTTTCCTCACTGGGACCAAGTTAGACACCCATGTTGAATGTTTGATGGGTTTTATGACCCCAATATCTCTCATTTTTTCAATTCTTCTTGCATCTTTATTGCTAATGTTGGATTTACATGTCTCAATTTTTTTCTAAAAGGTTTTGTATCTTCCTTCAAAGGAATCTCATGTAGAAAGATATCTTCTCTATAAGCCTTCAAATCATCATAAGAGCATGCAAAAACATGTCTATACTTTCTGAGAAGATCAATCAATGACTTTCTAACTTTAGGAGACAAATTATTACCAACATATACATTTTTAGGAGCTTCAGTTGTTCCTAAGTTCACTTCTTCCAAGTCCTCTGGTTTGTTTACAGTATTTGTAGAACAAGACTTATCCTTATTGTCAAATGCTCTCTCAAGAACAACCAATCCCTTTGGAACTCTGCTTGATTTTAGTTGTAAGACTACCTTATAAAAAATAATGTCCTTATCATCCAAGGTTTCCACATAACCACTGAAATCCATCTGTTTATTTCCAAAGTTTGCCTTGGAATGCAAAAACCTTAGAATATCCAAATCATCTTCAAAACATTTCCAGCTCTCAACATTATCTGGTATGGAAAGCTAGGATTGAACCTATATCTTAGATATTCCTACAAATGTGACATCTTCTAGCCTCAGAGAAATGTTAGCTAGCAATTCTGTCATTCTATTTTGGCCTCTATCCATCCAATCAATACCAAATGCATCCAAATTTTCCAATTCATCCCAAACAACATTTTTGTATTGCTTCAATCTTTTTTCTTAGAAGCATATTTTGATCTAATCTGAGATATCACTAGTTCACATTCTCCATTCACTTTGAGATCTCTTATTCCATGTCTTGAGGCCAACCTCAATCCAATCAATAGAGCCTTATATTCTGCAATGTTATTTGTACATGTAAACCTTAAAGAGAAAGAGAACTTGAAAGTCTTACCACTAGGAGTTATCAACAAAAATCTTGCACCAACTCCCTCCTTAGAGATTGCACCATCAAGATACAGGATCCATAAGCCACTTTGGTTTGTTAGATTATCTTTGTCCTCAGATAAAAGAATAGGTTTATCTTTTCCTTCAACCTTTATATCTTGCACATGAAAAGAATCAATATCAGTGTTAAGGAAATAATTCATATTATCATCTTCAGTTTCCTCAATCATGCGGGAAGTTCTAATTTCCCAGGAAACTTTTACATTCTCACCAACAATATTAAAATTTGCAAACAACAAATCACATTGAATACTACCTCGCATTGAAGCACTCTATTTTCTTGATAACAACATTCCATATTGGAGAGGAATATTAACAACCAAGACACTCATTATTAATAGTTTGTTAGGGTGTGCAACCAACCTATAAGGCAGAGCCTTAATAGTACCATTGATATGTACCTCTATGGAATCCATTTCCTGACATCTTCCATAAGGAGTATGAACTTGTAATCCCATTAACTTCATTACATCTGTAGGCATAATAGTATTAGATGCTCCATAATCAATCATGCAATTTTTTAGCATCTTACCATTTATAACTAGAGTCAATAAAAAATGATATACAACTCCCAAGGAAGTATTCAAAACATTAGTATCCAAATAAATCTTAGGGCTCTTTGAAATAATTTCTTTTGATTCCTTCCCCTTTTTTTTTTTTTCAGATTTATCCTCTACCCTTTCCAATTTCTCATTATCTTTTGATTGCTGAATTTTTGTGGAAAGTACACCATTCACCCATGTCAGGGCCTTTTCCTTATGTTCCCCAATTCTCATCATCTCCAATAATAGGACCTTGACAGTAATATGTGATAACAACTACCCCATATCAACAGGGGTGTACTTTACATCAGAGAAATTTTGTTTCATAGTAACAACACTTCCATCCTTAGCCTGAAAGGCCAAATTCAACCCATCTTTATTTTGTTGCTTACTGTCTCCTTGGGGAGGGGAATATTTGTTTTTGGAGTCTGTACTTTTACCCTATATACAATGTTTGGACCATTTGACTTATTATTTTTCTTAACCTTGATCTTCTTGACACCTTCAGCATGTTTTCCCTTCTCTTGTGTCTGCTTGGTGTCCACTTTGTTCTGTTTAATGAAAAAACCAGTTGGTCTACCATCTGCATTACCAACTATTTTTTTTTCTTAAAACATAGTTACTCCTTGCTTGAGTAACCATATCAACATTAATTTGTGCTATTTATTCATCAGAGGGTCTTCTTAACACAATGTGTTCTTCACCCTTTTCTGCATTACATCTTACATTATCAGTTTCTTCCTCTTCATCATCAGAAAAAACTTGATGATAAACTTATTTTTTGCTTTGTGAGCCAGACACATCTTGGTTTTCATCTTCATCTATAGAATCCACTTCATCCCACACATTTGAATAATTCATATCACAACAACTATCATCATATGATTCATCCTCTTCATCCCCTAGTCCCTCACTTGCAGATACATTCTGTATCATCTTAAAATGGAAGCACTTCCATGTTAAGAGCATTTAGCCCTCTGAGTAAGTGGTTTAGGGTCATGATTGGCATCTTTGCATTCTCCCTTGTCTTCCACTTCTTCTCTGCACTTGATTTCTTTATTCTAGGTGAAATTAGGGTTAAGGCCTTAAGGACTTCCTTGATTTTCTCTCTTCCATGGCTCCATTTTCTAGGTAGGGTTTAGAAATGAGACCTCCTAGTTCTTCATCATATCATTTTGAGGATTTTCTATCTGTTCTAGACACTAGGTCCAGTTCAAACATCAATTTCTAAGTTTCTAGCATCTCTGGGATCTCTGTTGCAGAACTTGACAAAGTTAGGGTCTGAGGTCAAAGTCGACCTCAACCCTAACTAGGTCATGGTCAACCTTGACCTTGACCTCTTCCCACCAGGATTTCAAATTGTCATTTTTTGATAATTTAGCTTTCGAGAAAGTTATTTCTCCGCTTCTGGGTTGGCTGTTTCGGGTTCCGAAATGGTAAATCCTTTAATGGTATTTAATCAAGGTATATTTTATAAAGGTGAGGACCTAATTGGGATTTAATTCTTTAAGGTGGCCCATCTAGAGGAGTGTGCCCTAGATCACTATAAAAGGAGGCCTTCCTCTCTCATTTTCATATCACTCCATCATCAAGTTTTGGCAGTCAAGCTCTAAAGTTCTCAAGGTGATCAAGCAAGAATTCATTCAAGTATTCAAGTCTTCTTCTTCATCCAAGTTCTCCATTGAAGATCAAGGATTCAAGAATTCAAGCTATTGAAGGGATTTGGCTCAAGCATTCAAGATCTATCATTCAAACCCTAGATCCAGCCACCATGGTGGTGTGATCTTCCTTCAAGATCCTTTGTTCATCTTCAAGATCCATATCATTGTTTCCTCAAGGTGGATTTCAAGCATACAATCATGGAGGTTTGATCATGTTATGTTCAAGCTTTCATATCAATATATTTGATTACATTCTAAATACATTAGCATATCTATTGAATTGCATAGCTTCATTGTTAGATTCATTTCTACTACTTGCTAGCATTCTCCTATTTCAATTTCAATATTAAGGTTGATTCCAAATAGGGGTTTGACCAAGGCAAACCCCCCAAACAAACAACAAAACCATTTTTCTTGTAGGCACAGGTGTGGAATCTCAAATCTGAGAGTGAATTTGGATACCCTTTTCAACAATCTTTCAGGATTTGTGAATAGAATCAGAATCAGACTTCAAATAAATAATGTGGTCTTTGACCTTTTAAAAGGTCAAAGTCGACCTATGTGAATTTGGAGAAAAAATTTCTGGGTTTTGTCCGTCTTGACATTTCCAGTCCAAAATAGGTGATGAAATCTTTAGAAAGTTCATACAGAAGGCATAATTCAATGTTTTCTAGATCTACCCTAATTCAAGGTTAGTATTTGCACTTCAATTATTTCAAATTTTAAGCTCAATCCAACTATAGGGAAGTATAGGGTTTCTCTCTCTCTCTCTCTCTCTCTCTCTCTCTCTCTCTCTCTCTCTCTCTTTCATATTCTTCATAGATTGATTCGATTGTGTATTAACCTCTTGGTTGATCAAATTGGATCTCTCCTTTGGGAATTTGGATTTAGGAGTGAATCTTACATTTTCCCCACACATACACAAATAGTGGTGATTCCAAATCACAACTATTCATTTTGGTGAACCTGAATAGCTTACTCTCTTTCTTTTTGGTGTTAGATTTACATTTTGCTCTTGCATCTATACTTCAAAAATTAAAAAAAAATTCTATATATTGAATAAAATACAAAAAACATATTTCTTGCATTTTTATTTATCATGAAGATTGTTAAGATGTTTTGGTGCATAATCATGTTTGTTATTACTCTTCTTCTAGCATCTATTTATAATGCATATGATGTTTATGAGGGTATTATTCATTTCATAACATTGATGACCCTTCACTTTGCTCTTGCTTATGCTTTTGTGAAGTTGACTGATACTAGTTTACCTACATTTAAAACTTTTCTTAGGGATTTATGTGGTAGCCTTATTCATCTTTTGGATTATGTGAAGAATTTGGTAGATGATACACCATCTCCTAATCTTCATCCTACTCTTCATCCTAATCTTCCTATTTCGATACCTGATTCTCCATTTGTTAATCGTCGCTCTTCCCATACTTATGATGGGATTCAAGCTATAGTGCAGGATGCAGATGTGTAAGGTTTCTTTGATTTACCTTCTCCTCCTAATCATGATGATCTTAAAGGAAAGGATAAAGAAACTTCTTCCAAACCTATTATCCCACCTTATACAACCTTTACTCATGAACATGATAAACAATCACCTCCTGTAGAAGCTTTACATGATATGTACATTACTAGATATAATATGGTGACTAAACAAGGCTATAAAGGTTTAGGGTTAGGAGTTAATGAACATGGTATTAAATTTCCCATTAATATACCTCCTAAACCAGATATGTGTGGTGTTGGAACTTCTAAATCTCAAGTCAAGTTAAGAGGTGTGGATCTTCATCCTCCCCTTAACGCTCATCTCTCTACATCTCTAATGGATAATCCTAACACTCGTCAAGAAAATGCTTAAACAATATATGTGGAGCTAATGAATTCTAAGAAGGAAAGATTTAGACCTATACCTATTGATGCTTTGTATAAATTTAAATGTCCTTTCCACTATCATAATAATCATTTGCTTGCCGATTGTAACAACTTCAAATTATATGTTAGGGATAGGGCTGCGCATGGTATTATACCTTTTTCTCATGCTGTCTTACAACTTCTTCATAATTTTGATATAGGGGATTCCCCTCCATTAGAGCTGGAGTAAATGTTCCTATCCTATTGTCTCATGACTGGGGGGCAAGAGGCATCATTTTATCCAGTCTTTTAGGATCCATTAGGTCTTTTTATTAAGATTTCATTGGTATTCTTTATGTTTCCTTCTTCCATAGTCTTGCATGATGTTTTTATCCATTCCTAGGAATTATATTTTCTTCTTAGGAAATCTTTTCTAGGACATGTATTTTGTAAAAATATCCCTTATCTTTTATCCCTTGGGGGGGAAAGGTTCTTCCTTCTTTCTCTTTTTCTAGGGGAACTTCTTTCCTTAGCTTTGTGGTATTTGTTTATATTGCAATATTATTTCATCATATTGATAGATATTTTGACTATGGATAACCTTCTTACACGAGAAGTTGTTGTCCTAGGTTGTCACTTCTTCTCTATGTTGCAAATTATGTTCTTTATAAACTCTCACCCTTGCTTTAGTGTTAGAGTTGTTTCCCTCATTCCTAAGATTCCTCTTGCTCTTCTTCATAGGGGGCTTGATGATTGAATCTTTGTTCCCGCCAATTGAAAGATGATATCGTATCTAAACACACTCTTCTTTGATGGAGGTCTTGGTGATAAGATCTTTTTCATTGAGGGTCCTTTTCCATAAGTGACATATCCTTTTCATGATTATTTATATTCTTGGATGTCGGGGTCAATATATCTCGCTAAGGATATACTATACATTGTTGTAAACAAGATATCTCCTTGCTTTGTGAAGTAGGTATCCTCTTCCATCTTTGTTCCTACACTTGGGGGCCAAAGATGCCTTATCCTTCTTTTCTATCTTCAAACATTCACACATGGAGTCACAAATACAGGTTGTGAGTTTGGTAGAAGTACTTTAGCCTTGGAGGCTTGGTATGCTTTTCTATCTTATTCAAATCTATGCATTGTTATTTCATCCGGTATTCTCTTCTTTTCTAGGGATTCACCTCTTTCCTTGGTTAAGCAGTTGTATCATCTTAAAATGGAAGAACTTCCATGTTAAGAGCATTTAGCCCTCTGAGTAAGTGGTTTGGGTTCATGTCAAGCGCCTTGATTAGGACTTTTCATGTATTTGGCTTTCCCCCACTTTCCACTTCTTCTCCGCACTTGATTTCTTCATTCTAGGTGAAATTAGGGTTAAGTTCTTAAGGACTTTCCTGATTTCCCTCTTTCCATGGATCTATTTTATAGGTAGGATTCAGAAATTAGACCTCCTAGTCCATCATCACATCATTCAGAGGATTTTCTATCTATTCCTGACACTGGGTCCTGCTCAGATATCAAATTCTGCATTTCTGGCATCTCTGGGAACTTTTTCTACAAATCCTAACAAAGTTAGGGTTTGAGGTCAAGGATGACCTTGACCTTGACTAGGTCAGGTTTGACCTTGACCCTAACCAGGTTAGGGTTGACCTCAACTTTGACCTCTTCCTGCCAGAATTTCAAAGTTTCATTTCCCACTCATTTGGTTTTCAGGAAAGTTATTTTTCGCTTCTGGGTTGGCTGTTTCGAGTTCCAAAATGGTAAATCCTTTAATGGTATTTAATTAAGGTATATTTTCTAAAGGTTAGGACCTAATTGAGATTTAATTCTTTAAGGTGGCCCATCTAGAGGAGTGTGCCCTAGTTCACTATACAAGGAGGCCTTCCTCTCTCATTTTCATATCACATTCACATCAAGTTTTCTCAATCAAGCAATCAAGTTCTCAAGTGAAAGCAAGTCTTCAAGCATTCAAGTGTTCAAGCATTCATCCATCAAGGAGTTCCATTGTTAGCTATTGAAGGATTCAATCTCCTCAGAGCCCCCTTGAAGATCCATCCTTCTCCATTCATTCAAGCCTTCTCATATGCAAAGATCAAATCAAGATTGGTGTTGAAGATCAAAATACCATTGATTGGAGACATCCTACATTCATTGAAGCATTCTTACTTGTGGATTTGAGGATTTGAATCCTCTACAAGGACTTCAACATAAGTGAGGTGATTTGTTTCAATTACTTTGTTTATGCACCATATATTTCAATTCAATTTCAAGGTTAATTCCTAAATTGGGGTTTGACTAAGGCAAAGCCCCCATACAACCAAAAACCCCCATTTTCTTGTAGGTACAGGTGCAAAATCTTGGATCTAAGAGCGAATTTGGATACCCTTTTCAACAATTTTTCAAGATCTGCAAATAGAATCAGAATTGGACTTCAAATAAATAATGTGGTCTTTGACCTTTTAAAAGGTCAAAGTCGACTTGTGTGAATTTGGAGAAAATATTTTTGGGTTTTGTCTGCCTCAGCATTTCCAGTCCAAAACAGGTGATGGAATCTTTAGAAAGTTCATATAGAAGCCAGAATTCAGCATTTCCAGTACAAAACAGGTGATGGAATCTTTAGAAAGTTCATACAGAAGCTAGAATTCAGCATTTTCCAGATCTGCTCTAATTCAAGGTTAGTATTTGCACTTCAATTATTTTAGATTTCAAGCTTAATTCAACTATAGGGAAGTATAGGATTTATTCTTTCTTTCATATTATTCATAGATTGATTCAATTGTGTATTAACCTCTTGGTTGATCAAATTGGATCTCTCCTTTGGGAATTTGGATTTAGGAGTGAATCTTACATTTTCCCCACACACATATACAAATAGCGATGATTCCAAATTACCACTATTCAGTAGTATCTATTTATTATGTGATATCCAATCATACATAAAAATTATGGTTTGCATTTGCGGACCTATGTCCTTTCTGCAAACCTTATTTGTTGTTTGACATTAGGTTTCCATGGTTGATACATCTCTCACCTTGGAAACTGAATAATGTGCTATCCCTGATTAAGGGTTACTTTCTTTTCACTTCTTGCATGATATCTTTTACATTCGTCCCTTCCATGGCCTCATAGGAGCTGCAACCTTCTTGGCTTGGACTGGGTGTTGTCTATGGATATTGTCTTGATGCTGAAGAAGGCTTTATCCTTGTTCTTTCTTTCCTTAACATGACAAAATAGTATGTTTTTTTCCATATTAAGGAGGGGGGCATATGTAGGGTCTCCCTTGTACTATAGTTTTTTATTTTTATATGCTAAATCTTGGAAGTAAACACACATAAGTTGCTAAATCCTGAAAAGACATGCATTCATATGCTAAATCTTCTGAAGGTAACGCACATAAGTTGCTAAATCCTGAGGAGACATGCATTTTTCAAAATTTTCAATATGCTAAATCCTCTGAAGGTAACGCACATAAGTTGCTAAATCTTGAAGGGACACGCATTTCCAAATTTCAAATATGCTAAATCTTGGAAGGTAACGCATATAAGTTGCTAAATCCTGAAAAGACACGCACCTATATGCTAAATCTTTCTAAGGTAACACACATAAGTTGCTAAATCCTAAGAAGACACACATTTCATATTCATAGTGATACAAGAAGGTGGATCTATGGATATTCCAGAAGCCATTAGAAGATGCATTACAATTGCAAGCACAATTTATGGGTGAACCTGTTGGGCTCTCCCTCCAAGGTGATTCATGGTAAGGTAGGCATCTTACCGGGTGAGGTAATCACTTTCTCTTTTCTCTCTTTTCGGTTTCATGCTAGTAGGACTGGATCATGAAGCTATGTTGTCTATAGTGTTGCTCTTGTCTTTCTTATGTAATCATTTATGCTGTTATGATAGCTTTCCAAATATGATATTGGTATGAGAAATATTTCTTATGCTAATTGATTTGGGTTGTGTAGTACTAACCCTTGTTCTTTTGTATACTCTCATGTATGTATGTTGAGTTAGAATCCTTGGTCTAGGGGCTTGTGTCTTCAGCTAAGTGTTATTTTATCTCATTTTGAATCCACTAGGATCTTTTCTCTCTTCTCCTTTACCAAGAGTTTGCATCGAATCCATACTCTTGCTAAAGTGGGGGCTTAATGTATCATCTTAAAATGGAAGCACTTCCATGTTAAGAGTGTTTAGCCCTCTGAGTAAGTGGTTTAGGGTCATGATTGGCATCTTTTCATTCTCCCTTGTCTTCCACTTCTTCTTTGCACTTGATTTCTTTATTCTAGGTGAAATTAGGGTTAAGGCCTTAAGGACTTCCCTAATTTTCTCTCTTCCATGGCTCCATTTTATAGGTAGGGTTCAGAAATGAGACCTCCTAGTCCTTCATCATATCATTCCAAGGATTTTCTATCTGTTCCAGACACTAGGTCCTGTTCAGACATCAATTTCTAAGTTTCTAGCATCTCTGGGATCTCTATTGCAGAACCTGACAAAGTTAGGGTTTGAGGTCAAAGTTGACCTTGACCCTGATTAGGTCAGGGTCAACCTCAACCCTGACTAGGTCAGGGTTGACCTTGACCTTGACCTCTTCCTACTAGGATTTCAAATTATCATTTTCTGGTAATTTAGCTTTCAGGAAAGTTATTTCTCTACCTCTGGGTCGGCTGTTTCGGGTTCCGAAATGGTAAATCCTTTAATGGTATTTAATCAAGGTATATTTTATAAAGGTGAGGACCTAATTGGGATTTAATTCTTCAAGGTGGCCCATCTAGAGGAGTGTGCCCTAGATCACTATAAAAGGAGGCCTTCCTCTCTCATTTTCATATCACTCCATCATCAAGTTTTGGCAATCAAGCTCTAAAGTTCTCAAGGTGATCAAGAAAGCATTCATTCAAGTATTCAAGTCTTCTTCTTCATCCAAGTTCTCCATTGAAGATCAAGGATTCAAGCATTCAAGCTGAAAGGATTTGGCTCAAGCATTCAAGATCTATCATTCAAACCCTAGATCTAGCCACCATGGTGGTGTGATCTTCCTTCAAGATCCTTTGTTCATCTTCAAGATCCATATCATTGTTTCCTCAAGGTGGATTTCAAGCATACAATCATGGAGGTTTGATCATGTTATGTTCAAGCTTTCATATCAATATATTTGATTACATTCCAAATGCATTAGCATATCTATTGAATTGCATAGCTTCATTGTTAGATTCATTTCTACTACTTGCTAGCATTCTCCTATTTCAATTTCAATATTAAGGTTGATTCCAAACTAAGGTTTGACTAAGGCAAACCCCCCAAACAAACAACAAAACCATTTTTCTTGCAAGCACAAGTGTGGAATCTTGGATCCGAGAGAGAATTTGGATACCCTTTTCAGCAATCTTTTAGGATCTGCGAACAGAATCGGAATCGGACTTCAAATAAATATTATGGTCTTTGACCTTTTAAAAGGTCAAAGTCGACCTATGTGAATTTGGAGAAAAGATTTTTGGGTTTTGTCTGCCTCGACATTTCCAGTCCAAAATAGGTGACAAAATCTTCAGAAAGTTCATACAAAAGGCATAATTCAGTGTTTTCCAGATCTGCCCTAATTTAAGGTTAGTATTTACACTTCAATTATTTTAGATTTTAAGCTCAATCCAACTATAGGGAAGTATAGGGTTTCTCTCTCTCTTTCATATTCTTCATAGATTGATTCGATTGTGTATTAACCTCTTGGTTGATCAAATTGGATCTCTTCTTTGGGAATTTGGATTTAGGAGTGAATCTTACATTTTCCCCACACATACACAAATAGTGGTGATTCCAAATGACAACTATTCACATTCAAAGAAATAATACAATAATCAGGATTATGTGGGGATTGACAAGCTACACACAATGGAACATCATCATTCATATTAAAAGAGTTCTTTTTTAAAGGATCAGGGGTTTTATCATCAGATTTATCTTTCTTAATTGGGAGAACAGGCTTCCCATCCTTCCATTGGGTATTGTAAGGGCAATTTTGCAACCTTGGCTGCCTGTTAAAATTGCTAAAGGAAGGTTTCTCATTATTGGTAGCCCTTTTGTTCCTATTTTCTCCAAGCTTTAAATATTTTAAATAATTTAAGATCTACTTCAAATTATCTTCCTCTTTGGGTTTCACATTAGAGGGCTTATGTGATTATTTCTTACCAAACCTAGGAGGCTTCCAATCTTCCCTTCTACCCGATACGCTTCTATTACTCTAAATCTTAACAACTAACCTATAAGCTTCCCTAATGGTTCTAGGATTATTATCCCTAAGAAGATATCCCATCTTGGCATCAAAAGCATTTGAATAATTTGCAAGACATGCCTTCTCATCAAGCCTCATTACTTGGAAAAGCTTATGTATGGCCTTTTGAAACCTTACATTGAATTCAACCACTTCCTCATTATGATTCTTCTTGATATTGTTGAATTCATTTAGCATGAATCCTTCATTGGTATTATCACCATATTGATCCTTGAAACAATTTATAAATTCATCCCAAGACCCTACACAATCATGTGGTAGTCCTCTAAACCAATCCCTGGCATCTTCAGTTAGTGATTGGACAAATAGTTTCATAATCACATCTTTATGCTCAATTTCATAGTCATCCATCATGTCAATAAAATTCTTTAAATGTTCTTCACATGTAATGACATTATTTCCAACAAATTTAGGAAGCTTCTCTCTAATTTCATTTGGAATTATATTAGGATAACTAGGAATACCAAGAAAAGAGAGTTGTATGTACCATTCTACATGAAACGGTCTCCTTTGGAATCAACCATCACTTTGGGAAGTAGATTCTTTAGCATTTGATGTAGTAGAAATTCTAGCACGAGCTAGTGGTGGAATAATGGTTGTTTATTTAGCAGAGTTTCCAGAATTGCCACCTAGTGCTAAGGAAGAAGCAGCCGCATTAGAAGGCCCTGAGAACTACCTGAGAAAATCCATCTTTTTCTTCATCTCTAGAGAAGTTGCCTCAAATTCTACAAGACAAAAGGATAACCATAAGGGAACTAAGAAAAACCCAATAATCTTCTACTAACGAAACAAATCCATGGGATGGCAAAGTATAAATCTATGTTTTCAATGGTCAACTTACCGAATTAAACAAATAAGCAGGCCAGGAGTCCAAATCTACTTGGAACTTACATTATTTAACTTGATTCACTGCTATCCCCAATAGATTCACCATTTTGTTGGTTCACAAAATGGATTCTATACTTTGAAAGCCACCAATATACCTATAGATAAATTTTGAGGAGTGGTTAATTCCAAATATAGGGAAATCTAAGGCAATTGGACCAACTATAGGGAAAAGAATGCCCTCTGCACTTTTGTTTTTGCAAGACCAAGGTGGGTACACCTAATCCATCTCAACATACAACACTCTATAATTCTCTGTGGATTTTAATAGCAGAAAATGATAAGAAAATGCTAAATGATGACCAATCATTCATTGACTCTCAATTACCATAAAGAACATACAACCTTATAACCATAATATTTAAATAATTTTGAATGGTTATTTAAAATCTATAGAATATAACCAAGCCCAACCAAACATATATGAATGTAGAAAATACTTATTCTTGACTAGTGCCTTATCCATTGGACAATATTTCTAATAAAAAAGAAGAATACAAAAACCAACTGATGTCAATGATTCATGACATACAATACGACCACCTTATGATGATATTTATCCATTCAACCTAGACCCATACTTCTTATTACAATCCTTGTGCAAACTAGATGAATTTATGTTCTATCCAGAGCAGTTTAATTTGATCCCAGATCAAAACTAAGGAATAGCACCATACACATAGATAAACTCTATGTAATGAATCATAAAATTCATAACTCAAGAAATGAACACACATGAGAGACTTGAAAATCTAAAATATTTGTATTATGTATGTTGAATCATGTTCTTGGATATAGTTTGCTTCAAAATATGAACTTCTACAATAATAGCCAAAGACCTGAAACTCTCTATTTCTATATTGACATAGTATAATACAGTCTTCTATACCCCTGACTGAAAACCTATAAAAAAATTTATCTCAATTTTCCAACACTTCTAAATGATCTTGGGAATCCTTTTATAGAGAAAGGATTGCAACAAGCTTTAGATCATTTAGGCAAAGTAAGTTGTCAACCACCAAAACTACTTGTGACAACATAGAGTTATTACAGAAGGGACAACTAAAAAGCCCGAAGATATGAGAATCAAATCCGATTTACATTGTAGTCATAACCATAACAGGTGAACCACAAGGATAATATTTGCTCCATTAAATGACCTCTCACCCTCAGCTTCTCAATCAATATCAGAATTGTCTCACCTACCTTTGTGTGGTAGGGGCTTGAATTTCTCTGACAATTTTTCCATACCATAATCTCCCTCTTCGAGAAGAATGTCCCCTTCAATATCAAATTTTAGCGGTGATCAAAGAAAACAAATCTGATTTGATCGACTGACATAACACTCATTCATCAATTCTCTATCTCCAATTTTTTCCTTTCCATCCCTGCAAAATAAATCAGATTAGATAAAAAATCCAATCTGCCTAGCTCACCAACTTCATTTCCTCCTACCCTTCAATTTACCAATCTTGTTGAAAATACTTCATCATATTTCAAAACTACAACCTCAATGGGTAAAAATAGAGCATTTCACATCATGAAACAAAATTCATAATAGAGTCGTCGATCAAATGCATCTCAGCATATCATGTGGTCTACAAAAAATCAAAGAACCGACAACCTCCACATCACTCCACATGGCTATGAAATTGACCAATCAGAAAGTGACATCTCAATTCCACATGGTGCTCAAGCCCCACCTTTTTTCCTCTTTATCAAACTGGACACACATCAATCAGGCGCGATGCCTTGATCAATATCTTTCTTGCAGGTTTTGATCATGGGATTATGCCTACCCTCCAATCAAAACTGATCTCTCCATACTTTACCACCTTTCAGCCTGCGCTATGTGATGTCATCCTGGACACATGTCATCAAGATGCGATGCCTTAATCAATAATTAGTGAGAAACTCTTGATCATGGGATTATGCCTACCATCAAATCAAACTTGATATGATTTCCCTTTATCTCCTTCTATACCAATCCCATGATCTCAAGGCAAACACTTGTCACTATGTGTGATCCGCAAAGACAAAAAGATATGCAACTTTGGTTAGTGACATCATGCCTGCCATTGGATCAAAACTTGATCTGCTCAATGTCTATCTTCTCCTTTATTGCTGAGCGGGTCCCACCACTAGCTACATGTCACTCAGACATGATGCCTTGAAGGGTAAACTCTTCACATCTTCTGATCACAAGATCACACCCACCATTAGATTGAAAGGGATCTAACTTGCTTTTAAAACATCACAGAGACTTTTGACTTAGGAAAAATTAATACACAGGTCCTGCTATGCTTTATGACTTAATAAACTTGGCCCTCTTCAACAAGACTTAAGACACATGCTTTAAAAATGACTTAAGTGACTCCCAAAAAGTAACGAAGAAAAATAAAAACCAATGGATACTTAGGTTTTAAAACAAGGAAAATAATTAGGGCTTGGATAAAATAAAAACCAAGGATTCATATGAACAAGATTTCAGACACAACTTAATACAAAGGGGTAGAAAAATATTTGTAGTCCTAACACTACCTTAATCTATTAAGCTTTATCCAAGGAAATTAGCTACGATACCAATTGAAGGGAACACAATATACTCAGGGTGGTGGGTGAATTAGTATATACCAATTCATACATAATTGAACATTAATTACCATTAATAACTTCTTTGAGTGTGAACCTTAAAACATAAAATCATGTCTTACAAATTTCCTCAAATATGTAGCTATTAAATAACACAAGATATCACACATGAACATGAAATATACATGGTAACTCAATATGAAAAAAAACATGATGATAATAATTGCTTATATCTACTACCCAAATCTAACCTCAAAAAAAATGAATTAACTTACAATAGTGAAGTAGTTACCAACCTACTAGAGACACAAACCCCCTATTGCGTTTGCATTCACCAACCTACAAGAGACAACAATACCCTTTTCCTTGATTTGATAATCAAATCAACAACTAGGACTTCAATCCTAACAATGACAAAATATATGAATTCGAGACCTTTGACACAAAACTACACGCGCACTTGATCTAATCAATCTTTAGAGAACTCTCCTACACATCAAATTTTCTTCCAATAAATCCTTATAATGATTGTAATACTCACGTTGCTTGCGTCCTACTACTCTCAATTAACATATGTCAATTAATTACATTCATGCACATTAAAATAATTTTTTTAATGTATTCCAAGACAAATCATATGATCCTATATATATATATATATATATATATATATATATATATATATATATATATATATATATATATATATATATATATATATATATATATATATATATATATATATATCAATTACAACTCCATTTATATTTCATCTTAGACTAGAATTAATACATCCACAAGTTGGCCACATCAGTTAGTCTTAATGAAAGCATGTAATAAGATTAGTCCAATAGCCCACACATTGCCTAAGAAGAAAGAACACACTATGAGTTTCCTTTTATAACCCTATCTATTTTCAATAGTTAGCCACATGCTATCTCTAGAAGGAACAAGCTAAAAGCTTTTGTTGCATCAATCCTGAAGAAGCGTGTACCTAATTAACAAGCACAATGACCCTTTTGTCACTTCAATATTTTTATCTAGTGAGCAACAACTGTAGGAAAATATGACAAAACACGTGTTTACATAGTTTTTTTTCAAGGATCATAGATCATAACTCACAAATATGAAGTAACACTAATAATTTTTATTTATTTATGCAAGCTCACTATCTGGTTAACTTGACTTCTACTCCTCCATATTACACTTTCGAGTCACCTCTACCAACTAAACTAGATACATGATGATATTATAGGTATAATCCAACTAACACCCCCATCATATAAATGTAAAATGTTGTTGCAACTCAAAATATTTCCTAAACGTATGTGACATGATATGACAAGTAATTTGCATTCCTATGGATAAATTTACATTAATCATTATAGCTTGCTAACTCTTCACAACACTCTTTTTCCATCATTCATTTGACATCAATGACAAAAATGTTCAACAAAAGTGATTATTGAAAATATTTTGACATAAATGCAAGTAGTGGAAATAACTTTCCATCATTTAAGAATTTCCCCAAGTAATGCACAACCCATGCCTTTATAGTAAATGAATCAACTAACCAAGTACAAGACTATCAGCCTAGCTCAAAATTCTTTATATAGTCTCTACATATATCTCTCAATATTTTTTGCACAATCCTGCATGGCCCATAGGATGCTAGAAAGATAGTCCCCATGAGATTCAATAAATGTATTATAGGGTGCCACTTTTCTATTGTGTCCATGGATCTACAAGAAAAACCCTAAAACATGATAACTTAGGCGCAAGCTAGATAATTATCTAGATCAAACACCAACATATATTTCATCAATAGATTTGTGAAGGTGTGTAGGTTACAATATAGCCACAATCACTTCCAATAAGAAAATAGACCCCAAAAATTTCATCTATGTGTGTAAAACATTTGAAAGAGTTAACCTACTATCACCATCAAGGTGACAGATTGTGGGCATTAATTTATATTTTATCCCATATGAAGATTTGAAAAGAATTTTTTTTTTTTTATAGAAAAAAGATTGTAGGCATGCCATCTAGCTTACTAAGGTGACACACGTGGCATAATTTAAGTGGTCTATGTGTACCATCATAATTGACATGTATAGACCTACATGAAATTAAAATAGGTAGAGCTCAAGAGCACACGATATGGTGTTGAGAGATATTAGGCCAATCCAATAGAAACTAGTGAGTTGATTAGTATTATAGCACATGAAAAAAATACAAACATAAATGAATTAAACCATAGTATAACATCTTAGATCAAATTTCAACATAAGGCTATAAGTACATAGGGGCATAAAAATGTCATAAATTTTGGTAGTTTGGGGTGAACAATATTTAAGCCTAATGTATCTCTTGTTGATCTCATTTTTTCGTATTGGTAATCATACTTGATATATTTGAGCATCTAACCCTTTATTATCATTTTGATTAAAAAAAAGTAATTATTTTGATTAGGGTTTATTTTAGTGCACAATCCCTCATTTTTCATGTGTTTATATTATAGGGTTTTAAGCTATTGTATAAATGTCTATTATATTTTTTCATGTATTAAATGGTTCACACACTAGATGGTATCCACTATGATTATGGAGGTTCTCTAGACAATTAACTTGTCTACTTCTATCAGTTTTGACCTCTTTTATCCTTCAACCAAGGTTTGGAATCCACTTCACAACCATCAAAACAAGTTTCATGTTACTTGTCACATTTCATACTTTCATCAACTAGCCTAAACTTGGTTTTCTTTTCCTATTTAAAATCTAACCTATGGAATCTAATTAAATTATTCTAAAGTATAATTTATATCTTTTAAAAACTACATGGAGCTGATTTCCCTTTTGTATAAACATTAATGCCATTTATCCCCTAGGAAGTTGCCACAACATAGGGTGTTCTATGCGGGTTTGTGTGCCACCCACATTTATTTTTATTATTGTCATATTTTCCTTAGGCATTACCAACATAACTTGTGTGCGCTAGAATCATGTAGTGTTGCACATTATGCATCGTCTTGAGGTAGGGATTTCATGTATTTTAAAAATTTGGTTATTTTTTGTGAGTTATATTGATCATGAATTTTGGGAGTTATGGAGGGCAATAATAAAGACATGAGAAAACATTGAAAGTTAAAAATAATGCCTTTTATCTAAGTGGGGGAGGAATGTGTGGAAAAATATAGAAGTTGAATTGAATTTGAATGAGAACAAGGATATACGAAAAATATAAGGTAAAACGGGAAAAGTAATGAAGTGTGAAATAAAAATAAAAATCAACAAAACAAATAAAGTCTAATCTATAGGTATATATGGATATACACTAAAATGATGCTCATAAGTCATTGATCATTGAATTTATTGGGTACCACTACATTAGGATCATCAAGCATTCAATCATCATTTTCTAAAAAATCACCATGAACTTTATCTTACTTTTTGTACTTTTTATTCTTATTTTGTCAATCAAATTTTTTTCATTTTGATTTTTTACTAGGTGAAAAAAAATATGTTCAGCCGATATTTATTTTCTTGTCCATCATTGCATTTTAATTTATTACCCAATTACTTTAAAAATAAGAGAATTAAAGTCAATGCTAAATTAGATCAATCTATTAAATTTACTAAATCTATTTTTCTTGTCAATAAATGTCAAATTCTTTTTTTATTCCATATTTTACTTGTTTCTTTAACTCTCGTTTGATGTTTTCTTTCTTTTTCTTCTTCGATTCCTATAGCAATATATGATGTTCAACTTGAGGTTCCTTTTTCTTTAGTTTGTGTTTCCCTTGTTCTCAAAACTTATGTTAAAATATTTTATGAATACCTTCTTCTTATAGAGTTTCTTTTGGAGTTGGAATATACGTATCAAATGTGAAATGACTCGACCCTACTACTAGTTTGGATGTACCTCTCCTTATTTTTATCTCTTTCTTCATGATAAATTAAATTGAAACAATGTTGTAGAAATACATTTTGAATGTTTTAGCCAAATCTCTCAAATAAAATAGAGAATTGATCCATAGTGGAGTTGCTATGATGCAAAAATTGCACCTAGATCCAAATTAAAGGACAAGATGGCACAACTAAATGCCTTAAGTAGCATTCCATTTTTCATCTTTCAAGATACCTATAAATGTCTATTTGATCTTTGTTCCATCTTTATAGTAACTAATAAATCTTTCAAGCATATATATTACATCAACTCTAGTAGGGTCAATTAAAACATCTTGAATTTATCATTCTTCCATGTACACATTGATATATAATGGTCAATTATAGTTGTTTTATGGGTTTCCTCATTAGAGAATGCAACTAATGGATTGAAATTAGGAGAAGAAGTTATAGAACTAGACTCAAGAGTTTTCAAAAATATCTTATCTTTTTGTTTTACATTATCATGTATTTCAATTGTATGTGAATGATTTGTATTAAATTGTATTCTAGGAAAAGGAAAAAATGAATATGCATTATCACTACTCCATTATAGTTTGGTTGTAGCACAATGTTAATGAGATATTGTACCCGTGCTTAAAACTAAAATAATGTTGTGTCTAATGCACTTTGACTTTGATAATTACAAAGTGTTTGATCATTGTATGAATTAGGAAATGGTTTAGAGATGTCCAATATATGAATGAGAGGAAGTGTGATTATATTGAAAATTAACGAACTTTGAAGCATAACATCTGTAAATTCTTAAAGCTTAGGGAACTTTCTGGGAGCATTTTATTTAAAAGAAAGAAAATAAGAACAATTAGCAACTTGACTCACATTTTCCTTTAAATCAACACCCTTTGATAAATCATTTGATATTTTGATACTTAGAAGAGTAGGAAGCACGTTGACTTGAAAATCTATGTTCGAAGGCATATTTGCAAGTCTCTAATATTCTAGATTTTTAACACGAGCACATAATTCTATTAGGAATAACTGTCCACCTATACAACTAAGAGGGTGGGGCGGGGGGTGAATCAGTTGTATGACAAATTATTAAATTTTAAACTTTGAATGACACTAATATAAAATCCAATGAACACAATGAATGCCAACACAATAACACAATATTTGTTGTCGAGGAAACCCTGTAAAAGGTAAAACCATGGTGGGAATTAACACCCACTAATGATGTACTGAGAGTATAGTATCCTTGCTAGAAGATCTAGCCCTGTTAGGAGCTGATTAAAACATTACAGTACATAATCCTTGTTAGAGGACATACCATGTTAGGAGTTAAGAAAATAAGGTAGGCTCATTGCCCAAAGCAGGTTATGTCCACCTTCAGAACTCATTGTTCGCAACACAAGTGTATGTAAAGTAATACACAATCTTGAACTGTTCGATAGCAACTATCTTTGCTTGATCAGTTCCAATGAAGTATATAATTGATCCTATGCTCTACATCCAACAGACACAAGCTCACAACTTCCATAATTCTCTTTTACCATATCACATCCATTCTACCACATCTTTTTAAAAGATAAGATCTTACATATATACCCTTTTACAAAATAAATGATTAGGTCAGCCAATTAGGCTTTCCTAATATACAAATAATTACATATCTCCTTGCTAAGATACACACGGTATCTAAAACAAGTATACAATAATTACAATTCAATAACTAAGGACCAACATCCGTAAATCATGCTCGTCATTCATGATACACACTACAACACTGAAGTCGGCTTCCAAATAGGTCATCTCTAGAACAAACGCCACAACTGATGTCATCTTGCTTTCTGTACCTTGCTAAGATCAACAAACATTCTTCAGTACCCTATCTGTCATCCCTTAAGCTCACATATACTGAATCTTCATCGCCTGCAATATATACCCAAAACTTAGAGACTTACTTTGTCAGCTTCCATTGTCACTGTCCAGTAACCAGTCTTCACTAAATCTTCTGTAACTCAACCAATATGCAATATTATATCATGCGATCTTTGATTTAAGATCACAACACCTTCCTGTACATGCAATTGACTTCGCACATTCTGAAACATCAATACAGTATCCGTACACTATAATAACTAGCTTGTTCTCTTCATAGAAACATATGTTGGCATCAGTGACAAGACACGAATGACAACAATAATAAATCCAACATCACTCAACATAGTGATTAAACATATTAAATGTATCCAACAATCTCCCCAATGCATTAGCAATATCCAACAAAATCCATAGAATAAGCAAAATTATTTAGATATACATGGACTTAAATTGGTTTGATCATCCCTTAAGAAAGTTGTGTAAAAAAACTAATCAACTTGGACTAGATCATGATCATGTTTACCAGATCCTTGGGAGCACTCAAATAAATTAGCAATGCTAATTCCAAGGCCCACATCAACTTAAAAATTTGTTAAGAACACTTAGCGAGCTCATTAAAAAAATGTATAGATCATGAAGGAAATAAAAAAACCACTCATTAGAAAAATAATATAAAGTGTGTAGATTTGTTTGAATAGCTTATCCTCATAAATAAAGTATACACATGCAACCTCTTAAGTTCAAAGATATGTATGAAGGTCACCCTTATCACCTTACATGAAAAATTATGGAGCCAAAAATACCATTGTCAATGAATATGTCCTAATATAATAAGATAATGACACATATCTAACATTCACCATTTTATCACTATCATTAGGCTTTGCATCCATATACATCTTGGGTATATGAAGGAATGGTGACTAAATGTGAACCATTAGGAGGTGAAAGGGAAGGGAGAAGCAATGGTTTTCTCTAAAGGAATTAGAGAAGAAAGATACTTAAGGGTGTTTAGAGTATGAGTTATAAAAGTGGCTTGACTAAGTGAAGGGTATCTATGGGTCTAGTAGCAATGGAGGAAATGTGTAAAAATGTGGGCCATTATATGGATATAGATATGATATGATGAGTATCTCTTGTTGAAAATTGCATGACATTCACTTGTAGAAAGTCTTTGACAAAGAGATTATCTACGTATTGAGTTTTAGTGACATGTGGCAAAGTTACAAATGTTAACATATAAATTTTGGTTTCAATTAGAAAAGAACAAATTTGTGACTACTAAATTATTTTAAAATGATATTATGATTAGATCTAAATAACAATTAAAAAGACAAATGATAAAAAAATGAATATATAAAAATATATATAAACAAATAATATAAAATTAAATATATACAAACTAACGAATTAACTCTACAATATCGTAAAATATGTACACACAAATAAAAATCTTCAAAATTCTAATAATAATATAATAATAACAATTACATCTATTAAAACTATATTTTAAAAAAAAAAGTGGTGGTCATTGTTGAGTAGTCAAACAAAAACCCTAACTTATGAATGAGATAACTTCAATGACATGGGCGTGTATGGTATTGAATTAAATAATTTTGTTCAGAGTAGGCGAGGAACAAGCTTGATAATTGTCGTTTGTTTCTTCCACGCCACTTGATTGAACGCCTACACCAACTAAATTAAAAGTGGGTCCAAATTTAGTGTTGGGGCCCTTCCACTTTATGCTTTTTGGTGTTAGTGAAAGTTATTTGACAACTCACATCTACCTTTTAAATACCATGTCAATTCTTTAAATAGATCACCAACTAAAAAGACTTTAAGCTTATCATTTTATTTCTTGTCTTGGGGTGTGTGGAGCCAAACATATATTGTATATATCCCTCATTTTCTCAATTTATTTCTAATCTTGGGATATGTGGACCCAAACAGATATTTATTGTATATATCCCGCTGAGAGAGACATAGGACTTCTCTCCCATTCTAAAAAGAAGATTACACCATCAAAAGGAGTGTTTATTGCCAATATATTAGTTGCTAAGATTATTTACATTGAACAATAGAAAATATTAGAAGATCTAGAAGTTTTGAGTTGGTGTTTTAGAATCTTGTTTTGATTTTGGAGGTGGAGAAAAATTGGCGAGTCATTAGGTGAGGTGGAGTGATAAGGTTTTTGATTTTTGATAAATTAGTTTGGAATTGAAAGTTTGGGCCCATGTGAAAGGAAAGCTTATAAAGTTTGCTTTTAAGTCATATAAAGCTACTAATAAAAAAGTAATTCTTATAAAAAACAAATTTGATTATTTCTATGTTGAAATTTTATTGTAATTGGTAGGACACTAGGGAATATAGGAGGATGTACACTTTTTTTTTTACAATTAAACATGTTTTATTTGAAATGATTTGTGGTCATAAAAGAAGTTAAATTAAATTAATTATATGACAGGTTTATAAATTAATTATAGATTATGAATACAAATAGTTATATAAATAAATTTAGGAAAATAAATATCATGAAAATAAGGATATTTAGTTTAGTGTCTAAAAATATATAATTATGAATAGAATATACATAAAATAGTTTTGACTATTATTACATTTTGTAAGATATTAAAAAAATGGGAATGTTTGAAATGGTGTGATGGATATAAAATATGGTTGGGATATAATGTGTGAGAAAAGTAGGATCTTCTTCTTAATCTAAAATTCCCAAAGGAAAGATCCAAATTGACCAACCAAAAGGAAATGATTAATACACAAATGAATCAATCGATAAAGAATGTGAAGAAAGGAGAAAAACCTATATTCCGTTATGGAAAGAAAATACATAAATCTTAAATGAATTGACAATAAGTACTAACCTCAAAATATGATCAATATGGAAAATACTATTTTCTGGTGTCTGTGCTCAGTTTCGAAAAATTCTGCAACCAGATCTGGCCTCAAAATGCAGAAATAGAGAAAACCCATAAACCTTCTATCTTTCTGAGAAAGATTGACTTTGACCCAAAACAGGGGTAAGATCTTACCCCAGGGCACAATCTTTGTTGGAATGGAGAGATAAGGTACTGAGAGGGGAGGGGTGAATCAATACCCTCTAAAACTTTTAACTTCAAACTTAATCAGCAAACAATAGTAAACTAGTTTATCCAACTAAATCTATTGTATGCATCATTCATTCAATTAACTTGTAAAAGTAAATTGCATGAAAAATAAACAACAATTCAATCACATAACACAAGTATTTTGGTTATGCAGAAACCCTTGTAAGAAGGTAAAAATTGTGGTGGGGATGAGACCCACAAATTCTTCACTATTGCAGATAATAAAGTATGTCGGTTAAGGCTACAAGTTGTGATCACTTCTAATGATCTTACCCTGTTAGGAGTAACAATAAGATCGACTAGATCTACCTGGTTAAAGGATTTCAACAACACTACTTGAGTGTGTACTCGGTTAAGAGATTTACAAAAAGACTGTTAGGTCTACTATGTTAAGAGATTTTGCCAACTCTATTACAATGATTAGAGAATAACATAAAGTATCTGCAAATGACAACTTATGCTTGTTTGAAACAAATCTATGAAATATCAATGTAAATCACCTTAATGTGTAGATATTGTTCCTCTGTATTGCTTGGTAGCCTTGATTGAATATCTCTAAATACCGCTCAACCTTGTTTGATAACTGATGTCTTGAAGGCGACTGCTTGCTTCAAGATCTCCTTCTTGTCCTTCGTATTCTTATGTCAAAAACTTATCAAGACTCTCTTGCAAAATGTCATGAAATACAAATAAATAGCATACTGCTATGATTTCCATCACCGCTTAACCTTCATGAACTAATTAGGTTTACATCATCTTAGGAAAATAACCTAAGATCTACAGTATACAAAAATAACCTAGATCTAACAATTACATAGAGATCATCATCACATTTAATGATTACATCTACAATAAATGATCCTCGATCTTGGTAAAATATTTTATGATTCTGTTGTAACTATTTGCATAGATAAATGTGCCAAAACTGACTACTATGCCATTTTCTGGATTGCTTTGTAAACATTATCAATACTGCTTGGTAAATACATTGGTGCTCGGTGTCCAGTCTACTTGGTGTTTACTGACACTTAGTATCAGTATACACTAATGCTTGATAAAACTGCTCTGGTGCTCGGTTCAAAGTGATTCCTTTTAGTTCTCGGTACTACCTTGTGACTACTCAGTATGAAGGCTTATATAGTTAACCGACTAGCATATGTAGCTTTTAGTACTTGCTTTTACTGACTGCATAACATAGGTAACCGACTGATCTTCTTTGATACTAATGACAATACTTAATGCTCAAATAAAGATAACAATCTTACCCCAAAAAGTTGACCTTGACCTACACTGTTCCGACAAAAATTCTGTTCGCGGATCTCAGAAATTTGCTGAAAAGGGTACTCAGATTTGAACTGCAATTTTTTGTCCCACACCTATACCTACAAGAAAAAGGGTTTTTTTTTTTGGATGAGGGGTTTGCCTTGGTCAAACCCTGGTTTGGAATCAACCTTGAAATGTAATTAAAATTGCAGCAAATAAATAAAGTAAATGGAACTATTCACCTTGCTTATGTTGAAATCCTTGTGGAGGATTCGAATCCTTGAATCCACAAGTATGGATGCTCCAAATGAATGTAGAATTGTATGTAGAATGTCTCAAATCAATTGCACTAGATCTTCAAAACCAATCTTGAACAGATCTTGGAATAGGAAGAAGATTGAATGTAAATGGATGGAGAAATCTTCAACAAGAGGGCTCCAAAGAGATTGAATCCTTCAATGGCTATCAATGGATCTCCTTGATAAATTAGATCTTGAATTCTTGAATGCTTGAAAGATGAATTAATGCTTGAATTCTTTCCTTCTCCTTCTTGCTTGCTTTCTTGATTGCTTGATTTCGCTTGCTTGAGTGCTTGAAAGATTATGATGAGATGGTGACAAGAGATTGATTGAAATGAGAGAGGAAGGCTTCCTTTTATACTAGTCTAGGGCACAAACTTCTAGAGAGGCTGACATAGGAGAATTAAATTTCTATTTAAATCTTAACCCCTATAAATGGACCTAGATTAAATATAATTTGAGAGTTTACTGTTCTGAAATCCAAAACAGCTAACCCAGAAGAGGGAAAATAAACTTTTCAAAGATCAACATCCCAAAACCTTAGGAACTTGAAATTTAGACCGAGGGTCAGGGTCAAGGTTGACCTTGACCCATAAGGCCGACCTTGACCCTAAGGTCAAGAATCTTAGATCCTCAGGATAAGGTTCCATAAAAAAAGCTGGACAAAGGTGGGGAGAGAAGCAGAATAGGGGAAAAAGGCCAGATCTAGTCAAAGACCCACTCAAGGCACTTGACATGACCCCAGACCACTTACTCGGAGGGCTAAACCAGTCCTAAATGGAAGTTCTTCCATTTTACAATGATACATTTAGCCCCCACTTTAGCATCTTGAATATGGAATCGATGCAAACTCTTGGTAAAGTAGATCACAATGAAAAAGATAATCTTATTGAAATCAAAAGGACAAAGAAATCCTCAAGCTCCCAGGGACTCAAGTCTTCATCAAATCCAATATTACAATAAGAGAGACATCTCTAGAGAAGAGAGAGAAGAGAGTGTGATTATCTTTCCCAATGAGAACTTATGTCCCATTGTGAACCACACAAGGAAACAACGCAAATGGAAAGATGGAATTGAACCGCCTACTGAATGTGGCTACTCACTAGTCAACCCATCAAAGATTCACCCTTAGGAATATTCTATTCCAAAAGAGAAAAGCCAAAAACAAAAGAGATCCAATCTTAAGGACACCTCTGACCTTAAGGGATCAAAATTAGAAATTGGAGGGATCAATAGATCCTATAAGATAAAAATCCATGTTTTAGTCACTAATCCATAAAGGGATAAAAAGTGCCTTGAAAAATATATGTATTGAAAGTGCATGTGTGCAACAGATGAGCAGAGCGTATGCCCCCATGTTAAAGTCATTGCTAACACTTTAACAAGAGCAATGGCTTGAACAAAAACATAAACAACTCCACCGATTACGTTTCCACTACGAGATGCCCCCAAGCGAAGACAAATCAAGGGAAATACCACATAAACATACAAAGAACACATAAGAGATCTACCTACCATGGGGTCAGTATGATCATAAGATAAAAAAGATATGATATTATTACAAATGAATTGACATCATTCCCCAAAGAAAGTAGAACTACAATCACAATGGAGGAAAAAAAACATAAGAGTTACAAAGAAGAGTCTTTTTAGACCACGGCATGGAGACCAAAAAGATTCAGTGCTACCAAGTCGCAAATCCAAGTGGACTACAGAAGGAGACATTTAAAAATAATATCATATGTACAACATAACATGAAAACAACATATAGAAGAATAAAGATACATATAGAAGAATTGTACAACAGGTTTGATTCCTTTATCACCTTGCACCTACAAAGTAACAAGGGTCATATAAAAGAATCTAACAAAAAATTAGCAAACACATTATGGGAGAAGCATAGTACAACATGCAAACATACAAAATGCTACCATGAAGGACAAGCCAATCAAGCGGGTCACCTACTCTCCCCATCTTGTTTTATATCATTTTGGGAAGGTGGGAAACTCACAAGAGGGACTATATCCAATACAATAGGAATGATAGCCAGTTCCAAACAAGGATCCTCTTGAGAATCATAATATTTGATACTAGGTGTAATTATCAATTGTGATGAAAGCATATTTGGTAAATCAATATCAATATCAATAGTTTCATATTCATCATTAACATCATTAGCATCATCAAGAGTATCTTCTTCATCCAGATTAATCAAAATAGGATCTAAGATACGAATAGAATCATCATAATCATGCATCTTAATATCATTATTAACATTAACATCTTCTAACACATCATGCATAGGTTGGTCAAAAGAAGGTAAAGAACTTTGAATAACAGAGGCATGAGCCTTAGCTTGATCTCGACACTTCTTATGACATTCATTAACAGATTGGTTATGTTTTGTCTTATTTGAAATATGTTGAGAACTAGGAGGGACAACTGTTGGTTCCTTAACAGGTTTTATAGGTGGATTAGGAGGATTCTTAGTAGGCTGAAAAGCAACACTAAGAGCTTGATTAACATAACTAGAAGCCATGGATAAAGGAGGTATGGAAGGCATAGGAAAAAGACCACGGTTAAGATCCATATGAGGTATACTTAACTCAAGAATATTTTTATGCTTATAGTCTTGATATGAGTGAAAGAGGTTATCAGGTCGAGAAGGACATGAATTAGGTAATGAAGGCCAAAAGAACTCAAGTGTAGCACAATCCCTGGGCCTAGAAGGTTGATATAAACTATGATTAATCATCTTCACTTCTTCATCATGAATCAATTTAAGACACTTATGGATAGGAGAAGCAACAACATGCATGGCATTCAACCAAGGGAAACTGAGCTTAACTTGAAACTGATCAGAAGTAGGAACAACAACGAAGGTAGTGTTTACAATTTTACCACAAAGTTTAACAAACAAGTTAATAGAACCAAATGATGGATAAAGAAAACCATTACAAGTTTGAATCCACACATCAGATATATCATAAGAATCACGTTGCAAGTTCTTCATAAAAAGATTTTCTTTAGTAATAACATTGACCAAGGATGTAGGATCAACAAGACAACTACACATAGGTATCTGAGAAATCCTAGCATAGATGTAGAGGGGACCATCAGGAGCCTTAATAGTCTCAGAATCATCAAAGTTAATCAAGAGTTCCCAAAGTCTTTTATTCTTACGTTGTTTTTGAGGTTTTGGTTGAGGTTTTAGTTTAGGCTTAGGTTGAGTTTGAACTTGAAGTTGAGATTGAGATTGAAGCTAGGGTGGAGATACAGATTGAGACAACACAACATGCTCTACATGATTAACAATGTGATTAAGATCATCCATCTTTGAATCATAAATAATATCCACAGAAGATGGCTGAACAATGGTATTAGTATCATGTGTAGGAAAAGGATTTGTATAAATTTGGAGATTTTTATTAGGAGGAGAGATAGATTTGTTCCCACTACCATCAAAATTATCAACAAATAAGGCATTAGAATCAATTAAGTCTTGAACCTTATGCTTTAAAGAATAACACTTGTCAATATCATGGCCATTTTGACGATGGTATTGACAAAAAGCTTTGGAATCAAAGGATTTGGATGCCACCGCAGCAGGTAGAAGAGGTTGAAAAGGAGGTAGAGTAATCATATTAGCAGTCAAAAATTTATTCATAATGAAATGAAAAGATTTAGAAAGATGAGTAAATGTACGATTCAGACAGAAAGCAGTGGATGCAAAAGTAGCATTATTGGATGTAACAACAACTTGATCAACAACTACATTCGCTTGTTTATTTATCTTGACATAGTTGTTAGGTTTTTGAAACTTGTTTGGATTAGGAGCAGCATCACTCTTATCAACCGTGATAGGAGCCATTAGAGTGTTTCTCTCAAATTGAATCACTTGTAATTGATAATGATGAAGCACTACACAAATTTGTTGAAAAGAGGTAAATTCAGTAAGTAGAATCTTACTCTAATATCATTTTCTAAATTTGAAATAAACATACACCGAATATCAATATTAGGAACATGATAAGAAATCTAAGCATACAAATGCTTAAATCTACCAATAAATTTAGTCAATTTTTCTTTAGTATTTTGTTTAAAATGCATCAAATCAGTTAAGGACACTTGCAGACCAATGTTATTTTGAAATTGTTGAATAAAGGCATTGGCAAGTTTTGGAAAAGAATCAATAGAATAAGGTGGCAAGGAACAATACCATTGCAAGGCCTTATCGTGAAAGGTTCTAGCAAATATCTTGGCTAAAATCCTATGGTCATGAGCATAGTTACTACAAAGGATTTGAAATATTTTAACATGAGTAACAGGGTCTCCCTTACCATTGTAATTATCAAGACGAGGCATATCAGCTTGTTGAGGAACAAGAGCACAAATGATGTCTAGGGATAAAGGACTTCCCATGTCACATGTAGGATTGGTAAATTTGGATTGAGTTAAATACACAAGTTGTTGTTGTAAAGATGACATAGTTTGAGCCAAATTGATGATTGTTGAATCATTAGATGAAATAAGAGGTATAGACACACTAGAAACACTAGGTAAAGTGTATGGAGTGGTATGAATGGAAGAAACAAATGGAGGAACACTTGGAACCACAGATGGAAGAGGATTGGAATAAGTAAAAGGAACATTATGATAAGAAGGTTTTGAAGTAGGGAGGGACATAGGAGGAACACTCATAGGAAGAGAGGGAACTGACGTAGTCACCAAAGGAGGAGTATAAGTAGGAATGCTAGGTAAAGGAAAGGAAGAAGGTTCCCCACTAGTAATAGGAGGAGTGAATCCTAAATCTTGAGCTTCTTAAGCTAAAGGTTTAAAATTTGAATGCACAAGATGAGTAATATCACGTAAGAGAACCTTGATCACTATCATGAAGGACTTTCTTAAGAGTGTCTATAGCTTGAATAAAATCTTGATTATGGTTCTCTTGAGTAAGCAAATTTCCCATTTTATCAAGTTCAGTTAAAACTTTTTGGACTTGTTTAGGAGGAACTCTTGAACAATCATCCTCATCATGAGATGAGTGAGAAGAGTTATGCTCCATAGTAGGATTAGAATCATGAATAATCAAATTGTCATCTGGAATCCTAAGAAAAGGAGAGGAAGACTCAGGATCAAAGGCACTCATAAGTATACGACTTTGTCTAACCAAAATATTATAAGTAGGACTAGAGGAAGTAAAGCTCATATACCATTGCAATACAAAATGAACTCAACTAGGAAAACACAAAGCATGAATAAATGAATGTTTTTTTTACTTTATATGAAATGTAAATGTAAGATCTAACACCATAAAAGAAAGAGTTGTCTATCGTGGGTTCACCAAAATGTAAGATATAAAAAAATGGGAATGTTTGAAATGGTGTGATGGATATAAAATATGGTTGGGATGTAATGTGTGGGAAAAGTAGGATCTTCTTCTTAACCTCAAATTCCCAAAGGAAAGATCCAAATTGATCAACTAAAAGGAAATGGTTAATACACAAATGAATCAATCGATAAATAATGTGAAGAAAGGAGAAAAACCTATATTCCATTATGGAAAGGAAATATAGAAATATTAATTGAATTGACAATAAGTACTAACCTCAAAATATGACCAATTTGGAAAATACTATTTTCTGGTGTGTGCGCTTAGTTTCAAGAAATTTTGCAATTGGATTTGGCCTGGAAATGCCGAAATAGAGAAAACCCAAAAACCTTCTATCTTTCTGAGAGAGGTCAACCTTGACCCAAAATAGGGGTAAGATCTTACCTCGGGGCACAATCTTACCCCAAAAAGTTGACCTTGACCTGCACTATTCTGACAGAAATTCTATTCATGGATCCTGGAAGTTTTCTGAAAAGGGTACTCAGATTTGAACTGCAATTCACTGTCCCACACCTGTACCTGCAAGAAAAAGGGTTTTTTTGTTTGGATGAGGGGTTTGCCTTGGTCAAACCCCAGTTTGGAATCAACCTTGAAATGTAATTAAAATTGCAGCAAATAAACAAAGTAAATGGAACTATTCACCTTGCTTATGTTGAAATCCTTTTGGAGGATTCGAATACTTGAATCCACAAGTATGGATGCTCCAAATGAATGTAAAATTGTATGTAGGATGTCGCAAATCAATTGCACTAGATCTTCAACACCAATCTTGAATGGATCTTGAAATAGGAAGAAGCTTGAATGGAAATGGATGGAGAAATCTTCAACAAGAGGGCTCCAAAGAGATTGAATCCTTCAATGGCTATCAATGGATCTCCTTGATGAATTGGATCTTGAATGCTTGAATGCTTGAAAGATGAATGCATGCTTGAATTATTTCCTTCAATTTCTTTCTTTCTTTCTTGATTGCTTGATTTCGCTTGTTTGATTGCTTGAAAGATTATGATGAGATGGTGACAAGAGATTGATTGAAATGAGAGAGGAAGGCTTCCTTTTATACTAGTTTAGGGCACAAACTCTTAGAGAGGCCAACATAGGAGAATTAAATTCCCATTTAAACCTTAACCCCTATAAATGGAGCTAGATGAAATATAATTTAAGAGTTTACAATTCTGAAATCCAAAATAGCTGACCTGGAAGCGAGAAAATAAACTTTTTGAAGCCCGACATCCCGAAACCTCTAGAACTTGAAATTTGAACCCAGGATCAGGGTCGAGGTTGAACTTGACCTAGAAGGTTGACCTTGACCCCAAAATCAAGAATCTCAGATCCTCAGGATAAGGTGACAAAAAAAAGTTGGAAAAAGGTGGGGAGAGAAGCAGAATAGGGGGAAAAAGCCATATCCAGTCAAAGACCCACTCAAGGCGCTTGACATGACCCCAAACCACTTACTCAGAGGGCTAAACTGGTCCTAAATGGAAGTACTTCCATTTTCCGATGATACACATTTAATTTTTTTTATTTGTATATAGTTGTGTGATGATATTATTCACCTTCATGAAATTAAGATCAAGTAGCAACAATTTAAGCTAAATACAAAGGAAATTTACTCTAAAATGCAACTACAATCTATAACATCTCACGGATCTCTAGAAAGAAGTGGTAAGTGAGCTCTCAGCTGCAAATCCTCACTAGTGACACCTCTAAAATGAGAATGATGCTGCTATGATGCTTCTAAAATGCTTATTCTATGATGAATTCATGCTTAATCTAGCTCCATTGATAACCATGCAATGATAAAATGCTAAAATGATAACTCTAAATGCTCAAATGCTTCAATTGCTCTTAGAAAATGATCTCAATTGACTATAGTAACAATGATTTTCAATTGAAATTCTAAGATTGAAATGCTCTCCAAAATGCCTCATACTTATAGTAATTTCCCAAGGGTAGGGGGTAGAGTGAGTTGATCATTGTTATGCTTGGGTAAGGTCAATTGGCTTTGCTTTGTCCATAAATGGGGGGACAAGGAGGGGACAATCATTTAAATGATTTCAAAAGGCTGGACCATTTCAACAAAAGTGAGTGATTTGTGTCCATTTTGTCTCCAATTTGCTTTGTTGAGGGAAATTATGATTTATTAATTAATTAAAGTAATTAAATTTAGCCATGAAGGGTAAGAGGTTCATTTTGATTTTTGCTTTCAACAACTATGTCATTAATTGAATTTAATCAATTTCGTAGTGTTTTTCCCCTTTTCAAGCTTCATTTAATCATTTAATTGACTTTTCCTTTGATTTGAATTGCCTTTGTCCCATTTATTGATTTTTCATGCTATTTTGATGATTTGATTGCACTTTTTGATTGATTTAAACCTTTTGCCAATTTTTCGTGTCTACAATAACTTTAAATTTTGTACGAGATCTATACTCTGTTTAGGGTTAAGTTAATGTCTTACGACCTGTTTAACATTTACAAATTTGTATTTTTGCCACATAGATTTGATCTTTGTGATTGTGTACTCTTGCATTCCAATTTGTTAAATTATCTTTGTTTTGTCTACCTTCTTTTTTGCCATGGAATCTAAAAGCATTTAGAAATACCTTTAGTGGATTGTTGGTATGTTGCAAGTTGACATGATCTCATAATCCAACATATACTAAGTGTAAAAAACATTAGTAAATATCATGCAATATCTAGAATTTATATGTAAATTTAATTTTATACATCAAATTGAAGCAATCTAGTGTTGATTGCTCCTTAAATACCTCTAGGATGAGAGATGATGTAAAATGGGTGCCTTCAAATACAAACACATAACATCAAATCATGAAAATGTAGAAGATTTGGTTATCAAGATAGCCACCCAAGATCAAGAAGGCCTAAAAGAATACACAAAGAACAATAATATGACATAATTATTTTATTCTTTCACAGATAGTAGATGATACAAGATTCATGATTTATGAGAGTTACGAGTATACACATGCACACACAACCCACAAAGAGATGCGAACATACAACTGTTCGGAATAGTCCCAAGAGATAACTGAGAGGGGGGGGGGGGGTGAATCAGTTATCTACAAGTTTCAATTCTTTATCAAATTAAGTATACTTAAACATAAGCATAAACACAATGAAAGAACACTTGAACACAACACCAATATTTTGGTTACGGGGAAACCCAAATAGGTAAAAACCTCGGTGGGAATTGACACCCATTAATATTTTGCACTAGTGTATTATGATCCTTGTTAGAAGATCCTTAACCCTATTAGGAGTTTCTTTACAATATATTTAGTATAGTAGACCTGGTCAAGGGTCAGACCTTGTTAGGAGTCTTTTATAATAGTCCCTATTAGGGGAGAGAATGCACTGTCCGAGAGCACACTGCTCAAAGGGGTGAAGGCTACAACCTTCTGAATAACAAATACACACTATATTTGGATCTTGATGAACTGCGCTTAGACCTGTTGTTTGGATCAGTTCCAATGTATAGCACAAAAACTTTACTTGGTCACATAGACCTTCTTTTGATGGCTCAATGCTTTGCACACTCTACTTTTCTCTTCACAATCAACCATGAACCACACTCAAGCAATCACAAATGAATGCCTATAAATATATTTCCTCTAAATGATATAATCAAGTTGGCCTGTTAGAACCACCTTGAAATAATATTAGAGAAGCCATAACAAACTCCAATAATAATTCAGTCAGCTCTACTAAGCACGCAACACATTCTGGGACCTGTCCAATAAGATAATTGTAGACACACGCTACATACTGTTGGCTCTACCAAAATGACTGTATCTTTCTCCTCAAGCTAAATTAATTCATGCAATCTTAACTAAACATCACTAACTCTTCTCCAAGCTTAAATACAAGGGCACGTAATGAAAGGATAGGTGCAACTCCAGAACCAATATAATCTCTATCCGCTCTTCTGAATAAACACAAGAAACTACTATTGGTGAATAGCGACAACATAACTTCACTTCTACTAATCATCAGACTCTGTGTCCATGAATGTAACATCACTAATATGTCTTCATCATATATCCAAGTGTGCAAGGCTCCATGATAACTGTACGAACAACCATACACAGAACACTATCTGTTACTCTGTCAGGAACACTGCTGACACAAGCTGCTATATAACTATTTGTACTAACAGTTAACCTTTGTGCCCATGATATCATGTTGATAACATGTCCATGCAAAATATACTGAAAGCTTACTTCATAAGTCTTCCATGCATGCTACTTACCATTGTGTGCTATAATTGTGTCACACTTCTATGGATCATTACATGCAAGAAAACTCAAGAATGAGCCCTCACAAATCGATCCATAGCTCCCTAAGCATGGAGTGAAAGGGTTTTTAAGAATGCTCTCAGCTAGAGCTATTTAGCCTATAACCTTGCTAGTAAACCATGCAATGGGAGATTCAATGAAGACAAGAGCAAGAATGCCAATATCCTCAAGAATCAAGAATGGAAATGCAATGCAATGCTATGCTAGAAATGGAAATGCAAGCTAAGCTATGAAAGGAAATATGCAAGTGTTACAAAGCCTCCTAGTTAAACTAGATGAATTAATCTAAAGCATAAAGGAAATCTAAGCTAAGAATGCCATGAAAATGAAGCTACTATGCAAGAAATGAAATCTAACTATGAAGCAAGAAAGCCATGATGATGCAAGAATGAAGACAAGAAGATAGAGTGTTGATGAAGATCCAAGATGAATGCCAACAATGCTCCAAATCTTCAAACCGTAGATGCAAAAATATCTCCAAAAGCTCCAAGATGACCTAGAAAACCTGTAGCATAACAATAACATAAAAATTGTGTGTGCAAATGAGGAAGAGAGCTCTCCTTTTATAGGGAATGAAAAAGGAATGGGCCATGGAGATTAAGAGGCAAAAGATTTAATCAATGATGGAGCTTAAAAGAGGAGCAATCCATGTGCACAAGTATCCTCCAATAGGAAAATAAGAGTTGACTTTTGTGTCCATATGAGACAAAAAGTACTTTTCTCTTTTTATAAAATAAGAATAATGCTTTATTTGTGCAACTTAGGATAAGAGAAAAAGTGGGGGCTTTTTATTTATTAAAAGGGGAGGAAATATTCCTTTTAATAAATAAAGACTTAGGATAAGATGGTTAGCCCATAGAAAATAATCGAATAAATGATAGAGCTAGGATTTGATCAAGAATAAGCAATTTATGATTTAGCAAAAGGGGCTAATAGTCTAGATGACCATTTTTAGGTGTATACAACCATATGTTGTCATCAATGACAAACATACAGTCAGTACTAGCTTGCTGGAAAATCTCCAACAATCTCCCCCTTTGGCATTGATGGAACCATATGGAATGAAAAAATCCACCAATCCAAATGAATAATTCTTTTATAACATTCTCCATTTCCTCTTCAAGGCTCCCCCAAAGATGAGTCCTCCATCTACTACAATATTCTTCAACATTCTCCATTTCCTCAACTGAACTACTGTCATAACTGAATACTACTCCCCCTTAGTATATTACTCCTCTTTTTTCTTATGTTTTTCATGACTATATATTACTCCCCCTTTGACATCAATAGAAAAGGGCACCAATCAATTTAAGCACCGGTACTACTCCAGAAGTAGAGTAGTCAACCATCCATCAGTCCCTGAGGACTGATGCTTTTCCTTCTTTCTTCTAAGCAGAATTAGGGAAGGGAATTACTCCCAACTTCTCCCTGAGATACTCAAAAGTATCCTTTGGCAAGGGCTTTATGAATATGTCTACCAACTGATCTTTAGTACTCACATAGTCCATCTTGACTTCTTTCTCTGCCACTTTCTCTCTTAGGAAGTGATACTTGATCTCAATGTGCTTTGTCTTTGCATGCATCACTGGGTTCTTCGACATATTGATAGTGCTAGTGTTATCACAGTGAATAACAATAGTATAATAAATTTGAATTCCAAAATCCTTTATCATTTTCTTGATCCAAACAATTATAGAACAATTCAAGGCTGCTGCAACATACTCTACTTCTACTGTTGACTGAGAAATACAATTCTATTTCTTGCTTGTCCAAGTGACAAGTCTATCACCAAGAAACACTGCTCCACCTGATGTACTCTTTCTGTCATCAACGCATCCTGCCCAATCTGCATCAGTGTACACATGAAGCTCAACATTTTCTAAATTAGGATACCATAGACCATAGTCTATAGTGCCTTGCAAATATCAGAATATCCTTTTTACTGCCATGAGGTCACTTTGTTTAGGCTCTGCTGAAAATCTTCCAAATATGCCAACTGCATTGAAAATATCTGGTCTGGTCTGAGTAAGATAAATAAGTTTTCCAATCATAGACTTGTACAATGTTATATCTACTACTGGTGAGTCATATTCTTTTGTAAGCTTGCATCTAGTTATCATAGGTGTCCCTACTGGCTTGCAATAATCCATCTTGAATTTCTTTCACATACTTGGACCGATTAATGAAAATACCTTTCTCCGTCTACTGCACATTCAATCCCAAAAAGTATTTGATAGGTCCAATAATACTCATCTCAAATTCATTTTGCATCTCCTTAGCAAATTTAGCACTAAGTTTGTCATTACCTCCAAAGATAATGTCATCAACAAATATAGCTACAAGTAGTAAACCTTCAGATGTCTCTCTTATGAATAGATTACAGTTCGCTGCTCCTTTCTTGAATCCAATCTTTGTTAGATATCCATATAGTCTCTCATACCATGCTCTAGGGGCTTTCTTAAGTCCATAGAGGGCCTTCTTCAATCTACATACCATATCAGGTCTGTCTGATAAGGTGAATCCTTCTGGCTTCTCAATGTATACTTCTTTCAAATCTCCATTCAAGAATGCTAACTTGACATCCATCTGATAAACTTTGAAGTTTTTGATTGTAGCATAAGATAGAAACAACTTAATAGCTTCTAATCTTCTCATTGGTGAAAATGTGTCTGAATAATCAATGCCTTCTCTTTGCGCATATCCCTTACATACTAACCTTGCTTTATTTCTTACTACTGTACCATCTTCATTCATCTTATTTCTGAATATCCACTTTGTTCCAATCACATTCTTATCACTAGGTCTTGGGACCAGTTCCCAAGTGTCATTCTTAATAATCTGATCAAGTTCTTCTTTCATAGCATCATGCCAATCTGAATCATTACATGCATCTTCAACACTTAAAGGTTCAATCTGAGATAGTAAACATACTACTTCACTGCTGGCTGAGTTCTTTGCTTGTGATCTTGTTAAGACTTTTCCCCTCTGATCTCCAATGATGTCTTTCTTGGAATGGTTTCTAGATGTAAACTTTGGAACTTTAGGTGATGCTGACTCATCAGCCTTATGAGTTTCTTCTTCACTTGTCTCAGGGCCATTGAATAACACATCAATACTGTCAAACATTTATTCAATAACTGTCTCACTAGTGGAGGGTCTGGGTTCTTCTTCAATCATGGGTGAGTAATCATGATATCTTTCTTGAACCATGAAATTTTCATCAATCTTAACATGAGCACTTTGAATGATCTTTTTCAATCTTAAATTGAAACATCTATAAGCTTTACTTTTAGTAGAGTAACCAAGGAAAATACCTTCATCACTTCTTGCATCAAACTTGCCTAGTACTTCATCCCTCTTGATGTAGCACTTGCTTCCAAAGATTCTGAAGTATTTTACTGTGGGAACATTACCAAACCATAGCTCATATGGTGTTTTGTCAGCGCCAGGCCTCAATTGAATTCTATTGATGGTGTAGACTACTGTATTGACCACATCTCTCCAGTAGGTGTGAGAAACTTTTCCTTCAATCATGATGGTGCGCGTTGTATCAAGGATGATCCTATTCCTTCTCTCTTCAATTCCATTATGCTGAGGGGTTCTAGGTGCACTTAACTACCTCTTTATGCCATGTTCTTTGTAGTACTCATAGAATCTATCAGAGGTGAATTCTCCTCCTCTATCCGATCTCAGACATTTTATCTTTAGTCCAGATTCATTCTCAACCTTAGCTTTGAATATCTTGAACTTTTCAAATGCTTCTGACTTATCTTTCAAGAATGCAACCCACATCATTCTAATGTAATCATCAACAAACAAAATGAAATACCTTTCACCATAGTATGATCTTTTTTGAGTTGGACCACATAGGTTTGTATGAATCAGATCCAACTTGTTCTTTGCTGAATTGTGCTTGCTCCTGAATGAGTTTCTCACATGCTTTCCCATCACACATTCCCTGCATATAGTATCAATTGGATTTGCTCTACTAGGTAGATCTCTTACTGCCTTTACATTTCTTATCTTTACTATGTTATCAAAATTGATATGACATAGTCTTTTATGCCACAACCAATTGTCATCTACTTTAGCAACAAAAAAAATTGCTTCTAGATTAAGCTGAAAAACATTACCTTTAGTCTTTGCTCTTGATGCAATTATTTCTCCTTCTTTGTTGTTAATGATGCACTTGTTTCCATTCAATTCCAATATGTAACCTTTGTCAAGTAACTTCCCAACACTTAGTAGGTTATGTTTCAAACCATCAACATAAAGAACATCATCAGTACTATTCTTTCCATCCAAGGTGATGGATCCTCTACTAATAATGGGTTTAGGAGTGTTATCTCTAAATCTAACCATGCCACCATTGTATTTGTCCAGATGAACAAATCTATCTTTATCACTTGTCATTTGATGTGAACAACCACTATTTATAATCCAGTCTGTCCTTATAACATCTTGTGAAATCAATGCTAGCTCTTGTTTCTCTTTCTCATCTTCATGATCTGTCTTATTGTTCATTTTCTCTATGATAGAAATAAATCCAATTTCTTCTTCAACTGAATCATTATCTGAAACTCCATCTCCAGCATAGTAACAGTCCTTAGAGTATTTAGGCTTGTAGTCATTTTTTAACTTTCTAGCTCTTAAGGGACATTTAGATGCAAAGTGACCAATCTTATTACATGAAAAGCATTTAAATGGCAATTGACCTTCATATTTTCCTTTTCCTTTCTTTACTCTTTTGGAAATCATAGAAATGAAATCATGTAGTGTTTTCTCTTCATCATCATCATCAAAATTACTAGAAGTGTTTGTAGATTTCTTACCATGAACTGTTGCTTTGAAGGCTGTCTCACTTTTAGGTTCTGTCTTCAATCTTGAAATCTCAAAAGATGAGATTTTGCTGATCAAGGTCTCTCTCTTGAAATTTGATGTAAGCTGCATGGTCTCATCAAGGAAGTTGATCTTTTTTTCATATTTTGGAGTGAGAGTAGTCATCAATTTGTCCATAATGTCTTCCTTTGAGATCTCTCCACCATTGTTCTTGATTCCAGCAACTGCATCATTGATCCTTTGATTGTAAGCTCTGATGTTTTCTTTAGCTAGCATCTCTAATGCATTATATCTTTTCTTCCATGTCTTTTTGTGCACATCCTTTGCTTGTTTGTCTCCTTCAAATATGTCTTCTAGCTACTTCCATATTTTGTGGCTGTATCTACCTTCTTTATTTATGAAAACTCACTATCAGATAGGGCGCTAATAAGGGCTTCTTTGGCTATTGCATTTTGATGAAATAATTCATTTTTCTTATCAGTAGCATCATCCTTTGCAAGGTCTTCTAAAGTAGGGATCTTGACTTCTTTGATAGTTACAAAACTTCAAAAGCAATGCACTGCAAATGAGTCACCATCTTGTTCTTCCAATCAAAATAATTCTCTCCATCAAAATTAGGACTTTCTTTTCTAAAGAATGCCATCTAATCAACCTTAAGCTGTTAAACTCTCTTTCTGAGGCACTTGGCTTTGATACCAATTGTTAGGAATAGTCCCAAGAGATAACTGAGAGGGGAGGGGGGGGGGGGGGTGAATCAATTATCTACAAGCTTCAATTCTTTATCCAATTAAGTATACTTAAACATAAGCATAAACACAATGAAAGAACACTTGAACACAACACCAATATTTTGGTTACGGGGAAACCCAAATAGGTAAAAACCCCGGTGGGAATTGACACCCACTAATATTCTACACTAGTATATTATGATCCTTGTTAGAAGATCCTTAACCCTGTTAGAAGTTGCTTTACAATATATTTAGTACAGTAGACCTGGTCAAGGGTTGAACCCTGTTAGGAGTCTTTTACAATAGTCCCTATTAGGGGAGAGGATGCACTATATGAGAGCACACTGCTAAAAGGGGCGAAGGCTACAACCTTCTGAATAATAGATACAGACTATATCTGGATCTTGATGAACTACGCTTAGACCTGCTATCTGGATCAATTCCAATGTATAGCACAAACACCTTACTTGGTCACATAGACCTTCTTCTAATGGCTTAGCACATCGCACACTCTGCTCTGCTCTTCACAATCAACCATGAACCACACTCAAGCAATCACAAATGACTGCCTATAAATATCTTTCATCTAAATGATATAATCAAGTCAGCCTGTTAGAACCACCTTAAAATCATATTAGAGAAGCCATAACAAAATCCAATAATAATTCAGTCGGCTCTACTAAGCATGCAACACATTCTAGGACCTGTCTAATAAGATAATTGTAGACGCACGCTACATATTGTTGGCTCTACCAAAATGACTGTATCTTTCTCCTCAAGCTGAATTACTTCATGCACTCTTAACTAAACATCACTAACTCTTCTCCAAGCTTAAATCCAAGGGTGCATACTGAAAGGATAGGTGCAAGTCCAGAACCAATATAATCTCTATTAGCTCTTTTGAACAAACACAGGAAACTGCTACTAGTGAATAGCGACAGCATAACTTCACTTCTACTAATCATCAGATTCTACATCCATGAATGTAACATCACTAATATGTCTTCATCATATATCCAAGTGCGCAAGGCTCCTTGATAACTGTACAGACAACCATACACAGAACACTACCTATTACTCTGTCAGGAACACTGCTAACACAAGTTGCTATATAACTATCTGTACTAATAGTTAACCTCTACACCCATGATATCATGCTAATAACATGTCCATGCAACATATACTGAAAGCTTACTTCATAAGTCTTCCACTCATGCTACTTACCATATGTTTTCATCAATGACAAACATACAGTCAGTACTGGCCTACTGGAAAATCTCCAACAACAACTAATATAAGATAAATGAAATATAGTCACACACATGCATACCATATCTATGAAACTAAAATGTACAAGTCACATAATGTGAGTACAACCTACCTAATTAGATTCTTAACTAAGAAAACTTATGTTAGCCTAGGCACAAATAATGCAATGAGTAATAAATAAGAAATAAAAATATTACACCAACATCACTTATAAGTGCATCTTAGTTAGATAAGAAAATATAATGGTTCTTGATAGATGTGTATTCATGTTAGGCCCCCCCCCATGTATAAAATATGTCCTATAAGGAACTCTGCATGATAAAAACCCATTCAAGGAAAAACTCCCTCCCTACAAATAAACCCCACACTCCCCCCACTCCCCCTCCAAGAAAAGAGAGTGAAGCCTCCCTCAAAGAGAGGCAAGAGAAGAGACCATGAAACCCTCCTATAAGTGTAGAGACTAATGCTAATAGTATAAGATCGACTATAAATACTAAAGATAATCCAATATCATCAAATAAAATTTCTACCCTTAGGAAGAAATGATTGCAAAGGTGAATGCAAAATATCTCACCATTCCTAAAAGGAATATGAGTCATGCTAGTGTGAAGGTGCCACAATCAAATTAGGAGTCTGAAGACTATTAAAGAAAGTGATAATTACATACCAACTGGAAATAGATGAAAAACAAGAACAAAACATAGAGATACACAAACTACTATGGAACTACAATAAAAAGAATATAAATATCCTTAATTTTGTCAAGCAAATCTACAAGATATGACATAAAGAGTTTAAAACTAATTGTGGGTCAAGGTTGATGGAAGAGATAAAACTATCATATAGATTACATATCCTTACCACTATCCAAGGACTTAATTTCTATATCAAAAATAATAATTTAGGGGTGCATATTACTTATGATAATAATGGTTGTAGGTTGGCAAGAGTGGTGGTAGAGTAGATGGAATTTAATGTTGGCTAGGGGAACTCAGTGTGGAACTATATTTAGGAAAGAAAATAATACTTTTCTTAAATGTATGAATGCAAATAATAACTCTATATCTTATAAATCATGGCATTGTAGTATTGGCCACCTTGGTAAGAAGGGTCTAAAAACCATTGCTAGTAAAATTATAGTTGATACTTTATCTAGTTATTCTACTAACTTTAACTTCTTTGAATAATATTAATGGTACACATCATAGAATTTCAGTTAAATTTGGAAGTACTAGAGATAAACAAGTTTTGGAGGTTAGTCATAGTTATGTATTTGATCCTATGGATGTTCCTTCAATTGAATAATCTTGATACTATGTTTTGTTTTTTGAAAACTTATTTATATATAGATGGGTTTACTTCATGTAAAGCATAAATCTATTATAATATTTAATTTTAAAGAGTTTAAATCACTTGGTGAGAAATAGAAAAAAGGAAAGTAAAGGTTCTAAGAACAAACAATGGTGGCAATATTTTCTCTAGATATTTTGATGATTGTTATAGCCATGCAAGGATTACAACTCTATATGATACACAAAAAATGAATTAGTAGAAAGGATAAGCTCATGGATTTGATGGATATAGATTAAAACATTTTAAATAGTGTAAAGATTGAACAATATTTTTGGGCTAAAGTTGTATACATTGATTGTTACTTGATTAACAAGCGTTCTACTTCTATTCTAGTTGACAAAATACCATATGAGGTGTAGATAGGTAAGAGACCATGATATCACACACACACACACACACACACACACACACACACACACACAATAACATTAAAAATATTATATTCTAAGGTTTTTAATTTAAAGAGATTAGGGAATTTAAGAATTACAAATAACTTCACAAGAATCCTTAAAAATAATGCATTTGATATTAATATTACTAAACAAGAAGACTCAAAGACTAAAAAATAAGATGATGATCATAATGAGGAAGAAGAAGATTTAGATTTTAGTTCTAGTGAGTAATACCAAGAGATTTTGGTTATAACTCTTGGAAGGTCCATGAGGAAATAAAAACTATTGGAGTTGATTCCTCAACCCCACAACTCTCAAATATGACTTGCAATTAAAAAACCCATCATGCACAAAGTTAAAATAGCTAGACTATGGAGGCAAAAGGAAAAATGATCCAAATAGATGAATCATACAAACTTAAAAAAATTATGAATAAACTTAATAATGATACATTGATTCCTTAAATAGGAAACCTAAAAGATTTAAAAAAACCTCTAGAGAAACCCTAGGTGAGGATAGAACAATATCATGACATGTGGCCTCATCATATGAATTGAGCCACCTAAAAGGACATGAACTAAATACTTGATTAAGTCCTAGAGTACTAAAATAGTCTAACTTCCCTTCTTAAGTTCAACTTAGGGTGTAGCTAGAACCTTTGAATGTGAAAGCACAAAAAATCAAAGGATGGATCTTAATAACTAAGGCATAATATGGTACTATAAATAAAAAATATCTCATAACAATAGAATAGAAGAAGACCTCGTGAGAAAAAATCCTCTTGAAAAGAGATAAAGATGAAATAAAGGACTAAAAACTTCCAAAATAATGTCCCAAAAGAATGGGAACGTGGAGAAAATCACTAAAGCATGAAGAAGTTGTAGATAATTGTTAAATGATGGCTTCTATGGTGCCATAAATGAATAGCCTCCTCCAAACTAGGATGATGATGAAGATCAAGAAGACAAGATTCTACATTATTACCCCCAATGATACTACTTAAATAATAATTAGATGAAACATAAAGGAAAAATATCTAATAGTCAAAGATACAAATGGTACATGAATTTTCATGAGTGACCCAAATGACAATTCTCAAGAAAGCATAAAAAATATAAGAATATAGGTGTCAATAGTCTAAAGAACACTAATCAATTGAGGGTGGAAAGTCACCTCCACAAAATAGAAATGTAATAATTTCTATAAGGTAAGTGCTCCATCTTATTAAAATCAATGGGTAATCATCTGTTGTATTCTCCTAGTACATAAGAACAAATACAAGACATGTATCTTAGTCCATAGAAAAACCAAAGAAGCATTACCTCCAATAGTAGAAACACCCCCATAATATTGACAAGGGAAAGGCACATGACATGTCCCCTAAAATTATGTGTCACAATGTAGTACATGAATCTGAAAAATAAATATAATTGAAATATGCATATAATAGTACCTATAATTAAAAAGGGTGTGCAAAATACAATACACATGCATGAGACAAGAATCAATATGATTCATTATCATGGAAGATATACTCATAAATGGAAATTCATGAGTTAGGCCCCATTTTTGGAAATTTTGAGATTTCATTTCTATCATGTTTGATCCATCGGCTTATTTCCTCTTGATTTGACATGTACTCTATCTTCTCAAGTTCCCATTCAAATCTTGGTGCTTTCTCCTAGGAACAAAATACTTTGTTCCTTGAGGATTGGGCCAAAGTTTGAACTGGAGCCCCATTGTAGTGTTTCGATGGGAAATTAGATCTCATGGTTGACCTGGCTTAATTTTGAATCCCAAAGTGTGTGATGATGTATATAAACACCCTATCTCTCCTCATTTTGGTATCCATATAAATTATTGAGAACTAAGATCCATTATCAATAAGACATATACTTTCAAGCATTCAAGAAATCAAGAAAATTCAAGATTTGAAGGAAAAACATCCAAGATCTAGTCTCTCTCCAAGAATCCAAGAAAATTTGAAGGCAATATTGTCTATTGTAGAAATCTTATCTCCCATGATGGCCAAGTAGAGGAGTTCTCAAGCAAGAAAGTAGATCCTTTGTCCATTCTCATCCATTCTTTCATAGCAAGTGTTCAATCAAGCATAACAACATTGAAGATCTAGGAGTGGCATTCATGGATCCATGCATTTTTTAGGGAATACTTGATTCCTTTCTACATTCCAAGGTTGGCAAAGCAACATACACACATCTTCATGAATATGCGCAATCTAAATATCCATTCATGAAGGTATTGGAAAAGTAGATCTAATATTTACCTTCATTGTTTGCCTTCCTTTATGCAATATTATTTTATTTTCAAGGTTGATTCCTGAATAGGGGTTTGACCAAGGAAAACTCCTTTCCACAACCTTCTCTATATTTTTTTGTGTCCAGGTACATGTGGCACAACTGTTGGAATTTTTTCAGAAAGATCAAGATTTGCAAGATTGTTAGTCACGATTATGGGCAAATTTTTAGGGAATAGAATACCCCAAGTTTTTTGTTCTTGGGAAAAAAATTCCTAGGGCATTTTGTTCCTACTAGAACACCTTCAAATTTGGTCCATAGGTCACTATAGTTCATGAGTTTCTATTTTTGGTCATTACAAGTTCCTATCTGTTTCTACCAGTCTATATTTTCCTGAAACTACTTAATTTAGCTTATCTTATTCATCTATGTTGTATTATTTGATCACTTCCATAAATCTATTTCATTCTTAATCATAAAAGAGAAGGATAATTACACTTACTTAGCACTTGAAGTCAAAATTGAGCCGATTGGGTCATCTTCCTTTTGATTGTGCATTAAGAAAAGGTGGACAAGTCCTTTGAACATCATAGAATTTCACTTAAATTTGGAAGTACTAAGGCTAAACAAATTTTGGAGGTTAGTCATAGTGATGTATTGATTTATTGAATTATATATATATATATATGGGTTTACTTCATAAAGCATAGATCGATTATAATTTTTAATTTTAAAGATTTTAAATCACTTGTTGAGAAATACAAAAATAGAAAAGTGAAGGTTCTAAGAAAAATCAATGGTGGCCATATTTTCTCTATATATTTTGATGATTGTTATAGCTATGAAAGGATTACAACTCTATATACTCCACAAAAAATGAATTAGTAGAAAGGATAAGTTCTTTCTTCATGAGGTTCTAGTTAACTAGATGGAAGAGTTAATCATTTGGAATGCTTCAGAGTAAGCATTTCGGTGTAACATTCCTCATGCTACATCAAAATAGGTGTGTAGTGCTTCAAAAGGACCAAAGAAGTTGGATTTCAATGAGACTGGTCTATGGTCTCACCGAGATCCCAAACAGACTGTTCATCGGGCTTCAAGGTTGAATATTGACACAATAGGTCAGGGTCTTGTTGATGGTTGGTATCAACATAGCTATAACTATCGTAAGTGCCAAAACATGTCATCTGATAGTGTTAGTTACAATGATGGAATTTCATCAGCGCAACTCTTGCTGATACGTGGTTCAGAGGTAGCGATAAGCGAGGCATTTTCGCAAGATATCATTGGGTCTTGTGAAAATGACCCTTTTTTAGGTTCATCGACATAGGTCTTCCCAATGTGTCTACAACAAGAAAGGAAATAGGATTGGCAGAGGTCCTACCGATGAGTTCTTCATCAGGCATAAGAAGTAATTATTGTGGGCATTTTGACAGTTCATGCTATGTCGATGAAGTTCTTCAGTAAAAGTATTTCCAATCATGTGGTCATTGGCGATCAAAAGACACCAAATCCTATATTCCAATAGAGTATTCTATGTCGATAGGTTGCATCGAAAAGTGTTTTTCCGATGGGATTGGTGGTGGAGGAAGATGATAGTTGCATTAGGAGAACCCGAGGGGAGTTCCATCAATGAGTTTTCTCATCAATGAAACTTATACTATCAGAGATGACCAAAACATGCCACCCAATAATCCATCATACACCAATGAGTCCTGTTGGGGGAGCTGGTCCATGGTCTTGCCAAAACCATTCAATGAAAACCTAGTGCAGATTTTTTTGGTAGAATTTCTAGGGTGTTTCCCCAATGTTTGATGGTTTATGATAGACAGGTTGCTATGCCTAGTAGGGGAGTTTGATTATGGAGGAAACTCTTCTCAATAATCAATGAAATAATCTTTAGCACCAAACACAAGGATTCATTAGTGGAACTTGTGCTGATGAGGGATAAATAGAGGACAGTCACATTTACTCTTTCAACTACCAGCGACTTGTTTTCTCTTGTCGATAGATTCAGGTGATGCCATTACTACAATATGGTCTCGAAACAATTCAACCAGTTTATTCCATAGCCATTAGTTGTAGCTATCCTTGAGTTGGGAGTCACTTATAGATGCCATCACATTAATCATCAAGCACTTAGAGAAGTGTCCTTTCCTTTTGTTTCAAGTTATTTATTGTTTGGCCCTTTGTATCATGTCAGTGTGTTCAACTCGTAGGGATTGGATTTCTTTTGGTCTATTCTGGTCTTTTGGTGACTCAACCCAAGTAGGTGTTTGAACCATAGTTTCTCATTTAGAGTTATGTATGCTCTTTAAAAGACAATCTTGTACATTTTCGAATGGGATCTTCTCTATTTCATTTGTAGATATAACATTTTTTTTAATGATTGTAAACAACCTTGCCTAATTTTAATGAGATTGTTGGTTCTACTTATTTCAAGTGCAAATATTTGTGTAAATCCTATCTCTTACTAGCATATTTATATGTATTTAACCATCTTAAGCTCTTTATGTTGTGGAATTTGTGATTGATCTCAGACCTAGTTAGTGAATGTTTATATTCCTTGTAGGTTTGATTTCAATTTTCTGCCTTCATATTGGTTTTAGGTTGATAAGTTTTTTGGGATAGTGTAGTTATATGATCTTCATTGAATTAAAGTGGAGTTATAAGCAAGAGAAAATCAAAACATTCAATCTGGTGCACCACCTCATTTCATTTCATGCAATACTTCTGAATCCCTTTCCCCTTCAAATCAGTAGTTTGTAGATGCATTTAATTGTAAAGAAAGTCAACCTTCTCTAGAGATTCAATCTCATTGATCAAGTCTCACATTGAGATATTGTTTCAATATTTCACAAGGTTGTTTAGGTCACTAACCATCACCTAAAAAAGGGTACAAAATTTTGGGACAATAGTTTTTAGCACGCCCGACGGGACTACATTTGAAACTTATAAAATAAGTCTATTAGTTTGTTGGTGTCAAACAAAGGTTTCAATTTCTATGCTAAGAAGATAGTGTTGTTCTTAGTATACTAGACTTCAAGAGCCTCATATTCAAGTACTTGGTGACTCCATCTCTACATTTTGGTTCTCAGACGATATTTTTTGTAGTTCATGCCTAGAATTAAAACAAGGGCATCTTGTAGAGGTAATTTTTAGTTTACTCAACTTCCAAGTTCAAGTTTTAGAAGAAAAAAAAGTATACTTTCTCTATCACCAATTAGGAGTTCATAAGCTACATGTAAATCAACTAGATCTCTTTCTACTCCTCCTATTGATAGGTATCAACCTAGGATACCATATGTTCATTTAAATAGACCTTTATTTCATATGGTTGTCCCTAGGAATCAAGTTTTTGATACCTTTAATGGAGGTATCCCTCTCATATTAGCCCAAAGAAAAGATATACCAGTAGTTGCACTTAAGATTCTACTATATTTTACTGGTAAAACTTCTATTTACCCAATAGAACATATCCAAGAAATTTCAAATGTCTACAATATACATGGTATTACCAAAGATAATGTTGATGTTAGACTTTTAGTTTCATCTTTAAAGGGAAAGGCCTTGTAGTGGTATAAGGGACTACCCCATTACTCTATTCATAGATGGGATGAATTAGGGGAGGGGATTTGCAAGCATTTTGATGATAAAAGTGACCACCTATCACTTTTAGAGTAGTTAAATACAATTGAGAGAGCACCCTATGAGTGCATGATTGATTTCAACTATAGATTTCAAAAAACTTGGGATAGAATACCTACTTCAGTAAAGCCCACTCTTGGTAATACCTTCTTGTATTATCTCAAGACTTTTGATAGTTATATTTTTGGTACCCTACAAATAATGGGTGGAGATAACTTGTCTGCTGCATATGATATTTATATAAGGGCGGAGAATTGTTTGATTCAAGCGAGAGATTAGCTCCAAGGTTCCCAATACCTTTTTTCTCATAAATGCCTACACATACTCATCATATTGCAATAGATTTCATTCCTATTGCCACTATAAATCAACCTCTTATTGTTGCTCCACCAAACTCTACATCTTCTAATAGTAAAATTGGAACTATGATAAAAACTTATATATATAAAGTACAAGGTTTAGAGCTTGAAATGCCTAACATAAAGCAAGATGTTGACCATCAATTGTAGACCATTGGGAAAGAGATGGTAACTCTCAAATGAAAATAAAATTAGGGACAAGGTTCATGGAACCAAAGTAGGCCTTATCAGCCTCACCTTCAAAATTCTTCATTTAATAGGACAAAAAATCAATGAAAATGTTCATGGAACCAAAATAGGCCTTTGAATAGTCTTACCCCTACAAACACAAACACAAATATAGTTAGGGCCCTTGTCCCTAGTAATCAAAATGACCTTTCTCAAGGGTAAGAGTGGTGTAATACTTGCAATCAGACTTATGAACAATGTGTTTGTTAAGGAAGAGAGTTTTCACAAGCTCTAACCATTCAGAATGAGTAAACAACATCAAGATAAAAATTTGATACAAATCAATTTAATGCTAGTTTGCAACCTCAACATCAAGATTCTTCTCTAATGAACTTTCAGACACAAGATTATTGTGGTACTAATCATGATGGCAATAATGGTGTAGCTCATAATACTAGGAGAAAGAGAAGAGAAGTAGAGAGTGCTTCACCTCCTTCATCATATCGACATTCAACTTTAGTAGTCATTGAACCTACTACACGCTCCATTATAAAATCACAATATACATCAGAGCAGAAAGAAGCTTAAAGAACCTCAAGCTCCCCTAATTCAAAAATTAGATTCCATTGTACCTATTAAAGGTCCTATCAAGATAGTAGCTACCCCTCTTAACATTGAAGAGTAAAGAAGAAGACTAATGTTTTGATTACGTAAAAATAGGTTTTGAAAGGACCCGAAACCTTTTACAATGAGAATAAAGATAAGACAATTAGGCTCCAATAGTTCAAGTGCAACAGCACCAAAAAAGGCAACACAAACAAGGCCTTAAACACAAAGGCCAGCCAAAAGATAAAGGACAACAAAAAAAGGAAAGAAAGACAACAAGCTATTGTCTAAACACATTTCATTAGTTCTGCAGCCTAGTCAACAAGAATCTGCATGTTTGCAGCAGACAGCTTCAGCTCTTCCATGTCGTTCTTATTGCCATCTTCTACCATCTTGGACCTAGATCTCATGCGCTTACTAGGTCCCTTTTCCTCTTTAGCCTCTATGATCTCTTGGTTCCCTTTCCCGCTATCAAACTTGTCAACCAGGATCTTCATGTGCTCATTTGAAGCCTTGAGGACAATAAAGCTTTGTTCTACAATATTCCCCATGGTCTTCTCCAGCATGTCAATTCTCTTTTCCATAGTCTCAACTTTCTTGGTTAAAACATCACTGCATTGGATTTTCTCCTTCATGGCATTAAGTTTGTCATTGAAGGTAGCAACACCCTCAGCTTTGGCAAAAATGTTAGTGAGCTCATCAATAGTTTGGCCCAAGGTTTTCTCCCCTAGGTTCATCCTTTTAAGAATCCCCATTTCTTTTTGCAGTTGGTGGATGTTGGACTTCATCACAATGATGTCATTCTTCATTATGCTAAGGGTAGACAAGAAAGCCAGGCACCCTAAGTTCTCAAAATCCTTGTTCCTCCCCTCATTAATCTTAGGACCCCTATTCTCTACCTCCATGTTCTCCTTAGGAATGTCTGCCTTCTCCTTATCTAGGTTGTCCTTTTCCTTCTCATACCCTTCTTTCTCAATATTAGTCACATCCTGTGCAACATCTTGCAGGATTTTTTCCTCAACCCAAACATCCTTACTGGTACCCCCACTCTCCTCCCCAATAGGGTTGTTTTCCGCATAGTTTTCTTGATCATTCTTACCCTGGGAAGAGGAGCCCTCATCAAAAGATATGAAGACCCTCTTCACCACTTTCTTCTTCTTAGTTTTAGTTCTAGTACGATTATCAGTTGGTTTCGGTCTCTTCTTCCCCTGCTTCTTGGGACTCTCCTCCCTGCTCTCTTCTTCCTCTAATTCCATGTCAGTAGTAGAGTCCTCCATCTTCCTTTTCTTTTTATCCTCCTTAGGGCTTTCCTCTTGGTAATCCTCAGAATCCCCCTCTTCATCTTCTGTTTCCTCCATAAACGGCTCCTCCGACTCCTTCCCATCAGTATCATAGTCCTCCAGGGCTTTTCTATTAAGCCTAGATCTTTCCACCTTCTTTGACTTCAACACCTCAAATATGAGAACCATGAGCCCTTCATGGAAAGCATGATCACCCTTCGAATCCCTTTTCCAATAAAGGAATGAAGCATTCAAAGAACTTAGTAAATAGAAAGGAAAATTAATCTTAACCCCGTGCCTAAAATGGATCAGAAGAGTAAGATGGTGGTTGTAGATTTTGGTATATCTACCATCAAGGGTAATGTAGCCTATGATAACAAATAAAATAGGGTGCCAGGGCCTGGAAATGAACTTAGGGTTAAAGTATGAATTGTCCACCTCAACCATACGGTCTCTCTCCTGCTTTGTGGGCACAAATGCCTCCAAGGCTTTGTCTGAAATCTTCCTATCCCTGTAGAAGTTGATCCCCTCAGTCATCAAGCCAGTCGCTTTAGCAACCACCTCCTCAGTCACCTCCATGTTTTGTGTGCCCACTAGAATGCTTCCCTTGTTCCAAGTTTTGATGAAATTTTTGGTCACAGCCACTTTTCCTCCATGTAATCTCTCTAAGAATTTCGCTAGACCCCCATTTTTAATAATTTTCCAAATTTCCTTATTCTGTTTCTAGTCACTACAGTCCACCGGCTTGCATCTCCTCTTTTTACCTCCCATGGCTTTGTGAAATAACATAAAGATGAAGTTCAAATGAATTTCCTCTCTCTGCAACTTTGCCTTTGAACTGTAATAACCAAAATTAATGTTATTCAGAGCCCACAACTCGTGCCAAAGGACCCCAATAATTGTCTCAAAATTAGGCTAATGTTAATGTCCCTATGTGGGATGTCCTTTCAATTCCATCTTAGTTTGAATTATTACAAGAAGATTTGAAGACTATGAGTTCTCAATAGGAACCAACAACAACAAGTGGAAAACCAAATCAGGCAATAAGCCTTGTGCATCCTACCTGGTGATCAATTTTCCTATCATAGTGCAAAAATTGGAGAAAATTGAGTTTCTTGCCTTAGGTTGAGGAAATAGGGTTTATTATCTTGCTAAGGGTTTCAAAAATAATTTTCACAAGTCCAAAACCCTACGCGTGTTCTATTTCTTCATTACCTTTTTGGATCACTTAAGTTGGGTTTTTGGAAAGGGCTTTAAGTCATCATCGAAAGGGGCCAAGTCCTTTAAGTTATGTTTCCTAGCGGGTTCATGAAATATTTCCTAAGTCCAAAGTTTCCCATGAATTATTTTTTCCCTAATTCTAATGTTCTCATCATGTTTTAAAAGAAAGACTAGATCCATTCCAATCTAATGGTGTGCGTGATCTTGTGATCATGAAGATGTGTGAAGTTTACCCATTATGTAATCACACCCAAATGACACGTAGTAGATGGTGGAACCTAGCCAGAGCTAAAGAGAAAGATGTTTTTTGAGCATATCAGATTTTATCCAATGAAGGGTGTGATGCCTTGAACCAAAGTTGCATACCTTTTTGACCTTGGCAGGATCACGCCTGATTGACAGGTGTTCACCCTGAGAACATGGGACGGGTTTGAAAAGAGGATAAAGTGATGTAAAATCAAGTTTGATATGATGGTTGGCAAAATCTTGGGATGAAAAGTTGCTCGATGATTAATGATCAAGGAATCATGCCTTGGTGAAACGTGTCTAGGATGATGAAACACAACTCAATTTGAAAGGTAGTAAAGTATATAAATATCTATTTTGACAGTGGGTGTATTCTTGCAATCAAAATTTGCATGAAGGATACCTTTCAAGGCATCACACCTGGCTACCACATGTCCAATTTGATGAGGAAATAGAGAGGTGGGGCCTAGGTGCTAGATAGTGTTGACTTGCTTCTTTGTGATTGGTCATTCTCATTGCCAAAAGAAATGATGTGGAGGTCATTAGTTTGGTGACTTTTTCTGAACCACATGATGTGTCGAGAAGGGTTTTGATTGATGACCCTATTTTAAACTTTGATTTTACCAGTTGGGGCCGCAATTTTGAATATTGATAGTGTTTTCAACAGGAAATGGAGTTGGCAAGCCAGCTAGATCATATTTTTCTTAACCTAATCCTATCCAATTTTGTAGAGATAGAAAGGACATAGTTTGTAGGTGAAAATTGATGAGCAGATGTGGCAATCGATCCGATTAGATTAGATTTATTTTTGATCACCGCTTGAATCTAATTTATTAAGGGACACTCTTCTGGAAGGAGGAGTTATGGTATGTGCAATTTGTCAATGAAATTCATGTCCTTGGTACATGGAGGTGGGTGAGATAGTCCTACTATTAATTGAGATAGTTTTGATAAAAGATGTAGAGGGAAAGATGCCACTTAATGAAACAAACCCTGCCCTTATGACTCACTTGCTAGGGTTTCACCTAAAATTACAAATCAAATTGGATTCTGATGTTTTTAGGGCTTCTTGTTGTCACTTATATAATAAATCTGAATTGATGATATGGCAACTTGGTTGCTGAGATCTTTCCCTAAATGATTCGAAGCTTGTTGCAATCCTTGTTCTATAAAAGGATTCCCAAGATCATTTAGAACTATTTTTTGTTTTTTGTTGAAAAATCAAAACTGACTGGAAAATTGAGATAGAAAAATAAGATATTAATGAAGCATATAGTGTTTTGTATTCATTTGTGGGATGTTTTATGTCTAGTCCAGTACTACATGGATTAGCTTCAAGGAAGTTAATACAAATATTTTAGAAGAAAATTACTTTAACTCTTGTCTCCTTATGTAGTGGTTTATAATTTCCTATGTCTTGTGAACAAAGAGCTCGAGATCATAGGTGTAAATATGTTTTTGTATGTCCTGATTGGTTAGAATAATATCCTACTAACCCAAGGATTGGACATTCTTTAACAGTGATTCATTGCTGAAAATAATCATGTTTCTACTTAGAATATCATGCTAGACTTCATTTAATGTATCAATCTGGGAACGTGAACTTGGGATGATGGCTGCAAAGTTTATGCTTTAGTTCTTCTCAATAGTCATCACTACTAAAGTAAAAGCTATTGCTACAGGAGATTTATACTAGAAACTGAAACTACAGATTAACTCTCATCTTGAAGGAAACAAACTTAACAGTAAATAGATAATGCTTCAGAAGTAAACCTGTGCTACAGAAAATAGTCAATGGTTCTATTACCAATAGCTGCAAGAGAAAAAATACTTAACAACTTCAAAGAAACTTAACTGAATTGACTTGGATTGAATCAACAACAAGATTGACTTGGACTGAATCAGCAACCGCAAAGTTATGGAAGGAGTGGAGCTATGATGAACTCTGAAATAGTTGTCCGCCTTAAAAGACCCACTCATCCTTGAGTCCGTGATCCTTGCTGACTTATTCTTCTTGCAAAAGGTTAACATAACATAATTTAAAACATGAATCCAAGGTAGAGATTATAATAAGTTTTCCTATTTTAATGTAGCCTTGTCATATGGCTACATGAGATCTACCCATTAAAGCTAGAGAAGAAAGATACTAGATTTTATCATAACATTCATTAATCTATATGTATGCAAATTAGATGTCTAATAACTAGAAATGATAAATTAACTATTAAAGCCAATGAATCTATCTAATGCAAACACAATGAAGAATGAAAAGTAACTATGAAATGATGAAACTAATTTAATTGCCTTCACCTACCATGCAGCTTGTCTCCATTGTCCTCCTAGCTTTGATTTCTTAAAGATGTTGAGCTCTCAGATTTCCAAAAGCCTTCTCCCAAGATGCTACCAAAGTGTGGAGATTGAATGAAATGAGTGCACAATAGCTTATGCAAACTAAAGGATGGAATGCAAATGAAATGGTGATTGTATGGAATGCTTGATTGCTTGAATTCTTGTTATCAAAAATACCTATTAGCTCTCAAATGGGAAATGAGGCTCCTTTTATAGAGTTTTGGAGGATCTAGGCCTAGGTGGCACAATCCTATGGTTAAGAATGAAAGGTGGAAGATCCTAGGGCTAGGATTTACTTGGTTGAAGGAGTTGAGAGAAAGGGGGATGTAGTTGGAATGTGAGAGGAAGAATAGGGATGATATTCCTCTCACATTGACATGGAGGAGAAGAAGGTGGAAGGGAAAGACACATGTCAAGTGTCTCATGAAGACCAAAAAGAGAAAGAGGGAGAGACCTTTTCCTCATGAGGACTCTTTGCACAAGTGTCCTATGAGTCACCTTTGACCCTTAGAGGTGGCTTGAGAAGCCCCTTAGGAATAGGGAATGTCTCTTGACTTGGTTTAAGAGAGGACATGTGGTTATGAGACCAAGTCCTATGAGGCCACATAGCCCTTAAGAATAGGACATGTGTGGGTGAGGATAATTATCAATAAATAATTAATAATAATTATTTATTTTAGCCAAAGTGATGTGTCAGGTGACTAGGTAGGTGAGGTGGACTAGGAAACTTAGTCATATTTAGGTGATTGTATATTTAATTAAATCACTTTAATAAGACTAATTAGAAGAATTATGATAGAAGAATAGACTATAGTGAATTCACTAAATAAATTGAATAATTTATTTAATAAATAGAGGAATAATTATTAATTAAATAATAAATATTTAATTAATTTATCAAGTCAATAGTAATTAAATAATAAATATTTAATTAATTAATGAAGCCATTTTTAGGTGTATACATTTTGCCCCTCTTTGAAATAATGTGTGTATCACATTGTTTCAAAGAAAATTTCAAGCATTTTGCCCCTGCCCCAGACAATGTCTAAAATGACGTAAGCATGCCCCCTCGAGAGATTGATTAAGAATTTGTGTTTAAATTTTTTTTTTAATTATTACCTTTTAAAATTTTTTTTTAGTTATTTTGATTAATCAATCTCATGAAAGAGACAGATGAAAAGGTGGGTGAAAATGGGGGGAAATGGAAGAAAAATGAGAGATAGGGTCCACACACCAAGCACATAGGGTCCACAGGCTATAAATAAGGCTTAGGGGTCCACAATAGGCTCATTGTGCACACTTGTCATTGGGAGATCAGAGCGCGAGAGAGAGAAGAGCAGAGCCACCATGATGTTGTTCTCATTGTCAGATCACCGCTTCAAGAGAGTCAGACGCTTCCAGCGAACACTCGATTCGGGTGAACTGGTAGGTGACTTGATCCTCCTTGGTAATTTCATGATTTGATGCATGTTAGAGTAGAATTGTAGCATGTTTAGGATAGATTGAATGATAGAATTAGGTTACGAATTTTTTTGTTTTGAGGCGTGGAATGAATGCACAGTTTCGGTGCACCAATGCATAGGAAATAGGAACATTTGCGCAGAAAAATACAACATTCTGTGCATACGTGTAGGAAAACTACGCATTCATACTAGAGGAATGTTAGAGTTGCACAAGTGAGAAATAAAAATGTGCATTTGAAAAATCAGTGCATTTGTGCATATTTGTGGCACAAATGTTTGATAAAACTGTGCTTTTGTCCAAATCTACGCATTCGTGCAGAATTATTGCGCAAATGTGAAGAAAAACTGCAGATAGGTTAAAACCTGCACAAATGTTAAAGAATGTTGTGCATACACATTTCAATGTTGCGCATGTGTTTGAAGTGATAGAATGTGGTCAAACTAGATAGTCAATTAGGTCAAACTTGATGTCGATAAGCCAATTGGATTTGTCAGCGTTTGATTTTGATCAATTTGATACAAGCAGCACAAAACTCATGAATGTGGTCTTATGGATCCGAATTCCCTTTGTATTTGTCAAATTTTGGTACCTCAAAATGAGGAGGGAATGGAATCATTGCTAAATTCTTATCAAAAGGATAAGGACATATATCATCCAAGGAATACTTCTTTGTTGATGATCCAGTTTGGATGTCACATATTTGTTGTTGAAGCATCTAGATTTGTTGTAGGATGCGATCCAAAGATGGTGTGTTTCCTTGAGTGTTTTGGGAAACATTGTTGTGAGAAGCATTGTTTTGTGAAGCGTGATTTGGCTGATCATTTTGAGAAATATTGTGTTGTTCATGACTATGAGAAGCATTGGATTGCTGATTGGTTTTCTTTGCTCCATGAGTATCTTGAGAACCTTTAGGAATTTGTTGATTATTTGTGTGAGCTGGTTCTGTAAGATAAGAAACATCAAAATCACTTGGTAACTTAGCTCCTTGTTGAGCAAGCATGAGAAAATACATCTCTTTATCCAAGCCTAAGAGTCTTTCCATGACATGATAAAATTGAGGATCTTGTGAAGCTTCCCTAAGTTCTTCATCGGTGGGTTCATTAGTGGATGTAAAAAGTGAAGTTTTCTTAGGAGCTTCGGGCCAAGGATTTTCTTCGTTGCTAGTATTGCCTTCCATCTTGTCTAGGGATTCTGGATTGGTGGCTTGTTTAAATTTTTGAGATCGAGTTTGAACCATAAAATTGAAAGAATTGATTGTGGGATGAAAGATTTTTGATGAGAAGGTATGGAAAGTGATCGATAGGAAAGATATTGAAATGTGTTGAAAAGTGATAAGACAACTTGATAAACTCTAAGTCAATAGGAGGTATAGATCTCACTATGATATGACAAAGAGAAATCAAGAGATAATAACCTAAGCAAGTTTGATGATTAAGGATGATATATCCTGATATGGTAAACTCACAAAGATCAAAATCTAATGGATAAGATAATGTTTCAACACAAAATTGAGAATTTCAAAGATTTGGAAGAAAAATGATTTGATGAATCTTGATGAAGGAATGATGAAAAGTGATGAATGGTCAAACTAAAGATCAAAGGTCTATGTAACTTGACTGTTTCTCCAGAATCTTACTAAGGACGAAAATGGGTATCTGAAAAAGTGATTTTGAAAATTGCAAAGTTTGTGGAAATACTCACTGTTGTAAATGCACAACAACAAATGCGCAGGATAGATTGATCAATGCACAACAAAATTAAACAGATGTGCAACAATATGTAATAGATGCGACTGGTAGTACTCAAAAGTGCAGACAGTCTGAATAGATGCACAACAAATTGTGATAAATGCACAACAAATTGGATCAAATGCCCAAAAAGATGTGATATATGCGCAAGTTTTAAGTTCTGATCTGAATTGAAAGGCTTTGGATTTTCCTGGTGTTGGCTGGTTTTCTTTTTTTTGTTTTGGCAAAGTGAAAAATGCATAAACACACGCACACAAGACATAAATGATGTTAATCTGACTATGCTAATATGAATGCACAAACACGCTTACAATCCTATGGTTAGCAAGGATGATATGTGCTGAATCCCCACTAGGATAATAAAATCCAGCCATGCAAATTCACAGTGGATAGCCTAGGAACTTGGAGGCACTAGCTCCTCCTTACAGTGCACTCACTTCTTAGGCACACCAAGTTTTGAATTCAATGGGTCATTACTTCCCAAAGAACTTCTATCTCTACTATGAACCGTGAGTAATGTGGGGTGTCTTCACGAGCTTGGGTGATTCCTTGAGCCAGCAGATAGAAGGTTTTTGGCCACTAAACAAAAGTTTTTAGTAAGGACATCTGTTCAGGTGGTTGTGATCAAGTCATTTTCCCAATTAAGGGGGCTCTCCCAAAATTTTCAAAGTAAGGCTTTCACCTCTACTAAGTAGGACTTTAACGCACCACTAGGGTACTGGAGGATATTTTGGTTGCCACAACGAATTCACACCTATCTAATGTGAGACTAATCACACTAGCATTTTTTATATACCAGTTTGGAAGGGCTTGGATTTAACCTATTACCGGTTGGGTCATTCCTTGGGGTGAGTACCTATTTTCCCACCAAAGACCACCCTCTAAAAATTATAATAGTTTCTCTTACACCCAAGGTCCATGAATGGCGAGGGGGAGGATACGTTGTTATAATTTTGGGATTACAGATATGCTATTAAGCAAAACACAGTAGACACTTGAGCTATACTAAAGAATACACACAAAGAAAATGCATGTCTTATGTTAGAGCCCAAACGAGATTATGGTTTATTTTGCAAACCCTTTAGGAATCCCTGCAAAGAAATATGTTAGAAATTTTAGCAATAGGGTCTTCTACTAAACATTCTGCAAAATAGCCTAAAAGCTACCAGAACAAACGGAAACTTGTTAAAGGTTAGCTAAAATCAAAATAAATCAAAAATTTTAATCTAAATACTGTCAATAACAAATGCGCAATAATAGTGAATCAATGCGCAAAATTATTAAATAGATGCGCAAAACAAAATAATTAATGCACAACAAAATGTAATGTAAGCACAAAAAATTGAATGTATGCACATAAAATCATAACAAATGCGCAACAAAGTTGAACAAATGTGCAGATTTTAATCAAAATAAAAATGGGAAAGATAGAAAATGACTGCTGTGATCTAAAATGAATGCGCAGTACAGATGAATGGATGTGCAGTAATCATGAATGAATGCGCAGAAATAGCCTAGAAACGTCTGCATATGGAAAACTAAAAAAATAGAATGTTAAAAATGGAGGTTCAAGCCCTCCTTCTAGCGCCAAAAATGTATGCAAATTAGATGTCTAACAACTAGAAATGATAAATTAACTATTAAAGCCAATGAATCTATCTAATGCAAACACAATGAAGAATGCAAAGTAACTATGAAATGATGAAACTAATTTAATTACCTTCACCTACCATGCAGCTTGTCTCCATTGTCCTCCTAGCTTTGATTTCTTAAAGATGTTGAGCTCTCAGATTTCCAAAAGCATTCTCCCAAGATGCTACCAAAGTGTGGAGATTGACTGAAATGAGTGCACAATAGCTTATGCAAACTAAAGGATGGAATGCAAATGAAATGGTGATTGTATGGAATGCTTGATTGCTTGAATTCTTGTTATCAAAAATACCTATTAGCTCTCAAATGGGAAATGAGGCTTCTTTTATAGAGTTTTGGAGGATCTAGGCCTAGGTGGCACAATCCTATGGTTGAGAATGAAAGGTGGAAGATCCTAGGGCTAGGATTGACTTGGTTGAAGGATTTGAGAGAAAGGGGGATGTAGTTGGAATGTGAGAGGAAGAATAGGGATGATATTCCTCTCACATTGACATGGAGGAGAAGAAGGTGGAAGGGAAAGACACATGTCAAGTGTCTCATGAAGACGAAAGAGAGAAAGAGGGAGAGACCTTTTCCTCATGAGGACTCTTTGCACAAGTGTCCTATGAGTCACCTTTGACCCTTAGAGGTGGCTTGAGAAGCCCCTTAGGAATAAGGAATGTCTCTTGACTTGGTTTAATAGAGGACATGTGGTTATGAGACCAAGTCCTATGAGGCCACATAGCCCTTAAGAATAGGACATGTGTGGGTGAGGATAATTATCAATAAATAATTAATAATAATTATTTATTTTAGCCAAAGTGATGTGTCAGGTGACTAGGTAGGTGAGGTGGACTAGGAAACTTAGTCATATTTAGGTGATTGTATATTTAATTAAATCACTTTAATAAGACTAATTAGAAGACTTATGATAGAAGAATAGACTATAGTGAATTCACTAAATAAATTGAATAATTTATTTAATAAATAAAGGAATAATTATTAATTAAATAATAAATATTTAATTAATTTATCAAGTCAATAGTAATTAAATAATAAATATTTAATTAATTAATGAAGCCATTTTTAGGTGTATACACTATATATATATTCAGTCTTGTCCTTAAGTTTCATAAGTATCAAATATACATATAGCTAAAGCTTAGAAACATAAAAGATTGTATAATGTTTATGAAAAACCATAAGATATTCAATTCTGTACTTAGAAAATCATAAACAAAACATTCCATAATATTGACTGATCATTCCCCCTAGCTTAACTATTTGCTGGTCCTCCAGCAAATAAATTCTTCAACCTGGCTGTCAATCTGTATGTGAGGGCTCTGAGTTGAATATCAAGGGATTCCAAACTCGGTCATTAGGGACTGCTAGGTTGTGGAGATAAAGTTCACATAATAGATTTTGAATGGTTGCAGGAGAGTTATGGAATGCTTGAGAAAACTAGGTAGGCTCTTGTAATGAGGAAGACCTGTCCTGCATAATACAGGTCATTTGATAGTTTAACAACTGTTCCTTAAGAAACATGGCATAGACAGGTGATGGAGATCTACAACCCATCAGGTCAACAATTAAAGATGTAATTTTGTCAAGTTTCACACTTAATTGTTCTATCTTTTCCTCCTAAAAAAGTGTTTCCTGATAATGAAGGTCTACTACCCTATTTAGTTCTTTGTGTTGTTGTTTCCACTGCTTTCTCTCAGTATTTAATTGCTTAGAAAATTGGAAGATAACAGACAAAAAAGAGTTTGAACTAGATTGATTTGTTATTTAACTAGGGCTAGAATTGTTTGCTGCTGGAGGAACAAATGACTTACCATTTTTAGCATTTGTCCTCTTCAAAGGATCTATCTAGATGATCATAGCCCTCTCAGTGTTAGAGCATTATTGAGCCATCGAAGCTAATGTATCTAACCCTTCATTCAAAATTTTCTCTACAACCTTATTGACAAGGTCTATGTCAATATCTGGATTTTCTTCATAGGGATCCCTTTCTACTGCATGAGACTCTATTGTAGGAGAGAACACTATTTCATTTTCTTCCCTGATGTAACTATCAGAGTCATCACTTTTTGAATCTTCCTGAAGATTCCCAGAGGCTGATCCTCTCCTTCGAGACACATAAGCTTGCTCTTCCAAGCTGGAGTCATCTCTGATTATGATGACTTCTGCATTTACTGGCTTATCAAGAACCTGCTCTATTTTAACATCAGGAGATTCCTCAAATGTATCATGTTCCATAATCTCAGTCCATTGTCCTTCCTGCTGAGAAGTTTCAGGCTGTAATTCAACTTCTTTCTGAATATTTTCATCCTCTTGCTAAATGTTTTCATCCTCTTCTTCCTTCTACCCAGAATCTTGTGTTATATTTGGCTCATTAACTGGTATCTCCTCAGTTGTTTTTGACCTCTTCCTAGCACTTCTTCTTAATAGAGTTTCCTCCTTCTTTTTTGGAACTTTTCTTTTTTTAGACGTGCTCATGGTTGCAAGAGATGCCTTAGCCCACCAACTAGTACTAGGGTTAATTTTCTTTTTCTTATCCTTTGGGGAAACCATTTCTACTAGAGGAGAAACTTCAACCTTTTCTGTAGGAGTCTCCGATTCCTCTTCATGAGTTGATCTTGAAGTAGAAGAATAAGTGGAATTAGGAGAATTAGGGGAATTAGGGGTCCTAACTCTAGATTTCTTCTTGGATGAAGAACACTATCCAATTTTAATAAAAATTTTCCTAACCCCTTTCACAGTTTTAACCCTTTGTCCCACTCTACGCCCAATTGGTTCAGGGGTAGGCTCCTTAAACCCATGCAACATAAATTCCTCCCAGGAAATATTTGACTGCTCCCTTAAGGTTTTTTACACTATCAACTTGATTAGACAGTGGTGAGAGACAAAATTTTGTTTACCCTCTTAGACTAGAATGGCTTATTTTGACAGAATACCAAACACAAAACTAGGGACATTGATAGGCTTGTTATCATGTCTCAAACAACTCAAGAATTTAAAGTGAACAACATGAAAGAATGAGTGCCTCCCTTCATAGGTGAAATACCTAATGATATAAACTACACATTGTTTAAACGGCTTAGGAAGAGATAGTCAAAATGTACCTTGTTTTCTATCAACTTCAAGTGGCGGGTCTGTATGAAGAGTGAATTGAGCTCTGGAAGTAGTTGAGTCAAGATTCTCTGCAAATTCCTCACCCTCAATTGATAAACCCATGATCTCTACCAAAAATGACTGAGAAAATGGCACCTTCAGTCCTTTAACTATAGCCACTCCTTTTAAGGAGCTAAGAAACTGAAGTGCAACCATGTCATCCCAGTTAGTTAGTTTATGGACATAATCTATCCAACCCCTTGCCTGGAAATACACCTACAATTCTGGTCTTCAAGAAAAACACCATGCACAGTAGGCTCTCTTCTAATGAGGTCACCATCCATCATCTTGTTTCTGAGATACCCAAATAGAGTTGCAGGAGATAAAACAGACAACCAAAATTTTGAACAAGAAAGCTTGAAAAGGCAGGTTGCAAGATGATTCAAATTTGGAAATTTCTAGAAAAGAAGCTCAAGAAATGAGCTTATGAGTAACATAAATGCAAATTTCTATGTTATCATTTCATAATTACTCATGAGTACACTCCGCATAACTCATTCTCAACATAACTTGCCACCTTAGTTTTATACGTGCGAAAGATAACACGTAGCATAATGATTTTCAAAAGTGTCTAATCATGGTAGAAAAGTAAAAGTACGATAGGAGAAAGGAATAAATATAAAGATTGCATAAACATAATGACAAAAAACTAATAAACTTCCCCCCAGCTAAAGTATTGCAAGTGGGCCCTCACTTGCAGTAATGACAAGGCATACACTAAAATTAAGAGGAAAACAAATTAAAGTTGCATACCTTGAACTATATGCTAACCTAAAGTACTGGTGAGGTGGCAGTTATTACGTATCCATGAATGAAATAAAATATGAGGTGGATGGATGATAGACTAGAAATGAAGTGAAAATTTATTATGGAGAAGTGACTTTCTTGAAGAAAGTGTTTATTATGATGGTGAAAAGACCGTTTTAGAGTGAAGAAGGAAAATGAGCATAAAGCTCATTATGAGTTGCTACAGGAAGTGTGTCACCAATGGTAGAAGAGAATTGCTATAGGAAATCATCCTTTCTCTAGGGTTTGTGATACAACTTCAATCTATGACCATTGACCAGCAGTTTGAAACGCACTAGATCAACTGTGGAGAGCTGAATCACGCCATTTGGAAAGACTGCAATTATCTCATATGGTCCAAGCCATCTGGTTTGGAATTTCCCTAGATTATGCTGGTACCAAGAGTCATATAGGAGCACCCAGTCTCCAACTAAAAACACTAAATCCTTGACAAACTTGCCATGCCATTGCTTGTGTTGATTTTGTATCAATTCAGTGTTATGCAAGGCAGATTTCCTCCACTCATCAAGGCCATTCAAACTGAGAATCCTATCTTGCTGTGCTACAGTGAGATCCATCCCAAGATCAAAAGCTATCCTAAGTGTCTTATGTTTGAATTCAATAGGCATGACTAGAGAGCGACCATAGACAAGCTCAAATTGTGTGAAACTAGTTGTAGACTTCCATGTAGTTCGGTATGCCCAAAGTGCTTCAGGAAGTTAGATAGCCCAATCTTTCTTATGAATGGCTACTATTTTAGTGAGAATAGATTCCAACTCTTGATTGGTAACTTCCACCTGCCCATTAGCTTGGAGGTGATAGGGTGAAGATTTACCATGCCTGATGTTGTATTCCTCCATCAGAGCAGCAATCAAATTGGAAGTAAACTAAGGACCTTGATCAGATTGAATCTCCCTTGGTACTCCAAATCTAGTGAAGATGAATTCATAAAGGAACTTGGCAACATTGTTATCCTGATGGTGCTTCATAGGCTTAGCCTCAGCCCATTTTGTAACATAGTCAGTGAAAATAAGGATATAAGATTTACCTTGGGAAGAGGGCTCAATAGGATTGACAAAGTCAATCCCCCATTTGTCAAAGGGTACGACAACTATCTGTGGCTGCAAGGGCATTTCATCTATCTTTGGAGGCCATCCCATGCATTGGCATTTATCACACTTTTTGGTGTACTGATCAGCATCCTTGTGGAGACTAGGCCAATATTAACCTGTAGTCAAAATTTTCAATGTAGTTCTTTTGGTAGCAAAATGTCCACTGTAAGGTTCATCATGACATGCCTTGAGGATATTATAGGTTTCATCCTCTCAAATGCATCTTCTAGTTACTTAGTTAGGACTAGTATAAAACATGAATCTAGAAATCCATGAATAATTAAAGCTCTTTTCAGTCAATAGCCTTCTTTCTTTTGTAGAGAAATGAGTTGGTATCTTACCAGTTGTGAGATAATTGGTAATATCAGCATACCAAGGATTGTGTACAGTCAGCAAGAAAAGATGTTCATTAGGAAAACTATCATTAATGGATACATGATCATTAGGTACATGCAACCTAGAAAGAAAATTAGTTACCACATTGGTTTTACTAGGTTTATTTATGATGGTTATGTCAAACTCTTGCATAAGTAGCAACCGGCGAGCCAATTGATAAAGTAAATTGCATGCTCAATGGAGTCCACCTTCTAGCCAAGCACAACTCTAATAGCATATTTTGAGGCATCAGTATGGATGTGAAAAGGCAAGCCCCAATTAGGTCCTCTCAAAATTGGTGCTGTAGTGATAACTTCTTTAAGCAGCAGGAAAGACTTTGCACACTCAGAATCTGAAGCAAATTCAACATCATTCTTGAGCAAGTTATATAGTGGTGCTGCAAGCTGATTGAAATCTTTTATAAACCTTCTATAATACCCGACATGTCCAAGAAAACTGTGCACATCTTTTTGTTTTGCTGGAGTAGGTAATGTGCTAATTACTTCAATCTTGGCAGGGTCCACTTGAATACCTTTTGAAGATATGAAATGTCCCGAGACAACCCCTTCTTCCATCATCATGAATCACTTTTCACTATTAAGAGAGAGGTTATAATCATGACATCTCTGAAGAACTTTCTCCAAATTTTCCTTGGCTTCATCAAAAGTATGCCCATAGGTGGTAAAGTCATCCATGTAAATCTCCATGCAATCAGTAGAGATATCTGAGAATATATTGATCACAACTCGCTGGAAGGTAGCAGGGGCATTACACAACCCAAAAGGTAGCACTGAATAGGAAAATGTACCCCATGGACAAGTAAATGTTGTCTTCTCCTAGTCCTCAGGGGCTATTTGTATTTGATTATAACCACTGAATCCATCCAGAAAAGAGAAGTATTTCTTTCTAGCTAAGTTATCAAGGACTTGATCTATGATCAGCAATGGAAAGTGGTCCTTCTTAGTGGCTATGTTAAGCTCTCTATAGTCAACACAAAATCTCCACTTTCCTCCTTTTTTAGGCACTATGATAAGAGGGGAGACCCACTGACTATCATAAATGGGATAGATGAATCCAATATTTAATAACTTATGCAACTCATTCTTTACTATATCCCTTAGAGTTGGGTTAACCCTTCACCGAGGTTGGTGAGCAGGTTTGAATTCAGGGCTGATATAAATTTTGTGAGTGCAGAGCTTAGGGTCTAAACCTTTCATGTCAGTATAATCCCAAGCAAAGGTTTATTGATGTTCCTTTAGAAGCTGCAGGACATCCGTATGTTGAGAGAGTTAAGGCATTGTTTACATTTAACTCCCACCCTAAGCTAACCTCTAGCTTAGTGACCTTTTCTACCATGGAAAGTTGAGAAATTGGGGAAGACTCCATTTAATGAGGTATTAATGTATGAAGAAATTTGGAAGTTTCTAAATACTGCAGGGCATCAATAGGTGGTAACAAAGTGTCAAGAACACAGTCCTCTTGGGAACACACTTGGAATTACACTCCATACTCATTCAGAATAATGGAGGAAATGATTTCATCTTCTTCCCTAGAAGCTACAAAAGGTTCCCTCAATATCATCATTAACTAATGAATGGAATTAATCTCAGGTTCAGTATCATCCAAATCTGGCTAGATTATCTGGTCATCTTGCAACATAGGTTGAGTTGGGGAATACAAAGTCAGATTTCTAGTGTTGACTCTATTGGATATAGTCATTTTTCCTAACTAACAAGCTATATAGGCATCTGCAATAGCTAGCCAAGGATTGCCTAGAATTATTGGATACCCCTCCATGTTAGCCTTTGGAGAAAGGACAACAAAGTCAACAGATATTCCCAAAAATTCAAGGTGACTATTACATCCTCTACCATCCCATCAGGTATAATGGTGGAACTATCAGTAAGCTAAAGGATGGTTGGGGTTTCCCTAAGACCGATGATATGCAATTGAGACATTACTTCCTTGGTCATGACATTTATGGATGCACCAAAGTCAACTAGAGCATTTTGGACTTGCATTCCTTGAATAGTGACCGTAATCATAGGGCTACTAGGATCAGAATACTTGGGAACTATCAATTTCTCCAACATTAGATCGGATAACTGGCCTAGGACATGTATGGTTTTGGGATCCTTTTTCTTCCTCCCAGACTACTTGATACAAGCTTCCTTGATGACTTTAGTATATGCAGGTAATTCCTTTATGGCATCTAATAGGGGAATCTTTACTGTCATTTTCTTTAGTTGGGCAAGCAAATCCAACATTGCTTGATTTTCCACTAGCTTAACTTGTTCCTCCAACCTATGAGGAAATGGGGGTTCTTGTGCTATAGGAGCAACAGGTTGGACTGGTACCTCAGTTGGTTCTATCGAGGCACCCTCAACTTTAGTAATAATAGGCTGCTGTGGAGGAGGAAGAGTTGTGCTAGATTATAAATAAATATTATTCAGGGAAATTGCATAGCTTTGCTGCTGCGTTGTTGGTTTAGCATTGTTAGGATTCAGAGTAGCCTGAGTGGGAAATTGAGTCTATTTAGGGGAAGTAGTATTGGATTTAGGAGGAGGCATCAAAGCCAGTTGCTGAGGTGGTGGCATCAAAGCTGGTTGGTTTGATTGGTTCATCCAATTGTGTGATTGTTTCCACCCCTGCTGATGCTGCTTCTAGGGTTGCTAAGGTTGTGACCAACCCTATTGAGATTGTTGCCATCTTGGCTGATGCTGTTGCCAACCTTGCTGAGGTTGTTTCTAACCTTGCCAAGTTTGTTGCCAACCTTGCTGAGGTTGTTGCCAATTCTATTGATGCTGCTGCCAACCCTACTGAGGTTGTTTCCAACCTTGCTGAGGTTGCAGCCAACTATTATATCCACTAAATCCACTATGTTGTTGATTTTCCCATGCATTAGTATTATTAAAATTTTGAAGAGGATCTTGGGGAATACTCAGTCTCTGAGCCCATGGCCTTCACTGGGCAACATAGAGCATCTCTCTATTCTCATCAATGGCTTTGAACTCAGTAGGCATTGGTTGGGACTCCAAGCTTGCAATAGACTTACACTGACAATTCTTTTTATTCTCCCTATAGTGTGGACAATACTCTACTAACATTGCATCAGCTTCATCTTTCTTTCTCCTTGCCTGCATTATGTCCAACTAAGTGGCGACATCATTAATGATGTCCCGCTTGAAATTTGACAATAGATTGGATAGCTCCATTTTGGACACCCCTGCACCAGTGGACTTGTGAGGCAAGGCCCTCAAACCTCTTCCTTTCTTGAGAGTGGCTCTTGAATAGTTTAGAAATATTCTTTTTATGTCATCCCATGTCTGTTGAGTAATGTCTCCCCCTGTCATAAGGTCAAGGGCCTCTATGCTCCCATCATTCACACCTCTAAAAAATAAATACTTTTGAGATTCTTCATTCAGCGCATGTTGTGTGTTACGCTGCAGGCTGAACATAAACCTGGAGACATAGTCTTCTAGAGTTTCATCTTCCTTCTATGAAAATTTAAATATGTCATCTCCCTTTAAGTCTCCTCCTTTGCAATAATCTTTATACTTCTCAAGAAACATGGTGCACATTGAATTTCAATCTACTACAACATTAGTACCAAAACTCATAAACTACCATAGAGAAGCCTCCTTTAAAGTGGAAGGAAATAATTTGAGCTTATGGCCGTCAGTGATGTAGTCATAGCTTCTGCAGAGGACATCAAATTCAAAGAGGAAAGTCTTTGGATCCTCTATGATGAGTCCATAGAATTTAGGAAGTGTCATTGCATTATCTAGATATTCTGGGCAAGCAAAGAGGGTATTTAAATGGTAAGACTCTTTAGATAATGGTGGTGAAGGCAAGTGATCAAAAGCATTAGCAAACACATTCTCAAATGGTTCTTCTTCTTGTGGGTTTTCTAATTGGGGTTCCTCAAACGTTAGATCAAAAACCTCAAATGGTTCTCCCTGATTAAGGTTAGGTAGGAATCGCCCAAGATGATCCCTACGCCTATGCATGCCTACGCCTATGCCTAAGAAATAGGGAATACTAAGAGGGGGGGTGAATCAGTATTCTACAAACTTTATCTTTTGCCCAATTATGGATATAATAGATTATCTTTATACATGCATAACATAAGAAGCTAAACAACATGCATAGCAATAAAACTAAAGAACTCATAACACATTGTTTGTTCTCAAGGAAACCATGGCCAAGGGAAAACCCCAGTGAGGATGGTACACACAAAGATCCACTAATCAAAAGTATCTTGTTAAGGATGTTGACCCTGTTAGGAGTCTATTACAAGCATATAGTGTATCAGTCCTAATTAAGGGACTATAGGCCTTGTTAGAAGCCTCAACCCTTCTAGGAGTTGGTAGTACAAAATGTGATTACCAAATGAGCCCATTGCCCAAACAAGTAATGTAAAATATACACCGATTAAAAAAATAGGTTAAGGTACATAACCTTATATTGCTTGCATCAATATCTCTTCGCTGCTCTTTCACTATCGCTATTACATATGCATCATATACTTTACATCACTATACATCTATTGTCAACTCTTGTCCACATTTATAATTACAATTACATTTACATTTATACCAATAGATTTATCCAAGGGTTAAAATATAGGATGTCATCCTTTTATATTGTTAAGTCATTATTTTGATAAACAAAATAATCCCTTAACTCTTTACTAGTTATGTCTTCATATTCTGTCCTATCGGCTTGACACTGTCTTCGGTAAAACTATCATAACTTCTTCCATACATGTTGTAATGACTTGCACTCTGAGATGTGTGTTCAATAGTCATCATAGAGTCTATGTTCAAGTGTGCAAGTACTGAACTTGCTCCAATTGATGTCACAAACAAAAAATGTGTCTAGGTTCACTGGTAAAAACACTGTCTCACACTTACACAAATTTGCAATGCGCTCTGTCATACTTTCTCTCTGACCTGTGTGATCTTTATGTGGATCATATGTTTCCATAATGACGACATCTATGTAATCAACTTAGCCAAATTGCCAACAATCTCCCCCTTTGTCATTGGTGGCAACATATGAGAAAATTGGCTAAGTGTACAACTCAAAATCTCAAAATTGCTCAAAATTGTGGCCATAGTATAAAATATATACTATCCTTTACTATCATTATAACTCCTCAAAAAATATTATCTCTAATATAGTACTCCCCCCATGAGTATCAATCCTTATCATATACTATCAATTTTCTGCTAAATATCTCTCCCCCTTTGACAACAATGACAAAATAAGGTAGGGAGGGTTACAAAATTGTATCTCAAAAAAGATTATACCTCAATTCAATTATTGCAAAGCCGGTAGGCTTGCAACATAATCTACAAAATTTATCTTCATAGCTTCTATCTCCTTCTCCCATGATTTCTTGATGGAATTTGCCATATTAAGTAGTGCGCTCATGCCATAAGATGCTATTTCACATGCTTGGAGGTTTTCAAAGTTAAACTTCTAAAAAGATGTCTTAGCTAAAAGACATTCTTCCAACTGCTCTTCAATAATGCTTAAGTTCATAGAAGTATGCTCTCTCAAAAGAGTGAATCTTTTCAATTTTCTATCTCTCTCATCTTGCACAACTCTGATTTCATCATATAGCTTCCAAAATTTCTTTTCAACATCACATACCTTCACATTGGGGATAGAAAGAAGGTTAGTTTCATTCAGAATTTCTGCTTCCTTCATCTTTATCTTCTCATCTTCTTATGCTGTTAAGGTCTCTGCTCTTGTACACTATATGTACAAAGATTTTCCTTTTTCCAAATGCTTCCTCAAGTCCTTGATACAAATATCAAGAGTGTTGATATCATTCATGATGTTCTGAATGATGTTCAAAAGCATTCTAGCCTCATAGGCTGCTTGTGCTTTCACTTTTGCAATATCAAACAAGTTTGTGAATTCATTGTCAAAAGTGCTGATTACCTTCTTTTCTTTCTCCATAGGGTCTACTTCTGCAATTTGTGTAGTTACAGTGCTTTGTAACTTTTTAGTAAGTTCCTTCAGACATCCTTCAAGACTCTTCACTTTCTTATTCTTGCCAATGATTTTATTCAAGGATGTGATCAATTCCAACCGATCATCATCATCTACTTCCTTTCCCAAATGCTCAATCATAGATCCAATTTGAGTCTTCTTTCCAATCTCAAGAGTAAGACTGATATCTTCTTTGATGGGAATGGGAACTTGATCCTTTGTTATTGGTGGTTCTACAACTGTTGTCTTTGTCATCTCTACTTCTTTTGTAGCTTCTTGTTCTTCAAAGGCCGAATTGTCAACAATGTTCTCCAAATTTTTGAATACATTTTCATCAGTATCCAAGGTGAATTTTGTTCCTTCTACATTCATTGTTTCATCTTCAATATTAATAGCTGGAGGAGAGGGAATGTCCTCTTGTTCTATCTCACCTACTTGCTCTGCTGCAACTGATGATTCTCCAACATTTTCTGTCATAAGCTTGATAAAAGCTTGCTCTGTCTTAGAATTGATTTCTTCATATCTATCTCCCATAATCTGAATAGTTCTCCTTTTGGTTCTCAGATGGGTGCTTAAGGCTTTCATGATCTGATTAAAATGTGTTTCATCTCTTATTTCACAAAGCTTCCTCACAAGCTTTTCTCTAATAGCTGTGTCCTCTAATGCTCTCTTCTTCCTATTTATAAGTTTATTATATAAATCATCAGGTATTTGTCCCTGAATTGTATCAAACTTCTTGTTAGCCAAAATCATATGCTTAACAACTGCATTCTCTAGATTAAGTCTGTTTGTATAATCATAAAGATCATAGTACTTGTTCATTCTTGTAAAGTCTCCATTCTCAATGATCTTCTCATTAAGCTTTTCAACTTTTGGTTTACAAGCTTTCTTCTTAACAGTAGTGACATCATCTGTTATTTCTGCAATCTTTCAAGGAATTGGTTGCACTAAAGTTTTATGTCTGTTTCCTAGTCCAGTAGCACTTTCCTTTACTCTTTTTGCTAGGTTTGGAGGAAGTGGATCTAGTAGACATCTTTGCTTCTTGTTCCTTCTTAGTTTCTTCCACTTTCACCTTCACTTGTGGTTCTTCCTATTGTACTGCAATTGATGATAAAGGAGGGATAGACAAAACTTCTTTTTGTCCACTCTCTTTGATTGCTGCTTCTATTTTCTTTGCTACTAAAAACTTACGCTCTGTCATTCCTATATCTTTTAGGATTTTCTTAATGGTTCTCTCAATTCTCTTCTTAGACTTCTTCTCTTCAATTAAGATCTTTGTGGAGTTGAAGTTCTTCTCAAAGGTTCCAAACCTATTACAATGAGTGTCCAAGTTACACTTAAGTAACCTGCTAACATATTCTTCTATTTCTACCTCAGATATCACATAGCCAAGAGGGTCTATGAACTCTATTCTAGGCTCCACTACTTCAATATAGGTAAAGTCAGTATCCACCATAAAACATACATCATCTTTATACTTTTCAACAAGAGACTTAGGGATCCTTGATCTACTAGACACAATATTCTGAAATGTCTTAATTACCAGTACTGCACTCTCATTTACACTATCAATAACATGTCTTTTGTATACTAGGTTAATCCTTTCCATTGTATTTTGTCCATCATTCCAGTCATTTCCAATGGTGTAAGGAAATCTCCTCAATAGATGAAAAAACATATAGGTGATTAAGGATGAGAACCTAAACTTGTATACTTAGTTTTCTTAATCTTCTCGAAGTTATCAAACAATTGAATTCTTATAATTTCACACATATCAACTTGTACCTTATCAACACACATTAGATAGGCTGCATGTACCATTCCAGCTACCATGTCATCCTCTCTTGAATTTGCACAAAACTTAGTAGTTAGGATCTTGCATAAGTATCTTACATCATCTTGTTTGATCTTACTAATCACAATTCCTCTACCATTATAGGATGAATTTGTGTTATCAATGACTATTTTCCTCATGTTTTTCTCATTTAAAGGAATAACTCCAATTTTAGATAATCCAGTGATTTCATGAATCAAATCTGCTGTAATATCTATCACTCTATGTTCTAGCCAAAACTTTCCATTATGAATTTTGCTCAAGATAATCTTAGTGCATTCTTCATTATCAAATTCATACTGTAATCCATACTTAACAATTTCATTATGTTCCAAATATTCAAAACCTTGTTTCAGTGTCATATCCTGATTGTAAATCTTCTGATATTCATTTGTGAAATCACTATCACTGACTGTCTCTAGTTTGTATCCAAGATAACTTCTGACATTCTCTAAGTGTAAAACTCCATCTGGTACAAATGATAAAGCAAACCTAGGGTCATCTTCCAAGGGTTCTACTATTTCCCTTTTCAATTTAGGTCTATTCTTATCTCTGACATTGTGTATTAAAGAAACATCCATGATTTCTCCAAATTCCTTTATTGATTTAAAGATCTATCAAGTAAAATACCTTAATTTCATGATTTTAGGGCTTGCATAGATTCGACACAAAATTCTTCTTCAAATCCTTGCAAAATGCTTTCAATCATTGCTCTTTGATCTCCTTGACACTTGAATTTGCTTTGATGATCAAATAATACCAATCATAACCTTTTATTAATTCAATCTCACTTAGATCTGACATCGCATTCAATTCTTTTGCCGCTTCTTTCCAAAAAGCTATTTTTGCTAACCTACAAAACTTAAAACTTCTTGCGATCTCGCAAAACATAATATTTTTCTTTGCGCTCTTAACCATAGCATTAGAACATCATAAACTACCTTGAATTATTTGCGCAAGACTCAGTTCATCATATTTCTACTTCTACAGTAATCTAAGTTCCTATTCTAATGTAATTTTCATAAATTAATTACTTTGAGATGGGTCAGGTAAAGATTCATTGTTACCTTTCAATACTTCACCTTCCTGATTACCTTCAATGTTGAATATGTCTCCTTGATTTGTGCTTTTGATAAACTTCACTTCATCTGATTTACTACAACATCCTTTTTGACTGTTACTTGCATCTTCATTTCTTCTTGCATGATTTCTGGAATTAGGATTAGGATGAAAAACTCTATTGTTCATTCTGCAAAACCTTTCTGTATGTCCAATCTTGTTGCATATCTGACAAACAATTCCATTTTTTCCATATCTTGGTCCAAGTTGATTGATTTGTGATATGCAGTTTCTAGCAATGTGTCCAACCTTGTTGCATCTATAACATATTACTCCATTTCTTCTATTCATATCTTCAGTAGGTTTCTTATCTACATTATTAGTATTTCTAAACATTCTACTACCATCATTATTCTCAATAAATTTAGGTTTCCTACATTCAATAGCTCTATGTCCAAAACCATGACAATTGTAACAATAACCATTAAGAGGTTTAAATTGCTTACTTGTGCAATCTCTCTTCATATGACCAATAGTATTACAATCAAAACATCTACCTTTGAATTCTCTTTGCATACCTTTGTGTGATTCCTCTTGCTTCGGTGATTATTCTTCTTTAGGTGTATCTTCAGATTTGTTGATCTCATCAGACTTCTTCTCATCTATGCTTTCAGATATTTTTAGATTTGGTTCCTCGCTTTCATCATTTTCTTTAAAAGTGTTGAATCCAAGACCAAGCTTATCATAGAATGGTTTTTGATAAGATATTTGTTCATCAATCTTCTCACTAGTTGAATATAATCTTTCAAGTTGTTGTTTGGATTGAGTTAGTTCACCTTTCACAATCTTATTGTATTTCTCAAGTTCATATACTGCAAATTGACTTTCTCAAGTTCAGATGTTACTTTACAAAGTTTAGATTTTAGTTCTTCATTTTTAGTCTTTAGACTTTCATTTTTAGATTTCAGATTTGCTTCATTCTTTCCATTTCCATCTTTCAAACTAAGCTTCAAATTTGCTATCTTCAGTTCATGCTTAAGGATCTCATTTTATTTTTGTAAATTGTCATCACAATCTTCAATAAAAACTTTAGATTCCTTTTCAGATCTCAGATCTTCCAATTTCTTTTTCAATTTCTCAATGAGGTTCTTTGCATCATCATACTTTCTTTTCAAAGTATCCTTTTCAATAGTAAGAAAGTCAACCTGTTCAAGAGCTTCTTCAAGATTCTTCTGTAGTCAATCCATATCCATAGAGATCTTACTCAAGTTGCTAGGCTTTCCTTGAATGATTCTTTTTTGAGTAACTAAGCTCTGATACCAATTGTTAGAAATAGGGGATACTAAGAGGGGGGGTAAATCAATATTCTACAAACTTTATCTTTTTCCCAATTATGGATATAAAAGATTATCTTTATACATGCATAACATAAGAAGCTAAACAACATGCATAGCAATAAAACTAAAGAACTCATAACACATTGTTTGTTCTCGAGGAAACCTTGGCCAAGGGAAAACCCTGGTAGGGATGGTACCCACAAAGATCCACTAATCAAAAGTATCTTGTTAAGGATGTTGACCTTGTTAGGAATCTATTACAAGCATATAGTGTATCAATCCTGATTAAGGGACTATAGGCCTTGTTAGAAGCCTCAACCCTGTTAGGAGTTGGTAGTAAAAAATGTGATTACCAGATGAGCCCATTGCCAAAACAAGTAATGTACAATATACACTAATTAAAAAAATAGGTTAAGGTACATAACCTTATACTGCTTGCATCAATATCTCTTCGCTGCTCTTTCACTATCGCTATTACATATGCATCATATACTTTGCATCACTATACATCTATTGTCAACTCTTGTCCACATTTACAATTACAATTACATTTACATTTATACCAATAGTTTTATCCAACGGTTAACATCTAGGATGTCATCCCTTTATATGTTAAGTCATTATTTTGATAAACAAAATAATCCCTTAACTCTTTACTAGTTTTGTCTTCATATTCTATCCTGTCAGCTTGACACTGTCTTCGGTAAAATTATCATAACTTCTTCCGTACATGCCATACTAACTTGCACTCTGAGATGGGCATTTAGTATTCATCATAGAGTCTATGTTCAAGTGTGCAAGCATTGAACTTACTCTAATCAATGTCGCAAACAAAAACTATGTCTAGGCTCACTGGTAAAAATACTGTCTCACACTTAGACAAATTTGCAATGCGCTCTATCATACTTGCTCTCTGACCTGTGTGATCTTCATGTGGATCATATGTTGCCATAATGAAAACATATATGTAATCAACTCATCCAAATTGACAATGTTTTCTAATTGGGGTTCCTCAAATGTTAGATCAAAAACCTCAAATGGTTCTCCTTCATTAAGGTTAGGTAGGAATCGCCCAAGATGATCCCTACACCTATGCATGCAAAATTATGCAGAATGAAAACTAACTTAATGACTCTAGGTTGAACTAAATTGACACCATCCCTGGTAATGGTGCCACAAATGACTAGTTAGAATAATATCCTAGTAACCCAAGGATTGGACATCCTTTAACAGTGATTCATTGCTAAAAATCATCATGTTTCTACTTAGAATATCATGCTAGACTTCATTTAATGTATCAATCTAGGAACATGAACTTGGGATGATGGCTGCAAAGTTTATGCTTTAGTTCTTCTGAATAGTCATCACTACTAAAGTAAAAGCTACTGCTATAGGAGATTTATACTAGAAACTGAAACTACAGATTAACTCTCATCTTGAAGGAAACAAACTTAATAGTAAATAGATAATGCTTCAGAAGTAAACCTATGCTACAGGAAACAGTCAATGGTTTTGTTACCAGTGGCTGCAGGAGCAACAATACTTAACAACTTCAAAGAAACTTAACTAAATCCTACTTAAACATGAATAGGGAATTCATCTCCCATGTGGGCCCCCATGGAAGTATGAATAAATTATAACTCAGAGATTGAAATGAAGAACTGTCATATATTCATTCAACAAAATATAGATACAATATAGGATATCAAAGTATTTTACTCTATTGCTGGATTACAGTATGAATTCCTTAAAACATCTAACTAGCCTAGAATCATAGGTTCCAACTTATTTAAAAGAAACTAAGAAAAACATAACTCCTACAAACTAGGTCCTTCATTACATAGCATTACAACTTTAGTTACAGGAATGACAACTTCATTTATGCAAGAAGATAAGCCATATTTAGTGCTTCAAGAATATAGGAACGCTTAGTAACTAGATTGACTTGGACTGAATCAGCAATCACAAAGTTATGGAAGGAGTGGAGCTATGATGAACTCTGAAAGAGTTGTCCATCTTAAAAGACCCACTCATCCTTGAGTTCATGCTCCTTGCTGACTTATTCTTCCTGCAAAAGGTTAACATAATAGAATCCAAAACATGAATCCAAGGCAAAGATTATAATAAGTTTTCCTATTTTAACATAGCCTTGTCATATGGTTGTAGGAGATCTACCCATTAAAGCTAGAGAAGAAAGATACCAAATTTTATCATAACATTCATTAATATATATATATATATATATATATATATATATATATATATATATATATATATATATATATATATATATATATATATATATTCAGTCTTGTCCTTAAGTTTCATAAGTATCAAATATACATATAGCTAAAGCTTAGAAACATAAAAGTCTGTATAATGTTTATGAAAAACCATAAGATATTCAAGTTTATTCTTAGAAAATCATAAACAAAACATTCCATAATATTGACTCATCATGTCTTGATATACTTTTGTTTTAATTTAAGGAGTTAAGTAAATACTTAGTATAATTTGACAGAGTTATATGATATTACAGAGGATTGTGATAAGAATGAGGTTTTAAGTTTAAGTTGATTTTCATTTACAAGGTAAATGATTGGATCACCAACTATAGTTTGAACTTGTTCTGAATATACCCAATGAATAAGCCATTGATCACAAAGAATTAGTCAAGAAAATATTCTTTCTTTTCTCTCGGTGGTGATCCTACTAATCCCAAACCTGTAGGATCATTGATTTGCTAACTAACAATTGTAATAAATATGAAAAAACATAAAGGATAAAGTTGGTTTTCAATCCTACATGTCAATCAGGTGCTTGGTGCTATTAGACGCTCCTCACAATGTCTACATGGTGCGTCAGTCTGCCTCCTCTTTCCATCATTGAATACAATATCAAATCTTGAAATCAAACTATATCTCTAAGCTCGAATATGAGATAATTAACCTATTTTTGGCCCTCTCAACCCTTATTAACGCTAGGTTAGGAAAGGTGAAGGAAGAATCAGGGTTAATTGAGACTACTTAAACCAAAAAACATGCCCTATGAAGGGTTACACATGGAAGCAATATAAAAAACACATGAAAATAGTGAAAATACAATGGATATGAGACAAGAAACTGGTTGCAACACTGGTGCAATTATATTAAATCTTCAACATGTCTGGCTATGAGGTCTTCCAGGTTTTGGCCTTATACAATGAGAATTATGAATTTAGAGTCTCAACTTGCATCTCAATCCTCTAATCTACTATCCTTAACTAGAACCGCCACTAGCACTCCCTTAACCTCAACCTAAGTTCTGAATATATAGCCAGCAAAGCCACAAGTCATCCAGTCAGACATTTAATTACAATATAGGTCCACTTAGGAGGAGAAACCAAAACTAAAGCAAGAAATTAAAAAAACACAATGTGAATTTGCATTTAGGTCCACACATGATCCAAGAACAGATCCCCAACTGCACAAGAGCCAATTTCCCCATATGGAACCACTCAAGACAAAATGCCACATGTTTCATGAGAAAAAATAGCAAAAAATTGATGCCCAAGGAAAATTGTGATAACTTCCAGATCCAAATGAATTAGGATCTACACCCTTAGGAGAATGCTCTAGATTAGGTCCACATCACTACATTAACTTTGCAAGGCAAGAAACCAACAACAACATTGGTGAAAAATCAAACATCAGAATGGTATAAGAAACATGAAATATTTTTGGTGATGCAAGATTGCTCAAGACCCACGATGCTGTTGGAATTAGGAGAGATAGGTACTAAGAGGGGAGGGGTGAATTAGTGCCTTCAAAACTTTACTTAAAAAACCTTTTAGATCTATAACTGAATACTTGTGATAACCGATCAAAATAATTTGAACATAATTGTATAAATCAATCATCTAGTTAACTTAAGAAAGTAAACAATATGAAATCAATATGAAAATCACATAACACAAGTATTTTGGTAACGTAGAAACCCTTGTAAGAAGGTAAAAACTACGGTGGGGATGACACCCACAAATTCTTCACTACTGCAGATAGAAAAGGTTTGCTTGTTAAGGCTACAAGTTTTGATCACTTCTGGTGATCTTACCCTATTAGGAGTAACATATTAGATCAGTTAGATATACCTAGTTATAGGATTTAAACAACACTAATGAAGTGTGTACTCGGTTAAGAGATTTACATAAGACTGTTAAGTCTACTCTGTTAAGAGATTTATCAAAAACTCTATCACAATTGTCAGAAAGTAATAGGCAATTATCTGCTAGTTGACAACTCAATTGTCTGAAAAAGATCTATAAGTGCTCATCAAAATATCACCTTATCTATGATGGTTCTCTACTCTATTATGCTTGGTAGCCTTCTCTGATTCTACTCAATCTGATATCCTCTGTGCTCTGTTCTGCTCAGTAAACTAATTTTTTTGAAGATAGGCAATTTCTTCAAGTGCTCTGTGATTCAGATATATTAGTTCACCCAACCTCATAAAATGGTGCAAACATACAAAATATATAGTGTTCTATTTTTTCCACCTTAGAAAAGATTAGGTTACAAAAATAATCATAACCCTAAGATCTATAGTGCAAAATAACCTAGATCAACTATTACAATAAGATAAACATTACATTTAATGAGTATCTATTTACACTAAATGCTCCTCGATCTTGGTAAACCATTTTACGATCTGTTGTAACTATTTTCATAGATGAATGTGCCATTTCAGATTACTATGCCATTTTTTGTGACCATCGGTAAACACTGTATAATCTTCTCGGTGTATATTGCGATGCTCGGTGTTTACCGACCATCAGTGTCAGTGTCACTGGTGCTCGGTAAAATATGTGATGCTCGATGAAAAGGCTTTACCAACTACTCTATCTTACTTTTGGTTACCAACCAACTCAATATAAGTAACCGACCGATGTATTTACTATCCTTTGATACTAATGACAACCTTAAATGCTCAATAGAGATTAACAGATGCTCCTACATCAGACACCTGGGGTAAAAAAAGAACTAATGTCCACATCAGGAACTGCTCATATTCTGACTTGAAACATAAAGATCCAACTCATCTTGTGTAATCCATGAACTATCTTCAACTAGTTTGTCTTTCCACTGAACTAGGTATTCCATGTAGTCTTTTCCTCTTGTACTCTTGATTACTCTGCTATTCAAGATCTCCTCAATGCTATCTCTATCCTTCTTGGGATAATTCAGATTATCTCCCATCTCATTAGTTGATTCAAAGTACTCAAAGATATCAGAAATATTGAATATAGGTGATATATCCATGTCCTCTGGCAATTCCACTTCATAAGCATTTCCACTATCAATCTTCTTCAGAATCTTACAAGGTCCAAATTTCTTCATTTTCAGCTTGTTGTAGGTACCAACTGGAAATCTATTCCTCTTCAAATGAATCATAACCTCATCTCCAACTTCAAAAGATTTATGTCTCCTTCTCTTATCTTCTCTCTATTTATATTTCAGATTACTATTCTCCAAATTCTTTTTAACTTCATCATGAAAAGTTCTCATGTATGTTGCAAAATCCTCAGCTTCAACACTTCTTCTGGTCTTAGTAGGTAAATATCTCAGCTCTGTGGTTCCCTTATGATGAAATTTGGTAACAATCTCAAATGGTGTCCTCTTAGTACTTCTAGTCATAGAATTATTATATGCAAACTCAGCTTGTGCCAAAACTAAATCCCAATTAGTAGGCTTATCTCCAACCAAACATCTCAACATGTTTCCCAAACTTCTATTCACAACTTCAGTCTGTCCATCTGTTTGAGGGTGAAATGTAGAACTAAACTTCAATTCTGTATTCATCTTTTTCCAAAGTGTTCTCCAAAAGTAACTAGTAAACTTAGTATCTCTGTCTGAAATAACAGATTTAGGCAACCCATGCAATCTTACTACTTCCTTAAAAAATAATTTAGCTACATGCAATGCATTAGATGTTTTCTTACAAGGTATGAAATGAGCCATCTTAGAAAATCTCTCAACCACTACCAAAATAGAATCATTACCTCTTTGAGTTCTAGGAAACCCAAGAACAAATTCCATACTCACATCTTCCCAAGGTCTATCAGGTATAGGCAAAGGTGTATACAATCCAAAATTCTGACTAGTTCCTTTTTCTCCTTAACAAATTCTACAACCTCTAACTATTCTTTGTACATCTCTATAAATCTACAGCCAAAAGTATCTCTCTGAAATTAGTTTCACAATCTTATCAATCCCAAAATGTCTAGCAAGTCCACCACTATGTTTCTCCTTTATTATGTTCTCTCTCATAGATCCTCTAGGTATGCACAACTAAACTCCTTTAAACAACATGTCTTCTTGAATGAAATAATCAGTCCACTTATCACTCACTCTTTGTTTCTTACAAGACTTCCAACATTCTGCAAAATCAATGTCAATCTCATACAAACACTTCAAATCATCAAAACCAAGTACCTCAACTCTCATTTCTATTAGCAAACTTCTTCTTCGGCTGAGGCCATCAATAACCTTATTTGACTGTCCAATTTAATGCTTCAATGAAAAGGAAAAATTCTGCAAGAACTCAACCCACTTCATATGTCTCTGATTCAATTTATTCTAACTTCCCAAATACTGCAAAGCTTTATGGTCAGTATACAAGACAAAATCTTTAGGCATCAAATAATGTCTCCATGTCTTCAAATCTTCAACAATATCATAGAATTCCTAGTCATAAATTGAATATTTTCTCTTAGCATCATTCAACTTTTCATTAAAGAAAGCTATAGGTCTTCCTTCTTGACTCAAAACAACTCTAATTGCACTTCTACTAGCATCACATTCAACTTGAAAAACTTTACTAAAATTAGGCAAAGCAAGTGTAGGAAATTCTCCAATTCTTTGTTTCAATGTTTCAAAACTCTTTTGTGCTCCATGTGTCCATTTGAAATCCCTTTTATCTCCTCTCATAGTTTCAGTCATAGCATTACAAATAAAACTAAAATTTCTGATAAACTTCCTATAAAAACTTGCCAATCCATGAAATGATCTTACCTCTCCAACATTCTCTGGTGTAGGCCAATCAAGTATAGCTCTTACTTTCTTAGGATCCATCTTCAATCCATCAGCTAAAATAACAAAACCAAGGTACACAATTTCTTCTTTCATAAATGAACATTTCTTCATTCATAAATGAACATTTCTTCAAATTAATCAGCAAATTTTCTTCCTTTAATCTCTGCAATAATTATCTAACATGCTCAAGATGATCTTCCTTACTCTTACTAAATATCAAAATGTCATCAAGATATACAATCACAAACTTACCCAAGAATTTTTTTAAAACTTCATTCATCAGCCTCGTGAAAGTACTAGGTGCATTAGTCAGACTAAAAGGCATAACCAATAATTTATACAACCCTTCATTAGTCTTAAAAGCAATTTTCCATTCATCCCCTTCTCTAATTCTAATATGATATCATTCACTTTTCAAATCAGTCTTCATGAAATACTTTGCTCCACTCAAAGTATCCATTATGTCATCCATCCTAGGCAAATGAAATATGTACTTTACTGTTATCTTGTTTATAGCTCTAGAATCAGTGCACATTCTCCATTCTCCATTCTTTTTCGGTGCTAACACAACAGGTACTACACAAGGACTCAAACTTTCCCTAATCAAACCTCTTTCAAGAAATTCTTGCACTTGTCTATTCAACTCAGTCTTTTCATTAGGTGTCAACCTATGTGGTGCTTTATTAGGCAAACTAGCTCTAGGTATCAAATCCATACAATGACTTATACTTCTCATAGGCGGTAAACCATCAGGTACATTATCAGAAATGATGTCATGAAATTTAGTCAATAAAGGCTTAACCTTAGGTGTATGTTATAACTCATCTTGTTTCTCAGTTTTTCTTGGAATTAAAGAAAAAAAAAACATTTTGTTCTTTTATTTCGCTTGCAAACTTTTTACCATCAACCAAGCATACTCTGAATGTAGTACAATGACCTTAATCAAACTTCTCTACTAAAGGAAATAATAGTTGTTTCTTCCCATCCATCCAAATAGTATAATGATTCAATCTACCATCATGCAAAGCTTTCCTATCATACTGCCAAGGTCTACCCAAAAGAATATGACAACAATCCATAGGCATAATATCACACAAGACTTCATCATGATAATTCCTAATTTTGAATTTAACAAGGCATTGTTCACTTACAAGTAGTTTATGCTCCTTCTGGATCCAAGCAATATGGTATGGCTTAGGATGTGTCAATATCTGCAACTGCAATTTGTTAACCAGCTCTTCGGATGCCAAATTATCAAAACTTCCACTATCAATGATTACCTTGCAACATTTATCATCGATCTTAGATCTAGTTCTGAACAAACTTTTCCTCAAAATAGGTACCTCATCAGCTTCTTCACTCCACAAGATCCTTCTTAGCATCAAGTTTTCACCATGTTCAGGATCATTAGACAATTCCTCAAATTCTTCACAAGCTAAATTATTTTTGCCATTACTTCTAATCTTCTTTCCAAAGTTATTTTATTCAAAAGATCTATGTCCTTCTTCACCGCATTTGTAACATGTACCTTTAAACCAAGATTTATCTTCTCTTTTACCATTATTTTTATTCCTAGAGTAACTGGTATAGCTACCTCTAGAGTAGTTACCTCTTTTAGCAGGTTCATCTTTCCATCCTTTATCTTGCACTGCATTATCAGATCTGCTACTTTCTCCATAAGATCTACCTCTACTTCTCTAAAATCTACCACCTCTTCCTCTTTGTCTTTGTTCATATCTCTTTGTTAATCTCTCTTCTACGTTCAAAGAAAATTGGTATGCTTCTTCCAGACTATCTATTTTAACATAACTGATCTCATCTTGAATCGATGTCCTCAAACCATTCAGGTATCTAGCCACTTTCTCAACTTCATCATCCACATGTCTAGATTTGATACCCAATTTGTAAAAGTCCTCAGTATATTCCTCCACACGCATGTCCTTTTGTCTCAAATTTTGTATTTTTCTCATTAAACTAACTTGGTAGTTAGCTGGAATAAACTTCTTCTTCATCTTTCCAAGCATTTTCATCCATGTCTTGATCTTTTCTTTTCCTTTCTCCTATCTCTCAGTTTGCAAATGATCCCACCAAAGAGATGGATGGCCTTTCAAATTTGTGACTACTATCTTAACTTTCTTATTATCAGGAGTACCTTCATACTCAAATTATTTATCCATCTCGGAGATCTAATCAAAAAGTGCATCGGTCTCAAGTCTTCCATCATAGCAAGCAACTTCCACACCAGGTTTGGAGTTAGCCTTAGACAAAACTCTCAAAAGTCTTTCCTCATCCTACTCAACTTCAAGTTAAGGATTAGGTACTACTTCTTCTTCATCACTAACATCTTCACGATGTGCACCTCTTCTTTGGGTTGTCTCTGTTAGAAAGTAAAGTCCACCAAGATAACTGATAGGGGGGGCGGTGAATTAGTTATCAGATAATTATAACCTTTATCAACTTCAACAACATTTAACCATGTAAGCAATGTAATTACCAACCATAGAAAGATATTCATACACAATGACACAATAACACAAGATATGTTGACTAGGGAACCTCTTGATCAAAGAGTAAACCCCGGTGGGAATGATTCCCACAAAAGATGCACTAATATAACTATTCCTTGTGAAAGGATGGACTTTGTTACGAGTCTTATGAAATACATTTAGTACATTTGAATCCCTGTTAGGAGATTTTGAATCCCTATTAAAAGATTCTAACCCTATTAGGAGTTATGGAAGATAGAAGGACCCACTACCCAAATAGCTTCAGGGTAAGATCACTGAACACACTATCCAAATGACCTTAATATTATTCAATAGAATAATATGAAATATGTTACCTTCTTACTATACCAAACCACACTCACTTCTACACCAGATCTCAATTCCAGATCTTTGTACTTCGCATGTCTTCCTTCACAATTTTGCTTTCACAACTTCATTAGCTCTTTTCTTCACTTCATGCTTACAATTGCATTCAACCATACCATGCTCACACTTCTTTCACATTTCTACTCCTTCTACAATAAAGAAAAACATTCCTTCCTTTATACCACACTCAAATAATTACAAATGAGTCGGCACACAAATACAAAATAAAAGTTTCCACACGCTACATCAGAATTACACAAAACTGTCGGCTTCCAGATGTAATAACTCTTCACTCATGTGACCTCAAAGTTTTTTCTATGAACCATGTCACTATCAATGTGTCTCAACCTTCCCTTTAACTGTGCAAAACTAGATTCCATGCCAATTAGGAGATATCATCTGATTTCCACAAACCGCTACTCAGGAACACTGCCTGAATACTACTTCCACCAAAATGCTCATACCTTTTATGAATAAATGAATTTTTGTCTATGCTCTTAGACATAGACAAATAGAATATCAAAGAATATAACCTCAAGATCACATAGCTCTATTTGGAATATCCCACGTGTGCTAATCAAAACACTGTCTGTTTCTCTGCTAGTCTCCAGAAGATCATTGTGTTGACATCAATGACAATCATAGTCATGAATGCAACAACAACTGCTATAGAATGACTACCAACATCCAAAATTCATTCCTAACAATCTCCCCCATTGGAATTGATAGAAACATAGATTAAAAACATCCAATGTTCCAAAAATCCAATATTGCTGCTCTGACAAACATTTCAAATCTTGCTTCATTATCCTATTTAGTTCTTCTCCAACAGATGGTACAAGTGGTTTTTCATGTACACTTCTCCCCCATTGACATCAATGATAGAAATTTCATCACTATGTCAACAACAACTCAATGTCAATAGACACTGTTTAGAAAAATACATTCACAAGAGTCCTCATGACTTAGCTCACATACTCCCCCATAGAGGAAGTACCAACATCCAATCTAGAAGAAAGATAGGGCTCATATACCACTAGATAGATGAAACCAACTACATCATTACTGAAAAGTAGGCTAGGGCATAACCCCAAGCATACCTCTCTGATACTCAAATGTATCCTTAGGTAAAGGCTTTGTAAATATGTCTGCTACCTGTTCCTTTGTGCTTATGTCTCCAGTCTAACTTCTTTTTCAACAACTTTCTCTCTTACAACATGATATTTGATCTCTATATGCTTTGTCTTAGAATGTAAAACAAGATTCTTAGACATACTAACTGTACTGGTGTTGTCAAAATGTATGACAACAGGCTCAACAAACCTAATTCCAATATCCTTCAGCATTTGCTTCATCCAAATTATCTGGTTACAATTGTTTGCTGCTGCTACATACTCTGCTTCTACTGTGCTCTATGAAATATAATTTTGCTTCTTGCTTAGCCAAGAAAATAATCTTCCTCCAAGGAAAAAGGCTCCACCACTGGTGCTTTTCTCGTCATCAACACTACCTCCCCAATCAACATTTGTATATGCACATAGGGTAAAATCATTAGATTTTTCATACCACAATCCATAGTCCATTGTACCTCTTAAATATCTCAGTATCCTCTTTATTGCCACATAATGTGACTCTCTAGCTTTAGCTTGAAATCTTGCTACCATTCCAACTGAATGTTGTATATTCGGTCTAGTATGTGCTAAGTACTGCAATCCTCCAATCATGGATCTGTATTTCTTTTGCTCAACTACCGGTGTTTCATCTTTGCTAGATAGTTTATGTCCTGTAACCATAGGTGTTCCAACTGGTTTACAATTCTCCATTCCAAATCTTTTCAGAAAATATTCAAGTACTTTGTCTAACATACAAAGATACCATCACTATTCTGTGTTATCTATAATCCCAAAAAGTATTTCATCTCACCAATCATAGTCATTTCAAATTCAGTCTTCATTTCATCAGCAAATTTGTCACTAGCTTCATCTTCTCCTCCAAAGATAATGTCATCAACAAAAATAACTATAATCAACAAACCATTTTCAATTTCTTTTGTATACATATTGCTATCAGCTGTTCCTTTAGTAAATCCCAATTTCAACAAATACTTATCCAGTCTAGCATACCAAGTTCTAGGTGCTTAATTTAGTCCATATAATGCTTTTTTTAGTTTATATAACATGTCTCCTTCTTGAGTCAAAGGAAAACCTTTAGGCCGCTCAATGTAGACTTCTTCTTCTAATTCTCCATTCAGAAATGCTAACTTCACATCCATCTGATACACTTTGAATTTCTTAAAAGATGCATAGGCCAAGAACATTCTTACTGCTTCAATTCTTGCCACAGGTGCAAAAGTTTCTTCATAGTCAATTCCTTCTTGCTGTGAGTATCCTTTACAAACTAATCTTGCTTTGTTTCTTACTACTTCTCCTTGTTCATTCATCTTGTTTCTGAATACCCATTTAGTTCCAATCACATTCTTGTCTTTAGGTCTAGGGACCAATTCCCATGTCTTGTTCTTTTCAATTTGATCTAGTTCTTCTTTCATAGCATTAATCCAATGTTCATCTTCACAAGCTTCACTAGTAGATTTAGGTTCAACTTGAGAAATCAAACATAAATGTACCTTATTCTGAGTCAGAACTCCTCTATCCAAACTTCCAATAGCTTGTTCAATAGGATGATGTCTTGATATATACCTATTTAGTGTCATAGTTACAGATCTTGCTTCAACTGTAGATTCTTCTCTAGATTCATCTCTAGTTTCTTCTATAGGACTCTCATTCAGTAATTCACTATCAGTCTCATAGAATAATTCAGTAGTTTCAATGTTAGGTTGAGGATGAGCTTCTTCATCAGATTCATAATCAAGCATTCTTTCTTGAATTTTAAACTTCTCATCAACTTTAACATTTGCGCTTTCAACAATAGTTTTAGTTCTCTTATTGTAACATCTATATGCTTTTCTCTTCAAAGAATATCCAAGAAAAATACATTCATCACTTCTAGGATCAAACTTTCCAATATCATCATCTCTCTTTATATAACATTTTCTTCCGAAAATTCTAAAATACTTAACTGGGGTGCATGTCCAAACCATAATTCATAAGGTGTCTTGTCTGTGTCTTCTCTAATTTGTACTCTGTTCATTGTATATACTGTTGTATTCACTGCTTCTCTCCAAAATGTCTTCACCAAATCATTCTCAAATAACATAGCTCTTGCTGCTTCAGTCACTGACCTATTTCTTCTTTTTGCAATACCATTTTACTTAGGTGTTCTAGTGGCTGAAAACTGTCTCTTAATACCATTCACTTCACAAAAAGTGTTAAACTCTCTAGAAGTAAATTCTCCACCTCTATCAGATCTCAAACATTTAATCTTCATTCTAGATTCATTCTCAACTTTGTTCTTAATGATCTTAAACTTATCAAATACTTCAGATTTTTCTTTCAAAAATGCAATCCACATCATTCTTGTAAAATCATCAACAAGAATCATAAAATACCTTTCTCCATAGAATCCTCTAGTCATGGTAGGACCGCTTAAGTCTGTGTGAACAATCTCCAACTTCTTTGCCGATGTGAACTTCTTACTAGGAAATGAACTTCTTTTTTGCTTAGCCATCACACATTCTTTGCAAATCATGTTAGTAGGCTTCATAATTTTAGGCAAATCCCTTACTACAAGTGTAGTACTTACTTTCACAATGTTATCAAAGTTTATATGACAAAACCTTCTATGCCACAACCAACTGTCATCAATTTTAGTAATGAAGCATGTCATCTCAGTAGGATTCAACTGAAATACATTACCTCTGGTTCTAGATCTAGTTCCAATCAAATTTCCATCTTTATCCTTTATCACACAAGTTTTCTCAGTAAACCAAACTTGATATCCCTTATCCACTAACTATCCAACACTCAAAAGATTATGTTTCAATCCATCAACAAAATAAATATCATCAGTATTATTCTTTCCATCAAGAGTAATAGATCCTATACCTTTAATCAAACAAGGTGCATTGTTACCAACTCTAACAATTCCTCCATCATAGTTGTTAAACTTTATGAACTTCTTCATGTCACCAGTCATATGATGTGAACAACCAGTATCTATAATCCAATCAACTTTCTTTTCAACTTGGGAAACTAATGCTTTTTCCTCTTTAACATCAGATTCAAAATTCTCTTCTTTAATTGCTACAAATCCTATTTCATCATTAATCTCAGTATCACTTTCACTCAAAGTTCTTTCTAGAATAGCTTCAAGATATTCATCATTAGCATAATAACATTCCTTAGATCTTCTAGGCTTAAAATTATTTCTATACTTATTAACTCTCTTAGGACACTTAGATGCAAAATGACCATATTCTTGACAAGTACAACATTAAAATTTTTTCTTACCGTCTGGTTCTCTTTTCACAAGTAAGGCAATACCTTCTTCAATCTTCTTATCTTCTTCATTTCTAGATTTGCTGCTACTGGCATAATCTCCACTCACACTAGTACTTCTTGACAAAGTAGGATGAATATTAAGAGCACTGAATGTTGTCTCCATTCTAGGTAAGTCTCCTAATACCCTCAGGTTCATTTCTGCTACTTCTAATCTTCTAAGAAGAGTCTCTCTTGTAAATTTTTTAGTACAAGGTATAACTTGTTCAATCATCTGTGTTGTCTACTTAAATATAGGAGTCAATGTCCTCAGAATTTTCCATATCACTTCCTTCTCTGTCTTTGTTCCTCCACAAGCTTTTATTCCTGCAACAATTTTTGACATTCTACCAATATAGCTTCTAACAGATTCATCTTCCATCATTCTTATATCTTCAAATGCACATATCCAATTATGTAATCTAGCTCTCTTTGCATGTTCATCACCTTCAAAAGTAGAGTGTAAAGCTTTCCAAATTTCATGGGCTTTTGTTAAACATTTTACCTGACTGTATTCATTCTCCGAAAGGGTTGTCAAAAGTGCTTCTCTTGCAAGTATGTTACACATGAATAGTTCTAGCTCATCTTTAGATCCTTTTTCAAGATTATCTTCTCCAATGATAGTCTTCTCATTCTTTGTAATCAACCAATAACGTAGTCCTAAACATAGTAGATGTGTCTTCATCTTCTCTTTCCAGATGTCAAAATTTACTCCATCAAATTTACGGGTTTCTTTCCTGAAATTCGCCAAGGATCTCCTTAAGCTTTTAAACTATTCTTTCAAGGACCTGCTGCTCTAATACCAATTGTTAGAAAGTAAAGTCCACCAAGATAACTAAGAAGGGGGGGGGGGTGAATCAGTTATTAGAGAATTATAACTTTTATCAACTTCAACAAAATTTAACCATGTAAGCAATGTAATTACCAACCATAGAAAGATATTCATACACAATGACACAATAACACAAGATATGTTGACTAGGGAACCTCTTGATCAAAGAGTAAACCCTGGTGGGAATGATGCCCACAAAATATGCACTAATATAAATATTCCTTATGAAAGGATGGAATCTATTAGGAATCTTGTGAAATACATTCAATACATGTGAATCCCTATTAGGAGATTTTGAATCCCTGTTAAATGATTCTAACCCTGTTAGGAGTTATGGAAGACAGAAGGACCCACTGCCCAAACAACTTCAGGGTAAGATCACTGAACACACTATCCAAATGACCTTAATATTATTCAGTAGAATAATATGAAATATGTTACCTTCTTACTGTGCCAAACTGAACTCACTTCTACACCAGATCTCAATTCTAGATCTCTGTACTTCACATGTCTTCCTTCATAATTTCGCTTTCACAACTTCATTAGCTCTTTTCTTCACTTCATAATTACATTCGCATTCAACCATACCATGCTCACACTTATTTCACATTGTTACTCCTTCTACAATAAAGAAAAACATTCCTTCCTTTATACCACACTCAAATAATTATAAATGGGTCGGCACACAAATACAAAATAAAATTTTCCACACGCTACATCAAAATTACACAAAACTGTCAGCTTCCAGATGTAATAAATCTTCACTCGTGTGACTTGAAAGTTTGTATTATGAACCATGTCACTATCAATGTGTCTCAGCCTTCCCTTTAACTACACAAAACCATATTCCATCCCTATTAGGAGATATCATCTGATTTCCACAAACCACTACTCAGGAACACTGCCTAAATACTGCTTCCCCCAAAATGCTCATAACTTTTATGAATAAATGAATTTCTATCTGCACTCTTAACCATATACAAATAACATATCAAAGAATATAACCTCAACATTGCATAGCTCTATCTACAATATCCCACGTGTGCTAATAAAAAAAGTATCTATTTCTTTGCTAGTCTGTAGAAGATCATTGTGTTGACATCAATGACAATCATAGTCATGAATGCAACAAAAACTGCTACAAAATGACTACCAACATCCATCATTCATTCCTAATAGTCTCTACATCTTCAAGTCTAGTTGAAATTTGCCTCAACATATCCATGATAACATTATCATTTCCTCTACCTTGAACCATCTTGCAAATCAAGTTCCAGCAAGATCATAACCTTCTACAAGTTATAGGTTAGATTTCAGATCTACCACCCTACAACCAATCCAATAAGGTTCTCCATGATTGAATCCACAAGAAAGAACTCACTATGATACCACTTAATTCAAGGACATGAAGGGTGAAGGTAGAATCAGGGTTAATTGAGACTGCTTAAACCCCCAAACATGCCCTGCAAAGAGTTACACATAGAAGCAATATAAAAATGACATGAAAGAAGTGAAAACAAAATGGATATGAGATAGACAACTAGTTGCAACACTGGTACACTTATATTAAATCTTCAACATGCCCGACTGTGAGGCCTTTTGGGTTTCTACCTTATACAATGAGAATTATGAATTTAGAGTCTCAGCTCGCATCTCAATCCCTAATCTACTATCCTCAACTAGAACCACCACTAGCAACCCCTTAACCTCAACCCAAGCTCTAAATATATAGCCAACAAAGCCACAAGTTGTCTAGCTAGGCATTTAATTACAATATAGGTCCACTTAGGAGGAGAAACCAAAACTAAAGCAAGAAATAACAAAACATGATGCAAAGTTTCATTTAGGTCCACACATGATCCAAGAATAGATCTCCAACCATGTAAGATCTGATTTCCCTGCATGGAACCATGCAAGTTAAAATACCACATGTTTCATGAGCGAAACTGGTAGAAAATTGATGCCCGAGGAAAATTGTGATAACTTCCAGATCCAAATGAATTCGGACATGGGCCCTAAGGAGAATTCTCTAGATTAGGTCCACATCACTACATTAACTTTGCAAGGCAAGAAACCAACATCAACATTGGTGACAAATCAAACATTAGACTGGTACAGGAAACATGAAATATTTTTGGTGATGCAAGATTTCTCAAGACCCAAGATGCTCCTACATCACTTATTAAGTACCTCTCAAGAACCATTTTTCCTTCCCACAACTTCCCAGCTCACCCATCTTTCTCATTTTCCCACATATCTTCATTTCCTCACTTGTTTCACCCTCTTTTCACCCTAATTGTCATTTTCCTTGTTTTAGCTTCATTTTTAATTGTATTCTTCATTGTTGCTTGCTAATTAGTTAGATTTATTAATCTTAGAATACTTTGTTTATCATTTAGAGTAGTTAGACATATAATTTGCATACAATTGAAAAGGAAGTGAGGGTTTCTAGTCTTCTGTAGTTGACATGAAGTAGTTATCTTTGTGGATTTGGACATTCATTGAGTGCTCGCTTTCCAATGATTTTTCCCATTTGTCAAATAAAGTTCTTACCAATTGATATTCAAAAAACAATGATATTCTAAGATGAGATCTCCTTCCTCACACAACAATAATTTAATATTTGCAAGGAAAAGAGAATTATAATCATGACCGACTAAGTCTCACTATAAACCATTTAATCCATGATTGCTACGCATTCATCACTTTGTGCTGCGCATTAATTATCTGTTAAACTGTCATTTTTTTAGTTTCTATTTTTTTGGCTTACTAGTAAACAACTGCACATTCATCTCACTATCTTGCGCTTACATCATACTCTATTGTGCATTTGTAAAAATGGTGCATTCATACCATCGCCTAGCACATCCATTTCATTTTGCTGTGCATACATACATTCTGCGCATAAATCCATCATTGTTGCACATTTATTTAACTGTTCTGCACATTCATTAATTTCTGTGGTAAAATTCAATTTTTTGTTGGATTTGATCTTACCTAACTTTTTAACAAGTTTCTTTTTATTCTGGTAGTATTTTAGGCTATTTTTTGCAAGACGTTATTTTGAAGACCCCATTGCTAAGAAAATTTCTAACGGTTTGTTTGCAGATTTCCAAGGGGTTTGCAAAAGAAACTAAAATCTTGTTTGGGCTTAAAATATGACATGCTTTTGCTTTGTGTGTTTTCTTTAGCATAGATTTGAGTGTCTATTGTGTTTTTCTTTTTAAGCAATCTATAATCCCAAAATTATAACAACGTATCCTCTCCCCTCGCCATTCGTGGACCTTGGGTGTAAGAGAAACTATTATAATTTTTAGAGGGCGGTCTTTGGTGGGAAAAGAGGTACTCACCCCAAGGAACGACCCAACCAGTAACAGGCTAAAGCCAAGCCCTTCCAAACTGGTATATAAAAAAAGCTAGTGTGATTAATCTCACATTAGACAGGTGTGAATTCATTATGGCAACCAAAATCTCCTCCAGTACCCCAGTGGTGCGTTAAAGTCCTACTTAGTAGAGGTGAAAGCCTTGCTTTGAAAGGATTGGGAGAGCCCCCTTAACTAGGAAAATGACTTGATCACAACCACCTGAATGGATGTCCTTACTAAAAATGTTTGTTTAGTGGCCAAAAACCTTCTATTTGCTGGCTCAAGGGGTCACCCAAGCCCGTGAAGACACCCCACATTACTCATGGTTCATAGTAGAGATAGCAATTCTTTGGGAAGTAATGACCCATTGAATTCAAAACTTGGTGTGCCTGAAAAGTGAGTGCACTGTAAGGAGGAGCCCGTGCCTCCAAGTTCCTAGGCTGTCCGCTATGGATTTGCATGGCTGGATTGTATTATCCTAGTGGGGATTCAATAGATATTATCCTTGCTAAACTTAGGATTGTAAGCATGTTTGTGCATTCATACTATAATAGTTAGATTAAATCATTTCTATCTTGCGTGTGTGTGTTTATGCATTTTCCATTTGCCAAAAGACCAGAAAACATCAGAAAATTAGACAAATTTCCAAATCTTGCAGTTCAAATTTTTCCAAAATATAAACCTGTGCATTAATCACAATTTGCTACGCATAAATTAAATTGTTCTGTGCATTTGATCATTTTCCCACACATCAGTTCAAATTTACTGCGCATTTGTTTCAGTTTACTACACATTTATCAATCTGTCCTGCGCATTTACAACAGTGAGCATTTCCACAAACTTTGAAAATTTCAAAATCACTTTTTCAGATACCCATTTTTGTGATTAGTAAGATTCTAGAAAAACATTTGCATTACACAGACTTTTGTTCTTTAGTTTGACCATTTTCATTAATTTTAATCATTCCTCCTTCACCACAAATCAACAAATCTTCTAAAATTCCAAATCTAGTGTTGAAACATTACGCTATCTATCAGATTTTGATCTTTGTGAGTTTATCCTATCAGGATCTATCATCCTCAATCAAACTTACCTAGGCTACTATCTCTTGATTTTCTTTGTCATATCATAGTGAAATCTATACTTCCTATTGAGTTAGATTTTATCAAGTTGTCTCATCATTTTTCAACACCTTTTCACTATCTTTTCTATTAACCATTTCTTTCCATATCTTTTCATCAAAAATCTTTCATCCCACAAATCAATTTTTTCATTTTTATGGTTCAAACTCGATCTCAAAAACTAAAACAACCCATTGATTCAGAATCCCTAGATAAAATGGAAGGAAACAAAAGTAATGACGAGAGTCCTTGGCCTGAAGCTCCTAAGAAAACTTCACTTTTTACATCCGAAGAGGAACCCACAGATCAAGAACTTACAGACGCTACACAAGATCCTAGATTTTATCATGTCATGGAAAGACTCCTAGACCTAGATAGAGAGATGTATTTCCTCATGCTTGCTCAACAAGGAGCCAAACTACCAAGTGATTTTGATATCTCTCATCTTAGAGAACTGACTATTGTAACCAATCAAGAAATTCCTAGTAGCTCACAAGATACTCATGGAACAAAAGAAACCAAGTAGCCATCCGATGCTTCTCAAAATGATCAACAAAACCATGGTTCCCAAAACAATGCTTCCCACAACAATGTTTCCCAAAACACTCAAGGAAACATGTTATCTTTGGATCCCATTCTACAACAAATCCAGATGCTTCAACAACAAATTCATGACATCCAAACTGGATCATCAACTAAGAAGTATTCCTTGGATGATATATGTCCTTATCCTTTTGATAAGAATTTAGAAATGATTCAATTCCCTCCTCATTTTGAGGTACCAAAATTTGACAAATACAAAGGGAGTTCAGATCCACAAGACCACATTCGTGAGTTTTGTGCTCCTTGTATTGAAGTCGCTCACAATGACACTTATCTTATGTGACTATTTCAATGAAGTTTAGGAGGACAAGCTATGGAATGGTTCTCTAAACTACCGCTAGGCATCAAATATTTCAATGAGCTTCTTGACAAATTTGTGACTCATTATTCATATAACATCAAACATGAAGTCACTATGCTTTATCTTTGCAATGTACATCAAAAGAATGGAGAACCCTTCCTTACTTTTTTGCAAAGATGGTGTCAATTGTTTGCCAAATATCGAAGAATGATTCCTGAATAAGAAAAGATGGATATCTTTGTGCATAACCTTAGACCATAAATGAGTTAAAGGTTACAATTGCAATGTCCACCAAACTTCAATAAGCTCATAGAAAATGGTATCAAGATTGAGGAAGCCATGGTCCGAAAAGGTGAGATAAAACTTTATTCCATTGACAATGCTGGGTCCTCAAATTCCAATCCCAACAACTAAAACAATGACAAATCAAAATTCTAGAATAAAAACAAAAACATTGTCAATGATGGGATTGTTGATAATCGTAATATCAAACCAACACAACCCCTTCTTAATCTCACAAGTCAGGCTAATGCTACTCAAGGTACCTACAACAATCAATCAAAAAATCAAAACACCAACAAAGACTCATCAAAACCTAGATTTCCTTTTATGTCACCTCAAAGAAAATTTACTCCTTTAGGGGAATCTCTTGAATTAGCATTACAGAAGTTAATCACAAAGAAAATCGTTATGCTTCCTGAAACAAAAGACTTTGAACCTAGAGTAAAACCTTCTTGGTGGAATGCGAATGATTATTGCGAGTTTCACAGAGGAAAAGGACATAAAACCAATGATTGCCTAAGACTCAAAAATGTAGTTCAAGACTTAATTGAAAGTGGTGAAATTGGTGTTGATGGACATACCTCAAATGAATCACATACGGCTTTCAAAGATCCACTTCCTGAGCATGAAAAAGGAGGTTCTTCCAACAATAAGGGTGACAATCAAGCTAATTATAATTCTACACCCTATAGATATGTTGGTAACATTTCTGAATGACATCCTTCTAAGTATTATGCCAATGTCATTACCATAAAAGGAAAATTAGAGAGTCAACTAGTCCATGTTACTACTCATGCTCAATCCAAGGTTACTCTCCAAGGAGTCTCGTTTAAACCAAACACATCTCAAAACAAGCTAGTTTATGTCCCAGAGTCTACACCAAATATTTCCAACCAGTATAATCTTTTGGAACAACTCAATAAAACACCTGCCTAGATATCCATCTTTGAGCTTTTTCATCTATCCCCATCCCACCAAGATATCCTTGAAAAATCTCTCTTAGAGACCTAGGTCCCCAAAAATCTAGATCATGATCAATTTCAAGCTATGGGGGGCCATTTAACAACCCTGCATTACCTATCCTTCACTAAAAATGATGACTTAGCTATTACCCAACCTCATAATGCTCCTCTACATATCAAAGTCCTTGTCCAAAGTCACAAAATCAAATGAGTACTAATAGATGGAGGAGTTGGCTTAAATATCTATACATTGAAACTAGTCCTTGCATTGGGATTTTCTGAAAATGCTATTGATCCCAAGAAGAAAATCATGATAAAAGCTTATGATGAGGAAGAGCGATCATCCAAGGGGTCTGTTGTTCTACCAATCAAAGTAGGTCCTATAATCAAAGATGTATCTTGCCAAATCCTAGACATGGATCTTGCTTATAACATTCTCTTGGGAAGACCATGGATTCATTCCATGCAAGCTGTACCATCAACTTATCATCAATGCTTTAAATTCCCTCATAATGGTCAGGAAGTCACTATTAAAGGAGATACTAATCCATTCTAGTATTGTAGCTCTGTGAAGACATCTGATTCTTTGATACCTTGTAACCGTACTAGATCTTCTACAACTACACCCAGTGATCCTAGTAATATAGCATCAACTTCTAAATCAAATGGGATCAAGATAGATATAAAAGAAAGAAGTATGGGAGAATACACTTTAGGTCAAGCTCTTTGCATCACAAAGTTACCTTTATCTCCTATATAATATGGTCAATCTTTGATCACTAAACAACAATCAAAACCCCCTTCAACACTTGTTTATGACACATTTATAAGTGGGGGCACACTATCCAAAGAGGCAGCTGAGTGTAATGCTAATCATTTGCTTAAGTCACAAAAGAATGAAGAGGATATCACACATGAATGTATATCACCTGATTTCTATGGTAAAGGGTATACTTTGCTACAAAAGATGGGATACCAAGGTGCTGGACCTATAGGGTTACAAAGAGAAGGTATTATCAAACTGATTTTGCAAAATCCAAACTATCAAAGAGACACTACAAGATTAGGATACAAAGGAGAAGGACCGAAAGAACCAAAAGGAAAAGAAAAGATCACACCTTTTCATGAGATATCTAACGCTCCTACCTTACAATTTAGAAAGAATGGTATGTATGTAGATCCAGAGAAACAAAGCATAGCACAGAGAATCATTGATAGACTTGGGGATAATGATGATTCTGACTCAAATGATTATGAATGGGATTCATTATCTGATTGTACTGAAGAGATAGGAGTTGATGTTGTCCATTACTATAATAATGATTACCATGAGGGAGAGAGTTCAAAGATTGACTCACTAGGATTGGTCCCACGTAATACTACTTTTGTCAATTGTGAGGAAGGTGACCTTTATCTTGCGATAGATGAATCAAATGAGAGTATGGAAATAGACCTCGTAGATACCATCATAAACCTTGACAAATTTTCCATCGATACTATGATACCATCTCTACCTTTGAAACTGACCTGAATGATTCAATGCCCCTTGTACATCTCGAGCTTATTGATTGGGATTCTCCTGATCATCTAGAACTTGATGTATTCCATAATGATGATGCAATCATTGACTATCTTAGAATCATAGATCATTTACCACCAGGAGATCACAAGTCAGGATTTTTGATAGAACTCAATGACATGGCCTACTTTGGTGAGAGTGCTAATCCTTTTAGTCATAAAAATATAAAAATAATCAACCGATCTAATGGTGAAAACCACTCAGTGGCAGTATTAGATCTAAAAATAGTAAAAAGAAATGATGAATCTAATGGTGAAAACCTCTCTGAGGTGCCTAATGATGGAAGGATTGACACTCTTCCCAATTATCTGTATCGAGAGAAATTGTCCATTCTTATAGAGCCAACAATACCTCTTAACATTAGAATAGAAGAGTCTTTGCGCATCCTCAAAGTAGCAACATCCTTGACAGAATCAAAGAAAGAAGCTTTTGCAAAAAAATTCAAAGAGAGACAAATCAAATTTTCTTGGTCCTATGCTAATATGCCTGGTCTGGACCCCAATCTCATTATGCATCATTTATCTATTAGACCAGGTGTAAAACTAGTTAAGCAGAAGCTCCGTAAGATGCACCCGCACATTGCACTAATGGTTAAAGAAGAATTGAAGAAGCTCCTAGATGTTGGATTCATTCATGCTATTGATTATGCTAAGTGGATTTCAAATATTGTTCCCGTCTCAAAACCAGACAAGTCTATCAGGATTTGTATTGATTTTTGAGATCTTAATAAAGCTTGTCCAAAAGATGACTTTCCTCTACCAAATATTGACATTATTGTTGATCTGACAACTCGGCATGAGATGTTATCATTAATGGATGGATTTTCTAGCTATAACCAAATCAAGATAGCGCTAGAAGACTAGGAAAAGACAACTTTTACTTGTCTATGGGGTACATACTATTGGAATGTGATGCCTTTTGGCCTCAAAAATGCTGGAGCAACTTACCAAAGGGTTATGACCACAATCTTTCATGACATGATGCATACCATTATGGAAGATTATGTTGATGACATTTTAGTAAAATCTAAAGACAGAGCTGGTCATTTGAGAGTGTTGGATAGAATATTCACCCAGATGGAAAAGTATCAGATTCGACTCAATCCAAAGAAATGTGCATTCAGAGTCACATTCGGTAAATTGTTAGGGTACATTGTCTCAGCCAAAGGAATCGAAGTAGATCCAAAAAAAGTTAAAGCAATAATGGAGATGGCTTCACCCACTAACATCAGTTAGTTAAGATCTTTGCAAGGACGTCTCCAATCCATCCGAAGATTTGTTTCTCATCTAGTAGATTGAAGTCATCCCTTTCAACATTTGTTGCATAAAAATATCTTATTCCAATGGGATGATAAGTGTGAAGAAGATTTCAATAAAATCAAGCAATATCTGGCGAATCCTCCAACTCTGATGTCACCAATTTTGGGTAAGCCACTCTTGCTCTACATTTCTATTGGAAATTTGGCTAATGTGGATGCATAGATGTTTTCATTATGGCAACATATGATCTCTATTGAGAGCGCAGAATTTGGAATGCAAGTATGGCAAGTTGAAGGAAGAAATTGTCTAAGTATGGATACATTGATCCTGACAGAGCACCCGATGAAGATTTAGTTGGCGACGTCCACTGGAGAAATATTTTTGTTTGCATAGTTAACTAAAGCTTCTAAAAAGTATGAGGATACCCCATCTCATTGTGCATAAAGTTTGGAGCAGTAAGGACAAAGTTATTCAAAGTTTACTGAAGACAGAACAATTTTGGAGACAGTATTAGCGAAGAGTTAAGGGATTATTTTTTGCTTGTCAAAATAATGACTTAACATTATGAAGGGATGACATCCTAGATGTTTACTCTTGGATAACAATTTTGGAAGCCGACCATGTAAAGTTATTAGCTCTAATAACTCATATATTAGGCATACTTGAAATGTAATGAAAAAATATATGTACTATGTAAAAAGAAAGAAAAGATAACTTGTGATAGTTGTATATTGTGATAGCAGAAAAGGCTATTGATGTAAAATTGTTAGCAGTACCATATTATAGTCAGAAACATTTTGTATTACCTGTTTGGGTAGTGAGCTTAGCTGGTGATCAAGTTTTGTAATCTAACTCCTAATAGGGTTAAGCTAACAAGGCCTAAAGTCCTTTAACCAGGATAGATCTACTATATACTATAAATTGAATCCTAATAGGGTCCAATATCCCTAACAAGATACTTTTGATTAGTGATCTTTGTGGGTACCGTCCCCACTGGGGTTTTCCCTTGGCCAGGGTTTCCTCGAGAACATATCATGTGTTATGAGTTCTTTCTATTTATAGCTATGTTTGTTAATCAGCTTGATAATCTTTGTATGCACTAAAGTAATCTATTATATCCATAAGTGGGAAAAAGAAAAAGTTTATGAAATACTGATTCACCCCCCCCTCTCAGTATTTCCTATTTCTAACAATTTCAGCTATGGCAATTTCACTAGGTGCTCTACTGGCTTAGCAAGATCATGAAGGAAAAGAAAAAGCCATCTACTATATCAGTTGCACTCTAGTGGGATATGACCTAAACTATTCTCCTATAGAAAGAGCATGTCTGGCCATTGTTTTTTCTTCACAGAAGTGGTGACATTACATGTTGTCACATTCAATCAAGCTCATTGCAAAGATTGATCCTTTAAAGTATCTATTAAGAAAAACAACATTGATAAGCAGATTGGCTAAGTGGGTCATGCTACTTAGTGAATTTGATATTGAATATGTAGATAGGAAGGCTATCAAAGGTCAAGTGGTAGCAGATCAGCTAGCAGATGCTCCATTAATGGATGACCAACCTATACACATAGAGTTTCCTGATGCACAGATCATAGCTTTATCCACACAAACATGGAAACTATACTTTGATGGATCATATACTCAACATGGTTCAGGAGCTGGTATTCTCTTTGTCACACCGCAAGGATACACAACTCTAAAATCTTACAAGCTACTCTTTCCTTGCACCAATAATGTAGCAGAATATGAAGCTTTTTTGATTGGGTTAAAGATGGCTTTACAATGGAAAGTAACTAAAATAAATGTCTATGGGGATTCTCAGTTGATTATAAATCAGGTTAATGATTATTATCAGACTAAAGATGATAAGTTATTACCATATAAACGTATGGTTGATGAATTCAAACAATATTTCTCAGTTATCACTTTTGAGCAGATTCCTTGGCATGATAACAAGGCTACTAATGCAATGGCAATGATTGCTTATTTGTTTGATACAAAAGATACTAAGGTTCATTTTGAGTTCTTGGTGGAATCCCTGGCTTGTTCGGCATATGATGATCTTGATACGAGTATTATATGTCATCTAATTGGACACGACTCCCCAATCTATGGAAAAATCTATTCTTATCTAAAAAATGACATCCTACCCCCTGACCTATCCTGAAATAAAAAATGAACTTTTCTCCGCCAAGCCTCCTGCTATGTCCTAATAGATGATACCCTTTATCGGCAAGGTCTTGACGGTACTCTCCTACGATGTCTCAAGCATGATGAAGCTCAAACTACCTTGTGAGACATACATGAGGGTATTTGTGGGACACATTAGAGTGGTCCCTCTTTGGCTAAGAAAATCATGCATATGGGTTATTATTGGCCTACCATGGAAACATATTCCTTTCATTTTGATAGAGCATGCAAGAAATGTTAGATACATGGAAACCTTATTCATGCTCCAACACAAGAGTTACATCCTTTTACAACTACCTTTCCATTCAGTCAGTGGGAATTAACCTCGTGGGTGCTATCAACCCTCAATCTTTCAATGACCACAAATGGATTCTCACTGCAATAGTGTATTTTACTAAATGGATTGAGGCCATTCCATTGATTACCACCATAGGGAAACAAATATCCATGTTTATCCTAAATTATATCATTTGCAGATATGGTATACCTATGTATTTGATTACTGATCATGGGAAAAAATTTCAAAATTAGGACATGGATGAAATATGCACAAAATTCCATATCACCCATTACCATTCCACTATATACTATCCCCAAGGAAATGGCCAAGCTGAGGCGTCAAATAAAATAATTGTTAAAATCCTACAAAAGATTGGCAATGACGCTAGCCGTGACTGGCATATCCAATTGAATCCAGCCTTATGGGCTTATCACACCTCCATCCGTACTCCTACTAGAGCCACCCCATATTCCCTTGTCTATGGATCTGAAGCAATCCTGCCCCTCGAGGTCGAGTTGCCTTCACTTCATGTCACTCTCAAAGATTTGATTCCTGATGAAGACTATAGAGTTGCACAGTTGACTGAACTAGAATGATTAGATGAATGCCATCAGAGAGCTTATGATCATTTGAAAGCCTATCAACAACATATGTCTCTTTAGTATAATAGCAAGGTAAAGATCAGAGACTTTCAGTTGGGTGACCTAGTCCTTCGGGAAAATCCAAAGAATCAATTGCATCGTGAGAAGAAGGGCAAGTTTGAACCCAATTGGTTAGGTCCTTTTGTAGTTACAATAGTTTATGGTTCTGGGGCTTATCAATTGTCCATGCCTGAGGGAGATCCTTTGGATGAACCTCTTAACAACATACATCTCAAGAAGTTCTATCCTTGAAATCCCAATGCAAGGGCTATGTATATATTTTGTAAATACACAAAATCATAAAAATACAAAAAAAATTAAAAAAACATAAAAATAAAAATAAAATCAAAAAAATTAAAAGAAAAATTGCAATAAAAGCATGTGGTGAAAACCTAGAAATAGGCACCATGTGTATCAAGTTAGCGCCTTTATCTATTAGGATTCTTCTAGTGTGTCTATTCATTGTATATATCCATAATAAAATGGCTAGTCAGTCCCCATTCCTGCCATGTACATATCATAATAAAATGGTCAGTTCATATACCATCCATTGTATATACCCATAATAAAACCCCATCATAGCTTGATCATTTGTCATGGTCTTCATCCTAGTCTTGTTATGTCCTTCTTCATCCATAATAAGTTAGTCCATCACCTAACTGGGGGCATGTCCTCGACCTAGTTTAGGAAGTGGATCTATGATAGTCATGACTCTTAGAGGACACAATGGAGTATTTTCACCAGACAAGAAAACACAATCAAACATTCTTTCACAATGATATCTTTATGATGAATCGTGATATGTGATCTATCCTTCAAAACATGGCTATTTATCTATCGATTCTTGACTATACATCATCAATTGAACTAATCACTATACCTTACACTATCTTTTGGCAAAAGAAATGTATATTCATGATAGGCTTGTTAGAATGATTTGTTGTAGATTATGCTTTCATATCTGGATTTCATTGTTATCATGTTTCCTATGCTATTCCGTGATATATTTGACATGAGTTTGAAACTCCCATATGTCATTGATTAGGATAGCCAGGATGGGGCATGGTATTTTCTTTGATTGCTGTTTGTGGGATATTTTCTAATGAAGTCAAAGGAAAAAATAGTTGGGGTGTCTATGCATAAGTGCCTTCATCAATTTAATAGTATTGACAACATACAAATAATGTTTCTCTACAAATGCTATTTATGGTGATACGCCAACACATACCTTGACTCCAAATATTTGTTCCCCAATGGAGGGGGAAATATTCCTTATCTGTTATGCAAACAAAACTCAGGTCATCTCAGTTCAATTATACCTAGATGCTTGTCAAGTTTGCTACATTAAATCTCATGTAAGAAGTGCTCAGGTCATCCTGGTTTAATTATACCATGATCCTTGCATTTTCTTGCAATATAACGAGCTCAATGATGAAAATCAAATTCTAGTTATTATGAAGCTCTAAGATGTTACATGAAGTTGTGGAGATATACTCATTTCATATTGCATTTCATTTAAATAGTTCACGACTTGCATATCGGTGCTCCTTTTATAGGGATTTGTAGGTTATCTTTCGTATTAGGTTATTTGTTCTCCTAGTCCATTCTTCTTGTGTCAGATATATTTTTATTTATGTTGAGGATGTTTGGACAACAAAAACATTGAGTTTTTACCTCACATCTTACAAACATTTAATGAATTCATTTAGGCCATGCATTATCTTCATTAGGTGTGTTCATTTGTATATTATCCATTTATCTTACATGCATGTTTCATGTGTGTAAATTCCATACCATTTCATTATCTTTTCATTATGACATCAATTATTATCTTTTAGTCATTTGAATGAATATCATCATTTATTATCCATTATATGCATTTTATATCATCATTTATTATTCATTATATGCATTTTACATCTCATTTATTACTCATTATCTATATTTTACATCATTCATTTGTTATCCATTACATGTATTTCAAATCACCATTCATTTATATCATTTATTTAATGTCCATTCATTTTCCATTATCCACATTGTTCTTTACATCATTTGATTAGTCATCACATAGAATTGTATAGTGTAAACTCATTTGAGACATGCATTTATGCCAACATCATATGATAGACCATTAAGCATTGATAATATCACATAGAATATAACACATTATGCATTCTAAGACATACATTTTATGCATATTAAAGTGAATCATCACATCCTACATATGTTAGTATGCACATGTATATAAAATCATCAAAGTAAATCATGATAGAACTGCATCACTGTAAATATATAGTCCATCATATAGAGTCCAATCATATCAAGTCCATCAAATACAACAAAATTGTCCAAATGTCCAATGATATAAAAAAATATAACAATGTGTCCAAAGTTAGTGTCCATCAAGTCAAAAATATAATGATACAATGATAACATGATACAAGTGTATACAATGATCTCTCAAAATCTATGATCCGTTGCCTCCACACTCTATCTGTCTTTGTTTGTGAGATGCAATGAGGCCCCGTGCTGCTGAATCACCTAATGCTGAGGATCCACCCTGATCTCTTGAACCTTTCAGTGCTCTCAGAGGGCATGATGAAACACCTCCACTACCAGCTGGTGCTTGTCTATCATCAACCATAGTCCTAATAGTTACTGAGCTCTCTTTGTAGCTCCCAATCCACTGATCCCTAAGGACCACCTGTCTGTAAGCCTCTCGCCAGTAGGATATCTCCTTCTTGACATGTACCATGGCTCTCAAGCTATCTCCATGGGGACCCAAATCCTTTGTGCATTGTAGCTCATCTAAAAACATCTTTGAGTATGTGAGTCTCTCAATCACTGCATCCTGCTCATGTCTCAGTAATCCCATCTGGCTCTCTAGCCTCTCAATCTACCTCTCTAGACTAGGAACACAGTCTGCCTACACTTGTGTCATTGCTAGTCAGACTAGCAATGATTCAATATAAGGATCCTCCTCCTCTGTAGCATCTCTCTGTAAATAGGGATCCTATCCCCTGATATCCATCTTTTCTAACTCCTCCTGAGCATCCACATCCTCCATAGGTGCATCTTGCCCATCCAGTCCATCATCAGGGATCTATCCACCCTGTACAGCTCCACCCTGAGCTAATAATATGTCTGCATCATCCTGTACAATTGCTCCCTATATTGGGGTAGCTAGTATCTATACCAGAGCTACTGGTACCTATAGTGGAGCTCTTGCTACTAGTTGTGTTGGAGGCTATCTCCATCCCTATCTAGCTAGGGGTGGCATCAATCCCCTCTACCTCATACCACCTCCTCTCATCTATGGACTAGCCCTATGCCCTCTCCCTCCATCTCCTCCATCACCTCCTCCATCATCACCACTATCTCCTCTCCCTCATCCCCGCCTATCTTTCCCTCAGCATCTCCCATGACATCTATCTATTGGATCTCTCTCTAGTGGCCTAGCTGCTAAATCAATCAACCGAGGAACAAGAAAATCTCTCACGAACTACTCTAGGTTTGTAGTCATCCCTGGTTCCACAACACCCTGTCTTATCATCCATGCCTAGAATGGCATGTCCAAAAAATCCTATTAGGCTACATAAAATGATGCCATTGTCCCCTAGTCTCATCTCTCCTGATGAGTCCTCACAAACTCTGTAACCCCTTGGGGCATGCCCTGGATCCTGCCGAATTGGTGCAGAACCCGACTAACTAACTATCTCTCCAAAATGAATGGTGTTTTCCCTATAAGCCATCATGACTCAAAGAAAAATCCTAGCTACCACTCATCATCCTAGGGCTCACAGCCTAGCTATGGTCTCCATGTCACTATATCTAAAGTATCAAAGGTGTATCGCCAGAACTCTAAATGACCCAATTTTTCCTGAGATAAAATTGATGAATATAAATGTATGTACGACTGTCCTGCACCGTGAAATCTAATGGCTACTGGCTGTGTCACTGCAATGTGCTCCCATGCCCAAACATGGAGTAGTGTGACACTTGCTGATAGTGATGCACCCCTATGATACACCACCTAATGTAGATTATGATATAAGTGAGCTAATAAACAAACACCCCAAGAAAAATAGGCCCCATCCAACATTCGCTATAATGTGTGGCCCCATCCAACTACAAATCCATGTGATCTACAATCAGGTCAAATGAAACCCCCAATTGCTCCAGCTAGTACCACTGGTAGAGGCTCATACAAGTCCACCATGTCCTCCCAACTAATCTCTCCATCCTCAATGTCATCATCTTTGAAGACAGCTCTGCACTCTATCACTCTGCCATGTTGATCATAATGCACTAACTCCCCTGTGATAGGAAGCTAGAGGATGCGATATACATCCTCTAGTGTAATTGTCATCTCCCCTATTGGAAGATGGAAGGTACTTGTCTCCAAGTGCCACCACTCTGCTAGTGCCATCATCATACTCCAGTTCACCCTAATCTCGAGCGTGTAAATAACATGTTATAAACTGGATGCACCAATTAGAAGTCTGTTAGTCTCTGACAGCGCCGGTCTCAGATTCTGTGTGATGGGATATCTCTCCCGTGACATCAGAATATCAATAATATCCTCCTATAAAAATTAAATAAAATCAAGCTATCAGATTTTGATAAATTGATCTACAACATCTATCTATCCTATTATATCAACTACAAACATGTTCTATCACGTGTTTTAATAGATGATTTTATCAATCATCTGGTATCAAGACTAATTAACTAGCAACCATGCTACAATGTTGCCTATCTTGACCTAATCGATCAAATTTAACCACCGACAGATCAAATCGGCTTATCGACATCTAGTTTGACCTAATTGACTTTCTAATTTGACCAAATTCTATCCATAAAACAAATGTGCAACATAGAAAAATGCATGCACGATAACCTTTAACATTTGCACAGTTTTTCATACATGCACAGATTTATTGCACATTTGTGCAACAATTCACAACCAATGCGCAACAAGTACCTATGTGCACTTTTAATTCACATTTGCCCCACAAAATTTTTCTTCTAACATGCATGCGTAGATGCCCTAAACAAATGTGTAGAAGTTTGTATTTTTTGTGCAAACGTTGCAAGTTGCTGCGCATTCATGTGCCATAATGGTGCATTCCTTTGCCGTCAAGAACAAATTTTTTTCATCTAAACTAACTTACGATTCCACCTAACCTACGCATACTAAATCCTACTCTATCATGCCAGAAATCACAAATTGACAAAGAGGATCGAATCACCTACCGGCTCACCTAAATCAGGTGGTCGTTGGAAGCATTTGGTCCTCTCAAAGTCATGATCTAACAACTAAAATGGCATCCTGGTGGCTCTGCTTTTCTCTCTCTCACGCTCTGATCTCCAAATGACAAGTGTGCACAATGAGCCTATTGTGGACCCCTTTTCCTTATTTATAGCCTATGGAGCCAATGTTCTTGGTGTGTGGAGCCTATCTCCCATTTTTCTTCCATTTCACCCATCTTTTCTCATGTTTCTTTCGTGAGATTGATTATCCAACTTGAAAAAAAAAAAAATATAAAAAAAAAATAAAATAAAAAATGAAATAATCTTTTTTGTTAATCAATCTCTCGAGGGGGCATGCATAGGTCATCTCAGACATTTTTTGGGGTAGGGGCAAAATACTTGAAATTTTCTTTGAAACAATGTGGCATGCACATTATTTCAAAGAGGGGAAAAATGTATACACTTAAAAATGGCTTCGTTAATTAATTAAATATTTATTATTTAATTGATATTGACTTGATAAATTAATTAAATATTTATTATTTAATTAATAATTATTTCCTCTATTTATTAAATATATTATTCAATTTATTTAATAAATTCACTATAGTCTATTCCTCTATCCTAAGTCTTCTAATTAGTCTTATTAAAGTGATTTAATAAAATACACAATCACCTAAATATGAATAAGTCCCCTAGTCCACCTCACCTACCTAGTCACTTGACACATCACTTTGGCTAAAATAAATAATTATTATTGATTATTTATTAGTAATTATCCTCACCCACACATGTCCTATTCTTAATGGCTATGTGGCCTGATAAGACTTGGTCTCATGACCACATGTCCTCTCTTAAAGCAAGTCAAGAGACATGCCCTATTCCTAAGGTGCTTGTCAAGCCACCTCTAAGGGTCAAAGGTGACTCATGGGACACTTGTACAAAGAGTCCTCATGAGGAAAAGGTCTCTCCCTCTTTCTCTCTTGGGTCTTTGAGAGACACTTGACATGTGTCTTTCCCTTCCACCTTGTTCTCCTCCATGTCAATATGAGAGGAACATCATCCCTATTCTTCCTCTCACATTCCAACTACATCCCCCTTTCTCTCAACTCCTTCAACCAAGTCAATCCTAGCCCTAGGATCTGCCACCTTTCATTCTCAACCATAGGATTTTGCCACCTAGGCCTAGATCCTCCAAAAATTTATAAAAGGAGCCTAATTTCCCCTTTTTGAGCTAATAGGTATTTTTGTAATCAAGCATTCAAGCAATAGGCAATCAAGCAATCAAGCAATCAAGCATCCAAGCACTCATTATCAAGCATATTCATATCATTTTGTGAAACATCCATACTATCATCATCTCATTTGCATAATTAGGATTTAGTTTTGCATTCAAACATTCAATCTCCACACTTTGGTATCATCTTGGGCAAAGGAGCTTCAAATTGGAAATCTGAGAGCTCAACACATCCAAGAAATCAAGGCTAGGAGGGCAATGGAGACAAGCTACATGGTAGGTGAAGGTAAAAATTTGTTTTAGCTTTATTTTTAATTGTATTCTTCATTGTTGTTTACTAATTAGTTAGATTTATTAATCTTAGAATAGTTAATTTATCATTTATAGTAGTTAGACATCTAATTTGCATACAATTGAAAAGGAAGCGAGGGTTCTAGTCTTCTGTAGTTGACATAAAGTAGTTATCTTTGTGGATTTGGACATTTATTAAGCGCTTGCTTTCCAATGATTTTTCCCATTTGTCAAATAAAGTTCTTACCAACTAATATTAAAAAAATAATGATATTCTAAGATGAGATCTCCTTCCTCACACAACAATAATTTAATATTTGCAAGAAAAAGAGAATTATAATCATGACCGACTAAGTCTCACTATAAACCATTTAGATATTGTTGTAGGGAGAATGAGGAAATTGGTGCTTTTCCCCTTTTCATGGCATCTTTGGTAGACCCTTCTTTCTATTTCTCCCATAACTACACCATATGATCCTTATCCATTCTCAATGGAAAAATAGGCCGGTCCTTTAATTAAATCAATTTTTGAAAATATGGATAATGTATAATGAAGGTGAAACTATATAGCTGATGTAACTTTATTAAAAAGCGAAAACACACTAGACAAAATAAAGAATGTCAAGCGAAAATTGAAAAATAGGAATGATTATTTATAATGAAAAGGAGAGAAACAAAAAGGCTATATGTGACCATTTACCGGATGGAAAAAGTATGAGCCTTTTCACACCAACATTTGGAAAAATGCAGGTAAATTTTGTACAGAGACAAACAACATCAAAACCATTGTAATATTTGTCACATTAATGGGAATATTAGAAGGCATGGGTATAAAACTGAGTATGGAGTCAAAAGATTTCTCATAAATAAAAGGGTTATATATGACATTTTCCTTTACATAAAAATGCATTGGACAAATGTTTTTCTTCTTGACACAAGGGAGGACGGGGAGAGGGGCCAGGGGCACACCCTAACCAGATCCACCTTGCAGAGATCACAAGTGGAAGCAAAAAATACACAAGTGAGAGAGAGAGTGCAGGAAACTTTATATATTTATCTCAATTGATTCATACATGCCGGGCCATAAGGCCTTCCCAGTTTAGGCTAGATATTATAATTAAGTATAGAAGTCCTCCAACATGCGAGTATCTTTCGATAATCTCCAATCTTCCAAATTCTATCTTCTAACTCCTAAAACTCATCTTCTAAAACTCTAACCAAATAACTACATTTATACAAGAGGCTACTGAACAAGTCGGCCTTCAGATCCACCATCAATGGAAGGAATGAATAGATCTAGGTCCACACACTTCCTAATGATAGATACCATCATTAAATTGAAAACCAAAATTAATTACAAGAGTCAGCCTCAACATAAATCCAAAATAAACAACTCAGTAAGCAAGGGTAACCGAGCACTAGATAAGCATCACCGAGCGCCAGGGAAATTCACTGAGTGCTAGAGAGATAACCGACCAACACCGGTAAACAAAGGAAACTGAGCAACACCGAACTAGCTTGATTAGAAGGAACTGAACAACACATGAAAACACAAACATGTTTTTTGTGACACATGATTGCCAAGGATTCGAGATGATCCTACATCAGACACCTGGGGTTATTTGAAATGATTCTTTGAATCATGAAGTAGGTATAACCCAAGCTGAATCCAACTTAGATTGTGAAATCCATGAATTGTCTTCAATTGGTCTATTCTTCCACCTTACCAGATATTCCATTTATTGTTTTCCTCTTATACTTCTATTAGAATAACTTAGAGGGGGGTGAATCAGTTATCCAGTCTCCCAATACAAAATGTATAATCCAAAAACAAATACTTAAAACTTTCGCTACTCGGTAACTTAAAATAATTTTACTATCTGTGCATTTATCGATTACCAGTCTAAAACATATAGCAGTTACCGATCAAATCAATTATGCAACATGCAAATATAACATCAAACAAATATCACAATCAACACATAACACAAGAGATTTAACATGGAAACCCTGTGAAGGGAAAAACCACCTGGGACCGACAACCCAAAAATATTCACTCTTCTAAAGTGAGTTCAGTGAAGACCCAACCTTATTAAAGGTTACAAATACACTATTAGGTGTGACCTTGTTAAAGGATTTTAGACCAACCGTTATCATCCAACCAGCAGTCACTCTGGGGTTGATAGGATAACAATGTTCATTCTATGAATTATACATAATAAGACTTTCTTAGTCCAATCGGTTAAGAGATTTGACTGTGTACAATGGTAAAATACATAACAGTAGGTGATTTGATCTATTACAACTTCAATTGCAGATTACAGATCAATATTCAGCTTATACAAATCTTTCTGATCAATGTAACATTCCTGATTCAATAATATATCAACTTACTGTCCGTTGGTAATTACTCTCCATCACTCAATACTGCTCTACAGTAGGGTTCTCCTTAACCAGTATAATTAGAATGCATGAAAACTTGTTCACATGATGATTCTACAGTTTTCTTTTCTTCCGGCATCACACTCACTTATGAAATCTCCAGTCTCTTATATAGACATATAAACCATTTTCTTCTGCTCATTAGAATTTTTTGCTTAATCATCTTCATTGATTTTTCCTCTTAAACATACCTTGGAACTTGTGTCAATAACACATTTGATTCTCATCCTTTAGCTCTATATGCAAATTAGATGTCTAACAACTATAAATGATAAATTAACTATTAAAGCCAATGAATCTATCTAATGCAAACACAATGAAGAATGCAAAGTAACTATGAAATGATGAAACTAATTTAATTACCTTCACCTACCATGCAGCTTGTCTCTATTGTCCTCCTAGCTTTGATTTTTTGAAGATGTTGAGCTCTTAGATTTCCAAAATGAAGCCTTCTCCCAAGATGCTACCAAAGTGTGGAGATTTAATGAAATTGAGTGCACAATAGCTTATGCAAACTAATGGATGGAATGCAAATGAAATGGTGATTGCTATGGAATGCTTGATTGCTTGAATGCTTGGATGCTTGTTATAAAAAATACCTATTAGCTCTCAAATGAGAAATGAGGCTCCTTTTATAGAGTTTTGGAGGATCTAGGCTTAGGTGGCACAATCCTACGGTTGAGAATGAAAGGTGGAAGATCCTAGGGCTAGGATTGACTTGGTTGAAGGAGTTGAGAGAAAGGGGGATGTAGTTGGAATGTGAGAGGAAGAATAGGGATGATGTTCCTCTCACATTGACATGGAGGAGAAGAAGGTGGAAGGGAAAGACACATGTCAAGTGTCTCACAAAGACAAAAGAGAGAAAGGGAGAGAGACATTTTCCTCATGAGGACTCTTTGTACAAGTGTCCCATGAGTCACCTTTGACCCTTAGAGGTGGCTTGAGAAGCCCCTTAGGAATAGGGAATGTCTCTTGACTTGGTTGTTGAGAGGACATGTGGTCATGAGACCAAGTCCTATGAGGCCACATAGCCCTTAAGAATAGGACATGTGTGGGTGAGGATAAATATGAACAAATAATTAATAATAATTATTTATTTTAGCCAAGGTGATGTGTTAGGTGACTAGGTGGATGAAGTGAATTAGAAGACTTAGTCATATTTAGGTGATTGTGTATTTAATTAAATCACTTTAATAGACTATTTAGAAGACTTAGGATATAGCATTAGACCATAGTGAATTTATTAAATAAATTGAATAATTTATTTAATAAATAGAGGAATAATTATTAATTAAATAATAAATATTTAATTAATTTATCAAGTCAATAGTAATTAAATAATAAATATTTAATTAATTAATGAAGCTATTTTTAGGTGTATACATTTTTCCCCTCTTTGAAATAATGTGTGTATCACATTGTTTCAAAAAAAATTTCAAGCATTTTTGCCCCTACCCCAGACAATGTCTCAGATGATCTATGCATGCCCCCTCGAGAGATTGATTGACAAAAAAGATTATTTGAATGTTTATTGGATTTTTTTAAATTTTAAATTTTTTGTTTTGTTGTGCAATCAATCTCATGAAAGAATGGTAGAAAAGATGGAGGAAAATGGGGTGGAATGGAAGAAAAATGGCAGATAGGGTCCTCACATCAAGCACATCGGGTCCACAGGCTATAAATAGGGCTAAGGGGTCCAAAATAGGCTCATTGTGCACACTTGTCATTGGGAGATCAGAGCATGAGAGAGAGAAGAGCAGAGCCACCATGATGTCATTCTTGTTGTTAGATCACCACTTTGAGAGAGTCAGATGCTTCCAGCGACCACCTGATTCGGGTGAATCGGTAGGTGACTCGATCCTCCTTGGTAATTACATGATTTGATGCATGTTAGAGTAGAATTTTAGCATGTTTAGGATAGATTGAATGGTAGATTAGATTAGGAATTTTTTGTGTTGTGAGGTGTGGAATGAATGCATATTTTTGACACACCAATGCGCAGGAACTAGGAACATTTGCACAAAAAAATACAACATTCTGCGCATACGTGTAAGAAAACTGCACATTCATACTCGAGGAAAGTTAGAGTTGCGCAAGTGTAAAATAAAAATGCGCATTTGAAAAATCAGTGCATTTTTGCATATTTGTGGCACAAATGTTCGATAAAACTGTGCTTTTGTCCAAATTTGTGCATTCATTCAGAATTATTTCACAAATGTGAAGAAAAACTGCGCATAGGTTAGAACCTACGCAAATGTTAAAGAATGCTGCACATACACGTTTCAATGTTGCGCATGTGTTTGGAGTGATAGAATGTGGTGAAACTAGATAGTCAATTAGGTCAAAATTGATGTCGATAAGCCAACTGGATATGTCAACATTTGATTTTGATCGATTTGATCAAGATAGGCAACATTGTAGCATGTTCGCTAGTTAACCAGTCTTGAACGTAGATAATTGATAAAATCATCTGTTGAAACACGTGATAAGAACATGTTTATATTTGATATGATAGGATAGATTGATAGATCAGTTTCTCAAAATTTGATAGGTTGATTGTTTGTTAACTTGAATAGAAGGATATCATAGATAGTCTAATGTCACGGGAGAGATACCCTGTGACTCAGAATTTGAGACCGGCATTGTCGGAGACAAATAGACTGTTGATTGGAGCGTCAGACTTATATTATGTGATTTACATGCCTGAGATTCAGGTGAATCTGAGTATGATGACAACATTAGTAGAGCGATGGCACTCGAAGATGAGTACCTTCCATCTTTCGACAGGGGAGATGATAGTTACATTAGAGGATGTATATCTCATCCTCTGTCTTCCCATCACAGGCAAGCTGGTACAGTATGATCAGCATGACGGAGTTATGAAGTGTAGATCCATCTTCGGTGATGATGATATAGAGGATGGAGAGATCAGCTGGGAGGATATGGTTGACTTGTATGATCCTTTACCAATAGTGCTAGCAGGAGCGATTGGGGGATTTGTATGCCCTGACCGTAGATCACATGGATTTGCAGTTGGATGGGGCCACACATTACATCGGATGATGGAGGGGACCCGATATGCTTGGGGGGTGTGTTTGTTAGCACATCTTTATCATGACATGCATCATGTGGTGTACCATAGGGGTGCATCATTATCAGCAGGTGTGACACTGCTCCATGTTTGGGCATGGGAGCATATTGTAGTTACTCGACCAGTGGCTATCAAATTTCAGGGTGCAGGGTAGCCCTATATTCATTTATACTCCTCAGTTTTGTCTCAAGTAAAACTGGGCCATTTAGAGTTTTGGCGTTATACCTTTGACACACTAGACATAGTGACATGGAGACCCTACCTAGGGTGTGAGCCGTGGGATGATGAGTGGCAGCTTGGTTTTTGTTTTGAGTCACGGTGATTGATAGGAGAGACACCATTTATCATTGAGCGATAGTTGGTTAGTCAGGTCCTGCGACTATTTGGTATGATACAGGGCATGCCACAAGGAGTGACAGAGCATGCTCACACACATCAGGAGAGATGAGACTAGGGGCCCATGACATCATTCGATGTTGCTTGGTAGGAGTTTTTGGATGCCCCATTTCAAGCATGGTCGATGAGATCGACGATGGTAGACCCAGGGATGACTATTGAGTTGGAGTAGTTTTTGAGGGATTTTCTAGTACCATGGATTACAGATTCTGTAGCGAGGCCTCCAGAGAGAGATGTGGTAGAGAGACAATGGGGGAGACTTCAAGGGAGAGATAGACGTGGATGAGAGAGATGAGGTGTTGGTGACAATGGAGGAGATGGAGGAGGAGATGATGGTGGAGATGGAGGGAGAGGGGATAGATCAGGACCGCAGATGAGAGGAGGTGGTGTGAGGTAGAGAGGACTGATGCCACCTCCAGCTAGATAGGGATGGAGATAGCCTCCAGCATAGCCAGCACAGCTAGCTACAGAGTGCGACTACAGGTACCGGTCCCTCTGGCACAGATTCCAGTTGCCCTAGTATAGAGACTAGCTACACAGGTATAGGTGCCATAGGTACAAGTGTAGGGACAGGATGAGGTAGATGTTTTACTAGCCTAGGGTGGTGTGGTATAGGGTGGTCAAGTCTAGGATGATATATAGGATGAGGATGATGCTGAGATGCTAGATGTACAGGCACAGGATGAGCAGGTGGACATGGACATTGGGGGATAGGATCCCTATTTATAGAGAGATGCAACAGAGGAGGAGGAGCTAGATATTGATATACTACTAGTCAGACTAGCAATTACAAAGGTACAGGCAAAGTGGGTGCCAGGTCTAGAGAGACAGATTGAGAGGCTAGAGCGTCAGATGGATGTCCTTAGACATGAGTGGGCTGCAGTGATTGAGAGACTCAGGGAGTCTGAGATGCTACTAGATGAGTTACAAAGGAAAGAGGACCTAGGTCCCCATGGAGATAGCATGAGAGCCATGATAAATGCTGAGAAGGAGATATCCTAATGGCAAGAGGCATACAGACAGGCAGTCCCGAGGGATCAGTGGATCGTGAGTTGTAGGGAGAACTCAGTGGCGATCAGGATGGTAGTGCATGATAGAGGAGCACCAGCTAGTGGAGAGGGTGTGTCATCATGCCCTTCGAGAGCACCGACAGGTTCAGGAGGTTAGGGTGGATCCTCAGCATCAGGGAGTTCAGTAACACAGGGTCACATTGCATCCCGTAGACAGTGACAGACAGAGTCTGGAGGCAGTGGTTCATAGATGTTGAGAGAGCATTGTATACACTATTGTACCATTATGATTCATTGTATCATTATATTTTAACTTGATGGACACTGACTATGGAAACGTTGTTATTGATTTATATCATTGGACATTCAGATAGTTTTGTTGTTCTATGGAATTTATATGATGGATGCTATATGATTGATTCTATATATACAGTGATGTAGTTCTATCATGATTTTCTTTGATGATTTATATACATGTGTGTATTGACATATGCAAGATGTGATGATTTACTTTAATATGCATAGAATGTATGTCTTAGAATGCAAAATGATTTATATCTGATTTGATATTTTTGATGCTTAATGGTTAATAATCATATGATGGTGATATAAATGCATGTCTTAAATGAGTTTACTAATGCTATGTGATTATCAATGCAATGTTGTGATGAACAATGTGGGTAATAAATAATAAATAAATGATGTAAATGAATGATATAACTAATGATTGGAAACACATATAATGGATAATAAATAAATGATGTAAAATGCATATAATGTATAATAAATGAATGATATATAATGTGTATAATGAATAATAAATGACAGTGTAATGCAAATGATATCTAATGTAATAAATGATAATGTACCTAAGATGATTGAATGTAATAATTGATAACATGATAAAAGAAAATGAGATGAAATGATAGCTATAATAAATGATCAAATTATATATAAATGAACACTCCTAATGAAGATAACATATGTCTCTAAATGATTAAGTGCAAAATGTGAAATGCAAAAAAGTCGTAATATGTTTGGTTGTCCAAATGTCCTCAACTTAAATAACAATGTATTTGACACAAGAAGAATAGACTAAGAGAACAAATAACCTAATAAGAAAGGTAACCTATAAATCTCTATAAAAGGAGCACTGATATGTAAGTCATGAACTGTTTAAATGAAATGCAATATGAAATGAATGTATCTCCACAACTTTAGGTAACATCTTAGAACTTCATAATAACTGGAACTTGAGTTTCATCATTGAGCTCGCTATGTTGCAAGAAAATGCAAGCATCATGGTATAATTAAAGTAGGATGACCTGAGCACTTTTTGCATGGAGTTTAATATTGCAAACTTGAAAAGCATCTAGGTATAATTGAACCAAGATGACCTGAGTTTTGTTTGCATAACAGACAAGGAATATTTCCCCCCTCCATCAAGGAACAAATATTTGGAGTCGAGGTATGTGATGGCATATCACCATAAATAGCATTTGTTAGAACAACATGATTTGTATGTTGTCCATACTATGAAATGGATGAAGGTACTTATACACAGACACCCAATTACTTGTTGCTTCGATTTCATTAGAAAATACCCCACAAATAGCAATCAAAGAAAATATCATGCCCCATCCTGGCTATTCTAATCAATGACATATGAGAGTTTCAAACTCATGTCAAAGATATCCTGAAATAGCATAGGAAACATGATAACAATGAAATCTAGATATGAACACATAAGTTCAAACAAATCATTCTAACATGCCTGCCATGAATATACATTTCTTTTGCCAAAAAGATTGATTTAGGATATGTTGATCAATTCAAGTGATGATGTATAGTCAAGATGTATAGATAAGTAGTCACAATTCGAAAGATAGATCATAGATTCTGATTCAGCATGAAGATACCATTGTGAAAGAACATTTGATTGCATTTGCCTTGCCTGGTGAACATAACTCCATTGTGTCCTCTAAGAGTCACGACTATCATAGATCCACTTCCCAAACTAGGTCAAGGACATGCCCTCGGCTAGGTGATGGATTGACTTATTATGGATGAAGAAAGACGCAACAAGACTAGGATGAAGACCCTGACAAAAGATCAAGCTATGATGGGATTTTATTACGGATAGATACAGTGGATGGTGTACAAACTAGCCATTTTATTATGATATATACATGGTGGGGACAAGGATTGAGTAACTATTTTATTATGGAAATATACAATGAATGGAGACACTAGAAGAATCCTAATAGATAGAGGAGCTAACTTGTCACACATTGCACCTGTTTCCAGGTTTTCACCATATGCTTTTATTGTAGTTTTTCTTTTGATTTTGTGATTTTTTTTTGTATTTTTACTTACAGAATATATATATAGACTATATACATGCCCCTTACATTGAGATTTCAGGGATAGAACTTCTTGAGATGGATGCTGTTAAGAGGTTCATCCAAGGGATCCCCTTTAGGTGTAGATAACTGATAGGCTCCAAAACCATAGACTGCTGTAATCACAAAAGGTCCTAACCAATTAGGTTCGAACTTGCCCTTGTTTTCACAGTGTTGTTGATTCTTTGGATTTTCTCAAAGGACTAAGTCACCCAACTGAAAATCTTTGATCTTTACCTTGCTCTTGTACTGACGGGATAGACACTACTGATAAACTTTCAAATGATCATAGGCTGGTTGACAACGTTCATCTAGGAGTTCCAATTTAGTCAGGTGTGTAACTCTATACTCTTCATCAGGAATTAAATCTTTAAGAGTAACACGAAGTGAAGGCAACTCGACCTCGAGGGGCAGGACTACTTCAGATCCATAGACAAGGGAGTATGGAGTGGCTCTAGTAGGAGTACGGATGGAGGTGTAGTAAGACCATAAGGCTAGATTAAGTTGGAGATGCTAGTCACGGCCAACATCATTGATAGTCTTTTGTATGATTTTAACCATTGTTTTGTTTGACGCCTTAGCTTGGCCATTTCTTTGAGGATAGTAGATTATGGAATAGTTGTGGGTGATGTGGACTTTGGCGCACAAGTCATCCATGTCTTGGTTTTGAAACTTTTTCCCATGATCAGTGATAAGATACATAGGTATACCATATCTGTAAATGATATAGTTTAAGATAAACATGGAGATTTGTTTCCCTATGGTGGTAATTAATGGAATGGCCTCAATCCATTTAGTGAAGTATTATGTGGCAGTGAGTATCCATTTGTGGCCGTTGGAAGATGGAGGATTGATAGCACCCATGAGGTCAAGTCCCCACCGACTGAATGGAAAAGTAGTTGTAAAAGGATGTAACTCTTGAGTTGGAACATGGATAAGGTTTCCATGTATCTGACATTTCTTGCATGCCCTAGCAAAATGAAAGGAGTCTGCTTCCATGGTAGGCCAATAATAACCCATATGCATGAGTTTCTTAGCCAAAGAGGGACCACTCAAATGTGTCCCACAAATACCTTCATGTACATCACATAAGGAAAGTTGAGCTTCATCATGTTTGAGACATCGTAGGAGAGTACCGTGAAAACCTCACCGATAAAGGGTGTTAGATATTAAGATATAGCGGGAGGTTTGGTGGAGAAAAGTTCATTTTTGATTGCGGGATAGGTCGGGAGGTAGAGGGTTATCTTTGATGTAAGAATAGATCTTTCCATAGGTTGGAGAGTTATGTCCAATCAGATGACATATAATACTCATATCAGGCTCATCATATGTAGGACAAGTCAGGGATTCCACCAAGAACTCAAAATGGGCCTTGGTATCTTCTATATCAAATAAAGAACCAATCATTGCCATGGCATCGGTAGCCTTGTTTTCATGCCAAGGAATCTGCTCAAAAGTGATGACAGAGAATTACTTTTTAAAGTCATCAACCATACATTTATATGGCAATAACTTATTATCTTTGGTCTGGTAATCATCATTAACCTGGTTAACAATCAGCTGAGAATCTCCGTAGACATTTATTTCAGATACGTTCCATTGTAAAGCCATTTTTAACCCAATCAGCAAAGCCTCATATTCAGCCACATTATTGGTGCAAGGAAATAACAACTTGAAGGATTTTGGAATAGTATATCCTTGTGGCGTGATAAATAGAATACTAGCTCCTGAACCCTATTGAGTATATGAGCCATCAAAGTATAATTTCCATGTTTGTGTAGACAAAGCTAAGATATGAGCATCAGGAAACTCTATGTGTATAGGTTGGTCATCCGTTAATGGAGCATCAGCTAGTTGATCTGCAATCACTTGACCTTTGATAGCCTTCTTGTCTACATATTCAATATCAAACTCACTAAATAGCATGACCCACTTAGCGAACCTGCCTGTCAATGCAGTCTTGCTTAACAAATACTTTAAAGGATCAATCTTTGCAATAAGCTGAGTAGAATGTGACAACATGTAATGTCCCCAGTTCTATGAAGCAAAGACAATAGCCAGACATGCTCTTTCAATAGGGGAATAGTTTAACTCATATCCCACTAAAGTGCGACTAATGTAGTAGATGGTTTTTTCTTTTCCTTCATGATCTTGTTGAGCGAGAAGAGCACCTAGTGAGGCTGTCATGGCTGAAATGTAGAGCAAGAGTGGCTTGCTCAGAATTGGTGACATCAGATTTGGAGGATTCGCTAGATACTGCTTGATTTTTTTAAAAGCTTCCTCACACTTATCATCCCATTGGAATAAGATATTTTTATGTAGCAAATGTTGAAAGGGATGACTGCGATCTGCTAGTTGAGAAACAAATCTTTGGATGGATTGTAGATGCCCCTGTAAAGATCCTAGCTGACTGATGTTAGTGGGGGAAGCCATCTCCAATATTGCTTTAACCTTTTCTGGATCTACTTCGATGCCTTTAGCTGAGACAATGTAGCCTAACAGTTTGTCGGTGTAGACACCTAAAAATCCTTTAGAAAATAAATTAATTTTTATTTAATGAAAAATCCTTGATGACATCATCATTTATTAATTAATTTATTTATTTTTATGTCATTAAATCCCTTTATCTTAATTAAAAATATTTAATTAAGAAATCCCTCCCAAAAATGTTTAAATCTTATTTAAACATTATCTCCTTATTTATTAATTATTTAATTAATAAATTGACCAAAAATCCCAAAATAAATAATTTATTTATTTTTTGCCCAAAACTTGGCCAATTTCCTTAAGACCACTAACCTCTTCCAGAATCTTCTAATCCTCCTTTAAATCTGATTAAAGGCTAATTCCCATCATTTTCTAACCCTAATCCCAACTCAAAATATTTAATTAAGATTAAATATTTAATCCTCATGTTTATTGAATTCATTTTAATAAATATTCTCAAACCTAAACCATGGAAATAAATAAATCTTTATTTATTTCCTAAAATCCATGTTTATCCTAAGGAACTTCTAGACTCTTCTAGAAAGTCCTAATCCTTATCCTAATCCTAATCCCCCCCCTAATCCTGTCACATTCCCTAACCAAGGTTAGCCAACTCCTAAGCTTAACCCAAAGTCAACAAACTTTTAGAGAGTTCTCTTATATGCATTAAGTGCATTTAAGGCCTCCTTATCCCTCTTACATGCATTTATCATGCATTTAAGAAGCCCCTCACCCCTTTCTTACACCCTTTGACCTTAGGCACATTTCCCAAATTGTGCACATTCCTCCCATCTTTCAACCTAATGCCCTTATGACACTTGTCACAAGGAGGTGGCCCTAAATTAGCACAATCCATGTGCTCCCCTTTGAATGAATCTTGGCCTCTCTTAAGGATTTTAAGCTCAATTAAGCAAGAGCAAATCAAACAGTGCTTGGGTGCACCTGTTTAAGCTTAATTTGAGGTGGCTTAGTTTAGAGTTTTACTTATTTTTTTGATTGATTTCATGCTAGACTAACATCTAATCTTTTTTTGGCTTGAGTCTTTTAAAATAGGTATCCTCAAAAGCCTTGTCCACATTCTGGAACACCCGGTGGGACCGCAAACCCACAATCACTTGATTATATCATACTTTGTATTCTTGTATTTGTAGGAAATAGATGAAATGTCGCATACACAAAGTTCAGTCACACCTACACACAATATAGTCACACCTACAAATAGTTTGATCATGCCTATGAGCTCTGTATCGATGCCTATGTTCTAAAGATTTCCGTGCTCGATAACTTCCATTCTGTCTAATCTTCTTTTCTGTCACGTTTAATAGAAATAATCACGCCTGTAAAATAAACATTCACGCCTCCGCATACTGATTTGTCACCTGTATCCATTCCATTATCACCTATCAGCATTCCGTTATCACTTGTAAAAATTTCATTCTTGCCTACGCCTGTTTAAATGTCACCTGGGAACATTTCACTATCGCCTACGTAAGCCTTCCTGCCACGCATTCAAATTTTGCTGTCTGCTTTTTGACCATTTCATTGTTGCTTGTGCACATTTGACTGTTGCGTATGCACATTTGACTATCACCTATGCACAATTAAATGTCACCTATGCATATTTAAGTGTCACCTGGGCTTGTTTAAGTGTCACCTAAGATCATTTTGCTGTCGCTTAGCCAAGTTCTTACTGTCACCTGTGCACAACTTGCTATCGCGTATGCTAATTTCGTTATCGCCTATGGTAACTTTTAAGTGTCGCCTAGGCATGTTTGAGTGTCGCTAGGACATATTTTTCTATCACCTATGAGAACCTTGGTTGTCACCTGGTAATGTTTTGTTGTCGCCTAGGATCATTTGTCTATCACCTGCGTACATGCTCTGTCAGTTATTAATCTTCCATTGTCACCCATAAACATTTCACTGCTGCTTGGGTGCATTTCTCTATCACCTAGGTGATTTTCTCTATCACGTGTAAGCATTTAACTGCCACCTGTAAGTTTTTTCGGTGTCACATGAGCATTTTCCAGCGTTGCATTTTAGCTGGACAATGTCACTGTGGACTGTGTTTTTGCCTTAAGTTTTTCTCAGATTCATAAAAAAGCAAAAGTCAAACAAATCTTGAATGAAATAAGGGAAAAGAACTTAGGTCCTAAGAGTCATTATCATTTTGAAAATCAAACACAATCTTGAATGATGTAAATTGGAAAGAACAAAGCATCTCTATTCCCTCCTTTTCAATTCAAGCAAAGCACAAACTCAATCTTGAATGATCTAAGGATAAAACAAAGCTTTTTTCAAAGTTCTAAATCAACATGCACATCTCAATCTTGAATGCCCAAAGGAAAGAAATTTCAATCGCCCAAATCGTTTACATTTTGGGAAAGAACAAATCAAATCTTAAACACTTGTGTCTTCAGTTATTCAAATTCAAACACACTTAATCAATTTGGGAAAAAGAACAAACTTGCTTGATGTGCATTTAGGAGTTTTTCAATTCTTGCAAAATCCTTGTTAAAATAAGCAACGTAGAACATTTGAACTTGGACAAGTTCACTTGTTCTACTTTTAGCAAGGCCTGTCCAGGGAGAAAAGCTCTTCCTCCTCAAAGAATGACCACAAATCGGTATTTCCCCCGGCCGGTATATAAATAAAGTGAAGGCAAAAAGTATTCACTTATATCTCCTAATCCATGGGCATTTTGTGCCAAATGCAAATGTCTAGGGACAGGTAAATATTCCTCCCCCAGCCTTGTTGGCTAGGCTTTTAAATGAGTCATAGGCGGTCAGCATAACTAGGTATGGAGACTCCATGAAACTATTAAAAACTTGATAAAATAGTGGCTACCCTATCTACATTTGAAAGTATCAAAATCCTTGTGCAAGGACCGATTCCAAGGGGTTTTTCGGGTCACCTCAAGATTACTCACCATTTGTATTCCCTTCTAGGGGGTACCAAGCTGTGGGCAAGCGATTTTGATACTCACCTTCCTTAGGTAAATCTGTTTGAATTGCTTGACAGTCAATACTCCATGAAAACATTATTGGAACATACACTTTCAAAGCTTTATCAGAGTCAGTTATCTTGTTTGTATCCCACAAGGTTGCTTTGTCCCTTGTGGAGATTGCTTTTCCAAAAATCTTTGTTGAAATCTATCCTTTGCCATTGGGAAACATCAAATTGATCAACAAACCCAGTTCAAGATACTCAAGACATTCTGCAAAGAACCCCTTTGGAATCAAATATCCAAGAAGCCTTTTGTCTCAAACCAAACTTATCAGAATTTTCCCAAGTTATGCACAATTTGATCAAACATTTGAAAGCTAAGTTGCCCAAATTGAAGGATTATCAAGAGAAGAAATCTACAGAAAGAAACCTTAAGAGACATCATTCCTCTATCCAAACAACCCAAGCAGAAGAAAAAAATCAAGAAAGACTTGATAATATTGGCTATAATGCAAGAGTCAAATAGTTTGCCTACCAATTCTGAGTGAACCATCGCTACGTCAATCTTGAAAGAGAAGATTAGCTAGATCCATTGCAAGTCCCAATCTACCTTCAGATCTCAAAATCCTATCTTGGCAGTCCTTCATCCTAGTTTCATCCTTGCATCATCATCAAATCCTTAGTTGCACTCTAGAGTCTTTAGTTGCATTCATCATCATCTTCCTAGCAGCATCATAGATCATCCATCTCAAAAGCATTTGCATCATCCTTCTAGAAAAAGTATTGTTCCATCATCCTTCACCATCTTTCCATCAGCAATCCAAAATTAGAGTCCCATATCCTTCATCCAAATCCAACATCCAATATCCAAATCAGAACTCACCATCCTTTTGCACCAAATCCAGAGATGCAAATCCATAAGTACTTAGTGATCAAAACCTTTGAGTTGTTTCCATCCCTTATCCCAAATAAAAAATCATCCCCTTTTTGATAGAGCATTGTCTAAAGGAAATCCAACTTGTCCTTGCATAGCCTCATCATCTCGAGCAAGAGATTGGCTTGTATTGATAAGAATCCAGCTTACCAAAGATCATTAGTCTATCCTAGGTTGGCCAAATCCTACCACTGATCCTCCATCAGGAAACACAACAGCTCATTATTGACACTTAGTAATCTTCCACTAGAATCCCACCAATCCTCCACCCAATCTTGACCCAAATCAGAGCATCCCATCAAGCCTCCATTATCGCCAAGCTTTTTTACCAATCTGTCACCATCTCCCATCAATCTTCCACCATCCTTGATCCAAATCCAAGCATTTCACCAATCCTTGCATTTCATTCTAGAAATTCATCATCCTTAGAAGTTCCTTAAGCTTGCATCCATCATCCTTTAGACTCTTTTAGGAAACATCTTGCATCCATCTAAAGCATCTGCATCTCCATGCCTATCGAGACAAGATCCGGATCTAGAAAAAGAAGGAACATGAATCCTTATCCAATCACCAGTTCATCTCATCCCAACATTTTTACCAGTGCAATGATAGCTTATGATCCCCAAATACAAATTGGAAACACATGGGATGATCCCAATATCCCCTTGGCTCCTCTGGCAATAGAAACATTTGTGAATCATCCAGAGAATCCACCAGTAGTCAATACACTCATGGCCCAAAACCAGCAAAGCATGTTCACTAACTTTGCACAAGCGCAGACTTCCATTTTGCCATATCTCCATCCTCACATTCCCATAAGCACTATCCAAATCCCAACACAAGTATACTCTCTATTCATCCAACCATTCCTTGATCTGACCTTGCAAACATCTCAAGCAACCTCCACCATTCCTCTTCTTTTGCAAGGAAGCTTCGCCAGTCCTGTAACACAAGCTATAACACCATCTACTCCATTCCCTATCACAGGTACTTCATCATCCACCATGGCTGCTCAAGCTCTTGCACAAATCTAACGCTTGTCCCAGAATCAACTCCCACCTCTTACACAAACCTTTACACAAGCAGTTCTGCCATCTTCCATAAGCCAAGCAGCACCTTTTACTCTAGGAGGGATGCAATCATCTTTCCCCTTCACTTCACAAGCTTCCACATCCACAACTTTTGTACCAAGAGGGACGCAATCATCTTTTCCTTTCAATCCCCAAGCTATAACATCCACACCCTCATTTCAAGAGTCAACGTAATCATTTCCCTCTTTCACCTAGCAACCCTCTACATCATCTACTTTAGGGGCAGCGCAATTGTTCCCCTTTCAAAATTAGCAAACTTCCACATCACCCTTTTCATGGGGAATGCAAGTGTTCTCTTCATTTCCTCCCCAACAAGCATCTACCCAAGCACAAGCCCAACAAAATGCCTTCATCATAGGAATGCCTTCCATGGGTTTTTCAAAACCACCGTTCATGTCCCAAACTCCAATCACATCTACCTTCCCGACATCTGCTGCACCATAATTCCCACCTCACACTGGCCCTTTTTGGGGTCTCACTCAAGAAGACATGAAAGCCTTTGGAATACCAACTCACTCTCCTACATCCATATTTGCAAACCAACAAGCCACCTTCTCACAAGTAGCACAATAGCAACCATCTCAACCTCCACCAGCCTCATCCTTCATGAGCTATTCATTCCCAACACCTAATGCTTTTCAGCAAGTTCCTCCACCTCTGTAGCAAAGTTCATCCCATTTTGCAAGTCATCCTGCCCAGCCACCCTTTGCTTCAAGCTTCCCTACATCAGTTCCACCCTTAAGCAATGCGGGAATGCACCTGACCTATATTGGTCAACCACAGAGCCAAGTTTAGGAAGGACCATCTTACCAACAAGTTGCATCATTCCACCAGCCACCCCCATAGCAACCATACTTCCAGTCACAGCAGCAAGACCCCGTCATCCCACAACACTAGCAAGCAGTCCCATATCCTCCACCGCATTATCCCCCTATGCTACATCACCAATATCCCCAGCAAACATCACTCCAAAATCCACTCCAATCTACCTATCCCACTGGGCCATCTCCATATCCCACTCAATAGTACCCACCTCAAATGGGAGTACCCGCTCAAACACCAATGAATGCTAAATGGGAAGCCATGAAGAACACTCTTAAAGAGCTTCAAACTAGTACTAAGAACAAAACTTACAAGTTTGAGGAGGTGTGTCCTTATCCATTTGACCGGTCCATTGCTGCTATACCTTTTCCCAAGCACTTTGAGACACCTAAGTTTGATAAATATCAGGGGAAAGGAGATCCAGTCAATCATATCAAAGAATTCTATATGGTGTGCCAAGAAGTGGCTTATAGTGATAACTATCTCTTACACCTATTCCCCAAAAGCTTGGGAGGAACCGCTGTTGAATGGTTCTACAAAATACCATGTGGGACTATCACAACCTTTGCTAAAATTTTTGAGAAGTTCATTGCCCACTATGCCCATAATGTTGAGAATGAGTTGACCTTGTTAGATCTCTACAATTCAAAATAGAAAGATGGAGAAAGCCTAGCAGAATACTTGCAATGATGGCAGAACCTTACTACCAGGTTATCATACTAGCCACCTGAAAAGCATTTGACCAAAATCTTTATTGATAATCTGCATCCTAAGCTATCCCATTTCATGAGGATGAATTGTCTCCAAACCTATCAAGATATCAAGAGCAAGGGGATAGGTGTTGAAAAGGCCCTCCTAGATGAAGGCACAATTCGACACTTCAAAAATGATGCCTAAAAACCCAGCAATGATAAATCCTGTTACTAGAGTCATAACAAAAATGTTGTTACTGATGGAGCCATTGATACCAAGCATGTCCAATTTTTTGTGGCTAGTCCTCCATCAACTCCTGCATACCAACAACAACAAGCGCCCATCCATCAACAACCTCCTCAAGTCCATCAGCAACCCATGCAACAATATCATTCTTAGAATAATCAGCAGAATTATCAGTAACCAGCCCATCAAGCTTATCAAGGTAATCCAAACAATCAAGTCAATGCCATCAATATTGCTCCCAAGAAGAACAAACCCAGAGCTTAAAATTATCCAAAGAAGACCTTCACACCGCTGGGTGAACCTTTGGATGTTATATTTCATCGAATGGCCAAGGCCAACTTGATTACGTATCCACCAGTTTAGCCAGTTGATGATACCACTCCCAAGCCTGATTGGTACAAAGATCATGAGTACTGTGATTATCATCATGTGAAAGGACACACTACCCTAAAGTGTATGAGACTCAAAAACTATATCCAAGATCTCATTGATCAAAAAGAGATTCAAGTAGATACACCCACTCAAACCTCACCAAATGCCAATTTGCAAATTTATCAGAATGTGTTCCCACAACACAATGCTGGGAACAACCAAACTAAAGCCAATCATCCCCAGAACCATGGAAAAGGCAAGCAAGAAGATCAAACTACTGCCTATATCAATTATGACAATATTGTTGGATGTATAATCCAAGTTGAGCCTATAGTCAATACCATCCATGTCAGAGGACAAGATCATCAATGTGCTATTACTACCCGCAGGGGTCGAATAATTGTTGTTGGTGCCCGTCCAAGGCCAGCACATAATGCACACAATGCATAGTATAACCTCATAGAACATCTTGGGAAAACACCAGCCTAAATATCCATCTTGGACCTTCTCCGCACTTCACCTCTCCATCAGGAGATCCTTGACCGAGCTCTCAAAGAAGGACATGTCCCCATAGACATTAACACCACCCAGTTTGAGACCCTTGTGGGACATCTATTTGCAACCTATGCTTTATCCTTCAAACCATCTGACATGCCAGACGTTTCACCTGACCATACTCTCCCTCTCTACATCACCATCATGGTCAGACACTTTGCCATCAAACGGGTCTTAATAGATAATGGCTCAGCCCTAAACTTGTGTACTTTGAAATTCATTCAGTAGATTGGGTTCACTTAGACCGATATAGGACATGAATTAATTACTATCAAAGCCTATGACAACTTGGAGCATACCTCTAAAGGTACCATTACTTTTCCCATTCAGCTGGGCCCAGCAATGCAAGATACTATTTTCCATGTTGTTGATCTTGACCTACCATTTAATATCCTCCTAGGTTGACCATGGATTCATTCCATTAAGGCTGTACCATCTACATACCATCAGTGCATCAAATTTTTGCATCAAGGCACTGAGGTTCCCATCCATGCTGACACCCAACCCTTCACATACTATCATGCGATGGAAGCATCATTCCCTCACTCCACTCATTGTCCTAGAACTGACATTGGTACTTCTATTGCTAGCTCGTCCTGATCCCATTGCGATCTAGAAACCATTCTCACCTCCACCCTCTCTTCCATCAAGATCAATAACTAGGGTTGTGGTGAATAAAGCCTACATGATGCATTTTCTGTAGGGGCCCTCCCACTTGATCCACATACTCAAGGGCACCTGAGTCACCAAAGCAAGCCTATTGAAGAGCATCATGAAATCAAGAGAATGGGACCTATGACTTTTGAATCCCATGGCACATTAAACAGTCAAGAAATGGATCCTGACATTAATAGGTGGTTGTACAAAGATCCCCCACCACCCAACAATCAAGTCCTTGGTTACTTCAAAGATAAATACCCACAATCACACAAGTACACAATTGAGCAATGGAAATACCAAGGTGGTGTTCTAGGACCACAAGAAGGTGGAAGCAAAGACCCAATTACAGCATTAAAAAACCCACAACATTGGGGTCTTGTCTTTGATACCCCTCACCTGCATATACAAGGGCCCAATACCACAACTGGGGGCACCAACATGACTAGCGTTCCCCTCTTGAATAGCCGAGATGACCTTGTAGAGATCAAAGACATCCCTAAAGAGAAAGAAATAAGATCCTACGATGATATATTTGACGATGATACCCTCCTGAGGACTTCTATCCTCCAACAATTTGCCATCAATCTCATAGAACTTCCCCTCATTCACCCTCAACTCATAGACTTGGACCAACCAAGCATTGCACACATTGATGAGTTCCAAAGCATGAAAGCACTCCTAGAATTCATGGGGGCATTAGGCCCACACTCAGTTTAGGATTCAGAGTCAGCTGACATCTACAAGCTTGACCCAGAAGGATACTTTGGAGAGGAGACAAGCTTTAGCTGCAAAAGAGAAATAGAAAGAGTAAAACATGAGTCCTTATGTGAAAACCCTTCCAGGGCACATTTTGATTCCAAAAAAGTAAAAATAAAGAGCGTATCTTCTAGTGAAAACTTGGCAATTCAAGTGCTAGAAGATGAAGACTTGCCTCTTCCTCCCATCTAGGATTATAGACCTAGCAGTCACCTATCATCATAGAAGAAACCAAGCTAGTCAACTTAGGTACAGAGGAATGTCTGAGGATCACCTACATTGCAGCCAACATGATAGAAGGTGAAGAAATGGCTTTCACTGCGCTCCTTCAAGAAGCTACTATGAACTTTGCATGGTCATACACACACATGCCTGGACTTGATCCTAAACTTGTTGTTCATCATCTAGCCATAGACCCCAATGTTAAGCTAGTAAAGCAGAAGCTACGCAAAATGCATCCCAAAGTAGCTCTATTGGTAAAATCAGAACTAGAAAAGCTCCTGGATGCAAAGATTATCAGAGCTATAGATTACTCAGATTGGATCTCCAACATTGTACCTATCACAAAGCCTTCTAGTGACATCTAAATTTGTACAGATTTCAGGGACCTAAACAAGGCATGTCCTAAAGATGATTTCCCGCTACCTAACATAGACATGATCGTAGATCTTATAGTGGACCATGAAATGTTGTCACTAATGGATGGTTTCTCTGGATATAATCAAATTCATATAGTAGCAGAAGACCAACATAAAACATCATTCACCACTCCATGGGGTACCTTTTGCTATAACATGATGCCCTTTGGTCTAAAGAATGTAGGAGCCGCATATCAGAGAGCGATGAAAACAATCTTCCATGACATGATCCACAAGATCCTAGAGGACTATGTGGATGATATTCTTGCAAAATCAAAAACACGCCACGAACACCTTGACATTCTTGACAGTGTGTTTGATCACCTAAAACACTATGGGTTACAGCTCAATCCAAAGAAGTGTGTCTTTGGTGTTACATCTGGAAAGCTCCTAGGTTTCATAGTATCATGACAAGGCATAGAGATTGACCCTAAAATGGTCAAGGCAATAATAGAAATGCCACCCCCAAGAACACTCAGATACCTCAGAAGCCTACAAGGAAAGCTTCAATCAGTACGTCAGTTCATTTCTCAACTAGCAGACAAGTGCCAACCTTTCATGCATCTTTTATGCAAAGACACAAGCTTGAAATGGGATCCCATATGTCAGAGAAGCTTTGATAAGCTCAAGGAGTATCTAGGCAATTCTCCAATCCTAGTACCACCAGTTCTAGGATGCCCTCTCATACTCTACATCTCAGCAACCACTACAGCACTGGGGGCACTCATAGCTCAGCATGATGACAAAAACAAAGAGAGAGCCATCTACTACATTAGTCAAACTCTTGTCGGCTATGAGCTTAATTACTCACCCATGGAAAAAGCATGCCTTGCAGTGGTCTTTGCCACTCAAAAGCTTAGACATTACATGCTCAGTCACACAATCAGGCTCATTTCAAAATTGGACCCCCTCAAATATCTACTATCAAAGACAACTCTCATAGGCCGTATGGAAAACTGGGTCATGATACTCAGTGAGTTTGACATCCAGTACATAGATCGGAAAGAAATCAAAGGGAAAGTCATTGCCAATCAACTGGTAGAAGCACCACTGGTGGATGCTTATCCACTAATCATGGAATTTCCTGATGAAAACTTATGTATGATCAAAGAACAACCCATGTGGAAACTATACTTTGATGGCTCCTACACATCACATGGATCAGGGGCAGGAATCCTATTCATCACACCTCAAGGTGACTACATCCCAAAGTCATTCAAATTAGGATTTTCATGTACCAACAACATTGAAAAATATGAGGCACTCATTTTAGGTCTCAAAATAACCATTCAATGGAATATCACAGAACTGCAAGTGTTTGGAGATTCACAGCTGATTATCAAACAAGTCCTTGATGAATATCAGATGAAGGATGACAAGTTACTACCCTACAAAGAGCTGGTGGATAGATTGAAAGAGCATTTCCTGAATCTACAATTCACACAAATACCTAGACTTTAGAACAAAGTGGCTGATGCAATGGCAACCATTGGATCCTTGTTAGAAATCCCACATGATGCATCACACTATGAATTCCTAGTTGAGCAGCTACATACACCAGCTTACAAGAACACTAATGCAGAAATGGTGTGTGTCTTGGTTGGTCCCCAGTCCCCGTGGTACCATGACATCCATGCATATCTAAAGAATGGTATCATATCTCCCCTTCTCACCAATAACCAATGCCAAAACCTTATTCGTAGAGCTTCCCACTACACTCTTGTAGCCAACACCCTTTATCGTCGAGGGTATCACAATATCCTCTCTAGGTGTTTAGATTCAAATGAGGCCGTCTTGGCTTTACAAGAGGTCCACGCTGGAATTTGCAGTGCCCATATGAGTGGCATGGTTCTAGCTAAGTAGTTGCTTCGAGTTGGGTATTATTGGCCAACCATGGAACATGATGCTTGTGAGTTTGTCAGAAAATGTTTACCATGTCAGCAACATGCAAATTTGATTCATGCACCAGCACAAGATTTGCAGCCCATTGCACCACCTTGGCCATTTTTATGTTGGGGCTTTGACCTTGTCAGCTTAATCACTCCCCTTTCCTTGGATGGAAACAAGTACATAATCACTGCCACAGAGTACTTCACCAAATGGGTTGAAGCCATTTCGCTCACCCTAACTGCTGGTATCCAAATATCCAAGTTCATCCTTTACCACATCATTTTCCACTTTGGCATACCATCTACCATCTTCACTGACCATGGCACACCTTTTGAAAACTAGCATGTGGATGATCTATGTGCTAGAATCTACATCCATCACCATTTCTCTAGCCCATATTTCCCTCAAGGAAATGGCCAAGCTGAGGCAACCAACAAAACTATCCTGAAAATCCTCAAGAAGGTTGTCAATGATTCTGGTCATGATTGGCACCTCCAAATTAATCCTACCCTTTGGGCCTACCGTACTTCTTATCGCACTCCCATAGGCACCACATCATATTCCCTTGTATATGGTGCTGAAGCTGTTCTACCAATTGAGGTTGAGCTCCCATCATTGTGAGTCTCCATGAAGAACTACACCACTGATGAAGACTATCGTGTGGCCTGTCTCACACAGCTAGACCTGTTAGATGAAAAGAGACAACAAGCATATGATCACCTGGTTGCATACCAAAATTGACTAAAAAGGAGTTATAACAAGAAGGTCCATCCCAGACAATTTCAGGTCAGTGACATGGTCCTCAAAGAAAATCAGAAAGTCCAAGCAAACAGAGAAAAGAAAGGCAAGTTTGAGCCTACTTGGTTGGGCCCCTATATTGTCACAACATGCTTCGACTCTGGAGCTTATCAGTTATCTACACCAGAAGGTGAGCCTTTAAATGTTCCAATCAACATTATACATTTGAAGAGGTTCTATGCCTGAGCCAGATCTACATATTCAGAAAATCCATAAAAATTGAAAAAAGTAGAAAAATACAAAAAAAGCAAAAAAGTAGAAAAAGAAAAAGAAAAACAATCATCCAATGGTGAAAACTTGGCAATTCAAGTGCCTTGGACAAGTATGTTGGTGAAAACCTGGCAAACAGGTGCCATACATAGTGGACTGAGTCATTATCTATCAAACTCCCATCCCCCCATCCCAACATCTCAATCCTTTTTCTACCATCCCCATCCCCATCCACCATCCCCCAGCATTCCTCTTTTTCATAATTCTCCAACAAATCCACCATCCTACCTGCACATATCTTGTACCATATCTTGTACCCTATCTTGCACATATCCTACACATATCTTGTACCATATCTTGCACATATCTTGTACCATATCTTTTCTATCCTGTATAGCATGATCCTTCCTGTATCATATCCTGTATAGCATGATCCTTCATGTATATCATGTATAGCGAGATCTTCCTATCCCCAATCTTGAGCTTCTATACATATTCATTGTATCTCTTTTCCTATCCATTGTACATATCCTCACATCTTGTTGTACATATCCTTGTCCGTCCTGCAACAAAATTTGATTAGAACACTTTGTCCTACCCAACCTTGTACTTTAGCAACATCAATTGTTGACTATTCTTGATCCCAGTGATTATTCTTTGACTTCATCATTTGCCCAGTGACCAACAACACTCATTCTCCTATCAATTAGTAGGTCCTTAAGGATGTATCCTTCCTCCTGTCAGATCCAATCTTCCACCAATCTCACTAGGTTCGTGTCAATGCATCCTTCCACACATTCAGACCAATCTTCCCACCATCAATCACATCAAATCTCTCTCCTTGGCAAAGGGTGTCCTTTGGGAGTTCTCATTTTGGTCTTGGATTTTTTCCTTTGGATCTTGTTAATCTTTTACGGCTTCTCATTTTTCTCTACTCAAGGTCGCCACAATCCTTTATATCATGGTGTGCTACAAATGAGGTTAATCTGGGGCAAGGTCTTTTGATCTTTTGCTTCTGCCTGTGAGTCAGTTGTGTTTGTGGTTTCTTCAGCATCATTTCCACCATGCCTCCTTCTAGTTTCATGTGTGATTCTGGGGCAACCCTGTGTGTGTTTTTAGCGTCAGTCCTCTGAAACGCTAGTGACAAGGCCTCGTGATCCCAGTATCCTTGGCAGGTCTCTAGCATTGCTATATTAAACTAGGTTGTGCTCTCCACATTTGCACTTGGAGCTTCCCCCAATCCCCTGCATCTTGCATCATATAGATTACTCTTGCATCTTGCATCTCTCATGTAGCTGCATCCTACATTTTGCATTCCATCTCATCTTGCATTCACCCATCTTTTCTCTTGAAAGATTGGTTATTTATCTCCCCTTCTTCCTAGCTCCTTCCTTCTCTATTTCCTTTCGAGCAAATTCCACAACGTTTACTGCTTGCGTTATTTTCTCGAGGGGGCACAAACCATCATTCCTCTAAATTCTAGCCTTGGACATCTTATTTTCTTGTCTTTTACACCATGTCACATGTGGCATCACATCAAAGAGGGGAAAAATGTAGACACCTAAAAATCTTTTAGAAAATAAAGTAATTTTTATTTTCCGAAAAATCCTTGATGAAATCATTATTTATTAATTAATTATTTAGTTAATTAATTAATTTATTTTTATGTCATTAAATCCCTTTATCTTAATTAAAAATATTTAATTAAGAAATCCCTCCCAAAAATGGTTAAATCTTATTTAAACATTATCTCCTTATTTATTAATTATTTAATTAATAAATTGACCAAAAATCCCAAAATAAATAATTTATTTATTTTTTCCCAAAACTTGACCAATTTCCTTAAGACCACTAACCTCTTCCAGAATCTTCTAATCCTCCTTTAAATCTGATTAAAGGCTAATTCCCATCATTTCCTAACCCTAATCCCAACTCAAAATATTTAATTAAGATTAAATATTTAATCCTCATGTTTATTAAATTCATTTTAATAAATATTCTCAAACCTAAACCATGGCAATAAATAAATCTTTATTTATTTTCTAAAATCCATGTTTATCCTAAGGAAATTCTAGACTCTTCTAGAAAGTCCTAATCCTAATCCCCCCCTAATCCTGTCACACTCCCTAACCAAGGTTAGCCAACTCCTAAGCTTAACCCAAAGTCAACAAACTTCTAGAGACTTCTCTTACATGCATTAAGTGCATTTAAGGCCTCCTTATTCCTCTTACATGCATTTATCATGTATTTAAGAAGCCCCTCACCCCTTTCTTACACCCTTTGACCTTAGGCACATTCCTCCCATCTTTCAACCTAATGCCCTTATGACACTTGTCACAAGGAGGTGGCCCTGAATTAGCACAATCCATGTGCTCCCCTTTGAATGAATCTTGGCCTCTCTTAAGGATTTTGATCCTAGCCACTCATTCCTCCTTCCCAAATCTTATAAATGCTCCTCATTTCCAAGAGCAAGAAATCCATTCACCTTTCATTTCAAGCATTGTTATCATGCCCATTTAGCTCTAGACTTAGCATAATCATCTTAATCTAGCTTACTTTCAAGCATTTTAGCTCATCTTAATATAGCAATAATGGATTAACATAGTTTATTTCATTGTTTTGCATAAGCATAGCATCATATCACATCTCTACTTGGTCTAAAATCAATCTTAGCATAAACATCATGTAGCTTAAAATTTATTTCAGCATCATTTGATCCTTGAGTCCTTAGGGGCAAATCAGGTGTTCTATACCTATTTTGTGTCATTTTTGGGGTTTTCATGGATCTCAATCCATCCTAAAATGCATTAGGAACATGCTCCAAGTGCTTAGAGAGCACACCCACATCCCCTTAAGCAAGAGCAAATCAAACAGTACTTGGGTGCACTTGTTTAAGCTCAATCTGAGGTGGCTTAGTTTAGAGTTTTACTTATTTTTTTGATTGATTTCATGCTAGACTAACATCTAATCTTTGTTTGGCTTGAGTCTTTTAAAATAGGTATCCTCAAAAGCCTTGTCCACAGTCAGATGTGACCCCGAATGCACATTTCTTTGGATTAAGTCAAATTTGATATTTTTCCATCCAGGTGAATATTCTATCCAACACTCTGAAATGACCAGCTCTGTCTTTGGATTTTGCTAAAATGTCGTCAACATAATCTTCCATGATGGTATGCATCATGTCATGAAAGATCATGGTCATGGCTCTTTGGTAAGTTGCTCCAGCATTTTTGAGGCCAAATGGCATCACATTCCAGTAGTATGTACCCCATGGACAAGTAAAAGCAGTTTTTTCCTGGTCTTCTGGCGCAATCTTGATTTGGTTATAGCCAGAAAATCCATCCATTAATGATAACATCTCATGCCCAACTGTTAGGTCAACAATCATATCAATATTTGGCAAAGGGAAGTCATCTTTCGGACAAGCTTTATTAAGATCTCGAAAATCAATACAAATCCTGATAGACTTGTTTGGTTTTGAAACTGGAACAATATTTGAAATCCACTCAGTATAATCAATAGCTTGAATGAATCCAACATCTAGGAGCTTCTTTAATTATGCTTTCACCATTAGAGCAATGTGAGGATGCATTTTGTCGAGCTTCTGCTTAACTAGTTTTACTCCTGGTTTGATAGATGAATGATGCATAATGAGATTGGGGTCCAAACCAGGCATATCAGCATAGGACCAAGCAAAGTTGATTTATCTTTTTCTAAAGAATTTTGCAAAAGCTTCTTTCTCTGATTCTGTAAAGGATGCTGCTACTTTGAGGATGCGTGGAGACTCCTCTGTTCCAATGTTAAGTGGTACTATTGGTTCTATAAGAATGGTAGATTGCTCTCGATATAGATAGTTGGGAAGAGTGTTAATCCTTCCATCGTCAGGCACCTCAGAGGTGTTTTCACCATCAGATGAATCTTTTCTTTTTACTATTTTTGGATCTAATACTACCACTGAGTGGTTTTCACCATTAGATCTATTGATTATTTTTATATTTTTATGACTAAAAGGATTGGCACTCTCACCAAAGTAGGCCATGTCATTGAGTTCTATCAAAAATCCTGACTTGTGATCTCCTGGTGATAAATGATCCCTGATGCCAAGATGGTCAATGATCGCATCATCATTATGGAAGACATCAAGTTCTGGGTGATCGGGGGAATCCCAATCGATAAGGTCAGGATGGACAAGGGGCATTGGATCATTTGGGTCAGTGTCAAAAGCCGAGATGGTATTGATGGAAAAGTTGTCAAGGTTTATGATAGTATCAGCGAGGTCTATTTCCATACTCTCATCCGAATCGTCTGTCACAAGATAACACTCACTTTTCTCATGATCAACATGAGTAGTATTACGTGGGACCAATCCTAGTGAGTCACTCATTGAACTCTCACCCTCATGGTAATGGATACTATATTGATGGACAACATCGACTCCTATTTCTTTAGTATAATCAGATAAGGAATCCCATTCATAATCATTAGAATCAGAATCATCATTAGCTTCAAGTCTATCAATGATTATTTGAGCTATCCTTTGTTTCTCTGGATCTACATACATACCATGCTTTCTGAATTGTAAGGCAGTAGCTTTAGATGTCTCATGAAAAGGTGGTATTTTTGCTTTTCCTTTTGGTTCTTGTGGTTCTTCACCTTTATATCCTAATCCTGTAGTGTCTCTTTTATAATTGGGATTTTGCAAAATTGGTTTTATAACACCTCTTTGTAACCCTAGAGGTCCAGCACCTTGATATCCCATCTTTTGTAGCAAAGTATACCCTTTTCCATAGACATCAGGTGATATACATTCATGTTTAATATCCTCTTCAATCTTCTATGTCTTAAGCCAATAATTTGCATTACGCTCAGCTGCCTCTTTGGATATTGTGCCCCCACTTATAAATGTGTTATAAACAAGTGTAGAAGGGGGTTCTGAGTGTTGTTTAGTGATCAAAGATCTACCATATGATTTGGGAGATAAAGGTAACTCAGTGATACAAAGAGCTTGACCTAAAGTATATTCTCCCATACTTCTTTCTTTGATGTCTATCTTGATCCCATTTGATTTAGAAGTTGATGCTATATTACTAGGGTCACTGGGTGTAATTGCAGAAGATCCAGTACGATTATAGGGAACCAAAGAATCAAAAATCTTCACATTGATACAATATTGAAAAGGATTATAATCTCCTTTGATAGTGATCTCCTGACCATTGTGAGGGAATTTTATACATTGGTGATAAGTTGATGGCATAGCTTGCATGGAATGAATCCATGGTCTTCCCAAAAGAATATTATAAGCAAGATCCATGTCCAGAACTTGACAAGATACATCTTTGACAATAGGACCAATTCTAATTAGAAGAACAACAGACCCCTTGGATGATCTCTCTTCCTCATCATAGGCTTTTATTGTGATTTTCTTTTTTGGATCAATGACATTCTTAGAAAATCCCAATGCAAGGACTAACTTTAATGCAGACATTCAAGCCAGCTCCCCCATCTATTAATACTCTTTTAATCTTGTGATTCTGGACAAGGACTTGGATATGTAAGGGAGCATTATGAGGTTGGGTAATGGCTAAACCATCATTTTCAGTAAAGGACAAATAGTGTGGGGTTTTTAAATGGCCCACCATAGTTTGAAATTGATCAGGATCTAGAGTTGTTGGAACCTGGGTCTCTAAGAGAGCTTTTTCAAGGATATCTTTGTGAGATGGGGAAAGACGCAAAAGCTCTAAGATGGATATCTGGGCAGGTGTTTTCTTGAGTTGTTCCAAAAGATTGTACTAGTTGGAAGTATTTGGGATAGACTTTGGGACATAAATGAACTTATTTTGTGTAGTGCTTGGTTTAGACTAGACTCCTTGAAGAGTAACTTTGGCTTGAGCACGAGTAGTTGCTTGGACTAGTTGACTCTCTGATTTTTCTTTGATGGTAATAACATTGGCATAATACATAGAAGGATGACATTTAGAAATGTTACCAACATATTGATAGGGAGTGGAATTATAATTAGCTTGATTGTCACCCTTATTGTTGGAAGAACCTCCTTTTTCATTCTCAGGAAGTGGATCTTTGAAAGCTATATGTGATTTTTTGAGACATGTCCGTCAACACCAATTTCACCGCTTTCGATTAAATCTTGGATTACATTTTTGAGTCTTTTTCAATCATTTTTTTTATGTCCTCTGCCTCTATGAAATTCATAATAATCATTCTCATTCCACCAAGAAGGCTTTACTCTAGGTTCAAAATCTTTCATTTCAAGATGCGTAATGAGTTTCTTTGTGATTAACTTTCGTAATGCTGATTCGAGAGATTCCCCCAAAGGAGTAAAGTTTCTTCAAGGTGACATAAAAGGCAATCCTAGTTTAGATGAATCCTTGTTGGTATTTTGATTTGATGATTGATTGTTGTAGGTTCCTTGAGTAGCATTGGCCTGACTGGTGAGATTAAGAAGGGGTTGTGTTGGTTTGACATTACGATTATCAACAATCCCATCATTGACAATATTTTTGTTTTTATTCCAAAACTTTGATTTGTCATTGTTGTAGTTGTTGGAATTGGAATTTGAGGATCCAACATTGTCTTTAGAATAAAGTTTGATCTCACCTTTTCTGACCATAGCTTCCTCAATCTTGATACCATTTTCTATAAGCTTATTGAAATTTGGTGGACATTGCAGTTGTAACCTATAACTCATTTTTGGTGTAAGGTTATGCACAAAAATATCCATCTTTTCTTGTTCAAGAATTGTTCGTGGATATTTGGAAAATAATTGATGCCATCTTTGCAAAAAAGTAAGGAAAGGTTCTCCATTCTTTTGATGTGCATTGGAAAGATCAAGCATAGTGACCCCATGTTTGATGTTATATGAATAATGAGTCACAAATTTGTCAAGAAGCTCATTGAAAGATTTGATGCTAGGGGGAAGTTTAGAGAACCATTCCATGGCTTGTCCTCCTAAAGTTCATGGAAATAGTCGCATAAGATAAGTGTCATTGTGAGTGACTTCAATACAAGCAACACAAAACTCACAAATGTGGTCTTATGGATCCGAATTCCCTTTGTATTTGTCAAATTTTGGTACCTCAAAATGAGGAGGGAATGGAATCATTGCTAAATTCTTATCAAAAGGATAAGGACATATATCATCCAAGGAATACTTCTTTGTTGATGATCCAGTTTGGATGTCATGGATTTTTTGTTGAAGCATTTGGATTTTTTGTAGGACGGGATCCAAAGACGGTGTGTTTCTTTGAATGTTTTGGGAAACATTATTGTGAGAAGCATTGTTTTGTGAAGCATGATTTGGCTGATCATTTTGAAAAATAGTGTGTTGTTCATGACTATGAGAAGCATTGGATTGCTGATTGGTTTCCTTTGCTCCATGAGTATCTTGAGAACCTTTAGGAATTTGTTGATTATTTGTGTGAGCTGGTTCTCTAAGATAAGAAACATCAAAATCACTTGGTAACTTAGCTCCTTGTTGAGTAAGCATGAGAAAATACATCTCTTTATCCAAGCCTAAGAGTCTTTCCATGACATGATAAAATTGAGGATCTTGTGAAGCTTCCCTCAGTTCTTCATCGGTGGGTTCATCAGTGGATGTAAAAAGTGAAGTTTTCTTACGAGCTTCGGGCCAAGGATTTTCTTCGTTGCTGGCATTGCCTTCCATCTTGTCTAGGGATTCTGGATTGGTGGCTTGTTTAAATTTTTGAGATTGAGTTTGAACCATAAAATTGAAAGAATTGATTGTGGGATGAAATATTTTTTGATGAGAAGATATGGAAAGTGATTGATAGGAAAGATATTGAAATGTGTTGAAAAGTGATAAGACAACTTGATAAACCCTAAGTCAATAGGAGGTATAGATCTCACTATGATATGATAAAGAGAAATCAAGAGATAATAACCTAAGCAAGTTTGATGATTAAGGATGATATATCCTGATATGGTAAACTCACAAAGATCAAAATCTAATGGATAAGATAATGTTTCAACACAAAATCGAGAATTTCAAAGATTTGGAAGAAAAATGATTTGATGAATCTTGATGAAGGAATGATGAAAAGTGATGAATGGTCAAAATAAAGATCAAAGGTCTATGTAACTTGACTATCTCTCTAGAATCTTACTAAGGACGAAAATGGGTATCTAAAAAAGTGATTTTGAAAATTGCAAATTTTGTGGAAATGCTCACTGTTGTAAATGCGCAACAACAAATGTGCAGGATAGATTGATCAATGCGCAACAAAATGAAATACATGCGCAGCAATATGTAATAGATGCAACTGGTAATAGTCAAAAGCGCAGACAGTCTGAACAGATGCACAACAAATTTTGATAAATGTGCAGCAATTTTGATCAAATGTGCAGAAAGATGTGATATATGCGTAGGTGTTGAAATTTTGATCTGAATTGAAAATGTTTTGGATTTTCTTGGTGTTGGCTGGTTTTTTTTTTTTTTTGGCAAAGTGAAAAATGCATAAACACATGCACACAAGATAGAAATGATGTTAATCTGACTATGCTAATATGAATGCACAAACACGCTTACAATCCTATGGTTGGCAAGGATGATATCTACTGAATCCCCACTAAGATAATAAAATCCAGCCACACAAATTCACAGCGGACAGCCTAGGAACTTGGAGGCATGGGCTCCTCCTTACAGTGCACTCACTTCTTAGGTACAACAAGTTCCAAATTCAATGGGTCATTACTTCCCAAAGAACTGCTATCTCTACTATGAACCGTGAGTAATGTGGGTTGTCTTCACGAGCTTGGGTGACTCCTTGAGCTAGGAGATCGAAGGTTTTTGGCCACTAAACAAAATTTTTTAGTAAGGACATTCATTTAGATAGTTGTGATCAAGTCATTTTCCCAATTAAGGGGGCTCTCCCAATCCTTTCAAAGCAAGGCTTTCACCTCTACTAAGTAGGACTTTAACGCACCACTAGGGTACTGGACAAGATTTTGGTTGCCACAACAAATTCACACCTGTCTAATGTGAGACTAATCACACTAGCATTTTTTATATACTGGTTTGGAAGGGCTTGGCTTTAGCCTGTTATCAGTTGGGTCATTCCTTGGGGTGAGTACCTCTTTTCCCACCAAAGACCACCCTCTAAAAATTATAACAGTTTCTCTTACACTCAAGGTCCACGAATGGCGAGGTGAGAGGATACGTTTTTATAATTTTGGGATTACAGATATGCTATTAAGAAAAACACAATAGACACTTGAATCTATTCTAAGGAAGACACACAAAGAAAAAACATGTCGTATTTTAAGCCCAAACGAGATTATAGTTTATTTTGCAAACCCCTTGGCAATCTATAATCAAACTGTTAGAAAATTCTTTTTTAGCAATAGGGTCTTCAAAATTATATCCTGTAAAATAGCCTAAAAATACTACCAGAATGAACAGACACTTGTCAAAATGTTAGCTAAAAACAAATCTAACAGAAAATTGAACTTTTCTACAGAAACTGATAAATGCGCAGTAAGTTTTGATATACGCGCAGTAATTATATATGCATGAAACAATTGAATGAATGTGCAGCCTGATGATATGTATGCACAGCTAGTATGGATGTGCAGTGAAAAATGATGTATGCGCAAGACAATTTAACGAATGCGCAGAAAAAATGACAGAAAGTGAAAACCAAATGAAAGTTTATGTCTGTGGTGGCAGAAAATGGATGCGCAGCAAAAATGAACAAATGCACAAAAATCATGGACAAATGCATAGAAATAACCTGTAGAAAAACTTGAACACGGAAAACTAAAAATTGAAAGTGAAAAACCCGGTGAGGCCCTCCTTTTAGCGCCAAAAATGTATACAAATTAGATGTCTAACAACTAGAAATGATAAATTAACTATTAAAGCCAATGAATCTATCTAATGTAAACACAATGAAGAATGCAATGTAACTATGAAATGATGAAACTAATTTAACTACCCTAACCTACCATGTAGCTTGTCTCCATTGTCCTCCTAGCTTTGATTTCTTGAAGATGTTGAGCTCTCAGATTTCCAAAATGAAGTCTTCTCCCAAGATGCTACCAAAGTGTGGAGATTTAATGAAATTGAGTGCACAATAGCTTATGTAAACTAATGGATGGAATGCAAATGAAATGGTGATTGCTATGGAATGCTTGATTGCTTGAATGCTTGGATGCTTGTTATCAAAAATACCTATTAGCTCTCAAATGAGAAATGAGGCTCCTTTTATAGAGTTTTGGAGGATCTAGGCTTAGGTGGCACAATCCTACGATTAAGAATGAAAGGTGGAAGATCCTAGGGCTAGGATTGACTTGACTGAAGGAGTTGAGAGAAAGGGGGATGTAGTTGGAATGTGAGAGGAAGAATAGGGATGATGTTCCTCTCACATTGACATGGAGGAAAAGAAGGTGGAAGGGAAAGACGCATGTCAAGTGTCTCACAAAGACCAAAGAGAGAAAGGGGGAGAGACATTTTCCTCATGAGGACTCTTTGTACAAGTGTCCCATGAGTCACCTTTGACCCTTAGAGGTGGCTTGAGAAGCCCCTTAGGAATAGGGAATGTCTCTTGACTTGGTTGTTGAGAGGACATGTGGTCATGAGACCAAGTCCTATAAGGCCACATAGCCCTTAAGAATAGGACATGTGTGGGTGAGGATAAATATGAATAAATAATTAATAATAATTATTTATTTTAGCCAAGGTGATGTGTTGTGTGACTAGGTGGATGAAGTGAATTAGAAGACTTAGTCATATTTAGGTGATTGTGTATTTAATTAAATCACTTTAATAGACTATTTAGAAGACTTGGGATATAGCATTAGACTATAGTGAATTTATTAAATAAATTGAATAATTTATTTAATAAATAGAGGAATAATTATTAATTAAATAATAAATATTTAATTAATTTATCAAGTCAATAGTAATTAAATAATAAATATTTAATTAATTAATGAAGCCATTTTTAGGTCTATACAAGCTCTTTCCTAAATTTTGTTAGTCGTCGATCATCATACCAGACATTATTTGTTACCTTGAAATCATACACTTTCCCACTCATCAATCTTATCAGCTAAACTAGTCATTTAGTTCATTATGTTCTTCTTGGTTAACAAAGAAATGTGTCGGTGAACACAAGCTTGGTTTATACTATGATCGGTATACACTACACTCCGTCGGTGTATACTGAAATGCTTTATCAACCGACAACACTGCTTTGTGTCTTTCAGGTCTTTTTCTCATCATAGATGAATCAAACATAATCAAGTCAATAACATAAAGTCATAGACTCATAAAAAATTTACTCAATGTATTCTTTATCCTCATCTATCATATCCATCTTCCTCATGTAGATATTTCTATTCTTCATCTCTTTCACTCCTTCTCTATAGATGTTTCGGTATAGTAACTTACAAGATAAGTGCTGTCAAACTAGTTGACATCAATGAAAACATAATACTGATTCAATCATATTACATATCTAATCAATTAGTTCAGTGATCTTAAATCACAGATTCTTCAATCAAGTTCTAAATTAGTTGTAGTTCATCAACTTCTTCCAATTCTTTTCTCTAAAATCTGCTCAACTTCTTCTATCTATTTCTTAGGATAATCATTCGGTACTATCATTTCTTCATCCAACTCATGGTACTCATATAAATCAGAAATGTTGAATATAGGTGATATATCCATGTCATTAGGTAACTCAATCTCATAAGCATTTCCACTCTCAAATTTTCTCAAAATCTTGGAAGGGCCAAATTTCTTCATTTTTAGCTTCCCATATGATGTTCCAACAAGAAATTTACCTTTCTTCAAATGAACCATTACTTCATCACCGATTGAAAAAGTCTTATGTCTTCTTGATCTATCAGCTCTATCTTTGTATTTTTGATTACTTTTCTCCAGCTTATGTTTCAAATCTTCATGCAATGTCTTCATGTACTCAACAAACTTTACTCCTTCAACACTTCTCTTTCATAAGCAATATCCCTCAAATATGATATACCTCTTTGTTGTATACTATTTACAATATCAAAAGGTGTTTTTCTAGTACTCCTATTCACTGAATTGTTGTATGCAAACTCTGCTTGTGCCAACACAAAATCCTAATTACTCAGTGTGTCTCCAACTAAACATCTCAAAAGATTTCCCAAACTTCTATTCACAACTTTTGTTTATCCATCGGTCTATGGGTAAAATGTAGAACTATATTTCAACTCAGTACCAAACTTTCTTCAAAGGGTCTTTCAAAAGTATCCAACAAATTTAGTATCTTGGCCAAAGATAATACTTCTTGATAATCCATGCAATCTGACAATTTCCTTAAAGAAAAGATTTGCTATTTGTACTGCATCTGATGTCTTTCTACAAGGTATAAAATGTGCCATTGTAGAAAATCTATCCACAACAACAAGTATAGAATCATTACCTCTTACTGTCTTCGGTAAACCAAGAACAAAATCCATACTGATATCAATCCATGATTTCTCAGGAACAAAAATCAGTGTATACAATATGGTATTCTAACTTACTCCTTTTGCAACTTGACAAATTCCACAACTTTTCACAAATTTTTGAACATCTTTATACAACTATGGCCAAAAGTATTTCTCCTTAAGAAAATTCAATGTTTTATTAACACCAAAATATCCAGCCAAACCACTACTATGTTTCTCTTTTATCAAATTAGTTTTCATTGGTCCTCTCGGTATACACAACTAAAAACCTTTAAACAACATACCTCCTTGAATAAAATATCCTTCCCATTTAGTACTCAGTTGATCTTGAATAGGTTCTTTGGACTTCCTCCATGACTTAGAAAAATTAGGATCAAATTCATAAGAATCTCTCATGTCATCAAGGCCAAGAACTTCAATTTTTATTTCGGTCGTCAAAGATCTTCTTCTACTCAATGCATCTGCAACTCGGTTAGTGACTCCACTCTTATGCTTTATCAAAAATGTAGAACTCTACAAATACTCAACCCATTTCATGTCTCTGATTCAACTTATTCTGACTACCCAAATACTGTAAAGCCTTATGATTGGTATACAACACAAATTCACTCAATATCAAATAATGTCTCCATTTCTTCAGTGCTTGAACAATAGCATAGAATTCTTGATCATACACATAGTATTTCCTTTTTGCATCATTCAACTTTTCACTAAAGAAAGCAACAACTTTACCTTCTTGACTTAATACAGCTCCTATTACACTTCCACTTGCATCACATTCCACTTGAAATACTTTATTGAAATCAAGCAATGCCAAATCCGATAATTCAACAACCTTCTACTTCAGAGTATCAAAAATTTTATTAGCTCCATGTGTCCACTTTAATTCTCTTTTATCTCCTCTCATAGTCTTAGTCATAGCATTACAAATTGAACTAAAATTCCTAATGAACTTTAGGTAAAAAATTTCCAAACCATGAAATGATCTTACCTCACTAGCATTCTCAGGTGTAGGCGAATTCAAAATAGCTTCAACCTTTTTAGGGTCCATTTTCAAACCATCAACTGAAATCAAAAATTCCAAATACACAATCTCCTCCTTCATTAATGAACACTTTTTTTAGATTTATCAGCAACTTTTCTTCTTTCAACCTCTGCAATACTTGTTTAACATACAAAAAATTCTCTTCTCTGGTCTTACTGAATATTAGAATATCATCAAGGTATACAATCACAAAATTACCCAAGAATTTCTTTAAAACTTCATTCATCAACCTCATAAAAGTACTCAGTGCATTAGTTAAACCAAAAATTATAACCAAGCACTCATAAAAAACCTTCTTTTGTCTTGAAAGCAGTCTTCCACTCATCATCTTATCTAATTTTGATATGTTGATACCTACTTTTCAAATCAATTTTGGTAAAATATTTTTCTCTAGTCAAACTATCCATTATGTCATCCATTCTTGGTATAGGATGTTGGAATTAGGAGAGATAGGTACTTAGAGGGGAGGGGTGAATCAGTGCCTTCAAAATTTGACTTGTAAAACCTTTCTGATCTATAACTGAATACTGTGATAACCAATCAAAATAACTTGAATATAATTGCATAAATCAATCATCTAGTTAACTTAAGAAAGTAAACAACATGAAATCAATATGACAATCACATAACACAAGTATTTTGGTAATGTAGAAACTATTGTTAGAAGGTAAAAACTGTGGTGGGGATGACACCCAAAAATTCTTCACTATTGGTGATCACTTCTACAAGTTTTGATCACTTCTGGTGATCTTACCTTGTTAGGAGTAACATATTAGATCAGCTAGATCTACCTAGTTATAGGATTTAAACAACAATAATGAAGTGTGTACTCCGTTAAGAGATTTACATAAGACTGTTAAGTCTACTATGTTAAGAGATTTATCAAAAGCTCTATCACAATTGTTAGAAAGTAATAGACAAGTATCTGCTAGTTGACAACTCAATTGTCTGAAATAGATCTATAAGTGCTTATCAAAATATCACCTTATCTGTGATGGTTCTCTACTCTGTTCTACTCGGTAGCCTTATCTGATTCTACTCAATCTGATATCCTCAGTGCTCTATTCAACTTGGTAAACTGATTGTCTTGAAGATAGGCAATGTCTTCAAGTGCTCCTTGATTCATATATATTAGTTCACCAACCTCTCTAAAAATGGTGTGAACAAACAAATATATAGTGTTCTATTTGTTGGAAATTTGGCTGAGGTATGTACATGGATGTTGTCATTATGGAAACATATGTTCCCTATGAAGATCATATAAGTTGGAAAGTAAGTATGGAAGATCGCAGACTAAAATTGTCTAAGTATGAAATAGTGTTTTTGATAGAGCACCTGATACAGTTTGTTTTGGCGACATTCACTGGAGCATGATCAGAGTTTGCATAGTTGAACATAGAATCTATGGTGTCTAAGGATACCCCATCTCAGTGCACAAAAGAGTATGGACAGTATAGACAAAGTTATGATTGTTTTACCGATGACAGAGTACAGCCGACAGAGCAGTTTTGAAGGCAGAACTAGTAAATGAATTAAGGGATTATTTTGCTTGTCAAAATAATGACTTAATATTATAAAGAGACAACATCCTAGATGTTTAATCTTGGATAAAGATATGCAAGCCAACAAGAAATATATTATGTTTGTATCTTGTATAAATAAAGATGTACCGAACATACTTGAAATGTAACTTGTAATAGTTGTATATTGTGATAGCAATGAAAGTTGTTGATGTGAAGTTGTAAGCAATACCATATTGTAATCAGTAAAAATTTGTATTACTTGTTTGGGAAGTGAGCTCATCTGGTAATTAGGTTTTGTATCTACAACTCCTAATAGGGTTGAGGCTTCTAACAAGGCCTATAGTCCCTTAACCAGGACTGATACACTATATGATTGTAACAGGCTCCTAACAGGGTCAACATCCTTAACACAATATCTTTTGATTAGTGGATCTTTGTGGGTACCATCCCCATGGGGGTTTTCCCTTGGCCAGGGTTTCCTTGAGAACATATCATGTGTTATGAGTTCTTTACATTTACTGTTATGCATGCTATTTAGTTTCTTATGCTTTAAAGTAATCTGTTATATCCATAAGTGGGCAAAAGTAAAAGTTTGTGAAATACTGATTCACCCCCCCTCTCAGTATTTCCTATTTCTAATAATTGGTATCAGAGCAAAGTTACTTAGTGAAGGAACATTCAAGGAAAGCCTAGCAGCTTGAGTAAAATCTCTATGGATATGGATTAGTTACAGAAGAATCTTGAAGAAGCTCTTGAAAAAATTGATATGCTTACTGATGAAAGAAACACTCTGAAAAGAAAGTATGATGATGCAAAGAATCTTATTGACAAATTGAAAGGTAAGATAGAAGATCTGAAATCTGAGAAGGAATTTGAAATTCTTTTTGAAGATTGTGATGATTTAGAAAAAGAAAATGTGATCCTTAAACATGAATTGAAGATAGCAAATCTAAAGCTTAGCTTGAAAGATGGAAATGAAAATCTGAGATCTGAGAATGAAAGTTTAAAGAATGAGAATGAAGATCTGAAATCTAAACTTGGCAAGGTAACATCTGAATTTGATAAAGTCAAATTGTAGTATGACGAACTTGAGAAATACAACATGATTGTGAAAGATGAATTGACTCAATCCAAACAACAACTTGAGAGGCTATATTCAAATAGTGAAAAGATTAATGAGCAAGTATCTTATGGAAAACCATTCTATGACAAAACTGGTCTTAGATTTAACATATTGAAGATAGTTAGTGAAAGCAAGAAACCAGATCTGAATGTATGTGAAAGAAGTGAAGAAAAGAAGTTAGATGAGAACAAATTTGAAGATGCTCCTAAGCAAGAAGAATCATCGAAGCAAGAAGATGCACTGAAGATAGAAGAACCACCGAAGCAAGATGAACCATCCAAAGGTATGTAAAGAGAATTCAAAGGTAGATGTTTTGCTTGTAATACTATTTGTCATATGAAGAGAGATTGTACAGGTAAATAATTCAAACCTTTTAATGGATATTGTTATAATTGTCATGGTTTTAGACATAGAGCTATTGAATGTAGATGATCTAAAGTTATTGAGAATAATTTCAATAGTAGAATGCCTAGAAATACTAACAATGCAGATCAGAGATCAACTAAAGACATGAAAAGAGGAAATGGAATAGTATGTTATAGATGTAACAAAATTGGACATATTGCTAGAAATTGTAGGACACAAATCAATCAGCAAACACCTAGATATGGAACCAATGGAATCATTTATCAGATATGTAGCAAGATTGGACACATAGCAAGATTTTACAGAATGAACAATGGAGGTTATCATCATAACCCTAACCCTAGAAACTATCCAAGAAGGAATGAAAATGCAAGAAACAAAGAGAAAGGTTACTGTAGCAATGAAGATGAAGTAAAATTTTTTAAAGGCACATATCAAGAAGGTATATTCAGCACTAAAGGTAATCAGGAAGGTAATGTATCTGATGGTAAGAATGAGTCTTTACCTAACCCTTCTTTAAGCACTTAAATTATGTAAATTTCTATAGTTTAGGAACTTAGAATTAGTGTAGAGTTAGATTTTGAATGAGTTAAGTTTTGTGTAGTTAGATGAAGGTTTGTTATTTTATACTAATGCTATGGTTAAGTGCGCAAAAAGAAATATTATGTTTTGCGAGGTCGCAAGAAGATTTATGGTTGCAGGTTTACAGAATTAGCTTTTGGCATTTTAGCGGCAAAAGAATTGAATGCGATGTTAGATCGAGTAAATGCTAAGTATTAAAATATTGAAATCAAAGTTATTGTGATTATCAAGTGATTATAAGTGATTTGGAGAGTGAATAAAGAAGTTTGGAAGTGATTTGCAGAAGTTTGAAGCACCGATCTAGTGAAAGCCCTAATTTTGTGAATTTAAGGTATTTATTCGACTAAGATCTTGAATCAGCTTAAGTAATCAGATATAATCATGGATGTGTCATTAATTCACAACATGAAGGATAATAATAGACCTAGAACTAAGAAAGATCCAGTTGAACCCTCAGAAAGAGATGCTAGTTTAGCTTTATCATCCATACCAGACAGAGTTATTCATTTAGAGAATGTTAAAAGTTATCTTGGATGCAAATATGAAACCCTAAGGGAGATTAATTTTAATGGCAAATATCAAAAATTGTACAACAAGGATATGTCAGTGAAACAAGGTTATGAACATCTAGAAAATAATGAAATCATTGAGTACTCTATGAAATATGAATTTGATGATGAGGAGTGTACTAAGATCATTTTGAGTTGGATACATAATGGTAAATTTTGGTTAGAAGACAAAGTTATAGACATAACTACAGACCTAATTCATGATGTGACTGGATTATCAAAAGTTGGTGCAATTTTACTAAATGAGAAAAACATGAGAAAGATTGTGATTGATAACAACAATTCAATATACAATGGTAGAGGTATAGTCATTAGTAAGATTAAGCAAGATGATGTAAAATACTTGTGTAAGATTTTAACAACAAAATTTTGTGGAAGTTCTAGAGAAGATGATATGCCAACAGGTATGGTACACATTGCTTATTTGATGTGTGTGGAGAAGAAGCCTGTGGATATGTGTAAAATTCTTAGAATACAGTTGTTTGAGAATTTGGAAAAGATAAAGAAAGCTAAATACACTCACTTTAGATTTTCCTCATTGGTTACTTACATGTTCTTCCACTTGCTAAGAAGATTTCCTTACACTATTGATTGTAATGATGGTGAGAATACTATGGAAAGAATCAATAAAGTTTACATGAAACATCTTATTGAGAAGGTTAATGATAGTGTAAAGTTAGTGTTGAAAACTTTTTAGAGCATTGTGGTAAATAGATGATGAATTCCTCCATCCCTAGTTGAGAAATACAAAGATGATATATGTTTTATGGTTGATACTGATTTCACTTACATTGAGGTAGTAGCACCTAGACATGAATTCATAGACCCTCTTGGTTATGAAATCTCTAAAGTTGAAATAGAAGGATATCTTAGTAGATTGTTGAAAAGTAAAGTGGATGCTCATAGCAATAGATTTGGAACATATGATGAAAAATTTGATTCAGCAAAGACACTCAAGGAAGAGAAACAATCAGAGAAGAGAGTGGAGACTACAATAAAGAAAATTCTAAAAGAAATAGGTATGAGTGAGTAGGAATTTGATATTGCAAGAAAGACTACAGAAGCAATAAGGAAAAGTGAGATACTATCAGTCCCACCTTTGGCATCAAGTGTAGAACCCATTCAAGTCAAGGTAAAGGTTGAAGAACCTAAGAAGGAGCAAGAAATTAGTCAGACAGAGAAACCCTCTTCTTCAGCAACAAGGAAAAGAATGAAGGCAAGTGCTTCAGGACCGGGTAAAAGACAAAAAATAATTGTTCCACCAATACCTAGAAGAGTTGCAGAGTTAAAAGATGATGAAGTAACAATAAAGAAGAAATCATGGAAACCAAGGATAGAAAGAGTTAATGAAGACATATTGCAGCATGGAGACTTTACCAAGATGAAAAAATACTATGATTTATATGGATCCTCTGACAGATTAAATCTAGAGAATGCAATGGTTACACATATGATTTTGACAAACAAGAAATTTGATACTATTCATGGAAAGATACCAAAAGATTTGTACAATAGACTTGTGAGCAGAAAGATGAGAGCACAAGAAGAAGATACTAAAATGAGAGAGAATGTGATAAGATAGTTCTGTGACATAAGAAATGATGACCACCTTAAACAGATCCTCAAGCCACTTGAAACCCTATTAAGAACCAAAAGAAGAACTATACAAATAATGGGAGGTCAGTATGAACAAGTGAAGACTGAAACTGAACAGGTAGTTGTGCAAGTGCTAGCAAACTTGGTAGCTAGAAAAGATAGCAAAGATCAATCAATTGCAGAACCAATAGAGAAACAAAGTTCAGAACAGGTAGAGGCAGCAACAGAGGTAGTTGAAGTTGAAGATATTCCCTTTTCTTCTATAAACATTGGCACATAATCTATGGACATTGAAGGAACAAAAGTTACTTTAGATTCAGATGATGCAGTACTCAATAGTTTGGATAACATTGTTGACAACTTGGCTTTGGGAGAGCAAGAAAAGAGTATTGAAACAAAGACTACACAAATAAAAGAGCAAATGGAAACAGAGGCCCATACACCTATTGAACCACAAGAAGACATCAATCTTACTCCTAAGACTAGAAAGGAGAAAGGAATAGGAACATTGACTGAAGATTTGAGCAAGGAGGTTGATGACGATGATCAATTAGAGTTGATCACTTCTTTGAAAAAAATTATTGGAAAGAACAAGAAAGTTAAGAATTTGGAAGGTAGCCTGAAAGATTTGACTGAGAAGCTACAAAGTGTTATATCTACAAAAGTCTTTGATTTAGACCCAATTGAAAGAGCAAAGATGGTAATAAATTCTTTTGATGTTGAGTTCACTAATTTGACTGATATTGCTAAGGTTAAGGCTCAGGCAGTTTATGAAGCTTAGATGTTGCAGAATATAAGTCAGAATATCAAAAATGACATTGACAGCCTTGACAGACACATTAAGAACTTAAGGAAACATCTTGAGACTAGAAAGTGTTTGTACATTCAGTGTACAAAATCTGAAAATATAATAATTGAGGAAGAGAAGAAGATAAAAGAGAAGCAAGATGAAATTGTAGCAGAGACAAACTCAATGGCTAGCACAAACATAATCATCAGTATAGTTGAGAAAAAGATCAAAAAATTATGTGATGAGATAAGGACTTTGAATGATGAGAAGAACAAGAAAATTATCAGGATAAACATCTTGAGAGAGCATGTCTCAATCAAGTTGACTATAATAGAAGAGTAGCTAGAAGAATGTCTTACTGCTAAGACATCATTTCAGAAGTTCAACTTTGAATCCCTTCAAGCTTGTCAGATTGCAGCATACGGATTGAGTACTTTACTCAATGTAGTAGAATCAATTAAGAAGGCATGGGAGAAAGATTTTGAGGCTTGGAAGTCAAATTTTTCAAATTGTGTTGCAAGCCGGATTTGCAATAAGACAGTAAGGTAAAAGTTTTGACGCAATTTTGTATATCCCTTTCCACCCTTTATTTTGTCATTGTTGTCAAAGGGGGAGAGATACTTAGAAAATTGTCTATATATGATAAGGAAGGATACTCAAAGGGGGAGTTCTATGGAGTATTATGAAGTATTATAGATTATGTGTATATTTTGAGGAGATATAAGGATAGTATACTTATTTTATACTATGGCCACAATTTTGATACAAATTTTGAGATTTTGACTTGTACACTTAGCCAATTTTCTCATATGTTGCCACCAATGACAAAGGGGGAGATTGTTGGAAATTTGGCTGAGGTATGTACATGGATGTTGTCATTATGGAAACATATGTTCCCTATGAAGATTGCATAAGCTTTAAAGTAAGTATGTAAGATCGCAGACTAAAATTGTCTAAGTATGAAACAATGTTTTTGATAGAGCACCCGATACAGTTTGTTTTGGTGATGTTCACTGGAGCATGATCAAAGTTTGCACAGTTGAACTTAGACTCTATGGTGTCTAAGGATACCCCATCTTAGTGTGCAAAAGAGTATAGATAGTACGGATAAAGTTATGATTGTTTTACCGATGACAGAGTACAGCTGACAGAGTAGTTTCGAAGGCAGTACTAGTAAATGAATTAAGGGATTATTTTTCTTGTCAAAATAATGACTTAATATTATAAAGAGATGACATCCTAGATGTTTAATCTTGGATAAAGATATGCAAGCCGACAAGAAAGATATTATGTTTGTATCTTGTATAAATAAAGATGTACTGAACATACTTGAAATGTAACTTGTAATAGTTGTATATTGTGATAGCAGCAAAAGTTGTTGATACAAAGTTGTAAGCAGTACCATATTGTAATAAGTAAACATTTGTATTACTTGTTTGGGAAGTGAGCTCATCTAGTAATTAGGTTTTGTATCTACAACTCCTAATAGGGTTGAGGCTTCTAATAAGGCCTTTAGTCCCTTAACCAGGACTGATACACTATATGATTGTAACAGGCTCCTAATAGGGTCAACATCCTTAACAGGATATCTTTTGATTAGTGGATCTTTTTGGGTACCATCCCCACCAGGGTTTTCCCTTGGCCAAGGTTTCCTCAAGAACATATCATGTGTTATGAGTTATTTACATTTATTGTTATGCATGCTATTTAGTTTCTTATGCTTTAAAGTAATCTGTTATATCCATAAGTGGGCAAAAGTAAAAGTTTGTGAAATTTTGATTCACCCCCCCCTCTTAGTATTTCCTATTTCTAACAATTGGTATCAGAGCACAGTTACTCAGTGAAGGAACATTCAAGGAAAGCCTAGCAGCTTGAGTAAGATCTCTATGGATATGGATCAGTTATAGAAGAATCTTGAAGAAGCTCTTGAACAAATTGATATGCTTACTGATGAAAGAAACACTCTGAAAAGAAAGTATGATGATGCAAAGAATCTTATTGACAAATTGAAAGGTAAGATAGAAGATCTAAAATTTGAGAAGGAATCTGAAATTCTTGTTGAAGATTGCGATGATTTAGAAAAAGAAAATGTGATCCTTAAACATGAATTGAAGATAGAAAATCTAAAGCTTAGCTTGAAAGATGGAAATGACAATCTGAGATCTGAGAATGAAAGTTTAAAGAATGAGAATGAAGATCTGAAATCTAAACTTGGCAAGGTAACATCTGAATTTAATAAAGTCAAATTGCAGTATGACAAACTTGAGAAATACAACAAGATTGTGAAAGGTGAATTGACTCAATCCAAAAAACAACTTGAGAGGCTATATTCAAATAGTGAAAAGATTAATGAGCAAGTATCTTATGGAAAACCATTCTATGACAAAAATGGTCTTGGATTTAACATATTGAAGATAGTTAGTGAAAGCAAGAAACTAGATCTGAATGTATGTGAAAGTAGTGAAGAAAAGAAGTTAGATGAGAACAAATCTAAAGATGCTCCTAAGCAAGAAGAATCACCAAAGCAAGAAGATGCACCGAAGCAAGGAGAACCACTGAAGCAAGATGAACCATCCAAAGGTATGCAAAGTGATTTCAAAGGTAGATGTTTTTCTTGTAATACTATTGGTCATATGAAGAGAGATTGTACAGGTAAATAATTCAAACCTCTTAATGGATATTGTTATAATTGTCATGGTTTTGGAAATAGAGCTATTGAATGTAGATGATCTAAAGTTATTGAGAATAATTACAATAGTAGAATGCCTAGAAATACTAACAATGCAGATCAGAGATCAACTGAAGACATGAAAAGAGGAAATGGAATAGTATGTTAGAGATGCAACAAAATTGGACATATTGCTAGAAATTGTAGGACACAAATCAATCAGAAAACACCTAGATATGGAACCAATGGAATAAGTAACCAACTGACCTGTTTACTATTGTTTGATACTAATGACAACTTTAAATGCTCAATAGAGATTAACATAGGAAACCTATATTTCACTATTATCTTGTTGATTTCTATGGAATTAGTACACATTTTGACACAAGAGAAGGGGTAGGAGGGGCAAAGAAATGACACACCCTAACCTGATCCACTTTGCTCAATAACATGTAGAAGAAACAAACATACAAGAGTGACAGAGAGAATGCAAAACTTTCATATATTATCTTCAAATTGATTCATACATGTTGGGCTATAAGGCCTTCCTGGTTATGGCCAAATATTACAATCAAGTACAGAAGTTCTCAAACATGCAAGGATCTATGAACAATCTTTGATCTTCTATCTTCTATCTTCTACCAAATCTTCCTCCAAAAATGACTCCCTAAACTCTAACCAAATAACTATATTTATACAAGAGGCTACCGAACTAAGTCAGCCTTTAGATCCACAATTAATAGAAGGGATGACCAAATCTAGGTCCACATGCTTCCCAATAATGGATACCAACATTAAATCCATGACCTATAATAAATGCACAAGTCAGCCTCAAGAAAAACTCAAAAGAAACCCATCGGTAAGCAAAGCCAACCAAGCACTAGAAAAGCATCACCAAGTGCCAGGGAAATTACTGAGTGGTAGAGAGATAATCGACCAACACTGGTGAAGAAAGGAAATTAAGCAGCACCTAACCAACTCGGTCAAAGTAGGAACTGAGCAACACAAACAAACTCAAATCTATTTTTGGTGACACAGGATTGCCAAGGAACCAAGATGCTCTTGCATCAAACACATGGGGTTATTTGAAAATGATTCTCTAAATCATTCAGAAGGCATAATCTTAGCTACATCCAACTCAGACTATGAAATCCATGAACTATCTTCAATCGGTCTATTTTTCCATTTTACCAGATATTCCATATACTATTTTCCTCTTGTACTTTGACCAATTATTTTCTTCAAAATATGCTCAACCTGTTCATTCTACTTCTTAGGATAATCCATCGGTACTGCCATGTCCTCTTTAGGTTCACAAAACTCATACAAATCAGCAATGTTGAATATAGGTGAAATATCCATGTCATCACGTATCTCAACTTCATATGCATTTCCACAATCAAATTTCCTCAAAATCTTGCAAGGCCCAAACTTCTTCATCTTCAACTTCCCATATGTTCCAATAGGAAATCTTCCTTTTTTCAAATGAACCATATCTTCATCACCAACATCAAAAATCTTATGTCTTCTTGATCTATCAGCTCTGTCTTTGTATTTTTGATTACTCTTTTCTAGCTTAAGCTTCACATCTTCATGCAATGTCTTCATGTACTCAACAAATTTTACTCCTTCAACAATTCTCTTTCTTACATAAAAAATGTCTCTCAAATCTGATATACCTCTTTGTTGTATGCCATTTACAATCTCAAAAGGTGTTTTTCTAGTACTCCTATTCATTGAATTATTGTATGCAAACTCTACTTGTGCCAACACAGAATCCCAATTACTTGGTGTGTCTCCAACTAAACATCTCAAAAGATTTCCCAAGCTTCTGTTTACAACTTCTATCTATCCATCAGTTTGTGGGTGAATTTTAGAACTATATTTCAACTCGGTACCCAACTTTCTCCAAAGAGTCTTCCAAAAGTATCCAACAAATTTACTATCTCGGTTAGAGACAATACTCCTCGGTAATCCATGCAATCTGACAATTTCCTTAAAGAAAATATTTGCTACATGTACTACATCTAATGTCTTTCTACAAGGTATAAAATGTGCCATTTTAGAAAATCTATCCAAAACAACAAGTATATAATCATTATCTCTTACTGTCCTCGGTAAGCCAAGAACAAAATCCATACTAATGTCAATCCAAGGTTTTTCAGGTACAACAATCAGTGTATACAATCTAGTATTATGACTTACTCCTTTTGCAACTTTACAAACTCCACAACTTTTCACAAATTTTTGAACATCTTTATACAACTATGGCCAAAAGTATTTCTCCTTAAGCAAATTCAATATCTTATCAACTCCAAAATGTCTAGCCAAACCACTACTATGTTTCTCTTTTATCAAATTAGTTCTCATTGGTCCTCTTGGTATACACAACTGAATACCTTTAAAAAACATACCTTGCATAAAATATTCATCCCATTTAGTAATCTATTGATCTTGAATAGTTTCTTTGCACTTTCTCCATGGCTCAGAAAAATCAGGATCAAATTCATAAGAATCTCTCATGTCATCAAAGCCTAGAATTCCAATTTTCATCTCAGTCATCAAAGATCTCCTTCTACTTAATGCATCAGCAACTCGGTTAGTGACTCCACTCTTATGCTTTATCACAAATGTATAACTCTGCAAATACTCAACCCATTTCATATGTCTCTGATTCAACTTATTCTGACTACCCAAATATTGTAAAGCTTTATGATCGGTATACAACACAAATTGACTCGGTATCAAATAATGTCTCTATTTCTTTAAGGCTTGAACAATAGCATAGAATTCTTGATAATACACATAATATCTCCTCTTTGCATCATTCAACTTTTCACTAAAGAAAACAACATGTTTACCTTCTTGACTCAACACAGCTCCAATTGCACTTCCACTTGCATCACATCCCACTTGAAATACCTTATTGAAATCAAGTAATGCCACAATAGGAAATTCAACAACCTTTTGCTTTAGAGTCTCAAAATTTTTATTAGCTCTATCTGTCGACTTGAATTCTCTTTTGTCTCCTCTCATAGTCTTAGTCATAGCATTACAAATTGAAATGAAATTCCTAATGAACCTTTGGTAAAAACCTGCCAAACAATGAAATGATCTTACCTCACTAGCATTCATAGGTGTAGGCCAATTCAAAATAGCTTCAACCTTTTCAAGATCCATTTTCAAACCATCAGCTGAAATCACAAATCCTAAATACACAATCTCCTCTTTCACGAATGAAAACTTTTTTAGATTTATCAACAAATTTTCTTCTTTCAATCTCTGCAAAACTTGTCTAACATGCAACAAATGTTCTTCTCTAGTCTTACTAAATATCATAATGTCATCAAGATATACAATCACAAACTTACCCAATAATTTCTTCAAAACTTCATTCATCAATCTCATAAAAGTACTTGGTGCATTAGTTAAACCAAAAGGCATAACCAACCACTCATACAAACCTTCTTTTTTCTTGAAATTAGTCTTCCATTCATCACCTTCTTTGATTATGATATGATGATACCCACTTTTCAAATAAATCTTGGTAAAATACTTTTCTCTAGTCAAACTATCCATTATATCATCCATTCTCGATATAGGAAACCTATACTTCATTGTTATCTTGTTGATTTCTCTGGAGTCAGTACACATTCTCCATTCTCCATTCTTCTTAGGTTCCAATACCGCAGGTACTACACAAGGACTCAAACTTTCTCTGATCAAACCTTTCTCCAACAATTCTTGAATTTGTCGGTTCAATTCCTGATTCTCGGTAGGTGTCAACTGATGAGGTGCTTTGTTCGGTAAACTAGCTCCAGGGACAAGATCCATGGAATGATAAATGCTTCTTTCCAGTGGAAAACCATTAGGTACATTATTAGAAATGATTTCACTATACTCGATGAGTAACCTATCAATCTCCTCAGGGACATTATCCTTTGTTTTCCTACTCTATTTTTTAGGAATCACAACAAAACATACATCATTTCTCTTTAAATCCTTAACAAAATTTCTTCCTTCCATCAAGAAAAAATTCATAGATGTCCAAACATTACTAACAGGTTCTTCAATCAGAGATAATAAGATTTGTCTTTTTCCATCAGCCCAAATAATATACTTATGCAATCTCCCATCATATATAGCATGTCTATCATATTGCCAAGGTCTACCCAAGAAAATATGACAATAATCCATGGGCATGATATCACATAACACCTTATCATAGTACTTCCTAATTTTCAATTTCACATAACATTGTTCACTTACCAAGAGTGTATGCTCATCTCTGATCCATGAAATCTGATAGGGCTTCAGATGTTTCAACCTTTCCAAGTACAAATTTGTGATCATTTCCTGAGATGCTAGATTCTCCGAGCTACCACTGTCAATGATTACCTTCCAAACTTTATCAGAAACTCTACATCTGGTCTTGAACAAACTTTTCCTTACTAGATCTTCCTTTTTACCTTCATTCCAAAGTGCTCTTCTTACCATCAAGTTATTTTCCTTCTTAGGTTCATTCGGTGACTCTTCTTGTACCAAAGCATTCCTATTGCTACCAGCCTTCTTACTTGCATGTGTACACTCAAATGATCTATGTCCTTGTCCACAATTGTAACAAGTTCCTTGGAAACTTCCTCTATTATAACCACCTCGGTAGTTATTGCCTCTACTTCTAGATGAACTTTCACCTTTCCACTTGGTCTTGCCTTTATCCAAATTTGTCTTTTCTGGTTCAGATCTACTATTTTCACCATGGGATCTTCCTCTTCCTCTAGGGAATCTACCACCTCTACCTCTTTTTCTTTGCTCATGTCTCTTGTTCAATTTCTCCTCAACTTTCAATGCAAATTGATAAGCCTCTTTAATGTTCTCCAATTTGACGAAACTGATTTCTTCTTGAATGGGAACTCTCAAACCATTTAGGTATCTAGCAATTCTTTCCACATCATCTTCATCATGTCTAGATCTGATATCTAATCTATAGAATTCCTCAATATAATCCTTTATCGAGCTATCTTTCTGCCTCAAACTTTGCATTCGCCTAACTAGGTTAATTTGATAATCACAAGGTAAGAACTTTCCTTTCAATTTATTCACCATTTTACTCCATACCTTGATTTTGTCTTTTCCTTTCCTCTTTCTCTCCAGCTGCATATGTTCCCACCATAAGGATGCATGACTTTTCAACTTTGTGTTTGCAATTTTCACCTTCTTTTCCTCAAGTAAATTTTCAAACTCAAAGTACTTTTCTATCTCAGTGATCCAATCCACCAATTCATCAGAATCTAATTTCCCACCATACTCAGGAGGATTAAAGTGTGGTGTAGACTTCAGACTTGTCAAAGCCTTCAAGAATATTTCCTCACCCTGATCCATCACAGGTGTAGGTTCTACATCACCTTGTTCTACCTCAATTTCATCATCACTAACATCTTCAAGATGTCTTCCTCTTCTCTGGGCTATTTCAACAACTTCTAATCTAGCAACAAGTTGTTTCAACATATCTACCAATCCTAGATCCACATCTTGGCCCCCATGAACCATCTTGAAAACCCTCTACAATTGCAGGTCAGATCACAATCTACTACCCCACAACAATTCAATTAGGGCTTCACAAGAAGGAACCTTCAAATCTAGATTCCCAAACCTAGATCTAGATCTCACCTCACTCTGATACCACTTGATGCAAGAGAAGGGGTAGGAGAGGCCAAGAAATGGCACACCCTAACCTGATCCACCTTGCTCAACAACACACGAAAGCAACAAACATACAAGAGTGAGAGAGAGAATGCATAAATTTTATATATTATCTTCAAATTGATTCATACATGCCAGGCTGTAGAGACTTCCTAGTTATGGCTAGATATTAAAATCAAGTATAGAAGTCCTCAAACATGCCATGATCTACAAACAATCTTTGATCTTCTATCTTCTATCTTCTACCAAAACTTCATCCAAAACTGACTCGCTAAACTCTAACCAAACAACTATATTTATACAAGAGGCTACTGAACTAAGTCAACCTTCAGATCCACAATTAATGGAAGGGATGACCAGATCTAGGTCCATAAGCTTCCCAATAATGGATACCAGCATTAAATCTGTGACCCATAATAAATGCACAAGTCAGCATCAACATAAACTCAAAAGTAACTCGTCGGTAAGCAAAGCCAACCGAGTGCTAGATAAGCATCACCGAGTGCCAGGGAAATTTTTGAGTGCCAGAGAGTTAACCGACCAACATCAAAAAACAAATGAAACTGAGCAACATCGAACCAACTCGGCCAAAGTAGGAACCGAGCAACACAAACAAACTCAAATCTATTTTTGGTGACATAGGATTGCCAAGGACCCAAGATGCTCCTGCATCACATTCATCATTCTCCATTCTTATTAGGTGCCAATACAAAAGGTACTAGACAAGGACTCAAAATTTCTCTGATCAAACCTTTCTGCAACAATTCTTGAATCTGTCAGTTCAATTCCTGATTCTTGGTAGGTGTCAACCGATGTGGTGCCTTATTTGGTAAGCTAGCTCCATGGATTAGATCCATGCAATGATCAATGCTTCTCTTCAGTGGAAAACCATCATGTACAATATTAGACAAACTTTTCCTTACCAGATCTTCCTTATTACTTTCACTCCAAATTGTTGTTGTCACTAAGGATTGCACCCAATTTGATAAGTGTTAAAACCAAGCAATCTTGTGAAACATGGGACTACTCTCAAGCTATGGGTAATCTATCTGAGAGTAGACCTTCGTATTAGGGGTCAACTTCCCCTTGGATCACTTAAAACTGACTAACATTTTGAGGAAAGGGAGAGAATGCATGAAACAAATAATTGAAATTGATTTAAAACTAGGTGATCCACTGAATTGATAGAAGATCCACAATTGATGCGAACTTACAAAACAACTAAAAAGAAACTATAACCTACAACTTGATCCTATCACTTTGAACTTCTTAGAACTATTAAGGTACTTGGAAAATGTAAAAGGGAAGTTATTTCCATGATTTTGATTCAAATTTGTACACAAACCAACACCTCAAAGCCAAAATAGATTTCTAAATTCTTAATTGAATCAACATACAGGCTAAGGATACGACCATATCACAATAGCCTTAGCATAGAAAACTCAATGAAAAGCTCAGAAATCACATAAGACAAGAAGGACCTATTTTTGTATTATTGAAAGAAGCCAAGTACAAAATTATGTTTCTTAGAGCTACAACACCCTCGATCTATGGGAGAGAGAATGGAGAGCTAACCTCAATCATGCAAGTGAGAGGTATATAAAATGAGGAAAAAAGAATCAATATTGAAGCTACCTCAAACTCCTAAAAGTGAAAAATATCTCAAAATAGGCCCATGAGGCTGCCTCATAAACTCAAATGCTAGATTCCTAAGTTTATAAGGGTGGTAGAAAAATAGATTCCTAAAATAGATGGTCAAAAGGAAACCACTCTGACCGCCCTAAGTCATGCACTAACATTATTCTGATGAGTATTTTATAGACATACCATCATCAGTATTTACACAAAAATCTTGCACTGACTTTTACATTAAAATCCTGCCCCAACTATGACAAAAAATAATGTGGATTTGACTATATTCTAAAATAATTCTCAACCCATAATGGGGAAAACATATTTCAAAATATTTACATTTTTAATAAAAACCCACATATGAAAAAGTGTACCAAAAAATAAATGAGATAATGAAAATCAACCCTAAAAGGGGAGAATGAAATCAATCATTTATGTCAAAACCCCTGTGAAGATGAGGAATCAATTGGCATTCTGGACTTCCCATTTTGGCACTTGGCAAGTTGCTATTCTTTATTGGCACTCCTGCACTCATTTTTTAGAAACATCCAATTGAGGTTGTTAGAATAATTGAGAGGGGGGCGAATCAGTTATCCACAATCCCAAATCAAAATGTATAATCCAAAACAATTTACTTAAACTTTTGCAGCTCGGTAACTTAAAATACTACACTGTCTGTGCTTTTACTGATTACCAGTCAATAACAACTAATGATTACCAATCAAATTTAACATGCAATATGTAATGTATGATAACAAACAATCACCACAATGAACACATAACACAAAAGATTTAACATGGAAACCCTGCGAAGGGAAAAACCACCTGGGACCGACAACCCAAAAATGTTCACCCTTCTGAAGTGAGGTCAGTGAAGACCCAACCCTGTTAAAGGTTACAAACAAACTATGAGGTTTGACCTTGTGAGAGGATTTTAGACCAACCGTTATCATCCAACCAACATTCACTATGGGGTTGACATGATAACAATGTTCATTCTATGAATGAAACATATAAGACTTTCAAGTCCACTCTGTTAAGATATTTCTTTGTTTACAATGGTTAAAATGTAACAACAGTTGATTTGATTACAATACAACTTCAATTGTAGATGTTCAGATCTATATTATGCTCAGTCAAATCCTCTCATCAATATAACAATTCTGTATCAACAATAATCAATGACTTACTGTCGCTCAGTAATAGCTTTCTGACGCTTGATAAACTCTGCAATTCAGTTCTCCTTAACCAATTTGATTAGGCATACATGAAGCTTGTTCATGTGATAATTTTGTAGTCCTTCTTCTTTCAGAATTAGTTTCATAACGAAACTCTAGTCTCTTAAATAGACAAATAAACCATTTTCTTCTCCTCCATAATATTTTGCCGCTTATTCTCCTTCATCTATTTTGCCGCTTAAAACTTCCTCGACTAATATGCCAGTAATATGGTTTGATTTTATCTTTTAGATCTTCCTTGAATTATGCTAGCCATTGATCTTGGTAACAAACATTATCTCCATCATTGATTTCAATGTACTTTACAACTCATCAATCCTTAACAGCTAAACTAATCATTTAGTTCTTTTCTCCTACTTGGTTAACAAAGAAATGTGTCGGTGAACACAAGCTCAATTTATACTGTGCTTGGTATACACTACACTACTTGGTTTATACTATAATGCTTCATCAACTGACCACACTGCCTTGTGTCTTTTAGTTCTTTTCCTCATTATAGATGAATGAAACATAATCAAGTCAATAACATAAGGTCATAGACTCATCAACAAGTTACTCAATTTATTCCTTATCCTCATCTATCATATACATCTTCCTCATGTAGATATTTCTATTCTTCATCTCTCTTACTCCTTTTCTGTAGATGTTTAGATATAGTAACTTACAAAATAAGTGTTGTCAAACTAGTTGACATCAATGACAACATATTACTCATTTAATCATATTACATATATAATCAACAACTCAGTGATCTCTAATCACAGATCTTCAATTCTGTTCTAAATTAGTTGTAGTTCATCAATCTCTCCCTTTGGCATTGATGGAAACTCAAGTAATATGCAATATACCATACACATACCAAACATGTATTCTACAACTCTGTGAACAAATGTTGTACAAGCTCTCCCTAGCTTAATATGTTTAATCACTACATTACTCAACAACATTACAAATGCAGCTTTGACATTCTGCAGTTATGATCTTTTCAGCTCTCAGATTCCTTCTTCTATTCTCAGTAATTGATCTTCGGTGCTCTCCCTTTCTTTCAGTTTGTCTCTCCCTTAGATAGATGTTGCAATGTTCTCATTAGTGCATATTGTTTCATATTGTTTATCTCTCCCTTTGACAACAATGCCAAAGAAACAAATAAACATACAACTCTATAGTAGCCATGTAACTCTCTATTGTCTAGTGCATACTCTGTATCTCTGTATACTGATATGCCATTTTTTTCAAGTTCTCAAAACTTTTCACAACCTTAGACATGAACCAAAATGTGAACTATGCTACATCAACATGAATGATCTTCTGATAAGATTAGGCTGATGCAACGTCAAGTATTCAAATGTATCCTTCGGTAGAGGCTTTGTAAATATGTCTGCAAGTTGTTCTTTTGATGTAATAAATTCTAACTTAACTTGCTTCTCCTGTACTTGTTCTCTCAAGTAGTGATACTTAATGGATATATGCTTTGTTTTAGAGTACATCACTAGGTTCTTTGAAATGTTTATTGCACTTGTGTTATCATAGTATATAATCACTGGCTTAGTGATTATCTCATTCATACCTTCTAGAACTTGTTTAATATATGCAATATTTGAATAGTTTGTAGCAGCATCAACATAGTTTTCTTTGGTTGTAGACTAAGAAATGCAAGCCTGCTTCTTACTTGTCCATGTAATAAGTCTTTCACCAAAGAAAAATGCTCCTTCGGTGGTGCTTTTTCTATCATCCAAGTTTCTAGCCCAATCAGCATCGGTATAGACTTTGAGTTCAAACTTTACTTTCGTAGGATACCATAATCCATAATCTTCCATTTTCTTCAGGTATCTTAAGATTCTCTTTGTAGCAACCATGTGTGACTCTCTAGGGATTTCATAAAATTTTGCAACAATTCCCACAGCATGTGCTATGTCCGGTCTACTATGCACTACATACATTAACTTACCAAACATAGATCAGTACAGTGTCTGGTTCACTTCTGTAGTTTCATCTTCCTTAGTCAATTTACATCCAATAGCCATTGGTGTTCCTACAGGTTTAGCATCTTCCATGCCAAATGTCTTCAATACTTCTTTGATATATTTGGATTGTGTGATGAATATACCATCACTCTGCTGAATCACTTGTAGTCCTAGAAAGAACTTAATCTCTCCAAAGATAGACATTTCAAATTCATTTCTCATTTCATCAGCAAATGATTTACATATTTGATCTTTTTCCTCCAAAAATAATTTCATCCACAAATATTTTAGCAATAAGAATAGTATCATCAGTATCTCCTTTCATATACAAATTTCTGTTCTCACTTGTTCTTACAAATCCAATACTTAACAGATAAGTATGCAGCCTCTCATACCAGGCTCTCAGTGCTTGCTTCAAACCATATAAAGCTTAATGTAATCTACATACCATATCTTTCTTTTTTGGATCCATGAACCTTTTAGGTTGTTCTATGTAGACTTCTTCTTCAAGTATTCCATTTAGAAATGCTGACTTGACATCCATTTGGTAAACTTTGAACTTTTTGTGTGCAACAAAAAGAAGTAACATTCTAACTCCTTCTAATCTAGCAACATGTGAAAATGTTTCACATAATCTATTCCTTCCTCCTGTGCATATCCTTTGCATACTAATCTAGCTTTGTTCCTTGTTACCTCTCCATTCTCATTTTGCTTGTTCCCGAATATCCACTTAGTACCGATAACATTCTTATCTTTAGGTCAGGGTACTAAGGTCCAAGTTTTTTTCTTCTCTATCTGTTCTATTTCCTCTTTCATTGCATTAACTCATTCATCATTTCCTAATGCAACTTTTAAGTTCTTCAATTCATATTCACAAACTAGACATGTACCTTGTCTTGTCTTACTCCTTGTTTGCATGCTAGCTTGTCTGTCTCCAATGAGTTGTGTCTTAGGATGGTGTCTTTTGAAAAAACTTGCCAATATCCAATTTCTTCTTTCTTGTTCATCCTGTGCAGGTTCATTTGCTTGCTCAGTAGGTCCTTCCTGCTTGTCAGTTTCTTTTTCCTATTCCTTAGTATTGTTTTCTTGCTGACTGGTTGTCACTGTCTATGGCATCGGTAGGTACTCAGGTTGTTCAATGTAAGTGAATCTACTGTAGTCCTCAGGTTCCTTTATGCTTTCCTCTATATTCTTATCATGAAACTCATCAACTCAAACATTAGTACTCTCAATCATTTTATTAGTAACTTTGTTCAGACATTTGTATGCTTTACTCTTACTGGAATATCCTAGAAATATCCCTTCTTCACATTTTGAGTCAAAATTTTGATTTCTTTCATCTTTTAGAATAAAACATTTGCTTCCAAAAATTCTGAAATAACTTACAGTGGGTTTGTGTCCAAACCATAACTCATAGGGTGTCCTATTAGTGTCCTTCAGTTTTACTTAGTTTAGCACATAGAAAATAGTGCTAACAACTTCTCTCTAATATGTTTGAGCAAAATTATTTTCTATCATTAATGTCCTTACGCAATCAACAATTGACCTATTCCTCCTTTCAACAATGCCATTCTGCTGGGGTGTCCTTGATGCAAAGACCTATCTTTTAATACCATACTCATTACAAAAATTAGTAAATTCATCAGAGATAAATTCACCTCCTCTATTAGATCTTAAGCATTTCAAATCTTTACCAGTCTCTTTTTCTCCTTTTTCTTTATACCACTTGAACATCTTGAATGCCTCAAATTTTTCTTTTAAGAACATGATAGTCATCAACCTAGTATAATCATCAATAAAAAGAATAAAATATCTGTCTCCATAATAACTCTGAGTTCTCATAGGACCACATAGGTCGGTATGAACCAAATCAAGTATCTTCTTTGTTGAATAGTATTTTCTTTTGAAACTAGAATTAGTCATGTTACTTTCTGATATTCATGACACATAACATGATCAGGCTTTGACAAGTTAGGTAGAATTATAACTCTTTTCTTTTTACTGATCTTAATTATGTTATCAAAATTCACATGACATAAGCTTTTATGCCACAACCATGCATGTTCATCTTTCATCAATAAACAAGAAGACTAATCATTATCAAGATAAAATAGATTACCTTTGAATTGTGTACTAGTTCCAACAAGTCTTCCTGCATTATCAAATATTTTCACCTTTTTGCTCTCAAAAGCAACTCGGTGGCTTGAATTGTTCAGCTGTGCCACACTTAGCAAGTTATAGTTCAATCCTTTTACCCAATAAACATTTTCACATTTTAATCTATCATTTATCATCAGGGATCCTTTACCTATTACCATACATGGTGCATCATTTCCCATTCTTATAGATCCTCCATTGTATTCTTCAAGATAATCAAATTTTTCTTTATCACCAGTCATGTGATGTGTATAGCCACTATCTATAATCCATGTATCATTCTTATTAACCTTAGAGATAAGTGCTATCTCTACATACCTTTCATATTCTTCAGAATCATCCTTCATTGCCACAAATACTACCTCCACATCATCATTAGTTTTGGTATCGGTGATATCTTCTTCCTTAGAAATGTAGCAAACCTTCTTGCCTTTGTCATTATTGTCTCAGTTGTAGTGTCGGTAGCCTCTATTGTATCTTCTCCCATAGCTTCCTTCAAATCAGTCTTTGGTTCTATCATCATCTTTCTTGCGTTGACATCTAGCAGCAATGTGGCCAACTTCTTTATAGTTAAAGCATGTTAGAGGTAACTTTCCTCTATATCTTCCTTTTCCTTTAGGTAACCTTCTGGCCATAAGAGCTTCAAGTTCATCAAGCTCGTCATCAGTATTGCTATCACTATCATCCTTATTTATGCTACTAGACTTACCAATCTTCAAAGAAGTCATAAAAGTGGATTCAACATTGGGTACAACACTATTATCATAATTGTTCAGTTCAAATGTTGTAAGCTTTCCAATCATATTATCAAGAGTGAGTGTGCTATTAGGAGCTGACCTATTTTCATGAATTGCAAATATTCTGATGGCATAGATAGGCAATAGGGTTCTTAGGATTTTTCTTACCACAGTGTCTTCATCAATAACTCCATTCGATGCTCTAATAGCGTGAACTACCTCTTTTATTTTGTTTGTGTACTGCATAATTTTTTCACCTTCTTTCATCTTCATGTCATCGAATCTACCTCTTAAGCTTTCGGCTCTTGCTCTCTTGACATTTGAACCACCACTATAAACTTGAGCTAGTTTATCCCACATCTGCTTAGCAATAGTACAGTCCTTAATGTCTTCAAATTTAGCATCTGAATAGGAAACAACAATCTCCATCATAGTAACATTATGTTCATCTCTGTCCCTTAATTAATCAAGGGTCAAGGGACCATTAGGTGGTGCAAGGTATCCATTCTCCATCAAATCTAGGGTAGAATTCCCAATCTTGGATATATTCAGCTTCATTCAACTTTTCCATATTGTGAAGTTATCCTTGTTGAACTTTGGTACTTCCCTCTTAAACATTTTGAGAACTTTGTGTTGAAGTCCTTAAAACTCTATTCCAAGCAACCATGGCTTTGATACCAATTGTTAGAATAAATGAGAGGGGGGTGAAGTAGTTATCCATAGTCCCAAATCAAAATGTATAATCCAAAACAATTTACTTAAACTTCTGCAACTCGGTAACTTAAAATACTACATTGTCTGTGCTTCTACCGATTACTAGTCAATAACAACTAATGATTAACGATAAAATCTAACATGAAATATGTAAAGTATGATAAAAAACAATCACCACAATGAATACATAACACAAAATATTTAACGTGGAAACCTTGTGAAGGGAAAAACCACTTAGGACTAACAACCCAAAAATGTTCACTCTTCTGAAGTGAGGTCGGTGAAGACCCAACCCTGTTAAAGGTTACAAACACACTACGAGGTGTGAACTTGTTAGAGGATTTTAGACCAACTGTTATTGTACAATGAGCATTCACTATGGGGTTGACATGATAACAATGTTCATTCTATGAATGAAACATATAAGACTTTCAAGTCCACTCTGTTAAGAGATTTATCTATTTACAATGGTTAAAATGTAACAACAGTTGATCTGATTACAATAAAACTTCAATTGCAGATGTTCAGATCTATATTATACTCAGTCAAATCCTCTGATTAGTATAACAATTCTATATCAATAATAAATAATGACTTATTATCGCTACGTAATATCTTTTTGATGCTCGATAATTTTTGTAATTCGGTTCTCCTTAACCAGTTTGATTAGGCATACATGAAGCTTGTTCATGTGATAATTTTGCAGTCCTTCTTCTTCTGGCATTAGTTTCATAATGAAACTCTAGTCTCTTAAATATACAAATAAACCATTTTCTTCTCCTCCATTAGATTTTGCTGCTTATTCTCCTTCATCCATTTTTCTGCTTAAACCTTCCTCGGCTAATGTGCCAGTAATATGTTTTGATTTCATCCTTTAGATCTTCCTTGAATTATGCTAGCCATTGATCTTCGTAACAAACATTATCTCCATCATTGATTTCAATGTACCTTACAACTCATCAATCCTTAATGGCTAAACTAATCATTTAGTTCTTTTCTCTTGCTCGGTTAACAAAGAAATGTGTCGGTGAACACAAGCTCGGTTTATACTGTGCTCGGTATACACTACATTGCTTGGTGTATATTGTAATGCTTCATCAACTAACCACACTGCCTTGTGTCTTTTAGTTCTTTTCCTCATCATAGATGAATGATGAAGGGTGTTCCCCTTAATACCAAAAATAGATAATAGAAATAGAGAAACAACAACAATATGCAAGAATAGAAAATGGGCTTCTCATTATCTCCACAAATGTGCAATTAAAAACTTTTAGAATTACAATATGCAAAGCCACATGGGCATTCCCTTACAATATTCTATAGGACAAGCCTCGAATTATTACCCAGATCTACTACCCAGAACTATCCTGAACTACCTAAGACAACACTACAGCCTTCCTTATATAGGCAATTTTCCACCACCTAGGAAGGTTCCAAAATTTTTGCCAACGAGGCTAACCACTTTAGAATTATTTTATTTTACAATTTATTACATCAAAGTTGGCTCAAAATAACTTTTGAAACCCAAATAGAAATTTTGAAGGAAAATCATTTTCCACCATTTGAGGTGACCCAACTTCTGAAGACCATAAGTCATCGCCAATTAACTCGATTGACTATTATCACCCCATTCTAGAAAGGCCACAAAGCACTCTACAGGCCTAACTTGCGCAAGCACCTATCACCCAAATTTTTGACCTCATCCAAGGCCTCTAAAGCCTTGAAAATTGAGTTCAAAATTTCTGTACCCTGTTGCCAATACCAAAAATCTTCAATATCTACAAAGGTAGACTTGATTTGTCAATGAAACTTTACTAGCAGGTTGATATGACCAAAGTGAACCTCTAGGGAAGAAATCAGAACATTCCAAGATCAGATGACCAACTTACTAAAAATAGCAAGGTTCGATAAATAGCAGCTCTACACAAGATAGCCCTTATTGAATACAAAAACATAAATATTTTTTGGGTGATGCAAGATTTCTCTTACACCCAGGATGCTCCTACATCAGACACCTAAGGTAATTTGAGAAGTGACCCTGTCACGACTCAGGTGTGCAGAGGAAAACCAAGACGGTTAACCTCCTCCTTCGTTAGCCATGATGAATCTTCAACAGGTCATCCTTTCCATTTGACCAAATACTCTTCATATGTCCTATTCCTTGTGCTTCTACCAACACAACTATCCAGTATGTCTTCAATCTCCTTGATATCTGAACTGGTTGCTGGAATACTCCACTGTGCTGCTGTAACCTCATCTTCAACACCTCCTTCATGATACTCTGTCAGATCTAAAACATTAAATACTAGTGAAATATTCAGCTCAGTAGGCAACTCGACCTCATATGCATTTCCTAAATCATGCTTCTTCAGTATCTTACATGGCCCAAACTTCTTCATTTTCAACTTGTTATATGTACCAACCAGAAATCGCTCCTTCCAGAAATGAACCATGACTTCATCTTGAACCTAAAACTCCTTATGCCTCCTTTTTTCATCCGCCCTAGCCTTATACTATGCATTCATCTTGGTAATAGACTTCCTCACCTCCTCATGGATGTTCTTCAAATGTTCTGCAAAATCCTCAGCTTTAGCACTACTTATTTCTCGTTTATCTATCTTTCTCAACTCAGATGCATTTCTGGGACTACTTCCATATACAATATGGAATGGTGATTTACCAGTGCTCCTATTGATAGAATTATTGAATGCAAATTCTACCTATGGTAAAGTAAAATCCCATCCTGTTGGCTTATCTCCAACCAAACATCTCAGCAAATTCCCCAAACTCCTATTCACCACCTTTGTCTGTCCATTAGTCTGTGGATGATGTGATGAACTGAACTTCAAATTTGTTTTCAACTTCTTCCACAATGTATGTGAAAAATATCTAACGAACTTAGTGTCCCTATCTAAAACTATACTCTTTGGAAAACCATGTAGTCTCACTACTTCTCTGGAAAACAATTCTACTACATGAACAACATCATTAGTCTTCTTGTAGGGAATAAAATGTGTCATCTTTGAAAATCTGTCAACTACAACAAATATTGAATCATGTCCCCACTGTGTCCTTGGTAAACCAAGAACAAATTCCATACTGATATCCTCCCAAGGCTTCTTTGGTACAGGTAATGGCTGATACAACCCTGTATTCTGCTTCACTCCTTTCACCATCTGACATACTTAGCAACTTTGTACAAAATTCTTGACATCTTGCTACAACTATGGCCAATAATAATTCTCACTAACCAAAGCAAGGGTTTTATCATGATGAAAATGTCCAGCCAATCATCCATTATGATTCTCCTTGATGAGATTCTCCCTCATAGAACTTCTAGGAATGCACAATTGACTCCCTCTAAATAGCATATCATCTTGAATGATGAAATCCAGCCACTTTGTCCTTTCTAGAGTAACAGGTTCTGTACAAGCTTTCCAAGCTTCACCAAAATCAGGGTCCTGTGGATACAAATTCTTGAGTTCCTTGAACCCAACCACCTCAATCTGCATCTCTATCAGCAATAGTTGCCTTCTGCTAAGTGCATCTGCAACCCTATTAGACTTTCCACTCCTATGTTTCAAAACAAATGTATAACTCTGTAGAAACACAACCCATTTCAAATGCCTTTCATTCAACTTGTCTTGACTATTCAAATATTGTAAAGCTTGATGATCAGTATGCAAAAAAAACTCCTTAGGAAGCAGATAGTGTCTCCACTTCTTCAATGCCTGAACTATAGCATACAATTCTTGATCATAAACATAATATTTTCTCTTGGCATCATTTAACTTCTCACTGAAATAAGCAATAGGTTTACCTTCTCGGCTCATAACAGCTCCTATTGCAGTACCACTAGCATCACAATCTACTTGAAACACCTTATTAAAATTTGGAAGTGCTAAAATATGTTGTTTTGTAACTTTCTCTTTCAACAATTTAAAACTCTTATCTACCCCATTAGTCCACTTGAACTCTTTTCTATCCCCTCTCATTGTTTCAGTCAAGGGTCCTCAAATACTGCTAAAATTTCTAATAAATTTTTTATAAAAACTAGCCAAACTATGAAAAGATCTTACCTTAGTAGCACTCCTTGGAGTAGGCCATTCAAGGATAGCCTGTATTTTCTCTGTGTCCATTTTCAGAACTTCTACTGAATTTACAAATCCCAAATACACTAATTCCTTCTTCACAAAACTACACTTCTTCAAATTAATCAACAATTTCTCATCTCTTAGCTTCTCAAACACCATACCAATATGCATCATATGTTCCTCCAATGTCTTGCTAAAGATCAAAATATCATCTAGGTAAACAATGGAAAACTTACCCAGAAATTCTTTTAGAACCTCATTCATGAGCTGCTTGAAAGTGCTCAGTGCATTGGTTAGCCCAAAAGGCATGACTAACCATTCATCCAGTCCTTCCTTTGTCTTGAAGGTAGTCTTCCATTCATCTCCTTCTTTGATTCAAATTTGGTGATATCCACTCTTCAGATCTATCTTTGAGAAATACACAGCCCCACTCAAATAGTTCATAATATCATCCATTCGTGGCAATGGAAACCAGTACTTGATTGTGATCTTGTTGATTGCTCTAGAACCTACACACATCCTCCATTCTCTATTATTCTTTGGAGCTAATGCCACTGGTACAGCATAGGCACTCAGACTCTCTCAAATCAATCCCTTCTGTAATAACTCATGTACTCTTTTGTTCAACTCTTCACTTTCTACTGGTGTCATTTTGTGTGCTGCCTTGTTTGGAAAACTAGATCCTAGAATCAAATCCATCTGATGACTGATCTTCCTTATTGGTGGTAATACATCAAGTACATTATCAAATACAATATCCTAAAACTCATTCAACAAATCTGCAACCTCTACAGGTACATCATCTACTTCTTCTTTACCAACTTTTGGAATTAAAGCAAAACACACATGCTCATGCCTCATACTATCTAGGAATTTTCTTCCATCAAAAAAAGTTATTCTTGCATTACCACATACTTTTTCTTCGATCTCCTTCAATGGCTTTAGCTTATGTCGCAGTCCATCCTTTTTCAGGGAATAGGTATTCGCATGACCATCGTGTACAACACATCTGTCAAACTACCATAGCCTACCCAAAAATATGTGACATGCATCCATAGGTATGATATCACATAGTACCTCATCATGGTACCTACCAATCTTGAACTTTACTAGGCAGTAGTCACTGACCATGATCTTGTGGTCATCCTGCACCTAGGCAATTCGATATGGATGTGGGTGTTTCTATCTCTTGAGATTCAACTTTGTCACCATCTCTTCTGGCACCAAATTGTTAGTGCTTCCACTATCAATAATCACATCACAATATTTACCTTAAAAATTTCATCTAGTGAAAAATAGGCTCCTCCTTTGTTCAGGTTCATTCTCAGCTCTCAGCAGGACTCTTCTGTTAATCAATGTTTCTCCTCTTTCAACATCTTTAGAATTTGAGGATCTAGCATCTTCATCTACATGTGCCACTCTGGCCTAGCCTTCATTCCTCCTATCTATCCTTCCTTGGTGTTGAGGACATTCAAATTCCCTATGACCTTCTTCTCCACAGTGAAAACATGTTCCACGGAAGCCTCCTCTTCCTGAACCTTGTCCTGTTCCTCTTCCTCTTTGATCTTTATTGTTCTGATTTTGGAAATGATTGGAGTTGTTTCCTCTCTAATTTTGACTACTACTGGCCTCATCCTTCTTTTTCAAATCTTCATTTTGGCCTCCATATGACCATCCACCATGACCTCTTCCATTTTGTTTTCTCTCAAACTTCTTGTTCAACTTTTCCTCTACTTTTAGGGAAAATTGGTATGCCTCTTCAATACTATTCATTCGAACCAGATTCAGCTCCTCGTGAATGCTTGGCCTCAACCCATTAAGGTAACAGACAACTTTCTCCTTATTAGCTTCCACATTGCCAGTTCTGATGAGGATTTGATAGAACTCCTTTGTATACTCTTGAACAGATCATCTTGCTTGCTTCAAACTTTGCATTTTCTTTAGTAGGTCAAGGTCATAATCAACAGGGATGAACTGTCACTTCAATTTATCCACCATCCACTCCCATCTTGTGATTTTATCCTTTCCTCTTTGATTTTGCTACAATTGAATCTCCTACCACTAGATCTTCACATGACCCTTTAGTCTAGCCTTCACAAACTTGACCCGATCAAGATCTTCAATATCTTCATACTCAAAATATTCTTCACATTCATTGATCCAGTCCATGAATTCTTCCAGGTTAAGATTTCCAGAAAATGTTGAAACCTCAATGTGAGGTCTTTTCCCAATCTTTGAGATGGCTTGAAAAAGTCTTTCTTCCTCCTGGTTCACAACTTCAACTTCTCCTTCTTGATCTTCTTCTTCATCTTCATCCTCACTTTCATCTCTTACATTAAGATTCATTCCTCTGTGAATCTCCTCTTGTAATGGTCACACTTGTTTTTACAGTTCCCTATCCTTAGGTGTTATAACACCAGCTCTTCCACCACATTCCCTTCGTGGAGGTATTTTTGCACTTCTTGTTGAAACCCTAACCATGGTCCTGGTGCAAACTGCCTCATAGTCGGTGATCTATTTACACAAAAACCCTAACCCACGGTCCTAGTGCAAACTGCCTCACAATCGATGATCTATTTAGACACTTAGGAACTCCTACTCTGATACCACTTGATGAAGGGTGCTCCCCTTAATACCACAAACACATAACATAAATAGAGAAACAACAACAATATGCAAGAACAAAAAATGGGCTTCTTATTATCTCCAAAAATGTGGAATTACAAACTTTTAGAATTACAATATGCAAAGCCACATGGGCATTCCCTTACAATATTCTATAAGACAAGCCTTGAATTATTACCTAGATCTACTACCTATAACTGTCCTGAACTACCTAAGACAACACTACAGCCTTCCTTATATAGGCAATTTTCCACCGCCTAGGAAGGTTCCAGAATTTTAGCCAACAAGGCCGACCAAACTTAGAATTATTTTATTTTACAATTTATTACATCAAATTCAGCTCAAAATAACTTTTGAAACCCAAACATAAATTTTGAAGGAAAATCATTTTTTGCCATTTTAGGTGACCCAACTTTCAAAGACCATAAGTCATCGCCAGTTGACCTGATTGACTATTATGACCCCATTCTGGAAAGGCCACAAAGTGCTCTATAGGCCTAAATTGCACAAGCTCCTATCACCCAAATTTTTGACCTCATCCAGGGCCTCTAAAGCCTTCAAAATTGAGTTCAAAGTTTTTGTACCCTATTGCCAATACCGAAAATCTTCAATATCTACAAAGCTAGACTTGACCTGTCAATGCAACTTTACTGGCAGTCTGATATGACCAAAATGAACCTCCAGGGAAGAAATCAAAACATTCCAAGATCGAATGAACAACTTACTAAAAATAGCAAGTTTCCATAAATAGCAGCTCTGCACAAGATAACCCTTATTGAATACAAAAAAATAAATATTTTTTGGGTGATGCAAGATTGCTCTTACACCCAGGATGCTCCTGCATCACATAATCAAGTCAATAACATAAGGTCATAGAATCATCAACAAGTTACTCAATGTATTCCTTATCATCATCTATCATATACATCTTCCTCATGTAGATATTTCTGTTCTTCATTTCTCTTACTCCTTTTCTACATATGTTTAGATATAGTAACTTACAAAATAAGTGTTGTAAAACTAGCTGCCATCAATGACAACATATTACTGATTTAATCATATTACATATGTAATCAATAACTCGATGATCTCTAATCATAGATCTTCAATTCAGCTCTAAATCATTTGTAGTTCATCAATATCAAGAAGTAGAGGTAGGTATTGATCTGGCATTGATTTTGTTAATTCTTCCTCTGAACTTTTGAGGGCATAGTGATGTATTCTCTGTATTTGATTTTATAACACTAACATTCATTTTTTTATGCATGAATCTCTGCATTTAAGGGCATGACTATGTATTCATTCTCTTCTTGTATTATTTCATGCTATTGATGCTTACTTTCATGGGCACTATTATTGCATTATGTTCACGGTATCTCCATTAGTTCTGAGTTTATTTTAAGGGCACTATATGTTTCATAGGGCATGACTTATGCCCACCTATATTTTATGGTACTGTGTCTTTGATCAGATCATGTGATTTTTGTGGTATCCATGAGCTAGGGCATGACCTCTTGACTAGCTTGTTGTTGATGGCATTGCGCTTTCATACTATATGTTACTTGCAATCTGAGACTATCGGTGTTTACTGCCATGGCACCCATGAATGCATTGGGGTAGTTAGCTTGAAATCTAACATTGATGCAATCTTCTTGGCTATCTACTGGCTTGGTGAGGCTTGTTTGTATTATAACCCATGATCCTCATGCATTATGTAATAGTTTTGAATCTATTGCTTGATGAACTTGATATCCCACAACTAGGGCTTCCATATACTGCTAGCTTGTTGATACCATTTGTATGCTGGCTCAGTGGCATTGTGTAGTTTTAAGCTAAGTACTTGAACTAGGGCATCATATATTTCTCTCATTCATTCCATCAATGCTTTGATTTACTAGGCTTGTGAAATTTTGAACATAGCCTTTTCATTTTTACTTGCATCATTGCTTCCACTTACTACTTCCTTCATGCACATGCCCGCAAGCCTGGCTCATTGTTGTTGATCTCACCTTCTTTTGTTAATTTATGTTGCTTACTTATTCATAGGTAACCCATGAGCTTGGTCTCTATGTATTGGTGTCTTGCTGGGTTCATAACCTCAAGAACCGTGAGCTTCACTTGTAGCTCATTGTTGAATGCCATGTTTTATCTGATCATTGTTACTTACTATTTTGCCTCTGATGGGGGCATGTGAAAGATTTGTTCCTGACACCATGAGATCACGGGTTGTATTGTATGCATTGTTGATATGTGTTGTTGAATGTTTGTGCCATCATACTTCCATATTTTGGTGACTGTTCAGCCCATAATTACTATGAATGGAGGTGTCCACTTTGTATTGATGTAGCTCATTGTTGAATACATAGCACTATTGGTATTCACCATTTGATGTTCACTGTTCCCTAAGAAGCTTGGTATTTTGATTCATTGTATAATGTTAAAACATGAAATCTCACTGTTGCATTAGATGCTCATGTGCTCTGAATGTTTAAGCCCATGATCCTCATATTTTGGTTGATCTTTAGCATGTCATTGATTGTCTGTGAACCTATGAGCTAGCCCATTGATTTTATAGACTTATTCACTCATGGGTCTAGTGTACCTAGCCTCACTGTTCATTATATTTTTAATATTGCTTAATTTGATGCTAAGTTTGTTGTGGACATGCTGATTCCTTCCATAGGCCATGGGCACAAAGTATGGAACCATTTTCTGAATCTAATTGTTATTCAATTTGGGGGTTGAGCTAGGTTTATAACCTTGGCTAGCATGTGCATCAATTTGTTTACCATAGATGTCATATATGTTCATTTAATATTAAATCTAGTTTTATGCTTGTGAAATTGTGGTGTCATGCCCACCCAAATATGAAAAGTTCTTGCTACCTCGATTCTTGTTCACTGTCATACTGAGGCTGAAAGCTGATCATGCAGCATTGTATTTTGATTGCTTACTTGGTGCCATAATTTGATTTACCATGCCATGCCCTTTTTATCTTTGGTTCATCATACAAAATTTATCATGTTCATGTTATAGTATTAATGCATTGAATGCAACTTTGAAGCACATTTATGTTGTAGTGTACCCTTCCTTAGCATAGATTTGTGTACCTTTAACATGCTGATGATGAATGCCTCTTGAATCTACTAATGCCCTTTGCCCATGCTCCATTTGAATTAGCTTTGTGATCCTTGAGTGTCTCACTGATACTGCATCATCCAGTTGTTGCCTTGGTGATCATGGGTGTTTTTGGCCTGTGATGCAGTCACTTCCAAGGAAATTTGAGATTTTTTCCTAGCGTGGCCTGCATCACAGGTCAAAGTCATTCATCTGGATCCCAAAACCTTGCCATTTTTTATGTTGTTCAGATAATCATGGATCTTTGAGGGTGGTCTCTATTGGGAACACCACCCTCTAAGCCTCCTGATTATCTGAATGAGGAAAACAACATTGAATCAGCTTCTTCTGTATCTGCACATGGAACAAACAAGTTAGTGAAATCATGGTATCTCTTTTATTTCTGCAACCTCCTTAATGCACATGCCCTGAGCATAGCCCTTCCCAGAGGTGTATGAATGAGTGCATATATGCATGTTTTTAAATATTATGGCACCATTCATTATTTAGATCCATTGGATCTAACCCCCATCTCCTCCTTTCTTCTCTATAGGTTCTAGATCTTAGGAGCACTTGGAAACACCATGGATCAAGACTTCATTACTAGGCAATGTTTGGTACCCTTGTACTTACATTGATCATTTTATGTATGTGTATACTCATTTATGCAATTCTGATAATGGCTAAGCTCATGGCCTATGTGAGCTTGGATAAATGGTCTACTCATTTCTTTCCTTTTGTACAACACACTTGAAACATTGGTACATACACATGTAATGCTTAGATGTAGATCATTTCTTTTCTCTTTCATGTACCCTAAAATTAAATGAACACAAATTTAAGAAAGACCACTAATAATTCAAACTAGGGTATAATAGTCTCACTTAGTAATTAGGCCTCAAAAGATGGGTAAAAATAATGATAAAAAGTTCTCTCCTTACCATTAAGTTCTTTTCCTTATCAGGTTCATTCGGTGAGTCTTCTTACACCAAAACATTTCTACTATTACCAACCTTCTTACTTGCATGTGTACACTCAAATGATCTATGTCCTTCTTCTCCACAATTGTAACAAGTTCCTTGGAAAGCACCTCTGTTATAACCACCTTAGTAGTTACTACCTCTACCTCTAGATGAACTTTCACCTTTCCACTTAGTCCTTTCACATTTGTCTTTTCAGGTTCAGATCTACTATTTTCACCATAAGATCTACCTCTTCCTCTAGGGAATCTACCACCTCTACCTTTTTGTCTTTGTTGATGTCTTTTGTTCAATTTCTCCTCAGCTTTTAATGCAAATTGATAAGCCTCTTCAATGTTATCCAATTTGACCAAACTGATTTCTTCTTGAATGGAAGCTCTCAATCCATTCAGGTACCTAGGAATTATTTCCACATCATCTTGATCATGTCCAGATTTGATATCTAATCTATAGAATTCCTTAGTATATTCTTTTACCAAGCTATCATTCTGCCTCAAACTTTGCATTTGCCTAACTAGGTTAATCTGATAATCACAAGGTAAAAACTTTCCTTTCAATTTATTCACCATTTTGTTCCATACCTTAATTTTGTCTTTGCCTTTCCTCTTTTTGTCCAACTACAGATGTTCCCACCATAAGGATGCATGACTTTTCAACTTTGTGCTTGCAATTTTCACCTTCTTTTCCTTAGGTACATTTTCATATTCAAAGTATTTTTCCATCTCGGTGATCCAGTCCACCAATTCATCAGAATCCAATTTTCCACTATACTCAGGAGGATTAAAGTGTGGTGTAGACTTTAGATTTGTCAAAGCCTTCAACATTCTTTCCTCACTTTGATCCATCACTGGTGTAGGTTCTACATCAACTTGTTCTTCCTTAATTTCATAACCACTAACATCTTCAACATGTCTTCCTCTTCTTTGGGCTATTTCAACAACTTCTAATCTTGTAGAAAGTTTTCTCAACATGTATGCCAATCTTGGATCCGCATCTCACCTCCCACAAACCATCTTGAAACCCTCTGTAATTGTAGGTTAGATCACAATTTTCCACCCCACAACAAATGAACTAGGGTTTGATGAGAAGGAACCCTCAAACCTAGATTCACAAACCTAGATCTAGATCGCACCTCACTCTGATACCACCTCATGCAAGGGAAGATGGGGAGAGGGGAAAAATGCACACCCTAATCAGATCCACCTTGCAGAGATCACACATAGAAGCAAAAAACACAAAAGTGAGAGAGAGAGAGTGCACAAAAATTTATATATTTATCTTAATTGATTCATACATGTCAGGCTATAAGGCCTTCCCAATTTAGGCCAGATATTACAATTAAGTACATAAGTCCTCCAACATGTGAGGATCTTCCAATAATCTCTAATCTTTCAGCTTCTATCTTCTAACTCCTAAAACTCATCTCCTAAAACTCTAACCAAACAACTACATTTATACAAGAGGCTACCGAATAAGTTAGCCTTTAGAACCACCATCAACAGAAGGAACAATAAGATCTAGGTCCACATGCTTTCCAATGATAGATACCATCATTAAATCCTTGACCAAAATTAATTGCAAGAGTCAGCCTCAACATAAATCCAAAATAAATGACTTGGTAAGCAAGGGTAACGAAGCACCAGACAAGCACCACTAAATGCTAGGGAAATTCACTGAGCACCAGAGAGATAACCAACTAACACCCGTTAAAAAAAGGAAACTGAGCAACATCAAACCAAATCATTCAAAGAAGGAATTGAGCAACACATTAAAATACAAACATGTTTTTGGTGACATAGGATTGCCAAGGACCCGAGATGCTCCTACATCACTTCTTTAGTGGAATAGATTTTTGCATCAATCTTGTTCTAGGAGTAGAACCTATATCTAGAACTCCTTACTAGATGGCCACACAAGATTTGAGTGAGATTGAGCTCCAATTAGAGGATCTTTTTGTGAAGGGTAGTATTCAGATAAGTGTTTCTCCATGGGGAACACCTATACTCTTCATTAAGAAGAAATATGGATCCTTATGCTTGTGCACTGACTATAGGTAGTTGAACAAGGTAATGATCAAGAACATGTATACTTTGCCAAGGATTGATGATATATTTGATAAGATAAAAGGGTCCAAGGTATTCTCAAATATTGATCTCAAATCAAGATACCATTAGTTATGCATCTAGTATGCGGATATTCACAGGAGTATATTCTTCTCTTGCTATGGACATTATGAGTTAGTCCCTTTTGGTTTGACAAATGATCTATCTATTTTCATGTACATGATGAATGGAGTATTTATTTCTTACCTTGAACATTTTGTTCTTGTCTTCTTAGATGACATATTTCTATATTCTAAATCTATAGAAGAGCATGAGGAACATCTACGACTAGTTTTACAGTGTCTTCATGAAAATCAGTTGTATGCCAATGCAAAAAAGTGTGACTTATTTGAGTTTGAGGTTGAGTACTTGGAACATGGATCATAGGGGAGGGTGTTTTAGTAGATTCTTCAAATATTTAGGATATAGTAGATTGGCCAACCCATACCAATATTTTTGAGGTTCATAGTTTCATGGGCTTGGCACGATATTATTGTAGGTTTGTTAAGGAATTCTCTAGAGTTGCATATCATATTACTTATTTTCAAAGGAAAAGGAAGAAGTATGTTTGGATAGAGAAGTGTGAAAAGGATTTTCAAAACCTCAAGGAGTGTTTGACTAGTGCACCTATTCTAGCAATACCCAACCCAATGGGTGATTTCATGGTGTTTGCTGATGCTTATTTGGAAGGTCTTGGAGAAATCCTTGTGCAAGAAGAACGTGTGATTGCTTATGAATCTCAAAAAATCAAGGATCATGAATTGAGATATATTACACATTATCTTGAGTTAGCATTAGTAGTTCATGCATTAGTTTGATGGAGAAATTTTCTATTAGGACATCGATTTGAGCTTCATAGTAATCACCATAGCTTGTAGTATATATTTACCTAGCCTAATTTGAATGCTAGGCATAGGAGATGGATGGAGCTTCTTTGTGAGTATGAATTTGAGGTCAAGTACATCCAGGGTAAGGAGATATTGGTTATTGAAACCTTGAGTTGTAGGAGGCATGAGATTTTAGCTTTGACTCTTGGAGTATATTTGTGAAGTCATATATTCCAGGAAATTCCTACATATACTTGGTACAAGGAAGGGAGTGCTGAGATTTAGTCAAGGAGACCTTTAGAAGGAAGGTTTCCAGGTTATGTTTTGGATTCAGATAGTATTTTGCATTATATGAGCCAGATATATGTACCACCATCAGATGATCTTCATACATTGATATTATCTAAGGTTTAGCATGTACTTTACTCGACACATTTAGGTGTCAAGAATATGCATGCAAACCTTTGAGAGTTATATTACTAGTTGGGTATGAAACATGACATTTATGATTTTGTGGAAAGATGTCTAGAGTGTCAGAGGGTTAAGGAAAACTAACAACATCCAATAGGGCTTTTACAACCTAATCTCATTCCATCATGGAAATAGTATATAATCTTGATAGATTTCATTGTGGGCTTTCCTATGACTCCTCGTAGACACAATATCATCATGGTCACTATTGACCAATTGACCAAAGTAGCACACTTTTCTCCTATGAGAGAATCATATAAAAAAGCTTCAGTTGCTAGAGTCTTGATGCAGGATATTGAGAGACTACATGGTATTCCCCGCATGATTATATCAGATAGGGATCTAGTATTCATTTTTGTATTTTGGACTTCTTTGTTGCATGATCTTGGAGCACAGCTGAATTTTAGTTTGACATATCACCTTCAGACTGATGGACATAAAGAGTAGGTTAATCTAGTGTTAGAGGAAATTTTGACAATGTATGTGATGGATAGACATACTCATTGAGAGTACTATTTATATTTGGTCAAGTTTTCTTACAATAATGGTTATCAAAATTCAATTGGTATATCACATTTTTAGGCTTTGTATGGCCATCCTTGTTGTACAACTTTGAGTTGGGATAGGCTAGAGGATCGAAGTCTGTTAGGTGCTGAGATTCTTTGAGATATGGAACAATAGGTAGAGCACATCCTTGAGTATGTGACAACATTACATGATAGGAAGAAGAAGTATGCAAATGATCATAGGGTAGATAGACAATTTTTAGTTGGTGTTAAGGTGTTTCTAAGAGTGCATCCACATAAGAGTCTGATCCGTTATGGAAAGAGTTCAAAGTTGGAGCCTTGTTTTATTCACCCATTTTGAGATTCTTGAGAGGATAGGACCATTTGCTTACTATCTTTCTTTTCCACCTATCTTATCTCGTGTTCATCATGTTTTTCATGTTTTAGTGCCTAGATAGTATATTCGATATGTTACACATGTTCTTGACTAGAATGCATTATAGGTAGAGGACAAACAACTAGCTTTGGAGCCCATTCACATGCTTCAATAGTGAAAGTTGACCCTCAGGGATCACACCATCAAGAAGGTAAGGGTCCAATAGGAACCTACTGATGAGTCATCAGTGACTTGGGAGGACACAAGGAGATTACAAGATTTATATTCCTATTTGTTTATAGGCTTCCAAGAGTAAGCCTAATTCTAGGGGACGTGGATGTAGTGCCCACCCATAGTTTTATTTTTCATTTTTATATTTCCAAACTCTTTTAGACCACTTTCATGTGTGGGTTGATTATTTTAGGTTTATTATGAGGTTATGAATTTATAAAATTACATGGTGATTTGATATTGGATAGTCATGAGATATCATATGTTTACAGTTAGATGATGTTAGTTAATTTGATAATGATTATTTATACATTTAAAATGCTGTATATTCATGATTTTACTTACCCCATACTTGCATGTGTATGAATATCATGTATGTTTTACCTTTCTATTTGATGTGTTTGATGTAGTTGAGGGGTGAAGTCATAGTTACCTACTTGTGGGATCCACATGATGTCTTGATCCTTGCTATTTCTTGTTATATCTATATGGATGTACATGATTGTCTTTTATGTAGGTTTTTAGGTACCAAGTATTGACTTCCTTGCATTCTTAGGATGAGCGTGAATTATCACAATATCTCAATGGTAAGAGAGGGGAGATAACACTCAAGTCTGAATCCCAACCTAAGCCATTTTATCATCCTGAAATAGTGGACAATTTTCAAATATATTACCTCTCTAAATTCATCCAAGTGACGTGAATTAACGAGCCTTTTTCATTGAGCATGATTGTCAGTTTATTAGGTTTAGTTGGTTTTTATATTCTTTGGTTGATTATGTGGTTTTTGATTAAGGTAACATCAGGTTTTGAAGGGGCCCCAAAACCCTTTAATAAAGCTTAGAAAAGATAAGCATGGAATAAACAACAAGACAATAGTCTAACCTAAGAAAGGATAGACACCAAAAGGGACACTTCATAGATTTTCAATAAGCATTACTCAAAAAGAGAAAAAAACAAAAAGGAAAACCCCCATCAACACAAGACAAAAAAAAGCCACCAATAAAAAGATCAAGATAGAGTCTTCAAGAAGCCCTCTGATTCCACTAGCTAACTCTACATAGTCTTAATAGAATCTTTTAGATTGATAATTTCTTGATCCTAAGCCAAGAACTTCCTTCTAGCGTTTGATCGAGTTCTTGTTCCCAATCCCAATTGCTGGCTAGAGTCAGTTCCTTCATTTTTTCCTTTCATTATTTGTGTATTATTTCCTTCTAGCATAGTGTAGAGAGTCTTCGGATTATCCATTGGAGCTTTCATGGTAGTATTAAATAGATTTAACAATTTATTAAGCATTGCTTCATTGTTATTGATCTTGGCATTAACTAGATTCATCACTTTATCCAAGGCTTTGTTAATTTTTTCCTCAAATAGTGTAGTATCATTAGAGACCTTATCAAAAATCTCCTCGCCTCTTTTATTCAAAGTAGCATCCTTCCTAAGCTTATCAATGATATCCTCTACCTAATCATTCCTTGTTTCCAGTCTTATACACCTATTTTTCAACTCCACAAGGTCATTTTGGACCCATTTATCAAGATTGTAGCCATATAGAGCCTTATTATTAGCCATTTGAAGCACTGTCATGCTAATGGCTCTCTTCACATGGGAATCCCTTTCCCTCAAGTCCTCCTTAAGAGAACATTGATTGATATTCCCTTCAGATTTGATCTCACAGTCATCATCATTGTTATCCATATCCTTCCTAGAATCAAGGGTATCTAAATTAGCTAAGGATTCCTTGTCTATGGTCCTAATGTCCTCTTTGCTGGAATCTTTGACTGCAATGTTAGCAGCCTCCTTGTTGTCCTCCTTAGCTTCAATATTGAGATCCCCTGTATTACAATTAAAATCTTGAATATCCACTCCCTCATCATCATATTTATTATCTTCACCAGTAGCCAAAGAATTAGGATTATCCTTCTCCCTATTGTGAGAGATGTCCTTAACTTCAGTGTTGTTACTAGCTTCCTTGGTCTCTTTAGGATTCTCCCGATCAGTCCTGAAATACACTTCAACAATATCAATGATATTTTTGGTAACATCTTCAGGGCTCACCATATCCACATCTTGGATGGCTTGAGAATAGGGGATGTTCACATCATCTTTACCCATGATAGAGTCAAAGGTTGGCATAATTTCCTTCCCTGAACTTTCCCTATTATCATCATCCTCTTTCATAGTATCCTCTTTTTCTATTTTATCCACCACAACCTTCTAGTAGTCCTACAAACTAGTAGCCTCAAAGAGTGCAAAACTATCCTCTTTAATCCCAATATTATCTTTAGCCTCCATCCTGACCTCCTAACCTTCTTCCAACCTAATTGATTCAATGGAAATGATAGACGAAGAAGGAGCTTTTTTGTTTGAGGTAAGTTTCTTCTTCAGGGTAGGGCCAATAGAGTTCTTCCTATTTTTGTAGCTAACCTGAATAGGGATGGGATTAGGGACATGGTCCCTGGCATAATCCCAACATGGAGGATAGGAGAGTCCCTCATCCTATGTTCATTTATGCTTTGATTCAGAGAAATTAACAAAAAGAACAAAAAAGAAACCCTAAAATGATTTGCCAAAATAAAGTGATAATTATGGACTCTAGAGAATCAGCCTTCAAGGGTAAAATATTCCATTATAACCCTTATGATAGAGCCCCAAATACTCTCAATTTTCTCCATAGTGACATAATCATTCTTAACTTTAATCAGGAGAGCCCATTCTTCATCAGTTTTAGGGAAAGCCTTGTATGCTTGATTACCCACTTTTTTTTCTTTTTAATACTGCTCGACCTCAAGAGGAAGGCCTGTGATTTCCATGAGAGTTTGCAGAGTGAGACTGATAGATTTTGCAACTAGATTAAGAAACCCTTTGTCCTATTCGGCCACAAACACTCTTGAGACCTCATTGTCATACCCATGCAACTGCTTAAGGTACTGATGCACTTTTCCTTTTTTGAGTTTATTCTAGACTTCTTTATCTTGTCTCCATTTACATTCAGTAGGTTCCTCCCTCTTTAGCTCACAACCCATTTTTGAAATCTCACTCAATTCCTTAGTCTCAGATAAAAAGCTTTACTTAGAATGCATGATAAGTAAAATAGAATAACCCAAGAAGTGCTTCATAAAATGGAGACGGAGCTCATGGTTTATAACTCATAAAGCATGCAAAATGAAGGGGATGTGACAAATAATAATAACCTAGCACATCACCTTCAGAGAAATCATAATCAGGACTAAATTTTGAAGTGAGTTCATTGAATAATCATTCACTAAATACCACATCACCTCTGACTTTCTCAAGGACTGGCTTGCATCATGTTGTGTAATTATTATTGACATTGCTTATTATTCCTTCTTTTTACCAAAGTGTGTCATAATTAATGTATGAGTTGATCTCGTCACTAATTTTAGAAGAGCCAAACCATTTGGTAATCTTATCACTTCTAGTCCAAAAATTGGCAAGACCATCGGCTACCTGGTTTGTCTCACGAAAATTATGGGAGACATGAAAAGAATCAAAAGTATGGGAAATAATTTTGATTTTTTCAATGATGTGCTCTATAGTCCAGGAGGGAGGAGTGATTACTTTGATGTTATTGACAATATTAAGAGAATCTCCTTCTAGCCAAATTTTTTTACACCCTAATTCTTCCACCAACATTATTTATTTAGATCAGCCATCACCTTAGCTCTATGATTTAACTGCATCCCTAAGGGGACTGCAATAGCTCCCACACAGTTTCCATTCCAATCTCTAAGAATACTACCACCCCCAAAAACTCTCAAATTACCTTTTGAAGCACCATCAAAGTTAGCTTTGAACCAGCCATTGGGAGGAGAAATCCAAACCGAGTTTCTTCTTGGGAGATTGAGTTGGGAATTAGTAAGGGGGATGTTCCAATTACTAATATCATCTTCAAACACATGATCCTTGAACTTCTTCTTACTATTGATAGCACTGAAGAAGTTTTCCTCCAATCCTCTGCATATTTTGTTTCCAATGACCTCTGGTTTAGTAAATTTCTCCCTAAAATTTTTGTTATTTCTTTCCTTCCAGATACACCAGCAAATGTAAGGAGGGGTAAGTTTCCAAAATTCCCTAGCTAGATCATTAGGAAAAGGATAGCTCCATTGAATTATAAATTCCTACCAAGAGTTAGGAAAAAGCCAACACAGATTCTATTTTTTAAAAATAACATCCCATACACTACAGGTATAGGTGAAATGAAGCATAATCTAATCACAAGATTCAACATCATCCATGTAGAGAATACATCTATTAACCAAGAAGAATCCCCTTTTTGAAAAAATTCCAATAGTAAGGGGTTTGTTCTAAATTAGAATCCAAATGAAAAAATTAATTTTGGGGGTGAGGAACTTGTACCAAATAGGCGAGCAAAGAGGTTTGAATTCCTTTGATGAGGATAGAGTGCAAGTTGAAGCAACTGAGTAATCTCCATCAGAAGTAGGGGCCCATATGATTTTTTCTTGGAATTTATCCCTTATGAACTAGGATTGTAATTCATTCATAAGACCACAAAACCTACCGTCAATTATTCCAATATCTTTCCATTTGTTAACTTGCCAGTAATTAGAAACTTTGTATCCAATGGTAGATTTGGCCTGATTAATAGCTTCCTTCCACTCTTGTTTAAATGATAGGGGATCTTTTTGGATCCAAGAATCCTCCCAAAAATCAATTTTTTCCCATCACCTAGCTTCCATCTTCTCCCCTCAATAATGATATCTTTTGAGGAGTTAATACTGTTCCAAATGTAGGAACCCTTCATTTTATCTTCATTATTGATGTAGTCCTCGAAGTTTCTAGAGTTGAAGAGGTACTTGTTTCTAATGATATCATTCCATTTCTTTCTGTCCCCATAAATTCTCCAAATTTGCTTATCCAGAAGGGCCTTGTTGACAAGTTTAATAGGTCTCAACCCTAGCCCCCCTTATCTCTTAGGATTACAAACCTTCTCCCAAGCTATTAGACTCAATCTTTTTTATCTTCCACTCCAGACCATAAAAATATTTTTTGATTATTCTCAATGACCAAAGAAAATTTATGAGGAATCTTAAAAAGACTCAACACATAAATAGGAAGATTTTGCAAAGTAGATTTGAGAAGTTGAAGTTTTCCGAAATTGCTCATAAGAGTTCCTTTCCAACCAGCTAACTTGTTATTAAATCTATTAACAATAAGGTTCCAAAAGATTTTAGGGGGCTTAGAGCAAAGAGGAAGACCCATGTAGGAAGAGGGAAGAGTCCCAATGCTACAAGAGAGGATCTTCAAAATCTTCAACTGTCTTTCTTGAGGAGTATTGATGAAAAATATAAATCTTTTAATCCAGTTAACAAGCTAACCAGAGGTAGAAGTATAACAAGAAAGTGATTTTTTAAGATTTCTAGCTTCCTTAACAAAAGCCTCCCCCATTATAAGAGTATCGTCAACAAATTTCTCATGAGAGAAAATAGAACTAACCAAAGAAGGCTGAAGACCCAAGATACTTCCCTCACTAACAAGTTTGTTAATATATCTTCCAAGGCATTCAACTAGAATAGCAAACAAGATCGGAGAAATGGGATCTCCTTTCTTGAGGCCACTGGAAGGTTTAAAGAATCTAGAAGAACCACCATTAACAATAATAGAAGAAGAAATAGTATAAACTAATTGAGACATGAGTTTTAAAACCCCATAATTAAAGCCAAAGTGACTGAGAACTTTCTGGAGGAATTGCGAATCCGCCCTATCATAAGCTTTAGATAGGTCAAGTTTCATGAGGAAACCTTATTTCTTTTCTACTTCCAAGGAATGAATATTTTCATGGGAAACAACAATAGAATCTAGAATTTTCCTTCCCGACACAAAACCATTCTACTGGGGGAAAATTATGGAAGGAAAAGGACCAAGCAACCTATTAGTTAGAACTTTAGCAATAATCTTATAAAATGCATTACAGAGGCTAATCAGTTTGAAGGCTTCAACCGTGTTGGCCCCTATCCTTTTGGGAATAAGGACTAGAAATGTTACATTTATTTCCCTTTGGAGAAATTTGGTTCCAAAAAATTCTTTGACTGCATCCTGCAAATCTTTACCAGTCTTATCCCAAAACTATTGAAAGAAGAAAAGTGGGAAACCTTCACGACCTGGAGATTTTTCCTCTTCAAAGGAGAACACAACAGCTTTGATTTCCTTATCTAAAGGAATATCCTTAAGGGATATATTGGTACCATGGTCTATTAGATTAGGAATCATAGAAAGGATCTCATTTTGACTTTTCAAGTCAAGGTTTTCCTCCTTGGATAACAAAGAGGAGAAAAATAGGAGCATCTCCTTTCTAATGTCATCTTCCTTATTCAGGGTATTACCATTGGAAACAAGGGAAGAATGTTAGAATAAATGAGAGGGGGATGAATTAGTTATCCATAGTCGCAATCACAAAATGTATATCCAAAAACAATTTATGAAAACTTCTACAACTCGGTAAACTAAAATAGTATTCTGTCTATGCTTTTACTGATTACCTGTTATTAACATATAATGATTACCGATCAAATCCAATATGCAACATGAAAAGTATGATAATAAACAATCATCAAAATCAACACATAACATAATAGATTTAACGTGGAAACCCTATGAAGGGAAAAACCACCTGGGACCGGCAACCCAAAATTTGTTCACTCTTCTGAAGCGAGGTCGGTGAAGAATTGACCCTGTTAAAGGTTACAAACACACTATGAGGTGTGACCTTGTTAGAGGATTTTAGACCAACCGTTATCATCCAACCAACATTCACTATGGGGTTGATAGGATAACAAATGTACACTCTATGAATGACATTAAAAGACTTTCTAATCCACTTTGTTAAGAGATTTCTCTATTTACAATGGTTAAAATGTAACAACAGTTGATATGATTACAACACAACTTCAATTACAGATAATTAGATCTATGTTAAGCTCATTCAAATCCTATGATCAATATTTCAATTCTATTTCAATCAATATTCAGTAACTTAATGTCGCTCGGTAATAGCTTTCTGACGATCGGTAATCTCTGCAGTTCGATTCTCCTTAACTAGTCTAATCAGGCATGCATGAAGCTTGTTCATGTGATATCTCTGCAATCTCCTTCTTTCGAAATGATTTCATCATGAAATCTTAGTCTCTTAAATAGATGAGTAAACTATTTTAATTCTATGCATCAGATTTTGCCGCTTAAACCTTCCTCGACTGATGTGTTAGTAACACATTTTGTTTCAATCCATTAGATCTTCTCCATATTATGTTAGCAATCAATCTTCATAACAAACAATATCTCCATCTCTGATTTTGAGGTACTTTACAACTCGTCAACTTCCATCAGCTAAAATATTTATTTAGTTCTTTTCTTATGCTCGGTTAACATAGAAATGTGTCAATGAACACAAGCTCAGTTTATACTATGATCAATATACACTACACTGTGTCAGTGTATATTGAAATGGTTCTTTAATCAAGAACACTACCTTGTGCATTTTTCTCTATCCTTCATTATAAATGAATGCAACATAATCAAGTCAATAACATAAGGTCATAGACTCATCCATAAGTTACCCAATGTATTTCTTATCCTTATCTATCATCTCCATCTTCCTCATGTAGATATATTTTGTTCTTCATCTCTTTTCTTCTTCTTTCTGTAGATGTTTGGGTATAGTAACTTACAAGATAAGTACTATCAAAACTAGTTGACATCAATGACAACATATTAATGATTTAACCATCTTACATATCTAATCAGCAACTTGGTGATCTAAAATCATAGATCTTCAAGTCATACAATGTATTCAAATCAGTTGTAGTTCATCAATCTCCCCCTTTGGCATTGATGGCAACACAAGCAATATGAAATATGCCATACACATACCAAACATGTATTCTAAAACTATGTCAACAAATGCTGTAGCGGTACAAGATCTCCCTAGCTTAATATGTTTAATGACTACGTTACATAAAAACATTTGTAAGTGTAGACTAACTTTTGCAGATATGATCTTTTCAGCTCTCTTTTCTGTATCTCTCTCCCTTTGTCTTTGGCTCCATATTCTTCATATTGATCTCTCTCCCTTTGACAGCAATGCCAAAGAGCAATAAACATATAGCTCTATAGTAGCCATGTAACTCTCTATTTTTTTGGTGCACTCTCCGTATCTTGATATACTATTATGCAAATCTATTCTAGTACTTCAACCTTTTCATGACTTTAGATAGAAGTCCAAAGTGTGAACTCTACTGGATCAACATGTATGATCTTCTGATAAGATTAGGTTGATGTAACCTCCATATCACCTTAGTGACCAATAGATAGGGGATGGAACCCAAGTCTAGTCCTCAAGTATTCATATGTATCCTTTGGTAGAGACTTTTTAAATATGTCAGCAAGTTGTTCTTTTGATGTAACAAACTCTAGCTTCACTTGCTTCTCGTGTACTTGTTCCCTTAAGTAGTGATACTTAATAGATATATGCTTTATTTTAGCATGCATCATCGGATTCTTTGAAGTACTAATAGCACTAGTGTTATCACAATATATAATCACTAGCTCAGTGATTACCTCATTCATTCCTTCTAAAACTTTCTTGTGTTAGAATAACTAAGAGGGGGGTGAATCAGTTATCTAGTGTTTGAAAACAAAATGTATAATTCAAAACAACTTCTCTAATTTCTACTCATCGGTAAACAATAATAACTTTCACTGTCTGTGCTTTTACCGATTACCAGTCAAATACTATAATAGTTACCGATCAAATCTAACATGTAACATGTAAAGAATGATAATAAACAAATATCACAATCAACACATAACACAAGAGATTTAACGTGGAAACCCTGTAAAGGGAAAAACCACTTGGGACCAGCAACCCAAAATTGTTCACTCTTCTGAAGTGAGGTCAGTTATGACCCAACCCTGTTAAAGGTTTACAAACACACTGTTAGGTGTGACCTTGTTAGAGGATTTTAGACTAGAAGTTATCATCCAACCAGCATTCACTATGGAGTTGATAGGATAACAATGTTCATTCTATGAATGATACATCATAAGACTTTCAGAGTCCACTCGATTAAGAGATTTTGATTGTATACAATGGTTAAATATGTAATAGTAAATGACCTGCCTTAATACAACTTCAATTGCAGATTACAAATCAATATTCAGTCCATACAAATCCTTATGATCAATATCTCACTTCAGATTCAATACTGTATCAACTTACTGTCCATCGGTAATTTCTCTTTATAGCTCGGTAATTATTTTGCAACTTGGTTCTTACTAACCAATATGATCAAAATGCATGAAAACCTTGTTCACATGATATTCCTACAGTTTCTACTTCTTCCGGCATCTTTCATAAAGAAATTATGTTCTCTTATATAGATGAGTAAATCATTTTCTTCTCCACCATCATATTTTTCCACTTAACCACATTCATATATTTTTTCACTTCAAAATTTCTCGGTACTTGTGTCAATAACATGTTTCAATCTTCTCTATTAGATCTTCCCTAAATTTTGTCAGTCGTCTATCTGTGTAACAAACATTATCTGTTACCTTGATGTTATACACTTGCCAGCTCATCAATCTTATCGGCTAAACTAATCATTCAATTCATTCTGTTCCACTCGGTTAACAAAGAAATGCATTGGTGAACACTACTTGGTTAATATTGTGATCGATATACACTACACTCCGTCGGTGTATACTAGAATTGCTTCATTTACCGACAACACTGCTTTGTGTCTTTCAGCTCTGTACTTCATCATAGATGAATGCAACATAATAAAGTCAATATCATCAAGTCATAGACTCATCAACAAGTTACTCAATGTGTTCCTTATCCTCATCTGTCATGTACATCTTTCCTCATGTAGATTTCTCTGTTCTTCATCTCTTTCACCTTTCTTCAGATGTCTCAGTATAGTAACTTACAAGATAAGTGTTGTCAAACTAGTTGACATCAATGACAACATAATACTGATTTAATCATATTACATATCTAATCAGTAGCTCCTCAGTGATCTTGTAATCACAAATTCTTTAATCAGATTCCAAATCAGTTGTAGTTCAACAACTTGATATATGCAATATTTGAATAGTTAGTAGCAGCAACAACATACTCCTCTTCAAATGTAGACTGAGAAATGCAAGCCTGTTTCTTACTTGTCCATGTGACAAGTCTTTCACCAAAGAAGAATGCTCCTCTGGTGGTTGTCATGCCCAAATTTTTTGGGCAAGAACTCAACTACCATAGAATAAGCTTTTCCTTTAATCAACTAGCTAATATGTAAATTTTGAGTTTAAGTTAAACCTTACTTATGTGTTTCAAACACCTCTTACAACAACAAACACAAAACTACAAATATTTTTTTTTTGAAGTTGCATTACAAATATGAACAGAAGTTATCAACATATGTTACACATAAATCATTTTACACTCATACTCAAATGAGATACATCATTAGATTTCATTACATAGTTAAATAACTTGAAATACAACAAATAGTTTCTCTGCATATTTTTTTAGAAAAAAAACTAGGAAACACGTCATTTCTCTTTTCTTCAAGAGGGCTGCAACACAGTGTTACCTGCAACTAAAAGCTTATCTCTACTTAGCCAAAAAAAAAAACTACATATCAAAAACCAGCAATCCATGGAATACTCTCCTCCCTACCATATGGCATCATGAGACCCCGTAGGTCCTAGCCAACCCTCGAGCAAGGGGAAAACAAGCCAACATAAAACACCCATACATCCCTCAAATATTGCACACATCACATTACTTCATGAAACAATAACACATACATCATTCTTGCCTTCACACAAGGATCTACAACAAAAACTTTTCTTACATGGCCATTCACAAACAAGGATCTACTAAGACCCACTCAACAAGTAGAAAATAAGAACTTCAAGCAAAAACACCCTTGTTTCATCACTAGATCGCATAACATACACTTTTATCACTACAACATAAGAGATTCAAAACACTTTGCCCACACAATACTCTCATGAATGAACTCAAGGACTTACACAAAGCATAACAACAACTCACAACACACATATACCAAATTGAAATACCTTCCTATTCATATGAACTCATAAATTCCATAAAATCCATTAATGGAGGTTGGGGTGTACATACCTCCACCTGAAGTTATGGTAAATAGATGAAGTGAGTCTTCCCTTTTCTTCCCTTTTTCTTCTCTAATTTTCTCCAAGCTCCTAGATTGTCTCCAAAGTTGGAGAGTGGGTGATTAGGCAACACAATCCAAGTTTGCCACTAAAATAGGCCTCTCCCAATCTCCCATTCCCTTGGGAGAGTTGTGAGCTTCCCATTGGGTGACCTACCCAAAACCTTACAACTTTCCTAAAGTGGAACTGCAAAAAGGTGAATGGGGAAGAGAGTTGGAAGCTTTTTGACTCATGAAGTTTCCCATGTGAGTTTGATTTTCGACATTTGACAAAAGCCCACTTTTGGAGGGCTTCCCAAGGTGGCTCTAGGGTGTCCTATGGTTAAAAAGGAGCCTTACTCATAGGTATAACCCATGGGCCTTCTATTTTTGTGTAAAACAACTCCCTAGGGGTCAATTTGCCCCTTCAAAACCCATCCCAAAGGCGAAATTCGAAATTAGAGAGGATGTGACTACTCATGTGTGCCCTAACCAAGGAAAAGGTGTGGGGAAGACAAATTATACTAGGGTTAGATGGTGACATGCACCCACTCCATGAGGTTCATTGCCAACTCAAAATACAAACACATGTGTCAATTGACACCACAACACATTCACAATTACACTTGGCACTTCCACTAAACAACTTAATAAAATAAACCAACTTAAATACATTCACATCCACATACTTTACAAAATAGATTATGTCATAGGGAAGCCTTGTATCTCTTTGGGGACACGACCTTGGTGTCACAGAGATAATATACACATGTTGGCTTCATTCCCCTTAAATTCCATGGTTTTATCCCTGCACACTCACACACTCAAGATAATATTAGTAATTCCAAGAATGTGTTATGTATATAATCCAAGTAAAGCACCATATGAACCCATTTGTACATATACACCAATTACATCTACATACCACATCACCTCATTCACATATTTAAATCCACATTTCTCCAAATCCAAAATTGATCAATATATATATAGTAAATTGAAAATATCTCCTAACCAGGTTTCATAACTCAATTCCTAATAGACTATATTCATTTATAATCTCTATTTCTAAAGCATAACACAATTCCATTTATTTAAATTACCTCAATTAATCTGGAACAAGTCCCATATATCAATATATGATTCAAGCTCTTCGTTCTTTATCATTTCATTTAGATCGTAACTATGAGCTAGCAAAACATAACCAAAGTAAAATGCAATACCAATGCACTAGGCCCTTTCATCAAATCATGTCAGAATGTATCATATTGTAATAACATTATCCTAATTTGACACATAGTACAAAATCAACAGGTTTAGATCCTAGATTACACAATGCTATCTTAAAACAAGACGGTCCTTAAACAATGTTAAACATTGATCCTTACAATATACTTACCACTACACCTAATATGCAATTGCCCCATAATACAATTTTTCCATGGATTCCTTCTTTATTAATTTTCTAGTATGTTTGAAGAAGATGGTTAACTCAAGGTCATTTCTAATCCATCTCATAATTAATTGTTGATCCTATAAGGTCTTGGTTATGCTAGTGAAATCAAATCATCAACACTATTGTTGTACAATTCATTATTTTATATGAAGTGGTTTACATAATCACATTACAAGGATTCTCACCAAGGTAATATGTTCTAGTAGGGCTCAACAAGGCTAAAAGACTAACGGTCTCCCAACCTTATCCACAAAAGTGTCTCACATAGAGGGAGAATGGTAGGGGCCAATTAAATTGCATAGCTCAATTCTATCACAAAAAATTTACTTTTATTTGAAGCCTTCCTAAATTTATATTTTGATGCATGCACCTATCACTCTAACATAAATTTTACACTTCTAGAGATCATTACAAACCATCTATGCGTGTGCATCATCCTTGCCTAAGTTAAGACATCATAACATATAATGTTGCCACATAACTTAAAGCTTCTATTAGGTTTACTATTCACTTGCTAATTACCATTGATTGTCTTTATTTTAAAATGTCTCAAAACTTTGTTAGTTAATTTGACTCATTCTATTTTTCATTAGGGCAATATTCTAATCCACTTAAGCTCCCTTATTTTAGTTTCAGATGGAATTCCCAAGCATCTTAGAGTAATATTAATTCTATCATGTAAGCACAAGGTTACACCTTCATGTTATAATACCACAATAGTTAACTAAAGGTAATATTACTTCAAAACTATGTCTTAAATTAACATATTCCATGAATTCATTTGAAAATGAAATCTATTCTAAATAAGTTGACGAACTAAAGTCAAGATATCTAATAACCTCACATAAATCTATGGAAAGTTTTGCAAGAAATAACAATAGTGCTTATCAGAGTGTTCTTACCAAGATGAGGGAAATGGATGGGTCCTACAGTGGTACTCTTTATATCATCCACATTTCTAGCCCAATCAGCATCAGTATATACCTTCAGTTCAAACTTGCCTTTCTTAGGATACTATAGTCCATAATCTTTAGTTTTCTTTAGGTATCTTAAGATTCTCTTTGTAGCAATCATGTGTGACTCTCTAGGGTTTGTAGAAAATCTAGTAGCTATTCTAACAACATGTTCTATATCAAGTCTACTATGAACTATATACATTATCTTACCAATCATGGATCGGTAAAGTGTCTGGTTTACCTTAGTAGTTCCATCTTCTTTAGTCAATTTAGATCCAATAGCCATTAGTGTTCCCACAGGTTTAGCATCTTCCATGCCAAATGTCTTCAATACTTCCTTTATATATTTAGATTGTGTGATGAATATACCATCACTTTGTTGAATCACTTGTAAGCCTAGAAAGAACTTAATCTCTCCAAACATAGACATTTCAAATTTAATTTTCATTTCATCAACAAATGGCTTATAGATTTGATCTTGTCCTCCAAATATTATATCATCCACAAATATCTCAACAATCAAGATAGTATTTCCTTTCATGTACAGATTACTATTCTCACTTGTTCTAACAAATCCAATACTCAACAAATAGTTATGTAGCCTCTCATAGCAAGCTCTCAGTGCTTGCTTCAAACCATATAAAGCTTTATTTAATCTACATACCATATCTTTGTTTTCTGGATCAATGAACCCTTCAGGTTGTTCTATGTAGACTTCTTCTTCAAGTCTCCCATTCAGAAAAGCTGATTTGACATCCATTTGGTAAACTTTGAACTTTTTGTGTGCAACATATGCAATTACCATTCTAACTCCTTCGAATCTAGCAACAGGTGCAAATGTTTCACCATAATCTATTCCTTCCTCCTGTGCATATCCCTTGCATACTAGCCTAGCTTTGTTCCTTGTTACCTCTCCATTCTCATTAATCTTGTTTCTGAATATCCACTTAGTACTAATAACATTCTTGTCCTTAGGTTTGGGTACTAAACTCCAAGTTTTGTTCTTCTCTATTTGTTTTATTTCCTCTTTCATTGCATTAACCCATTCATCATTTTCTAATCCAACTTTTACATTCTTCGGTTCATATTCACAAACTAGACATGTACCTTGTCTTGCTTTACTTCTTGTTTGCATGCCAACTTGTTTGTTTCCAATGATTTATGTCTTAGGATGATGTCTTCTAAAAAAACTTGCCAGGATGATGTGCAGGTTCATTTGCTTTCTCGGTGGGTGCTTCCTTTTGGTCAGTTTCTTTTTCCCATTCCTCGGTATTATTTTCCTACGGATCGATTGTCACTATTTGTTGCATCAGTAGGTACTCTGGTTGTTCAATGTAACTAAATCTACCATAGTCTTCCAGTTCCTTTGTACTTTCCACTGCATTCTTATCATCAAACTCATCAACTCAAACATTAGTACTTTCAATCATCTTATTAGTTACTTTGTTAAGATACTTGTATGCTTTAATTTTAGTAGAATATCCCAGAAATATCCCTTCATCACCTTTTGAGTCAAACTTCCCATTTTTTTCATCTTTCAAAATAAAGCATTTACTTCCAAAAATCTTGAAATAACTTATAGTGGGTTTGTGACCAAACCATAACTCATAGGGTGTCTTATTAGTGTCCTTCTCTAGTTGTACTTGGTTCAAAACATAAACAGCTTCTCTCTAGTATGTCTGAGCAACATTCTTTTATAACATCAGTGTCCTTGCATAGTCAATGATTGACCTATTCCTCCTTTCATCTATTCCATTTTGTTGTGGTGTCCTCAGTGCAGAGACCTATCTTTTAATACCATGCTCATTACAAAAGTTGGTAAATTAATCAAAAATAAACTCACCACCTCAGTCAAATCTTCAGCATTTCAATTGTTTACCAGTTGCTTTCTTAACTTTTTCTTTATACCACTTGAACATCTTAAATGCCTCTGATTTTTCTTTAAAGAACATGACTGTCATTAATCTAGTATAATCATCAACAAAAAGAATAAAATATCAATCTCCAGAGTAACTTTGAGTTCTCATAGGATCACATAGGTTGGTATGCACTAACTAGAGTAATTTCTTTGTTGAATAATCTTTGCTTTTGAAACTAGACTTTGTCATTTTACCTTTCTGACATTCATGACACATAACATGATCATGCTTAAATAAGTTAGGCAGACCTCTAACCTTTTTCTTTTTACTAATCTTAATCATGTTATCAAAATTCACATGACATAACCTCTTATGCCACAACCATGCATCTTCATCTTTCATCATTAAACAAGAAGACTAATCATTATCAAGATAAAACATATTAACTCTCGATTGTGTTCTACATCCAATAAGTCTTCCTGCAATATTATATATCTTCACTTTCTTGCTCTTGAAAGCAACTTGGTGGCCTGAATTGTTTAGATGTGCCACACTTAGCAAATTATAGTTTAGACCCATTACCCAATAAGCATTATCACATCTAATTTTATCATTTATCATTAGGGATCCTTTTCCTCTAACCATACAGGGTGCATCATTACCCATTCTAATAGATCCTCCATTGTGTTCTTCAAGATGATCAAATTTCTCTTCATTACTAGTCATGTGATGTGTACAACCACTATCTATAATCCATGTATCATTCTTATTAACCTTAGAGATAAGTGTTGTCTCTATAACCTTACTCTTGATAATTTGATTGGTAAGCTTACAACCTTTGACCTGAATAAATTTGATAACAGTGTTGTACCATCTCCTTTCTAATGTCATCTTCCTTATTTAGGGTATTACCATTGGAACCAAGGGAAGAAATCCTATTAATATATTTGTGTTTCATAGCTATCATATGAAAAAATCTTGGATTTTTATCCCCAGCATTAAGCCATAGACCTCTTGATTTCTATCTCTAGAAAGATTCCTCCTTGGAAATAATAGAGATAGAATTCACCATTGCAAAGGGTGGTTTATGAAGGGTTGGGGTATGCATACATATCTTTGGTATCCAAATTTACGTTTGGATAAGAGTCATTCCATAATTTTCCCATTCTGGATTTCCTTCCCAGCTTTACCATTGGAATATAGGCAGTCAGATATCTTGGAAGCATTGGCTAACAAATTGGGCATTTTTTTGTGACATGACTAGTCTTCATTGGATTATTGCAAAATCTCCCCTAGGGTCTATCTTCTTTGGGACTCTTCCAAGACTTGGCCTTCAAGTATGTGTCTAGAATCTACTTTTGGTCCCCATGAACAACTCATTTCTTTGGATGGTTCCAAACTCATTGTAAGCAGGATGGATTCTCTTGGACACCTTACCTCTCATTGGTGGAGGGTGTCTCCCACATGTGCTAAGGTGTGCAAAGATATTAGCTCTCTCCCATAACATTGCCAATTTTTGGATCAGAATGGTCTATCTTTTGGGGTGAATTTTTACCATCAGGACTCCCAAGGCACCCTCAATCTCTTTTCCCCCAAAGGAATAGGTTTTTTTATGGAATCTCTTCACATTCCCAAATCTCTTTCCTCTCGAGAAGGATTTTTAGGGTAGGATCATACCCCCCCACTAAAAAATTATACTCAATTGGTCTCAAATCAGTCACCTTCCAACCCTCCTCTTGAAGGTTGTTAGCTGGACTCTATGCAAGTTGGGGTTTTTGATAGTCTGCATCAGGATCCAATTCCTAGGGAGAAACTGTGCCACCTCACCATTAGGAAGCCAAAAATTCCCCTTTGGCAGTTACTCCAATTCAGGGCTCGGGTCTCAAGATTTTGGTTGACCATAAATCACATCAGGATGTCTACAAATCTCCACCAGTGAACTATCTCATATAGGGTTTAGGATCTAGGGTCCCGGGTGATCAAATGGCTAACTTGCCAGAAGCTCACAGTTCCCCGTTAGCTTATCCAAGCTCAACAGCTTCCTCAGTTGACCTTGCCATCTCATTGTAGAATAAGGACATTTATGGTCTTCATTTGGATTATGAACCTAACTAGCCCTTAGATAATACCCCTTTTCCTACCCCTTTGCCTTCAATTGTGATGGAAGGGATCTCCTCTCTTCAATATATTAGAAAAAATCATTAGAACACTTTTCTTCAAGAACTCGAATCTTCCTCATTGGCCCCTAACGCTCACAAACCACTCACTCCTGGTCACATTATGTTGGGATTGGATAACCTTGTGGCAAGCGACATTCCAAAAACTGATATAGATGGGTTGGTTGACACTTTGGTATTAGGTGTGGAAGATAATAAATTTGATGGGGGTGTGGAAGGAGATATCCCCACTTATGAAACCATGATGGGTTCAGACCTCTTGGGACTTGAAGGGGAGCTATCTCCTTCTCAATATACTTGTACAATTCTACAAACTGGAGAAAATTATTCAAAAATCAAATTATGTTTATCCTTTAGAAAACCCACGGGTCACCTTGCAAAAGGGAAGAAAATTGAGGAGGAGATTGCTGCAGGAGTTCAATCAGTCATTACTTTTTCCAAGATTCCTAGGAAGTCTAAGGAGGAGGCTACAAATTTGATAGCTAAACAAATGAAGTAGGGGAGTAGGTTCTCCAAATCACTAATGAGGATTATATCTTGGAATGTTAGAAGCCTAAACACCTCTAACAAGGCTCAACTTATCAAGGACCAAATTTTGGTAAGTTGGGTAGACATTGTTCTAATTCAAGAAACAAAAATGTCTTAGGAGAAGGGGGAAAGTCTCTTTGGATCTTGGAAGGGATGGTATTTCCTTCATGTCCCTTCTATTGGAGCTTTGGGAGGTCTCTCCATCCTATGGAAGCCTTCCATATGAAAAATGGAGCTAGTTTCAACTAATGAAAATTGGTTACTAGCTGAAGTTTCAGTTTTTGCAGTTTCCTTCTTCCTGCTTAATGTTTACGGTCCAGTCTTAGTTGTCAGTAAGCAAAGATTATAGGATAAGTTGTCCTGAGTTATCACTAATCTCTGGGATTCCAAGCTCATTCTTGGAGGGTATTTTAATGCAACCTTGGGAGATATGGATAAAGTGGGAGGAGCAGACCCCTCTTTTAAAGTGACTCAAGATTTCAAAAAATTTATGGAAGGTCAAACCCTATATGATTGTATTCCTCAAAATGGGAAAATAACTTGGTCTAATAGAAGCAAGGGATCTTGTTTTGTTGGAGTTAGATTATATTGATTCCTCCTCAACTCCCTTTAGATCCTTTCTCATGGCTAGTGCATTTCATCCATTCTCAATCTAGCAGGCTCTGACCACTTTGCCATTAGTCTAGAGATTGTTCTAGAACCAAACACCTTTAAATCCAAATCATATTTCAAAATTGAGCGCATGTGGTTTTGAGATAAGAATTTATTATCCTTTCTCCACAAATGGTGGTCTCAATGTCCCCCTCAGGATGGGTACAAAATGGTCCAGTTATTTAAGAAACTATCATTCATGAAAGCTAAGATTAAGGAGTGGAATCAGCTTTGTTTCGATAATATCTTTGTAGAAAAGGCCCAAATCCAAAGCCAATTGGCGAGTTGGAATGATCATATTCTTCGTCATGGGCTTTCACAATTTTTTTTTGAGATTCAGAAAGATTTAATAGACAGGCTTGAGGAAGTTCTACTGCGGGAAGAAACGTATTGGAGGCAGTGATCTAGAGAGTTATGGATCAGTGAAGGGGACATGAACACAAGTTTTTTTCACACCTTAGCTAAAATTAGGAGGCATAAAAATGTCATTTTTTAGATTAAAGATGCTAATGGTTCTATCCTTAATTGAGAAAAAGATATTCAAGAAGAGGTAGTTTGATTCTTTTAGGACCTCTTGTCTAATTCTTTAGCTTCGAATGCTCCATCTTCTCAATCTGATCCTCTTCACTTCATCCCTACTTTAGTCTCTAAGTAGGACAATGCTCGGTTGATGTAGCCTTTTACTTTGGAAGAAGTCAAAGCCTTAGTATTCACCATGAGTGTTGACAAGGCTCCTGGTCCAGATGGCCTCACCCCCATTTTTTTCCAGAAATGTTGGGACTTCATGGGATAGGATATTCTTGAAGCTATTGAAGAATCTAGAATTCACTCATGCATGTTCAAAACTTTCAACAACACATTCCTCACCCTCATCCCCAAGTTTCATAGCCACTCATCCTTTTCTAACTTCAAGCCTATCTCGTTATGCAACACCATTTACAAGATCATTACAAAATCAATTTCTTTAAGGCTTGGGAAGGTTATCCCCAAGATTATCTTAGAATAACAGGGAGGTTTCATCATGGGTAACGATACTATTGAAGGGGTTTTGATTTCCCATGAGGTTCTCCATTGAATAAAATCTCAATGGCTATAGTCGATGGTCCTTAAGTTTGACATGATAAAATCATATGACAGAGTTAATTGGTACGATTATGACAAAGATGGGCTTCAACAAAAAAAGGATCAAATAAATTTTAGCTTGTGTCAAGGGGGCCAAATTATCTATCATTGTCAATGGGTCCCCCTATGGTTTTTTCTCGGCTTCTCAAGGCATTAGGTAGGGGGACTCACTATCTCCTTTCTTAGTCATCATCATGGAAAAAGGTTTGAGCAGACTGATTTCTTTTAAAAATACCTAGGGCTCATGGGGTGGTATTTCCCTTCATCAATCTCAAATTTTAGTCACTCACACCTTGTTTACAGATGATTCCCCACTATTTGGTTTTGGATCAGTGTCAGAAGCCAAAGTTATTATGGAAACTTTGGAAGAATACTTCTCTTTATTAGGACAAAAGGTTAGTATTTCTTTGTCTAAAGTATTCTTCTTCAATATCCCTAGGAGTACCCAGTCAGCAATCAGGGATCTGTTGGGCTCTGAAATTTCCCAGACCCCAAGTACCTACCTGGGCATCCCCTTTTTTTAGGTCTCATGCAAAGCCTCCTTTTGGGATACAATTACTCAATCAATTATAGATATGATTGCATCATGGAAGGCAAGATGGTTATCATTTGCAGGCAGGATTCTTCTTGTCAGATCAGTTCTCTCTTCTATACCAAATTGTATCATGCCAGTCCTCTTGGCCCCCAAGTTAGTTATGGAAAAGATCAGGAAGAGTATCAAATAATTCATTTGGAAGGGAAACATGGATGACTCCCCTAAGATCCCCCTTGTTGCCTGGGATAAGATGGCTCACCCTAAATATTGTGGGGGTGCAGGTCTGTGTAGTATATATGAGAGAAATATTAGTTTGGGGACCAAATTATCTTGGAAATTATATGAAAATCTGACTTCACCTTGGGCCAAAATCATCAGAATGAAATATTGGGATAGTGATGACCCTACCTAGATTTTCACCATTAGGAATCCTCCTTCAGGATTAGCTGTGGAACTTTGTTATCAAATTATACCAACAAATCATTCTCCCACACTTGTCTTGGGTTGTGAACTTAGGGGATTAGACCAATTTGTGGGAGAATTCATGGAATGGTCTTCCTCCCATCTCTTCCTATCCATCCATCTCACCCTCAACTATTCAAGCTCTACAATCAAGGTGGGGGCTCAAAGTGAAAGACTATATTAGTCTATCCTTGATAGGTGATGGTCTTAGATTGGATTGGAAAGACATGTCTCTTCCAGGCCTCCCTCAGGATCAATTTGAGGCTCTTCAAGGTATCCTCCAATAGAGACCCCTTCATCTTAATCTCAATAATGACAGACTAATCTGGTCAGCTGCTTCAGATGGTAGATATTTAGTCAAGTTAGGATACCTTTAATTAACCAACAAGCATCAATCCCCTAGCAAGAATCTCTTTGGTTTTTGCCGGCACACTGCAGTTTTCCCTAAGGCTGGTGTGTACTAGAAAAAGTACCTTCATAGGGTTAGTATTGCAAATAAATGAATAAAATAACTAAATTACCACAAAGAATAAGCTATTTAAAAAAATAAAGAACAACTAAGCACTCTATGGATCTCTATTTGTAGATGCTAATGCAAAGCTCTCAGCAAGATCCTATTAGTGACAGTCCTAAAATGAGAATGAATGATAAACAAAGCTAACAATTCAATTCCAAATTGAAATTAAGCTTAGTTAACTCTAAATTTACCTTTCTAGCTCTAAATTGCAAGAGGTTTGATGCTATTCTCAGATTTGTGGATGATTATTGCTTGAATTATACCTTGCTTTTATAGATTTTGGCAAGGGTAGGGGGTGTGGTTGATTTGATCATGGTTGAGTTTGAGTTAAGTCCATGGTTCCACCTTTGGAGACCATTTAAATATTTTGTCCTCAAAGCTTGGGACAAGAGGACAAAATGAATGGACAAGATGTATCCTCCAAGTGAGTGATTGAGATTCAATTTAGGCTTCATCCATGTGAGCTTGGTCCTCAATTCCTATTGGTTGATTCATTTTCCTCCCATTTGGTGGTTGAGAGAAAATAAGAATTAATTGAGTAGAGGTAAGATGGATTCACCTCTTTTGAAATGTGTGTGTATATTGTATGGGGGAAATATGAGATTCACTCCTTAATCCAAATTCCCAAAGGAGAAATCCAATTTGATCAACCAAAAAGGTTAATACACAATTGAATCAATCTAAGGAGAATATGGAAGAGAGAGAGAATAACCCTATGTTTCCCTATGGTTGAATTGAAGTCTTTAGTAATTGAAATATAAATACTAACCTCAAATTAGGGCAGATCTGGAAAATGTCAAATTCTGATGTCTGTGTATACTTTTGGGCAATTCTGCAACCTATTTTGGACTGGAAATGCTGAGATAGAGAAAACCCATAATCTTTCTCCAAGATGAGCTCAGGTCGGGTTTGATCCTCATAAAAGGTCAAATACTACATTCTTTATTTGAAGTCTGATTCTGATTCTGTTCACAAATCTCAGAAGTTTTCCAAAAAGGGTATCCAAATTCGCTCTCAGATCCAAAATCTCACACTTGTACCTACAAGAAAAGGAGGATTTTTGTTATTTGTTTGAGGGGTTTGCCTTAGTCAAACCCTATTTTGGAATCAGCCTTATTATTGAAATTGAAATAAGAATGCTAGCAAGTAGTAGAAAAGGATCTAACAATGAAGCTATGCAATTCAATAGATATGTAATTGTATTTTGAATGTAAACAAGTATATTGATATGAAAGCTTGAACAAAAAAATAAATGTAAATCAAACCTCCATGATTGTATGCTTTGAATCCACCTTGAAGGAAGAATGAAATGGATTTTGAAGATGAACAAAGGATCTTGAAGGAAGATCACACCATCATGATGGCTAGATCTAGGGTTTGAATGATGAATCTTGAATGCTTGAACTAAATCCATTCAATGGCTTGAATGCTTTAAATCCTTGATCTTCAATGGAGAAATTGAATGGAGAGGACTTGAATTCTTGAATGGATGTTTGTTTTATCACCTTGCTTGAGAGTGCTTGAGCATGAAAACTTGATGTCAAAATGAGAGAGGAAGGCCTCCTTTTATAGTGAACTAGGGCACAATCCTCTAGAGGGGCCACCTTGGAGAATTAAATCCCAATTAGATCCTAACCTTTAGAAAATATACCCAAATTAAATAAAATTAGAGGATTTACCATCCTAAAACCCGAAATGGCCAACCTGGAGGTGGGAAAATAAATATCCCGAAAGCCCGAAGCCTAGAAATCAAAGAAATTGGAAATTTGAATGAGGGGGGAAAAATAGAGGTTGGACTTGACCTAGTCAGGTTTGACGTTGATCCTAACCTAGTCAGGTTCAAGCTCAATCCTGACCTAGTCAAGATCAACCTTGAATTTGACCCTGGGCCTAGATTCAGTCAGAACCAAGTCAGGAGGTCCCAAGGATGCCCAGAAACCTAGAAATGATATCAGAACAGGACATAATACTAGGGATAGACATAAAATCCTATGATTACTATGATGAAGGCCAGGAGGACCTATTTCTAAATCCTACCTAGAAAATAGAGCCATGGAAGAGGGAAATTAAGGAGAATCCTCGGGATCCTAACCCTAATTTCACCTACAATGAAGAAATCAAGTGCATGGAAGAAGTGGAAAGTGGGGAGAAAGCCAAATCAAATCAAAGATCAACTCAAGGCATTTGAGATTATCCCAAACCACTTACTCGGAGGGCTAAATGCTCTTAACATGAAAGTGCTTCCATTTTAAGATGATACATTAAGCCCCCACTTTAGCAAGAGTATGGACTCGATGCAAACTCTTGGTAAAGGAGAAGAAAGAGAAGATCCTAGTGGATTCACAACGAGATAAAATAACACTTAGTTAAGGACACAAGCCCCCAAACTAAGGATTCTAACTTGACATACACACATGAGGGTGCCAAAAGAACAAGGGTTAGTACTAAACAACCCAAATCAATTAGCATAAGAAACCTTGCTAAGAAATATTTCTCATACTAATATCATATTTGGAAAGCTATCATAAAAGTATAAATGTTTACATAAGAAAGACAAGAGAAACACTATAAATAATATAGCTTCATGATCCTGTCCTACTAGCATGAAAGTAGAAAAGAGAGAAAGGGAAAATAGTGATTACCTCACCTAGTAAGATGCCCACCTTACTGTGAATCACCCTAGAGGGAGAACCTAATAGGTTCACCCATAAACTATGCTTTGTAAATGTAATGCGTCTTCTGACAGCTTCTAGAATACTCATAGATCCACCTTCTTCTATCACTATGAATATGAAATGCGTATCTCCTCAGGATTTAGCAACTTATGTACATTACCTTTGAAAGATTTAGCATATAGGTGCATGTCTTTTTAGGATTTAGCAACTTATGTGTGTTACCTTCCAATATTTAGAATATTTTAAATTGGAAATGCATGTCTCTTTAGGATTTAGCAACTTATATGCGTTACCTTCCAAGATTTAGCATATTGAAAAATTTGAAAAATGCGTGTCTCCTCAGGATTTAGCAACTTATGTGTGTTACCATTAGAAGATTTAGCATATAAATGTGTGTCTTTTCAAGATTTAGCAACTTATGTGCATTACCTTCCAAGATTTAGCATGTAAAAATAAAAAACTATAGTACAAGGGAGGCCCTATATATGCCCCCTTCCTTAATATGACAAAAACATACTATTTTGACATGTTCAGAAAAGAAAAGAACAAGGATAAAACCTTCTTCAGCATCAAGAAAATATCCATAGACAACACCCAGTCCAAGCCAAGAAGGTCTCAACTCCTATGAGGCCATGGAAGGGATGAATGCAAAGAGATATCATGCAAGAAGTGAAAAAGTAACCCTTGTGAGGGATAGCACACTGTTCAGTTTCCAAAGTGAGAGTTATATCAACCATGGAAACCCAATGTCAAACAATGAAATAGGTTGTGATCAAGGATATAGATCCTTAATGCAAACCAAAATGTTCATGTATTATTGGATATCACATAATAGATAGATACTGCTTAATTGAGGAAAGAGGTGAATCTCAGAAAGATAGAAAAGAAGGAGATGACATCCTTGCCCCCCAAGTGTAGGAACAAGGATGGAAGGGGACCTATTACATCACTCACAACACTATGTAAGACAATGAGCCCCCAAGGATTAGGCTAACATTGTTTAGATAATGTGGAGCTCCATAATAGGAAAATGAATGTTATTTAGAGAAAATAGGATTGAAATACAACTCATTGCCACATGATATATAAATAACCTTACTATCAATGAGCTTCCTAATCTTATAATGTAAAGCTTGACATTCATTAGTAGAGTGATCATAAAATCTATGATATTAACAAAAAGGAAGAGTCTTCAAGTGTGGACTACGTTTCTTTTTGCATTTAGGTCTAGTAATCATCTTAGAACAAAGGAGTTTAGGCAAAAGAATTTCTTGGTCAAATTCCTTCACAGTTTCATCATGTTTTAAAGTGTTATTTGAGATGTTGTTAACATTTATTTGTTGTCTAGGATTAAGTCCAAATCCATAAGAATGCTCATGCCCCCTAGTGTGTAAGGGAATTTGAATTCCCTGTTTATGCTTACCACATCCTTGACCATTAAATCCTTGTTTAACAAGGAAATGATAACCAGGACCATAACAAGAAGACATATTAGAAGGAGTCAATGGAACTTCAGTAGTCACTATGTCATCATTAGTAGGATTGACAGATTCATTGCGGGTAGAAGTAGTGACAAAGTTATTACAAAGGGGTTTAGAAGTAAAAACTCGCTATTCAAACTCTCTTTGTTTCTTCACAAAATCAAGATCATTAATCTTATACTCTCCAATAAAGGTAGGAGTAAAATCCAAGGTTCCCCAATCATCCCCAGGAAGAGCATTAAAGGAAGGAGGATTACTCTTAGAAATAGGAGTAGTGTGAATTTGAATATTAAGACAAGGATTAGGTGCATCATTTGCATGAAGTGTATACATCACATTGTTATGTATAAACTTGACTTTACGGTGAAGGGTGGAAGGAACAACATGCATCTCATGCAACCAAGGTCTACCCAAAAGAAGGTTATAATTGAGAGGTCTAGGCATAACATGAATAGGTGTATTCAAGATGACCTATCCTACTTTGATAGGTAAGGTAATGATTCCTAAAGTGTTCTTAGCAATGTTGTCAAAGCCACGTATAGGAACATTGTCAAGTTGAATAGTTGAGAGATCGACGTTAATTGCTTTTAGCATGTCCATGCTACAAACATTAAGCCCAGATCTGTTATCAATCAAGGTCCTACAAATGATACTTTTATTGATAGAAATAGTAACCATAAGAGCATGATATTGATTTTGAACTTCTTTAGAAGGTAAATCCTTTTGAGTAAATACAATGTCAGGAGGACCCAGGGTAGCATGCATGCATTGTAAGAAGTTATTGATGTTCTCTTGATTAGGAGGTGGAGTAGGAAGAGTTTATAGAGCTTTTTACAAGGCTTCATAGTAGGTAGGTGAAGTCTGAAGAAGCTCCCATAAAGAAATCTTGGCAGGAGTATTTTGTAATTGGGTTATCAAATCATACTCCTTGCTAGGAAGACGAGGTGAAGGAGGAAGAATAGGTTGAGAAGGTGGTAAAGAAGTAGAAACCACTGGATTAGGTTGAGGGTTATTCCTTGTACGATATGTGTGAGCTATAGAATCTTGATCATTGAAGGACTCCATAGGTTTACCTTTGACAGTAATGTGAGGACAACCTTTGACAGTTAACAAGGGTTTAGGATAAACCATTTTAGTTGTCTCAGCACTACAAATAGATTCACAAGAAGGAAGAAAAGAGGACATCCTAGGAGGAGATGAGGTAAGATCTTGATTCTCTATAGGATCATCACTAAAAAGGAGAGCATTAAGGGAATTCATATTATTCTCCACTAATGCCTCATCACTAGAAGGAATCTCAAATGGAGGTAAAGCATCTATAATGTCATCTTCTTTCACTAAAATGTCTACATGTGTTTTAGAAAAAGAGTTATCATCATGTATCAATATGTCATTTATTAATAAATTACCCTCTTGTATCAAAGCTTCTATGTGAGGAGAGGATAAATCAATGTCGTTATCCAAGGGATCATCCAAAATGGTTTCATGAGGAAGAGAGTAATCAAAATCCAAATCCAAAGGTTCATCCCAAATAGGAGGATTATCATCCCTACCAATAAAGCACAATTTAGGATCCCTAGAGGGGAAAGAAGGTAAATTATATTCTAAAGTAGGCTCATAAAAAAGACATGTATTAGGAGAAGAATTAACATCAATCCCCAACTCATCTCCATAAAGAGAAATATGATGGAGAGATAGATTAAAGTCATCTTCTTGCTCTAATACATCCTTACAAGGTAATTCAAGAGAGGAAAAAGCATAATCACATGCACTAGATAAAGTCTTTCTAGGTGGAACATCATGCAATGGTAAGGTAAGAGGAGAATGTTGTGTAATCCCAAAAGCTATAGAAGAATGTTTGGAAAACACTTGAAATAACTTGTGCAACATGATAACAAATAAAGAAGTGCATAGAAAATAGATCAAGATATATCCCATTGCATTCAAATGAAACTTATAAGCATGAAAAGGAAATCAAACACAATAGGGCATCTAATTCCACAAAAGAAAGAGTTGTCGTAAACGGGTTCACCAAAATGAATATAGGTAAAATGGATTCACCTCTATTGAAATGTGTGTGTATATTGTATGGGGGAAATATGAGATTCACTCCTAAATCCAAATTCCCAAAGGAGAAATCCAATTTGATCAACCAAAAAGGTTAATACACAATCGAATCAATCTAAGGAGAATATGGAAGAGAGAGAGAATAACCCTATGTTTCCCTATGGTTGAATTGAAGTCTTTAGTAATTGAAATATAAATACTGACCTTGAATTAGGGTAGATCTAGAAAATGTCAAATTCTGATGTCTGTGTATACTTTCGGGCAACTTTGCAACTTGTTTCAGATTGGAAATGCCAAGATAGAGAAAACCCAGAAATCTTTCTCCAAGATAAGCTCAGGTCAGGTTTGACCCTCATAAAAGGTCAAATACTACATTCTTTATTTGAAGTTCGATTTTGATTCTGTTCACAGATCTCAGAAGTTTTCCAAAAAGGGTATCCAAATTCGCTCTCAGATCCAAAATCACGCACCTGTATTTGCAAGAAAAGGAGGATTTTGTTATTTGTTTGAGGGGTTTGCCTTGGTCAAACCCCAGTTTGGAATCAACCTTAATATTGAAATTGAAACAAGAATGCTAGCAAGTAGTAGAAAAGGATCTAACAATGAAGCTATGCAATTCAATAGATATGTAATTGTATTTTGAATGTAAACAAGTATATTGATATGAAAGCTTGAACAAAATAATAAATGTAAATCAAACTCCATGATTGTATGCTTTGAATCCACCTTGATGGAAGAATGAAATAGATTTTGAAGATAAACAAAGGATCTTGAAGGAAGATCACACCATCATGATGGCTAGATCTAGGGTTTGAATGATGAATCTTTGATGAAGGGTGCTCCCCTTAATACCACAAACACATAACAAAAAGAGAGAAACAACAACAATAATATGCAAGAACAGAAAATTGGCTTCTTATTATCTCCACAAATGTGGAATTACAAACTTTCAGAATTACAATATGCAAAGCCACATGGGTATTCCTTAGAATATTCTGTAGGACAAAGCCTCAAATCAATACCCAGGTCTACTACCCAGAACTATTCTGAACTGCCTAAGACAATAATACAGCCTTCCTTATATAGGCAATTTTCCACCGCCTGGGAAGGTTCCAGAATTTTAGCCAATAAGGCCGACCAAACTTAGAATTATTTTATTTTACATTTTATTACATCATAGTTAGCTCAAGATAACCTTTGAAACCCGAACAAAATTTTTGAAGAAAATCATTTTCTGCCATTTCAGGTGGCCCAACTTCCGAAGACCATAAGTCATCACCAGTTGACCCGATCGGCTATTATAACCCCATTTTAGAAATGCCACGAAGCGCTCTACAGGCTGAACTCATGCAAGCACCCGTCACCCAAATTTTTGACCTCATCTGGGGCCTCTAAAGCCTTCAAAACTAAGTTCAAAGTTTTTGTACCCTGCTGCCAATACCGAAAATCCTCAATATCTTCCAATATACACTTGATCTGGCAATGAAACTTTACTGGCAGACTTATATGACCAAAATGAACCTCCAAGAAAGAAATCAGATCATTCTGAGCACATACAAAAATTACCAAAAATAGTAACTTTCCATAAATAGCAGCTCTGCACAAAATAACCCTTATTGAATATAAAAAAGAAATATTTTTTTGGGTGATGCAAGATTGCTCTTACACCCAGGATGCTCCTGCATCAGACACCTGGGGTAATTTGAGAAGTGACCCTGTCACGACTCAGGTGTGCAGAGGAAAACCAAGACGGCTAACCTCCTCCTTTGTCAGCCATGATGAATCTTCAATAGGTCATCCTTTCCACTTGACCAGATATTCTTCATATGTCCTGTTCCTTGTGCTTCTGCCAACACGACTGTCCAGTATATCTTCGATCTCCTTAGTGTCTGAACTAGTTGCTGGAATACTCCACTGTGCTGCTACAACCTCATCTTCAACACCTCCTTCGTGATACTCTGTCAAATCTGAAATGTTAAACACTGGTGAAATATTTAGCTCACTAGGCAATTCTACCTCATATGCATTTCCTGAATCATTCTTGTTTAGTATCTTACATGGTCCAAACTTCTTCATTTTTAGCTTGTTATATGTACCAACCGAAAACCGCTCCTTCCACAAATGAACCATGACTTCATCACCAACCTAAAATTCCTTATACCTCCTTGTCTCATCTACCTTAGCCTTGTACTATGCGTTCATCTTGGTAATATGCTTCCTCACCTCCCCATGGATGTTCTTCAAGTGTTCTGCAAAATCCTTAGCTTCAGCACTACTTATTTCTCCTTTATCTATCTTCCTCAATTCAGATGCATTTCTTGGACTACTTCCATATACAATCTGGAATGGTGATTTACCAGTGCTTCTATTGACAGAATTATTGTATGCAAATTCTGCCTGTGGTAGAATCAAATCCCATCCTGTTGGCTTATCTCCAACCAAACATCTCAGCAAATTTCCCAAACTTCTATTCACCACCTCTCTCTATCCATCAGTCTGTGGATGATGTGATGAACTGAACTTCAAATCTATCTTCAACTTCTTCCACAATGTACACCAGAAATATCCAACAAACTTAGTGTCCCGATCTGAAACTATGGTCTTTGGCAAACCATGAAGTCTCACTACTTCTCTGAAAAACAATTCTGCTACATGAAAAACATCATTAGTCTTCTTGCAGGAAATGAAATGTGTCATCTTTGAAAATCTATCAACCACCACAAAAATTGAATCATGTCCCGGCTATGTCCTCAGTAAACCAAGAATAAAGTCCATACTGATATCCTCCCAAAGCTTCTCGGGTACAGGTAATGGCTGATACAACCTTGTATTCTGCTTCACTCCTTTCGCCATCTGACATACTCTGCAACTCTGTACAAACTTCTTCACATCTTGCTGCAACTGTGGCCAATAATAATTCTCACTAACCAAACCAAGGGTTTTATCACGACCAAAATGTCCAGCCAATTCTCCGCTATGCTTCTCCTTGATGAGATTCTCCCTCATAGAACTTCGTTGAATGCACAACTGACTCCCTCTGAATAGCATATCATCCTGGATAATGAAATCCAACCATTTCGTCCTGTCTAGAGTAATAGGTTCTGTACAAGCTTTCCAAGCTTCACCAAAATCAGGATCCTCTGGATATAAATTCTTGAGTTCCTTGAACCCAACCACCTCAATCTCCATCTCTGTCAGCAATAGTTGCCTTCTGCTAAGAGCATCTGCAACCCTGTTAGACTTTCCACTCCTGTGTTTCAAAATAAATGTATAACTCTGCAAAAACTCAACCCATTTCAAATGCCTTTGATTCAATTTTCCTTGACTATTCAAATATTGCAAAGCTTGATGATCGGTATACAAAACAAACTCCTTAGGAAGTAGATAATGTCTCCACTTCTTTAATGCCTGAACTATAGCATAAAATTCCTAATCATAAACAGAATATTTCCTCTTGGCATCATTTAACTTCTCACTGAAATAAGCAACAGGTTTACCTTCTTGGCTCATAACAGCTCCTATTGAAGTACCACTAGCATCACAATCTACTTGAAACACCTTATTAAAATTTGGAAGTGCTAAAATAGGTTGTTCTGTAACTTTTTGTTTCAACAATTGAAAACTCTTTTCTACCCCATTAGTCCACTTAAACACTTTTCTATCCCCTCTCATTGTTTCAGTCAAGGGTCCATAAATACTGCTAAAATTTCTGATAAACTTTCTATAAAAGCTAGCCAAACCATGAAAAGATCTTACCTCAGTAGCACTCTTTGGAGTAGGCCATTCAAGGATAGCCTGTACCTTCTTTGGGTCCATTTTTAGACCTTCTACTGAAATTACAAATCCCAAATACACTAACTCTTTCTTCATAAAACTGCACTTCTTCAAATTAATCAACAATTTCTCATCTCTCAACTTCTCAAACACCATACGAATATGTATCATATGTTCCTCCAATGTCTTGCTAAAAATCAAAATATCATCTAGGTAAACAATGACAAACTTACCAAGAAATTCTTTCAGAACCTCGTTCATGAGCCGCATGAAAGTGCTCGGTGCATTGGTTAGCCCAAAAGGCATGACTAACCACTCATATAGTTCTTCCTTTGTCTTGAAGGCAGTCTTCCATTCATCTCCTTCTCTGATCTGAATCTGGTGATATCCACTCTTCAAATCTATCTTTGAGAAATACACAGCTCCACTCAAACAATCCATAATATCATCCATTCGTGGCAATGAAAACCTATATTTGATTATGATCTTGTTTATTACTCTGAAATCTATACACATCCTCCAATCTCCATTCTTCTTTGGTGCTAATATTGCTGGTACAGTACAGGGACTCAGACTCTCTCGAATCAACCCTTTCTACAATAACTCGTGTACTTGTCTATTCAACTCTTCACTTTCTGCTGGTGTCATTCTGTGTGCTGCCTTGTTTGGCAAACTGGCTCCTGGAATCAAATCCATCTGATGACTGATCTTCCTTATCGGTGGTAATCTATCAGGTACATTATCAGATACGATATCCTGAAACTCATTCAACAAATCTACAACCTCTATAGGTACATCCTCTGCTTCTTCTTTACCAACTTTTGGAATTAAAGCAAAACACACATGCTCATGCCTCATACCATCTAAGAATTTTCTTCCATCAACAAATGTTATTCTTGCATTACCACATACCTTTTCTTCGGTCTCCTTCAATGGCTTTAGCTTATGTTGCACTCCATCCTTTGTGAGGGAATAGGTATTCGCACAACCATCGTGTACAGCACATCTGTCAAACTGCCATGGTCTACCCAACAACATATGACATGCATCCATAGATATGATATCACACAATACCTCATCTTGGTATCCGCCAATCTTGAACTTCACCAGGCATTGTTCATTGACCATGACCTTGTGGTCATCCTGTACCCAGGCAATTCGATATGGATGTGGGTGTTTCTGTCTCTTGAGCTTCAACTTTGTCACCATCTCTTCTGACACCAAATTGTCAGTGCTTCCACTATCAATAATCACATCACAACATTTACCTTCACACTTGCACCTGGTGCGAAACAGGCTCCTCCTTTGCTCAGGTTCATTCTCACCACTCAACAGGACTCTTCTGTTAATCAATATTTTTCCTCTTTCAGCATCTTTAGAATTTGATGATCTGGCATCTTCATCTACATGTGCAACTCTGGCCTGGCCTTCATTTCTCCTGTCTATTCTACCTTGGCGCTGAGGACATTCAAATGCCCTATGACCTTCCTCTCCATAGTGAAAATATGTTCCACGGAAGCCACCTCTTCCAGATCCTTGTCCTCTTCCTCTTCCTCTCTGATCTCTATTATTCTGATCCTGGAAGCGATTGGAATTATTTTCTCGATGATTCTGACTGCTACTGGCCTCATCCTTCTTTTTTGGATCTTCATTTTAGCCACCATATGACCGTCCACCAGATCGTCCACCGTGACCTCTTCCGTTTTGTCTGCTCTCAAACTTCTTGTTTAGCTTTTCCTCTACTTTTAGGGCAAACTGGTATGCCTCTTCAATACTATTCATTCGAACCAGATTCAGCTCCTCCTGAATGCTTGGCCTTAACCCATTAAGGTATCGGGCAACTTTCTCCTTATCAGCTTCTGCATGGCCTGTTCTGATGAGAAGTCGATAGAACTCCTCTGTATACTCCTGAATAGATCTTCCTGCTTGCTTCAAACTCTGCATTTTCTTCAGTAGGTCAAGCTCATAATCAACAGGAATGAACTGTCACTTCAATTTATCCACCATCCGATCCCATCTCATGATTTTCTCCTTTCCCCTTCTATTTCACTCCAACTGAATCTCTTGCCACCATATCTTCGCATGACCTTTCAGTCTGGCCTTCGCAAATTTTACCCTATCAGGATCCTCAACATCTTCATACTCAAAATATTCCTCATATTCATTGATCTAGTCGATCAATTCCTCTGGGTTAAGATTTCCAGAAAATGTGGGAACCTCAATCTTAGGTCTTTTCCCAATCTTGGAAATTGCCCGAAAAAGTCTTTCTTCCTCCTGGTTCACAATTTCAGCTTCTCCTTCTTGATATTCTTCTTCAGCTTCATCCTCACTTTCATCTCTGACATTAAGATTCATTCCTCTGCGAATCTCTTCTTGCAATGCTCGCACTTGTCTCTGTAGCTCTCTAACCTCAGGTGTCACAGCACCAGGTCTTCCACCACGTTCTCTTCATGGAGGCATTTTCATGATGCGCGCTGAAACCCTAACCACGGTCCTGGTGCAAACTACCTCACAGTCGGTGATCTATTAACACACTCAAGAACCCCTACTTTGATACCACTTGATGAAGGGTGCTCCCCTTAATACCACAAACACATAACATAAATAGAGAAACAACAACAATAATATGCAAGAATAGAAAATTGGCTTCTTATTATCTCCACAAATGTGGAATTACAAACTTTCAGAATTACAATATGCAAAGCCACATGGGCATTCCTTACAATATTCTGTAGGACAAAGCCTCAAATCAATACCCAGATCTACTACCCAGAACTATTCTGAACTGCCTAAGACAATAATATAGCCTTCCTTATATAGGCAATTTTCCACCACCTGGGAAGGTTCCAGAATTTTAGCCAATAAGGCCGACCAAACTTAGAATTATTTTATTTTACATTTTATTACATCATAGTTAGCTCAAGATAACCTTTGAAACCCGAACAAATTTTTTGAAGAAAATCATTTTCTGCCATTTCAGGTGGCCCAACTTCCGAAGACCATAAGTCATCACCAGTTGACCCGATCGGCTATTATAACCTCATTTCAGAAATGCCACGAAGCGCTCTACAGGCTTGACCCGCGCAAGCGCCCGTCACCCAAATTTTTGACCTCATCCGGGGCCTCTAAAGCCTTCAAAACTGAGTTCAAAGTTTCTGTACCCTACTGCCAATACTGAAAATCCTCAATATCTTCCAATATACACTTGATCTGGCAATGAAACTTTATTGGTAGACTTATATGACCAAAATGAACCTCCAAGAAAGAAATCAGATCATTCTGAGCACATACAAAAATTACCAAAAATAGTAACTTTTCATAAATAGCAGCTCTGCACAAAATAACCCTTATTGAATATAAAAATAGAAATATTTTTTTTGGGTGATGCAAGATTGCTCTTACACCTAAGATGCTCCTGCATCAATCTTGAATGCTTGAACCAAATCCCTTCAATGGCTTGAATACTTTAAATCGTTGATCTTCAATGGAGAAATTGAATGGAGAGGACTTGAATGCTTGAATGGATGCTTGCTTGATCACCTTGCTTGAGAGTGTTTGAGCATGAAAACTTGATGTCAAAATGAGAGAGGAAGGTCTCCTTTTATAGTGAACTAGGGTACAATCCTCTAGAGGGGCCGTCTTGGAGAATTAAACCTCAATTAGGTCCTAACCTTTAGAAAATATACCTAGATTAAATGCAATTTGAGGATTTACCATCCCTAAACTCGAAATGGCCAACCCGGAGGCGGGAAAATAAATATCCCGAAAGCCCGATGCCTGAAAATCAAAGAAATTGGAAATTTCAATGAGAGGGGAAAAATAGAGGTTGGACCTGACCTAGTCAGGTTCGAGCTCAATCTTGACCTAGTTAGGATGAACCTCGAATTTGACCCTGGGCCTAGATTGAGTCAGAACCAAGTTAGGAGGTCCCAGGGATGCCCAGAAACCTAGAAATGATATCAGAACATGACATAATGCCAGGGATAGACATAAAATCCTATAATTACTGTGATGAAGAACAAGAAGATGTATTTCTAAATCCTACCTAGAAAATAGAGCCATGGAAGAGGGAAATTAAGGAGAATCCTCAGGATGCTAACCCTAATTTCACCTAGAATGAAGAAATCAAGTGCAGGGAAGAAGTGGAAAGCAGGGAGAAAGCCAAGTCAAAGCAAAGATCAAATCAAGGCATTCGAGATGATCCCAAACCACTTACTTGGAGGGCTAAACACTCTTAACATGGAAGTGCTTCCATTTTAAGATGATACATTAATTAATTGAATTTATTTAATTTGTTTAGCCATGTGTACCCCTTAAATGGGTTGTTTTGATTTAATTCAAACTATACAATTAATTATATTAATTATAGAATTTATTGATTAATCATGATTTATTAGGTTTAAATTGATTTAATAGCTTTTGATTTCAATTAAATTTGGATTAATGTTCAATTTCACTTTATCTTTGATTTTGATTTGATTTGATTTAATTGCATTTAATTGTATTGATTTTTTCCTTGATTTCTCATTTAAATAATCTTGTCCAATTTTCGGTGATTACAAATGCCCCTATTTGAGTTGACATGTGAAGCGAGTCAATTCGATGAATGTCGTGATTCAACTGATATGAGGTCCTAATTCTGTCTATTGTCATTTGTGATGTTGGATAAAAGATGCCAATTCTGATGAAGTTTGATTGATTTGATGTCCTGATGATTGATTTCATGATAGTTTGCTGATATGGTACCTGGTTCGATCTGATTCGATGTTTGATGCCCGTTTTGATTGATAAAAAAACAAATTTATGATAAAAGATTACGCTTTGATTTGATGGTCATGCCCCTGATTTGATAATACTGATGTCATTCTTGATTATCTGAGTATATGCCCCCTTGAAAATGAAATAAAATTTGATAGATGTTTGAAAAAAATGATGGTTTAGTTGATTTTGCATTAATTAGGTCAAATTTTAGTGAATTTCAATTTCATTTTCGATAATGATTTTACATTCTTTTGATGACAAATACCCCTGATTTGGCCGATTTGGTGAAAAATTTGGGTCCCTGGTCATGTTCTGGTCAAAGATGCCCTTTTTAGGTTAAAATAGCCTATATATAGGGGTAAAAAGTCAATTTTACTATTCATTTTCACTTTTCTATTTGGAGTTTTCTCTCTGAGCTCTCTGACATTTTCAGCATGGTTATCCCTATTCACAAGCACCAGTTTGAGTGAGGGCATCGGTATCATCGACCACTGACCTATGGATCTTTGGTATGTACCCGATCAACTCACTTTGTGAATTTTCTGAATTTAATTTGAAAAAAATTGAATTTTTCTTAAAAAAACCCCTCTTTTTCTTTTTTCAAATTTAAATAGCACTTTTAATTCTTTTAATAGCGCGTACACATTTGTTTCTGGACTTCCGCAATTTTAAATAGTGGTTTTGCAATTTCTAATAGCACTTTTACATGTTGAGATTAGGGTTGTTTTCACATTAAAAATTTTCTCCAGCGCATATAAGATCATATGCGCATTTCATGTTTTAATTAGTGTGTACATGATTTCTTTGAGCGCTTTTAAAATCTTTTAGCACTTTCAACATAGAACAATGCTTTTACAAATTTTACTTGCACTTTCAATAGTTTTAACTACTCTTTTTCCTTTTAGCACATTTAATCATTTAAATAGCGCTTTTACCATATTAGGAAAAAATGCAAATGACTTAGTCAGTTTTCTGAATCATCAAGTGTTGTCAATTAGTTGACTGGCTTAGGTAATAAACTTGATTTGGTAGCAAGTCATAAGATGTCAAGTTGAGTCAATTTAGTTTGAATTTTTGATTGTCAATCTTGATTTAGATGATGGATGATGATAAATTTTCCATCCTCTCTGAATAGAATCAAGAAAATTGATTGTGGTTTGATAATTTTTAAAATGTTTTATTGACTTAGGATAATTCAAAAGATAATTGATTTCAAAACTAATGTGTTTAAACTTGCTTTTTGTAGGCCGTGCTTAAGTCATTAGCCATTTGAGGTCTATATCCTCTACCATTTAGCATGATAGATGATTTGAGCACTCTATATTGTCAACATATTGGTAGATGTGGTTTGTCCTTCTTGCTCCTCCTACCTTGATTCAGAGTAAATCAAGGATTGGTTACCACTATGGTAGAGAGGTGGCACTCTAACCATAATACCTTTCACTTGCCCATGGGAGAGATGACCATCACTCTCGAGGATGTGTACCGCATCTTGCACATCCCTACATGTGGAGAGTTGGTCTACTATGATCAATTCTATGATGGCACAACTTGTCGATGAGTGTTCTAGGACCCTACAATCGGTGATTATCATATTCAGTGGGCTGAGTTCCCATCTTTTCTAGTTCTTCCAATAGTTTTGGGTGCTGTGATTGGCAATTTTCTCATGCCTAATCGCTGAGGGCATGGATTTGCAGTTGGTTGGGGACATATCTTGGAGGATCTAATGGCTTAGCCCAGGCATTTTGATTGGGGTTCTTATGTTTTGGCACAGCTGTACCATGAGCTGCATATAGTTGTTTATCGATGTTCCTTGACTCTATCTATTGGAGTTATTTTGTTATGGCTATGGACATGGGAGCACTTCCCAGTTACTAGGCTGATTTTTGTTTGTCAACGTAATCCTGGGTGGCCATTTTCCTAGATGTATGAGGGCATGGTTGTGTAGGACCATTTGGGCAAGCTAGATTATTGGCACCATATGATAAATGATATGGATCAGGTCATCTGGCAGCCATACATTGGATGTGAGGCATGGCCTGAGGATGCTTCAAAGCTTCCTTTCATGTGGTGTCCTCAATGGATGATAGGACAGACTCCACATATCATCGAGAGATTTTTCTTTCTATGAGTGCTATGCGAGTATGGTTAGACACAAGGCATTCTTTAGGTTGTAGCCATGTATGCCAAGGTTTAGGTTGAGTGATCACTGTGGGGGCCTCAAATCGACTATAGGACAGCTCAATAGGAGGTAGAGAAGCTAGGTTACCTACCATGGGATAGGAGAGACCATGTGATAGATGCTGGTATGACTGATGAGTATGCAGATTGGTTCACTTGGAACCTTTTTTCAAGGTTCACAAATCTAGTAGAGTGGGTGCTTGGGATGGAGGAGGAGTTAGAGGATGATAGTGAGGATGGAGATTAAGGTGGAGATGGAGGTGGGGGTCATTATAGATGAGTTTTTCAGTGATGATGGGGTAGGCGAGTGGTTGCAAGAGGCAAAGTTGTGATACTAGTAATTTCTACCATGCCTATTCCTCCTAGGGGTGGTGGTGTGGATACATTTTTGTATCGCATTGCCATGGATCCTACAGCCAGATAAGGTCATCATAGGGTCTGACATCAGAGACAAGTGGATGCATAGGTAGCTACTGATATTGATGCTCAGGCCACATAGATTGAGTTAGATCAAGCATAGGGAAGACCGGCACAGGGTCCTCTTCCACAAGCTCCTCCATAGGTTATCCCACAAGCTCCTCCAGTACAGGCGACTGCTTCCTCTGTGATGCCATCTTCTTCATCTCATCCATCTTCTTCTTCTTTCATTCCATCTTTATCTCTTCCATCTTCTTCCATGACATCTTCTACCATGCCATCTTCTTCCATGCCACCACCTTCCATTCCATCTTCTTCTACTGCTCCTTCACCGACTCCTCCTACATAGGCTCCCAGTTTAGAGGCTCCAACAATTGCATTAGATGTTCAAGCCTTACAGTTAGATGTGTCTGAGATTAGATAGTAGGTTAGCCAGCTTAGCAGTATGATGCAGGCTTTTATGGCTGCTATGAGTCAGCATGGGCTACAGGCTAGTTCGAGTAGACCTCTTGATATTGATCCTGGTCATGATGGTGCTGATGGTGTTGGTGGCTCAGCCATTTGATTGATACTAATATGATATATATTCTTTCATTCATTGATGTACATGATGATCCCATTTTTGATATCGAGACATTGGACTCTATTCTATTCTTTTGATCAGTTGATGTCTTTATGTTATGCATTGATACTTGTTGATACTTTGATGGACTTTGATTATTTGATGTTTCATGATGATATTATTGACTTTGATACTCAGTTGATTTATGATGACGATATAGACTTTGATACTCAATTGATCGATTTACTTTATGTGATGTCATTATGTATTGGACCTCATTTTTTAGGTGTTTTACTATGATATGCAGATTTATATGATTTTATCTCTTATATGCTTTGTTTTATGCTTTTTAGACTGTAGTTTTATGATATGGATGCATATGTTCTATTTATGCTTAAATGGTTGTCTTACATATGACATAAAATAGGTTAATGGATGCGATATGAGTTTAATGATTCTTATAATGATTAATTTTATGATATTTTATGGATGCAAATGATACCTAAATGTGTTGTATGATGATGTAATGATTTAATGAATAATGGCATAATGACGTATATGAATATATTTATTTTTTATAATATGGATATATGTAATGGATATGAATGTAATGGAATTATGATATGCAAATGTGATGTAAAATGTGATGGACCTATATGATGTAATGAATAATGGTTATGAATATTTAATGATTAATGATTTACATAACCCTAAATATTATATGTTATATAGATGAATGATGGAAACCAATGCAATGATATATAATGTAGGATGAGCTTTGAATGAATGGATTTAAATGAATAATGCAATGTGAAATGTTTTTGAATGAACTAAGTGATATGCACCTAATGATGAATTTATGTCTTTTTGAAAGCAATGACTTAATGGATGCAATGAACATGAATTAATGAATGCAATGGTAAATGCACTTAATGGATTAATATGATTGATTTATTAAAGAATGCACACTAAATGAGATGGATATTTAAAATGAATGAAACCTAATGCATTGACTTTAATTGAACTGGATGTTTAAATGAATGCAACCTAATGCAATTAAATTGATGCAAGCTATATGTAATGAACTTAGATTAAAATGAATGCAAACTAATGTAAAGAATCTAATTGTACTTTAGGGTGGAAATTCCTAAATGAATGAAAGATAACATGGATCTAACAAATGCTTATGAACTAATGTAATGCACCCTTGTTTTCTTGTTTTGGATTTTCAACACACTCGATCACATATAGTTTTTGATGTTCCTTTGATTTTTGATTTGACTACACCCCCTTTCTATTTTACTCTTGCAATTTAGTTTTTAGGCTAAGAAAGGAAAATACGTTAAATGCATTTAATCTAAGATGTATGCAACTATTTGTCACTTTAAAAGAATAAAATTGGAGCTTATACTTATCATTGAGTAGTTTTGTGATCTTGAATTCAGTACAACCATCACTAGGTCAACCATGATGATATGAATACCATTTCACCTCTTATGTTTCTTTCTATCTTGTGGTATGACTATCATTGATTGGAGTCAATCATGAGAGTACGAATACCAATTTTGTCAGATTCTATGTTGCAAGTGGATTTTGGTATTATGATATTGAACATCAAAATATCCAAGGTATCCTTTTGTGTAAACAAAAAAAAATCTTAGTTTCGTGGTATGTACAAGTCCTTGATAATTATTTGATGATCACGTCCTTGAAAAATAATACATGCTTTAAAACTTTGATTTTAAGACAGTCACTTAGAAATCAATAAAGTATCATGATTTCATCATAGCATGTCTAGTTTAAAAACTTTCATCGATTTGCTAGAAAGACATGATTTCATCAACCAAGTCAACACTTTATAAAAATTTTGCAATGTTTTTCAAATCAATATTTCAAGTATAGTTCCATCCATTTCATACTTTTAATCCTGATAAAGATAGGGTCTTTGTGAGATTTAGGATCAAGTTTTTTGTTTAGTTTCAAATTGGATTAGAATTAGGATTTCATTGAGTGTTTTACTTGTACTTTGATGAATTGATTCGGTGTCTGATTGAAATTTTCTTTTGATGAATCCTTCCTCCTTTAGAGTAGATTTCTCCTAGTTTGATATGATTACGTTTGTGGGACTTGGGACTATTTGCAGATTAGGTGACCAAATTCATTAAGTACTTGCAAATGCAACTGTAGGATTTTATTATGCAATATATACAAATGCTAGAGAATGCAATATTTACAGGGATGACCACTAGGTATGTGACTAACTTGGACTTTCAATGGCATCTGTTTACCAAGTTTTCACCTATTGAATGGATTTTTCTTTCTTTTTCTATTTTTAAAGCTTATTTTCTTTTTTTTCTACCAAGGTGCCTATTTGCTATGTTTTCACCAAGGCACTTTTTTTCGTTTCTGATTTTTTTTTATTTTCTCTTTTTTTCAATTTTTTTCTTCTTTTCATATCATCAAGGTGCCTATTTTCTAGGTTTTCACCAAGACAACATTTTTTTGAGGATCATTTTTTAATGTTTTTGGCTTTCTTCATGCTCAATTTTCCATTGTTTTTTATCTTTCCTGCATTTCTGATTTGTTTGCAGTTTTCTATTTTTCAATGTTTTTGGTATTTTCAGGATCTCTTATGACCATATACAATAAATAGGATGCTTTCCATCTGATTTTTTGATACTCTTTTTATCTATACCCTTTCATCTGCTTTATGTGTAGAACCTTTTTAGATGAATGCTATTGATAGGTTCTTGCAATTCTTCTCCATCACAATCAACTAATTTATAGGTGCCTATCCCAAAAGATGTAGTGATCACTAAAGGTCCTAACTAGTTTGCTTCCCATTTTCCTTTCTTTTCTCTTTCTGCTTGATTTTTTATATTTTCTCACAAAACTAAGTCACCTATTTGGAATCTCCTTGACTTGATATGCTTGTTATAGGTCCTTGATATTCTATTTTGACACCCTTTCAAATGATCAAAGACTTTTTCCTATTTCTCCTCTAGCAGTTCCAATTCATGCAACCTAGCAACTCTATAGTCCTCTTCCCTTATCAAACCATGGAGGGATACTCTTAAAGATGAAATTTCTACCTCCAAAGGTAAAACTGCCTCTGCTCCAAAGACTACAGAAAATGGTGTAGGTCCTGTTGGCCTTCTAATACTTCTCCTATAATCCCATAGGGTTGGGTTTATTTGTATATGCCAATCTTGACCTGAATTATGCACAATTCTCTTCAATATCTTTAAGATGTTCTTATTTGTTTCTTCTACTTGTCCATTACCTTGGGGGTAATATATTGAAGATGAATGATGTATCATGTGGAATTTGGTACATAACTCTTTTAAGTCTTTATTTTTGAAATGTTTGGCATTTTTGGTTATGATGGAATGAGGTACACCATATCTACATATTATGTAATTTAGAATAAACAAGGATATTTTCTTTCCTATAGCAATTGACAATGGTACAACTTCCACCCATTTGGTAAAGTACTCTGTTGTGGTGATGATAAATTTATGACCATTCGAAGATGGTAGATAAATCATCCCTATTAAGTCTAAACCCCATTGATAAAATGGCCAAGGTGTCATCATAGGATGAAGCTCTTGTACTGGTACATGGGTCAATTTCCCATGATATTGACACTTTCGACAAGTTTTAGCAAAGTCACAAGCGTCTTTCTCCATGGTAGGCCAAAAATATCCTATCCTTAGAAGTTTCTTAGCTAGGGTTAAACCATTTGAATGTGACCCACAAATCCCCTTGTGAATTTCTCATAAGGCTATATCTGATTCCTATTTCTCTAAACATCTTAGAAGCATTCCATCTAGACTCTTATGATACAATGTGTCAGATATTAAGGTATAATGAGAGGCTTGGCATATAAAGATTTTTTTTTGATTCCTGGTTTGGTCCATAGGTAGGATTTGGTCTTTTAAGTGGGTATAAATATCTCCATACCAAGGTGATTTATGTTTAGTTAGCAAACAAATGGTATGAGGATGGGTAGGGTCAAATGCGGGTTGCTCAACTTCTTCTACAAGGAATTCATATCTGGCGCATTGATCTGGTATTTGGAGAAGCGATGCCAAAGTAGCCATTGCATCTACTAATTTATTTTTCTCTCTTGGGACTTGCTCAAATGTGATGAGAGTGAATTACTTCTTGAGATTCTCAACCATATTTTTGTAAGGTATCATCTTGTCATTGTTAGTTTTATATTCATCATTAATCTGATTGATAACTAGTTTTGAATCTCCATAGACTTGTAGCTCTGTCACTTTTTATTCTAATGCCAATTTGATCCCAATGGCCAATGATTCATACTCACCTATATTATTTGTGCATGGGAATATTAATTTGTAGGATTTGAAAATTGTAGACCCTTGAGGAGTAATCAAAAGTATGCCTGCTCTTGATCCATGTTGTGTATAAGAACCATCAAAATATAATTGCCATGTTTTTCCTTCAACATTTACAATTTCAGAATCTGGGAATTCCACTTGAATTGGATGCTCATCTTGTAATGGTGATTCTACTAATTGATCAAATATATCTTGGCCCTTGATAGATTTACAATCCACGTATTCTATGTCAAATTCACTTAGCACCATGACCCATTTGGCTAGTGTCCCATTCAATGTACTTTTGCTAAGAAGATATTTCGAGGGATCAATCTTTGTAATGAGTCAAATCTTGTGGGATAACATATAGTGGCATAATTTTTGGGAAAAAAAACTATGGCCAAACATGCTCTTTCAATGAAGGTATAGTTCAACTCATATTTTACCAAAGTCCTACTTATGTAGTATATGGCTTTTTCTTTTCCTGATTCATCCTCTTGATGAACTACAACTGATTTAATACCTGAATGACTTGAAGATCAATGATTAGAGATCACCAAGTACTAAAATGATATGTAAGATAATTAAATCAATCATTATACTATCATTGATGTCAACTAGTTTGACAGAACTTATCATGATAGTTACAAATATCTAAACATCTGTAAGGAAGAGAGAAGAGATGAAGAACTAAGATATCTACATAGAGGAAGATGGATATAACATATGACGATAAGGAATACTTTGGATAACACATTGATGAGTCTATGACTTCATGTTGTTGACTTGATAATGTTCCATTAATCTATTATGGAGAAGGAAGCAAAATGTACAGGGCAATGTGGTTGGTAAACAAAGCACTTCAGTATACACCAAGACATTGTTATGTATACCAAGCGATAGTATTAACCAAGCTTGTGTTCATCGACAAATTTCTTTGTTAATAAACTATGGATGAAAGTATTAAATTCTTAAGTTTAGCTGACAAAAAATGATGAGCTAGAAATTGTTATGATTTCAAGATTAAGGATAAAGTTTGTTATAAGATCCATGGCAAAATCTATGAAGGAGATTAAGCAAAAAAACTTGATGGTTGATATGAAAATGGTTTATCTATCTATATAAGAGATATGAGTTTCTTTATTCAAACATGCCAGAAGAAAGAAGACTGCAAAGGTTTCACGTGAATATAGTTTCATGCATGCCTGATCAGACTGGTTGAAGGAGAACTGAACTGCAGAATAATATCGAGCGTCAGAGAGCTATTACCTTGTAAAATTAAGTTAAGGAAGTGAATTGATATATTGATCAGAGGATTTGTATGGGCTTAGAATAGATTTGAACATCTGCAAGATAAGTTGTATTGTAATCAGATCAAATACTTTTTCAGTTTAACCATTGATACAGAAAAATCTCTTAACCGAGTGGACTTAACCGTCTTATGTTATGCCCCATGTCATTCAATGAATGTACATTGTTATCCTATCAAACCCATATTGAATGTTGGTTGAATGATAATTGTTAGTCTTAAATCCTCTAAAAAGGTCACACCTAATAGTGTGTTTGTAACCTTTAACAGGGTTGGCTCTTCACCAAGCTCACTTCAAAAGAGTGAAAATTGTTTTGGGTTACCGGTCCCAGGTGGTTTTTTCCTTAAGAGGGTTTCCACATTAAATCATTGTCTTATGTGTTTATGTGATGATTTCTTTATTGTCATACATTACATACTGCATATTTGATTTGATCAGTAGTTACTATGAGTTAATTAATTAGTAATCAGTAAAGGCACAAACAGTTTAAGAGTTTTTGTTACCAAGCTGTAGAATTTGTTGAAATTATTTTTAAAGTTACATCTTGAGATTTTGGACTATAGGATAACTGATCAAACTGATTCATCCCCCCATCTCAGTTATTCTAACAATTGGTATCAGAGCATTGGTTTCTTGGAACAGAGTTTTAAGGACTTCAATAGAAAGATCACAAGATGTATAAGAGGGAGGTGCCAAAGCTGAACAAGGAAAATTTTACCATATGGAAAAGTTGAATGAAACTTCATATATCTAGAATCAGAGATTTTGCCTTACATCTACTTGAAAATGGCTACTTACAATGGATGACTAGACCATTGACTCTTGATCAACTGAAAGATCGACATGAACACACCATTACTATGATAGAGATTGTTGCTACTCTATCCAATGCTGAATTCAAGGATGTCAAAGGTTGCACTACTGCAAAGGAGATGTGGGATAAACTTGCTCAAGTCTATGGAGGTGATGTTAATGTTAAGAGAGCCAGAGCTGAAAGCCTAAGAGGTAGGTTTGGCAATATGAAAATGAAAGAAGGAGAAAACATAGTACATTATACAAATCAAATAAAGGAGGTAGTCAATGCTATCAGAGGATCTGGTGGTGTCATTGATGAAGATACAATGGTAAGTAAAACTCTAAGAACCTTGCTACCTATTTATGCAATTAGAATATCTACAATACATGAAATGAGGTCTACACCTGACAATAATCTCACTCTTGATAGTCTGATTGGTAAGCTAACAAATTTTGAGTTAAAAAATTTTGATAATAGTGTTGTACCATCTGTTGAGTCTGCTTTCATGTCTTCTCTGAAGATCGGTAAGTCTAGCAGTAGACATAATATAAAGAATGATAGTGATAGCAATACTGATGATGAGCTTGATGAACTTGAAGCTCTTATGGCCTAGAGATTACCTAAAGGTAAAGGTAGATATAAGGGTAAATTACCTTTAGCATGTTTTAACTATAAATAAGTTGGCCATATTGCTGCTAGAATCCCAAACAAGAAAGATAAAGATAGAAACAAAGATCGATCTGGTGAAGGAAGATATGGAAGGAGAATCAATAGAAGTTACCAAAACTACAACAAAGACAACCAAGATCACAGAGATAAGGGCAAAAAGGTATGTTACATTGTTGAAGAGAATGATACTAATACCGACATAGATTATGATGCTGAAGTAGTATTTCTTGCGATGAAGGATGATTCTGAGGAAGAAGAAAGGTATGTAGAGACAACACTCATTTCTAAAGTTAGTAAAAATGATACTTGGATCATAGATAGTGGCTGTAAACATCACATGACTGGTGATAAAGAAAATTTTGATCATCTTGAGCATTATAATAGAGGATTAGTAAAAATGGGTAATGATACACCATGTATGGTTAGATGAAAAGGATATTTATTGATAAATGATAAAATCAAATGTGATAATGCTTATTGGGTAAATAGACTAAATTACAATTTTCTAACTGTGGCACAACTTAATAACTCAGGTCACTGAGCAGCTTTTGAAAGCAATAAGGTAAAGATATTTGATGAAAGTCGAAATCTTGTCAGAACAAGAGGACAATCTAAAGGTAACTTATTTTATCTTGAAAATGTTGAGATTTCTTGTTTGCTGATGAAAAATGAGGATGCATGGTTATGGCATAAAAGGTTATATCATGTAAATTTTGATAACATGATTAAGATCAGTAGAAAGAAAAAGGTTAGAGGTCTACCTAGCCTAACAAAGCCTGATCATGTTATGTGTCATGAATGTCAAAAGGGGAAAATCAAAAAATCTAGTTTTAAGAGTAAAGACTATTCAACAAAAAGAATCTTGAGATACTTGAAGAAAATAGAGGAATATGGATTATGGTATCCTAAGGAAGGAAAATTTGAACTAAGAGTCTACATCGACGTAGATTGGGGTGGAAATATAGATGACAGAAAGAGTACAACCAGATGAGCATTTTTCTTTGGTGAAAGACTTGTTACTTGGGCAAGTAAGAAACAACCTTGTATTTTGATGCAGGAGCATCCTGGGTGTAAGAGCAATCTTGCATCACCCAAAAATATTTTTGTTTGCTTTTCAATAAGGGCTATCTTGTGCAGAGCTACTATTTATGGAAACTTACTATTTTTAGTAAGTTGTTCATATGATCTCAGAATGTTTTGATTTCATAGTTGGAGGTTCATCTTAGTCATTTCAGCCTACTAGTTGAGTTTCATTGCCACATCATCAGTATTGGTGAAGTTATTGAGATTTTTGGGTACGAAATCTTTCAGGTCAATTTTGAAGGCCTTAGAGGCTCTGGATCATGATCGACCCCCGGCTGACTAGTGCTAATGCTTGTCAAGTGTTGTAGATCTCATCATGGCATTTTTGAAAAGTGGTTACAATAGAAAAATGGAGTTACGGTTAAAAATTTATGGCCTTAGGAAGATGGGTTACCTAAAATCATATTTTGTATTCCTTTTGAGCCGATCCTATTGTAATAATTGTGAAAAATAAATAATTCTATGTCTAGTCGGCCTAAAGGGCTAAATTTCTGGAACCTTCTCGGGTGGTGGAAATTGCCTATATAAGAAAGGTCTGTAGTGTTGTCTTAGGCAGTTCGAGATAGTTCTGGGTATTGATTCGAGGCTTTGTCCTACAAAATATTGTAAGGGAATGCCCATGTGGCTTTGCATATTGTAATTCTAAAAATTTATAATTCCACATTTGTGGAGATAATAAGAAGCCAATTTTCTATTCTTGCATATTGCTGTTGTTTCTCTATTTTTGTTATGTGTTTGTGGTGTTAAGGGGAGCACCCTTCATCATATTTCTTAGTCTACTACCGAAGTAGAGTATGTTGCTAATGCTACAAACTGTTCAAACATTGCTTATATCAAATAAGTGTTGGAAGGGATGAATGAGGTAATCACTGAGCCGATGATTATATATTGTGACAACACTAGTGTAATAAATATTTCTAAGAATCCTATAATGCACTCAAAGACCAAGCATATTTCTATTAAGTATCACTACTTAAGAGAACAAGTACATGAGAAGCAAGTCAAACTGGAATTTGTTACATCAAATGAGCAACTTGTTGATATTTTTACCAAGCCTCTACCGAAGGAAACTTTTGAATACTTGAGGACTAGACTTGGGGTTCGTTCCCTATCTACCAGTCACTAATGTGATCTAGAGGTTGTATCAACCTAATCTTATCAGAAAATCATTCATGTTGATGCAATATAGATCAAACTTTGGATTATGTCTAAGGTTGTGAAAGATTTGAGGAACTAGAACAAAGAATTGGCATATCAGTATATTGAGATACATAGTTTGCACTGAACAATAGAGAGTCACTTGGCTATTGTAGGGCTGTATGTTTTATGTTTTTCTTTGGCATTTTTGTCAAAGGGATAGATAAACAATATGATGAACATATCAAGATCACATCTATCTAAGGGAGAGATAATCTGAGAAATTTAGGGAGAGTTTTGAAGATTTATTGCTAAGAACAGAAGGAATCTGAGAGATGAAAAGATCAAATCCACAGAGGAAAGTCTGCACTTGTAATGTTGTCATGTAACGTAGTGATTAAACATATTAAAATATCAAGCTAGGGAGAGCTTATCGAGCTACAATATTTACTTATATAAATGTAGAATACATGTTTGGTATGTGTATGGCATATTTCATATTTCTTGTGTTGCCATCAATGCCAAAGGGAGAGATTGATGAACTACAACTGATTGAATACCTGAATGACTTGAAGATCAGTGATTAGAGATCACTGAGTACTAAAATGATATGTAAGATAATTAAATCAGTCATTATATTGTCATTGATTTCAACTAGTTTGACAATGCTTATCATGATAGTTACAAATATCTAAACATTTGTAAAGAGGAGAGAAGAGATGAAGAACTGAGATATCTACATAGAGGAAGATGGATATAATAGACCAGGATATGAAATGCTTTGGGTAACTCATTAATGAGTCTATGACTTCATGTTGTTGACTTGATTATGTTGCATTAATCTATTATGGAGAAGGAAGAAAAATGTACAAGGCAATGTGGTCAATAAATGAAGCACTTCAGTATACATCAAGATAATTTTATGTATACGGAGTGATAATATTAACCAAGCTTGTGTTCACCGATGCATTTCTTTGTTAACCAACTATGGGTGAAAGTATTAAATGCTTAAATTTAGCTGACAGAAATTGATGAGCTAGAAATCGTTATAATTTTGAGGTTAAGGATAAAGTTTGTTATAAGATCCATGGCTAAAATTTTTTAGAAAAGATCTAAAGGATGGAATTGAAATGTGTTATTGACACAATTGTTGAGGAAGGTTTAAGAGGCAAAATCTATGAAGGAGATTAAGTGGCAAAATTTGATGGTTGATATGAAAACAATTTATCTGCCTATATAAGAGATATGAGTTTCTTTATTGAAACATGCCGAAAGAAAGAAGACTGCAAAGGTTTCATGTGAATATAGTTTCATGCATGCCTAATCAGACTAGTTGAAGGAGAACCAAACTGCAGAACAATACTGAGTGTCAGAGAGCTATTACCGAGTAAAAGTAAGTTAAGGAAGTGAATTGATATATTGATCAAAGGATATGTATGGGATTAGAATAGATCTGAACATCTACAAGATAAGTTGTATTGTAATCAGATCAACTACTATTTTAGTTTAACCATTGATATAGAAAAATCTCTTAATCGAGTGGACTTAACCGTCTTATGTTATGCCCCATGTCATTCAATGAATGTACATTGTTATCCTATAAATCCCTTAGTGAATGCTGGTTGAATGATAAATGTTAGTCTTAAATCCTCTAACAAGGTCACACCTAACAGTGTGTTTGTAACCTTTAATAGGGTTGGTTCTTCACTGAGCTCACTTCAGAAGAGTGAAAATTATTTTGGGTTACTGGTCCTAGGTGGTTTTTCCCTTAACAAGGTTTCCATGTTAAATCATTATGTTATGTGTTTATGTGATGATTAATTTATTGTCATACTTTACATACTGCATATTTGATTTGATCAGTAGTTACTGTGGGTTAATTAACTAGTAATTGGTAAAGGCACATACAGTTTAAGAGTTTTTGTTACCGAGATGTAGAATTTGTTGAAATTGTTTTTAAAGTTACATCTTGAGATTTTGGATTGTAGGATAACTGATCAAACTGATTCACCCCCCCTCTCAGTTATTCTAACACCTCTAGTGCCAAGAGTGCTCCTATTGAATGTTCGGTCACTGGAATGTATAGAATTAAAGGCTTTCCTCTTATGGATGGCATCAAAGTTGGAGGATTCATTAGGTATTTCTTCAACAAGTTGAAAGCTTCTTCTCATTTCTCATCCCATTTGAAAACTATGTCCTTATGAAGGAGTTGAGTGAAATTATGGCACTTTTTTGCTAATTGAGAGATGAACCTTTGAATGGATTGGATCCTGCCTTGAAGAGATCTCATTTGACTTATGTTTCTAGTTGCCTTCATTTCCATGATGGCTTTGACTTTGGTAGGGTCTACCTCTATTCCTTTTTCTAAAATTATGTACCCTAGTACCTTTCATGATTGAACACCAAATGCACACTTCTTCGGATTTAACCTTACTTTGAATCGTTCCAACCTTACAAAATTTTTCTCTAAGATAGGTAGATGTTCTTCTCTTGAGTGAGATTTAGCAAGTATGTCATCTACATATTCCTCCATGAACTTGTGCATCATGTCATGAAATATGGTCGTCATGGCTCTTTGATAGTTTTCTCTGACGTTCTTCAGACCAAAAGGCATAACATTCCAATAGAATGTCCCCCATGCACATGTAAATACTATCTTGCCTTGATCTTCGAGTGCTATCCTTATTTGATTATAACCATTAAACCCATCCATAAGTGAGAACATTGAATGTCCTGCTATCAAATCTACAATGGCGTCTATGCTTGGTAATGAAAAATCATCTTTAGGGCATGCAATATTGAGATCCCTAAAGTCCATGCAAATTATGATAGATTTGTCTTGTTTTGACACGGGCACAATGTTTGAAATCCATTGGGCATAATCAATGGCTCTTATAAACCCAACTCTTAGCATTTTTTCTAACTCCACTTTTACAAGTAAAGCTATGTGTGGATGCATCTTTCTTAGTTTCTACTTCACTGGTCTTACTCCTTGTTTTATGTTCAAATGATGCATGATTAAATTTGGATCCAATCATGGCATATCATCATACGAACATGAAAAATTGATTTTTTTTTCTTTGAAAAATTTGATGAATTTTTTTCCTTACTCACTAGATAGAGATGTTTCTAAGTGTATGATCCTTGGTTCTGATTCTGACCCAATATTCACTTTCTCTGTTGGTTCAATCAAGATAGGAGATCTTTCTTCATAGTGCTTGGGTAAAGTATCCAAACTCCCTTCCTTAGGTGCCTCTATTGGGTTTTCACCTTTGGAATGATTCTTTATTTCTTTCTCTTTTTGATCTAATGTTGCCACAATGTGGTTTTCAACATTAGATTCTTTCCATTTTTTATTTTTTCATTTTTTATTGAATTGAGAGTTTGGATACTTTCCTTTGTCACTTCTTCCTGATATTCCATGGTAGAAGAAGGCTCAACTGCATTTAGGTATTGGGACACCAAGTTATCATTTAAAAATGTAGGGAGGATGGTAGGTTCAATGTAATCCCATTCAATTAATTCCAGATAGATAAGAGTCAAAGTTGCTATCTCTATTGAGCATTCAAGGTTTTCAGTATCAAATGTTACCAAAGATATCGGTTGGTCACTTACATTGAGCAAGTCGGTAACTAGAATCAAAATAGACAAGTCGGTTAAGCTTATACATTGAGCATCAAATAGTTTATTGAGCACTAGTAGACATTGACAACGAGTAGTTTATACAGTGTTTATTGAGGATCACAAAAAATGGCATAGTAATATGAAATGACACATTCTTCTATACAAACGGTTACAACAAATCAAAAAACATTTTACCAAGATTGAGGAAGATTTATTATTATGATATTCATTAAATGCAATGTATATCTTATGTAATAGTTTGATCTAGGTCATTTTTGTACACCGTAGATCTTAGGGTTATGACTAAGTTGTGTAACCTAATTTTGTTAAAGTGGCAAAAGTAGATCGCTATATAAATGTATGTTTACATCATTTGTGATGTGAACTGATGTGAGAACATATATATGAATCAAGGAGAAACTTGAAGCATTTTCCTAACTTCAAGTCTATCAGTTAACAGAGCAGATTGCATAGGATATCAAATTAAGCAGAATCAGAAAAGGCTACCGAGAAGTTCAAAGCAGAGATACATCACAATCAAGGTGAAATACATTCAGAACTTATAGATCTGTATCAGACAATTGAGTTTTCAATTAGAAGATAATTTCCTATTGCGTTCTAACAATTGTAATAGAGTTTTTGGATAAATCTCTTAGCAGAGTAGACTTAACAGTCTTATGTAAATCTCTTAACCGAGTACACACTTCATTAGTGTTGTTAAAATCCTATAACTAGGTAGATCTAGCTGATCTAACATGTTACTCCTAACAAGGTAAGATCACCAGAAGTGATCAAAACTTGTAGCCCTAATAGGCAAACCTTTTCTATCTGCAGTAGTGAAGAATTTGTGGGTGTCATCCCCACCGCAGTTTTTACCTTCTAACAAGGGTTTCTGCATTATTAAAATACTTGTGTTATGTGATTGCTATTTTGATTTCATAATGTTTACTTTCATAAGTTAAATGGATGATTGATACATGCAATTAGATACAAGTTATTTTGCAAGGTTATCACTATTTACAGTCATAGATCTGAAAGGTTTACAAGTAAAGTTTTTAAAGGCACTGATTCACCCCTCCCCTCTCAGTACCTATCTCTCCTAATTCCAACAAATGGTATCAGAGCTTAGTTCTCTTATTTGACATTTTAACCACTGAAGGGTAAATATCTAAAGTCATGGAGAGATATAAGCTTGATAAAACTATTGAGAATTAGAAGATACAGATGTAGATGTTTGTTGAATAGTTTAAGAAAGCTAGAGAAGGACTGAAGTAATTACTAGTTGAAAGGAAGAACCTAGCTATTCTACAAAATGAGATTGGTTACCATGAATAATCTATTGATGAAATGTTTGAGCATATTGGATCTAGTTCTGGAAGCATCTCTAATGGATTTGAAAGTATAATCACTGATTTGTTTGAAAAGAATCAACACTTACTTGATCAAGTGAAAACACTGCAAATTGGTCAAGAATCTTAGATGGTGAGAATAGTAGAAACTATGAACAATGCTAGACAAGCTGAGCAAGAAAGGAATTTGGCTATTGATGACTAAAGATAGATGACTGAACAACTTCAAGCTAAAGAAAATGAAATATAGACACTCATTGATCGTCACTTCCAATTATCTAATCAAATGATGACTGTGAATCAAGAGGTAAACCGAGTGAATGGAGAATTGTCAAAAGAAGACTAGAAGATGTTACAAGACTAAGAGAGGAGAATGAGAAGCTAAGAAATGAAGTGAAAAATCAATAGCAACACAATGAAATGATGAAATTGGCTAAGGATAGTTCTAAGAAGATTGATGAATTTTTGACTAATCAAAGAAGATTTGGGAGTAAAGCTGGTCTAGGCTATATCGGCAAAGGAGAATCATCACAACAAGCTGAACAAGTCAACAATAATCAAAATCAAAGACCTAAAGCATTGACATGTTATCACTGTGGCAAACCAGGACATACATCTAATGTGTGTAGAAGCAAAGCACAAGGTAAACCTCCTGTCACTCCTAAGTTCAATGGATATTGCTATTACTATTTTAAGTTTGGACATCAAGCTTATGAGTGTAGAGATAAATAGAATGATATTTCTAACAATACTACTATGGAGAAAATATTTTGTACTTGTAATAAACATGGACACATTGCACAAGAGTGTAAGGCTAAGATGAAACAAGTATGGAGTCCTAAGCAGAAAACACAATGCAAGCCGTATCAACCAAAGAGACAAGGTAAATCTTATGTTTGGGATTATAACACTTGGGCTAATTGTACTGCTTGTGGTAGATATGGACACATTGCAGAAAATTATTACAGAAAGAGTAGGATTGGACAATCAAGAAGCTGGAAAAGCACTGGAATGGCATGTATGCACTGTCATAAAGTTGGTCATTTAAGTAGGGATTGCAGAGACTGAGCACTAGATGAAAATCATGTATTTGTGAGTGGACACACTATTGTAGATATCATGAAAATAAGGAACACAATGTAGAGAAAGGCATCTAATGAGAATGCTGAGTCAAGTAATGCTATCGGTGAAACCTCATCCACTGGATTGGGTGACATTGGTAAATCCACTTAAGGCAACAAAGGTATGTATGGGACTGATATTTATAATGAGCACATCTTATATATAGTTCCTTATACATGATGTACAAATACCAAATCAGCATGAATAAAGATGCATTATGGTTTATATGTTATGAGCTAACAATGTTATACAGTCGATAAAATTTAGACCGAGAGCTAGTTACCTGTCGGTAATCACTATTTAAGGTTAACCAAGCACACACACTAATCAATGAGGAAAGTGTGTGTTAACCAAGTGGATAAATTTTTTTGATTGTCACCAAGTTGACAACTGTTATGAACTAAAATTAGGTTAAGCATTTAATGCACAAAATTTTGAGTGGGAATATCGAAAAGCCTATAAATACAGGAGAAACAGAGTTCATTTTTACATTGCGATCTTGAAGAGAAAAGATTTCACATAAAAGAGTTTGAGCTAGAAGGATTCAAGGCTACTGTAGATCAAACTAACATCACTCTTCGATGACTCTGAGTAAGTACACCTACAACTAAACACTTTATTTACCTACTACTTGTCGAAACCCTAAATTGATTTATGGCATCTACATCGTCCGCAAGCAAATAAAACATTATTGAGGAAGAAGTTAATCTAATTGTTAGAGAAAATTTTGATGAACCTAAGTACAAACAACACCTAAAGGTTACATCTCAAATAGATTCAATGGGAACTTTTTCAAGCATCCCAGATAGGGTTTTATTAATAGAAGATGTACGATTGTGTATTCACTACAAGATTGGAGAAGTAGGAGACTTTGAGACTAGTGTGGCATATCAACAATCGTGTGGCACCGATGGAAAAATGAAAATAGGATATGAAAAGATTGAGAAATCTAGGTTATTTTGTGCCATATAGTTTCTGAAATCATTCAAAATGGACTAGATAAGGATTTTATTAAGTCGGTATCATGATGGGAAATTTTGGTTGGATAAAGTAGTAGAGGTCACTAAGAAAATGATTAGTAGGGTTACTGGCTACCCTGCAATGTACAAGGCGAAGGCTTTCTGTAGCTCTGCCCAAATTGATATTGAGAAGAACACTAGAGCTACATGGGAAGATCGAGCACTAAAAATTTCATCAATTAAAGACCCAGCAGTAAAATTTGCGTCACACATGATCGGGTACAAAATATTTCAATCAAGCAGACTCAACAGTGTACCCTGTAGCACAATAGACATGGCATATAAAATTATGAAGAAAGATCACCAGGTTGATCTTGCCGAGGTACTCCTGAACAAATTACACGAAAACATGAAGACTATAACGTCAAAGAAGTCAAACACATGTAAGTTTGGTTCACTCCTTGTTTGTTTATTTTTCTACATACAGAAGTATATACCTAGCATCGGTAAAGTAAATTGGACAACAGATAAAATAATAACTATACAAATTACTAAGCAAATGAACAAGTTAGGAGATGATTTAAATAAACATTTCAATGTGTACTTTAAAGAATTTCAGACCAAGATGAATCAACGAAGTAGAATTCCACGACAATTAGTTGAGAAATTTAAGATGGATATATGTTTTCTAGTATACATAGATCATTCCATGATAAGAGTAGTTGAACCTAGAATCAAATGGCTAGCACCTATGGGATATGAAATGAACTATGATTTCACATTGAAATCTATTGAAGCATTGCTAGCACTATCGATAGATCCCAAGGTCACTAGGTTTGGAACCTATGAAGAAGCTAAGTCAAGAATCATGACAAGATTGGCCATTAACAAAATGTGTAGGAAGGTAAAGAAGATGAAGTAAAACTTAACAACTAAATTTGGAGATGTTTCTGACTCATCTGAAGAGACACCAGTTGAATAGGAAACCAAAGGATAGTTAATGCTGGATGATAAGGCATATGACAGCGAGGAAACTAAATCTAATGAAGAACAAGAAGCTACACTGATTCCTCCACCTAAAGCTCCAAAGAAGAGGCAGTTACCAATACAGATAGGTGCACGCACAAGATCATCAACTACAACTTCACCACCTGAGAAGAAGGAAACAAAGAAGGTAATAAAATGAAAAGTAGCTACACCGACAAAGACATATGCGAAGAAAGGATCCAAGGTTACAGCTGAGGCACCGAAGAAAAGGAGAAGACTGATAAGAGGTAAAGAAGACCTTGAGGATATTAAAAATGATGATGATGACATCAATCAATTCAAGGTGGTCAGCAAGAAGGTAAGGTCAATAGACGAAGTCATTGAAGATATAATTGAGAATGGAGACCTTGCTGATCCAAAAATACCCAAATTTGACAAGATGTCAACTGAGGATCAAATGAAGATAGAAGAGGCAGTCATCCAAATGATGATAAAATTCAAGAGAGTTCCATTGGAATTTGCATGTTCATTACCAAAGTAGTTGGATGATTGGATAAACCAAAAGTGGGCTTATGCACTTGAAACTGAGAAAAGAAAGAGAGAAAGATCTCTAGTACAGGCAGCCCCACATCTCAGTATACTAGAAATTGATAAACACATGGCTAACTTCAAAGCAAGATTTATGGTAAAGCACCGAGCCATGACAATACTAGATGAGAACATGGCAGACGTAGATGAGACTGGTGATTCTCTATGGAGATCTATTTTTGAGGCTAGAGAAAAAGTTGAGCAAAGGGCATTCTTAAACCTATCTAAGAAGAGACAATATTCCAAAGGTAAAGGTATTTATATTGATGATGGCACAACAAAGAAGTCAAAGGACACCGGTATATTAGTTACCGAGATAATTGATATCACCGAGAAAAAGGAAGAAATAAATGTTTCATAGGATGCACCAGATCCAATAGAGATCCAACTAAAGAAGAAAACCGATGATGATGTACTCATTGAGGACATCACAAATGGTGATCCTGATGACAAGGATGATGAGGATGTAAATATTGCACCCCTAACCAATCAAGATGAAGAACAAGCTACTGAATGTGCATTTACATCACTACTGGGTGAGCTTCCTATACTTATAGAAGTAGTAGAAATTCTCTCATAGGGACAAGCTAATGGCTCAGACCCCAAGCAACACAAAGACACCATAGGGGTACAAGAAACTAAGAAACCTACAGAGATAGATGAGCCTAAAAAAATAGAGGCACCTTCCACTGAGACAAAGGTAACCGATGAGACAAAGGAAACTGAGGTAATCCCATCTGACACCACACTTGAGGCTCCCACTCCATCAACCAAGACAATGGCTACCGAGGAGTAGAAGAAGGAAGAGAGTGTGTCAACCAGGAAGGATACTTTGAGACTGGAGACAAGTCTCTTGTCAATAAATTACCATTAGTAGTGGAGAAGAAGAAGAAAAAGAAAGGAAAAGGGTCGGTCACCCTAGATGAAGTAATAATTATTTTTGAGTGTGACCCAAGGACCCTGAGCTGTGAAGAACTAAGAAAATATGGGGAATTATGTTCAAGGAAGGCAACTCAAGAGAAGATGAAGCAAGAAACTAAGAGACAAGAAATTCTAGTAGATGTGAGGGATATCCTACAACAAGTAGTATCTAAGGTGAATATTGATGAAGATACTCCCATCATAGATCAACTTGCTATATTAATAGAGAAGATCAATGCCTCAGATATTGATGCAGATAAATGGATTGAAGAATGGGTAGAATCAAGGATACAAAATAAACTAGGAGAGAAAATCAGCCAAGAAGTGGCAATTAAGAAGGTCAAATTATCTGAGGTAATCATTGAGATAAAATCTATGACCCAGCTAATTTGTCATTTCTTACTAAAGCTTTGTACTGTAGAAACCTTCACTATTGCTGTCAGTGAAAAGATAAAAGGATTGGAAGCCAAAATCAAGGTCAATACAACTACAACTATAACTGAGCCAAATGCTTTTTCAAAGCACATTCAATGAGTTTAGGAACTCCGGCGGTTAATAGCAGATTTAAAGAAACAATAAGAGAACATAATTGATCAGGTCACTAAGTTTCAAACATAACTCCTTCCATACCTGAACATTTTTGAGAAACACATTGTCAAAGCGGAACAACTTGTTTCAACACCTGAGATTTCGGTGTAGGATAACATCTTTGACATGCATGTACAAGTCGGTCTTGAGCATATTTCTCTCACCAAATTGAAAGAGGAATGGGAAAACCTCTTGGAGTCACTTAAGAAAACCCATCAGAACTTTTTTGACAAGATGTGAGTATACAGTTTAATTTTTGTATTTGGCATTACTATCAAAAAGGGGGAAATCAATGTATAAGTCATTATGCCAAATATGTACATAGATGCTACGTATACTACATATTACCAGGAGCATGCACTGAGGGGGAGTAAATAGAAATTTTGATAAGTATATGTATATGGCGGAGATATAAGTTATATATAGAAACTTTTGTCTACATATATTCAAGTTTTGATACTAATGCCAAAGGGGGAGATTGTTAACTCTATTGAGCATTCAAGGTTGTCATTAGTATCAAAGGTTATCAAAGGTATTGGTCAATCACTTACATTGAGCAAGTCAGTAACTAGAAGAAAAATAGACAAGTCAGTTAAGCTTATACACTAAGCATCAGACAGTTTATCGAGCACCAACAGACACTAACACCGAGCAATGGTAAACACCGAGCGACAGTATACATCGAGCAATTTATATAGTGTTTACCGAGGATCACAGAAAATAGCATAGTAATCTAAAATGTTACATTCTTCTATGAAAATGGTTACAACAGATTAGAAAACATTTTACCAAGATCGAGGAATATTTATTGTTATGATATTCATTAAATGCAATGTATATCTTATGTAATAGTTTGATCTAGTTCATTTTTGTACTCTGTAGATCTTAGGGTTATGACTAAGTTGTGTAACCTAATTTTGTTAAAGAGGAAAAAGTAGATTGCTATATAAATGTATGTTTACATCAATTGTGATGTGAACTGATGTGAGAACAAATATATGAATCAAGGAGAAACTTGAAGCATATGCCTAACTTCAAGTCTATCAGTTAACAGAGCAGATTGCAAAGGATATAGGATTAAGTAGAATCAAAAAAGGCTACCGAGTAGTTCAAAGAAGAGATACATCATAGTCAAGGTGAAATACATTAAGAACTTATAGATTTGTATCAAACTTGAGTTGTCAATTAGTAGATAATTGTCTATTGCTTTCTAACAATTGTAATAGAGTTTTTGGATAAATCTCTTAGCAGAGTAGACTTAACAGTCTTATGTAAATCTCTTAACCGAGTGCAAACTTCATTAGTGTTGTTAAAATCCTATAACTAGGTAGATATAGCTGATATAACATGTTACTCCTAACAGGGTAAGATCACCAGAAGTGATCAAAACTTGTAGCCCTAACAGTCAAACCTTTTCTATCTGCAGTAGTGAAGAATTTGTGGGTGTCATCCCCACCATAGTTTTACCTTATAAAAAGGGTTTCTACATTACAAAAATACTTTTGTTATGTGATTGCTATTTTGATTTCATAATGTTTACTTTCATAAGTTAAATGGATGATTGATACATGTAATTAGATACAAGTTATTTTGCAAGGTTATCACTATTTACAGTCATAGATCTAAAAGGTTTACTAGTAAAGTTTTTGAAGGCACTGATTCACCCCTCCCCTCTTAGTACCTATCTCTCCTAATTCCAACAAAAGGATCAATGCTTTGGTTTAGTCCAATGGGGTTTAGGGACATGACTTTATTTGAAGGTTCAAACATTGTATCGCTTAAATCTATAATATGTGCTTCTTCAAGATGTTCTAGAGAACTAGTGTCAAAATCTTCCTCACTAGAATCCTCTAAGGTTTCCGTTGGGTAAAAATCTAGTGGATTAAACCTAGGGTTTGATTCTTCCATAGTAGGTCTCCATGATGGTACGTAGGGTTCTCCTACCCATTGATTTATTTCAATCCTTTGAATCAGTACATTATCTAAGACCACTTGACTAGAACTTGAGGCTTGATTTTGATTTGATTATGAGGCTTGTTCCTTTCCTTTGCTAGGGGTATAGGTGTGAATGAAATCAATATCTTTATCTTGGCATGATTCATTTGACAATGTATTCTATTCCCAATCATTTGAGTCTTCATCACTTTGTGAACCTAATTTCAATATTTGATCATAGACCTTAGGATAGTTCTTTTGAGTGTACCCTTGTTCTAGGTACCCTAATCCAGTCTTTTCTTTTCTATCTCTCCATGTTATTTCAATGGGTTCAATGAGTCCTTTGTTTCTTATTTCTAAAGGTCCTTGTCCTTTGTATCCCATTTTATTCATTATTTGAAATCCTTTCCCATATTGATGTGTGGGAATGCTTATATTTTGGATGCGCTTTTCATGTGCACTTGATTCCTCATCCTTATATAGCCAATTTAGGATTTCATTGTCTTCTTCATCCATGGATGAAAATTTATTTTCCCTCACAAAGTGATCATTGTATTTATGAGGTAGATTTGATGGCCTTCCATATGATTTTGGAGATAAGGATAAGTCCATCATAGATAAGGAATATTCTCCTATACCCTTTTGTTTGATTTGACATTGCTTTTCAAAGTTTTTCATCATATGATCCATTTTTTTGGTAATGAGCATCTTTGGTGTAGATTTGAATAGATTTAGCTTTATCTTCTTCCTTTTTATTTGGAGCACTCTCCTCACTAACCTTCTCTTTTCCCTTTGTCGATGTAGCTAGGTTAGTAAGACTTTGGTTAGTTTCAACAACAATCTCTTTTTCTTCTTTTTCTTGTCCCTTCAAAGATGGAAGATCTTTTGAACTTTGCCCTTGCTCTATTCTTTGAGGAATTGACCCTTCTGTATTATGCGGGATTAAGGAGTCATTGATAGGATTTATGTTATTACAATATTGAAAGCGGTTTGAATCCCCTCTACTATGATTTATTGTCCTAGATAGGGGAATTTGAGACATTGGTGGTAAGTCAAAGGCACGACCTGCATTTCATGGATCCATGACCTACCTAGTAAAATATTGTAAGTCAGCTTTAGGTCTAGAACTTGGCAAATGGTCTCTTTCTATATTGGGCCAACTATAATAGGAAGTACTATGACTCCTTTGGAAGCTCTCTCTTCATCATCATAGGATTTTATGGTTATCTTTTTCTTTGGATCTATAGCCTCCTCATAAAATCCTAAGGCCTTTACCAAATTTAGGGTACAAATATTCAAGCTGACTCCTCCATCAATGAGGACTCTTTTCACTCTATGCTTATGGATTAGGACCTCTATATGCAAGGGTAGATTTTGCGGGTGGTTTAGGGACATATCATCTTGTTCTGAAAAGGATAGACAATGGGGTGCAACAAGATTTCCTACAATGTTTTGAAATTTATCCGCATCTAAATTTAGAGGCACATTAGTTTCTACAAAGGATTTCTCTAGAATCTCCTTATGGGTTGGTGAGAGCTTGAGTAATTATAGAATAGAGATCTGAGCAGGGGTTTGTTGCATTTGGTCTACCAAATTATATTTTTTTGAAGATGAAGATGAAGTTTGATTTGGTAGAACAATTCTTGGGGCATTTCCAGGTAGGGTAATTTTTTATGCTTGCCCCCTAGTTACAACACTAGATATTGCTTCCCTTGGCTTCTCTTTTACCACAATAAAATTTATGGTGTTTTCATCACCACTTAAATTATTAATTGTATTATCATAGGTATGGGAAAAATTGACCTTCTCATTACCCCCTTTGTTATTTTGATTGGTGTTTGATGACTCACCCTTTTCATGGTTTAGAAAGGGGTTTTTGAAGGCCCTATGATCTTCATTGTTTTGAGGTCCTTCCACTTTTATCATTCCATCATCAATTAGGTCTTGCACAAGATGTTTCAACTTCATGCACTTATTGGTTTTATGACCCTTATTATGATGGTATTCACAATGGTGAGAATCATTTCACCAATTGGGCTTAACTTTGGGTTCATATGGCCTTAACACGGGTAAGGTAATTGTTTTATTATCCATCAAAGTTCTAAACACATTTTCCAATGATTCACCTAAAAAGGTGAATTTCCTCTTTTGATATGTGGAAAAGAAAGGCTTAGGCTTGTTGACATTAGCATTATTAAAGGGATTATTATTGGCATTGTTGTTGTTGTTTTTAGAATTGGTATTATTGAAAGGAGCTTTATTTGTTTGATTAACATTATATGTCGAATTTGCTCCACTTGATAAATTAAAGGGGGTAGCCTTTAAGTTGTGTGCCTCCACAATTCCATCATTCACAAGATTTTTATTATTGTTCTTCAACCATAGTTTAGGTTTATCATTGTGATTGTTGGCTCCTTTATTATTGTTATAATTAGATACATAATGATTATTAGTGTTGGTATAGGGTTTATTGTCTTTGAATAATTTTATCTCTCCCCTCTTAACCAACACATCTTCAATTTTAATCCCATTCTCAATAAGTTTCTCAAAAGTAGGGGGAAATGGAAGTTGGAGCCTATAGTTCATCTCCACATTTAAGTTATTCATAAATATTTCCATTTTCTCCTTTTTAGGGATACTTCATGAATGTCTTGTAAAAACTTTCCTCCACCTTTGAAGGAACCCTAGGAAAGATTCACCATCTCTTTGTTTAGTTTCACATAAGTTGAGCATGGTAATCTCATGTTTGATGTTGTAAGAGTATTGGGTTAAAATTTTGGAGGCTAACTCCTCAAAAGTCTTTATCCCTTGCATAAATTTGGAGAACCATTCCATGGCTTGACCTCCTAAAATTCTTGGAAAAAGTCTCATTAGGTATGTGGTATCATGCATAAATTTGATGCTTAGAGCGCAAAACTCTCTAAGATGGTCTTGTGGGTTTTATTTACCCATGTATTTATTGTACTTAGGAAAGACTACATTGATCGAAAAAGGTGCCATAACCAAGTTTTTGTCAAATGGGAATGGGCACAAGGCCTCGATAGAGAATGGCTTAGGTTCAGTGACCTTTTTCATTAGATGAATCTATGCTTGGAACATTTTCAATTGTTGAGTCATAGCACTCATAAGATTTTCATCTTCTTTATTTTTCTTAAGTTGGTCCACATCATAATCATGTGGAAGCTTTACCCCTGCTTGGGCTAGGTTTAGGAAAAATTTCTCCCAATCTCTATCTATTAGTTTATCCATGTCTTCAAAAAATTCATTGTCTTGAGCCACTCGATTAGCTCTTTCTTCAAGTGTTTCCTTAGGCTCATGGTTGGTGTTATTGATATTGTCATTGTTTCCTCCATGATGGTAATCATGAAATGTGGAGTTTTTATCCATTGACTCAATTCTCTTCTCAAATAGATTTGGGAGACTATCCCCTTGCTAATGATTGTTGAAAGAACTTTGATATTCAAATTTGGGGACCTCCTTTGCAATGCAAGTGCCATCTTCTTGTAAAGATAGTTTGAGTTTATGAGAGCATGTAGAAATTGACATTCAACAAGGTTTGATTTGGAATCATTTTTCCCCAATTTGGTAATTGTTTGTTTTTATGAAGAGATTTAAAAATATAAGATGAATTTTCAAATGGATATCTCTTACTTCTTGTATGTATTTTTCAAACAAAACAACCACAAGTACACTTGTTCTTTTTAACCCTCTACACAAAAAGTGTTTGAATTTGTAAGGACGTTATCATGGGTTTTTGCACAAAAAGACACTTCAAGCAATCTAACTAGCTCACAATTTGGTTTGTAAACATGGTTCTATAAGGTAGTATTTTCTAAGTTAACAAGGTATTTAATCAAGATTCCATTCAAAATGGATATTAAACTTTCATACTGCAAGTATATTAAGAGGCTTCCCACCACCGATATTTTGGAGTTTTGCGCAATCCCGAAGGACTACTCGAGGAAGTTCAAAAATTTAACACCCTTTTGTCACACACCCCATTAAGGATGCATGAATTTTTTTTTATAGTTGGTTGGATTATTGTGGCAAAGGAAATCGTATCCCACTTTGGGTTGTCCCTCTCACCGGCCTCGTTAAGGCAAATCTCAGGAGGCGAGCTCACTATAGATCTAGCATGTTCATTTTGAAAGCAATAAAGTGGAATAAAGAGATAGGTGTTGGGAGTTTGATTCACCAAAAGGTGTAGAGCATATCCCTATCTATTTCTCAATTCCAAAACACTTTTAACAAGGTTCAATTACCAAACCCATTAGCAAATGGGAATTAAATATTTCTGCTCTTTTCCACAAACAAGGGGTTGTTCAAATTTAGTGCTTGATTTACTTAGCCTTTCTTTTAATCAAGGAACTTGATATTTTTGGCATTTTGATTCACTTAGAAAGTGAAGAGCATAGGCCTAGTATCAAATCCCTCAAACAATAATAGGCTACTTTAATTACTAGATTTTGAAATTGACAAGGCCATAATTTAAGAAAAAATTGACCAAGTTTTAGGCTTACCTTGTTTTGAAGCTAGATAAGGCTAGGGGCATTTTTGATGAATTTTCCATTTTTATGATCACCTAATGGTGATCATTCCTTTCCATTCGCTTCTCCTCCTACAAGTTAGTCAACACAACCACCCAAAATGAAGAAAACAAGAATAATTTTGAATTTAAGCCTTATTTATCAAATTTTAACAAAAATTGATTAAGGCGACTAAATCCAATTTAATGATATGAAATTTGATTTATATGCTTCTAGAACTTTCAAATATTGTTCATATACCTCATTTTCTTGCTAAGAATTCTCCAAAGCCAGCTTGATGTGTGCAATATTCTCCTCCTTAATCCGTTTTGTTAAAACTTTCCTTCGCTCTTAAATCTGGTCTCTAGTTTTTTTATTTTTCTATGAGCAGTCATCTTGCAGACACAGAGAAATCATTTTCTGCAAGTTAAATTCTGTTAATTCTCAATTTAATTGAAAACACAATAGAATCTATTGAAATTATTGTTAAAAAGCTTAAACGCTCTGCTAATAAAATTAAATGCATTGCAGAAAATTATTAAAAGCACTGAAATACAAATTAAAAGCGCTAATAAACTAAGCAAAGGCGTTAAAAGAAAGTCTTAGAAGCACTGGAGAATGATTTGAATGCATTGGAGAGTTAGGGTAAAAGCGCTGAAAGAAATAAGACGGAAGACAAAAGAAATTGAAAGCGCTGAAACTCCATGTAAAGGTGCAAGACTTTATTGTAGAGTGTTGTTTTAGGCTTTAAAAGTGCTGGAGAATCAATTAAAAGTGCTGGAGAAAGTCTCAAACATGCTGTTTAACCTATAAAATAGAGAACAAAACAAGATTTGCAAAAAAATAATTTACTTCTCCAAATTTATAAATTTATGAGGCCTAATGCCCCACGGTGGGTGCCATTTTGTGTACCTAAAAAAGTACCTTCATAGGGTTAGTATTGCAAATAAATGAATAAAATAACTAAATTACCACAAAGAATAAGCTATTTTAACAAATAAAGAACAATTAAGCACTCTATGGATCTCTATTTAGGGATGCTAATGCAGAGCTCTCAGCAAGCTCCCATTAGTGACAGTCCTAAAATGAGAATGAATGATAAACAAAGCTAATAGTTCAATTCCAAATTGAAATTAAGCCTAGTTAACTCTAAATTTTCCTTTCTAGCTCTAAATTGCAAGAGGTTTGATGCTATTCTCAGATTTGTGGATGATTATTGCTTGAATTATACCTTTCTTTTATCGATTTTGGCAAGGGTAGGGGGTGTGGTTGATTTGATCATGGTTGAGTTTGAGTTAAGTCCATGGTTCCACCTTTGGAGACCATTTAAATATTTTGACATCAAATCTTGGGACAAGAAGACAAAATGAGTCGATAAGATTCATCCTCCAAGTGAGTGATTGAGATTCAATTTAGGCTTGATCCATGTGAGCTTGGTCCTTAATTCCTATTGGTTGATTCATTTTCCTCCCATTTGGTGGTTGAGAGAAAATATGAATTAATTAATTAAATTTATTTAATTTGTTTAGCCACGTGTACCCTTAAATGAGTTAATTTGATTTAATTCAAACTATACAATTAATTAGATTAATTGCACAATTTATTGATTAATCATGATTTATTAGGTTTAAATTGATTTAATGGCTTTTGATTTTCAATTAAATTTGGATTAAGGTTCAATTTCACTTTATCCTTGATTTTGATTTGATTTGATTTAATTGCATTTAATTGCATTGATTTTCGCCTTGATTTCTCATTTAAATGATTTTGTCCAATTTTCGGTGATTACAGCTGGCTCCTTTTTATGGTTGGCAATCCTCAATCAAATCCTCATGAGTGATCATCTTCTCATATTAGGTATTACAGAAAACTTCCATTGTGTCCTATGTAATTCTCAGCTGGAAGATTCTAATCATCTCCTAGTGACTTGCCCCTTTGCTCAAGATATTTGGTACTTGGCTCTGGATAAATTGGGTTGGTATGGCCCTCTACCGAAAAGATTAATAGACCTGCTAGCGTAATGGCCTCTCCCTAAATCAGACTCTTTCTTTGCATAAATTTGGAGAGTGGCTCCAATGGCTATCACCTGGTCCATATGGTGGGAGAGGAATAAAAGAATCTTTAGGAAGGAGAAGACCTCAGTGGACCAAGTGTGCGTGTCTATCAAAAAATCAATCTCAGAAATGATGAATGCATATAATATGAGATCAAAGTCCCTATCCTCACTATTCACCTCATAGGATTCATAAATTATGAACTCATGGCCCCTCATTGTTATCCCTTTTAAAGGAGTCTTGATTGGTAAAAAAACAAACAAGGAGAAAATGAAAGATGTCAAATGGGATCCTCCTGATGAGCACTTTGTTAAACTCAAATTTGATGGTGTGTCTAAAGGTAACCCAAGAATATCTAGGGCTAGATGTGTCCTTAAGGACTCAAACTCTTCTCTCATAAAAGCAGTGTTCTCTAGGCTCCCATTTGGATCTAACAACATTGCTGAGGTTAGGGCTTTGCTCATGGGAGTTCTCTTGGCTAAATCTAGGGGGTTTAAGAAAATTCATATCGAGGGTGATTTTGAAATCATCATCTCATCTTTCATTGATAGGAAAGCATCTAGTTGGGAGATACATTACATCCTTAAAGAGGTCCGGGCTCTTCTCCCCCACTTTGAAGAATTCAAAATCTCTCATTGTTACATGGAAGCAAACAGAGTAGCCGTTTGGCTGGAAAATAAAGGGGCATATCTTACATCAGGTATAGTTCACTGGAAAAATGATTGTCTTATTTCATCTCTAAACCAATCACAAGGCCTTGTCTGGGTTGATAAGGAGTTATCCATCCCTCCTATCTAATCACCATGTCTGAATTTTGAAATGGGTTAGACCCATTGGCTGAGGTGGATCTTTTCGCTGAGGTGGATCCCTAATATTTCGGCAGCTAGGGTGGTTTGCATGGACTCACTTTGCACATGATGGCTTGTTTTTTTTGGGATTTTTCATTCTAAGTGTCGGTACTTTCATCCCTCTTAGTTTATGCAAAGATTTATGGGGAATTGTTCACTTGGTTATCAACCTACCAAGGATAGATTGGGTATCTTCCCACACAACAAACTTGTGTGGAATGTCATCATCCTCTTTTCTCCTTGTCATTTAAATAGGTCCCTTTCTGGGTCTCAATCATCCTATTTTTCAGTTGTCTCTTCCTGGATCTCTGGTTGTGTCTCTACGAAGTATGTTGAGTATGGTGTTAGTGATTTTTCTTGTATCCCTCAACTCTAAAAGAAAAATATGAAAACCAGAGCTGGGGATCTTTGTTAAGTAACAAAAATCTACTAATTGAAAAGACTAATTGATGAGGATTTGATCCTCCTTCTACTTCAAGTTCCACACACTCAAGTGGGTACACCTAAAACATACTAAATCTGCATACATAAACACCTACTCACTAAAATGTTTTATGTAGATATGAAAATCAATTCTCAGACTTATAAAACATGGGAGTTCAACTCAACCAGTCTTATACAGGATCCCACCTGTATGATCTACTAAGAACTAGGAAAATGGCCAATGTGACAACAAGGATAAACTCCTTCTCTTTGAGCTTTGAGCTTAGGCAGGCTAACCCATGGATTCATTTCTTCAAAGAATCACTAACAACACTTGTATATAGGAAACACAAGTTATAAATATGAATGCTCTCAAACATGAAATTAAAGATGGATTGATTTAAAGATTTGATGATGAAACTGCAGGACAAGAAAGAGACCAGTGCCTTATCTATTGGGCAAAAAAGTCATACAAACATACATTCCCAGAAAACCCTAACCCCAAACTCAAAGAAACCAAGTGAAGTGCCTTACAAATCACTCTTCTCACTCCGATTCTTGGACATCAAATTCATATACAAACCAAGAATTCTCAGAATTTGAAATCAAGACTTACTCTCTCCTTGAAAGAAACTCAAATTCAAACCCATAGATACCTTATAACTAGTATACTGACATGCCTTACAAGTCAATACACAAGAATTAAGATCATGCATACAAAGACATCAAAACAAGAACTGAATAGGGATTCCATTGTTCTCATTAAAATTTATCTCTAACTGTACATTTGCAAGATAAAGAACACTAAAAATAAGACTCAAAAGCCTATAAGCTATCCCAGCAACATAAATTTTCAACATCCTTTACAAATTGAGAGAAAAACCAAGATATAGAAAATGAGAGTCAGTTGAAAACTAACTGACAGCTGTCCATCTTTGGCATGAAAATATCTACATGTTTTCCCACACTTTTCTCTGCAACTGATTCTCAAAATTAATCCACCATGTGCAATCATCTCTCAAACAAAATAATCCTGATTCAGGGCTCGAAATTCAAACCCATACTACTCTTTCCTACTTCATTGAAATTGAAAATAATCATTTCTATGAGATTCTTTGTCTTTTCCCATTTCCGAAAACATATAACACTTATATGTTCTGATAAAAAATGAATTTCTAGGACATTTTTCCATGAGCAGGTCTATCATTTAAATTTTTTAATTTTTCTCTATAGTCCAGACTATGTCATTTTTCTTTAAAGTTTCAAATACTTTCAAATCTGCAATAATTTATTATTTTCTGCACTTTATCCTCAAAAGGGACCAAGAAGCGCCAAGTGTCATCATTTGATTGGGTGCTCAGACAAACTCAAGTTTTAACCCCTGATTGGGAGATCTGGTGACTACATGTAATCTCCGAATCTCAGAAAACTCCAACTAACCATGGTTAAGCTCAGTAACCATGCAAAATAGCCTATCTCTGAATCTCTAAATTCTGCCTTGACCATGGGTTACATCTGCAGAATGGGTGACTGAGCCCATTCTCCCAATCTTAGAATGAATTTGCACTAACCGCTGGGACTTGGAGAACTGACGACTAGTGTATCTTTGAATCTCGAAATAACTTGGCCTTAATTGCTAGCATTCAGTGACCTGGCGACTGGTGGTTAGCTAACTGCCACCTCCAGATCTCTAGATTTTTGGCTAACTGGCGGCTTTGTTCCACGACTCAGTGAGTGCCCGCAACGTGTCAACTTGTCCACCTCATCAGCTCCGTCATACTCGTGCAAAATTTACTTACCGTTGGGCCCACCGGCATGGAAATCAATGCGTCATCATGAAGGGTCGCATGAGCATAGCCTTCAGCTCTTTTTTCTATTTTACTATGCGAGTGGACTTGTATTTATGCACTTGAAATATTTGTTATGGCATCAATGTGGGACAAAACTCTCCAAGGTTTTAAAGCCTTCTTCACGTTTTCGTTCAAACTTTTTGGGGCCCACCGCGCATAGAGACCTCTAGCCAAGGGGCCCACCAAGTAGCCTCTTGGCTCTTTGTTTACAATGCATTGGAGTGCCGGAGTATTTAAATAGTTGAAACTCCCCAATCCCAGTGAATGTGGGATATATTTTCTTTGTGACAGTTAAGGGTAGTTTAGATAGTTTTGCACTCAGTCGACTGTAACTTGCGAACCAGGATGAATTTGGAAAATCTCTCTAGTGAGAATCTAGAGAACTAGATTTGCGACAACATAACAAAAAATGAGCCTGATCCAACAGTTGAATTAAAGGTTATACCCCCCACAATATGACTATTTTTCTATCTCTGCAAATCTGTGTTTGCAAAATCCATTGTGGGCTATTTCTTATATCATTGTGTAGGATTCTCTTTGCATTTGTTTAAGTTTATTGAACTCCTTCATTTCTTTCGCAATACACATCACATTAGTTTATTTAAAACCAAATATGTCCCATACAAATGCAGAGCCTTGGCAACTTCTTCAGCTTGTAACTATAAATTTCATTTGCAATGTGCTTGGGATGTCTTGAAAATCCTCCATATGGCTTTGTACTGGCTTCACTATTTTCTCCCTCTTGTGTTTTAAGTCTGCAAGTCAATGTCCTCTTCAAATAAATTTGATGGTGGTCAATCTTTTAGCTTCAACATCTTAGGCCAGCCATTGGTTTTTTTTATAACAAATTCAAAATACTTTAAAACCATGAGGCGTATTTAGCACCACCTTCTAGAAGATAAGTCCAAGACTCTAAAAACATAGCAACCTCAGCATTTCACAAAATATTGCACACTTGATATGATTGAAATAATGTGCCCAACATAGCTGACCAATAACACTAACTGGCATCCAAGGATGGCATTGAAAACTGACTAAAGAACCCTTCAAAAATACGCCATCAAAAACACCAGTTCACTTCCACAATGTGCCTACACTCGCAAAAGGAGTTTGCACAAAAAGTCTTGAGCTGAAAGATTTTAACGATCAAACATGGCACCTTGAAAACATTGTCTGTTCGCAGTTGCCAAAATCACACAAGTCAGCTCCAGAATTGGCCTAAAAAGCTCACCCACTGAAACTTTCATGAACTAGAATCTTAAGCATTGATTCTCCCTCATACAAGGAACATGAATCCTTAACTAGCTTCCTCAAAAAGTTGAAATGTTGATCACAATAAAATGCCAAAGTCAGCCTATTAGATATATTCAGATTTTAAAATAGTGAAAATCATAGAAATCTGATTTGGAAATGGCTTGGGAAAATGGTCAAATGGATTGGCAGAGACTTCAAAATCCACAGACAAGTAGTCTTCTACATCTATAGTATGGAACCACACTCAATTATGTCCAAAATTGCACAGGGCACAAACTGGGATACCTCAAAGTAGGCCATTTAGAATTCTGAACAGTGCACACTCAGAGAATTCTAACAAATTGCAAACAGAATGACATTAGAAAATAAGATAAACAGGCACATGGGGGGCTGAAAATTGGCAGGATGACTCACTCCCATGCCTACAATATGATGCCACAACTGACATGTCATGAAAAATCATAGGGAAAAAGGTATTCAAATGCAAATAGGGCATGCTACAACAAATTGACACTTAGGCAAAAAATGCAGAATTGGGACAAGTGCTCAAAACAAGACATCATGAAACAACTTGAAACTTGACTTTAATGACCTAGGATGTCTTCAAATGCCAAAATAAAGGTGATGAACACTTGACATGCATGGAAAACCTCAGAATCTCATCCAGGAAAATAGGCACAAAAGAACTTATAGGGCTACAAACTGCAAAATTTCAAAATGGTACTCAAAAACCCATGTTGTATTTTTGAGTCCCAACATTGGCTCTGACTGTGGATGCGTGCCCCATGTGGGCATGCAGAGAACTCTAGAATCTCATGGTACAATAGACCACCCAAAGAGAATCAACTTGATACTTTACTTGTTTTCAAAATTTCGAACAGAGAACCCCTTATTGAAAGCAAACACACAACTGAAAGGGAAAGCGACTGTACATGAACTTACAACATTTACAAAAAGGCTCAAAGCCCCAAATTCTAATTAGTTTTTCCTCTATCAAAAAAGTGATTCTCATCTCCATACAACGGAGGCAAACTGAGACTACATGTTTCATCCAGCTAGTGAAAAATATTATGATTTATCTTCAACATATTATAGAAAAATTGATCACTAAACTCACCATTATTCGGCAAGGGAAAGCCATCAAGGTGCCATGAATACTGATTATTTTGTGATGTCAAAGCATCACACTCTTCATTGTCATTGTCATATTGAAAAGTGAAACATTTCAACTCCACATCATGGCTGGAAACATTATCATTCCGAACATTAGTTTGCAAAAAAGAATAACACAATTCTATCTCATCACTTTGCAAACTGAGGTAGAACCTCTCAAAGAAAATCTCTGATTGCATAAAATTGAAAACATCTTGCTGCTCACAAACAACATCAACAACATTTAGAAAGGAACAAGCTCTGTCAGTGAGTGACTCATTAGTCATTAGAAAATCTGAGAATACACTTTCATATTTACCATATTCTTCAACATCAAAATGTAAACCAGAACCACAGTCAGCAAGCTCTTGCAAATCTGAACACTCGCTAGTACACTCATCATTGTATTCATAAAAAATAACACTATCAAAATCATCACAATGAAATGCACTTGAATCTTGCTGATTTAAAATTGGAGAAAAGACATCAAAATGTGTTTCACTCATCATGCCATCATCCGAATCACTTTCATCAAAACTTATATTTATCGAGCATGAAATTCTGGAAACAAACTTGGGAGTATGCCTCTGAAATTCAGCATCCAAGAGATCTGAGATCTGCTCACAACTTAGCAAGCACCGAGCATTACATTCCATCTCTTCATTCTCACTGCTGATGTTGCAAGTCTCTTCCCCATCTGAAACTGGGATTGAATTCACTTGTCTCACATTACCTTGTGTGAAATAACCATTGCAGGAACTATCATTTGCATTATAATCATGTTCTTCATGTTCACACAAAACATCACTAAACTGAAACAAGGAACCATTAGTATCATGCTAAGAGAAAGAGAAATCTACAAGCTCAAAGGAATCACTATCAACTGAAGATTCATCATCTACTCCTTAATAACCATAAATTTCATTATCAGCACAATAACTAGCACTATTAACATCACAAAACTCAGCATCCCCAAATGAACTAGACTCAACATGATTGAATTCAACATTTATAAAAGAGTCTATCCATTCTTTAACACTTTCTAGTGCTTCATTTTTTAGGGATGTAGTCCAACTGACCAATTTAGGCATACCAAGTTCTAAAAACATCTCAGCATACTGGGATTCTTGAAAATCAAGACCCACAGAAAGTTCACCACATGCAATAAGAAATTTCTTATAATAAGACAATGTGGACTCTTTTCTTTCTCCTATTACTCATCTTAACAGTATTATACAATTATGCTGAATTCTTTTATTTATCAAATGAAGTTCATCTTTATGACTTTCTAAATCTGACTGAAAACCTTCAGATCTAGAAACACCCTCTTGATCTATCATGGCTAGGAACTCCATTCTAACATACTGACACAAGAATAAAGCTTATTCTAATGACAATATTTCTATCCAAATTCATGCAACCACTGACTGCATTTAACATCAACATATTTCTAATACTCTTTAGAAATTGAATCTTCTATCGAGAAATATGGCATGAACTTTCAAACTAATTTCCCTCTTCTTTAGTGACTAATTCACCTATTTAGGGACTATTTTTTACTTTGATAAAAGATTACCTAGAAGTGTTGTTGCTGGTGTAAAATACTGATTTGAAGCCTTCCTCAAATCACCTTTCAAATCTTTGTAGAGCCACCACCTCTTTGCAGAGGACCAATCTTGAACCAACTGAAAACCTTTATCTCACACCTGGACCTTTTTTATCAGCAAACATAAAACAACTTCATAGGATGCACTGTTTGTCAGGATCACAAAATACATTGTAATTTCATTTTACCAAACACTAATCAAACAGAGATTTAGAGTCGCCACTCACATTTAGTGAGAAGATATAACAATTTTTGAAAAGAATTGACTCTATGATCAAACTAGACCAGACCCTGGGATGATTCAACAAAGCAAGGAATTGGGCATCCTAAACTTGCTGTCATTTATTTCTTCCCCAGTAGAGTTGCCAATCTATTAGTGATTTTTCTTGTATCCCTCAACTCTAAAAGAGAAATATGAAAACCAGACCCGGGGATCTTTGTCCAGTAACACAAATCTACTTGTTCATGCAAACTGAGGGGCAAGAAAAGACTAAGTGATGAAGATTTGATCCTCTTTCTGCTTTGAGTTCCACACACTCAGGCGGGTACACCTAAAACATATTAAATTTGCATACATAAACACTTACTCACTAAAACCTTTTATGCAGATATGAAAATCAGTGGATAGTTCTCAAACTTATAAAACATGTGAATTCAACTCAACCAGTCTTATACAAGATCTCACCTGTATGATCTACTAAGAACTAGGAAAATGGCCAATGTGACAACAAGGATAAACTCCTTCTTTTCTTTGAGCTTTGAGCTTAAGCAGGCTAACCCATGGATTCATTTCTTCAAAGAATCACTAACACCACTTGTATATAGGAAACACAAGTTATAAACATGAATGCTCTCAAACATGAAATTAAAGATGGATTGATTTAAAGATTTGATGATGAAACTGCAGGACAAGCAAGAGACCAGTGCCTTATCTATTGGGCAACAAAGTCATACAAACATACATTCCCAGAAAACCCTAACCCCAAACTCAAAGAAACCAAGTGAAGTGCCTTACAAATCACTCTTCTCATTCCAATTCCTCGAGATCAAATTCATATACAAACCAAGAATTCTCAGAATTTGAAATCAAGACTTACTCTCTCCTTGAAAGAAACTCAAATTCAAACCCACATATACCTTATAACTAGTATACTGACATGCCTTACAAGTCAATACATAAGAATTAAGATCATGCATACAAAGACATCAAAACAAGAACTGAATAGGGATTCCATTGTTCTCATTAAAATTTATTTGTAACTGTACATTTGCAAGACAAAGAACACAAAAAATAAGACTCAAAAGCTTGGAAGCTATCCCAGCAGCATAAATTTTCAACATCCTTTACAAAATGAGAGAAAAACCAAGATATAGCAAATGAGAGTCAGTTGAAAACTAACTGACAACTATCCATCTTTGGCATGAAAATATCTCCAGGTTTTCCCACACTTTCCTCTACAACTGATTCTCAAAACTAATCCACCATGTGCAATCATCTCTCAAACAAACTAATCCTGATTCTGGCCTCAAAATTCAAACTCATACTGCTCTTTCCTACGTCACTAAAACTGAAAATAATCATTTCTATGAGATTCCTTGTCTTTTCCCATTTCTGAAAACATATAACACTTATATGTTCTAATAAAAAATGAATTTCCAGGACATTTTTTCTTGAGCAGGTCTGTCATTTAAATTTTTTAATTTTTCTCTATAGTCCAGACTATGTCATTTTTCTTTAAATTTTCAAATACTTTCAAATCTGCAATATTTTATTATTTTCTGCACTTTATCCTCAGAAGGAACCAGGAAGTGCCAAGTGTCATCATTTGATTGGGTTCTCAGACAAACTCAAGTTTTAACCCCTGATTGGGAGATCTGGCGACTACATGTATTATCTGAATCTCAGAACACTTTGACTAACCATAGTTAAGCTCGGTGACCACGCAAAATAGCCTATCTCTGAATCTCTGAATTCTACCTTGACCATGGGTTACATCTGGAGAATAGGCGATTGAGCCCATTCTCCCAATCTCAGAATGAATTTGCACTAACTGCTAGGACTTGGAGAACTGGCGACTAGTGTATCTCTGAATCTCAGAATAACTTGGCCTTAACTGCTAGCATTCAGTGACCTGGCAACTGGCTGTTAGCTAACCGCCACCTCCAGATCTCCAAATTTTTAGCTAACTGCCGGCTCTGTTCCACGACTCAGCGAGCACCCGCCATGTGTCAACTTGTCCACCTCATCAACTCTGTCATACTCCTGCAAAATTTACTTACCGTTGGGCCCACTGGCATGGAAATCGAGGCATTATCATGAAGTGTCATGTGAGCATAGCCTCCAGCTCTTTATTCTATTTTACTATGCGAGTGGACTTGTATTTATGCACTTGAAATATCTGTTATGGCATCAATGTGGGACAAATCTCTTTGAGGTTTTAAAGCCTTCTTCACATTTTCGTTCAAAATTTGTGGGGCCCATCATGCATAGAGACATCTAGCCAAGGGGCCCACCAAGTAGCCTCTTGGCTCTTTGTTTACAATGCATTGGAGTGTCAGAGTATTTAAATACTTGAAACTCCCCAATACCAGTGAATGTGGGATATATTTTCTTTGCAATGACTGTTAAGGGTAGTTTAGAAAGTGTCGCACTCAGTCGACTGTAACTCGTGAACCAAGATAAATTTGGAAAATCTCTCTGGTGAGAATCTAGAGAACTAGATTTGCGACAAGATATCCGAAAATGAGCCCGATCGAATGGTTGAATTGAAATTTATGCCCCCCGCAATATGACTATTTTTCTATTTCTGCAAATCCATGTTTGCAAAATCCATTGTGGGCTATTTCTTGTATCATTGTGTAGGATTCTCTTTGCATTTTTTTAAGTTTATTGAACTCCTTCATTGCTTGCTCAATACACATCACATTAGTTTATTTAAAACCAAATATGTCACATACAAATGCAGAGCCTTTGCAACTTCTTCAGCTTGTAACTATAAATTTCATTTGCAATGTGCTTGGGATGTCTTGAAAATCCTCCATATGGCTTTGTACTGGCTTCACTATTTTCTCCCTCTTGTGTTTTAAGTCTACAAGTCAATATCCTCTTCAAATAAATTTGATGGTGGCCAATCTTTTAGCTTCAACATCTCAGGCCAGCCATTGGTTTTTTAATAACAAATTCAAAATACTTTCAAACCATGAGGCGTATTTAGCACCACCATCTAGAAGATAAGTCCAAGACTCTAAAAACATAGCAACCTCAGCATTTCACAAAATATTGCACACTCGATATGACTGAAATAATGTGCCCAACATAGCTGACCAGTAACACTAATTGGCATCCAAGGATGGCATTGAAAATTGACTAAAGAACCCTTCAAAAATACGCCATCAGAAACCCCAGTTCACTTCCACAATGTGCCTACACTCGCAAAAGGATTTTCACCCAAAAGGCTTGATCTAAAAGATTTTAACAATCAAACATGGCACCTTGAAAACATTGTCTATCCGCACTTGCCAAAATCACATAAGTCAGCTTTGGAATTTGCCTAAAAAGCTCACCCACTGAAACTTTCATGAACTGGAATCTTAAGCACTGATTCTCTGTCATACAAGGAACATGAATCCTTAACTAGCTTCCTCAAAAAGTTGAAATGCCGATCATAATAAAATGCCAAAGTCAGCTTGTTAGATATTTTCAAAATTTTAAATAGTGAAAATCATAGAAATCTGATTTCAAAATGGCTTGGGAAAATGGTCAAATTGACTGGCAGAGACTTCAAAATGCACAGACAAGTAGTATTCCAAGTATATAGTATGGAACCACACTCAATTATGTTAGACCTTGCATAGGGTGCAAATTGGGAAACCTCAAAGTAGGCCATTTAGAATTCTGAACAGTGCACACTCAGAGAATTCTAACAAATTGCAAATGGAATGACATGGGAAAACAGGTCAAACGGGCACATGGGGGGCTAAAAATTGGTAGGATGACTCACTCCCATGCCTACAATATGATTCCACAATCATCATGTCATGACCAATCATAGGGAAAAAGGTATTCAAATGCAAACAGGGCCTGCTACAACAAATTGACACCTAGGCAAAAATCCAGAATTGGGACAAGTGCTCAAAACAAGACATCATAAAACAACTTGCAACTTGACTTTAACAACCTGGGATGTCTTCAAATGCCAAAATAAAGGTGATGAACACTTGACATGCATGGAAAACGTCTGAATCTCATCCATGAAAATAGGCACAAAAGCACTTATAGGGCTACAAACTGCAAAATTTCAAAATGGTACTAAAAAACCCATGTTGTATTTTTGAGTCCCAACATATGGAATATAGGGCCCTCAATCTCCAGATTAGTATGCCTATTCAGCATTGGGAGTGCCCAATTTCTGGAGAAGATCTCCTTTGTCACTTACGGGTGGTATTCAAGCCCATGCCGATGGAAGTGTTTGTGGTTGTGCATCAAATAATAGGTGATTATGTGCTACTTCCTTCATCACCGAGGTGTCTCTTCTACTCTCAGGTTCTTTCGGTGTTTTTATCAAATTTTTATGATTTATTGCAAGATTATGTTCAGTTCATGGGTGTTGTGTTGAAACTCGTTAGAGAGGACTTTGCTTCAGTAGAGAGTATTCATAATGCGGTTACCTAGTATAATCTCAGGGCCTTGCCAGCTTGGGTGGGCGACATTTTCTCCCCGTCATGTCTGGACAAGGATGTGGAGTATGTTAAATTGTTTGATGCCTTCAAATTGGGTATTTCTCGCAGGGACAAGGTGGGTATTAGAACTTCCATGTCCAGTCTGGTGGACTACATTCCTGTCTCTGTTCAAGTGCACACTCTCAACATTTTCGACAGTATGGAGGTAATTTTGGCATATGTTCACAATGATGGGATTGTGGATTCATCTTCTCCCATCCGTGTTGCCCCTGAGGACCAGTCGGTTTCTTTCGAGGGAACAACCTATGCTTCTCACTCTTGCAGTTGTAGGTGCCAGTGCCATGGTTGGGCCCCTTGGTGATGGTTTTGTTTTCTTTGGAGGAATTTTGATGTATATGTCAGTTTTTGGTATGCCACTTAGATGATGTTCTTAGGTTCTTTTGGTGATGTGGCACTTATATGTAACCCATATTTTGTATTTTCTTGTATATATTTTGGCTGAGAAGGGAGGTTTTCTTACTACTTCTTTCCTCCTAGAGCCTTACTGAAGTAGATATATATTAATAAAATTTAATGGCTTTGTCCATTTTTGCCAAAAAAAAAATAGTTAAGTGAATTGATAAAAATAAGAAACATTAATTTAATTTGAAATCGAGTGAGTGCATTAAGTTATTAATTATTAAATTGAAAATCATGCAAAAGGAATATTGATATTAACAAAGTTTAAGGAGTTAAGTTGAGTTCCGAGTTTGCATGGTGGAGTTTGAGTTCTAGGTACTTTTTTGTTACTAGGAGGATTTGGGAATTATTCTACACACATAGATTTATAGGTTTTGGCTCTAAGGATTGAACTGGAGGAAATTGTGAAAGCTTTAGAATTTTTTAGAGTTTTGATTGTTCTTTGTGGTTTCTGTCAATTGGTGGTTTGAGGTAGGGTTTGAATCCCTCGTAGATTAAAGTCTTTTTTTTAAAGAAAGTATGTTTTCTTTATGCTTGTTAGGTTTTGTTGATATTTATTTTGAAATTCTCCTCTTGCTTAGATTTATATTTTTGAAGCTTTTGGTGAAAGAATCTTGTATTGTGAATACCTGGTAATTTTTGTTTGAAAGTCTTTGAAGAAAGATCTTATTTTAAATTGATTAGGGTTTATTTGCAATTATTGTTGAAACCCTAGGAATTGAATTTAATTAAAATATTTATTTTTAATTTTGCACCTGAATATATTACTTTATAGATCTAAGGAAAATTTATGCTTCTAGGTAGGAATTAGTCATTAAAATTCTATTTGATTAATCCTATAAAACAAATATAGGGCTAGCTATTTTTGTGTTAGAGAAATCTCTGTCAGAGATTAACATATATATATATATATATATATATATATATATATATATATATATATATATAAAATTGTTAGAGAGGTGGGGGTTTCCTTCCCCCAGTCCCTGATAGCCAAGGCTACTGACAACAACATAAGCTGTCATGACAGCTATGACTACCGACAACAACATAAGCTGTTGCGATAGCCAAGACTGTCGATAAGAACATAAGTTGCCGCAACAGTCAGGACTTCTCACGACAACATAAGCTTTAGTGGTAGCCAAGGCTTCCCACGATAGCTCAAGGGGGTGGGACCTGTGTTCCCTTCCCCTCTTTTTACTTTTGCCTTAAGTGTATATATATATATATATATATATGGTGTCAAAAATATTTTTAATTAAATAAATTTTATATTGTTAATAAGTTATTTGATATTTGATTTTTAAACCGTGGTATTAATATTAGTTAATAATTTATGTTATTAACTTAATATTGAGGATACAATTAATTATTAATTAATAGTTAAGAAGATTTGTATTTTAAACTGAAATTTTTTATTATGAAATTATATTGGTTTAGTAATTATTAATTTTGGAATCAATTTATTTTAGATAACATTATAAATTGATTTTCTTATAAATGAAATTTAATTTAAGAATATAATTATAGTTGTGCTAGTGATTATTTTAGTAAATTAATTTCTGTAATGGTGTTATACAAATTAGTTTATTATTATTAAATTCTTATGAAAGTTTTTCATTCTATAATTGTGGGTTAAGAGGGAATCTTTTTACATCATCCTTTTAGGATTGTTACAAGAGGCAAGGTTAGAAAATTGTGTTATGTTTGTTTGTCTTGCATACTTGTATGACATTCAATTTTTTTATAACCCAACCTTATGGAAGCTCTTAATTATGTTATGATGTATATGTGATGGAAGTTGGTTATGTGTGTTCCTGTGACATTTTGGAGCTTGATCTTGACTTTTATGGTTCACGATGATCTATGAGATATTTTGGAGACTTATGAGCTTAGGGTAGGTTATGTAGGTGTTAGAGGGGAAGTGGCTTGCTTTGGAGGTGTTGGAGCCTAAAAGTGACTACCTGGATATCCTTAGTAAGTTACTTAAATAAGTGATAATATAATACATTAAATGAGGTTTTAAAATGAATTAATAAGATATTGGATTCCTCGCCCATGCCTTGAGTGCTAGTATAGGCTAAAGATGAGGGTGGGAGAAGATGCTTGCTTGTCTAGTAGTGACGGTGAGTTATGGCATGATCGGTTATCCTTGTCTACATGAGAGGATTTCAGGTTTCACATATGATCACACTTGGGAGTCAAGTCTAGTGAGATCGTTCCAAGGGGTTGACATATGTGATGACACTTCCTTGATTTCATCTTAGGTTTCCTACGTGTGTTGGTTGCCTTTGGATTAGTATGTGTACCTTTTTGTTTTGAGTTGTACCTTTTAGACATGAAACTTTCAAGATATCTTTCTTAGTACTACCTGGTGATTGGTTTTGGTATTGTTATCCGAATGGGGTTCAAAGTTATCTCCTCAACACGGTGGGAGTGGAACCACAGGTTTCCACGAGGTCGGGAGGTAGTGATTCTAGATTACCATTTGAGACTCTGACGTTCCTGTACCAGTTCTAGATGATCCTTGATGCAATTGCTTCTTAATCTTTCATCTTTGGAGATTTGTTCTTATTCTTCCTTTTTATTGTATTTGTACTTTGTACTTAGATTATATTTACACACCCTGCGACTTGTGCAGTGGAAGATTTATTAGATTATTGTACTTAATAGATTAAATTTTATTTACGTAATTCTACGTCAAGGAACCCTTGAAAGTTGTAATCTGTAATTGAGATTGTGTTTATGAATATGTATTGACTTTATGTTATTGCTTCCACTTTGTTATTCAATATTGTTTGTAAACTCTTAAGAAAAAAAAATTCTATAAACTTAGTAGTAACAATTTTTTGGTTAACAACACAAAGACTAACAATATTCTTTAAAAGTTGTAAATAAATAATTCCAAGAAATATTGATATCACACAGACTACCAATTTCCTTCTAAAATAGTGTTGGAGAGATCACTTTCTTTCCCGTAGCACCTAAACCACAGAAAGAAATAAATTCACTAAAAAAAAGAATAATATTTCTTCTCCACAAAATATCTTTTACACTATTCCTTTTTCATGAATATTGAAAATTGGTTACAAATTTTGCCCGTGAGGTGGGAAGCCCTTTTACAATTGAATTTTTCCTTTTTAAAAAATCACCCACACATGAAGTTGTTGGGTAACTACCCATAACTTCCTCTTACCCAACTTTCTTTTCCCAATATTTTCTCCCCATGTAATTTTTCCACTTATGTCTTTTCACTTTCATAGGAGTTTCTATACAGTTGGGTACAATATTTGTTTTTGCACATTACAATAATAATTAATTTTCAAGTTTAATATTTAATTACTTTGCATAATATGATAATATTTAATTCTTTAAAAAATTAAATATAATCTAAATGCAAAATAATTTTTAAAAAATTTTGTATGCTACTTTTTTCAATTTCTCTCATTATTGAATGAGAAAGAGTTACCAAGGAATTTTCAAAATCCGAAATAACAAAGTGTATTCCTAATGAACCATTATCATTCTTGAAAACGTTCTCCCTATGATGTAGCACACTCTCTTATGAACCATTCAAAGAGGCATAATTATTGAACAACAAAAATATATAATTTTAAGTTTAAAAAAAAAATACAACTAAAACAATAGACAACTATTTACTAACCTCTAAACATGTATGGATTTATTTTAAAAATATATTGAAAATAATAAATAAATAAATGTCTATAACAACCCAGCAAATCATGTGGAAAAGTAAGCCATCCCGTTAAGTCTTTTTGATAAATATTCTCTTAAATAAATGAAGAGAAATATTTTAAGTAATAACTTTATAGATTTGCGTACCAATTTACTTTATGGAATACAATTCAATTATTGAAAACTTTTTTTCCATCAAAATCATCGTGCACTTCCTCTAACTTTCTTTTCTAATTAATTAGTTATTATAATAGGAGGGAACTTTGCTTTTTAAGTAGTTGACCTTAACCAAATATAACCTCTAAAACACAGGGAAAATGTTTAAAGCACTAAACAAAAACTATGAGACTTAATTTAACCTCAAAGTTCGAAAAACTTTTCTTCATAAACTTTCTTTTAATAATTATTTTTCTAATGATTTTAGTATATATTTTTTAATTGTTTAGTATATTTATCAGCACTTGCACCAAAAGAAAGTGCAATAATTGAATCCTCACCCACATATAATTTCAACCAATTAAATTTCATCAAAAAATTTATTAATAAAATATTTAGATATTGAATAAAGTCAAATTATAAATTTTTTAACAAAACACGTTTTAGAAATTATTTTTTTGAAATTTAATTGGCTAAAAACTTTTAGTGATATGAGCCCTTTTGGAAAATACTAGAGCTTGCTAGAAAAAATTAACATAAATTCATTCTATCAAGTACTTAAAATCACATTTATCTATGTTGAAGGTTTAATTTGGCCAATATTATATTTTATATTTTATCACTTCTCATCAAAATGCTTGCTTTCATGCCCCAACTTAAAAAAATTATTTCAGATTTCATTGTTATATATACTAAATTAGACATATTTATACCATTTTTTTAATTTTATGGAATTTACAATATTTGTGTTAAAAGATTTATAATATATATTATAATACTATATATTACATCACACACACACACACACACACACACACACACACACACACACACATATATATATATATATATATAACTTAATTTATTATTTTTATATTATATTAAAGTAGTTACCATTATTACATTAGATATATTTATACTATATATATTTCTAAAAAATATACATATTTGATGATATAAAAGATTAATATAATAGTCAAAAAAATAAAAATAAAATAAGATTCTTTGTAAACTTGAAATTTCAATTTTTTCAATAAAATAAAATAATTAATTATTAATATCATCACTCTTATATACCCACAGTGTTTCTAAATAGAAATGTGTTATTTAAACTTCAACTTTTAGATTTTCTTTTAACATTACCCACTTTAACATTTTTTTTTTATATTTAGTATTGATAGACATTACATATTTCTACTTTTTCTAACTCTTTCCATATATAACTTCCAATTTTTTTTCTAAATTTTAAACAATCCTACCAAAATTTTAATTATTTAGTATATTTATTAGCACTTGCACCAAAAGAAAGTGCAATAATTGAATCCCCACACACATATACATATGATATGTTGTAGAAAAAAAATAAGGATTGTGAAAAGTGAATCTTAGTGGGCCATCAAATATGGTCATGTACTAAATCATTTGACTACTCAATATGTTGAATAGGAACAAATAACTATTCAATATGGGAACAATAGGTTGAGAGTAAAAGGTTAAGAAAAATCAAAATTTTATTTTTCAAATTATTATTTTTGTATTAAATTGAATCATTTCTTATATTGTATGCCATCTAATTCTGCTTCAATGTAGTGTCATAGATGATACTAGTGTAAGATTTGTCTACGTTTATTAAAGGGTACAAATCACATGCATTTATTAGTGATAATTATTCACACTATACATAAATTGATTTTAAAATATAAAAATATAAATAAGAATTAGTAAAAATTAACTTTAAAATATTAATTATTCAAAATATTTTTACACTATATGAAAATGACTAGCTTATAAATTAGTAATAATCCGTACCATTGTAGATGTAATTTATACTTCATTAGATAATTTAGATTATGATTTAATAAGGATTAGGATAAAAGTTATAATTAGTTTTTTGGGCTATGGTTAGGAAACCCTATCCAATCTTAGTAGTAATTGTGAGTGTTAAATTAATCTTAATTTTCATTAAGTAAAACTCCTATCTAACCTAACCTAACCTAACCTTAAACTTAATCCCAAGCTATATTATCTTATTTATTATTTTATGTATTAAAATTAATATTGTATTATTTGTAATAAGATTATATAACTCTAAACAAAGTTTGATTGATATTATATTATTTAATAAATTATATACATTAATAATATTGTATTATTTTTTATTAGAAAAAGCAACAAAAGCTAGGGTGTTGATCCTTTATAAAACGACATCTGTAAGATTGTAATAGTGGTTAACCCAAAACATAGGTCAACAAAAAAGCCTTGGTAACCATCTTCAACCAAAATAATAAGAGACAAAAAAAATAGAGGATTAATATTAAGAGAACCTATGGACAACTGACAAATAGCTGACAAAGAAATAGACCAATCAGCCTAGAGTGGTGACCAACACTCGAAGCCATTCATGCTTGAGGAAATCCAACAACTCTTGATTGCTCTGAGGGTCTTTCACCAGTGAGTCGCTATGGAGCACATAGGGATGAAGCTACAACAAACTCATAGTCCATCATCTGGACATCCGCCCTATTTTTGGGATTTTGGATCTCATCCTTCAATCATTTATGAGCTTGAACTCCATTCCATAGTTTGATACAGCCACCAGAGTGCTCGATGGCCGACAGAGCCTCGTGCCCCTTGTCCTTCTTCACCCTCTACCAAAACTATCCTAGACCAAGTGAAGGTCCTGAGAAACCTTAGGGCCAAAATGCGTTTGGAGGATTTTGGTCTTTTTAGACATCTTTGTGTGTGCTTTGACAACCCAGACCGAAAGTTGATTGAACGTCGGTTCCCCATTGTTTTGTAGCTCATTATTTTTAACCCGTCACTTTCCACTTGAAGCCTTTCTACCCCAATCTGCAATACTTGGATTCCTACCTGGAAGACCCATCGTTACATTACCAGGCTAGGACCCATGTATCCTATCTTCATCCTAGTCAGTCTGCATAATTCTTCTAATAGCACTCTCGACATTTCTCCTAGTTTTGCACTCCATTTTTCTGTCAATAGATTCACTGAGCCCTGTCCCTTGTTTTACCATTTGTCTACTTCCTAAAAAAGGTGATTTAAATTGTGATTTGGGCGGCAAGCCATAGATTCAAATTAAAGTTCCACTCAAAGGTACCATCATTGTACCATACCTAGATACAACCCATAATTAATGTTAATTTGGCAGCCAAGACCATAGAGATTGAAGCGCAAGGTTAGTGTTGAGGTTCTCTCTTTGGTGGAGTTATGCTTATGATCCACCTTCTTTTTCTTTTTGGTATCATCTACGAACAGGTTGATGGCATGGCCATGGATTCCCCACTTTCATCTATGATTGCAAACTTGTATATGGAAGAGTTTGAGGAAATCTCTTTATGTTCTTTCCCCTTTAAGCCTAAGGGGTGGAAGCAATACATAAATGACACCAATGTTTGTTGGCCTCATGGTTTAAATAGGTTGGAAGAGTTTCACGCTCACCTCAACATTTAGTTCCTTGCATATATTTCACCAAGGAGATTGAATCCAACAACCACTTACCATTCCTTGATATCTTAATCCTCAAAAAACTAGATGGCTCCCTAGGTCATCGGGTTTTTCGCAAAGCCATTCACACTAACATCCTCAAAAAACCAGATGGCTCCCAAGGTCATCGGGTTTTTCGCAAAGCCATTCACACTGACCTTTATCTTCATGCTTCCTCTCACCACCACCCTAGCCAAAATATTGGCATCCTTAAAACCCTTTCTTTAAGAGCCTATCGGATTTGTGACAGTGATAACATAGACCAGGAGCTCACACATTTTCGTCAAGTTTTCAAGTGGAATGAATATTCGGACAAACAAATCTCTAGAGCTTTCCACTTGGCCAAATCCTTCTTTCTTTCCTCTTACAATCCTCTTCCCTCTACCCCCGAGGCCTCCCCGATCATTTCCATTCCCTATGTAGCAGGTATCTCCCACAAGATCTCAAAGATTTTGGGTAAAAAAGGTGTTCGGGTTGCTTTCAAGCCCTTGTCCACCTTAAGGAATTGTGTTCCCCCTATCAAAGACTCCATAGATGTTTTTTTCAGAGTCGGGGGGTCTATAAGATCATGTGTTCTTGTGGTACCCCCTACATAGGTGAAACCGGTCATTCCTTTACCACTGGAATCAAAGAGCATGCTGCCGATATCAAGCACGAGCGCGTTCTTAAGTTTGTGATAGCCGATGATTCTTCTTCCACTAAACATCACATTTGTTTAGAGGATACTCAAATTGTGTTTAAGGAGGATAACTTCTTTAAAAGGAAGCTCAAGGATGCCATTGAAATCAACAACCACGCCTCTAACCTCAATTGAGATGATGGTTGGAGCTTAAGCATTTCTTTGTTTCCTTTGTTATCTTCCCTTAGAAACCTCTCTTGTCTCAACTTGTCTTCCTAGTCTTATCAGTTTTGTCCTTTTTCCACCTTCTGTTGCACCCCTTCCTGTCTCTCCCCCCATCCTCCTCCCCCTACTCCCACTTTGTCCTTCCCGCTTGGGATCTTCCGTGTCCTATTGTTTATTTTCCCCCCTCTCTCAACCTTGGCCCTTTCCTCTTCCCAGTGTGTGGTGCTTCTTGCTTCTCCCCGCCTTTTGTTTTTATGCATTCACCCATTTGCTTTTATAATTTCTTATTCTTGGTTACACACACATGTTGACATACACACATTTATTATATATTTCTTATATTCATTTACTTGTTTTTATACATTTAAGTATTCTCTCTCTCTCTCTCTCTCTCTCTCTCACACACACACACACACACACACACACTGTTATTTCTTTGTGTTGTTTTATATTCATTTGTATTTTTATGTTTTTTCTTTTTCCTTATATATTTGCCCCCTTTTAATTTTTTCAATTTTTAATTATTTATTCATTTATTCGTTTGCTCTTTTGTTTATATATATATATATATATATATATATATATATATATATATATGTATGTATATATATGTATATGTATATATATATATGTATATATATATATGTATATATATATAGATATATATATATATATATATGTATCTATAGATATATATATATATATATATATATATATGTATGTATATACATATGTATATATGTATATATACATATATATATACATATATATATGTATATATATATATATATATACACATATATATGTA